>OX596012.1:63238267-64720620 GCA_951394025.1 Heteromyza rotundicornis
GAAAAACATGGAAATGTGTCAAAACGTGAGCGTGAGGGAGTGTGTACAATATAAAATTTCTCAAATTGACAACGAAATAAGCTCAAAGTAAGCAATTTAGTTTATTGACCTGTCTTTAATGGTTATTTGTTGATTTTTTTCTTCGCCCCTCTCTACCCTGTTGATGACCATTTAAATGTTAGTTTAACATGGAAATAGAGTGAGGTTGGGGAGGGGCCTGGAAATTGGAAATGACGCACGTTTCAACCTTCACTTTTGACTGTACATTTCATTAGTAAGTACACATTTTGGAACTTGTTGGGTTGGGTTGGGTTCTACGTGCGGTATCATTAGCAAGGCATTATTTACCTTCGAAGTGTTAAGACGAGAATAATGTGAAGTAGAACAGTTCACACACAAGGTTTTGACAATTTCATCAAGTCAAGGTCCTTTTTCGGAAGTGTTTCCAAAGTGTTGGTATGTCTGTGTGTATGTGTTTGTGCGGCCAGCAGTTAGGAAAACTTTTTAACTTTCATTTCAATTTGACTTTGATAGCACATCGGCTGCAAAGTGTCAACATATGCCGCTAAAACTTTCAATTTTCATGATAAATTATCTGACAAGTTGAGTTGTTGTAGAAGTGAAGTGAAGATTGCTGTGTCTGATGTGTGTAACGTGATGATGAATCACTTTACGTTGTCTGCTTTATAGTGTTCTTTCTTGGTTTCCTGTGTTGGACAACGGAACTACGACAAGATAAAATGCTTTAAGGAATTATTTAAAAAAAATAAACTATAAATTTTAAAGAGAAGAAAATAACCTTAAAAAAAATTCAATCAAACTGTAAAATAAAGCCCACAATTAATTTTTTTTTAATCAAAATAACTAGAAATAAATTCAATGAAATCTTATCACATACCAGCAAGTGTATATTTCACTCTAAAGTATCTTAAGATAAGCTAAGATTTCAAATTTCCAACTGACAGATAAGCAATTTACATGCATTTGATAAGACACAACAATGTGTGTGTGTGCGTGTGTGTGACTGATATGAAATTCAAATAGAGTAGCGTATAAATCGTTCAAAGTTGAGTCATTGTTTTCAGCTCAAAGTTTGCCAACTTTGTCCAAGTACTTGCGCTCTGAAAAAGAAGTGAAAGAAAAAAAAGACAACACCAAATAGAACCAATACAAATTACGAAAAAAAACAAAAACCAAAAAAACAAACTTTTATAAATTGTCTATAGATAAAGTTCGCAGCTAAGTATTTTGCAAAGAAATGACAAATTTATGCTTATATATTTTCCATATTTTCTGCAAACTCATCATCATTATTATCCATCGTCAGTGCGGTGTAGAGTGGGCAAAAAAAATATTACAAATCATTTTTCATGGCATTAAAGCCGCTTTTCGGTACAAATCAAAATAGGCTAATGTAACAAAAGATTGTTTCCCCCAAACTCGTACCCAAAATGCCGCCAACTCTGCCACCGTGGAGTTCACGCACGCACACACGTACACACATTCACATGTACATAAAACACATTGAGATAAATTTGGATTTTATTTTTGGAAATTTATTTTGGTTTTCTTTTCGTTTCGTTTCGGTTTCGCTGTGGTTTCCCTTGGAATTGATGAACACATCATCATCATCACCACGGCCAAGGGTAAATGTACGGTATTGAACTTAGAATTTGGTTAATTGCATTGGGGTAGCTTTTGGGGGGTTTTATTTTTGTAACATTGCTAAATTAATGAGAATGGCAAATTAAATTATTGCAATTACTTTTGTGGAATTGGGTTTGGTTGACGTATGAGTATTCGATTTTGCCATTTTGGGTTTAGTTTTTTTTTTGTTATTTTAGAAATTAATTTCAACGATTTAGACGAAAAAGGTAAATGATGGCAAAGATAAATTTTGGTCAGACATGAATCATGGAGAGATTAGGCAAATAAAGACATTGAAGATTAAAGCAGTGAACAATTCAATCAGTCCGGTTCGGCCATACACACGACAACTGGATTGGAAAATATGCTCATGCAGAAAATCGAAAATATTTCCGTCGAATTAGACATGCTTCAACTTGGAGGCAACTGATTGAATTGCCTGATAGAATTGCTGGGTGTATTGCCAGCCTAAAAATGCTTAGTTTTTAATATTAAGATGGTCCCTAAATAATCCGCTAAAGTGAAAATATTGTAAAAATAGTAAACGTCGTAAATTTTGCCCAACTAAAAAATACCAAGGCTACGGTTAACGTGTTTAATGTCACTAAAATGCACCTCTACAAAAAAATCACTTCAATTTTAATTATATTACAAATTTTAACAATACAATAATTACGTTATCAGCAGGCGGCAAATAATGAACAGCCACAACAACAGTGCCGCCACTTAAACAATTTATGTAAGCCGCTTTAAGTGTACTCGTACATCAGAAAATCCGCTAATGGCGGGCCAACTTGGCCCATTCAGCTCGACCAGTCAGTGGGCGCCAAGCCACCTAATATATATTCAAAATATCCTTGAGCTATGCAGGCGTCGGACATAACGGTCACACTCACACTCACACATTAACAAAATACAAAAACTTTTTTTACACTCGCATTCATACTCTCACTTTTAGCCTCAAACGCAACAGCACAACATACACACACACACACGCGCCAATACTAATTTTTGCAAAGGACATGGACGCTCGTTTCGCCTCGTTTGCACACTTTTAACATAAATCACAAGAGCAGGGAGCAGGGAGCAGGAGCAGAACCAGGCCCCCACAAGCACTTCGTGCTTGGCATTGTTGTTGATATTATTGTTATTGTTGTTAGTGTGGTGGAATTTCGGAATTTATGAATAATAATTGCATTTGTGTGTGTTACTTTTAGTGGAAATGCGTTCGTATTAGCTGCCGCCACATCCTAAAGGCTAACCCAATATTTTCATTTGATCAATTCGAGTTTTAATTGGACGGACGAAAAGGGAAAATTAGTGTTCTAATTTTGGAATTGAGGAATACATATTATCCTTTTTGGGAAATAATATTTCTTTGGGTTTCGGTAATCCAGTGAAGCAAATAACATCGAAACAATATGAATGTGAAATTGATGGAAACACGAAATTCCGTTCGGTTAATTTCATTCGAATTTTAAAGTTAATATAAAACTCAAGCCATGTATGTAGTCCTCGTCAGTGCGAAATTTCAACTCAACCGAGTTTCTTGCTTTTATTACTGAACTGAACTTTAACTTTGAGAAATATTTTTCCATGCAAATTTCATTATCAAAACTTTGTGCCGAAAACTCTTAAAATGCTAATTTGAAAGAAGATTCTATGCTCGAAACCGCTCTCACACAACGTTGTCATGTTCTTCGCCTTGATTATTGCACAAGTTTGAATCCAGAAATTTGAATTTTGACAAAATGCACTTAAATGTTATTAGCGGACAAGTTTTTCAGATTCTCGAAAGAATAACAAAATTAATAATTGTGTGCCAATTTCGTGATTAAATTTAATGAACCTTTTCATTTTTAAAAATATTTTAAAAAGTTTTAGAAACCCGTTGGACATTAAAAAAAATATAAAATTTTAGGATGAAATGCGGAAGCTGATTGAGACATAGCAAACCTGGGAGGCGGCTCTCTGTTTAAAGACGAACAAGTACAACAGATTAATCTACTGGCGTAACTATGTGTAATATTATTAGTTGGGCACCGGGACATTAAAGATTGGATGGCAACGAAAGAGCCGCCAAAAGAAAAGCCCAACCGCTTCTATTTGGTACTGAACCTTTGTGGCATACCAAAAGGAAGTAGTACAAAACTGGGAATACTGCAGACCATTCGAACAATTGTGTAACAACTCAGATCTCTTCAACCTCACAAGATACTTAACGGGTCCACTGTCCACTTCGCTACTATTTAATGAAAATGTAACTATCCGAAAGCGATAACTGTAGACTCTGTGAATCAGCGAGAGAATCTTTAGAACACCTTCTGTGCGAGTACTCAGCGATTAGCAGGAAACGGCTTATCCAGTTTGGGTATATCTTACTGCGGATATCTTACCCTACCTAACCAACTCTGTAACACAAATCCAGAAAATGTGTTTAAATTCATTAAAAGCCTAAAGCTCGATTCAAAGAACGGTTCAAGCTAAATTTCTTAACTGATGTCAATGCAAAAATTTGCACTTTTGGAGCATTGCTCGTAAAAACACAGTGAGTTTCCAGTACCTATCCAACCTTGTTGACTTCATTAATTAAATACATTTCATTATTAATAATTTTAATTTGCATTTTCCCCCTGCAATAAACGAAATTCCACATTTTCATGATGTCAGAAAAGTTTTCAACTGTTTTTCAAAAAAGTTTCAAACTTTCATGGAATGAAAAAGGGCGCAAACAATAAAAAAAAAACACCTCGAAAGGTGTAAATTTTAAAAGTTTACATTTTAATGAATTGCTGTTTTAATTGCAATGTAATTAGGAGAGGGAGGTTGAAGCATTTCAAATTAGTTCTTAGAGTTTAAACACGCACACACACACACACATAACCTGACAATTTATTGAAATAATTTCACCAGCAACTTTTTTTTCAAGGATGCTCGTAAGATAAGCGAAATGACTCTTCTATTCCTAAGAAAATAAATTGCAAGAAGAGTGTCTGCCTGTTCAAGGCAGGCTATAAATTGGTACACTGCAGCGAATCCTTTCTTAGCCCCTGAATGTGATTTAGGAGATCATACGCATATTTTGACATATTGTGCCCGATGGAGCTGAGGATATATAACAAATTTCTAATGCGAAAAAATAGTGCTTTGTATGTTCAAAAACACTCTCTGAGCCTCACATGGCTGACACTGATTGGAATCGTTTTTCCTCGAATGCCAAAGACGGTAACTATGAGAAAAATAAGCGTATGAGTGTTGTTGGGAGTCTTTATTCTGTTGTCCTCATCCACTCCGTTTTTCTTTTCTTTCATAACGCATAATATACATTTTCCACTTATCCTTCAAAAATGCCCAACTCATTCATGTGAAACATAAAGAACGGAAACGGATGTGACTCATTTGAGAATATTACAAGAACATAAATGCGGGAAACAAAAAAAAAAAAAAAGGAAAAGTGTGTATACGATACATATCTACTTAGAAGGCAAGATAAACATGGACGTGAAGACTTTTGATGGGCTAATAAAATATGTTCTTGAAGGATTTCAGAAACGGGGACTCCACACAAAATGCCAATAAGTAATGGCGGCGAATAGTCGGTCGCCAGTGTCTGGCTGCCTTTTTAATAAATTGAAAATTCTTGATATTCCTTGAGAGAATAAGGCGAAAACAAAATGCCAGCGAAACACTTGTAAGTGAGAAATGAGAAACGTGTATGAATGCGATGATTTTAACAAGATTAAAAAATAAATATTACGTTTAAGTTTCGTGGTTGCCAAGTCCAACAGGAAGTGGAAATGTTCAAACCGAATGGGAAGCGAAATGTAGCCAACGGAGATGCTTTTTCGGTTTTGTAAAAGGAAATTGAATTTAAATGTGGTTTATGGGGAAACCTTTAAAGGAAATGTTTGCATTTGTTCTTCCTTTTCATCTCTGAGGATTATTGAATTGAAGGAATATCGATTTGGTGCATTATTTGATTTGGAAAATGCTGAAAAGTCAATAGAGGACAGTCAAATGAATTAATTTGGAATGCCAAATTGTAAATTGCATATTATGACTTTCGAACATATCGCTAAAATGACACCGATTGCAAAAATCGATAAGGTATAATTGAAGCACGTGGCATAATAATAAAATACACACGCACACACACACATACACACCGAACGATTGACTCACCAAACTTTTATATTTTTTGTTCAGGCCATTTCATAAAGCAGCACTGTCAGCAAAAATTAAAAGAAAAAAAAAAGCAGTAAGGAAGGGAAAGGAAAACAAAACAAATTGAGAAAATTTCGTTGGAACACAATTACCATCTGGCAAGCAAGCAAGACTTAAGACAATATTTATTTGCGCTAGAAAGGTTCATTTCAAGACAACAAGAGATAAATAGGAACACTAAGCAGAGAAATGAAAGGGAAAAGTGGTAAGAGAGAAGGGCGAAGATCGTAAAAACGTTGTAACGACCAGCAGATAAACCAAGAAATGAAATACTGTACAGCGGGTATTGGTATGGTTGTGGAACAGCGAATGGATTACCTCAAATTTACGGGGTTACACATCAACAGGAGAAAGTCCTTGGCGATAGGGGAATTGGATGAAAGAGATTAGATTATTTACTTATTCCTTTTATTAGGGATTTCTATTTTGATTTTTTCATTTAGTACATATATGTATAGAACTAAGTTCCTAAAGTATTTAGTAGTACATTTTAACTTTAAATCAAGGTGATTACATTGTACGGGACAAGACCTCTTCATAATCAATCAACTATTGTATAGTAGCCTTTCAGCGCTAAAGCAATATAACTTCAAAATTTCATAACTGAGATTGAGTTGCATGAAGGGTGTTTTTTCCTTTAAATTACCAATTTAATAACCTGAAAGGCAAACAAATTTATATAATTCATTGAAATTGCCATAATTACTTCAGTCATCACATAGATTGCACACACTTCCCACACTTGTTAGAATAATATGGGATGCCTATAGAAGTCGTTGTGAAATGTTGACATGCATATTTGCAATCAACAGTCACACCATGATTGTAAAAGGGTTAAGAGGATGATCAAGCAGCGCAAACGTCAATTATAACTTTTAACTATTTGCACTGAAGTAGAACTCTAAGCAGTCTTAGAATAAAGTTAGTGTGTAGTGGCATAAAATTGTGCAATATTTATCAAATAATAGCGACGAAGATAATGTATTTTTATTATAATTTAAATAAGAAGGGATGACTTAAAGTTACAGTAGGTATTACTTTAAAAAAAATGTATAAATTTGGAAGTATTTGGAAATTTTAATGATTGTTGCTGAAGAGAGAGTCCCCAAGGAAACTAGGACCACCTTGTTGCAGCTTCGCTCCGGCTGAACCATCATCACTTCCTGTCATGGATAAACCCAGAAGTTCATGACAAGAATGTGACCGACAAACGCATGACACGCTGCATCTGTTCAACTGTCCGAGAAATCCAACGGATCTCCTAACTTGGATCGGTTACTCAGAACTGGTCCGTCAGTTTCAGGATATTAAAGAGCCACAACATAGGCAAGTGAGGATTCAGTCTTAACTCTTCTGAACTACTAGATGGGTAGAAGCTACTAGGCAGCCACATCGGACAGGTGACATTATTCAAGCAGCTCTTGAAACGTAAATACTATGCCTTCCGCATAATACGTTTTAATAGTTTGGGTACCATTGACAGGTCAGGCGAGATGTGTAGTATTTTCAATGGACTTAAGTCTTGTACGTGGGCTTTTGATGAATTTTCCCCACAAACATACTTCCACAATTAAATTAAATATTTTCTGTATAAAAAATGAGATTTTTTTCTATTCCCTAATTGGAATTAAAATTAAATTAAAAGAATCTTACTTAGCAATTGAATTCACTTCAAACACTGCCTTTGTAGTGGTACAACATCAACTTTGAACCTTTGTAAAACTAAATTATATCAAAGCGTAAAGCAAACTGTGCCGCCTTTATGGCACAAAGAAGAATGTACACGTCAAGTATCAAAGTAATTTCAAAGAAAACACGAATGCAAAAACAAAAGCAATTTGCTGCCACTCCAGATACATTTATTTAATAAAAAAGTGAAACATTTCCGTAAAAAAGTATATACGAGTTACGTCTTATTGCATAAAGAATGGCAATCCAAGCAACTCGATTGGAAAAAATGATTTCCATGATTAAAAACCATTTGTATGAAAAATAATATATGCATGTAAGAAAAGCAATCCATTTTGCACGCATTGCGCAATTTTTTTTTAAATATTATATGCATTCTATTAAATGTCGTTTAAGCTTTTCTTTTCTTTGCTTTGCCTTACATTTCATTTTCATTTCGCCTTTCTGAAATCCGCGATGATTTATCATCTCGTCGCATTCAATTCATTCATAAGTAGCGCCGGGGCTTAAGCGCATGTGGCCCTGTAGCGTTCACGCTTAAGCTGAATGCGATTATAATGACGGCGATTACTATAAACACTTCTAAAGGTCTTTCAAGATGTGATGCGAGCGAGTCGACTCGAGTCGAGCACTCAAAATTAAATATAAAAAAAAATCAGAATAAATGAAAGAAAGAAAAGGAAAGAAAAAAAATCAGACGGGCGAGTGCCCCCATAATCGAGGTGCTTAAGTCGGTAATGATTTAAGGGAGCGCAGGAAATCGCATAGAATGATTTTGTTATTTTATTAAATAAAAGTTCTGTGAATTATTGAGAATGTATTCATAATCGTGTTATAAATGACATTGAGTATATCAAGGTGGTTGTTTGTTTAATTTGCATAAACCCGGTGGTGTCAAGTTGATGGGAGTGTAAACAAACAGACATGACAAAAAAACCGTACCAATGAGAATTCAAAAGATAAAACATACACCAGCACAAATAATGCAGTTCTTACAGTTACTTTGCAAAGTCTTTTCATAGGAAATTGGTTTCTTTAGCTACCTTATACCCTACAATTCTCACTGGTGTGCTGCAGTCACAAGAACAACAAAACTCACTTGTCAACAAAGGCACCGGTAAAAATCAACATGGCAAGGTGTTTTTCTTTTGAAAAATTAATGAATCCCAGCAACTTTCAAGTGCGAAAGCGATAACAAATAAAAAAAGAGTAAAAAACAAGTTTTTTAAAATATAACCCTTTAACCGACTAAAAAGCAGAAAATAAATTTTCTTTAAATTAATTTCTGCAATTTCGATTTAAAATTAAGGGTTTTTGCTACTTTGTTCCTAATATCATTGCAAATTTTGAAGTAGCCAAAAACCCTTAATTTTAAATCGAAATTGCAGAAATTAATTTAAAGAAAATTTATTTTCTGCTTTTTAGTCGGTTAAAGGGTTATATTTTAAAAAACTTGTTTTTTACTCTTTTTTTATTTTCCCTTTTTTTTAAAAAAATTTTTTTTTCGGTGTATTTCTTTCCCATTTATATTTTGCCCGAATAGTTTTTCTTCTTAAATTTTTACATTTAAAAAAATTTTTTTGGTTTAAAAAAAAAAATTGTTCCCCCCTTTTTTTTTCCTTTTTACTCTTTTTCCCCAATGCTAGCCTAAGTGAAAAATTTCAGCCCTACCAAATTTCATCATTGTAGCTTGAAGGAATCGGAAGTTATGTCATGTTTAAAAAAAAAAAGTTTGAGTCCCCCCACGGCCCCCTACGCCTCTGATGGACCCCAAAATTTAATAGAATGCATTGTCACCGGAGTTCTATCAGTGTTCCAAATTTCAGCTCTCTATCTCATGTGGAAGTGTATGAAAAAGCTCGCCGCAGATTTGAGGATATATATATATATATATCCCAAAGCAAGTTAATATAAGGGTTATAAAAAAAAACCAAATTTCCTGCTGGGTTTAATGAGGAAATGTGCGAACACATGAACGACAAAAATAAAAACAAGTTTTATTTCCACTCAGACACATTCAATGTCAGTTGATAAAAACCGAATTAAACTTAATAAAAATGTTAAACTTAATAAAAATGTTAAGTTTAATGTGTTTACACTACAAACAAAATAAACACACAGTTAGCACGCGTTGAATCAAATAAAAAAAAAAGAGGAACAAAGATGACGTAACAAATTCAAATCAACTGCCAAAAATACATTTCATTTTCCCCTACATAAAGGGGGGGAAACTTAATTCACACTGTGGAATTTCCGCCAAGTCGATGAAGGGGGAAGTTCAAAATGAGTCAAGTCAAACGCTGAAAAAGTTAAATACAAATGCCCGCAGAATTTACAAAAAAAAAAGAACAAAATAGTATATCATCATTTACATTTCCATTTCCCAATTTTATTGCATGGAACGCGAGCGACACGGGGCGATACTCCGTAGTGTAGGTTCCTTTCTTACACAGTAACGCTGACAGCCAAAGGCTAAGTTAAAAATGAAATGAGCGAATTTCCTGTCCTTGCCAAACAAACACCCTTGGCTCACTCACTAGAGGCAAACTAAACAGTGGGTGGTGGTGGTGGTGGTGGTTGAGTTGAGAAATATTTATATATATAACAGAAACCTGTATTTTGTGTGAAATTGTAAGTGCTTTTTTTTTTGTTGCCTGTATTCGGAAGACATCAGAGCTTTATGTGCTTGCCTTAAAAATCTCGTCGTTCTTTTGGCCAAGGGGAAAAATATACATTTAAATAAATACGGCTAAAAGTGCTGCAAAATGCAAAGTGGAATGTTTAAAAGCAGCTTTAGGGCTAGCAGTAGTGTAGTGTAGGGCAACAAAAAAAATGCAAGAAGACAAATAATAAGCTGAGAATGAGAAGAAAGGTGGTTTTAAAGGGGGAAGAGAAATTCAAAGAATTACAAAAGCGTTCCATTGTCTGTGAAGTTAAAATATACTTAACACATATATTAATTTATGTGTAATATATAGAAAAAATTATATTCATTACAAATTTAATTCTCATAAATTAATATTAATTTACCTTATAAATACTCAATTGAATCCACTCACACCTAAAAGTAGCTTAAGTTGACTGAGTTAAAATAAAAAAATCGTCACAATCCAAACAAGTTTTTAACCACTTAAGTTAAAAACAGCACAAAAAGAAAAATGCAAATTCTTGAATAACAGCAAAGGTAAAAAGAATTGTATAAAATAATTTTGCAAATTAGAAACTCACATGACAACAGATAAAGAATTGAGTACAAAAGAATCTGAATTTGGAATGATATTGTGGTACAGACTGCATACTGAGTTTAATTAGGTTAAGGTCCCTTAAATTTACCTTTTACTCATTTTCTATATTTCACAGGCTTATTACACTATTTCGCTTTTGGTTTCACCCATAGCACAGTTCCATAGTTGATTAAGTTCATATTTTTCTCAAGCAGAGTTTCATGTGAATCCACGAGGTAGTCGTTCATTCTCGGTGTCACTGAACTGAAATCCTAAGCAACAGCAGGTGAAAATTTCCAACTACTCCCATATGACTTCTATGACTACGGCTAACTTTCACTTAACATTTCTTGGAATTTTTTTTTGTACGTACATACATCATCTACTATGGGACTGATGTGGTACAAAAATGCTTTTCATAGATTAAGTGGTTTTTATACCCTGCACACAAAAAATGGGCAATAGCGGATAAGAAACACGCCTACCTCCAATATAAAATGGGCGCTTTATTTTGGGAAATACTGAACCAATTTTAACGAAGGTATCGCATGGGAGGGTATTTAAGCTTCAGTCCGACCGAAGATTCTTTTACTTATTTATTTTTCGAATATAAAATGATGATGTGATGTGTGGTGAAGAGTGTGGTGTTTTAGACTTATTCAAATTTTGAATTGAAGTAAAAAATTCTTCGTCACAATGATTAAAAAAAACACAAAAAGCAACACATAAACCTGAAATAATCACCCAGATGCCGGCTGTGTGTATTAATATCATTCATTCAGTTTCTTTTTGTATAAATTTAAAAAATGAGTTCTTCTGAGTAAAATTAAATGTTTAAGAGTTCTCGCGAGGCCCTGTCTAACCAAAAAAAAAAGGGTTAAGTGTACAATAAAAATATTTTCTATGTGGTTAGATTTTAGAATTTTAATGGAAAAAATAAAAAATTTTCGCAGGGAATCGTGAAAACCCTTTATATATTCCCATATTTTATCAATTTGATCTTATTGAAATTCAGTAAAGAAATTTACATGTGCATATCATTTAAACATTCTTTTTGCACACAAGGGCGTATGAGTGATATATTTTGTCAACGTGGCGTATGAGTAATATTAATACAACAAAGTATATAGGATACATTGTAATGCAGAATTGAAACTAAAAATTTAAATCAGCAATTTTTTTACAAATAAAAACCCATTTAAACGTAAGAGAGCAAATTTTATCCCAGATTTAGGATCTGAAACTACTGAACAGAATATGAACTTTACTCTAGAGTATGCATTTATTTCCTTGAAGTTAAATTTGTAGTCTCTACTCGTACATTAAAGTACATTAAAGCACACATTCCACCATACTTGCATTTGGTTTGCAAATACATAATTTACATATTGTATTTTTTTACCTACATACATTAGTTATTATTTATTTTCTTTTGTAGATTTTCATATCAATTTTCATATGCACGCGAATTTGTTTTTGCCATTAAGTATGGGCAACAACAAATATACATTTAATATTAGAATTATTATGGCTGAATTGTGTCGTGAAAAATAAATGAAATTTTCAAAATTGCCAACAGAAACATGGACAGACAGGACAAGCTTACTGGCTGGCTGACTGGCTGGCTGGCTGGCGGACAAGGACAAAAGTTGTGAGGAATATAAAATTAATATGGATTGTAAACCATTTGTCAACAGTTGTTGTGCTGACAATAGGTAAGCAAAGGAGGTTTTCGAAATAATAGGCTTTTTTCGATTAGAGAAAATATGGTTTTAGCCCAATTATACAAACAAACAATGGAATGTAGGTTGGCAATTTTCACTGTTAAACGATTTTTGTGGTAATTTTTTTGTTTTGTTTCTTAAATTCTTTAAATATTAGCATAGGACAACAATTTCAACATTAAACTAATTGTAAAAAAAAAAAACAAAAAAAACAATGCAGGTCAACAGCCGCTTCCGTTGGTAAGCCAACTCAATAAGCCGATTTGAATTTGTAAAAGAACGACGCACATTCCCACGTACATATACACCACCTCACTGGTATAATTACACAGTACGTTACCGCTGTTCACTGCCACCCAATCCTTTACCTCTATCATGTCAATCACACATTTGTGTGTCATTGTGAAGTTTTCAACCATGAATGGAATTATTAAATGACGCTTACTTTGAATAATTCATAGCCTCAATTCGAAATCTAATTGCAAGATGGTTAACTGTAATGGATACGTGAGAAAAAAGGTTGAGGTAAATAGAAAATAAAAAATGTATATTTGATTGATTTTATAGAGAAGATATATATCATTAAATCGATAATTACAATTTGTATAAAATAAACTAGCAAAGAAAGTTCCTCTTCAGATACCAAGACAAGGCAAATGTACATGGCAAATGTTAGCCTAGGTCGAATTTATGGAGCGAAAAATTATTTATGTTGACAGTTGATGATAATACTAGAAAAACTGCACAGTTTAATTTTAGTGCCACCATAAATCCTCTGGGCCAGAAGCAATTTGTTAAAATGCGAAATTCCTGATAAAATTGAATACAACTACCAGAAGGCAACAGTGGAAAATGTTTGGAAGGAAAAATGTACATTTTAAACGGCGCTTTTGTGGCGAAAATATACGGTCCATCCACTGAACTATGAAAGTTATTACCCCAAAAAATAGTACAAAAGTTCGTGGTGATGAGAGCAACTGCGATGGATGGGAAATTTTTTGAATTAATTTTATTTTTTGTAAAACGAAAATAAGTTAAAATAGTTTATAGTGCAATTGCACAGCACACACACATAAATACAGCAAAGAAATGTGAATTTTATATAACCAAAAATTATTTTCAGTTGCGGTTAATTCTAATTGAGAATAAGAGAATATTTTACATAAAAATAAATAAAAAATTCCCTAGTTTTTAAAATAAAATGTAAGCATCAAATTCTATCTTAATTTTTTTGAAATTCCCAACACGAACGATTACAAATTCCAGCACTTGGGCTTTTTCGAGTAATTCGATTGTGGACTATTATCCGCATAGCTAGGAGCGCAGGCAAAATGAGTTTAGGAAAAACATGTACGACACATTCACACACACACACACACACACACACACACACAACTACACACACACACACACAACTACACACACACACACAACTACACACACACACACAACTACACACGCACAAAACCAAATAGAGGACCCCAACATTGGCAACGACGTAATCGAAATTCGAATGGCGCGCAAAGTAAACGAAACGCGCTATTAATATAAACAAACATGGCTGACGTTGGCGTTCCGCTAATTCCATTTCTGGTAGTTGTTTCATTTTTGCTCCTCTTGTTCTTGTAGTTGTTTAAGGCTGGTTGGTTCTTTTTTTTTTTAAATGCTCTCTCTTTTGTTATAAAAGGGAAAATAGCGAAACGCATGCGGAATATTTCCCTTGCCAAAGCAAACAAGAAAATTAATCGTTTTGTTGTGTCAATGCGTTGGGTTAAGTGGGGGGGGGGAGGGAGGTTGGAAGTGAACCTAGCTTGCACTGGGGACCTCACAAAGCAGTTGGGATTTATTCAGTCCGCGGGTGGTTTGGAAAAGTTACATGATTTCGGAAAATTCCTAGCCATGCAAAATACATAGTAGATGATAGTAAAATTAAGTTGTACTTAAATTATCAACTTAATCTTCTTATTGCGAGTAAATTTATAGATGTCAAAGTGGTTGCATTTGGTGCAGTGTGGGAAAATAGAAGAGTAATATCTACTGGGTAAAAGTAGTCAGAGTTGAATAATACTGGTCTTAAGCTACTTTTATTTGCCGGAGAGTTATGTAAGAGCGCCGGTCAGACTAGGCCAATATTTCATAAAAATACAATAAAAAAAATTGTATTTGATTTGAAAAATATATGAGTGTACTTAGTAATTTGACTGGAGCTTATGTGATAGCTTAAATTTTAACAGCGTAAATATAAACGGACACTCAAAGAAATAATGCCTTTTAAGGCGTGTTTGCTGCAAATGTTGATTAATTTTAGACCAAATGCGCTTCCATTTGTCTTAACTAACTGTCGTCTATTGTAAACGAAAGTACTTTGACGGAAAAGTTGTTCGTTTGATACAAAAGCAATCCACTTGTTTCTTTCAAGTACAGCCCTCGGAAATATAGTTCGCCTATCACAAACGCAGTTTATTAGACAAATTTACTTTGTTTGCGATAGACGAAATGTATTTTCTTAGAAACGTGGTGTATTTGAAAGAAACGAAGTTTGCTTTTGCATCAAACAGCAAATGACTCCCGTTTCATATCATTTAGGGCAAATGCAAGTGTAATTGTTCTAAAAACATTCAACGTTTGCAGCAAATGACTTCTTTAAATGTAAAATGAAAGCCTATATGATGAAGTTTCTGAATATTGTTTCTTCTAAAAACCAGTATGAGTGAACTTTAGTAAAAATACAGACCTATTCTCTCACATCAATTAGGCCCTGTAAGGAGTGAGTGTCTGACCGAACAAAGCCTGAAGAATGACAAATATTTTCCTGTCCGGTGTGAAAAATTCATTGTTTGAAACAGGTCAACCCTAATTGAAATTTTACAAATCATCGTACTAAAAGTATGAATATATTTTTAAATACTTTTGAAATACGTAAATCCACAGTTAATCCCACTGTAGACACCTTTTTCCCGACCAAAGAACACACTTCAAACCGAACACCACGAGTACATAACAAACAAAGCCAAATAAAAAGGTGAAACCTACAAAGAAGAGGGTGTTCGACAGAAGGGACAACACAACAACAACAGAAAAAAGTGGGTGGCCAACAGGATACCTTCCAGATATAATTTCAAACGGGGTGCGGCGCCCGTTTGTTTTTCTTTACTTTTTGCTATTTGTGTGCGTGTATAGGTTTTGGTGTAGGTGTGCGTATGTGTGTCGGTGTGCGACTGTGTGTGTATACTGCAACACCAAACAATGCGGCGAAAAAGTATACATACACACGGCCGTGAGGCGAAAACAAACAAGTCCATACACAAACGCCAATTGTACCGTTAAAACTTTTAAAAGTGTAGAGCCCAGAGAGGGAGATAGAGAGAGAGAGAGCGGCATCGGCGGAGAGAGCAAATAACCAGCAACTCTCGGTGACATTACGCGCAATGAATGTATGTGTGCACTTGCGATTGTGTTAGTTCGTGTGTATGCGTACTGGTCGTGGCAACGATAAAAATAGCTAAAATGGATTACTTAGCCAAGTACTGGATAGTAAGAAGGAGCCCCGAAAGGAAGCCCACAAAGCAAAGACGAAAACAAACGCTTCCTACTGACTTTTGGCAGAGCGGCGCAACTTGCGTGTGGTTTATTTGACATTGGGCATGTTGACGTTTACGGCCACTTTTTCATAGAGCAATCTTTTCCAACTACAACAACAAAAACTCCTGGCAGACCTTTCATTCCTGGATTTGCATGGGTGTCATGTGTGTGTGTGTGTGTGTTCGCTTTGTAAACAAATGTTGCGGTTATTGCGTTCGGTTGGGTGTGGTGGCTTTTGCCATGACAATCATCCTTTTTTATGGTTCTTCATGACGCATTATGACCAATACTTTGTGGTTTCATTGCTTTTTTCCGCCTGTAGTTATTAAGTATCGCAGCCATTGTGTGAATAGCTGGAATAGGTTTGAAAGACCACAAACGGCCATCAGTCAGGCATAAGCCACTATGAAATTCTTGACTTAACCAAGGTTCTCTCAGTTGATACATACGTTTGGGTTTAATGTTTTCAAATATTGTCTGCCAGTCCAACTGGAGGCATTCTACTGGATATGACATTCACAATTTTACTTAGGGTTAATACCAGCCAGTAGATGTATTTAATTGCTCTTGCTACGATCCCAGTTGTACAATTTGCGGGATAAGACCGCGTACATGCCAGCAAACAAACTACAAACTACAAACACACATTCACATAATCTTAATGTGACCCACTGTTCTCCTCGGGGGTACGTAACGCACGAAGACGCTATTTATTTTCGACAAACAAATAAAACTTTTCCGACTTGACAACAGTGACGTCAACTTATTTGGCCGCATTAATATATTGTTTTTTTTTTTTTTTGGCAATTCGTGTGTCGTGTCTGCCATTGTGCATTTCCACATTTTCACGCGTCGACCACAAAAAAGCAGCTCACATTTCGCTCAGCCGTCATTCATTGAGTGAGCAAGCGAGCGATGATGTCAAGAATATTTTCATACATTTTGTCCATAGGAAGAACGTGGTATGTCCTTTTTTTTCCTTTTATTTCTTTTGGCCATGTGCGCTTGTGTTTATGTAAATGTATGTGTGTGTGTGTGTATATATGTTTGCGAGTTGGCTACTTTACAATGCATACTTACACTCATACATATTTGGTATTTGTTGGTTTGTGTCCATTTTGTTTTTTTTTATTTTATTTTATTTACTTTTTTTTTTATTTTGAAAGGACTCTCAAAACGGAAGGAAGCTATGAAAGGAAAAACGCATGTTGTTATTTTCTGTTCGGACAAATTGTGAAAGAATGGCTTTCAATCGGGCGAACAATGAAATCGTATTGTCAAAATAAAGTCAATGTCATATTATAAAGTATGTGCTTATAGAGAAATGATCGGCCCATAGTTATGTGAGTGTGTGTTTTTTAAAAACGAATAAACATTTGTGAATGGATGAGTAATTTCCACTCTCATTCGCAATCGAATGGATGGGTCTGACTGGCAAAAGTCAAATGTGAAGTCACTTGAGGAGGATCCCAAGGCTTTGCGAGCTCTAATTGATGAACTATAAGTTTTAAAATTAGTGTTGACTAATATGGAAACCCAAAATGGAAAACCGGTTCCTCCAATAATAAAGAAAAACCTAGTAAAAGAATTTTTTTCAGGCTGACCGAATTTAAAATGCCTTGTACATGCGAGTACTACGATATTTCATTACAAATTTTTCGATAATTTTTCGATAACTTGTCAATAATTTTTCGATAGTTTATCGATAATTCTTGATTTTTTCGATATTTTATTGATTCAAATTTTTCGATAGGTTCTACTTCATTTCCGATTTATTGAAAACATTTTTTTAATTCTATTTTGTTCTGGTCCATTTTCATTTCGTTCCAGTCTTAATTCCGTTCCCGACATATTCTACAACCAAATGCAAAATACGGGGTCAGAATTTCTCATTAGGCGATCATTTTGTATTGGAGGTAAGCGTTGTGCTTATCTGATATTCCCCATTTATATACCGTCGATAGCTCAATATCTATAACTAGTAAATTTGCCCGTGCCATGCACGGGAAAAAAACACACTAATTTTAAAAAATTAAATGTTTACTAAATATATTTTAGATGCAAAAATATTTTCTATGTTTTCAAAATTTAAATGTAATTTTTTTTTATAGAAATTTGTGAAATATGTAATTTTTTATTAAATTTTGTAAAGAATAGAAATAAATTTTGTTTGATGATGTAATTGTGTAAAATTGAACTGTTCCATTAAAAAAGAATTAAAAAAAAAGATTAAAAAAAAAAAAAAGAATATCAAGCAATGGATTCAAAAAAAAAATACGACCGGTGACGGGCTTGAACCCAAGACTGCCGCAGACAAAGCGGAAGCTCTACCCAACTGACCACAGCCAGCTATAAAATAAATTGAGCTAATGGCGATGTAGTTCATCAAGCTGTATGGTGAATGTGTATATACACACAAAAATATAGCTTTGATTTACCATTGCCACCTTTAAGGAAATAATATTACCAAAAGGCTAGCGTTGCCACCTAACAATGTTTTCACCTGTTACGGCTAAACATTATTTCCGATTGTCGATCATTTTTATTGCAAAGTGTTTTATTCATTGGATTTTTTCAATTTTTATTTTCGTATTATGTATTTTGACGTACTAAAACCGAATCTGAATCTTTTATTGTAGCAAAAATCAGCTTTCCAAGAAATAAATTTTTTTAAGTTTTGATTTCCCCTTTTACAATTTCTTTAGTGACTTCTAAGAAAGGTGTTCATTTTGTAGTATTTTTTTTCGGGAATTTTAATTTATAAATGATTCACATTTTTATTTGTTTTTATGAAATTTCTCACCTTAAGCAAATATATTTTCGCATTTGCAAGAAACATTTTTGAGTAAGTTTCGCTGCGGTTGCGGTACTTCGCGTTGATGTGTGCGGACCTTAATGTTGTACTGGGAATATATGCAGTGTATAGGAAAGTGTATTATGAAAGTGTAATATGAAAATCTAATACACCACCGTAATAGGTGAAAATAGTGATAGGTGGCAAGAATAGTCTTGTGGCAGTGTTATTTTCTTAAAGGTGGCAGCTTTAGGTCGAAGCTATTTTTTTATATGTGAAATGATTTTTTTGTGTGTGTATATACATGAAAGCGTTTTGCATGCGGCTTGATGAAGTTAATCGATATTAGGTAAAGGCATTGTATGAGCATTAGTGGCTCTGGTGAGAAGGCGCTTAGTTCGCTACTTCATCTTACTTACAATCGCAGCGTTGTGGGTTCGATACCTCACCAGGGCGGCTAACATTTATAAGAAAAAAATATATGTGTGGATATATTTGTAAGTGGCTCTGGTTGGTTCCTTCTCACGACCGCAGCGTCGTGTGGACAAACCACCAGAATAGCTAACATTAAAAAAAAAAGGTTAACAACTTAAAAAAATTTTTTAAGTGGAGTTGTAAATTTTGAATTGGTTAGCGTTAGGGACAGACAGACAGACAGAAAGACAGACAGACAGACAGACCTGGACAAATATATATATTAATACCAGCCATGACTCCTTATGGGCGTTTCAAACGGTGTGGCAAAAACAATATACTCTTTGGACAGAAGTGCAGGTTATGAAATTCATTTAGGTTGGAAATTCCCGAATAAAATTAATCGATTTTCAATTATCAATCAA
The DNA here is from genome assembly GCA_951394025.1 of Heteromyza rotundicornis. Lineage (NCBI taxonomy): Eukaryota > Metazoa > Arthropoda > Insecta > Diptera > Heleomyzidae > Heteromyza > Heteromyza rotundicornis. The sequence goes on from OX596012.1 coordinate 63,257,991, forward strand.
AAGATGGAACTGTCCTCTTGATGGCATTCATGAGGACAAATCGGAATTGGTCGTAGTCGATACTAAGCAGACCAAAGAAATAGTAGAGATTCGGTTCGGCATGGAACGGAATCGACTTCAACCTGTTTTTCGTTTTTGGTAACGAATTGGTCGAGATGCGTTCAATATGCTAGCAACTAAATAGTTTAAAAACCGGCACGTTCGGGTATTTTCTGCAACTTCAGAGTTGGTACACATTGGACAGTATAATTAAACCGAATAAGCAACACATTCGCGTTCAAAGTCAACATATAACATTATAGAAACAGTTTACGTTTCATTGGCCACATAAATAGAAGATAGAAGCTCAACTAACACCGTACTGTCTGTATACAGAATTTTTAATGCCACTCAGACACAGATAGAATTGCGGAAAGTACTCACGTAAAATCGGCTGCATTAGCTGCTTAAATTGAACCTAATTTATTTGTCAAAATTTATTTTCGTGCGAAAAAACGGAAAACTGAAACCGAACAAAACTAAAAACCACTTCTCAACATTGGTCACGTGTGCCACGGGGAATCGTGAATGCATAGATAAACACGCTCACGTACTCGGATGCATTGAAGACCTGCTAACGAAATTTCCCAACAAAAGATGAAAAAAAAAAAAAAATGCAAAAATTGTATGAAGCAAGAGGAAAAAAATGTAAAAGAAAAATGAAATAAAAAAAAAATAACCCGAGACGAAGGTCGCTGTAATGAAACATTATGCAATTGGAAAAAGTTCAGTAAAAAAGACAGCAAAAGTATATAAAAGTAGATAGTAGCAAATACTATGATTATACAACAAACGAAGGACATTGTTGCATTTCAGTTGCAGCAAGGATTAAGCACAGCGACGACGAGGCAACACAAAAACGACGCGATAAAATGATAAGAATGCAAGAAACAAAGAGGGGCTATAAAAAAAGAAAAGAACTCTTAACGCCAACACAATTTTGTTACTTTTTTTCATTTCATTTTCTTCTCTTTACTTTTATTGTGAAAAACTTTACCGAGGGGTCCAATTGCAACCGAGAACATACAAAATAAAAAAAAAGATTATGCGAAATAAATGCACAGTGACTAGGAAAAGGCGCAGGCGGCAGTGGAGGGGTCTGCCTCTTGAAATTGTAATACATACGAGTACATGAAAATGGGTTAAAGCCCAGCCCCAACTCAACAATTGGGAATCGAAAAAAATCGATGCTGCAACTGTTGTTGCTGTTGTTGGTCTTTCTGTCACTCATGTCGCTTTTTTTTTTTTTTTGTACGACAATGAGTGCGTTATTAGGGGAAACACATTTTTATGTCTGTATGGGATGTAGTAGTCGTTGTTGTTGGCGTTGTCACTGTAGTTGGTTACTTGCATGAAATTGCAGACATTGTGGGAGACATTGAAACAAGCTGAACGATGCAAGTAACGCATTTTTGTTTGCTCTTCAGCTTGTCGTGTGTCGTTGGTTCGTTCATTGGTGGGAGCAGAGCCCATAAAAAGTGTATTCGATTAAACGCAATGACGTTGGGGCGACTGCAGTCGGTTAGTGTGTAATGAAGATTACACAATAAATTGACGACAAGGGTTAGTGGGGAAGAAAAAAAAGGATATGTATTGCGGGAATTGTGCGCTGCTCGTGTGTTTGTGTTTATACAGAAAATTATGGTAAAGCAAATTTGTAGATTACTTATGAATATGAATGCATGACGAGGGTTGAATAGCTTTGCATAAATGGAAGGTTGAGATTTGCGCCGAGACTTTTTTCTTATCACTTTTTTTGTGAAAATTATGGAAATGAATGGAGGATGAGAAGAATGTTAATACAGGATTGGAGTTGAATTAAATTGATGTGCTTTTTTGTTCGTTTGGTACAGTGAAGATGAATTCATAAAAAAAAAATTTTTTAAATTACAAAATGACTTTGCAGGTGAGTGTGGGATTTCAAGTGATCATCTCTGAATCGCTTTATGAATCCTAATAGATTATTGCAATCGGAACTTAAGACCAACGGGTTTTTTGTGTTACGATTCAATTCATTATTGAGTGAGTGCTTGTATGTCCTTCTTATAGGCTATTTTGAAACATCTGACACGTTTAACAGAACCAATTATCCCTAACTAGTTCATATTCTTCTTTCCTCTCCACAAAAAAAACTTTTCTTTTCCCAGTTCTGTCTTTTATAGAATTCGATGCAATCTACTGAATGCCCCCACACTACTACTCCTTGTAGAAATTTTTAACAATGAACATTCGCCTTTGTCAGTGTAAATTCAGCTTCGAGGCAAACTCTTTCCACACCAAAGGAAAAGCAGAACCATCATAATAATAATAGCGTGAATAGCAGAAATCTTGGCATTTTGTGTCAAGTAAAACTCGCAGAAGGCAGGAAGAAAGAAAGAATAATTCTCTACATGCAAGTAAATGGAAATATGAAGAAAATTACATTTTCGTCTTGTACTCTATAGTTACTTGCGCTCTTGTATGAAATAATAGAGACGGGCGTTAGAAGATTTGTCGCATCCTTGCATGTCAATGCAATGATTTAACAAAATTAAATTAAAAACGAAGAAGATAAGATACGATACGCGTATATGCCCTAAAAGAATGCTGTCGCAGAGGCTCTCTTGGCACTGTGTATTTATTGAAGCTATATTAAATTCCTTTCTTCGCTCATCCTGGTTACTGGTTTATCCTGTTGCGTCGAGCTCAACGAGTGGTGATGAATTGGCACAAAAAAGTATACTGTTTTGCGGCTAAAGATTCTAAAAAAAAACAATTTTTTCTACAGTTTTTTCACAGAGCGCCAAACTTTGTAGATGGGTGAAATGTAAAACATTAATTGCTCTTTCCTTGCGGTGGCAGGGCTGCGCTGCGCCTCTGCTTCTTGTTGCCACAGCAAACTTTTATTTTACACTTTACACCCTGAACTGTGTGAAATTGTAGGGAGTGACTTGGCCATAAAATTTTCTAGAAGGTTTTTTTCTTTGTACACATTGAAAATTTAAATTAAGTTTTTTTTTTCAGCGATTCGCTCTTAAATTACTGCGCGAATGATAATAAAAATTTTTTGGTTTTTATTGTATTTTGTTTTGCATTTAGGGAGATAATTTTGTATATAAATAGAACACGGTTTTTGTGCTTTGCTGCGAAAAGGTTAAGTAAAGTTTTTAATGGTTAAGTAAAGTGGAAAACTTTAAGACAAAATTAGTTAGAGTGACTCAAGAGCTTTCCGAGGAATTTGTTTTGGTTAATATTTGCATAATTTAACATTTTACTAAGGAAAATATATTTTTTAATATTTCGACTAGGTAAAGGGTTTAAGCGGCAGATAAGTGGAGAAATAGAATGAAATTAACAATAATCATATTCCAAATTTTTCACTGAGGGAAATGTAAAAAATTGTAAAAAAAAATCGATTTTCCATTGGTGCGCTCACTGAAAATGCTCTATCGGTTTTATCAAAAAGTTTTTTTTTTATTTCGGAAAAAGAAACTCTTTTTGATGAGAAAAAAAATGTTTATTCTCCTGGGGCCAATGGGAAAAACCAATTTGAAAATTCCCTATAGAAACTTGGGCTTATTAATTACCTGATATTGCAAAAATTATTTTGTATTTAATTGGTTTACTCTTCAATTATAAATTAAAAAGATTTCAAATTGATGCCTAATTACAGGTTTATGGGCGAATTTAATCTAAAACATTTAATTGTTATCAATTTAAATGTAATTAAATGGAATTAAAATAACAAAATGAAATTAGTTTTCAATAAAATTTTTATACCCTACACCTCATGGGTATATTCACTTTTATCTGATGTTTGTAACACCAAGAAGAAGGCGTGATTCTTTTTTTGTTCTCGAAGGAATTGGTATTGAAAATGGGCGGATTCGGTCGACTGCCTACCTCCCATAAAAGTGAAAATCGTGTTTTTTAAAATATGTAACCTAATTCTGCTGAAATAGTTCCACACTGGGTATGTAGAGGTTTCAGGGTTCACTGAATTCGAATTCGATGTCGAAATTTCAAAATTCTTAGTAGATGTAAGCAGATGACCGACTGAAACTCACTTGTTTAGGCTAGGTTTGCGAGATTTTTTTACCAAAAGTAAATAACAACAAGTCATATATTTCTCAAATATGTTTGCTTCTAAACAAAAAACAAATTGTAGAACGAACATAAATTTCATATCAGAAAAAAAAACTGATGAAATTTGTCATAGTTAACCTTTTCAAATGTTCTACAATCTTTTTGGAGGTCACAATTACGAAATGTTCAGTCATTTGTTCTATGTGGAAGAAAGTTGCCTCGGGTGCCATTTCATCTCTGACAGAACAAATTAGATTTTAGCTGAGTTAGATAAGAAAACAACAAAATTTGTTGAAGTTGGACAATTAAAACGTGTAGCAAAATGTTAATTAAGGTTTTTGTGTAGATTTAGATTTAAAAAATAATTGTACGTAATTATGCACAATCATGGCACCAATCATGCTAACACTCAAGCTTGAATTTCTGCTTGAAGTACTTGTCAAGCTTCATATAAAAAATTTCCAGCATTTGAAATGAAAGAAAAAAGTAGACTCCACAAAACAAAAACTTCATTGACTTATTCCGATGGTTAAATAGGAAGCCCAAATTCCGTTCGAAAAATAAGCCTTTTCAATCATTGCACAAAATATTGACTAACGATTACAATTAAAGGCGTAGGACAGGCTGATCTGGCAACACAAATACAAAAAATCGTAGACACAAAAACACGCCCACACACACACACTCGAATGAATGAAAAATTAAATTCTAATTTGTTGGTAAATGTATTAGTTCAATACGAACTTTAAACTGAGGAAGCCAACGAAAACGAAAAATGAAGACACATGTGTTGCATGGAAGCATTCCACAGATTGACCCTTTTTTCACTTCACTTCCGAACATGCCGGCAGCAGCAGTAGTAACTAGTGGTAAGGTTCATTCGCCTCACTCGGCACAGTAACAACAACAGCAAATAAACCGCACCCATCCAAAAACTCCGCACAGCCAACAACAGAAAACCCTACTGGAATTTTGCACCAAAAAAATTGTATACTACATACAAGTAGATGTAAAGCCTTCGTTGCGGCTGGTCTTAGGGGCAGTATAAAGTTACACTTAATGTACGGAATATGGCTTTTAAAATGGTCTAAAATATATATAAAAAAAAAAGTAAATGTAGGAGAGGAATGAGTTTGGTGTGTTGATAAACGCCTTTTTTGCTATTTCAAAACCATTTTAGCTGCTGCCGCAGCACAGAAAGCCCATTTGTTAGCCGAATTTGCTTTTGTGCCCAGGCCCAGGCAAAGGCAAAGGCACAGGCACACTGGTGGACGAGTTTGTGGCAAGTTTTTGAAGGATACATTTTCTTGATTGCGAGTGTTTGTTTGTGTTTGTGTGTGTGTGTGTGTGTGCTTGAGTGCTTGATATCCAGTGGTGGTTGAAGCCTGGTATGAGCCTTCCCATCGTTGAAGTAAATAAACTGAACTTTCAAATTAAAAATTTGAATTTCGAGCGTAAATTTCAATTACCTAGCTGCTGCCGCTGCGGCTGTGGGCTCTGCTCGCTTCGAATCGCTGAAGCAATGCCGAAAAGCGAAAACCTAACATTTCTGTTAATTTCTACACATTTATTTAAATGCGTTTAGTGGAAATTTTATTTTATGGTAGGTTAACTTCTCGCAAATGTTTATTTTGGGCCAAGATTTTAATGTTTTTTGTGTGGTGGTTTTTGTGTTTTTTATTATTAAATTTTTTTTCTTGGAAAACGTTTTTTGATTTTATGAAGAAAAGGAACACGAAGCGTTCGTAGCAAGCGAAAAAAAGGTTAAGAAAGTGTAAATAAGAAAGCCATTATTTTGCTCTTTACTTGTGGAAGGGGGCGCATACATTTTTTTTTGTTATAGTAATTAAATATAAATTACAGATTTGAGAGAGAAGAAGTTGAGTAATTTTTGTGAAAGTAAGGCTAAATTTATGAGTTTGGTTTAATTTAAAAAATAATTAGTTTGCTTCCTAGTTTAATTAACTGGTGGATTATTTTACAATAAAATAGAATAAATAAATACGTGAGAATGCCTTTTGAGATTATCAAACCAGTTTCAGGGCCAGTGGAAACCCCTGGGAACCTCATTTGTGAACAATACACATAACATTACATTACCCCACCTTTTTCTCAAAACAATCTCACAGATATTATTGAATTTCAATTTGAAAGTGCATGAAATAAAACAAAAAAAAAATGAAAAAATCTTTATTTAATTTACCTACATTTGCTGCTGAAAATAAAACTTGCAAGATTCTCTAGAGTACATACATGCGAGTATGTGTATCTGCCAATTTCGACAAGTACTTGTGACTTTTTCAAGTATACAAATTTGTTCAATTGTTTTTTTGTTGTTACTTTTTCCCTCATCACAGATAACTTTTTCAAATGCAATTCACAGCGAATGCAAAGATTCTTATTTCGAAGTTTTTTCTTATTTTTTCCAGCTCTCCAAAAGGGGATTTATTTCTGTTTTGGTTGTTTATGACATAAGCCAGTCAAGTTTTGAGTCATGAATAAAGTTAACACAAATAAAATGTAAATAAACTTTTTTCTTAATTTTATTTTACTTTCGAAGTTTTTGCAACCAGTTTGACAGATGAAGTCATAGGCACTTTAAGTGAACTAAAACACGAAAAACCCATTTTGCTTCGAAAATATTGCATTTATTGTAAGGCATCATTGCATTCAAAGCCCTTGGAAGGTAAATCTGTAATTAAAAACATAAGTAAGTATTGCTTGAATTGCTAAAGCAGCTGGCTTGTGAGTAACGTTGATTCACTTCGCATTGCAAGTTCACTCAAGTATACAGTAAAGTCGTAGTTGCATCCAGACTAAACGTAATTAAATTGAACGATTGGCGGAAGTTGCAATGATTTCAATGAAGGGGAAAGAAACTTCAACTTTAAACAGAAAATGTTAGGTAAACTTCAGTTGTAAAGTAAATTAAATGTTAGGGCCGATTGTATAAAGCTCAGAGGCTTCAACGACAACTTGGTTTTTGGTTCTATGTGACAATTTGTCAAGGATTCTCTAAAATTAAATTAAATAATTGACAAGGAATTTAAATGTGAATGGAATTTAAACATTTTGCAAAAATTTTTCAGATGCAACTCTGCACTTTCTAAATTTAGAATGATTTATCTGCATAGCTACTGTCTGTCTGTCCGGATTATCTGTCTTCACCTTCCAGAAGCCTTCAGTGGACCAGGAGTGTAGAAATATGTCCTGAGCCGATTTTTGATTTGCAGTTTAAAACAAAGTGGGCGTGGCAGATATAGTAGGTGTTCGGATCTCCGGAAGTCTCCTGTGGACCTATTCTTTGAAACCACGACAAAAGATTCTTGAGAGTAATTTTTGATTTTTACAAAACGTGACAACTCGAAATGTAGGCGTGTGAGTTAAAGGTGGATTGTGGGAAGTAGGTTTTCCTGAAGCCACCAATGGACCTAGGAAACTGTAATATACTCCTTGAGACTATGGCTACAGATTCCAGATTTTTCAAAAAGGGGGCGTGGCAGCTTAAAATATGACTGGCAGTTATCAGTGGACCTAAGAAGCTGCAATTCTGTGAAAGCATGGCTACAGATTCTCGATAAGGGTTTTGATTTTAAAAGGGGGCGTGGCAGTAAAAAGGTTCAAAAGGGTCAAAGGGCGAGTGCAATATATATAAATACAAAGTCATGGTTATACTACTAGTAAACTATTAAAAGAGTTGTGCAAACTTCCGATAAAGCATAAGAGACTGTAATCTCACTATGTCCCATGTGAATCCAAGAGTGGCCAACCTTAGCCTAACATAAACGAGTTTAAATGTTTGATGAAATAATTTCTTTATTCGAAGAGAAACATTTTAATTCATCATTAGCCAAATTTATTAGCAAATATTATATATTACAATGACTTCATTTTGCCGTTGAACCCGTTTTCCAACTAAAAATATAATAAAAATAATAAAAACATTCAAAGGGGACCTATAAAAAGTATGTTAATACATTTTTCGCTGTGATGTGCTAAACTAATAAATCAATTTCGGGCACTCAAATCAAAATAGTTCAATTTTTCCATCGAAATACACAGAAAAAAGAAAAAGAAAACAAAAACAATCAACCAAATAGCATGAATCATGCACATTGGATGTAGTTAGTTGACAAATAAAAAAAGAAGGTTCAAGTTAGACACAAAAAAAAGAGAGAAATGACAACGAAAGAAGAAAAAAACCAAATTGATTTCAAGCTTGTAACTTTTGTATTTTTTTGTATTTTTTTGTAGTTTCTAAGACTTGAATGCAAAAAAAAAAATGTTCATGTGAATTTTCGCAAACAGTGGAAACAAGCAAACACAATAAAGTAACTACTACGTAGGTACATGTTGTAATTAATTTTTATTTCTGCAAAAAAAAAAAACAAAAGGAAAAGGAAAAAAATCCCAACCAACGGCAATGGAAAATTCAAAAGTGCACTAAATGTCAGTGGTAGAGAGCGGAGCACCCACGCAGAAAATTGTTAGCAAAAAGTGAAGAATAGAGAAAACAGCAGCAGTGGTTTCTGTGAGTGTATGCGAGTGAGTGGGTGGCTTCATTTAATAACCCCACACATTATTACGTTCATTTCTATTTATGTATGGTTTTTTTTTTATACATAAAGACGCCTTTCATATATTAGCAGCTGAGTGAAGCCACTGCTTTTTGTGGCAAAATTGTTGTTCTTGTTGTTGTGGTACATAAATATTGTATTTGGCATGACGGTATGACGTTAAAAATCAACAAACAAAAACTAATAGAAGAAGTACTCGTCAAAAAAGAAAAAAAGAAGCAGATATCAATAAACTGGCTAACACAACAACAGCTGATGTTTGACGATGATGACTCATGGGCCATGATAATCATATCGTATCACATCATACCATTGTGTGAAGTGTCTGTATGATGGTGTGTTGTGAAGTTTCGGTGGATTTGAAAAACATTATTTATTTTTTTATTGTTAAATTATTTCATGGCGATTGTTATGAGCCATTTTATTTACCAACTTTAAGCCTCTTAAAAATGGTAAAATAAAATTATGTATGCATACAAAATTAACTTTGGAGAAAGCGTAAATAAAAAAAATAAATTAATTATATGAACCTTGCTCCAGATCATTATCATTTTCGTAGTGAGTTTATGTAAAGCAGAGTTGTATGTATGTACTAGTCGACGACGATATGCAAAATGCGCTTTTGCTTTTTGTTTTGTTGATAAACAATGCATTCGTTTTTTTTTTGTTGCTGCATTTTAGCTGTCAGATAATCAAACTGCGATGCGCTGTTTTCAGACACAGAATTTATGTGACAATTGGAAAAGGGGGGTGCCCAGGGAATTTCTTTGTTGTTTAATATTGAAATGCATCGACCGCCCTTTTCTGTACTGCACTCAATGTAGGGCGAAAAAATAAAATAAATAAATTCCAATACTCACAACAGCTGAGTTTAAATAATAGAACAACATTCTTTCATTAACTAGAGTTGTTTCGTAATTGCTCATATTCAGTTTTTAGAGATAGTAATATGTTGTTAACAAAGGCTATACGAACAAAAATAATATCCTATTCAAATTCACTTCTGCGTTAAAACTCTATCGCTCCAACGTTGTGCGAATAACATTTTTATTGAGACTAGCTTATACCCACGGCTTTGCTCGCAATAATTTTGTATTTTCGGCAAAAAAAAGGCATAGCATTTTTAAATAATATTTGCCACTACCACCTCGAAGTTCATGAGAAGGCATAAAGTCTATGTCGGGGCCAATGAAAGTACAAACATTTTGATATGTGTGCCATTAAAATACGTCAAGTATTTCCTGAGATTTAGGGGAACCAGCATACGCACACACTCACGAAGAGTTTTATATAATAGAAAAGGCAAAGCGATGGTGTTTTGGCGATGAAGTGAATGAAAACAGGTATGCAGTGCTGAAACCCGGTTTCGAACCGAATAATTTTAGAACCGGAGCATTCGACTTTTACGTGGAACCAGAGAAACCTATACCGAAAGCAAAATCTGCTATTTTATTGAATTGTTGGACGACATAAAGTGGTTGTCATATGTTGTGGGATAGCTACCATTCAGCAGGATCTTTACTGTTATTCTAGGAAGAGGTGGGCATTTCGTGGAAAATAGCAGAATATGGCAGCCTAGATTTCTAAATCTCATTGCAATATTTCAGAGAAAAACTTATAAACAGTTTAGAGTCTAAACGTAACTGTGGGAGAAGAAATTTTTTATATTTTCCTCTGGGATTTGAAGTATTATTTTCGAAAAAAAGAAAAGAAAGTAAAATCATTTGTAAAAAACATTTATTTATTTCTATATAAAATTCAGAATGGAACTAAAATTGTCAACGAAACACTAAGACGCGATAGCCTTCGATAAAAATATTTTTAATAAATAAAATAGTTAACATCGACAGAGACGGTTTTCGTATAATTAACATAGTTAGAAGAACCTTCAACTAAAGTTTATATATTTGAATTGATAAAATATATATTTAATCAGTAAGTAAGTGATTATAAAGACTCCAACCATAACATACATCTGAATTATCCAATTTGTTTTCAATTTTATAAAATTTAATAATACCCTCCCATTAGAATTTTTTATCAACCTGCCAATTAATTACTTGTAAAATTTTTCATTTTCACAGTTCAATTTCGCAAATTTGCCAAGCGAAAAGTGTCTGATTGGTGCAACATATTGTACTCAGAGAGATTTCAGCTAAGAAAGTAAATAAAATTCAATGAGCAACATTTTAATTACATTACAGATCGTGTGATTTGCTCAAGTAAGAAATGCTAATGTAATTAAATTGGAAATTGCTTAGTATTATTATTATTGTTATCGTTGGCCATAATGATGTAATTACCATTTAATAAATTGTTGTTTTGCACACACACAGAGGAGGGAAAAAAACGTTTGTTTAAAAGATTGTTTCTGTTTTACTCACACAATAAGTTGCAATAATTAAGCTAAAAATACAACATGCAATTGCGAACAATTGCGAAACTAAGAAATGTAAAAAACTTACCGTAAAAAGCATTTCGCTGCGTCGAATATGGCATTTTTCAAAGTTGGTGGTTGGTTGGTTTGTAGTGTCGCTGGCGTTTTTTCTTTTATTTTTTTTGTTAGTTATTTTATGTTTTTTTTTTTGCTTTTGTCTGTCGCACGAGAGCTTAGTACGAATCGCATTGCAGTTGTGGGCGAAGATTGTTTTGCAGTTTGATTGAATGAAATAATACGAAGACGCCTTGAGTCCTTGATAAGGGACTCGTGGGCGTGAGTAGAAGAGTAGGAGGGGTGTATGTGTGATCGAACTTAGCGCGCATTTTTCATGAATTTATTTTTGGATTTTTGTTTTTTTTCATAAAGAAGAGTGACGTGCACAGACAGGATGCAATTGAGCGTTCAGTAGTTGCAGTTGCAGTGGCATACGCTGTTGTTGTTGTTATTATTGTTGGTGGTGGTGGTGGTAGTGGTGAAGGTTGTGCTCAAGGAGGTGGTGGTGCTAGCTTTCAAGTTGTTGTTGTTTTTGTTCTGGTTTTTATTTTTTATAGTGGCTTTTTTTTGATGACTGTTACATTTTAATTGTGAGAGGCACATAAATGTTTCATAAATGCTGCAATTCGGTATAATTTGTTTAGTTTTTTTTTTGCGCTTCTATTGCAGCTTGTGATTTTTACGAATTTAAAACATGTGTTTGTGATATAATTTTGATGGCTATTGCTGGTTGCGGTTGTTTTTTTTTTTCTTTAATTTTTTTTGTGACTACAAAAAGCTTCGTAGGCAGGCATTCAGGCAGCAGTACTGGCCAACAAACTACTTTACTGACTTGGCATTTGTGTGGAGGCTTTTGGCAAACTACTTTTTCATGCTAAATATTTTAATTTTTGTTTTTGTTTTTTTTTTGCGTAGATTTAAATTAGGTGAATTTTGCAGCGAGCAGCAGCACGAATGAATGAATTCAAAAGATAATACGAAACAAGCAGTTTTCAAATCCAAATTAAACGGCATGCAATTATTTGTCAAATCCAACGAAAAAGAGTCGCAGTGTGTTAAGGTATAAATTTTATTTTGGCGGAAAAAAAATAAGAAAAGAAAAAAGTAAAATGAGTATTACAAAATGATTGTTAGTAGGATATGTTTAAGTCTAATGTGTAAGAGAACTAAACAAAAAAAAAAAACTACGAATACAAAAACTAAAGTAAAATATCTTAAATGAGATTCTTCTTCTTTACTAATGAGCTTCTAAGATTTCGATTGAGAATTGAATTTGAAGAGGTTACGAGGGAGCGGAAAATTTTTTGTACCTTCTGTTCTGGCTTGTTATGAATTCTTTAATGACTCTCAGTTGGGCAAAGTCAAATTCTAATAAATTTCAATTGATTTGCCAAAACATGGCCAAGTGAATTGCAAAAATAAAACGTTGAAGCGTAAAAACAAGATTAAAATTCAAAATTCTTAAATGGAAATTCTTCAGTGGATTTATTATATTCGCATGACGTCACAGGAGATAAAGAATCGTATTATTTTAAACGAAATCTTCAAAAAAAACTAGCTGGCAAAATTAAACCAAAAACATTAGTTCATATGAAAAGACCTCTCCAGATAGAGTCACGCGATCGTGACAAGTTTCCTGAATGCGTGATCTTTGTTATACAAATTTTTATAAAAAAGTCAAAATTCTACATACGCACATTTGAAGGTTCACTCCTAATCAAATTCAATCTAAATCGAGATAAGGCAAAATAAAATGTATAAAAAAAAATGAAAAAAAATAATAAAAAAACAAAAATTAAACAAGTTTTGTTTGCTACGAAAACACACCAGCTAACATTACAAGTAGACGCAAGAGAAACGAAATTGATTAATTGAAAATATGATTAAATTGGAAGGCTTTGCATTGAAACACACTTCAGTGACCCGAAGAGGCTAACAAACAATTAGACAAGATTTTTTTTAGGAATTCAAATGATCCCAATCAAGTGAGAATTTGCGCTCTTCTTTTGCAGTCATTCGCAAAAAGTGCCAATTGCGTATGGACTGGTGTTAGCTGGTTGAATTGAACTAGACACTAATTTGTGTTTTTATGTGGGTATTGTGTGAGTGTTTGTTGTTAATTAAATTTCGTGTTTGTTTGTTTTTTTTGAGTTTGTGAATTTTGTTATGGTGTGAAGCACACTACAGTCGGTAGTAAAGTGGGCAACGTTTACAGTGTATGGTGTGGTGGCATTTTTTTCAAACTTGTTTTTTGTTCGTTTTGTTTTTGTTCTTTTTTGGTTTTGTTTTTGTTTTTTTTTTTGTTTAGTACAATATATAAAGAGATTTCTATATTGAAAGATTATATGCATTAATAAGTAAATAGTATTAGTAATAAGTTTGTTAATATTTAAAGTTAACTAGTGAAGTAACTATATGCAATAAGTAAATACATAGTGTGTGTGTGTGTGGGGGTGTGTGTGGTTGTGATGCATGGATGTGTGTGTGTGGTTTTATATACGTGAGTAGAAAAAGTGTAAGAAAATTATAAACATAACTGAACGATATAATGGATAAATGCGCTCTCAGCACCGATTTTTTTTAGTGTTGTGGAGTCGTGAAGGAAAAAAGAAAGAAAAATTTACACAAACGGAATTTGGGAAAAATCTTTAACAGAATTGCCAGAATTGAGGGAAAAAAGTTTTCCATTTCCTGTCCCTGAGCATTCAAGGTTACGAAATATACTCAAGAAGCCGCATGTTTTCGCCAACCTCCAAAGCGGATGAGGATTTTAATTTGCAAATACAATTTTGCATACAAAAAAAATGCTGAAGAGCGCCATCTGGATGTGATGACTCTATTAGGCAGTTTCTACTCCTTTACGAAAATAACATTTTTTTAAATGTGAGATCAGTCATCTGATTGAAATATAATTTCAAAGTGAAATTGAAACGAGTGAAAGCGAAATGAAAGTTGAAATACTCGGTTTACAGGAGAACAAAATCCGTTTATTTTAACTCGAATTGAAATCCATTTTTACGCGGATCTAATTTCATTTTCTCTCGGATTTAAATTCACTTTCACTCAAATTTAATTTCACTTTCTCTCGGATTCTGTGTTAATCTTACAGGAGAGCAAGATTTTAGGTTGGAAAAAACACAACTAATGTTTATAAAAAAAAAGGACTTTGAAAGAGAAATTTTAACATAATTGGTAACATTTTTCGAAATTCTTATTTACAAACATGAGGACAACCCGATTACTATGAATACAAAGCGAACAGGCATATAGAATTTTCCCCCCTTCGGGCTCAAGTTGTTCTCTTTGAAAATTGTTGTTTTTGTTTTCTAACATTTTTCTTTCTTTTTTTGTTGTAGTCTTCAGATGAGATTTGTTTTTTTTCATGTTCTTGTTGTTGTTGTTGCTTCGCATTATAACAGTAATCAATGAAATTTCATAATAATATATAGCAAATACATAGATTCGTATAATTAATAGCATAAATAGTAATTTAATTAAGTAATTAATGCCCATGGGCACGCAAAGCAAAGTGAAGCGTTTGCGGTCCCATTGTGGCGCTCATCATCAACATCATCATAGCTTTTATGAGATTCAGTTGTAATTGGTTACAATTGTTGTTGTTTGCTTTTTTTTTATTTAATAATTTTTCTTTTTTTTTTTTTGGTTTCGTTTTGCATTTACATGAAATAACTGCCAACATATGAAGCGACTATGATACCCAACACAGTCAAACATATCAGAATCATGATCTTCTTTCGGCGCGCCTTGCTCTGGTATTTGAGCGCCTTCTTTGTGTCCTGAGTTGCTGTCTGCACGTAGTCCATAGCATGCTCCACATGATACTCAATGCGATCGATCATCTCGCCCTGCGACTCCACCAACATAGCCATGTCCATGAACATGTCGTGCAGCTCCTTGATCGACGTTTCCAGCTTCATGATGTCGGCGTGCCGGGCCTCGATGTCGGCCAGTGTCTGTTTGGCCTGTTGCGTCTCCATGATGATGCCCTGCGTGAAAACGGCCGGATTGCCCTGCTCGAGCATGTCCTCCAGCTCATCGCTGGTGGTGGCGCGACCGGTGATCTCCAGCTGACGCTGTATTCTGCCCTTGCAGCGCTCTCGATAGTCGGTCTGCGTGCGATTGTATTCGGTCATTACCTCGACGAATTTGCGCGACAGTGTCGAATGCTGGGTCTTGCGTATACGCAAGTCGGCGGAGGATTTGTTCTGCTGCTCCTCTTGCTCGATGTTCTGTTCGATGCCTTTTAGTTTGCCGCGCACACGATTGGCGTTCTTCTTGATGTCGGCCATCAGGTCCTCGAGCTCCTGTTTGGTCTTCTCGTCCGACTGCGGGGCGGAGAGGATGGCCGAGTGCTTCTTTTTGACCTCCTCGACATTGTCCTGGACCTTGTCGATCATGCCGCGTATCTCCTCGACCTGGGCGAAGAAATCGTCCATGTAGGAGTCGTGGCCGTCGACATTGACGGCCACATCTTCGGCCTCCTCGTCGTCCGACTGGGCGGCGTGCAGGGCGGCTAATCTGTCTTTTGTCATTTTGAGGGCGTCGTGTGTGGCGAGTGTGTGTGTGTGTGAAGGTGTTTTTACTGAGAAAAAGTTAGGTGGTTTTTACACTGTTTTGTTTCTTTTACTTTTACTTTTGGCAAAATGAGCTTTCAAGCGGAACTTTGTGAAGCCTTGTGAACTTTCAAGTTTGACCAACAATTTTTGTTTTTTTAATTGAACTTTTAAGCTAGATTTTGTTTGTTTTTTTTTCACTTCGTTGATGATAAAAGCTTTAAAGCTTGTCTTCTAGTAGAACTCACGATCGATGAATTTCTGGGGGAGGGTTTTCTTTAATTTAAACTTTTTGTTTCTTTTTTAAGTAAATTTTTGTTTTGTTTTATCTTTAATGGCAGCTAAATATAAGTAGTATTGCTAAATATCGTTAACAATGGAATTTTGACAAAACTTTGCCGCAGTTATGTATATTTGAATGTGTTCCAATTTGCTTGCTTTTCGTATTTCATATGCAACACTTTTTACGTTTTTTTTCCTTTATTTTTTCTTTTTTTTTTTTGCTTCACTTGCCGAGTGAGACGATTATTGATTTTTCATAATTTCCGAAATGCATTTGCAAATCTTCAATCTTTAAGCCTTAAAATTAATTTTGCAATTCACAAATTCCACTTTTCGTCACTCGTTTCTCTCCAGCTACTTTCAACAATAGTCAACGACGATTATATTTGGGTTAACTTGGAAATCCAATCTTTTTTCGGTCGTTAATTTTTCAACGACAGCGCGTGGCGGAGGTGGTGATCAGTGCTCCTCCAATGCCAGCAATTAAGTCCACAACAGAGTGACTACAGCAGAGCGGCAGCGGTGGTTTTGTCGTCGTCGTCGTGACTCACTTTTTAGCAATTACGAATTTCGTTTGCTTTTCGTACGACCGATACTTGGAACAATGAGTAACAATTGTTGTTCCCAAATTTTGCACTTCTTATGGATTATTTTTGACTGGTATTTTTCAATTTTAGCTCATTTTTTGGGAATTGTATTTGGCCAACTCCGAAATGTGCCCACAATTTGTCCTCTACACTTGCTGCTGGTGGCTTTTTTTCTTTGCCCAACACACAAAAAGTTGTTGGTATATGAAGAGCGTCGAGCGCGTGTGGAAAACGTTGTGGGAAAAAGTGAAAATTGCCAAACGGCCGTAATTTATGTAGTCGGTGTGTATTGGATTTTCGTTTCGTTTTCTCACTTGCTTCGCTTCTGCTATTCCACTATATGCTTCACTTGGCTTTTTTCGAGAAGACAAACACACACACAATGAATTGGCTTTTTGGGGGTCGGTCTTTTGCCGCTGCTTCTTTTCGCCTTGGTTTCGGTTCGGTGGTGGTGTCACCTTCGAGATGTTTGTTTTGCCCAAATCAAATTCGCTGCTTTTTTAAACCAGTTTTTGGTTGGACACTTTTGCAGTAATGCCTTGGAGGTAAATTCTTTTTTTTAGGTTGAGAAAATTCACACACACTTTTCGGAAAATCCCATTCAATTCGGTGCGAAGGAAAGTACAAAAAAAAATCGATTTTCTGCGCAGGGCTCGTTTTTGTACGCGCGGCGGCGGTCTTGCGGTGGGTGGTGGCGGACGCGTTCGTTTTTATCGTACAGCGACGCGTTTCTCGAACTCAGACGGCGGTGCGGGGACGCGGAGAGACTCCTCAGCTATTTGTGATTTGGAATTTTTTTTGTTTTAGCGCGTCAGTCGCACGACAGTCGCTCTCGACGCGTTGCTGGCTCTTGA
Source organism: Heteromyza rotundicornis (assembly GCA_951394025.1). Classification (NCBI taxonomy): domain Eukaryota; kingdom Metazoa; phylum Arthropoda; class Insecta; order Diptera; family Heleomyzidae; genus Heteromyza; species Heteromyza rotundicornis. The sequence goes on from OX596012.1 coordinate 63,275,403, forward strand.
CAATCTGAGGCGAACGTCGGCATCCGGCTGTAGCTCCACCGACTCGTCTGTGTGTTTTGTGTGTGGACTGCGTTCGAAGTGCGTCTGCGTTGCTCCAGGGAGTGTCGCTCCGTGTTTCGCTCTGGCTATCTGCGGTTTATCGTTGCCTTGTTTTACTGTGGTATTTCCTTCGTTTTTTTTCTCTCGTCCGGCAAAATCGTTTGCACTAAAGTGAATTTTATTCGCTGCCTCTGCTTGATGCCGTAATTTTTAATGTTGATTGCACAATTTGCCAACAACAAAATGTTTTGACTTTTTTAGCGTAGCGTTCTTGTGTTTGCGCTGTCTGTTTTGCGTTTAACCACTTGCTTACGTCAAAAAAGTGACAGCAATACCACCAACAACATTCCACAGAGCGTGTGGATCGCGAGTTTTGACACTTTTACAATTTTGAAGTTTGTAGCCACTGTGAGCAGATTGGAGCCCACTGATTGGGGAGCTGTCGTTTGTGGGAATATTGAATTTCGTTGGGGTTTTTTTTAATAATGTGATTCACTTTTTTATCATCAACTTCTTCACTGACATTTGACTACGTTTGTTACGTCGTCCACAATTGTTGTAATAGATTTTTAGGGTTGCATTTGTATAAACTTTGTTATTTTTGTATCGTTGCTGCACTGACAAAAATCGCTATATGGATTTGATTTTCAATGTTAAAAGTAAATGGAGTAAGATCTTAGTCATTTTGGTAAAAACCGCTGAAATATGAGGTATATATGTATGGAAAGTCATAAATAAAACTTTTAATAATTTTGCAGATAATCCACAGCTAAAATTTCGTAATGTGTTAAAAATTTACTTTTTTAAAATTTATTTAGAACTTTTAGAAATTGTTTACTAAAATTTTACATGTAATCGACGATTGAGCGCACAAAGGTGATAAGTGATTTCTGCAGAGCTTTCGAGTGGGGCAGGGGGAATTCAGCCGGAGCGATATTTCATATATATTCTGAATAACATTTTGAATCTGGCAACAATACTTGAATATTTTTTTAAATTCTTAGAAAATTTGGAATTTGCTAAATTTATATTAGTCCGGACCGTAGCTGGATCTGGCTTTGGAGCTGCGATGTAGAGCCGAGTTGGAGCCGAAGCACCTGAAAATTGGCCAGTTCTAAAGCCCTGGACTTTTGGTTGAAAAATAAGTAAAGTTTTGTAATTGGTACCAGGGTTCTCACTTTTTACTACGACGAGAGTAATAGATATTCGATTTTAGTAGATTTGAAGAAAGGGGAGAAGATATACTTTTTGGCGTAGAGTAGTCGAAATTACTGTCAGGGTAGTAGATTTGTAGAAAGAGTACTAAGTAGTTTTGCATGGTATGAAACTCACATACAATTTTGAGGACTACATTTATTACAATAGTAGTAGAAAAAACTTTGAGGGGAGTAAAAAATTTACTACCGGAGTAGAGTGGAAATTTAAAAATCAAAGCGAGACCAGATCTACTCCGAACACTGCATGGTACTGATCTACTGTTCAGTTTTTGGAAGTAATTACTCAAAATATTTACTTAACACATTTGTGGACTTAATCGTCGATTTCAGGCTTTCATATCATTTTTCAAAACTTTTTTGGCCAATCAAATTGCTGGCCCAATTCGAATGAAGGCCAATTGGAATTTTTGAGAAATTCCAATTCTGGAATTTATAGCGTCGACTGGATCAAGTGCTCAACACTTTGTTTTGATTTTTGAACTGTACTTGGAAGATTGCATTTATAGAAGACATCCTTGTGGACTCGATCATCACAGGAAGCCGTTTTCTTGTGATAAACTCTTTTGCGAAATACGAGACATATATATTGTTTTACATTTGATATGGCTTTTTTCTTTGTCAATCACAGGCAGCACTTTATCATCTTGAGGTAATTTTCTCCAAATCTCCAATAACATTTGCCAAGTGTATAATTTTATGAGTTGAAAAAACGTTCGACTTACCGGATACTTTGTAGCCAGGACCACGCCACAAATCTCGTCGCCCACGAGAAACTGCTCCCCCAGCATGGCCATACAGACATTCTCCCACGCACGATCTATTTTATTCTTACGCAAGCGAATCACCCACTGGCCGCCCTTCGTATTAGCCGGATCCTCCCACATCGGCTTGATGCCCTTTTTGAAGAGGCTCAGTTCCCGGAACGGACTCAATGCCGTCGGACGAATGAGGTGCGAGTAGAGCGACCACCATTGCTGTACGCTGCCGCAACGTCCCACAAATCTCAGCGATTTGCTGTAATCGGTGGCACGGTGAGCGCCCTTGCGCGAGAACCACAGGTGGTATGTGTGTTGCAGTCGATTCTCGTTGGGCCCAACCTCAAGCGGCGGCAACGTTTCGACGTCTATTTCGTTTTCCATGTCGCTGTCATCGCTGTCGACCGTCTCGGGCCATTGTTTGCTGTTAAATTAGAAACAAAATTAGTAAAATTTTTAAACGGAAGTGCAATAAAGATTCCTATCGTGATTGATAACGGGGCCCGATATGGACGGAAACAATAAACAAAATCAACCATGCGGAAGTTCCTTCATTGAAAATACTGAAGCGATCATTGTTTATTACAGAAACACCCCAAAACATTCGTTAATGTTTTGAAACATTTCTTTGGAACCTAAATTGTTTTGGCTAAAACCAACCATGATATTTTCCCAATAAGAATATTATTCACATTTGCAATTTCAGCAAGACCCCCTCAAATTCAAATTTAAACAATTGAAGCCATTCTCATAGATCGTAACAGGTTGCTTCCGAATTGCCTTGCCTTCATTATAATCACAGAACGTACCGAAAAATGCACATGCAAGTTGTTTTTGTGACATTTATAATTGATAAGACTCGAGATTCGTATGATTGCAGCCGGTATTTATAGAAACACCTAATCCGTTTGTGTCCGCGAGTCATAAACGATCTACGTAGCCCTACGACGCGAACCTAACCTAAATAATCGTGGGCCGATGCAAGTGCAAATGGGGACCGAATTTTCGTGCACGACCCAGAATCTCAGTTGCCGCCCGCTCTCCACACGTGCCTTTCTGGTCGCGTGGAGGCTGTGCCGGCGCAGCTGCACTTACTTTTCGTACTGTTTTACTTGAACTTTTTCCATTTCGCTGCTGGGGTGTGAGTTGATCAGTTTAATATCTCAAATCTCAAAACAATTGAAAGTGTTTTTCTACTCTTCGGTACTGCGTTGTTTTTGTATTTTATTTTTTTGGTTGGTTGGTTGGTTGGTTGGTGCAATTCTCAGCCGACCGCCGTTTCCTTTCGCTGCTGCCTTGTGTGATATTCACTCCGTATCACAGTTGTCCGTGGGATGGGCTTATTGCTTTGCTTGCTGGTGTAATATATGGTTTTTAATAAATAAAAGTGCAAATGGCCAAAAATTCCAATAGTCCGCGTTTGCTTAATAAGATTCACGAATGCTGCTCTGCTCGCAATTTTGACGTTTCGACGTTTTGACGTTTCGTTTTGTACACAAACATGCAGTCCACATTCCACAGACCACATGTTGTCAGGAAGTCACCACAAAGTGAACGCTTCCCCACAAAAAGTAAAAGTTTCACCACGTTTCTTGGAGTTTTTTTTTATTTTTCTTGGACGCTTTTTCCCGTTAATCCGCTTACAGTTTCCCGTTAATCCGCTCGTAAAATTTTACAAATTCCAATTTCACAAATTCGTATTCATACGGAATTATGAAATTTTCAGGGAAAATACGGATTTCAATCAAATTTCTTGAAAATACGGATTTTCTGTAAAAAAACTGTCAGAATTTCCGCAAAACGGTAGCGAAAGACCGAATTACATTTTGTAATGATTAACCCACTCAATTAAAATTACTTGTAACAGTAACTGAAATTTTTTCAATGAAACAAAGTAATTGAAAAAAGTAATCATTACTATTAAAAAGTAATAATTACAGGGAAATTAAGGGAACAATGCAAACATTTAGAATAAAAAACTTGGACTTTTCATGGGTGAATCATGCCAGTTGGTGGCAGGTACAATCCCAACTGATATGAATCACCCAAAAAAGTCCAAGGACGCACTTGGTGGCAGTCCCAACTGGCAATCCCAACTGGCATGACTAACCCATGGAAAGTCCATGTTTTTTATTATAAAAGTTTCAAATGTTTCGAATTGTTCCCTTAATTGTAATCCGTGGTTTTTCATGTAATTAATTACAAAAAATTTAATTATTACTTTTTAATAGTAATGATTACTGCTTTCCTCTTAATTACTTTGTTTCAATTAATAATTGAAATTTTTCAAATGTAATTGTGATTAAAAAAAATGCAATTACAATTACAGCACAATAGTGCTATGTCCCTTTTCATGAAAATCTAGTTTTTGGTTTTTTTGGATGCCTGAGAAGAAGCTGCATCAGATAGGTTTATAGGTTTGTGGGTGAATAGTAGTGAATAGTAGTGTTTTTTTAATTTTCTAGAGTTTTGCAAAAAATGTACACCAAATGAATCAATCAATGCTCCAATTAGAAGGCAATTTTAAATAACGAATTTATGCAGCTACTTTAGCACACAACTAGTCATAAATGCAACTAAATCAACAGATGAAAGCACTGCGCCTCATCCCCCAAAATCACAAAATTACAACCCTTGATCGAAAAGCATTTGACCAAAACTATTCGAAAGTAATTTATGAGAATTTATGATGGTGGGGAGGGGTCGGAGAATATATATGGCAGAGTGGCAGACACCACCATGACACACCAACAAGGCGTGTAACGTTAAGTGTAAAACTTCCTTTTGATGGTCAAGGATATCTAGGGTCGGTGGTCGCTCTCCTGCGGTTTGTTTACTTTTCCTCGCAGCGTAAAATTGCGATTTGTTGGCGGCGGCGAAATGGAAAGTCATCATTATCGCAGGTAACAAACGACAAGCCATGTGTACATAAATGGACATCATATAAACTGTGGCTGGAAGTGCGCCATTTACTTAAGAATGCCCAACCTGTATGATGGCTGCGAACAGCATAGTCACCAAAGGAACTCTGAGTATTCGGTTTCCAATTTTAAGTAATTTTTTGTTTGGGTAAGTAGTCGCATGACAATCACACAATTAAGATGCAGTTTAACTAAATGGTTTCAACTGCAAGGATATAAGGACAGCTTCTGGAACATGAAATAATCACATTGGATATTTAATAGAGTTTTTTTAAAGGTAACCTGTCACCTGGCTTAACTTTTGATTCCATTTCCTTCAAACCGAATACCTTTAAATTCGTAACGGTTCTAATGTCACATACACTATTGTCCTTAATTTCTTTAAAAGCGTTTAAAACCCGAAGCATAGGCTTAGTCCTCATTTTTATGCCATGGGGGATTCATTAATTAATCTTAAGAAAATTATTTAATTTTGTTTTTGGGGACTTACGAATGCATAAGCTACAAATGAAAACAATGGACCCTTTCGATCAACTAAACAATTAAAATTTACCATTTCTTATCAAACTCGGCTAGAAACATTCAAAAAAATCAACCACAAAAGCGTGCCAAATTCCATTTAAAAAAAAACAAACCACAAACGCATCTGAAAAAGGGGGCATTAAAATTTTGTTTATTATATTCTTATTATTTCTGAAGACCTTTTGTCCCCTTACTGACCTCCGCCCATGGCCAAGATCCTGATTGCATTTGATTTTAAATCAGAACTTCAGTCCGCAGTTGCGGTTGGTCTCTCTTGGCGTACGGTTCGGTTTGGTTTTGTTCTTCCTTCAGCACACACCTAAGTTCTTCCTCTTCTCTATCTTATAAATTTAAAGAAAAACTAGAAAAGTGAACCGAAAAGTGAAAGTAAAGTGTCCACTGCCCGCCTCCTCCTTCATTTCGAGGAGGATAGTTCAGCAGGAGATTATGAAAAGATGGCCAAAATAATTTCGACCATCAAAGCGATACTGACACGCCTCATTTTCGCCGCCCACAGTCTGCTGGCAATCTGGCAGGTGACCGAGTACAAGGGGGATATCATCTATTGGACGTTATGTGGACCCTTGCTGTTGCTGCTGCTCGAGGGCATTTTCACGCTGATGATCAAAAAGACACAGGAATGGCGCTGGTAATGTGACGATTTCCGGTTTAACTCGTTGCTTTTACATATTCAAATTTGAATTTCCATTCGTTGCTTTTGACACCAACACAAACACACACGCATACTCGTCATTAACTTGCTTTTGAACTCAATTGGGATTCGTTTTTGCAAATTTTCTAGTATTTTTTCACGAAAAATGTACTCGTCATACGTTCATCATGGATGTCCGTTTTTCCAATGTAAACAATTAGGTTACGTCATGCCGTTCTTTGATTTTCAATTAAAAGTGAAATCACGTTTATGTGTTCATGTGTACCCGCACCCATAAAACTTAATGGAATTTCGCGAGTATTTTGAACGCACCTTCCAGTTCCTTTCATTGACTGTCGTCTGATAATAAGAATTTTCGTTTCACTTTTATGTTGTTGTTGGCTGTTGTTGTTGCTGCTAGCATTGCATTTATGTCCTCTTGTTTGTTTGGTTGTCCTGCTTTGATTGTTTGTCAATAAGGGGTATTTTGTTTGTGGCGACGATGTGATTTTAATGACTCCGAAATTAGTACTGTGCATTAAAATGCAACATAGCTTTAGACGTTCGCCGCTGCGTATGAGTAACATTTGAAATAGAACAATAAAATGGAAGAACTATTACACTTGACTGCTTTGCAATTTCAATGAAACAAAGTAGTTTATGGAAAGTGTTTTGGCAACTGTTATTATACAGTTAATAATACTGATAATAAAGTAAAGGGAATTTGCACTCCGACTCCGAGTTGGGTGACTATAGTTGCAGTTACTATACTCATAATTAATTAGTTTAGAATAGTTTTCTTTGGGGGAAAGAATAGTGAAACATATTTTGGCTTTTGAACGATCTTGTGGCAAGATTTGTAAATAAATATTTTAATTTGGGGTTAGATGGTTCATGGGAGCCTACTGGCTTGCAATTGTGTAATCGAAAAAAAGTCACTTTAATTCAAATTTAAAACTAATTTTCGCAGGTTCTGTCCTTCGGTGTTCCTGTATTTGGGCAGCATTGTGCCTGCTATTTGGCTGTTGGAATTTCATAAGCTCGAACGTCGTCTGTCGGGCGCTCCCGTGCAGAATGGCAACGAAAGCGACAATGCACCCCTCAAAATGCTGTCCGATTCGGGCATACCGATGCCGAAGATCAATCCGGATCTTTGGCCCACACTGATCGAACAATTTTTAATGTTGATTTTGATTGTGGGACGTTGGCTGCTGCCCAAGGGCGATCTGACACGTGACCAGCTGAGTCAGCTGTTATTGGTCTATATCGGTATGTGATTGCAATTGAAATGTTCACGAGAGGCTTATAAATTTTTGTTTGCCATTTGAAGGAACTGCGGCCGATATAATCGAATTTTTCGACTCCTACAAAGATGATTCCATTGCCAAGATACCGTTGCTGGTGTACTTGACATTGGGCATTTGGTCGTGGAGCCTGATGCAATTCACCATTGTCCTGTCGGCTACTAGAGCGCGACGACCACGTGGCGGTGGCTCACATAAGCATGATGAGTAAGTGAAATGCTTAAGTGGCAGTTATTTTGTTGATGGTGAAAAATTTTCTATATTTCATTTAGCTCCGCCGATTGTTGCAACAATTGCTGCTGTGGCATTGATGTTTGGGGCATTGTACTCAATGTCATATTGCAGGATGCGCCATTTTTAACATTTCGTTTGCTGATCATATTTCAGTATAAGATAATCAATTACATGAATGTATTTTTCACATGTGAGTAGCGTGAAGGGGTGAAGTGCATTTTTATTATTCATAATTCTTGTCTTTAATTGGCTTAGGTAAAAATTCGTTGGTCATCATTTTGCAGTTGTATCGCTTGTATGTTGTCAATGCAGAATTCTGGAGAAATCGTCGTGAACTCAAGGCAGCGTCCAAGTCCAAATCGCAGCACTACAAATCACGGCGTCGCGGTCAGGACGAAGATGCCAATAGTATTTATATGATATCTTCTGAACGTGGCACCGAGATGAAGAGAAAAATTAAAAGGTTTTACTTGACTTGCACCGGCAAGTGAACGAACAAAATTATTCAATCCCTTGTCTTTTCAGAGCCAAAGACTATGCAGAAGACGATTTCGCCCACAAGAAAAAGAACAAAAAGGACAAGTGAGTTCAGTGAATGCTTCGCCAAATCCCATTTTCAACTGGAACCCTTTCTTTCAGAACTAAAAAGCGAAAACGAAAGGACACTGGCTACTCCACTGCCAGCTCCCAGAATCTATATTCGACAAAGGTGGTCAACGAAAAGGATGCTCGCCGCAAGGACAAGAAGGGCAAAAAGTCCAAGCGTGATCGCAGCAGTTCGCCTAGCGAAAGCGAAATTGTCGATGCGAAAAAGGCGAAACGCAACAAGAATCCGGACAAAGGCGATAAAAAGTTGGTTGACAAACGACAGGTTCGAAATGCCCAAGGATAAAAGCCAATTTAAAAAATGTTTTTTTTTTCTGTGTGTTTTCATTTCATTTCGCATAGAAAGTCCAAAAAAATCGACGCAGTCATTGAGGAGTCCTCCAGCTCCAGCTCCACAACGGAATCGAGCAACTCGACTTTGCCCAGCTACGAGGTCATCACCGACAAGAAGTCAAAGTCCAAGGGGAAGCGTCGAAAACGTTCCACCAGTTCCTCCTCCACCTCCACCGATTCCTCAGACAATTCCTCGTCGGAGTCTTGAAGTAAACCGGTGTGATCTTGAACTGTAGACGAGGAACTTTTGTGGGTGGCTTCTTCGATTGGAGGAAGTCTCAATTTGAATTTTTCGCAATGCGGCCTTAATGCTCAGGTTCAAAGGGCTACACTACCACTACTTTTGTACTTTGTATACATTTGGAAGTAACCGATTGCACGTGCAAGCGGTGCAAAATTAAGTTTGGAACACGAACGACCATCCAAACTGGCGTTCGGTAGAAAATTGGGAGTTTTTGTACGGTTTACAAGATTTTGTAGAATTTAAGTACTTACCTAAACTAAAATTTAAAGAAAACTAGATAATGCTTATATGCCTTAACTCAAATATTATTGTAGCTCTTAGAGAGGTTTTAAAATGTGCGAAATATGTAGTTATGATGGATGGTAACAAATATTTGTATTTTTTTTGCTTTAAGACAGGAAATGGAAAAAAATTATGAAATTTAATAAAATAATAAAAAAAATATTTTATAAAAAAAAAGTACTCAAATTAATTGAAGTTATATTTACATAATCATACATGACAGAGCATTTTATTCAAAATGTAACTGAAGTTAAACGTCCCCCGGGGGCAAAAAGAGCCCTTTTCGATCTACCATGTGGAAGTACCCGTGATCCTTCTAACATTAATTTCTAGCCGAATTGGTTCAGAAGGTTAAAATGTAGTGTTTGTTGGTGTGGCAGAGTGCAGCAGTTCCCCACCCCCGACCATACAATTTTAAGTCAACGCCCCCGAAAACCAAGTTTCGGACATATAAAACGTGATTTATAAATTTTGCCCACAGTAGTCCGAATCACGAAATGTTATGACATTTTTAATTAACCGAAATCATTTATGTAGTATAAAAAGTAGTAACTACTGAAGCATGTACTTCATTAGTCGCACTAAGGCGGCCACTCTGTTTCTTTGTTATTTTATGAAAACGTTCTCTTTCAAAGTATTTCATAGATACGAACTCTGGTCTATTCACAAAGAGCTCTCCGTGTGCAAAGTACATCCAACGGATTGAGTGAGAGTGCGACGCATAGGGGAAAACTTTTTTTGATTTCGTTTAGTGTGCGCTTGTTTTGTTAACTCTATTGAGCTTTGTGCGGGAATAGTTGGGCATAAGATAGCATCGGACGCGGACGTAGTGTAACGTTGGTGGCGATATGGTCTTACAGAGTCTTTAATCTTAAAGTGCGCGATGATTTCAATTTCAATTTGTTTGGCGCTATAAAAATTGGTTGGCATTCGAGTATGAATTCGAGCAAGGCATTGTGATCAGATCGGTCGACGACAACAACAACAACAACAACAACAACAACTACGGCGACGACGACGACGGCGTTACTTCTTTCAAATTGTGCGTGTGTGGTGTTCTACTCTATTGAACAAAAAAAATTCAAATTTGTTTCTTTCTGAAAAATATTTTGCTTAACATAGAACCAAATCGAATATTGGTTGCCATGTGCCTAGTTGCTTGCGATACCTAATTAAAGAGGCACTTGTTGTAAAATAAACAATTAAAAACTTGTTCAAATCAAATTTTAAACAAAACGATACAATAAACGATTGAAGTGCGCCTGAAGTTCACAACAACAATTACTACAGCGAAGATAACAAACGAGTTGTAAGTGCTGCCTCCTTCCCCCCATGCCATCTGCGCTAGCCATTAAGTTCAGTTTATGTGTGGTAGTAAATACAAATGTATGTCATATGGTATATACTTGTCATATATGTATATATTTTCCTTTATCTTAAAAATAGTAAACATTCAATTATTGTCACCATTGTGGGCGCGCAACAATTGAAAAATTATCGTTTCAGATTTAATTCTGTTTTTTTTTTAATTCTTTTGTTTTTTGTATAATCAAAACAAAAGCAAACACAAAAAAAAAAAGCAAAAAACTTTTTGCGTTTTACAACCTTACAAAGGCCTTTACAAAACAGGGTTGCTTCTGCAAATTATCATCTGAGGGGCATCAAAAGAGCAAAAAAGGTACTCACTCAATCACTCGCAGAGCATATGAAAATTTTATGCTTTCTCAATCTATGGGCCACTCTCTGGGTTAATATGCAAAAGCTTTTTTTTTGAGGAACTATTTATGTATTTTTGCCAAAGAAATCGTCAACTGAAAACTAAACTGAACTGAACTGATAAATTTACTACATATTAAAAATGACAGCTACATATAAATTTTGGCCAACAAAAAGAATTTAATGTAGTGGCGTGACTGACTGGGGGGTGCTATTAAGTTGACCAATAACACCACTACACTGATGGTGTGCGTACTTATTAACTAAATATTAGATTATCTGCATACACTGACGTTATTTGAAAGTACAGTTTGTTGGCCTAAGATTATCTTTATTGTTCTACTTTCCGTCAAGTGACAGTGGCTTGATAAAGGTGATGAGTTTGAGAAATTCAAAGGCAGAAACCGTTATTAACTGCTGGGTATCAGAACCCACACGGCGTCGTCGTCTCCAGCTGTCACAGGAGTTTTTGATATTTTGTTGAGTGCGAAACCTGATAGAAGCTTTGAATTCAGTAAGTGAAGAATTCTAAGACAGAAAATTAATTGAAATAATTTAGCAATCCTTTGGGGAATTTAAATCACACACAAATACAATAAAATAATAATAAAAAAAATACTTAAAATACCATAAAGTATACGCAAATATTGCACTTAAGTTTTCTAAGTTATCCAAGTCCACTGAACTCATTTAACATTGATTAATTGTATTTTACAGTAGGGTAATTTGTGCAATGCAAGGCAATGACAATTACACTGTAATAGCCTCTCCGGAGACTATCAGAGTAGCTAGGCGAAAGCTAATTACATGCCTGCTAATTAATTGCGTTTAACAATTGGGGAGTGTTGTATACCTACTTATACAGCAAAACAAATCGGTGAGAATACATTGACAACTAGACTGAATGAGTATTCACCTGCAACCTTTTCATACTTTCAATGTATTTTTATTGTAATCAATTGAATATTACATCTACCACTGCTGTATAATATGTTTATTTGCTTAGAAAAACCCTGATTTTTGTATTAAATTACTTGAACTTAAGAGCTTTTTTTGCCCCATACTCATATCGAATTGTAGGTGTGACTCTCTTTCTTATGGCTTTGACTTAATTCGTACTGATTATATGGGCAACAAGTTTGTTTATATTGTTGAACTTATAGAGGCAATTTTTCTTCGCCTATCGTCAACATAAATTCATAAGTAATGCCATGTGCGTGCGCACCATTTGGATGTTGGCATCCCAAGGCCTTTAACTGCGAGCTTTTTGCAAAGTTTTCATAAAAGTCCACAAGTGGATCTACATTTAAATAGTTTTTATTTTTTCCGTTCAGTGTCCAATAATAAATTTAATATCGTACGATGTTCTTGTCTCTTTCTTGGAGCGGTTAAATTGTTATAATTATGTGAATAACAAATTAATGATACTTGCAAAAACTTAAACTATATTAGAGCGATGGACGAAATGGTGTTTTAGGCAATTTAGATGCTTCCGTTTTCGGTTAATTTGTCATTGAAATTTAATTTAACGGTTAGAAACAAATCTTTAAATTTGTGTCGTTTAATATGCAATCTTCTAAAATGGTAATGACTTTATAATTTATATACACGGTAGACATTGGCGTTTCGATTTTTTTCTACTATCAATTTACGAAACAAATATAATTCAATGAATAAATTTAATTCAAGGCGTTGACAGGAAAAGCAGCAAATAACAAACAAGAAGAAAATAATTTAGACGAAGTTACTCTAAATAAATTTGAGAAATTGAATTGAATTCATTGGTCACAGCTTATTGTTGGATCATTTTGGTACATACCTAAGATTCTGACTGACACCTGTTGTGTTAAAAGTTACAAAAGTTGTCGGTGAGGAGACAACAATCAGAGCATATGTTCAGTTAACACTCCTACCGTCCGTCTGTCTTCCACCAGACCAGCCCCCATATATGCAGTAAGATTGGACTTTCTATAGAGGTATAGATCCAATGGCTCACCTGTTTTATTGAACATTTTCCTGCATAGTAGGTATTATCGCCTTTTTAAGGTATATTTCTACTTCTATTTCCAAGACGTTCATTTTCTAAGACAATTACTGTCTATCAAGAATTACCCTTAGAGCATGTTGAGCTCTAAATAGAGGAATTTTTTTGATTAATTTTAGTAAATAGAGCAAAATCAGGCCTTTCATTTGATTACCCTCATAAGCGCACATACCTAATAAATTTGTATTTGTAATTAAATGTACAAATAATACAATAAATCAAAAATAATACGAAATTATAAATCAATACGTGAGTAGTACCTACTTGAAAATAGAAAATCTACAAATCGAAAAAAATGTAGCTATCAAAATGTTTTTTCAAGTGTAAGGTTCTTAACTAATGCCAATGAGGTGGTGCTTTGTCTGAACCCAAAGAGACATAATCCTGACTTTAATAATTTCTATGGGGTTATTTTTACTTCTAGAAAATGGTGCATTATCCTCTTATTGAACCAATGACTTGAGTGGGCTAGAAACATTTTTCTTAAAGACCACTTGGACGTGATAATTTGGACTAATTAACCTAATTTTTGTGTAAAACGATTCGTGTTAGTGGCGAACGTTCCGTCTGATACGTTCCAACTGTTAACAAAACTATTTTAAAGTTTATAAAAAGGTAAAAAAAAAGTGTGAAAAGTATTTGGAAACAGCAACAAAAGTAGCATCACCGACCGGCAAACTTTCTGCTCCGGAAACGTAATTGTTTAAAAAGTGCAACAAAAAACGTGTGTGGAAATGTTAAAAAAATTATTTACTTACAATTAATATACATAATAATTGCAAAACAAAACAATCACATTCAAATTAAATGGAATTTCAACTCTATTCACTACGAATTGTATTAAAATTCTGATTCGCCGGCACACGACCTTGCTCCAAACAAAACCAAATTGAGTGCCGTCTAGTTTGTCTCGTTGTTTCGCCTGAATTCGTTGTACTTAAATCGGAATTTTGTTATGATTTGCGGGAACATAAATGTGACGTACGGAATGTGTTGTCAAACGATTTTCGTTTTACATAATTAGGAGTTTGTGAAATGATATCAAAGTCCTCTTCTTCTTCTTAATTTCGCATACGTTTTCACACTCATAAATTGATTGTATAGTTCAACTTAATACATTCCAGCCCGCTATTAATTTCAATTAAATTTAATTAATCAAAGTGAAACCTATTTTGGGAAATCAAACTTTTTTTTAAAATAAAATTTATCTCCATTGAAAAGTGTGTTTAATAGAATAAAGATATTAACTAGATAAAGATTTTAAATTGAAATTAATGAAGATTGTATTGCAAAAAACGAAAACTGCCACCTGGTGTGAAGTCACGTCGCCAGAGAAGTAAACGTACTCGATAAACGACCTTCCACGAATGGTCAAGTTTGACTCAATTAATTCATCGCTAATCTTATCTACATCGCTTGCTCTAAGATATAAATATAAATACCAACCATACATACATACGCATTCACACCTAGCCAATGTACTGAACTGATTAAAATTGCTTCTGTTTCAAAAGTCCGCCAATTAGAAATTTCCCATGCCGAAAGAAATGAAAGCGTTGAGCACTTTACAGCCACAGATAAAGTTTATGATCATTATGATCAACGTAATTAATTTATTAATATTCAAAAGTGACTATAAATAATCAAAAATTTCCATTTAATAAAGTGTGCACAAGCTCCAAAAACAGAATTGATTTTGCAAAAACTTTTGTGAAACTTTTGCTCAGCAAAGTGAATATACAAAAGCGATTTGAGCGCTGCCTTAATTACAATACATAAATACATACTATGTACATGTATTTATACATATGTACATGGTTTTATATTTTAAATACTATTATTAAAGCAATTTGAAAGCACAATTACATTCGCTTTTAGTGACAATTCGTCCAATACAGTTGATTTTCATGCTATTCCAAATCACAGAACACGCAACAACGAGCATTTGTCAGTTTGATGGTCATGTCACGTGTCAACGACATGCGCCTATTCAATTTAATATATATTTTTGTGTAAATTTATTTATTCATTTTTTAACCGAATCCAAGGCGCTGCTCTATGCCAACACACTTAATTATGATGTGTATGCATTCTGTGGATACTATCATTTTGCATAAGCGAATTCAGTGCGATTTAAAAATAGCAACAGGGTGCAGTGGTGCGATATCGCGCGCACTCAGCGCTCATTTACAGATTCTCCAGTTTAGCAAGAGTTAAGGCACTGATTGGATGTAACTGAGGGATACATGGTGATGGTGTTTTAAATTAAGCAAGAGATTGTAAGCAATGGGCTGAATACTTAGATTCGATAAGTGTTTTGTATGAAATGTGGCCAGAACTTTTGCTTATTGCAACACCAAAATGAGTGTGTCTCGTATCGCAGCTTTACTTGCACAAACAAACGAAGGCACAGGAAAAAGGAAAATGAATTGAATTTGTTTACAATTAAAGCGATAAAAATGTTGTATAATTTTCAAAGACGCATTATGAAAGAGTCCAAAGTTGAATTGTTTTATCACCACGCACTTTGCTGGTGGCTATGTGCCGCTGCATACGCTTCATACGCTTCATGTGCATCTTGTGCATTGCCATAGGCGCAATCAAATTTTATTAGTACTGTCATAATAAATTTTACTTCTTATAACGAGCGCATTTTTACTGGGAACTCAAACTTTGCGAGTCAGTGAATGTTTTCTTAATTCTTCTTAATCAGCCTAAGTGATTCCATCAAGTTGATCGTTGCCTTGCTGGTCAACTGGTTAGAATGTTAGGCCTTGCCTTTTGTTAATTTACATACATAACATATGACGCTACAGTTTTTATAAAAACGTGTTTTCAATTACATAAATATGTAAAACATACTAAAAAAAAATAACCATTTTGTTCTAATTTGAGTCACTAAACGTAGAGCTTTTAAGCCACAAACTAGATACTAACAAGCTTCCAAACATGGCTTGTATAACGCAAACAAAATCTAACATATTCTTAAGCGAGCTTTGACCAACTTTTTACAAAAACTTGTCAAACATTTTCTTTTGAGTTATAAAAATTAAAGACCAGCTGAATTTGCTTTGCTTCATATTGCACAACACTCAAAGTGCAATGGATATCTTCCAAAGCAGCTGAGTGCATGTGCAATGACAAAATTTCGCAAAACGAGTTTTTTTCATGTTGAGTCCAAAGTTCGTGAAAAATCAGCTGCAAATTATTAATAGTAAACATACAAAAAAATAAATTAATGCAAATTTGTTTAAAATACAAAAAAAATATTACATATCGATACCTTAAAGCACAATTGTGCTATGTCCACTTTTCCAAAAACTGTAGATAATTAAAAACATGTTTTGAAATTGGTATGTTATGTATGGAAATGTATTTCTATTTCCCCATTTAGAAGGGCTCGGGTAAAATAGGGACTATCCCACAAAAAGTTCGTTTGGAGTAAGTCAAATTTGAAAGTATTTAAAAATTTGTTAAATTTTGTAATACGATTTCCTCAAAACCACAATAGTCTATTCGATGCAGCTTCTTCTGAAGAATCCATTTCCATTTCGTCCTTGTTCCACTTCGAATCTGTTCCCGTTTTATTACTAAATTTATTCCAATCCCATTTCGTTTCGATCCATTTCCATTCCGTTCGTGATACTGATCAATAATATATATACTTAAAGCTCCTAAACGATTATTTATCGACGATTTTTCGATAATTCATCGATAATTTTTCGATCTTTTTCGATATTTTATCGATAATTCTTTTTACTTTCTGGCTTTAGACAATTCAATTCTCCTCCAATTAATAACCAACTGGGAAAAGTTTACTCAGTTATCGTGCAACCAGCGTTTACCATTTCTCTCATCGGACTACTGGGCGTATAAGCAACCAATTTTAAGACAAAATTTTATATTATCTTAAATTTTTTTAAATCTTAGTACCTTCTGTGAAGATGAAATATGTATAGCAATGCTCCCCTACTGCAAAAAAAAAACCATTATCCGTCGTTTTTCCTTTGGAGTCTCAATTTGATAGTTTTGCATTAAAACTTTTTCGAAATCTCCTACCTTCGCGAGGAGAATTTGTTATCGCACTTTCTGAGTTGAAGTATGAAAATTGATACGATATAAAGTTCGGTATGCAAACGAATTCCTTTTTGGAGAAATTATCCTATTTTTCTTATTGTGTAGAGTGAAATATTTTCGGACACTTTAAATAAAAGGTAATTTGTAAAATGTCGAATAAATTTTATATTTCCTTATTGCTTTGTTCAAAAAAATTCGTGCTTTTGTTTAAAATTTCCTTGTACAATTTCCTTGTCTGCTGACTCCAAATGTGATAAAATAAATGTCATTCAAGTTGTGAATAAAGACAGAGGCAATAATTTTTAATATAGTTAAACAGGGCGTATGAGTAATATTAATGAAAATTAACACAAAGATTATTATTTTAAAATTTTTAAAGACATGATCTAGACAAAAGGGTAGTATTTGTAGTCCTATTTTCAGAATATATGCGACATTTCTCAGTTGTGTAAACTTGTGTCGAACGGTGTTGCATAGGTTACAGCAAATGCATTATTATTAGTAAACTAACAATGATTTATGCATATGCCCGTACTGGACACGCACATATGATACTTCAATACTAAATTCTGTTCAACTGCACTTAATTTATTTTAATTGAAAATTGTTTATTTTCGCCACAGCCTTTTGAATATTCAATTGTTCGAATCATTCTGCAATAAACGAACTGAAAGTGCACTTCCCCATTTCGAATTTCAATTCAAAACAATCAAAATCTATTCACGATAAGATAGAAATACATTTTTTTATTTGACTCACTTATAGCAACAATCAGCTTTTGCAAACATTTCTTGACATTCATACGTAGGTACTTGTATTGCAATCAAAAATTTCTTCATTAGTCTAGAATTACTAGACGATTCCAATTTCAGTAAATATAGAACTGCATAAAATTATATTATTTTAAAGATAACATTTGGATTAGCCATTGTCCATTGTATGAATTTGGAAAAGGTCTGCATAGGGGAAATGTTTCTTGTGATACTTTTACAATCATATTGGGTATTTTCAAATGTGATGTAAGTGCTTTGTCTGCATACTTGAGACCTTACTTAACAGCCGATTAGCTAATAGTCGATAGTACTTAGCTTTACATAAGAGTCTTTCGATCAGACTAGATTATAATAGGAATGTAATCAATATATTGTCGGTGTTCAGTCAGAAGTCACTAAGAGCTCTGTCGGAAATTGGAATAGTCTAGAATTGATCTATATAGTAATCCATTACCTGCTGGTCAATTGTCTTCTTTTGCATTTCATTCTATCTGATCCCTCAACTAAATCGAAGGAAAGTACTTCAAAAGTATTCTTATTGCAACTGGTCCGCTCTTACTCTGCAATTTTTGTCACCCAGAACTACCTAAGTCCATTTGTTCTGTTTCCTTTGTTTCAGTGCATTGATTATTAATTCGTTTTTCATGAATTATTACCAAAAGGTTGTTATATGCACTTAGCTCAAAACCATTGACGTCAAACTATTTGTGGATTTTTAAGGAGGATTTTTGCTTTCAAACGTGAATATCTGATAACTAAATATTTATACTTAATGATTTCTGATTGAATGATGTCGATTTAGTTATGCCTGAGCTGATGAGCGATTTACGATATTGATATACTTAATATTTTCTCAATTATATTTTTGCTAACAAAAATTCCCAGTTGAAGCATTTATAGCTGAACGAAATTACTAATTGACGTAGCTTGTGTGAAAATTAATAGGAGTTAAGTCAGTTCGTGATATTGATGGCTTTAGTGTTGGACCACTCTAGCTTTAAATACCTCCTCATAGTTATAATCGATCGATAAATGTGTGTATCTATTAATTTTTTAAATATATTCGCACTGATCTGAGCATTTTCTCCACAATTAACTAAGCTTTCATATCTGTCTCTCAAAAATATACATACATAAATGAAATTCCATTTATCAAATACTTGTAGATATTCTTATCATCCCCGCCACCACATCCATGCTTTGTCCAATACCGGTCTACCCTCCCCACCCACTCTGACAGTGATCAGCTATACTTACATACCCTCTCGACTGACAATGCACTTTTTACTCGTTCGCATCGTGCAGCGGATGCATTTGGTGTTTAGTAACTGCACTGCAATGCTTGTGGTTCTCTAGTTTAGCCGTGATATTCTCCGAGGACAGACGTTTCTATTGTGTACTGGATCAGTTACATATAAAAAAAAAAAGAATTTTTCAAATTTACCATAATTGTGTGGTAATCGGGTAATCTGCTCAACGGAACTGTGTTAATTCCATTAAATTATTTGTATATTTTAAAAAGTAAAATACATTTTTTTTAATTTAAAAAGATTAACATTTATTTCGTATCTAACTACACACCAGTGATAGTGTATGGTAATTTGGTTTTTGTGCATTTTTGTGCTTAAATTGCATGTGTTATGTGCAATAAATGCAAAGTGGAAAACCTTCAACTTGAGCTCGAAATATTACATTTCTGGTCAACGTTGCTGGCATGTGGGTGCTGGTCGACTAATTGGATTTGCGGGCCATTCCCTTTGGCAAATAGTTCACAAGTTAAAACAAATAGTTGTGACAAGTTAAAAACATAGACGGTGTGGCGGTTAAGTTATCGGACAGTACATATTTCGGAATTAATAGATTTTTAATATAAGTATTTGCATATTTGCCTAAATATAACATAATAATATTCGTACAGATTATATTTGTCAAGAAAGTGTTTGCAATTTAAACACCAAGTACTAATGACACAAAACAGTTCAAATATTTTAACACAGATGAATGCAGTGAAAAATAATACAAACGTTAAGTCATAAGAGATGGTGGCAAGGGGGGTTTGGGGCTAATGTATTAACAGCAGAGAAATCACGCCACAAAATTAAATAACTTTTATGCTTTTGCAGTACTTGAATTTGGCTTCTCCGAACTGCCTTGCATTCTTCTTCTACCAGAAAGTGCATAAAATTAAACTAATTCTGTTAAAACCCCAGGATCAGTCCTAGTCTTTGGTATATTAAACTAGTCTTACCAGAATTTTTCAATCCTCTCAAATCAAATCAATACTTAAGGCAGGCAGTTTCACAGTGAATACTTAATTGCTAATCCACTCAAAAAACTTTAATATTAAAAAGTGTTTAAGTCAACAGGAGAGAACTCAATTGTTATTAGCAAACCTAATTTCATCGATCATTTCTGTATAGGCTTACATTGTCACAAGATAAACCGCATTAATATTATTTTACAGTTTCTAAAATAGAAAAATAATTTCAAGTTCAAACAAATTTGCAAATTGAGTTTAAACTTTAGAGTTCGCTTTGAACACCAATACAAAATTTATTCGCACCTTAATTATTTTTACATATTTGTGTTTACATGCGCGACTGGTTTTGTAAGCGACAAATTCGAACTATATTTATCGTAGTCACTGTAATCCACATTGCTAATTAAAAGCGTAATATTCACTGTGTATGTAAATACAAATAAATCGTAAATTGTGAAAAGGACAAAAGAATGAGTCTACGTGAGAGAGATAAAAATCTAAATTATGTAGACAATGGGCTGTATGCATAAAACAAGTGAACACTCCTTTCAGTAATTATCTCTACACCCACAGAAAAAACAACCTAAAATCAAAAATAACCACCTTAAAACAAGTAGAAACGTTAATGAAAGTCTGGTAAAGTTGGAAATTTTAGAAACAACTACGAACAAACTTGTTTTCAATTTAAAACTTAAATTCTAAAATGAATAAACTTATTTCAAAGTGGTTTTCCGATTATTTCAAAAATTTTCCAATTTATATTAAGTTTGCCAGACCTTGATTTAAAATCGTTCAACTTTGTTCAACGTTGACAACAGTTATTTGAAGTATTTTTCACTTCATTTCAACTTTGCAACTTTGTTTCAACGTTGACAATAGTTATTTTAAGTATTTTCTCTTTATTTCAAAGTTGTTTCCATTAAGTTGAAAAAATGAAGGAGTAAATTCGATCGTACTTGATTTTACTATGTTTTTTTTCCCTGAGTGTAGAGTACACTACTATTTTTGTACGTGTAGAGTACACTACTATTTCTACTGTCAATATTTAAGTGAAAAGTGTTTACTACTTTTTATGCATCATATGGGTCATTAACTCATTCACTATTACTGATAGCGACTAACTGTCTTCAGCTAAATTTTAGATAAGAATCCAACAAAAAACACAATGCAATGAAAGACAACGCTGCGTATGAGTAACATTATTATGAAAATTTTTGTTTATTGAACTTTACACTGTTGGATTGTTACTTTCACTAACAACAACTTACATCAAAATGATGTACGGATATATTACACTTAACACCATCTACATTATCCCATCTACATTAGCCCAGTCTTTAACCCACAACAGGAATTTCACTTCGATTCAGCATTTTTTGATGGTTTTTTATTGCGGAGATGTGATCTTTTTGAGTTTGCTTATTTTATTATTGATACATATTATGTAGAAAATAACTACACTTCAATATACGTTGACAACTGTTTTATATAGCATTTTTTTAGAAATTCAAGCCCTCAAGTTTTGTCTCAAGTTTTGTCCGATCAACTTGCGATAACTAACTGCTTAACGTAAAACAACTATGTTATATACAGATTTACCACCTAAATATATAATCGTTAATATGTTCAATGCACTGGTCTATGAACTCAGGTGATTCCTTCATATAACTAGAGTAAGGGTGCAGATATCAACGAAAAAATTAATTCTATAAAATATGTGATCGAAAAAAATCAATCAATGAAAGATTTTCTAGGCGGGGTGCAAGGCTGTACTGCCTTATTTCACTTGGCCACTGGTTTTTTTTTAATATACATTCACATTGTAGGTCAAATATGATCTAGTTTCGTGTTCAATACTTAATCACTTAAAGCTTCAACTGTCTTGACTAGCTAATTAGAGTAGAGCGACTATTACACAAATTAGAATTGACATGATTGTAAGCATTATTTAATTTTAAACTATTCAAAAGTATTGCATTTACCTTGTGAAAAGTAAAAATAATTACTTAATTGATCGGAAACTAAAACTGCAAGATGCTAACATATAATTTGTGTCGCGTGTCGTATTTCTTTAATAATTGCAAACAATTATTCAATATTCGCGAAATCGACAATTCTCGAATGAACGAAATTTCACGCAAGATGATTTAACTTTGTGATGATATATCAAGTTTCATTACACATGTGTATAATCTATACTTGGCGTACTAATGAGCGCTTACAGCTCAATATAAATCAAATGATAAGAACATAATGAAAGCTTGTTTCAAGCGCTGAAGAAACAAGGGCGTACAAGTGTTCAAACTAATGCTTATTTTATTTATATGAAGCTGTAGGTGTCTATGAGTATTTTTAGCCCTATCGTAAGTTCCCTGTCACTTGAATCATATACAATAAGTTGTCACTTAGAGGACTTCAGTGGCGAACAGTAATAACGGGACATGCAATATAACAAAAGTACATAGAAACAATACTCCAAATGCATTTATTCAATTCCATATTATATACGTATGTTGTCTCAACAATTTGATTGCTTAACTGCATTGCATTTGTGGCCTGAGGATTTAAATAAAATGGCTACCTATGACAAGTTCTACTAGCAAATTCCCATTGTACTCTACATTTATATTTGCTATCTTTCAATTATTTTTGGGTTATTACCAGTTTGGTATTTCAATTTGAGAAATCAATTACAGATAAATTCAAAATTAATCAATAAAAAAAAGAGTTTTTTTGGGAAATTCCATACAAAATCATCTGTGACATCATTATTCTGTTAAATTTTCATTCAATGCACTTCCAACTGCCAATGCAAACCAAGCATTTGACACGAGCATATTTTTGAGTTTACATTTTCTGAAACAATTGTTTTCAATTGAATACAAGAAACGTAATAAATAATTTTCTGCACTTGATGCTGCTGCGGTTTTGCATTGAATGAACCGCTGCCAAAACAGAGACAAAACAAAATACTTTTAATAAATATATAATGGATGTACCATATATGTATGTGTATAAGTTGTATTTCGATTGAATGGGTGAGCTGCAAAACAATGGATCTACAACAGGGCGCATCTCGTGAATGGGTTTCGTTTTTTTTTTGGCAATATCATTTCGGCCACATTGTTAAGACACATTTATAGTAAAATATGTTTTGTAATTTTTCTTCCAGATTGTTGCTTGACAACAATGTCCATACAGACAGCAAGCATCGGCACGTGTATGTAAATCACTAGGATTTGAGAAGAAGAAAACCAAAATGTTTATGACTGAATCTACACAACCGTCGACCACCAGTGCGGAGACACCAAACGATGACAATAACTACAAGTACGTGGATGCCAAGGAAATGGACCCGCACACCAGCCACGAATTGGAAAAATTGGATTCGGGAGATGAGAACTACGTTTGCGACATCTCGCTGATAAAGATTGATGATGCGAGGAAGTCACCAGATTGTAGTGACTCGTCATGCGATGACTATGAAGATGCAACGACTAGTAACCAGGAGGCAACACCATTGCCAAGCGATCATGGCTGCCACAGCGAAGACTACGACGATGACGGCGATTGTGGCTTGGCACGCTTATACCTGAATGAAATCGAAATTGATCGCTGCGAGGAGGAGCAGACGATCACTGAATTGGTGCGCGCCTCAGGCGAAGGCGGCCATCTGATAGAATCGTAAGTTTTAAAATAGATTTGAATGAAAAATCGTTTTGAACTAATTGGGCATTTGTTGCAACGCGACAGCGGCCAGAACAACACCATGCGCGTGGCTTTTGGCATCATACTACGTTTGGTGCTTCCGCTGGCAAATGGTGTGGTGCGCGGTATCCAAGGTATACGCGATGTGCGCTTTCTGCGCGTGCTGACAAGCATTGCCTCCAGCCGTCAGGCACTCACCAATTTGGTGGCCTTTGCGGCCAATACAATTTCCATGAACTTGTCAGCAGTACAGGGTGAGTGTGATTTTCTTCTTTTGTGATGGATCCAACTGACTAATTGCAATTTTGTTCTCTTCTCACAGTCTCCCATCGTATTGAGCCCATTCTGAAGCTCATGAAGATTCGAAAGTCACGCGATGGCATTGAAAGTCTTCCCGACACTCCGGGCATTGACGTTTTGCCACCCACTACACCGAACCTGTATTCACCGTTTATTCGCGAGCCCAAAGGATCGTTGCCGGGCTTTCCGACCACCAGCAAACGGAAAACACCGGTACCAGAACAAGCGGCGCCAAAGAGTTGTACCTTGAATGTGCTGGCCGAACCGCCAGCCGGTCAACCCATACGCGCCGACATTGTTTTCATTCATGGGCTGCACGGATCACTGGTGAATACATGGAAGCAGGGTTTGTGGGAGAACGAGCGTCGGCCGGTGGTATTTGACAGGCCACCAAAGCCGCCCGTACGTCCACCGAAGCGACCGCGTCACTCACGTTCGACCATGATACGTCCGCCTCATAAACAGAAGCGTCCACGATTCGCTCATGGCGAGTCGAACAAGCCCTCGAACAGCGATTGTGATACACACGATGAGTTGGAGGAGTTCTTCGGCAAAAGCACAAGCGATGAAAGTAGCGAGTAAGTTGCCATTGGACTACTTGAGTTGATTCACAATTGAAATTCTCTACGATTTGCAGTTTCTCCTACGTTTGCGGCGAGCCAAAAGATATTCAAATTTGCGATGGCATCGAGTACAGCTTTCCGACATTCCGTCTGCGCATGAACGACAATGGGCGACTGCTCCAGGCCGAACTGGAGTCCATCTTGAACGAGGATAATTCCAGTGACATCAATGAGCCCACGGGTCAAGCTAAAAAGAGCAAAACCCCACCGAAGCCCTCCTCCGACGATCCCAACTATTCCAAGTGTTGGCCTGGCGATTGGCTGCCCTTGGACTGTCCTGGCGTGCGAGTAATCGCTCTGAACTACACCACCGACCAGTATCTCTGGCGGCCGGTGTGGAAGAAGAAGGAGGCGCGTACGAACTTGATACAGCGCTCCCGTGAGATGGCCAAGTTGCTGATCGAACAACGTGTCGGCTATGGACATCCCATAGTTTGGGTGGGACACTCAAAGGGCGGCCTGTTTGTCAAGCAGATCATTGTAGACGCTTGGGAGAGCGGTCAGCCTGCAATGGCGCCCTTCTGGCGTTCGGCAAGGGGAGCCTTCTTTTATTCAGTACCGCATCGCGGTTCCCATTTGGCATCGATTAAGGCGCCGCTGTTGACGAGATCCGTGGAATTGCTTGATATTGAGAAGAGTAAGTTTTTAATGGGGAGATTCATACTCACTTTTTGATTAATTTTTATTTTTAGATAGCAAATATCTGTTGGACTTACATCGGCGCTTTGTGGGCCTCTACCACTTGGGCCATTTGAAAATCGAAGTATTTAGCTTCGTGGAAACCGCCCTGACTCTGATGTCGGTGCTATATTTACGTATTGTGGGTGTGGACTCTGCAGGTAGGCTCTTGAAAAGTTATGGAAATTTCACTTACTAAAATGAAAATTCTACTTTCCAGATCCGGGCATTGGTGATGTGTGCGGCATACGCCTGGATCATCGTGAAATTTGCAAGCCGCGCAGCAGAGAATGTATTTTGTACAAAGAACTAGTTAAGATGATTAACAAGGTTTGTTAATACGTGGCCGGTGTGAATGAACACTTGATTTACAAAAGTTGTTAGAAATTTGAATTAGAATTTAAAATGTATGTACCTTATCTGGAGATGTGTACAAGCGTGTGCCGAGTAGAGCCATCTGTTTTGATATACTAAAGTTTGAATACCAACAAACCACCAATTGAAATATATTCATACAAGCATATATTTTATATGGCCCACGAAGCAGTTTTATAATTTTAAGTTATGTATTTCAAATGCCATTGATTTTGATATTGTATACGAGCGGAGTGGACGAGCAGGAAAGAGCACTAATTGTGATCGGTTTTCAAAAAAATATGTGATCATCTGATATGTAACAATATATTTAAGAGACAGAAAAAAAAAACAAAAGTTGACGTTCTGAAACATCATACAAAACATATGAAATTTTGTTGTTGTTAGAATTTGATATTTTAGAATGTAACTTTATAAAATAGATTTTTTAAATTGCAAATAAAAATTAAAAATTATAAAATGGTTTTTTTATTTGATTTAAAATTGATTAGTTGGAATAAAATATAAAAAAGAAGGGAAAAAATTAACAAAAAAAAATACTGGTACATAGGGGGCTCAGAAAAAACCATCGCTCGTTGTCCGTTTTTTAGATCAAATAGTTTACTTTTTTTGATTGAAAAATTGTGTGATACTATTTTATTACTCATACGCCATGTATGGCAGTATATTTTTTATCCAAAATAGAAGGTGTTTCTTTGAAAAATTGTGTTCTTTATGCTAATAATAATAATTTATTGTCACAGCCCTCCATATCAGGCCTTGGACCGAGCTTCTGGATGCAATTACCCAGCAAACAATAATAACACTAAGACACCCTTTTATGCCTCTTTTTTTTCGGAGCTTTATGATTTTAGTTGTAAGTCATAAAAGACTGTTTTAGGACTGTAAATTAACTCACAACAGACTCAGAAAAGAATTAAAAAAAAACCCTCTAAAAAGTGACAAAAAAATAATTGTTTATTGGCTTCGGACCACTGTCCGGTTATCAGATATACAATTGCTTCGTACTATATGATTTCGGTTCCATGAATTGAAAAGGTTCCGGTGTCGGTTCCCGAACCTATTCTTGACGGTCCCTGCGTATGAGTAATTTTATAAGTTGAGTTAAAGTCCAAGTATCATGTCAAACGTTTTTATATTTGCACTTCCATTAAAATCCATTTTTCCATTTCTTACGATTCGTCAAAATGTTCGTCAGTGACGCACATAAAAACCCTGATACTGCCAACTAAAGAAAATAATTCAGAAAAATGTTTTTTTAAATAATTTATTTCGTTCTGCTTCTCTCTGCTCATTTAAAACACTTACTTTTACATAAAATGAGTTCTTAATATATCAAATATTACTTTCTGTTTTTTTTTTAATATTTCTTTGTTTAATATGTATCTTTAACGCAAACTTATAACTTACTTCTGCAGCAAAAAATAATGAAAATTTTCTTAAAATACATAGTTGTCAATTTACGTACAAAATATTTTCCTCTTCATTTTCACGCTTACATACATGAATATTTAAATATATACTTATATAAAAATAAATGAAATGTGTCAACTCATACGGAATTATATGATACAATAATTTTAAAGAATCTTTTCGAAGTACCAAAAAACATTAACCTCAAATTTAAATAAAATTTCTTTCTTCATTGTTTCTTAATTGGGAATTTAAACAAAGGAAATAATTTATTTTGTCAATTTTGTTCTGATGACATCTTTGTATATTTAATTACATCCAATTACAATAACTCATTCATTTGTTTTTTTATTCTCTGTTACATTTTTAAGATAATTACACTGTGCAATATTAAATTCTGATTCTGAGAAAATTAATATTGCACAGAGATTCTGAATGCTCTTGGCCACCATAATAACTTTCTCAAGGTAACCTTTCATTTCAAAATTGTTGCTTTTGTAACTAATCCAGGAAAACATCTTGAGAGAGTTATTATGTGGGACAAGACCTTTGCATATCTATTATCAGTTCTGTACTTTTAACAAATTTACCCTTTGTTTGACAGCCAATATAATTCTGGAATGAGTATAGTCAGTGTCTTAAGGGTAAATAATTTACTGAACCAGTTAAATACCGTACAGTTCATGTGCAGGTCAATGAGAAATTGTAATTGGTAGTGTAGTTAAATAACAATGTTCAGTGTCCACTGAATAATCAACATAATTTTCCAATTTAATATCAAAATATATTTTTATGCAAGTTTTCACATTTTACTGTACAAAATCCTTAAAATGCTTTCACGAAAAGTATTTTTTTTTTAAACTTAAAATTGTTTACTTTCAACATCGAGCTTATCAATCAGTTTTTGTTTTTCTTCTTTTTTAAATTAAACATTTATCACATCCACTTACACGGCGATCACAATCGCTGTTTCAAATTTTATGCTATAATTTTAGTTTTGGTATCAAATATTTTTACGCGCTAAAAACGTTCTTTGCAGAAATTGTATTTTGTAGGAATTTCGAGTTCATATTTTGGAATACATACTATATTCGTATTTTTTGTGCTTAACCGCAATACATATTTGTGTAGTTTGTTGTTATTGTAAATACTCTCCAGATATTAGCGAAAATATACTGACAATTACTTTTTAACACATATTTTTAACATATTTTGAAAGATGGAACACAAAGAATTTTGCATTTTAATAATTATGGAAAAACAACAAACAAAAAAATAATGGTGTAATGCGCAACAAAATTCTTATGGAAATATGAACACAAATTGTTTTTGTATTTTATGTGAAAAGGTACTATTGTTTTTTTTTTATATTTTATATTTTATGTTTATCTTCTTCTTCTTTGTTTTTATGTGTTTTTTTTGTTTTGTTGCCTTGCATTTTGCATGCCTTGCAAATTGTTTGCATTTAATGAGTTATTGCACTTAGGTCTACATACGCATACAGATACATTTAAACACATACACATTTAAATTTACCTAAAATACGTAAAGACATTATGTCTATGGAATGTTAAAAATTCAATATTTTCACACTGAACACCAATTTACACGATATATACGAGTATGGTAAGGTTTAAGGTTTTCTTTTTTTTGTTGTTGTTGTTGTAAAAGAGGTTAGGAGCGCTTCGTTTGTTTAATTTGGTTTTGCAGGTTCAAGGTTTCCGGGGCTTTCACTTCTGCACATACAAGGTACACAAGTACAGGTTCAATTTGTTTGTTCGTGTAAAAAGGTACGCACATATCCGCAAATACAAACATACAATGTACATAATTGAACGGTGAAATAAATTGTAATCATTGTGTTCCAACATTTCGACGAAATCAAATCAGATGAAAGTGCCTCTTCCCACTACTTATGTGTAGTTTCGATTTACATTTTGTGCTTAACTAAGTTTGCATCGTACATTTACTCGTACGTACAATGTACATATGAAAAAATGCCTTCTGAATGTGTGAAATGAGTAACTGCTTTTATACCCTTAAATAGGGTTACCAGATTCTCTTGAGTTGAAAAGAGTACAGAATTGCAAGGGACCCCAAAATCTTCGGTTTTAGGCCATACAAAATAACCACAAAAATTAAGAAGGCGATAAAAAATCCTTCAAAAAGTAGTTAAAAGGTAGTTAGAGAGTTAACATGTTTCACAAAAATGTCCATGGTAAAATTTCTGAAAAAAGATAGGCAGGGGTTAAATATTTTTCATTTTATTTTTATTTCGACGGCTTAGAAGGAAAATTCGCCAGGTACCACCATTCAAAATTATAGTTCACTAAGTACTTAGGACGGTATTGAACCAGTGCTGCGCTCACTTTGTATAATACTCGAATGACAGGGAGTATGGGTGGTATGAACAAGAAAATGTATACATGGCTGTAGGGTGACATTATCTATCGAGTGGGTGGTATTGAACCTGAGTCTTTTTAGTTATAACGTGATTACAATAAAACTATGGGTGCTAAAATTAAAAATCTTAGTACTTGGGTGCAAGATGACATGTTTACCTGAGTTAATAAAAAGAAAAAGAGAGTACTCTACTCTTCGAAAGAGTCGGTCTGGTAACCCTAGCCCACACACACTACTTTGACAGGGTATTTTAATTTTGATACAACGTGTGTAACGTGACCGGCATGATAAAATAGATCAATTCTTGATCAGCATCGAAAACTGAACCATATGAAGTCCGTCTGTGTGTCTGTATGATGGTTGCCGCAGTTTTTGGAGATATCGACTTGAAATATTGTTGCCATATTGTGTGGGGGTACTTTAGATTCGGCATTGCAGAAGATAGTTCACTCTCTACTTTTATTTTTTGCATATATTATATTTGTTGGAATTCTTTCTTAATTGGGGCAATTACAAACTTAAAATAATAACCAGCTTGACGAGCACAGTGTGTCAATAGCAATTATAACAATTTTGATCAGTCCCAAGAAAAAAGCCTATGTATTCTGATAGTTTTGGCTCAGACTAAACCATCGCTCGTTGTCAGTTTTTCTAGATCAAATCGTTTATATATTTTAATTGCAAAGCTGTGTGATACTATTTAATTACTCATACGCAGGCTATGGGAATATTTTTCCTAGCCAACAAATTTCTTCCCCGAATTTAAGAGGGGAAAAGTGTCTTTCTTGACTTGAATTCAGGGCAAATAGTAAGGCACACACTGCGTATGAGTAATATATTATTACTTTTCACAAATCGTTAAGCTTAGTGTTTCCGAACCAACATTATATTTCAGAGTCATTGAAAAAATGAATTCGAAATTCAGTTAAAGAAAATAAATGAATCATTTGACATAAACTTTAGAAAATAAAATGTTTTTTTTTACAATATTACAAAATGTAATGAATTTAGTTTTTAGCGCCGCCTACTATGTTGATCTGAAAGCGCACTCATTGTCAGCTAAATACGTTTATTTTCAACTTATGAAAATGCAACTAAGAAATGAACAGATTTGTAATCAGGTACTTTTGATATTTCGGCAAATGAATGAATTGAACTTATTTTACGAGTGGTAAACGCGCAACTGTGGACTAAATTAAAGAAAAAAAATAATAATAATAAACAATCTATGTATATGAATATATATAAATAAATAAATACTTGATAAAACTATGATTGGCGATCAGTCCATAGTACTATGTACTATAAACGAGACTATTGTTTGCATTGTGGAATATATCATGTGGTGCATACACATATGCACTCGTATGCATATATGCAAAAAATAATTATTGCTGTGAATGGGTTGAGTATGTGTTTTGTATAACGGCAGCTAGTTGAAAACTAAATCATATACATGAGTATGTATACATAAAAACTACATATAAAAACAATTATAAATAAGAATATTTAAATAATAAAATTAGCCTCAGTTAATTTAAAACAAAAAATACAAAACTCCTACGAACGAGCATTTTATAGACTAATTTTACGTAAATATATGTATGGTGTATGTATGTATATATAAATATCTCTTATACATATATATATCAACTATAGTTTAGCGGTACATTTATAAAATGTATGTATTTCTCTATTTCTGTGGAATGTTTACATATGGTCGTTCGCGTGTGTGAACCTTGGCGAGCATATTAACTGGCGGCGGCTTCTTGCGAATATTTGTTTTTTATGTCAAATATTCACCTCAACCGTTCGGGTCGACATTGGGCCTACGATGCAGATTGTTGGCTGGTGGTGCTGCTGCTGCAGCTGTTGTTGTTGTTGATGTTGTTGGCTTTGGTTGGCTTGTGTTTGACCAATGCTTGGCTGCTGCTGTGGATGTTGTGGCCGCTGCAGCAGGACCAATGGCAGGAACTATGGATGTGGTGCTCAGATGCGCTGTTTGTGGGCGACCGGTTAAATTCGTGTTTTTAGTGTCGCGTGTTTTGGTTGCATTTTTCTTATTCGAATTGTTATTGTTAATATTGGCTTGGCTTAAAGAATTACTCCTTGAGGTGGGTGTGGTCGTTGATGTGCCTACGTCTGACGTCGTATGCGTGTGCACTGCAACAGTTGGAATCTGTAAAAGGGTAATTTGTAAACATACAAATTCGAATCAAAACACTGTACTCATACCTCTGCTGTAGCTTTAAATCCGTTCGTTAATGCCGCTCCTATCACATCTGTCTCCGAAGTCGGCGTCAGAGTGGCCGATGACTCTTCTTCGGCCAAGAGGCAAATGCCATCATTCGATTTGGAATGTTTTGGAAAATTCGTATGGAACTGTTTCGCTTTGCTACCACTGCTGCTGCTACTTGCGCTGCTGTTGCTCAGGCTACCGCTGCGTCGCGCACTGCCGTTACTACTGTCATTGCCCGAAGGCAGTGAAGCAGCGCCCAGCGCCAACTGACCGCTGCTGTCACACTGAAAACTAATTGAGGAACTGTTCTTTTGTAGCGCAGCATTCGGCACACTCTTGAAGGCTATGAAAAAGGGTTTAGCATCATGCGGCGGTGAATCCTTTACCTTCCGCTCGGGCGTCGAGCTGCAGAGCGGTATCTGTGACAGATTGTGGCCAGTACCGCCATCGAATTCGTTCGGCAGCGAAGTATTTTGCTCTTGATCACTATGCTCTTGCCGTCGTGGAATGTTACCATTGCCATTCGGTAGTTGCGTTGTTTGATACTCACCAGGCCGATCGGTGAGGAATACAATGTGGCGACCTGATCGCGGTATGAGTGTCTGCATTTCGTGACAATCCTGCTGCAGCGTGCTGCCACTCAATCCGCCCGCACTGTCACCCGGAATGCCGGTGTTACTCAAATTGCCGAAATTCATATCCGATGGCGAAGTGAGATGTGTCGGCCCTTGTTGACGCGCCTTGAAGCGTCTGCGCTGCAAGATGATGAGCAGTGCAAAGCAGAAAACACAAAATGTCGACAGCAGCGAGCCGATGGCAATGCCGCTGTACACTTCCGAATTGGGCGATGAGGAATGCTCCACTTCGAGTGTGTTGTGATTTATGTTGCGCAGGTCAATGAAAATAGGTGCGCCCACACCAGTTTCGCCTACAACGCGAACGGTCACATTGATTTTGGCAGTCTCTGAGATATTGGGGAACTGGGGGGAGGACATTTTGTTAGAAATTGAATTAAGATGAAGTCAATGACAATGGAAAGCCAACCTTGTAGAAACATAAACTGCATTCCAATACATTAGCCTCGTGCGTGACATTCACTAGCGTCCAGAGTATATTGTAATGATGGATTTTGCCATTCGGCTGCAATGGCGGATCCCAACTTAATTTTAACCCATTATGCCTTGTCACGCGTTGGTTGCTTATGGTGCCCGGTGCTGAAATTAATCAAATATGTGCGATTATTGTGTAAGAGAATTGAGTTTGTGACTGCTTACGATCTGGAAAAGTTTTCACGTCCAGTTGTCCGTAAAGCTCTAGACTCACACATCTGGAGAAGTTTAAGCGATAAAGTTCTGATGGCTTCAAGCTGCGGATTTCCAGTTGCGAGTTCAGAAGTATATGATTTTCGCATTTGCGCTCCTCCCTGTTGATGATGGGAAACTGTATCTGCCAGTAGCAGACGTGCACACACGATTCATTGAAACTGTCCAAGAAGTGGAAGACGAGCATTCGTGACTCCTTAGTGATTAGTCGAAACGGACTGTTCATCCATTCGTTGGTATCGTTCTCGATCTGGAGGAAATGGGAAATAGTTATGTAAACAGAGCTGATATCCTTGGAAAGACTATCTACGAAATATGGTTGCCCCCCAACTCACAATCTTCCACTGTACATAACGAAAGTCCTGCGCCAAATCCTCATTCTCCGTCGATATGAACAGGACACGCATCTTAATGCGACTGAAATTCGTCAGCAAAACCCCCGTCACATTCGCAGGGACCACTAAACTGAAAATATCCTCTTCAGCTTCCAAGTGACCAGCACGCGCATCATTATCGATGTACTTGTTTTCAGCACGCTGCAGCACAGCACGACCTTCAGACCGATTGAGCGCCTCAATTTGGGTGAGTTTCTTTTCGACATCGTCCGGGGTGAGTTCGACTTGTCGAATGGTACCGCGCAGCGCATGATCCAGCAATTGCTGCGGATGTGGATTCGTGTAATTGATGGAGAATTGCAAAATGAAATATTTCTTGGAATCGAGGCCCGGTTCGGACCAAGTGACGAACGTATCGTTGCCCAGGTGAACCAAGTGTAGGGGCACTAATTTGAAGGAATAGAAAATATAATTAAAGAGTGCATCAATCGCATTTGCTTGTTAAGTTAACTTACATCCTTGGGTGCAACAAGTCACTGGGGGACTACGCAGCGAGCTGAGTATTGTCTGTTGTTGTGGCTTATTGCCCGAACGGATTTCGGATGTGGGAAATAGTACGCGCGTTATCAAAACGAACGGACGATAGAACGGTAATTTACTTGATATAATAATCACGTACGATGTGTGATTGAGTTTCATAGCGGCAAATGGATTTATCCAGCGATATGGATCATTTTGTACGATAGACACCATGAACAGGGGCTGCAAGATGAGATTGAAGTGATATCAATGGAAATATATAGCACAAAGTGGCCAACTTACCTCAGCAGATTTGCTATCGAATGTCACATTGATCGTATTGGAGCTGTGAGCAAAGCAGCGTATGTTGTGCAATGGATTTGGTATTTCCTCGCCCCGTCGTCTGTAGCGTATCTCTCCGGCCGTGTACACCTCGCCTGCTATATTGCGCGCAAAACACTGATAGATGCCGTCCTCGCCCGGATCGAAGGAGGGTATGAGCAGCTCATTGCCGCTTATGTAGCGCGTGTAGGAACTGTTGAAAGAAACCCCATTGTGATACCAACTAATGACCGGGCGGGGATTGCCGGTTGAGCGACATTCAAATTTCACGCGTGCATTAATCAAACTCTCGTACGAGCGAAGCGGTGAGAGTATCTTCGGTGGTATGGTGACAATCACGTGGAATGTCTAAATTATAGAAGAGCATTTAGCGATTAAGGTCAATTGGAATTATAATAAAGTTATTATTTTTTCATTGATTTTTACCTGATTATCGGTAGACGTCGAGCACATGTAGTTGCCCTCGTGCTCTGCTATGCTCGCATTGCGTATGTGATACTCATAACTGTGATTGGAGAGCTTGATTGGTGGCGCTGTTGCATTACGAAACCACCATTCGATTGGCACCAAGTCCGTCAGACCACGACAATGCAATTTCAGCTCCGAACCCAATGGAATGTAATGTGTTGTATCTTGCAAGTGCGGAATGAGTTGAGCGTAACTTTGGGTTCGGTTGGTCCGCATATTCGGTGTTAGTGACCAAATGAATTGTCGATGTAATTTGGCGGCAAATTGATTTTGGGCGAGACATCTGAAATGTGGACAGCAATAAGTTAAATTTACAGATGTGTAATAATAGAAATCGTTCAGGTTAAGAATCAAAAAGGAAAGGTAATTCCTGTATATAATTTAAATTGCTTAACACACTTTAACTGTATACCTATTACTAGTGTGTATTACGGCATCAATATTAATGAAATACAACAAAATCGTTAGAAAGTACCAAAAAATATCACATACTTTTGGGCTGAGGAAAAACCACAAACCAGTGTAGGAGTGGGAGTAAAAAAAAAATAAACCCCTTCCTAATTGAAGTAGGTTATGAATGCAATTTCTTCTCTACAATGTACTCCGCTTATTGTGCAAATATCAAAATAGTAAAAAATATTGCATGTGGCTTATATAACGAAATACAATACAATTCATTAGTGTGCCGACCACCCATCGATGGCCATACAAATATGTGTACTCCAATGATATTATGTACTACTTCAGCAGTGACAAATTGGAGTAGACATGAGGAAGATGAATGCTTTGGAAAAGCGAAAGCCACACTGGACACAAACAAGTAACTGTAACCCCCTCCCCCCCTCCCGCAAACGGTTGCCCTTTTTGCATACACAAATGTGTTGAATGCTAAGTGCAGCAATTATTCTTGCCACTGGAGTGAAAAATTTTGCAGCTTGTAAATTGTACGGCTGTTGTTGTAGACATTTTTGCGCTGCTTCGGCTGTTCTATGCTGTAAATGGTTTGTTTTATCTGGTAAAAGTGTTAATAAGTACATGTTTTGGAGAATTCCAGCACACAATTAAAAAAAAAAGGTAGAAGACATTTTCGAGGGAAAAACATTTACATGCAAACACATACAACAGAAGAAGAATGTGAATGTGTTGGCAATTCACGTGTGTTGTAATTAGGGCGAACAGGGAAGCAGAAAATTATTAAGTGTTGGCATGTTCTATGTTGGCAGGTGGATATACAGTGGCAACGAAATTTACAGAAGGTGTTGATGTTTAATATTAGCAGGGATAATTGAAGCAGAAGAACTTTTTAAGTATTAAGGGCTGCTATCTGCCTTTCATAATACCTACTCCTGATAACAATTCTTCTTCCCCCAAGGTTTATACAAATTTTCCCACCTTATCCTTTCTCAAATCAAAATTATGCGATTATAATTCATTAAACCATTTCCAAAAGCCAATACTCACTTGTACTTGCCGCCATCGTTCTGTGTTAACTTCCTTATAACTAAACTGCCATTGGCAAGAATTAAATATCTGCAAATAAACAAAGTAAGAATTAATGATTACCGAAACGAAAACGAAAAGTAAACGGCAACAGTTTTAATTGAAAAATCGCTCAATCACAGTACGGCACATCAATCGAAAGGAATTAATTAAAATGCCAACGCAAGGAGTTGCGTTCGCGTGTCCTTCGAACTGATGGCACATCTTTGATCTTTACTCGCCTGTTGTCTTTGAATGTCTTTGACAACGATACATTTCCATAGAACCAGGATATATTCGCTGGCGGCACACTCAGCACAGGACAATGAAATGTCAGCGGCAGGCCGCCAAATGCGCTAATGTTCGCCACGGCTGGCATACGTTTGAGCACTGAGCAGGCAGACGACAAGAAGACAACGACAACAGCAACGCCATGGAAACGACAAAATATATAGAACAAGCATAGGTAAGAAGATATTTAAATTGTAAATAACAAAATTGATTTGGCATCCCCCGCCCACTTACCGGGATATTCGACTTTGATGCTTTCGGAGAGTACGGCCGTAGTGTTAGCATTGATTTTACACCGATACACCCCGCTCGATTTCTCATTGGGCGGCAGGCGCAGTGAGCCGTTACGGTAAATGTAGAAATCGTTGCGTCGCCAGGCTTCGCCAGATGACTCCAGAACATTGTCATTGCGAAACCATGTGAAAAAATAAGCGGTTTCATCTGGAAATCAATGAGAAATTCAATCAGGCCAATGCAAGTTTGCTCACAAAATTTCCGAGCAATCACTTACTTTGGTAGGAGTACGTATCCTCAATGGTGGCTATGCAGTAGAGAAAGTGCGGCAGATGTGGCTTTGTAATTATCAGTCTTGTTTTGTTGGGCTTTTCAATTTGTAGAGATGGTCCTTGTATCTCAGTGTTACCATTAGCAGATACTACAATGAAAATATTGAAAGGGAAAAATATATTAGAATTGGAAACTACATAATTACTAAATGGAACTTAGATTAAGTAGTTAAACGATTACTTAAACGAAGTACATGTAATGTACAATTTACTCTTGCCCTCAGTCATCCCTAATATTTTCGAAAATACGAACGAGGTTACAATTTCTTAATATAAAACTTTATCTCTGTAAAGCCTTATCCGATGTCAATAATG
Organism: Heteromyza rotundicornis; assembly: GCA_951394025.1. Lineage (NCBI taxonomy): Eukaryota > Metazoa > Arthropoda > Insecta > Diptera > Heleomyzidae > Heteromyza > Heteromyza rotundicornis. The sequence continues at coordinate 63,312,758 of OX596012.1, forward strand.
TTTAAAATAAAACATAATTTCCACAATATAGATTTGAGTAGTTAAAGTTTGAGTGGCCAACACTCCGTATGTCAGTCACAATATTCGTAGAAACGATTAAGGAACTTAATCAATGAGATCAATGCTCCACTTATCGTATAGGAATTATCTGTGCGATTTTTTTTATTTGCGTTACCTCTAGACTGCAAGGCTATATAAATGGTATTAAACGGGGGGGTTTACATATGACTTAACTTATCTATAGATTTAACCAGCTTGCAAAGAATCTATATATAGAAAAGAGTTTGTCCCAATATGTGATTGATTGATGATTGGTGGTGACTAAGGCATTCAATCCCGAAGTGTTTTTGAAAATCCCGGGATTTCGGGATTTGAAATTACAATCCCGGGATCCCGGGATTTGTTCGGGATTTAAGAAAAAACTGTTGCAACAATATTTTAAGCTTAATTTTTTTTTAATTCAAAAATTAAAACGTTTAAATTCCGATTTGTAAATAACTACTAGTTCGATTTTCAATTCCTTAAAACTGGAGGAAAGATCAAGAAATTACCTTTCCAACAAAAAAAAAGAGTACGGGATTATCTAAATCAGTTCAACCGCTAAACAGTTTTTACTAATGAAAAGCTTTAACAATGCATTATGACGTCTAAAAAAAAATTGTGATGAGGTGGAGCAAAACCCAGCTAGGGTTTTACTGTCACATACAATACTATCATCCCACAAAAATTTCGTAGAGGCCCTACAAAATTTGCCTTAAATTGTTGCACAGTGTAATTTATGTGTTAAACTGAGTTGCTTTATTTTTTATTTTGCCACGCTGAATCAAAAGTACAACACTCAAACGGTCAACAAAATAATTTTATAATTTATATCTACCTTTTTGTCGAATAAAAAAAATTGTTTCAATTTGAAAAAATTTTATTCAGATCGATAAAAATGTTTTGTTCACTGTTATTGACAAAAATTGTCTTAATTTTATGTGTGTGTAGCACTAAGTCTACGAAAGTGAGCTTTTTGTGTTTACCAATTGGATTGAAAGTAAACGCACTGCAGTATTTTTGTGGAAAAGCGTCGAAAATATCTTAAACAATGCATAAAAATTAAATTTTTTGAATCCCGGGATTCCGGACTCAAAATCCCGGGTTTCCGGGATTTAGAAAACGTTCGGGATCCCGGGATTTCGGGATTCGGGATCCCGGGATTGAATGCCTTAGTGGTGACTGAAGCTAAGGTCCCACAATTGCCCCCACGCAATTTAAAAAAAATCATGATTTTAATTGAGCAGATTTTATTCTGCCACTCAGGTCAAATAGGCCCATACACCAACCATAAACCATATGAGCTGAACAGACTGCGCTTGATTGGCGCATTGGGGAAATCGTGGGACCTTAGCTTGACTCATCAACTCACAAACCGCTAAACCTAGAGACGATATTTAAGTGACGTCAGAGCGCCATTGTAATGATGAAATTTAAGGACCGTGTACATGTCCGTGTGCTGAATTTATCAGATACATTTTTAACAAGCTACAGCTTCTCAAGGTATGAAAATGTTTTTTTTAAATCTAATTTTGTTTTTAAATGATATCATCTATAAAACAGGAGCAAGTTCATAAAATCGGATGTATCTATTGATCGGAAAGAAAAAACGATTAAGAGACATTTTGTAGAGAAAACTGCATCGTTATTATAAAAAAGTAATCCATTTTTTTTATGTGAAAGCCCCTGTTCGGATTGGAATTTCAAAGTTAAGTGAACATTTCTTATTATTTACCTATGACCTTGAGCATTGTCAGAGAGCATTTACTTCTGATCTCAAACAATGCTCAAGCTACCACACCGAATTGTCTATTTTTAGTCAAATGAACATTTTGAAAGATATCACAACGATATCATAGAAGAACTTGAAATTGAAATAAGACCCAGCAGCACCGAACATGATGATAAGAGCGCTTTCGATAAAAAGCCATTGAAGTACAGCAAAGCAATTATTAAGAAATTTATGTTTTTTTCGCGTACTTTCCCGCAAGGGTAAAAACTTATAAAAGGCTGTCGTAAAATTATTTGCAATTCAGTACGGTTTAGTAAGTTTTGTGAAGACGTACGACCACTTGTAAGACGAAATGTTGAAACTCTACGGAATTGCGTTGATATTGGCGGCCTGTACACTCTCCACCGGCTACGCCCAAGCGTTGAACGAACGCAATGGCATTATAAATGCCACATTTTTACAAAACTTGCGTGAATTTCCACATCAGGTGGGCATCTATGTGGATGGCACCTATCCCAACTACTGCAGTGGCAACATTTTGACAAACAACTGGATCCTAACGGCACACACCTGCGTTGGCTATGATGCAAACGCTCAACTCACGATCATGTTCAATCGCCTGAACATCAGCATTAACTCGACAACCGGCAATAGCTCGTACTCGGTTCAGATTGGCATGAACCAGGTTCACACCATTCAGAATGCCAATTTGGCATTGATACACTTACCAGTGGCGCTGCAGTTCGATATTGATGTGGCACCGGTCGCTTTGGCCATAGACGCCAATGAGTTCCACGCCGGAAAGCGTGCAGTCATGGCTGGCGTTGGACAGAATACTACTCTCGAGGCATACGGTCAATTTGAGATTATTGCAAATTGCAATAACACCTATCCGGACCATGACAGTGCCCAGGAAGTGTGCACTTTGGGTTGGCACAACAGCACTGCTGTACCTTGTTCGCAAGCTCAAGGAGGCGGTTTGCTCGTCGATTGGCCCGCAGCACCACGTTTGATTGGCATTTTTTCATCACCACAGTCCTGCTTATCTTATATTCCAGCGAGATACTATAAGGTGGCCCACTACCTTCGTGCGATTGAGGAAGTAATCGGACAGCATATAAAGAACAGTGGCTACTTTGTATAAGCCCGCATTAACAACAATAAAAAATTTTAAATTTCAATAAAATTCACCCAACAACGCAGCCAACATTCTGAATGTGCTAATCTAGTTCAGTTGCGCGCCGCGGTGTGCGATAATGTGAAAATTATTAATTTTCAATTTGTATCTCGCCCACATGTGCGTATCCACACAGCTGCGTAGTGTTCCACTTTAGCGACAAATCAAGATAGATACTACTTGTACGTACTGGCACGTATCTGATCATGCGACAAATCGCTTTTACTCCCTCGCTGCGTAGATAAATTTAAAGTTGCTTGATTTGCATTAAGCGATCACGATTAGTTTTCATTTGGGGGCACATTAAAGGAAAATGTGCGCCAAACTCAACTCTCAGCGGCGGCGGTTGCGTAAAAAATTAGATCAATTAAAAACTTGTTAGTGGTCGATTGGAAAGTAATTTTTAACTGGGTGTGTGTGTGTGTGTGTGTGTGTCGAGTAGTTCAACTAATGGATTATCGCATGTAAAGAACTGGGAATAGTGTACCTCGTAGGATAATAATTTTTTTTTACTTAATTGACCTACTATTTCAACTAAAGAGATCCATATTTCATAAAGATTTGATAGCTTAGTTTCGTATATTGTGGCGCCCCACAGGACTCTACTAATCTACTAAGTCGTTGCTAGTAAGCTTAATCTCTGTATGCAGTTTATCCGAGTACAAAACAGGTGTTTCCTAAGAAAATTCAATTTGATTTGCCCAATTTGGCTGTCCCATATTCTCCTTCATGTCCACTATTATTGTCCTAACCAACCATTACCGGCTGGCGGAGATTTTTGTACACAGCCAAACACTAACCCACGGCTGTAAAGGCCACTTATGTCTGTAACCATTTTGGGTTGATTGTTCAGTTCATAGTTTGTTTCTTTCGAGAGTGAGATCTGCTATCTACTTGTTCAAGATCTTAACTTTTCGCTGATACAAATGGGCTTTTTCATACCATATGATATGATTTTATCAGTATCCAAACACCCAGAATGGCCTTTACGTCATGTTTGTAATTTTTTGAACTAAATACTTCTAAAGCAGAGATAATCGTTGTTAAGTTCAGTTATTAAACTAATAAATTATGAATTTTCGGGCCACAAAATAACAATTTAATTCATAGCTGAACTATAGACTATGTGTAGCAAACCAACTGCTGCTGCTTATTTGGCGAACATATTCTTTTGGTTATTTATCGTTAAACAAAAACATATCGAATAAGACAGCAAAACAGTTTTTTGTTGTTGTTGTTTAAATTATGGCCAGCATTAAGTCTGGCAGCAGAAAACAATTATTTTTTGTTTTTTTTTGGTTTGTAATAAGGCGAACATGTTTTTACATTTTGTTTAACGATAATTTGATTTATTAATAACAGTGAGATTACTTATCAGCATTATAGGGGTTAAATTGTGTTTTCGTTGAACGTGTAAACATTTTTGTATAAATAAACAAGCTGGCACTGAATATAGTTTGTGTGTGATAACTGTTTTGACCCGTAAGTGGGAGAATGATGTGGGTTACGGATTTTCGGTTTAAAAGATAAGGAAAAACGTTTAAGAAATTAAGAAAATTGCTTTATTAAAGGAATTAAGTTCGTTTCGATTGTATCACTGAAATAATCGATTACATTCATACTAATTGCCAAATCATTTATTACAAATTTTAATGAATGGCTCTTAACTCTCCTTTATATAATCGCACAAAAAGACGCTGCATCACGTAACATTTAATCATTAGTCATTGAGACGTAGTCACTGAACGATATCGTTTGTTTCATTGCCTATGGTGTCATCTATGGTTTTTTTTTGGACGAAAATAAAAATGCGTCTTTAAGACTAGAAAATTAAAGGAAAACAACCAGGGGCCAATAAGTCCCTTTCAAAATTTAAAACTGAAAATAAGCCCCCTGTTGCCAACTGAAAAATAATATAATTTTTTTTTTTTCTTGTATTTTTTTCACTGTTACTATCAGCACCCATACAAAAAAAACAAAAGGAGACCTAATGCTCACCGGAAATGCATATTTATATTTTTTCTCCCTTGTATTTTACTGAGGAAATCAGAGAAAGCAAATTACAAATTAGTCACCCGTCTAATATGCACTCTGCCAAATTTCAGATAGATGCCCCTTTAGCTCAGTCGTAGAGCACTGGTCTCGTAAACCAGGGGTCGTGAGTTCAAATCTCACAGGGGGCAATATATAGGAAACTATTTTTTCTTTTTTTTTTAATAATTTCAAGATTAAAAGTTCAAATCATGATTAAAACAATCCATTCGGATTAGTGTAGTACCTATATTAAGCCCTATCACTCTTTAGTAGGTAATTTTCAGCCCCAATCTACTACACATTTTCTGTTCTTGTTTCCACTCAATGATCTCCATTTGCTGGTGATCTTTGCCACCTTGTATAAATATTTGATTGAAACAATTTTAATCCACAATTACCTCTACAGAGTTTTTTTTTACTACTTCTGTATCGCTCTTAATATAGGGTAAGGGCCCTACAGTTAAGTGCTGTTTGCGAATGGCAAGTAGAGTTTCTTCAGGACAAATTATACTCACGTTGTTTGTTATTACTTGACTAGAGGTGGTGTCGTGCGGAAAAACTTTTTTTTTTATATTGCGCCCCGGGCTTGGAGTTAAACTCGACACCTCCCGATCGTAAGTCAGATATTCTCCTTACTGAGCCATCACAATTGTAAAACTGGCAAAATAATTATCACGACCGATGTAAGTATGTACAATATGTAAGTACATACACACATATGTACTCGTACATAATTCATTTAAAGAACGTTCTCGCTTGAAGCTAAGTGCAACTAAATTAAACACCAATTCAATATAATAAAGTAATTTAACATTAAACAATGCACATTTATATCGTTTGAACACGCTCAGGCTCCGTTCGCAGCAATCGCCATTTCGTTTGCGTTCGCTTCCATGTGGAAGCAGCGCGATATATTTCGTGATAAAATCGAAATAGCATCCGCATTCGCAAGCATGGCGACTGAAATACTCATTAATGAGAATTGCATAAATTTGTGCAGCAAACAATTCAATTTAGATGTCCGCCACCCATGGCTCATGATAAGCATCACAATTAACTAAATGGATAAAAGCGTTGTTGTTGTTGTGGTTTCATTTCGATGAATAAGTTATAAGAAATGCATTTAGTTATGTGTGTGCAATACTATACATACACGAGTAGGTACATAAATATGCATGCCGACTTAATTATGAATTAAATATTAATTTAATATTCATTGCATTTTGAAGTAATTACTTAGGAGAACATTCTCAAAAAAGAAAGCATTTTCAATGGAGTCTTGAAAGTCCTTTTCCTCGTAACGGCAACGAGCATGTAACAGGAAAAATATAAAAATAAACAAACGAATGTCAACCAACACGCAAGTTCAATTGCGGACACCTGTAAATCTGCCAAGGCGCACATTCTCATGCTCAACCAGACTCTCACGAATGCCAAGCAAACGCGGGTACATGAGGCGGCGCAGGAACATGGGTGCATCCTGTGGATCGTTTAGATTTCGAACAACATCATTGCTCATAGCCTGTAGGCGCATTTGTCGCTTATTTTTTTTAAACTTTTTTTGCTTCTTACTGCCTTCTCCTTCCCCTACAACATTTGGCATTTACGTGGCTGTGGCGGCACACATGCAATGTTGCTGTTACGTGCGTAATTTATTTGCATTCCTTATGCTGCTTCTTTTTTTCTCCTTTTTTTTTTGTTTTTATTTTTATTTTTTTTTTATATTTATTTTTGTTTCGCTTCAGTAATTTTCATAGTTGTTCAAGTTGCTGCAATTTGTTGCATGCGTCTTTGGAAATGTTGTGTTATTTTTATTGTTGCAATTATACGCACAGTCCGCAATTTGACGCATGCTAATTGCTGCGTACCTACATACATACTTACATGTACTTGTATGTACGATCATATGCTATGCTCCCCCTTCTGCATAATCACTATTAATTAATTTAATATTATAAGTTGTTTCGTCAGTGCATGCATTAGCACGTCATTTACAGTCACAATAGCGTACAAAATCGTTGCATCGTAAATCAAACAAAATAATCTAATATTATTTATGTAGATTGCTTTAAGAAATCGGTACAAGTATTTAGATATAATGTACGTCAGCACAGGAAAATGAGAATGGAACAGTAACCGGAACGAAATGGAAACCAGAACAAATCGAACAACGGAAGAAATTTGGAAATAAAACGAGATTGAAGTGGAAAGGGAAAATATCGAAAGGAAATTCACATCGCCTATACAAATGTCTAAGGAACTTAAAAGACCTAGTGATGTCTCTTCGCCCTCCATCACAGGTATCACAGGGAGCATCGATTAACCTCAACATGTAAGGGAAAACTCCTGATAGGTTTCAATATTTAACGTGAAGCTCTCGGTCAGCGAATCTGACGAAAGTCTGACATTCGGAAGTGATAAAAGCTAAGTGAAAAACTTAAAAATTCTATTCTGTTACAAAACACCTTTTCCCTTCAATCGAAAGACGATTAGGTATTCAAATAAAAACGGCAAATCTGCAGTTTGAATGACTTCTGACTTGTATGGCTTCTGACACAGTCTAACACTAATCTATGGAGAAAGTTCAACAGTACAACATTATGGCCAACCACCACTCCAGATCTAAGGAGCGACTGCTTGATGGTTGGACATACCAAGCTTCCATTTTGCATATTGCATTTTGCATTCAAACCAATCAGAAAACATCGATCAAATCCTTCAACTGCATCCACTTAGACAATTTGCAAAAATCCATTTGGCATTTCGCCAATGACCATCATATGTACATGTCAAAAGCCAATAGCCATTGGAAAGCAGTAAGTTGCAGCCTCAACCGCAACTGACCGCCACCGCATGGCCACATTATACCAACGGAACAATGCCAGCTTGCGGCTTTAATATGACTGGAGTTGCTGCCTCCGTTGATGATGATGATGATGATGATGATGATGATGATGATGATGATGATGATGATGATGTTGATGATGATAACGATCTCTCAATGCAAGATCAGTTGCATTCCACAAAAGAAAACCCCCAGCTAGCCACCGACCCCACCACCACAACAGCCACAAGATGCACATTCCGCTGCATTCTCAGCTTACATGCACGTTCGCAGGCTCGCTTGCTGCAGAAGCAGTTGAACAAAAAAAGAAAAAAAACCAACAAAAAAAATGCAGAAGAAATAGCAAGAAAATGTTTTCCCAGAATCGTGCCTCAATGTTGTTTGACAACAAAATACTATGTAGCAAGTTGCTGGGGTGCTGCTGCTGCACGAAAGATGCTCGATTGAAATTTGCATAGTTGCTGCTGCCACATACCGCATTCCAATGCAACCCACCACCACCACCACCATCAGGCATCAATTGCAAATGAACCAGCATAGCAAAATAATAGAATGAATATAAATTGCTGGATGGTTGTGGCACCAGCAGCACCAACATCGTCATCATCATCGACATAGCAGATAAAGAGTTCGGCGTGATTGTTGTGAACAGAACAGAAAATGTTGCACAGGAAAAATTGGCAAATTAAAATTGAAATCTCCTTTGGCCCGTTTTGTGCGCTGCTCGTTAAACATTGTTGCAGCCCAAACGCAAAATTTCTTCTGACAATCGCATGTGTTGGCTAAACAACAACAACAACAACTAAAAGAAAGTTCAAATCGCTCGGAATGTGTGGCACACTTATGCGGTACGAGTATTTTGCCTTTCGCCCTAAGCGCTTTATTCAAATGTTCGATGATCATAACTCATTGCCTGAACGATGATCTGCATAGAAATTAAAATGGCAACTGCCACACGGACGACGGCCGTGGCGATCAGATGGCGTTGCGATAGTTTGGAATGCACTTTGGTGCAACATTTACTGCATCGCACTGGCTGGCAGCACATGTGCCATTCTGCCGTGGGGCCCAAAAGAATTTATGAATGTGCAAATGTATCCGCACGTTTTCGCGCATAAACGGAAGAATTTAAACCGCAAAGTTACTGCTGCCTCTGCTGCCACTCTCTTCCTCTGCTGAATCCATTGATCGTATTGCATCGAGTACTAAGCAGCACATTCCAACTGAGTCCCAGTTCCCGGTACCGTAGAGGCGAAAGCATGATGATTGTCGTGTCTCATGTGTTTTTTTTTTTTACATTTAATTTGTGAACATTTTTTTATAGGCCGCACATGCAGTTTCTTTGGGGATCTTTCTGTGTTATTGTTGCTGTTGTTTGCATTGTTTTTGGTATAAGATGCAGCATTCGGTACTGTGGGATTTCTGTGCTGAGTATGTGTGTGTGTGTGTGTGTGTGTGTGTGTGTGTGTTTGTGCTCAGTTGCGTATTTAGGTTACGAGTTCAAACGTGAGTTCGCATTCAATAAAAGGGGGGGAAAGCAATGTGGAATTCGTTCAAAAGAAGCGCAAAAAGTTCTCAAATGCGAATTTGCATAAATGGCTTTGAAAAAAGTTTGAATTATGCATGCCGAATCTCTGCGTTCTCCAAGAAACCCACATAACTGTGATTAGGTTAAGTGAAGTTAATGCATAACAACTTTTGATTTTTTTTTTCATATTTAAATCCGATTATTTGAAAGGAAACCATTAGCTTTGACGTTGACAAAATTATCGCCACTGTCATTCATTTGACTTTAATATTGATAAAAATGTTGGGGTTAGTGTCACCAGCCACGAACGACAAATTCAGTTTATTTCTTTGATTGAAAAAAAAATTAAATTGAAGTGCCCCTGTAAGTGACGTCGTTTTTCCCACCACAAATACAAAAAGTAAAAATAGAGTAGTGAACTGACCATTGCTGAAAAATTCAAGAAAAGAGTTTTTCTTTACAGATCCATTCCGGTCCCGACATCTTTTCCAACCAAATAAAGAGAAAACGTAAAAAAAATAAATTTGGCAGCTTTTTTGTATGGTAGGTGGGCGTGGTTCTCATCCAATGTTGACCATTTTCGATTCCATCCAAATAGAAGAAATGTCAAATGAAGTCGGTAGCCCAATAAATTTGGCTATCGTTTTTAGTTATCGGTGCATATGAATATATCGTGGGCTTGTATTCAATACAGCCTATCAGCAGCTTTGACCACAAAGAGTTGTTGATGCCAAAAATTGTTTCCTGATCAAAGCTGGATCTACGACATTAATTTCGAAGCAACAAATTCATTCTAAAGCTATCTCTTCACATCTTTGTATTTGCCTACTAGCTTAAAGGTTTGTTATCAATGCAAAAAATTTTTTTAATTTTAGTTTGCTTTTTTGTTATCTAACAAAGATGCATTACCGAAGTTGTTTGTTATTTAATTATCCCTCGATCTTGAATTCAATTCGAAATAAATCCTATGGAATTAGTACTTGGTCATTAAAATATTTCCACTTAAGCCAAATTACCAATTATAAGTTCCGGTGTTTTGATATTCATAGATGTCAAGCTTGGCCCCGGATTGGTCAGGCATGCCATCTAGCAGTAAGTGGATAGATGTGCCATGTCCATAGACCAATTTCAATTGAAGGTATGGCTCCAGGACCAGGTGGAAGTAAGTGAGGTAAAACCTATAGGGACTTACTACAATCTGGCTCTTAACACGCTATTAGAGCCACACCTTGTAATTGGAGTTGAGGTTTAATTAAATTACAAAATCATTCGGGTAGATAAGACACAAACCCGTATCGAAGTTTCTTGTGGTTATTTGATTGCTCTCCGAAACAATTCTGTACCTGCTGACACATTGAATATAATCCCTACATATACAATTTTCTATACCTAGCCCACCTCCTTTCGGCATTACAAAAACAATATTCCTACACTTAGACACTTTGATGCAGGGTATAAAAATGTACTCTCAGTGTTCTTTACCATAGCATTAAAATTATAGGAAACCAAGACTGGACTTCACACGGATGATGAATCCAATTTGGGTATTTGATGACGAGACTTTTGTTTTTCCATACTAGATTAGAGAGACTTTTTTATTTGGCGATATCTTAGAAGGATGTTTTGTTTACGTTACGTAGTACGTAGCGTCAAATGTATTTAACATTCGTGGTACATGAAGCGTAATTACTTGAAGCTATTGCTGTATTTCTTGAACAATTCAGCTATTATGTACATAAATATTGAGTGTCACTCTCACTTGAACAGACACTGATGTAGTGAATGCATAAATATTTCCTAATTGCTTCACGTCTCAAAAACTGTTAATGTCGAAAGCGTGTTATCGAAATGGCAAAGACTGGGAAGTTTTAGAGCATTTTTATATGTAAATTTGATTTTTATGAGATATTCAGGAATGCAAATTAAATTTACTTTAGGGTTCAGCGAAAGTTTTCTATTTGCAGACTTGTTATTTGGTATTTTTTTTTTCTATTTGAAAAGTTGTTTAAACTTTTAACCTAAGGCTGGCAAATAAATTTCTTTAAATAGTTTACAATGACTAATATCGTTTCTTGGTAACTGCCAATTCATAATGGAAAAGTAAATAAAAAAGAAAGAATAAAACAGACCATCGCAAAACGGTGTCGATACCACACAATAGCAAATTACAATGTTGCCTCGGCACCGTAGTTAACCAAAAAAAAAATCTATACAAAAATTAGATATTTCTAAGTACACACACACACGTACACAAAACAATTGCCCATTACCACGAAATCCCAAGAAAACCGAAAGGGAACGACAACGATGACGACGACGACGACGACGTGTGCAGAAGTAATTACTGTTGCCTTGCTCGTCCGGTGCTGGAATGTTGTCCCACATCCCGTTGTGCTGGCAATGTATAGGCAGCCATACGCTGCTCCCGGTTATTATAGATCATTTGGCAACATTGTTGCCAGTTGGCAGTTGGCACCAACACCGTTCGACATTGGCCGCACAGTAACTGCCTTGTCATATAAATACAACACAAATAATTGTTATCGTGAGCTGTTAATTGAAGGGGAATGGTGGGGAAGGGGGTAGGATGGAAATTGTGCGACTGCCATAAGTGTGTATGTGTAAATGTGTAAGTGTGAGTGTACCATTGTCAATCAGTCAAACACTCGAAATGGCATTTTTGGTTGCTTTTTTTCGCCAATGACTTTGAATGGTTGGCAACCGTCATTTATGACACTTTGTAGTGGCATATTTATTTATGTTAAATCAAGTATTCAGTGAGTTGAGTGACCCCCAGAGTAATTGAAATGACCCACATCCCGTTGTGCTGCCAGTGTATGGGCTGCTCCGGGCAACAATGTTGCCCAATGCTCCAACAAAGTATTAATTCAATAACACTTTGCCGGAAATGTGTCCATGTCCAAATATCATTAAAATACTTGCTCAAGACCGATTCCTTTCAATGTTTGTTTGGTCCTTGGCAATTTATTGCCTGTTGCCTGAAAGGCACCACAATTAAATTAATGTTCTGTTTGTACACTCAATGCGAGCTGGAAACTAAGTTGAAACTCGAATGTTTACTGAGGATCGCCACCGATAGCATCCAGGTGCTAATCACCGCAACTAAGCAATGACCAACCGCCTGAGGTAAGGCAAAAATGCAAATTAGCAAGTTGCCTTGTGAGTGAGAGCCGTGCGTGAACGAAACGTCTGCCCCATCGAACCTACATAGATATCGTATGTGTATACGTAAATATACTAACTAGTAAGTTAAATAGCGAGCGTTACATTAACATTTTCATGCCGAGAGGAAATTAAAAATCCTTTTGGCATTTTAGTGTCATTTCTCGACATGCATCGGCAATGGTAATGGCAATTGCACAGTGGCAGCTGCCGGCGATGAAAACTATAATTAATTGTTGCAATGCATTGTTGCTGGCCGTTTTTGGTGGATGTTGCTGCACCACGAAGTGTAGCAATCAACACGTTTAATGGCTTTTACATGGAACGTCGGAAACTGGAGGTGAAGATGTTGGGGTAGGCTCATTGGCAATTGTTAATTTACTTGGAAGTATAAATTATTCTCGGAATGATTTTCAAACGATTTACTACATTGTTGCGCATGCAGACCACCAGCAAGTTTAAAGGAGATGGACAACAAATCGGAGTTAATTCAAAAAACCTAAGTTAGCTTGGCCAACGTAAATCTATGACACTACTCATGTTTCGGTCGTACAGATTAGTGGTAGGAAGCTGTAGCAAGATGCAAAAATAGATTAAGTAGCCTTAAGCAAATATTCAGTGTTCCAATCTTGAAATATCCACAAATTGTATACGAAATTGAGAATATCTCAAAACTAAACTCACATGATCCACCACATACTCACACTTATACTGAAAATGTCCACACACACACACGGCACGTAAGTAACTGTCGCGTGCCAAATTTGCCCTTTAGCACTGCAGCGTGTAAACACTGACGGTATTTGTCACCGCAACGACACCACAAACAACAACGAACAAAACATAAGTAAGAACAGCTCATTTAAAATTTGAGCCACATATCGTATGTTCATTCGTACAAATGTCGTTCATGTCCCCCATGTCGCTGGCCACATACAATACACAATACGACTGCGCACGCGGTCTCGGCCGTCATATGCGAAATATCGCATAAATAATGCAGTTCATTATGTCACTTTGCGCTCACACACGCTGCTGCTGCTGCTGCTGTTGCTGTAGGAAGAAAGAAGAATCCAACTTGCACACACGATGGCCCGTTGGATTCTGTGCTGTGCAGGTTGCTTTTGTGCGGAAATGAAGTTGTCAATAAAATGTCACAATTTATGTGGCAAGAGTGCGACCGCGCGACCATGTCATTTCAAGTGCTTAATTATGTGGTAAAGATCTTATAATTGGGTAGGAAATATAAATATTGAACTTTAAATGAGAAATAGGTCACATTGGACAGTAAAATATTCTGTAATCTCTCATTTTAGTTGGTGTGGCTGTGTGTGTGTCGTGTGTGAGAATTTCTTGACCTTTCTCACGAGGTAATTTAAAGAGGAACAATGTGACATGAAAATAAAATAACCAGTACTTGATACGTTACTTATTACTGTGGGGATAATAGGAATAAAATATTGAAGTTAAATTGAAGAAAATTGAAAAAAATTTAAAGTAATGAGTCCTTACATGGTTGGGCTCTCAAGTACTTACTTAACGTCATTTACTATCAACATCGAGCTGTCAGGCAGGAGCTATTTTATTCCAATTCACCAATTCATTAGTATTTAACAGAGAAATAATAAAGGATGCTGAACCTGTACAGAGCCTTTCTACGCAGCCAGCATGCAATAGCTGGCAGACAGCCCGAGATACTTCGAGATCAAGAAAGTTCAAGATAATTTCGTAAAGTAGGACCGCAAGCCTGTGTTTCTCAAGGGTTCAGCAGTGAAGCAGATTATATACCGCATATGTATCGCCCTCGGCAAATTATTCCACGACTTCAGTGTCCCCAAGACCGACTAAGCTCGATGTCCCCCTACAATATTATCATGTATTCAGTTAATAAGAAATTTGCTACAATTTTTACTTGATCTCTTAAGCATTTACTGGAAAGCTGGAACCCACCCTTCATAAACTAAGCTTCCATCAGTTTATTTTAAGTAATTTTTATTTACTTACTGCTTACTTAAGTCCGCTTTAGAAAACGTGTAAGCCACTCACCTGCAATGAAAAGAAATACAAGTTATTAAAACCATATGCACACAACAAATATAAATTATCAAAGTCACATAAAAATGTCAAATAAAACTTAAATGATTTCATACGATTTCGCCCAAAAACAATTTAAATTATTGCAAAAGTGGCAAAATTTATGGCAATTGCAGCTTGTTTGTCTCAAGACAAACGCCACAAATGGCGGCCAAATGTGCCAAAATTCAATTAAATAATTTTCAAATGAAATCATTGCTTAACAGAAATACTGGCCAAGACGAAGCGTGACTCAACCAAAACGGCACTGTACATATTTGATGATACATTACGAATAGGGGGACTGTAACTAACAAGAAACATTCAGCTGTGGCTTTCAATTTAATGGTTTTTTTTCTTGCATCTAACATGGTAATTATTACGTATGTAAGTATATATCGTATCCATATATTTTTTGTTTGCGCTTCATTTATTTCCAATGTATTTTTTATACTTTCGAGGAGTTACATATATTCTGGTTAAATCACTGAAGAAGAACAAATACAATCACTCACTTGGGCACTTATAAGCAACCGGCAACTGAAGTTGAACAAAGAAATTCCATTAAAATCATTTCGAATGATTTTCATTTCCAACGGAAATTCATTGTAACAAATCAATTGATTGCAAGCATCACTAAGATTCGCTTAAGATCGCATGTTCTCTGAGAGCTATTAGCAGACAATCCAACGGATTCAAACGATTAAATGATTTCATTAAAGTGCCCGCTAAATTAGCAATAAACATGTTTACCACAAATCTATGAAGGCAGAACGAAAATGAGGTGATTCATATTGCCCAGGAATGGCCAACAGCGGAATCGCATCCGCAAACATGTTCAATCGCATTTTTATGTATGAAATTTTGAATGCATCAAGAGTACAGAACAACAGCAACAACGTGTGCTGTGCTGATCGTTGTCAAATATTTATTTTATTTTATTTTATTTTTGTAGAAAATTTAAAAAAATGTTTAAGTGAATTCTGTGGGAAATGCGCCAAGTTCAATGTCCTCTAAGTAATGTAAAATTTGTGTTATTGCATTGAGAATCTCAAAAAGAAAATTTGTTTATTTGGCTAATTGGTTGGACAAAGTTAGCCAATTTCTAGCAAAAATATAAAAACTTTATTCCCGACGGAAAATTAGACAAATTTATTTCCAAGAATCAAATAAAAACCTTATGGAATCAAATTCCAACCGGTTAATCACCCTCACATTCGTCGAATTGTCTTACAATTTCAGTGCAGAAACGAATACGACATTCAGTCTTGAATGTCATCATCATCAACGGAATATGAACATGTTGCCCGCGCATAGCACAGTGTCTTGTCTTCATATAAAAGGTAGCGAAAAATAAAAAAATTCTGTGCGATTCCATTGAAATTTGAAAGCTTTATTTTTGAATTAAGTGGGAAATAGTATACAGAAAATGGGCGTGGTGGAACTACTTTTACTGATAATCCCAACTTAATTGTAATAATTATAATCATAGCAATTCGACATTGCAGGGCTTAGGGATTAGGCCGAGCTTCTTGATGCAATTCGTATGCCGAATACGATTGGCACGACTCCCAAAATAAATAAGCTTTTTCATGGCAAGTTACTCTCGCAATATTGCCATTGCTTGGCGTGAGAGTGGCGGTCTACATAGAACAAATTCTACTTGCCTCAGGCGAGATTCAAACCCAATAGCTTCCGATCGTGAAGCAGAGGGAGACTACTGCCCCACGCCCGCCAACTATATACTTCCACTATAAAAAAGGTTTGTAAAACGCTGCAGATATCTTTGGTTCAATTTATAAATTTGTTTAAACACACACGCGCCACTATTCATAGCCAAAAGCTGTTCAGTATCAGCCACAACAAAGTTGCACCGAATGCAAATGTCACAATTCATGAATAAATGAAAATCATTGTAAACAAATACAAACCAATGTGGGATTGCTGAAAACTTTTATGACGCAAGTCTTTGTTTATTTTAATTTATTAGTGCAAAAAAAAAAAAATATGGAAGATGTTAGGTTCATTTCTTGCCCTGAATTCTCCCAAATTTAAGTATTCACCATGTAGTCGGTGGTTCGGAAGTTCTGAATTCGTTATGGTTGATGTGAGGCGAAACGGCACTACTCATAATAATATATACCTGGAATGGACTTTAAAAATAATACTGAGTATTCTGTCATTTTTCCCAAGCATTAAAAATTGTTTTTTAATTTCCGGTCTGTAGTATGGCTGTGAAAGTTTTTAGCTCTAAAAAATGCGAATATGTTGATGATTCATACATGAATATTCAGAAAGCTATTCACAACAGTCCTTTTACTTTGTTTGACGACGAAACTGTATGCAACTCATTCTAAATATCATAAAAAAAAATACAGTTTTGTTTTGTTTCCACTGTGTTTGAAATTACTTAACATTCTGTGGTTTGCATTTCAGAAATGGAAAAAATTCCCGAGTATAAAACGTATAAAGCAAAGAAATATTTCCATACAAAACTTATGAGGTCAGCGGGAAATACCGCAACAAATTGTCAACAGTAAAACTAGAAGGGCTATAAAAAGAAAACTTTTTACAGTGCACGTCCAGCATAGTCAGCAGGACAACGAGCTGCATTCAAAACATATAAGCAAAGAAACCAAAGAATGCAAACTCTTCATTCGCATAACACGTAACTATGCTACAAATCCAAGCCTGAGTAACGTACACTCAGATTTATTTTTACAACAAACTATGAATTAATATTAACTATTTTTTATACTGGACCTTTACTGTATAGTACTATCTTTTGTAAGTGTGTACTCGTAGTTGAAAGAATTTCGCTCAGCACAGCTCATACAATCGCATGAATGCCTGTGTGAAGAGGTGTGAAAACTATGATATAAAATGTAACTATGCGGGTTCTCCCCGGAAAAGAACACAGTAAACAAAAGCCACAAGCTCCACAATAGCTTGAGAATATTGAGTACTTGAGTGTTTATTGTTTTGTGAGGCATAAAGGCTTCATTTTTTTTTAAATCAATAAATTATAGGACAAGTTTCCTCTAAAAACATGTGATTCATTCTCATATTCTCTCACTGCAAGAGACTCACAGAGTACCAAAATCGATTTGAAAAACATGTTTATTATTGAATTTAACTTAAAGGTATCACTTGTTTGTGTGCCGTATTGTTAATATTTGCAAATTCATAGTTTCATTTCATTGCTGGAATGTTACACCAAAAGTCAAACAACTCTTAAGGATATTCTAATTGAATGCACTCTGCCACACACAGCCATACGCACACATACTTATACTCTCAATAAACATGCACGAGCAACAAAAATCAATAAAATGCGAACAAACGAAAGCAGATGAATGCCGGAAAATGTAAAGGAAAACGCACAAATGCGGCTGCGATGCAGTTGAATAACCTCGCGTCTAGTTGCGCACAAGCCCAGGTGGTGGTGGGCGTATGGTAGTGTGTGTGTGTGTGTGTGTGTGTGTGTATGGTCCGCCATCATCCTTTCAACGAAAAGCCCCTAAACGACCTCTGTTACGCAGCCGAAGCCCAGTCGGCGTAATGCCTGCGCTGGCATTACAGTGCGTGCTTTTCGTCATTGAAGCTTTTTTTTTTGTTTTTGGTTCATTTTACAGGTGATGGTGGTTGGCAGCTGACTATGGTGGAGTTAAGAGAGCTTTTGTTTGTATGTGAGTGTGTGTGAGTGAGTGCACGCACTCATATCTAATTTCTATGAAAGCCGGAAATGAATTGTTGCGAAAAGAAAATGTTGCGTATACGCAGTGGGGTGCACCACCAGACCACCACCTCGTAATGAATTCTGGACTGAGCGTTATAAGATTTTTTGGTTTCGCAAAGACTTAAATGAAGTCGTATATCGCATTAAAATGCCGTAGTTTATGCGACATGCTTACCTAAGCTACAACGGTTCTGCAATAAAATGGACAGATAATGTACATTTATATAAGAAGAGCCTGGGTGTTGTTATATGAAATTTAGTTAAATGTGGTTCATTGCATTTTATTTTAATTGAATATTATCTGCTGCTGAATCATATGAAGTTAAATTTGTTAAAAGCACTGAGGCGCACATTTCATAGTTCTGAGCAATTTTAATTCCGAAAATTAACTCACTTTTATGAGGCACTCAGCAATTAAACGGCCTGCCTGTGTCTGTGTAATCAAGAATTTCCCATTCAACTAAAAAAAAAAATTTCTATTCGACTGTCATTACAACACTATACGACCCAGCCCACGTTCCACCAGTCACACTAACGCCATGAGTTAACTACTATTGAGTACATTAAAAAAAATATACGTTTTTCCAGTTAAACGAGAACTATAAGAGGTCAATGAGATACTCGCACTCTACACACCCAACCAGCCAGATTTATGTCAATATCTTCAAAGAGACGCTGAAATAAAACTAAATCAAAAAAGCATTAAACCGAACATGAAATAAAGTGCAATTAGTGCAGATGGCAGGAATGCAACTGCAATGCAGCGCAGACACCACACCATCAACGAGCAAGAGCAACAACATTAGTCAACATCATGGTCAGCTAGAAATCAAATGTTCATAAATAAAGCAAAAAAAAAAAAATCAACAAACATTTTCAAATGTGCACAAATAAACAAACAGACGTAAGTACCGAAGTTGTCAATAGCGAACCACCCGCGCCGCCACCTTCAAGCTGAGGACACCGAAAATGACGCCATCATCAGCCTCATCGTGACAACCGGCACAATTACACTTCAAACTGCATGGCAGACGCACTGCCAGACAGATTCGAGTGTGCGATACGTCAGCGTAAGCGATACGTATTCGTCATGATGCTTAGACGCTTGCATTTGAATACAAAAACCGAGTGCAGCAGCCAAGCTATTGACTAGGTGCGAAGACGAACACCCACACGCTTGCCGGTGAGGCAGACATCTTTGCTGTTTGTACGCCGTACGTAAGTGGGTAACTACATAAAATGTTTGTTTAAACTGTCGTTACTAATAACTTCGCCTGAGTTATTAATACGCGTCATAAAAAAAAAATATTTAGCGTATTTTGGTAGCTCTGTTGGCTGTCATAAAGTGTCAAATGAAACAACAACAAACAGTCTACAGTGGGCAACCGTTTTAGGAGTATGTTATGTTCGTTGTCATAGTCACAGTGGAAAAATTGTGTTAAATTGGTGTTTTGTTTTACGACTTGAAATTTATCATTTTTACGCTAATTTTTTGGTTTTGTGCATGAATGCGCGTGGGCAAAAGCCTCATAAAATGCCTGATTTGCATATGAGCGCAATGACGCAATGTTTTGTCAAAAATACTTGAAAATTTGTGATGGCATGAAACGTCTTTTTTGAGTGTCTAGTGGCTATAAGCAAGTGACACATTGAGTAAGGGTCCCCAATGAGCCGATCCCTTCAATATTTATGTAGGCATATACCTACCAAACAAAATCTGCTGCGCCACCGAATTTTATGTCTGAAACAACGGATAATTGGCTGCTGCAGCAACCGATACGCGAGTAAAATCATGCGAAGTTTTCTCATTCAAAACAATTATTTATTAAATTGGATTTGGAAATATGCAGTTACCGTCACATGTAGAACTAGACGATTCGGTTGATGTAGGTACCTTTGAATCAGGTTCAAGAAAAAAATGTGCTTGCTACCTTCAATCCAACTGTCTTTTTCAAATAGAATATTTCTGAAGATATAACTGAATTTCGGTTGTCTTAAAGGAGAATCGTTTGTTGCAGTCGACATTTTGTAGCCTCATGTTTGCGAGAAGTGTTCCTTCTCCAGTGCGTACAGGTACATACTCTCTAAAAAAACCCATCAAAAATTCGATTTCGGAAACATGTTTGCAGAGGCCTTTCTGTATTCTTCGTAAATAATTAACCATATTAGTTTTTAAATAATATGTACCCTACATGGCTGAGTATTTATTCAACTTGTGAGTTAGTAGACACTACGCCTTTCCACATTCGATGGCATGGCAGGTGCACATTCGAACCCCAAAAATTTAATTTGATATGTCCTAAAAATTTCCAAATAAACTCACCACACAGACATGCCACACTCCACACAAAAGCGTCATCGCACATGCAATTTTGCAGCTGATTTTTAAGTTTTGCAAATTCAAATAACTAAAAGGGGTAGTTTCGGCACAGGCCGAAATATTTGCCCAAAAGGTTCAATATCCTTTGCGTTGGACTGCAATTTTTTTGCAAATAATACAAAAATGCAACTCAACCTATCCTAATAAAATTTAGCTTGATGCGCTCGCATAGCAGAGATAGGCTTGGTTCGGCGCTGGTTCGTGCGCCGGAACAAAGGCAGGATAATAAGACTGCAAGTTTGACAGGGACAATGTAGTCCTGTAATTTATACAAAACGGGGTTGAACATGTTTCATGTACGAGTATGCATGCGAAATGTGTTTGCGTGTGTGTGTGTGTGTGTGTGTGCGTGTGTATAGGCACATACATATATGCGTATCGAATGTGTTCACTGCGACTGCCTGCTATGGATTTCGTGGAATTGTGCATCACTGATTTTTTTTTTAATGCTCTTACCGTAATTGAGTTTACAAAAGTTACTTTGAAATGCACAAAGGAGAACACGGGGAAGTAGTGTTAAGACACGATAATATGATTTCCAATTTAATTTAATGAGATGAGTCGAATGTTAAGGGAGCGCCCTAATTGGAGAACATTAAAGTTTTACAATTTAAAAGCTTAATTTTTGAATCAAATATGAGTAAGCAATTAAGTAACATTTGCTTGTGTGTCATTCGTTAATGCTTCCCTTGAAATAGCGAATACCTTGAATGGCAATTGTACTTTGTCATAAGTACTTACAGAAACTATCGCATCATATCATTTAATCATGTTTCTGTTTGTCATATTTATTGATTTTCCTTCAGTCATTATTTAAGATTATTCCTTCGTGAGGCATACGAAAGGCAAATAGACACGTTGACGCATTATCACTAGTGCCCCTGAACCACCTTAGACACGTTTAGGGCAATACTGTTGACAAAGTGCACCTAGACGAAGGTGATACTTCTTCGTCTTCTACTTCTTGCTTTGTCCTCCGCATTCACTGTGGCAGAATTGCACTTCAGCCAGTGCACATGCGAGTACAAGAGAATGATGAGCAAATATGCAAATACAACAGAATACGAATAACAACAACATGAAGAAAAAAACAACCACCGACTAAATTCAGCCAAAACAAAAGCCCACTGCAGCAACAACACCAAGAACAAGAACGAAGCAATGTTGCAATTTATACACAATTTTAAAGATTTTTGCTTCATCGCCACATCGGCAGGCAACATTTTTACGACTTTCAGCTGAAATTAAATATCAAAGTTGCTCGGCTCGACCGCACCAACGACGACAGCGATGATGACGACGTCGACGACGCACACCAGCCATGGCCTACCACAATGTGATTTGCAGTATGTGAAAAAAGGTCTGTCCGTGAGTTGGACGCTTTGTTACGGTGTGTCTGTCTGTTTGTCTGTCTGTGCGATGCAACACTGAGTTACCTTCTCGCCGAATGACGGCAACTTGAGTAATTCTGGTTGTTTTTGTTGTTGTTTGTTTTGGGCATTGCATACAATATTCACTCACATGCCTGCATTCTTGCAGTATAGTGTACTCTGCGAAAAATGCATCAGCCGCCATCAACTTGAGACATGATGCAGCAACAGCAACACAATAGCCGCTTATCGCACGCACTCGCAAGCTGCGAGAGAATTCTCAGAGAACAAGTGAACTTTTCGATTTGCCGATGGGGGCACGCCTGCCTCACTGCAAAACTCGTGGAGTTTTTCTTTTCGAGGGCATTTCGTCGACAGTTTGTCGAAATTTCTGAGCGCCTATTCACAATCGCCGTGAACATTCACAACTAGACACACAAATGTATGTTGGCGTGTGACGCACACAAAGTCAAGTGGACGGTGTGTGTTTTCGTTCCGACACGTTCAGAGCAGAAGCGAACTTTTAATATTCTCTTGCGCAAATGTGAACCAAACAATTATGGCTTAGAGCAAATTGTGCTTGGACAGTTCTTGCTCTGACCATGGAAGTTGCCAATATTGGAGCACATTACGGGCAACATTTCGGTGAATTTGATTTTAAAGAATTCCGGGGATATATTTTTTTTATTTAATACAAATTCATATTAGCCACATGGAAGAAATTTCTACTTTTGACTTCACACATGGAAAAATCAATATGTCCGTAAAAGTATACGTTGCGCATAGAAAGACTGCGTACTGAGTTTTCCACTTGCATTTTCATTGGTGTAAACTCTGATATCGTTTCTTTGGACTTAAAAACATATACTGTCAAATTTCATCACCGGTAAACCGGTTTCAGAGCGGTATTGAAACATAAAAAAAATAGAGACTATAAAATAAAATATTATCCCCCGGTGAACCAACGGAAGAGGCAATAAGCTTCATGGGACAATCAATAATTTTCTTTTTTTTCTACTGAACAAAATCACAGCCTCCAGAATGTATTCCTCCAGAACACCTTCTGCGACCTTCCTTCTCAACCATCTGCATTAACAGAGATCAGCAATATGTTACATCTAACTCGCAGCTTCCTATGGACCCAACCTATGGAGGCTGCACAACAATAAGAAATATACATGACAATGCTGACATTTGTGGCATTACTGCAATGTCATGCAGGGTGTCATGCATGAGAAAGTGAAACACTACTTACTATGAGAATGTCCCTAATGTCTAAGTAGAAATTTCAGCAAAGTGTCATCCATGAAAATCATATTGATGCCTACTCAATGTCGAAACGATGACTTTCCTATGGGACTGATGTCACCTTTTTAAAAAATTATGTCGGGATAAAACAAAACAAAGTCGCAGTCTTTTTAAATTCATCGTCTTTTTTTCACGAACATGGAGATTTTTCATTGTGTGAAAAATGCGGTGTTATATAATTTATGTAATAGAACCTAACTTTTATTGGAAACATACAAAAGAAAACCCCCAGGCAAAGCATAGATGTATCCAATCCTATGAAGTAGGTTCTAAAATTATTGGAGAAGCTAATTGGTCTATAAAAGGCACATAGCCGCCACTCTACCCTTGTTAAATTTTCACTCCATTCCATATAAATTCCACTCTAATCTAGATCTCAAATGTAAATTTTAACCAAACTATGACAACATCAGTGGGTCATAAATAAACTAGTTAAATTATATTTAAAAAAAAAACAACAACAATGACATATCTGCCATCACAAAATTTAAATGCTGTTAACGTTAATTGTTTCAGTCCCCTCAAGTAACCCCCGACCGAAAGCTTTTCCATACCATAGCACATCGCTCTTAATGCAGAGGGACAAAAATTGCCGCGCACATGTCTCATTGCATTTTCGGCTATTTGCATGCAGCTTATTTTTGGCAACGCAGTAAATTTACCCGCTTTCGGCTATACGGCGAGCAAACACATAAAAGGGTTGAATTGGAAGTGGTTCTTCTTCTTTTTTTCTGTTTTTTTTTTCATTTCATTTTTGCTGCACACCGTAGTGCCATATTTAATGAAGCAACCCTTAAAATTTGGCACGTTTCCAAACGAAAACAAAAACGAAATGGACTAAGGGTTAATGAACTTGTGCCCGAAAATTTTTGGCAATATACGCGAAACTTTTTCCTTCGTTTTATTGCAAATAAAAAGTAAACTTGTACATAAGTGAGAACATGAATATATAGTGTACATAAGTAAATACATATATTTACATATGCTTAAAAGCAGGAATACTGCAAAACATGTTATTTGCCAAGCCGACAAATATTCGAAAAATGCTTGACATAAATTACGCCTGAACTCGTTTCTGGTGCAGAAATTCGCAATCAATCGAGTCCGAATCTTAAAAAAGACTTTGCCCAGATTTCGGCTATGTTGGAGAATTAAAACATGACTCAGAATCAGCCACACACAGTATTGATAAGCCAATGGGAACCACGTGTGCTTGATTTATTGCGAATATATTAAATGTTAAAGCTTCTCAAACTGGCCAATCGAGTTCGGTGTGGCGGCACTCGTACAAGACTTAATTCTTAGCCATTTACATAATGTCGTATTTGATGACTTTGTTTTAGTTTTATTTTAAGTGTTAAATTCAAATTTTTAATTTTGTTATTATTCGTTGCGGTCAGAAGCCATTTCGTGGTGTGGTAAATATTTTAATATCGCTCTGACCCTGTATTCGTAGCTGTCCCCTAATCATTTTTGCTATCTACCCTTCGCCATCGAAGACATTTGCAAAATTTAATATTGCTCATTGTTGTTGTTGTTGTTGCTGTTGGTTATATATCTTTTTTTTTCTTTTGCTTTATGGCGAATTTCATTAAAATCAAATTGACTTATGATAAATGGCCAAAAAATAAATTGTCTTTTGAAACACATTTCATGTTTGTACGATGGTTTTTCGATTGAGATCTACACGGAAAATCTAAGTTGGTAAAAATGGTAAACTAATAGGTTTAAATTAAAGTAAATATTGGGGTGGCCATTTGAATTGCCTTTTTTCATATAAACTAAATAACTATGTACGGTATTCCAACCGAATAGCTGACAGCTGACATTTGCATAAATAGCTTTGCTGTCGTACTAGTCAGATTTACAGGATGTAGTCAGATTTTAACTGAAAAATGTTCAAGTACTCGAAAAACCTTTTAATTAGAGGGAGCTGTGAGAGCAATTGAGCTCCACACTTTGTCCGGATTTCCAGGTTTTAATCAGAATAACTTCTGCTGGCCAAACCATGAAAAGTTTGAAACTATCAGCTGTTCTGTGTTTGTAAAAACAAATGAATCTGATTGAATTCATTTTTAAAAGTACGCCTAATTTCTACAATAGTTCGATTTTTGGGTAGCTGATTTGTAGAAAGAGGAGTAGATACTCTTTTCAGTGTAGAATAGTATAAATTTGAAGAGAGTAGTAGAAAATTTCTGTTAGGGTAGTAAATTTCTAGAAAGAGTAGTAGGTTTACATTGTATGAGACTCACATAAAATTTTAAGGAGCAGAAATAGTAGTAGAAAATACCTTGAGGGGAGTAGCAAAGTTACTACACTCCGATAGGGATAGAGTGAGAACGCTGCACTACAGTCTGCCATAACGAATGAAATAAACACACTCTATGAGTCTGGCCCATTGCAATCGATATCCGATAAATTTATGAAAAGTCTTCACTCCGAACTACCTTTTATAATAGTGGTATTTACGGCGAATCTCGTAAGTTTGTTACAAAATCAAAATGCTTCAGCGAATATAGCTACTAAGGAATTAACTAGGGTGCTGGGAACACTCAAAGTGTTTCAATACATTTAAAAAACAACCGGACGCAGATACTTTACTCAAAACCCTATTCTCCGAATCGATTAAAGTTTCTCTTGAATGCAGCCGAAATATGAGTTTATTACCAGTCTAGGAATGAGATTAGGTTCAACTATTAAAATCAAAAGCTTCTTCCCTATTCATAGACGACCCAACCACAAAGATGATTGAATATGACTGCCGCAAACAGCAGCTCGCGACGTATAAGCGCATTCAAGTTGTGGTAGCGCCATGCAGCCTTTACCTTATCGTATCAGTTTCATATAAATTGAAAAACCGAAAAATTTAAATTTTCTTAAAACGCAAAAAGAATAATTACAATTTAAGAAACACTTAGCGAAAGGGTGCATACACAAGTAGTAGCTACCACTCGTCAACTACAACGGCTCAGTTAGTCAGTCAGTCAGTCAGTCGGCAGCCACACACCGGCAACATAATCATCGCCTTGTACGCTACGATGCGGTGCGGTGTGCGGTGCGGTTCGAGTGATGTGAATGTGGTGCCTGCCGGTGCTGCTGTTCCGCTGTGTCAGCCAGTTCGCGTTGTAAATCAGCAAATCTTGTTGCGAATGCAAAGTGGCAGGAGCCACGACAAATGCTGCTGCTGTTGTTGTTATTGTTGTTATTTTCGTTGCTGTTCTTGTTGTTGCTGTTCTTGTTCATATTGTTGTTACTGCTGCTGCTGTTGATGATGTTGATGATGATGGAATACACAGCACGGGAAGTGCCAACGCTGCTGCTTGTGACTCAAAACAAATTAAAATCAAGCAAGCGAATGCAACCGGGATTCCGTGAAGAAGCGCGAATATGAGAAGATGCCGTCGCAACAACAACAGAAGCCGCAGCAGTATATTAAAAAAAAAAAAAAACAAAAAAGAAATGGCGCAACCCGCTGATGATGTTCTTCATAATTATGATAATGGTCTTTGCAAATTTTTGCTAACTCAAAAATTACATCAAAGTGTTAATTTTGATTATGAACTGGTGCGCTTTTGTGAAATTATTTTTGACAGCGTCGAGGGAGAGCCCAGAGAATCTGCTGGAAATTTATGCTCTTGGCCATTTGGGAAATATAATGGGGAAACAAGGATTACGTGACGCTGCTGGTGGGAATTGAATGAGCTTTTTTGGAACGGTTTATATTAAGGAAGAAATTAATATCTAAGATAAATGTTTGGAAGGGTGCTAAGCTCGTGTCAAAGTTTTTTTTCATTTTAATAAACTTCAAATCCAATTTTTAACCTCATCATAGGCACATTGTTTTTCCAAGCAAGTGCCATTTTTCATCTTGACTCACATGTGAGCCTGACAGGATTAACCAATAAAGCAAATGTGGAAACACCTGTGTGAGCGGCATTAATTTTTGAAAAATGACTGCGAAATATTCTGCTCACAAAAGTTGTTTACCCAAAAATAAATCAAAAATATGTACGTGGTATGTACCTACTTCGTCCTTAGAGGTATTCTTTGAAATCATTGAATCATTTCTAAAGATGTTTGTAGCGCTTCCCCATGTCTATGGCTCTAAAGAAAAATGTTTGCTGAATGTAACCACAGTTACCAATATTTTGCATTGAGTGTAGTTGTTATTTTCTATTATGGCATCTCAAAGAATATGTTTCCATTGTCAATTTGAATGTATTTATGTAAAAATAGAAAACCCACCATATTTACATGGCAACCCTGAACAACAAACATTTTCCCACACATGCACACACTGGGAAAAAAGACCATTCTGCTTCGTTTTGTTGTTTGTCTTTGTCAATCTCGGAAACTTTTCATATTATTTACGTGACTAAATTGAAAAAGGATAATCGTTCCCAGGAACCAGTGTTTTTCGATCATAAAATTTAATGCCAAATTCAATGGTAAACAACCAAAAAAAAAAAAACATGAAATTATGTGATTGGGATTTTATTACCTCAAAACGTGTTGTACAAACTCGCACTGCTCAAACTTGGTAAATGTCACACAACGGCAACTGCTTCCATTAACAATTTAAACGCTTTTTAAAATAGCAAACAATTATGCTACAGACAATTATTAAAGCTCTTAACTAATGGAATTATGTAGCGCATTTTGTTAATTGTTGTTCACCTCACTCAAAGACCCAAAATTGTTGAGAGAAAAGTGAAGTGAACAAAAAAAATCAGAAATTTAGATGGGTTTTTTCCATTAGTGTTAATGGTCAATAATTAACAAAATCACAATGACATGGTCGACCAACTACAATTTGTTTTGCCATTATTAAAATATGAACTCAATTAACGACAAGTGAATGTACAGGGTCGGGAAGTGAAGACTATTGAACAATTGAGCGACTAAAGTGTAGAAAAGGCTAAAGGAAGAGACTCAAATTTGAACCAAAATAATTTCTGTATTAAATTTCCTACCCAACCTAACCCAATCCAAACCAAATGCAAATGGAGCAAAGTTTATGGCCATTGTTTCATTTAATGACACTTGAAAAATTTTCCATCACTCATTGTCACTTATGCTCGTGTGAATTCTATTAGCTGACATTACAACCTGTATTTGTAGGTTTCTTCTGGAACATGTGAATCACATGTGCTATTCACATTTTAAGAGAACAACAAAAACAATCATAAAAATGCAGACAGAAAATGTAAAAAAAAAAAAGAAAAGAAAAGCAACCACAACCGTCTGCGGAGTCAGTCGTCGCCATTCATCAAACTTCAATAACTATTTCTGTGCGATTATATTTGCAAGTCATGTCCAAGCCCGCAAGGTAAGCGTGAATAAAATCCAAACAAAAAATCGCTGATAGGTATTTTTACAGTATATCATACAGTTTACTAATCGACTCGCTACAAATGGCCGCAGTAGGAATATGCTGGTGGACTACTAGATATTTGAATTTCGTTAATTATGCTCAGCTACTATATTGTGGAATTTAACATTTGGATTCTAGTTTTTTCAGTAAATTTTCGATTAGTTTTTGATAGACTATCCTTGTCATTGGAAAGGTATTTCTATAAAATTTAGGACTCCAGGATAACTCCAGGATATATGGTAATTTTTATTTTTTTCTGGACTTTAATTTCAAAAAAATATTATACTACTGCCGTATTCCGTAATCTGACAAAAAAACCCCCACAGTAAGATAATTTGGCGAAATCCGAAATTCACTACACTGTTGTCAGGGTATTGTCCACCAAATTTCGTTTTTCGCTAAATGGAATGAAATGTACTTTTTCGATAACACTGTTCTACAAAGGGAAACATTTTAAAATTCACATGAACAAGACTAGATCATATCTACTGACCAGGCTAATTTTTCTATTTATTTAAACAATTTATTGCATACTTTTTAGGGCCAAAAACCAGAGAGTGACAACATTTGATTTTGGCCCCAAAAAGTATGCAATAAATGTTTAAATCAATATTAAAATTAACCCTGCTGATCACGAACCCATTGTTAAGTACTCATAAGCTATGAACCTGTGATCGATGTATATTAAACTGCCTCACGCTATATGGAAGAAAAAAATTTATTCGGGGTCACGCAATTTTCAGTGCTTTTCTGATAATTCCACAAATATTTACTCTAGTAATTACTATTCGCAAGCTGCACAATTTTGAAAATATCTCTATAAATCATGCAAGTTTTTCTCAAGCTCTAAATTGGAAGGTTCCTATCTAATAACATTCTGATGAAGCTAACAAAAAAAACAGAAAATTCATATAAAAATATTCCAACTTCTTAAATCTTAAAAATGTGCAATTTACAGACCATTAAAATTAAATAAGTCACACGAGAAACGAAATTTTTGTATATAGAAGTCTTTTAAGTAATAGAGACGTCAGAGCATTACAATGTTGCACATAGCACAAGATAATCTGCAATTAATGCGGATACACGCCACTCAACGGATTCTCGTGCAGTTCAAACAAAAACTACCGCCAAACCGAAGCGCCACAATTAAAAAAAAAAGAAAAAGAAACAATGGTCGTAAGTCAATGAGCATTTCGTGACTGTGCAAATGTGCATTCTAAAGACTTAACTCAACCAGACATATGACTAAGAGTGGCTGAATGAGATACGAGTTTTCGGAATTAAAAAAAAAACAGAATTCCAGAGCATTGACATTTGATTGCATAACTTAAGTTAAACATTTTACTGCTTAATAAGGCACAAGTACCTATTTAATTTTCTTTCCTTCTTAAATTTTAAAGTGAACTTTAAAGAAATTGTAAAAAATGTTTTAAAAAACCTCCCAAAACGTGCTTGGTCTACGGCCATTTCGAAGCTTATGTCAACGGGACATTTATTAGGCATGTGACCGACTCCACTAAAGAGCCCTTATTGGCTATTTAAAAAAAACGCACACGCATTTCTGTTACCCAAATTATTTGGGTGCTCTGCCATTTGTTTATTGTTGTTGTGAGCTGTTGATCTTCTGTTGCTGTGGCAACTACCACTTAATTACGAATTGGCCCGAGGAAGTAATAAGCCGAAAAACGTGTGACTTTATGGCAAAAATAAAATTAGAAAATCTCACAGTGACGATGCAATGGATGTGAATGTGTCTGTCAATGGAAACAAGTTAAAATATCTAAATGATACAAAGAAATTTTAACAAAAAAAAATGGAATTCATCTATTTATAAAGTCAGACTGTGAAAGTCTTTAGAGGAAAATACATTTATAAGTACATTGTTGGGGTATTAGTGCGACCAATCGCTAAAAGATCGAATATGACACAAATATGAATGGAAAATTGATACAATTTCGTCTACTGCGTGGAGATAAGACTCTCTAAGTGGATGATGATAGGCGGAAGTTCGTTGCGACATTTTTAAGCGTGAAAAACGTGCTTGACAGTAACTATATGACATTTTAATATGTTTTTTTTTCTTGCTGCTGACCCTGATTGAAATGTAATTTCTGCATCCTTAGGCTATTCACACTAAAGAAAATATGTTTTTTCAATATGTTTTTAATTCAAGTGTATTCTATGGGTCACTTGCCATGAGGGCATTTCATTAACTGAATTTAATGCCAATCTATTGAGCTACAAATTGTTGAGGGATTTCCTACGCAAGTACGTACTACGGCAACTCACTGGGGCGTATGCGTAATGCCACATATGCTAGATAATTTGTTGTTATTTTTTGTTGTTGTTATTTTCCCTATTTCTTTTAATTAATTCTGTATGCTTTGGAGTGAAGGAAGACTATAGGAAAATTAGTTGATGTTGTTTGGAAGTGACCCATCAAATTGACACGTGTTGATTTGTGACACAATTAAGTTCCGGCAATAAAACTCAATAACGTTGTATATTGGCTAGGAGTTTAGTAATATATTACTGGGGTTCTATGAGAATAGCAAATCTGTGTATATATTTGAAGAAGTTTGGACAAAACACTGACAGTTCATACACGAATTTATAAAATAATTTCATGTTTTAATTTAATTCTAATTTGATATAAACCTCAATAATTGCATGAACCCAATAGCATAAGCCTTCAGTCAGGTATGGTAATCGCGCATGAAAATTAACTCAATCGCATTTGCATACAAACAATGAAGCATGAGCCAACCAACCTATAAAAATCGTGCCTAAAGTCCTCTCGGCGCTAATTTTAACAAGGCATTTGAAACACTGAAGCGGATTCTAATGGCAAAGTCTCTCGTGTTAATCAAAAGCGGATTTCATTGATAAAAAAAAATAATGAAAAAAAAAAACGTTTGCGACAATTGGAGTCACCACACACAGTGCATTGTTTGTGGGCACCTGCCTGCGTGCCTCACTTAAGTGATGATGAAGTCTCAAGTCTCACCGCAAACAAACAAAAAACCCAGACACTTCAAGTCCACTTGGCATGCGAACATGAAATCACTCAAACTGCCACAATTATCCTCAAGAATTGGGCTCACATTTACTCTGCCCAAAAACAATGTGCAATGGCCAAAAAAAAAAAAAACACAAACCAGTTTAACTTATAATTTTGACGAATTAAAAAGAATGAAAAAAAAACCAATTTGATATGAAGCACGTTAACTGAAATAAATAAACTAAAGCGCGGCATAATTTTCGAGCTCTCTAAGTACTTAATTTCTTTTTGACGAGCTCGCATGTGTTAGGGCTCAGACTGACTTACCGAGTGCACGCGCACTCGCCCATCAAATTTACCAGGTAGTTGACTTTCGAATTCGTGTCAATTTTTGCGGTTTGGTCTATCTTTTTTCCACCATTAATGCCGAAAGAATACAAAAAGTTTCTGTGGAAATTTTCCAAAAGTGGCATTTTGATCAGAGATACGAGACGACTTGCTCCATGCGCTCATAAGAGTAACAACGAAGACCGAAACTTTGCCATAATTTGGCTTTGAAAAATGAACGCTGAAGCACAATGTGAACATTTTGGCGCTGGTTGGTTAATTTTCTAAAATATGCTAAATTGTCATGCAATCCTTTGATTGCCCTTTTGGAAAGTTTCACTAACGACATACATGAAAATATTGAATATTTACGTAAGCTAATTACATATGCTAAGCAAGCGTCTATATTGTTATTTACTATTTTATAGCGCACGAACAGGCTGAAATTATTAAACTGCAAATTAGTATTTCAATTAATAGAATTAAATATTCCAATGAGCCCCGCACAATGGGTTTCGTCTTACTGAATTGAATTATTAGATGGTTCGAAGGGTTACAGCCCATTCTGGGAAAATTACCACCAGCGCAGATTAGCTTAGAGTTTATGGAGTGTACTACAATCCAGAATAAACTAGTAATGAGGAGGGTTTTTTTTCTATAAAAAACAAGTAATCAACTTTACTTTGTGGTTAAGTTAAGTGGGTTTTCCCGTGGTTTATTTTTCTGCCACTGTGATGAGTGAATTCTTTTTTTTTTCTAAACTGTTTTGAAAACTTTCCATTCGGTAACCAAACACTGAATATTAAAAAAGCTGAAACCAAACACGTTTTTTTTTTGTTTGACTCAACTAATTGCCGAATTTTGCAAATACAAAATTTAAGCGGACACGTTTCATGAATAGTTTTAAGATTTGTCAAATACATTTTTTTGATTGCTTTTAGTTTTTGTTATTTTTGTTACTTGTCTAGTTTTTAATGAGCCTGACAACACGTGCTGTTAATGTCGGCATGAATTTCTATCGTTGGTCGTTTTATTTTTTGTCAATGACTGAACATTTGTACTGTGAATCTTTATTCTCAAATTTATACTAATTTCGTTAGCTGTTTTGCGCTTCTTGTAATCTGTTTACTAGCAAATTACGAGCAAACTGTTATTTAAGCAGAAGACAATAGAAATAATTTTTATTTGTCTATGCTAAGTACAGACACAAGTTGGACTGTATACAATCTTTATTTAGCCTTGAATTGCCACTGGAATGAAAGCCAGGACGTGAACGACACAACAACACCTGGAAATACACAATACATCTAGCAATAGATTCGCTTTGAAATGTCTATCTCGATACTGCACAAAATACAATTCGTGTTCGGTTCGGTTATTTCTATTCTCGTTTTAAAATTATTCGACAGTAGAAGCTTGACACCAGGGGTGCAATCATGTATCCGACAGCTTTAATGGTGTCGAATGTGTTTCGATTGTGTTCGGACCACACATGAAGTCTAAAAGAACCTAAATTAATACCAAGACTCCCGATTTCCTGGAGTACAATCGCTTATCTTAAAAAAGCAACCGTTAACCACAATGAGAAAAGATGCCCAGAGATTCGTAGAAGAGCAATAAATAAGAGGAGCAAAATTGAGGAGGTGCGTGAGAAAATATCCAACAATTTATATCGGCATTATGTAATTCGAATGAGAGTGCAAAACTGCCCTACACCAATGTGACTATACTTTCCTTTTAAGCATGTCATTGGTAATTGTCCGTATTGACTATAGAAAGAATTTAAACACAAGTTAGTTGCAGCAGACAGTACTTACAGTTCAGTACATACTTCACAAAATTTATGAAATATTTTCCAAATTAAAGAAGTCAAAGAAATATTGAACTGGAAGAACTTGTACAAATATTACTAGTACACATGGCTATACTATACATTCTATATATTTTTAACAACTTAAAACTAGAACTTGAAAGCATTTAAAAGATCATTAACCGAATTGTCATTATACAAATATAGAATTTCCAGTTTGTACCTAACAGTTTCGTTCATTTGCACAATTGGAAAGATAAAACTTCTATTTTTATTGGAATTTGTGCCAATAAATTTTTGACTATTTTTAGAAATTTTTCCAGAACAATTAAACAAATACCAATCAAACCAAGAGTAAACAATTATTTCCGCCCACACTTATTAAAGTATTTATAATTCTATCAGATTCGTGCACATCTGGTCCCTTCCAATCGATTCAAAAGAAAATATTTATGAAAAATTCATACAATTTCCTGTAAATGTTAAGCTTCCCTTTAGGTGTTATTATTACTAACGATCAATGTGATACCCCCAAGAGTGCATTATGATGGACAAATAAAGCCGAACAGACAAGCAAACGAAAAACCGGAAAAAACCAGCAAAACCGTAAACATAATAATGTCCGTGAATTTTTTTTTTTAATTTAAGCACAAATATCAACAAATCGGGGTCAAGAATTTTTTTTTCTAGTATTTTTTTGTATTAGTAAAGCGTGTAGCAGTGACATTAAGTAAATCTTTGACGAAATTATGCAAATGATGAATACTATCAAGTGTTTTGTTGAGCCGGTTTTTTTTTTTGGTTTGGTTATTTGTCAAAAGAACCTTTGGATTCTACGCACATAGTTACCGTAATGTAGAAATACAGAAAAAGAACAAAAAAAATAACAAAAAAATTTAAATAAAAACAAAATAGCAGTGGTCGCATCCACTGTAAATGTGCTCTGTGTGAAGCAGTTGCTGATCGAATGAAGATTTTTAGATTGCGCCAATGTTACGAATGATTTCGTTCATACGTACTCTAATAAATACATTTGTGTTCTTGTGGCTTATAAAATAACAACAAAATGGGTCAGAACTGCGAGCATAATAAATAATATTCTTGGAAATCTTAAACAACCAGACATGCGAATCAATTGCGAGCATTAAGTAACAATAATGACACACTTTGGTTATGTATACGAAAATATTGCATGAGCGTATTGTATTAGACAGTGTCGTATCCAGATGAAAAATTCTGGGGCAAATTTAGAACAAATGAGAATTGGTATATTTGGTTAAATAAGTAGGTAACTCTGCTCCCTCTTGTATACAACCCTGATGTTAAATGAGTTGCTTTTTTTTGAAGTTTAACATTGAAGCAGTTTGGACGAAAAGAGGACGTCTACACCTGACAAAGGTGATTTCAACTGGTGAAAAAGTTTTCTTTTTTGACAGTTCCTTTATTTGACAGTATCCTATTATGCATTAGTTAGTTAAAGGTCGTGTTCCAACTCTCAAACGAAACTTCATATAAAAAACGTCAGTGCTCTGCTCAATTACATTCCTTGCCTTCAATTACTTGAGTTGGGTTCCACTTCATCAGTGAAAACTAGTATGAGAATTACCTTCGGTCTGACTGTAGCTAAAATAGCTTGCACATACTTTTTGATAGTTATTTGAAATATTATCGATAATCTTTCGATATTTTTTATCGATAATTTTTCTGTATTTTATCGATAAGTTTTCGATATTTTATCGATAAGTTTTCGATATTTAATCGATATTTTTTCTGCATTTTATCGATAAGTTTCCGATTATTTATCGCCCTTTTTTCGATAATTTTCCGATATTTTATTGATAATATTTCGATATCTTATTATAAGTTTTCGATAATTTCTTCTTCAATTCCGATCAAGCTCAAAATGTTGTTCCAAATCATTTTGTTCCGGTCCATTTCCATTTCATTCCAGTTCCATTTCTATTCCATTTCCGATATATTTTCCACCAAATATAAAAAAATGTATAAAAGATGTAGGCTTGGTTTTTATCCAATGATGCCCATTTTAAAAAAAGAAGTAATAAAAAAAGAGTAAAAAACAAGTTTTTTAAAATATAACCCTTTAACCGACTAAAAAGCAGAAAATAAATTTTCTTTAAATTAATTTCTGCAATTTCGATTTAAAATTAAGGGTTTTTGCTACTTTGTTCCTAATATCATTGCAAATTTTGAAGTAGCCAAAAACCCTTAATTTTAAATCGAAATTGCAGAAATTAATTTAAAGAAAATTTATTTTCTGCTTTTTAGTCGGTTAAAGGGTTATATTTTAAAAAACTTGTTTTTTACTCTTTTTTTATTTTCCCCTTTTTTTTAAAAAAAATTTTTTTTTCGGTGTATTTCTTTCCCATTTATATTTTGCCCGAATAGTTTTTCTTCTTAAATTTTTACATTTAAAAAATTTTTTTTGGTTTAAAAAAAAAAATTGTTCCCCCCTTTTTTCCCCCCTTTTTTTTCCTTTTTTACTCTTTTTCCCCAATGCTAGCCTAAGTGAAAAATTTCAGCCCTGTAGCTTAAAAAATGCGAAAGTTAGAACTTTAAATTGGCTCCATTCCGCTCCCCTTTGCCCCCACACCCCCCTTTCCAAAGGGTATAAAAAATCATTTTGTCAATAAGAACCCACCTACCAAATTTCATCATTGTAGCTTGAAGGAATCAAAAGTTATGTCATGTTTAAAAAAAAAAAGTTTGTGTCCCCCCACGGCCCCCTACGCCTCTGATGGACCCCAAAATTTAATAGAATGCATTGTCACCGGAGTTCTATCAGTGTTCCAAATTTCAGCTCTCTAGCTCATGTGGAAGTGTATGAAAAAGCTCGCCGCAGATTTGAGGATATATATATATATATATATATATATAT
Organism: Heteromyza rotundicornis; assembly: GCA_951394025.1. Taxonomy (NCBI): domain Eukaryota; kingdom Metazoa; phylum Arthropoda; class Insecta; order Diptera; family Heleomyzidae; genus Heteromyza; species Heteromyza rotundicornis. Next base: position 63,349,577 of record OX596012.1, read on the forward strand.
ATATATATATAGTCCGCCCAAAGCAAGTTAATATAAGGGTTATAAAAAGAAGAGGAATGATTCGATAACTCAATGACTGCGGTAGTTATCGTGCGAAATTTCGGATATACAGGCATAGCTAGATCGACTCAGTGATTCTCAAATACACTTGGGCACTAGTGTGCCGGTTATACAAATAGTTGCATGTAACTACATCAGTTAAAGTTCATACATATAAGCTCTTTTCAGTAGTCTTGGTGTTAATCTGATTAAGGTTAATTAGCTAGCGAGGAAGAAAAAAAAAGTAATAAATGATGGTACAAATCCTTGTCCATAATTTGGCCTTTCCAACTTCAGCACGAAACACATATTATCCCAAAATCATAGCGACAAAGTACCAATGTGACAATATAAAAAAGGCAAGGAGACTGCCTGGAGCATTAAACATAAGGCGGGTGTTAAATTCGGGACTTATTTTGGGGATCACATAAACAATTGGTGTGAAACAAAACATACATAAGAGCACGAAGCGCTTCAGGATATGAAAGAAAAATAGGGAAACGAAATTTCGCAGCTTATTTAGTGTGAAAATCGCAAAAAATGATTCCATATAGAAAATATAAGTACAAAAATTCCATTAAACTTATGTTGGTTACTTGTTTGTACGCTTGTTAATTATTCTTAAATAAATATGAACTTTAAATTAAAATTGGAAAGCTAATATCCACACCAAAGCTTTGGCTTAAGCTTGATTGTACGCTTGTTATTGAATTAAGAGAATGCCTGCGGGGTATTTAAATTATTTAATTAAGAATTTGCCATCCACTTCAAGAAAACCAAATATTTCATATTCTAATTCCAATGAATCACATCTTTATGGCCAACTTCATTTAATTTCTATAAATAGAGAAACCATTTGTTTGCAGCGAAAAAATTGAACCGTATGGCAAGACTACTCAGCTTGAGTCGATGTCCGCCCTTGGCAATAGTCGATCGATTTCATTACAATTTGGCTCATATTCAATTTACCATGGATAATATGAATTCTTGCGAGTCGCCCCTTATAAATTGCTGATATTAAATAATAGGCTCAAGTATTTTCCCATTGATTTGGCTATTATATGCGCGGACATGGACGAGCGTTACTTGATTTTTTTTATGCAACACATTTGGTAAAGAAATACTTGTTAAATTTCCTTAAAGCTGCAATGCTTACAGAGTATTTCGTACTTCACACACAATGGTATTTTTTTAAAATTGTACTTATCGCACGAGCGCCTTAACGCCTAAAAATATGTTTTAATTAATTTCCATACCTATCGTGTATGGGTATCAAGGTTCAATAGGTGTAAACAAATTACCAAGAAATATTGTAACGAAACATAAACACGTTTGCCTGAAACAAAAGAATCGTTAATTTCTAATTTGTCGTGGAAAATTATGCAAACAAAGGAAAGGCAATAACAAAAATTTGGTAATGTTACCTTGGGACCGCCAGTTACTTAGTGTGAGTTACAAGCGATTGGAGAAACAGTGAGTTCAGACAAGTGCACAGTTGAAACAAGTAGGGAACAAAAGCAAGGATGGGCCACACTTTATTAGTAATTCCAAATAAACGATTTAGAATTCAAACCATCAAAGCTGTCAAAGAAGCTATGTACCATCAAGCAACCCAAGTAATTACTGCCGTTAGTTAGCGCAAGAAAAGTCGTAATCAAAATTTCACATTTTCAAATATTTATGCGCACAACCGCAAACAATAAGCAACAAACATCTGCGCTTTCCAAACAAAGTACGTACGTCTTAACCCTCCTGGCATGTTAAAAGTCAAAAAATGTATAGGAACCGATTTACTTTCTGGTATTTATGCATATTTTATATTACAAACACACTCACACGCGATAAACGTGTGTGAGAGACAGAGAGAGGGAGCAATGACGATACAACCCAACAATGGTTGTTGGCATTGTTTTTGTTACTTCTTTGGAGGAACTCTTAAGATTGGAATTGGCATGAGTTATAAAGTCCTCAAACGACATTTGCATGCTAATATGGAGTGAAGCACAAACACACACACACACACACACACCCACCGATGTGAGGCGGGGTGCGGAAGTAGGTAAAATACATTTCGCCGAAATATGTTTGGCTTGGCTCTGGTGACGCGCTTATAAGTAACATTTGGGATTCGCGTTGGTGGGGCGCTTTGTTGGCGCCACCCGCCTTCCGACAGCTGACAAAAGTTTAAAATAAAATAGAATAAGAAAAGAAAAGGAAGAAAAAAACTGGAGAGAAAATACCTTTTTAATGGAAATTTATTGTTGCCACGGTTTTTATCATTTCCTTTTTTTTTCATCTTGCTTCTCTCCTGTTGGGTTTGTTTTATTGTTTATATGTATTTATGGGAATACAAGAGAAATGTTCATGTTGTTGCCACTATCGGGTTTCCCATGTACCCATGACAGCATCACTTTTGTAGCAATTGGGTGCTGGGTTAGGTTTGATGTGGGGGCGGTTTGATGGCTATGATGGGCATTTATATGCCCATACTTGTTGGTGTTGCTGCCATAACAAGCGTCAGAGAAATAGAGTACTAGCTTGACCTCTTTCTTTTATTTTTCTTGTATATATTTTTTTTTTGCATTTTTCCCGTTTCTTTTCCATTGATTGCCCTTATGTACTGTATATTTTCACATCATCTTTAGCGCACTTAGGCTGGGATTTTTCGCCATATCACTACTTGCCTTTACTTCAATTGCTTGTGTAGCGCATAATGGAGGAATTGTGTTCCAAGTGATTGGGAACATATTTCCCATTTTTTTTTTGCCTAATTTTTGTTTGTTTAAATGGGAATGCTGTGAGTGAAAGCAAACGTTAGTGTTTTAGTGGCAGCTGGACTTGTTGAAGAAAGTCACAAGCGATAAAATTTGCAAAGGAATATCGTTAGGCAAAATGCCCCATTCTTTCTTCAATCTAGTGGAAGATTAAATATTAGGATGGCTTTGCAACACGTGTACGAAATTTCTGAGTATTGATAATTGAATTGTCACCTCCCGTTTTGGTTTTAAAAACACAAAAAAGGTGAAATTTATAAATAAAAAACCAAAGAAAATCTTCTTATCTGCTACAATTACCTTCGAAAGATCCTACCCAAATGTCAATGGCAAAAATTTAAATTTAAAAAAAAAGTGTATTTTTATATTTTTAAAATATCCCTCACCTGTTGTTTTTCCCTTTGTCAGAAAGCCGTTGTCGCACAAGATCAGCAGAAATTCAATTAGTAAAATTACTAAAACTCTGTTGTAGAACAGAAACATTGCCATCAAAGCAGTTGATTTGGTGTTGATTACGTCGATGATGATGATGATAAATTTTGGCTGGTAGTTATTGGGCATCGATGTGAGTTCCTTTAACCGCAATTGTGTTTTGTCGTCTTTTTGTCGTTTAAGGTGGTTTAGTTGATTTCTCCACGATTGTCTTTTCAATTGTTAACATTGGAATTGATTTCTGTATTTTGTCACGATATAATTGTAAATTTTGTAATGAAAATCAATGGTTTCTTTTGTTTTAATTAGTTACGAGTAGTTACACACATTTCGCTTATATATCCATTGAATGTATGTAATAATTTTTCAAAAATTTACATGAATTAAATACTGTTGGTGACGCATAAAGAAAGTATACAAATTTAATATTGGAATTTCAGAATTAATCCATTTGAATGCATCCTCAAGCTTACTTACTTATACACACACAAGTGACTGTCAAGTAAGTCTAAAGCTTCAGGTTCAAATAAACTCTCCCTAAAGAATAGGAATTTTACTTAGTTAGGCCGAAGCTATGTGGGCGGTCACGATTTTTTCTTTGTTTTTAATGTAAAATAAAAATTTAAGAATGTGTGCGAGGCAGGATTGTTAAATAAGACCTTTGTCCGTCACAGAAGATTTGATATGAAGTAGTAGCCGAATCAATTGGGCAGATGCAGTGTTATGAGTTAAAATTGGCTTAACTTCGCTTTAACCGAAGCTTATAGTTCTAACTATAATTCCGCCGGCAGACTGTTAACGGACGACGAATGCAAAATTCCGACGGCAACAAGCATCATACATTACATCGAAATTCAAAGTGATCTTTCAACTCTGCTCCTTTGTCGTTCGTCGGAAAAATGGAATTAGAAATAAGTCAATAAGATAAGACGTTCGTTATCCATTGCGATTCTATTTAGGTCTTATATCCTGCTGATACATATAGAGTTCGAGTGCCCAAATCATTTACCAGAATGTAAAAAGTGTAAACCAAAAAATACTGTAACACGGAATTCGATGAAGAAATTTCGAGCCATTACTTCACATGGAAACCCGGTGAAGGACTACATCTATCATTACGGTTACCAGATTACTGTGCATATCGGGTTGAATTTATGGCAATCACGGGAACTCAAAACCAACAACATATTGGCAAAATCAATATTTACACAGTGTTTGACAGTCAAATCTCTAGATTCTGTAATATAAATACAAAATACAAATTTAAAGCATACTTTTTTGGGCCAAAGACCAGAAAGTGACAAATTTGAAGTCAATCTTTCAATATGATAGTAACGTACACGTATGATGCCAAATGGCAGACAGCTACACTAAACAACGCAATTATTGAACTATCAACTTACTTTTAAGGTTTCTAGGATTTTTGCCCTAAAAAATATGCTTTGAATTTTGATTTGCCTATAAATTTGCCGTCTAGTTTTAATTACACCGAAAGCAATCCGCAGCTAAGCTGACCACAGAGACATTTTAGGCAAATTTAAACATGCCCTAGTGTCATTCAAATTGATCTTCCTTATATTAAAATGATTTTCTCTCAAACAATTTTTAATTTTAAGATGTGCGTCACAAACAGTTGACTTCCGTTTGTCGTATTTGTACATTTCCATTAAAGATTAAATATAAAAAACGACACTAGCCTTAACAAACACAGGTTTCAACCGGAAGTGGCACAAACATAAACTGCAAAAAATCAGAGCATCTGTCAGGTAGCCCAAAAAACGCTGCCGACATTAAACCTTAACCGTTCGAACATATCTAGGGCACATTTCCGTCAAAAAAGGAATCACTAACGGATCACTGCCTAAAAAGTAAACCGGCAACGAATTCTTTAGGATGAGGGAAAGCGGCATACGATACAATACTTCCTCTGCACTAGTACGTCTTTAACTGGCAGTCGACTTCAACATTTGGACTGTAGCTTCGTTCTTGATGATTTACAAGATCTACTGACTTCTCATGTTTCAATGAATCAATCTGGTACCAAGCTTTCCTCCCCAAATGCATGCTACACTATGGTAAGCTTGAGAATCCTTTTTATTACGCTCATAAGCGTACTTATGGATGAGGAACCTTTTGCATTATTTTCGATTTGCAGTTAGGCCAGTTATTTATACGGTAAGTTATTAAAATGAATATGCTCTCCTAAGCAAACAAAACCAAGTAAATGCGCTCCAAATGAAAGTGCTATTGTTCAATACGCTCCCCAAAGCCGAAACGCGTTGCCCTTCGTTTTTCAACTTCGACTCAACTTGGGAGTTTGCTTGTTTGCTCCTTGTTTTCGTTGTTCTACTTTGTGCGCATATTTTTTGGCAATTTTTTTTACTCGATTTTGCATTTGTGCTTTTTTTCCCTTTGCCTGTTTGCTTTTTGTTTTCATTCGCTACTGAAGCTTCTTCGTCGGTATTGAATGCGTTTGGCACACAGCAGTAACAACAAAAACAAATGCTGTGTTGTTGCGGTTTTATTATTATTTTCTTTTTTTTTTTTTTGTAAATTTTTTTATTTACTTTTTTGCATTGCTGCTGATGTGTTTAGTTGTTGTTGTTGTTGTTTTTATTATTGTGTTTGTATTTCTATATTTCGCATTTTTCATGTTCTTTTTGTAGTTTTTATTTATCTTCATTGTTCCTTTGCGTTTTGTTGTTGTTGTTTTTTTGTTGCAGGAATGCTTTTTTTTTTTTTTTGCTTTTTTGCATTTGTATGATTTTTTGAAGTTTGGATTGAGATTCTTTTTTGTTGTTGTTGTTGCTTTTATTTGTATTTTGTTAATTTCTTGGTTACCGGCGTGTGGTGGTGGTGGGGAGGGCAGTTAGGTAGGTAGGTGCGCGCGACTAGAAGTCGCTGTATATATATGTATATATGAAATTCTAAATTCTTCTCTATACGCACACGCCACCTCAAGACAAATCAAGTATAAAAGGAAAAAAGCAGAACACATTAAAAAAGAACAAACAAAAAAGACGCTTTTGAATTTTGAACGTGAATTTATTTCGCCGAAATTCGGCACAGGAATCGAAAGCGACTTGGGCAGATAGACAGGAGCAGCAGCAGGAAGGCGTGTATTTATTGCAGAGTAGTGAATTGAAAAAAAAAAACAAAACGAAAAGGGGATATTCCAGGAATTGCAATCGTACAAATAAGATACCGCCGATGAAACTACCAATGAAATGAGCAAACTAACTGCTGAATTAGAGTACATAAACATTATCTAGTCCTTCACCACCAAAGGTTTCCTTGTGTCACTAAGAAGCCATCAATAAATTGGGGGGGCACTGAAATTTCGAAATTTCGATCGCCACCCCTGGTTTTTTTTCTATTCAAATTGAATTTCTGTTGTTAACCAAATTTTTTGGGCATGTGTGAGGAGCTTTTTTTCAAATCATGCCCATACACACCGCACCAACTGCTGCTGCTGCTTTGTGCCTGTTTATTGCGTTATATCCTTTCAACGCCTCTTCCGCTTTCGATTCAGTTCGCTCATCGTAAGCAATATTTTCGTTATTTTATACCCAAACGATGCGAAACCATAGCTGATCTCTTGAATTTTTTTGGAATTCTACATTTTCGTTGCGCGTCTATTTGGGCAACTGCTTTATGCCTTTCGGGCTGCAGTTCTTGGAGCGCGAAATTATGTCATAGCTTATTTTCAATCGTTCTTCGCTTACTTATATTTGTGTGTATTTTTTTCTTTCTTGTCGTTTCTACCTCTAATTCCGCGTACAACTGGTATGGAATTTCGTAATATCGCTGAATACCGGTTCAATTGCATTTCATTGAACACGGCTCACGGCTCACAAATCTTCACTTTCATCGATTCTTTTTGACATTTACGAGTTTTTCCGGTCACAGTGACGACATTTATCATTCGCCACCGTAGCACATCACAGTACCGCGCACCGGCTTTTCGACACTTTGCATCGTTTGTCCACACACTCCTCGCTTTATATCCGTTTTGCGTGCGTACGTCTATTATTGAATTTAGGAAAGCACTGTTCCTTTAGCGCCTTCCAGTCGTTGCATTTTAATCAACATCTTCAATCAATTCTGCAGAAAATCTACGCCCGTAATTTCACTTTAAATAAATAGCAACTAAAGTAGTAAGTAGCCTTTTTAGTGTGACGCGGAGCGCGCTTCGCAAAAAGTCCGTCCAAACGCGTTATTCGCCATTGAAGAACTGAAATCCAAACGAAATCTCTCGTCGCAGTTATGCGCAACAAAAATGTTGTTTGGCCGTCCGTCCGTCCGTTTGTCGGTTGCTGTTTGCTCTCTGTCGTCATTGGGTTGGTTTGGTGGTGGCAGAGTCGTAACCGTTGGCAGGCTAACCGGGTGTTGTACTCCTCGCACTGGCTACTTAGAATACATACATCTGTGGTTAGTGCTGGTTATAATGGACGTTGACGGCTGTTGTGTGTGGTCTGTTCACAGTTGCCAGTTGGTCAGACCACCTGCGAATCCATTGATTACAGCAAACTGAGAGTAAACAGACCGGTCAGTTCTGGGTCCGATGGTTCTTTCCAGATTGACATCTGCGTCTCTTTCAGTTTCGACTTCGTGTGACTGCTTTTAGTGGACAATCTATGATCAAATCTTCACACAAGTATCCATATAAGGGTCGGACAAACCAGTCATCTGGAAGGGTCTTCTAATTTGAATACTTTTTCATTCAAATCAGAAGACCCCCCGCCCCCTTCACGTTACACCACTGTATCTGTGATCTCTCATTATTGTGTTCGAACCGGCGAACTTGGAAGTTCTCCGTGAACGACTCTCAGCCAGTATTGTTTGGATGTATCGTCGTCAAATTAGATACAAAAAAAGAACTTCGTATAGCAATCGCTCCAGCAAGTGGATGGCAAAATGTGTAAAAGTCCAATTTGTTGCTGTTGTGTGTGAGGAGCGAGCACACGAAAAGTCACAGCAAAGCAAAAGTTGTGATGAAAATGCGTATTATGACACAACAAAGCATGAATGAAATTGCTGAATAAAGCATGTGTGTGCAAAACTTTGACGAACTTTTAACGAACCTTCGATGGATTTTATTTAGTTAAAGCTTTCGGTTACACTATGGCCGTTTGGGGAAGTACCAAAGGATGAATAGTATTGAGGTGATAAGAGTCGAGCTTGGCCTTTCTCACCAGATACTGACATCTTGAAATCGAGTGGATGAAATGCAGAAATATCGGTTAATATAGCTTTTACTAGATTTTTAGCTCAGCTTCGCTCATGTAGAAGCATTTGCCTCATACAGAAAGATAGACCGACAGATCTGAATAAATTCATAGCTTTAATACAGTGTTCAGCAGCCCTATACTCGCGAGTAATAAGAGCTTTGATCGATACGAGTGAGCAGCTGTAGAATTTCAAAGCTTTAAAGCTCTGGACTGTTTTTCGTGAACACCTTGTAAGAAAGTCCTTGTAAGAATGTCTTCATTGATGGTGGCAAATGCTTCATTAATTCATCGGAACCTGCGACTTTACGGTGTTTGGATTCTATATTGCAGTATCAAAACCATTCCAGAGCTTTAAAGTTTTGGAATTCTACAAAAGCTCTTTTGGTACATAGGCATAGCTCTGATAAACACTGCTATAATGGCTTTTTTTACGAATGTACCAAGCTTTGGTTTGATCTTGTGCTATCCGAGAAGATTGACTTTCTTGGCTCCCGGTTTTACTACGATTACAATTTGATTGCTTAGTAAAATAGATGAGTTTATAGTTTTACATATTCCACAAGCCTCGCAGTCGGCATTTGGATTATTATTGGCAGAGTGTGATCAATGAGAGACATTTCTTGTAATTGAATTAAAGACGATGACTATTAACATATATTCGGAAGTTTGATATTTATCAGTTGGCGTTCAGACCTAGTTCAGAAATCAATGGCTTCAGCATCACCTCCGGAGTTGATTTAGCTGTTTCTGTTTGTTTCTAAGTCCTCCTCTTTGTAAATATGATTGCAAGAGTTAGAAGTAAGGTGGTCCAAACTTTGGATTTATCTTGCTTAGGTCCGAGAAAGAATTGGTACCGCAAATGGGCGAAAATTCGAGATGGCGGATCCAATATGGCAACCAAATTTTCCAGATATCCTTGAAGTAGTACCAAAACTAAAATTATGGGGTTTTTGGGGGTCGCTGATATCGAATTTGACGTCGAAATTCCAAAATTCAAGATCCAATATGGCGACCAAATTTTCAAGATTTCATCGGAATAATATAAAACATGGTACAAAGAGGGCTTTTGGGGTCGCCAATATCTAATCCGAAATTCCAAAATTCAAAATGACGGATCCAATATGGCAAACAAATTTTCACGATATCTTCGAATTGGTACCAAACTTGCTATTATGGGGTTTTTGCGGTCGATGAATTTTCAAAATTCAAGATGGCGGATCCAATATGGCTACCGAATTGTCAAGACTTCATCGCAATGATAAAAAAAACTTGGTATAAGAGGGTTTTTGGGGTCCTCAGACCCACCTAAGTCAAATTCATAGACGAAATACTTCCAATGTTTAAAATTTATTGAATCTAAACTATTCCAAATAAAAATTACATTTCAATTGCAACTTGAAACAATAGAAGAGACTCCATTACATTTTGAATAATTTGAAATTCTCCAGTTCATCTTAATAATTCAATACACTTATTTGTTGTATGTATTCCATGCACCTCAATCCGACTCCGAATTGGAGCCGCGCGAATGCTTCTTGGACTTCTTGCGTTTCTTCTTCTTGTCCTTCGACCTGTCCTCCTTGCCGTTGTTGGTCGAACTAACGGCAGCAGCCACGGCCGCGATGACCGTCAGCTTTTTCAACTTCTCGTGCTCTTCGAGCTTTTGCAATGTTTCCGTCTTCAGACGTTCCAGCTCTTCCAATTCGCGTGCCGTTTTCTCCTTCTCCATGTCCTCCTGACGCTGCTTCTCGGCGCGTTTCTCCTCCTCTTTGGCAATTTCTTTGCGCATGTGATCCTTGAACATTTGTAAGGCTTCGGCGCGCTTTTGCATCTTTTCACGTGCCGCCTTATCCTTCTCGCTCTCGTTTGCGTTGGTGGTGGTGGTCACAGACGGTTCTTCGGTTTTCTTTGCCGTTGAACGATCGTGGGATCTGCTCTTACGGTCGACCGACCTCGAATGCTTTGGTGAACGTGAATACGAACGGTTGCTTCTCTTCTGTCGATTGAGAGGAGTACGAGACTTGGATTTAGTGCGCCGATCACGGCTACGATCAGTGCTGCGGTCGCGAGAGCCATCACGTCTGCCACGACCACGATCTTGGCGTCTCGGCGAACGACTGTGTGATCGCGAACGATTGCGATTGCGCGGCGAACGTGAACGCCTCCTCTCCAGTTGCATGGGCGAACGTCTGCGAATCGGCGAGAGTGGCTGACGATTCCTGTATCGATCGCCTGCCGAACGTGATCGGCGGCGTCGATCCATGAACGGATTGCCGCCACGCCTGCCTCTAAAGTTTCGCCTGGGTGGCGAGCGGAAACCTTGCCTACGCATTGGGAAACGGTCGTCGCGTCTATCACGACCGGATGGCGGCGACCGACGACGACGCGACTGTGAAAGCGAACGATCACGAGAATTCGAGCGTGTACGTGAACGCGACTTCGAACGAGACTTAACACTGCGTGATCGGTCGCGGCTACGTCGTTGTTTGATCTTTTTCTCCTCAGGCTTTTCCTTTTCTTCCTTTTTCTCCTTGTCGACCGAAATTTCCGGGTCGCGCTCACGTCGGTCACGTGGTGGTTTTTCCTCAATCTTTTCCTTGTGCTGTGAAGTCTTCTTCTCCTCCACGGCCTCCTTCGGTGCTGAGTTGTCAACTTCATTGTCACTTTCCGCTTGGTGTTCGTAGTCCAAGGCATTCATGTCCATGGATTTTTTACGTTTTGGTAGCTTCTTACGTTCCTCACTGCGGTCCTTGTCACGCTTCTCACGGTCCTCTCTCGGCTTGTCTTTGCGTGAACGTTCCTTGTCTTTTGCCGAATCTCGCTCAGAATTGTTGCGTGAGCGTTTCTCATTGCCTGCGCGAGCCTCCTCGGGCACTACTTTGCCACCGAACGAGCTGGCGTGCGAAAGTTCATAGAATGATTTCTTTGGATCTTTCGACATCTCTTCGTGGCGCTTCTTGCGTTCGACTTCACGGCGTTTGATTTCTTCGTCACGCAAGGTCTTCTCCTCTTCGAGCCGCTCCAAATCCGACAGTTTTATGGTGCGGTTTTGAGCGCGTTTCCAATGCGGCGGAGTCGTACTACGCGAACGACTGCGTGACGGTGTGCGGAAACGCTGAAAGCAAATTAGAAAATGTTAAAGAGTTTCTTTTCAGCATCACAAGAAGTACTCACAAATACGCCACGACCCTTAATGGTGCGACCGCTGCGAGAGGTTGGCACTCGCTTCTTCGACCATCCAAAGGCATTGCGATTGTCATGACCACGATCTTCGCGATTGGATTCCCTGTCGCGTTTTGGTTCTCTCTCCCGGGAACGATTGGATCGCTCGGAGCGCATTAAAAACTTATTTGTAACCTGAGTGAATAAATGAATGGAATTCGTAAAAAATAAACACTACAAAATGTTTGCAAAAATACCTCTGGTATTTCATCGGGATCAATTTTCGTAACAGACGCCAGTGGATGCAATTCACCTTCTTCGGTCACCTCACCATCCTCACTGTCATGATGTCCCTCTTCAGAACTAAGAGACATTTTGTAAAGTTACCTCTTGTTTGGTTAAGGAGAGAGTACTTACTCTTCTTTGTCGTTCGACTTTGAACGTTTGTGGTCCTTTTTTTTCTTTTTATCCTTGCGTTTGGAGCGTCTTTCCGTATCCGATTCGCCTTGAGAATTGTCGTCATCTGAAGATGCGACTCGCTTCTTTTTCTTTTTGTCTTTTTTGACTAAAATGAAAGCCAAATTGGGAATATTTTTTTATTGCAGAAATTGTGAGCATATTTAAAACCGGTCGGAACATTTAAATGAAGGAGAAACCAATGCAAAATTATCCATTGTCCAATTTCCAATGCAGCCAAAATTAACCCACGGTACTTGAACACAAGCAAATCTAATCAACATCGTATGTCTGTCCAAACTTTGGCATTACTCTCCTTTTGGATTCCTTTTTGGCTGATATTGAAAATGGGCCACATCGGATGAGAATCACGCCTACCTCCCATACAAAATAGCTCTTTTGGGGAACCAATAATCACAAATTTTGGTTCCATGGGAGCTTATAAGTTTTTCTTCTCGTTTCTAATTTCGTTTAAAGTTACTTTTTTCCATGTTTGATCCAATATATTTCTTTGGGAGAGACTTCGTTGGTAAAACCAACAAAATGAGAGGGCATGAAGGTAGAGATCGACTAAAATTACGATTTCGTCTATTTTTATTCAAAATTTTTTGGGTTTAGGGGGAAAATATAATATTGTTTAATAAAAATGCCATGACTCCGGTCCTGGTGGACTAATTTCGCTGACATTTGGTAATTCGGAGAGGTGGACAAAAGTAATAGTATAAGAAATTTCAACATGCCGAAGGGGGTTTTTGGGATAGCTAATTTCGAATTTAATGTTATTTATGGTTGGGGAATTCCTGGGTTTTCGGGAAGGCTCACGGGAGGGTACTTCCTCTACTGCAGGTACACGTCCGAGCAACGCCGAACTTAATACCTTCTAATCGTAAGACATTTACGAATTGTCAATTTACATTTGACATACTCAGAGGAAAAGAGCGATGAAACGTACTGACGCTCCATACATTTCATCGCTTTTTTATTCTGAGCGTGTCATTTCTACTGGCCATGGATTTTTTGTTCCAATAAAGTGGGTATTTGTTTGCATTATTTTTAATTACTTTTCTTCTATGATATACGAAATATTTTGAAACGAAAACGCACCTTTAACTTGTCTGACCAATTCACCGCAATTAGCAATAGTCGCATCCTGCAGAGGACGAGAATTCCTATCGACTGGCAATTCTTCCAACTGGCTTACTATGTTTTGTCCCGATATTACTTGACCGAAAACAACGTGAATGCTGCAAGAGAAAGAGATGAACACGTTTAGCACACGAAGCTATGGAAAAGATTAATGTAGCGGTACTTACTTGTCCAAATGTGGAGCTGGCTGTGTAGTACTACAACGAAAAACAGAAGAAGAGAGAAATATTCTTTACACATTGAATACTTGTGATAAGGTTGCAGAATATTTTTTTTGGATTTGGATTTTTTTGTGCAACAAAGTAAAAGTTTCTATGGTACAAAATTGCAAACAGCAGCAGCGCATCAGTTGAACATTATCCACGATCGAACACACACACACTCACGAGCGGTAGGAGAATGCAATGGTGCTGGTACACTCAAATAGAGCGCAACGTCAACACAATCATTGTGGTCTTCAAGTGGTTCAATTGATGGAGTTGGCGTGGCCATTGCATTGAAAGTGAACTGATCCAAGCACAGTGTCCGAGCACAGTAGCCGGGTGTAGAAGACTGAATTGAACGGCAGTGGTGCGTTCTACATGGCTTGGCTAGATATTAATGAATCAATAACAATAACAACAATAATCAAATGTAAGAAAATATTGCAAAAGTTTTTTTTTTTTAGCAATGGTTTTTAGGGGAAAAAAAACATTAATCGAAATTATGCTGTAAAGAAACTTATGGATTATTTGGAAAAAATGTCATTTGTAGATACGTAAGTATGTACATTTGATGTCTTCTACTTACATAAAGAATTGAGAGCCGTTTGTGTTTTTGCCACGATTCGCCATCGATAGCAAAAATGGGCGGTCGTGCTTGTAGTCAAAGCTTTCATCTGAAAACACATGAAATAAAAATGTGAATTAGAATTACAAATATTTTCGAATTCGAACTAAGATTACAACTTTGTTGCCTTTTAATTACATTATTGATTGTTTTGAGACAGCCTACTAGCGTTCCATATTCCATCAATAACTGTTTATCTATTACCCAGTACTTAACTTAAGTAAACTAAAATTCTCAACCCCCCACCCCTTCTCCCCCGCACTCACCCTCATATGTACCGCCATAAATAGACTCTCCGCCCGAGCCGTTGCCCGCCGAGAAATCACCAGCTTGTACCATAAAATCTTTCACCACACGATGGAAAATTACGTTCTTGTAGTGCAGCGGCTTCCCGGTCACAATGCCCAGACCCTTTTCGCCCGTGCACAAGGCGCGAAAGTTCTCCGCCGTTTTGGGTGCCACATCCCGGAAGAGTTCGAAGACGACACGTCCAACGGGCAAGCCTCCCAACGAAATATCGAAGAAACAGCGCGGCCGCGTTGCCGAAGATACGCCACTGCCGCCTGCTCCGTCGCTTACAGTCATTTTATTGCACTTCTTTTTGGTAACTAGTCGGCGTTCATGCAACTTTTAATGTGTACTTTTTTATTCAGTTAGTTCTTCTTTTCACTGTGAAATTTCTCCCGAAATATTCTGTAAACTCCAAAAATTATGAAACTGAAATGTAGCGATGAGCGTTACTATAAAAATCGATATTGTAAAGCATTATATCGAAAACTAAAATTCGATATGTGAAAATGCCACGATTTTCAATTAAACACAGGTATCGAAATTCGTTTCTGGCAACACGCAAATCAGCTGATGAGATTTTTGCCAAATGGGTTGACTGACAGCCAAATGGGTTTCCGAACAAGCATCGGAAACTAGAGATTTCTTCGTTTTTAAGTGTTTACACTGCCCGAACATTTAGAGCGACATTTCGGCAACGAACACAGTTTCCTGAAACGTGTGTTTACACCGACCAATGAACGGCATTTTGTTCGCGAGTTCGTGCGGTCTAAGTGCACCTTTACAAGCAAACATCATGGTTGCCAGATATATATTCAGATTGTCTTCAAAAGTGTTCGGCGCCTAAACGGGGCCTCGTACAATCTTTACCCGAAAGAAAAGGATAAACCAATTAATAAGCTCTCCTTTTTATAAAGCATATTACAATTTTTTTCTCTATATAAACTTTTTTATGTGTTAATTTTATAAAAACTTTATATTTGAAATTTTTAAATGAATTTAGTTTTTATTGGATTATTGCACATAGTTTAGAGTACATATATAGAACATAACTAACAAATATTTTCAATTCAAGTTGGATAAACATCTTTAGACAAATTTTAATGTCCACAAACTTTAATAACAACTGGAAAGAAAACGAAATTTGCAAACGCAAACAAACAAATATACAATAGAATAGAATAATGAAATTATGAATGACGTACAATGTAATAATAAAAATAATGGTTGATAACATAATAATAGAATAAGCGACGTATAATTTGGCGTTAAATATTTTCAGCTTAAAGATAACAGAAAAATGCTTTGGCTGATCAAACTGGTTGTATATTATGGAAAAGCAGTGAACTGAAAATGAAGCGAAGCAACGGAATCAAGCAGAGCGGGGTGTTAAGCAGAATTAAAATTCAATTAAAATAATACTAAAATTGGATAAGAATTTCTCCCAAATGGAATTACGCGTTTGCCTCTACACCGTAGCAGCTTTTCCACTCCCACACTCTACTCCACGGTCACGGATTTGGCCAAATTGCGCGGACAGTCGACATCGCAGCCACGCAGCACAGCGATGTGATATGAGAGTAACTGCATCGGTATGACCGTTAGAATGCCCTGCAGACAGTCGACGGTGCGCGGAATTTCCAAACTACGTGAAGAGAACGCCTTCGTCTCCTCGTCGCCCTCCTCACAGATGATGATGGGGCGACCGTTGCGCGAGGTCACCTGCTGCAGTGCATTCATGCACTTCACATAGACCGGATCGCGCAACACAATCATCAGCACGGGCATCTCGTCGTCGACGAGGGCCAACGGACCGTGCTTCAGCTCGCCCGCCAGAATACCTTCGCTGTGCATGTACGTCAGCTCCTTGACCTTAAGGGCGCCCTCAAGGCATGTGGCGAAATTGTAGCCACGGCCCATGATCAACAGCGACTTGTGTTGATACAGGTCCTTGGCCAATTCCTGCACCTTCGAGTTCAACTGCAAGACCTTGCGTATCTGGTCGCCCAGATTGGACAGGCCACGTATGATCTCCAAGCGGCGCTGCTGCAACGACAAGCGATCCTCGGACATTACCAAGGCGAACATAACCAGCGAAATGAACTGCGACGTGTAGGCCTTTGTGGAGGCCACACCGATCTCGGGACCGGCATTGATGTGCACGCCGCAATGCGACTCGCGGCAAATGCTGCTGCCCACCGTGTTGGTGATGCCCACAATTAAAGCACCACGTTGCTTGCAGTAGCGCAAGGCCATCAGGGTGTCGGCAGTCTCGCCCGATTGCGATATGAAGAAGCAAACATCGTCCCGGAACATGGGCGTATTGCGGTCCAGAAAGTCCGAGGCCAACTCCACCATCACCGGCAGTTCGGTCAACTCTTCCAAGAGTTGACGCGTCGCCACGGCACTGTGATACGATGTCCCACAGCCGATCAGCATGAGGCGGCGGCAGCGCTTGATCTCCGGTATGTACTCCTTGATTCCGCCCAGGACGATGGCCTGCGGATCGAAGCGTACGCGTCCGCGCATAGTATTGACGGCCGATTCGGGCTGCTCGAAAATCTCCTTCAACATGAAGTAGTCGTAGTTGCCCTTCATGATCTGCTGAATTTCCATCTTCAGTGTGGTGATTTCGCGTCCGTGCGGATCGTCCTGGCATTTCTTCAGGCGATGAATGCTCAGTGCGCCGCACTTCACCGCTGCCACATCGTCGTCCTCCAGGTATATGACGCGATTGGTGTGCTCAATCACGGCCGAGGCGTCCGATGCGAAGTAGTACTCCACCTCCTTGTCGTCCTCGAGCGGCTGAAACTCCGAGGTGCTCTCCGAGCGCGGAAGCAGTGGCAGCTGCTGCAGTGTATGCCCGTGCGGACGGTGCTCCTTGGCCTTGGCGTACAGTATCGGTATGTGATCGGTGGCAAGGCGAATTTTCGTCTTGATGCCCACCAGCAGAGGTGAACCGCGCTTCGATGCCACACACTCGTCCGGGAAGTGCTTCGATTTGCATGCAATGGCAAAGGCTCCCTCCAGCTGCTGTATGGCTTGTTCGACCAGCTCGCGGAACGAGTAGGCCGGGTGCTGCTGCCACAGGTGATGTATCAGCTTGGCAATCACTTCCGTGTCCGTCTCCGACTCAAAGATGTAGCCGCGCTTCTCCAGCAGCGTCTTGACGTCTTTGTAGTTGGTGATGATGCCGTTGTGCACCACCACAAAACTGTTCTCCACATCCGAACGCTGCGGGTGTGAGTTGGTTTCGCAAGGCACACCGTGGGTGGCCCAGCGCGTATGAGCGATACCCACATGGGTCAAAACGGGCGAATTGTATTCCTCGCCGCTAAAGTCTGCAAAGGAACAGTAGATATTAACCAAATAGTACAAGGGAGTGCGCCCAACTTACGCTCTGCAATGGCATCCTCCAGCACTTTGACTTTCCCGCATCGCTTCACCATTACAATATCCTTGGCATCGGCCGAATCAATGGCAACACCAGTGGAGTCATAACCGCGATACTCCAGGCGCTTCAAGCCATTCACCAGCAGTTCCAAGATGTCATGACGTGTCTTCGGTGTCAGGTAGTTCAAGTATGCAAAGATGCCGCACATGACTGCTTTCGCTTAGGTCGCCTTTTGGTTAAATAAGCAAATTTCCTTTCCGTCGTGCCACGTCCTTATTTTATTTATTCTGTTATGGAGACGGCTTAATCGTTTTCTTCTATTCTACCGAATCTCTAATCTACGTTTCGCCACTTCCCAGTCTGCAGTTTGGCCTGAAAATCTCTGATTAAAATCGTATGTAAACAAAGAGTCTCTCTAGTTTTTCTCTATTCTCCATTAATTCACGGTATAGTAAAGCAAGTAGCATTTTCCACTTCCTGACGTCAGATTTTTCCCCCTGCCGTACGTCATTGAAAGAGGAATTGCAATGATTCAGGGCTACCGTTTTTTGCATATTTGATTGGAAATGTACTGAAAAATTAGTAATATGCTGAAAAAGGCAACGCTGATAACTGATTTTTGAATTTGAAAGAACGTCATTGAAAACGAAAGCAAAGAAAATCATAGGGATGACAGGAATTGAAGTGAGAGCATTGTTCCTACTTGCCTCACCTGGTTTACTCCACCGTGCATTAATTTTCCTTTCCGTTTACACTTTTTTAATTATTATTCTTTCTCCTTGGTTCACTTTTCCAACAATAATTTCAGAGAATTCTTTTTCTGTTGTTATTAATGAACAATTTTTCTGGGAATTCTTAAAGGGGCTGACATTCTGTTAATATTTCCACTTATTTTCAAATAGTATCACGGTTGGCAGATTTGTGAGATTTATCTCATATTGGAATTTTTTATGGTTTGTGAGAGAGATTTTTGTGAGATTTTTTAACTAATGTGAGATTTTTGTGAGAATTTTATCTCATGAGAGATTTTTTAATTGCTGTGAGATTTATTGTGAGATTTTTAATTGTTGTGAGATATTTAATTGCTGTAAAATGTTGTCTCACCTGAGTTTTTTTGTGAGATTGTAAGATTTTTGTGAGATATTTAAATGGCAACTATTAATAGTATACATACGGATTAATTAAACAAAAACAGAAATAATTCAGAAAAGTATTTTTTTTATTATTGGTGAACCTTTTTTCTTTCATTTGAGACTACCTCTTCGTATAACCTAATTCTACGAATAACAAAACTATTAGATTTTCTTCAAATTCACATATGTGTGATGTAAATATTCTAAAACTTGTAATGGTGTTCGAAATCCAATGGAAATTGCAGAAACTGCATATTATTGTATGCAAGTGTAAAAAAACTGTCAAAATCTATAGAAAAAAGCTAACTACATAAAAATAGCCAACGGTTTTTATATATAACTCTTGTAGAAATATATACACATGGCAAAAAACTTTTTCAGTTTGGCTTGAACACTTTTTGTCAAGAACTCCACATTGTAAAGTTACACTTAAAAACCAAAAACATGGCCCATAAAAGTCTTAACTTTCTTATTATTGGGTTCAATCCAATTTATTTATTACTTTCATTACGATTTCCGCAAACCACAGTCTATTTGCAGTTTCTTCTCAGGACTCCAAAAATATTTAAATGGAAATGGTCATAACACAATTGTGCTTTAAGGTATCGTTCTAATGCCGTTTACAAACAAAATTGTATGCATTGCAGAGAAATAATCATTACATTAATGTGACCATGCCATCAAGCGTCGTCCATAATTTTTTTTTTTATATTGTTGTGTAATATTTTTTAAAATTTTATTTTTAGTTTTCTCCCCTTGTTTGTTATTGTAACTTTTCGTTTTTTTTTTTTTGTAAATTTTTTTCATTTTTTTTTTAATATTTTCTTTCTTACCATTTTTGTTGTAAATTTTCCTAATTTTCCATTATTTCGAGTAAGTTTTTACCAAAAATCTTCTCAAAATATTATAAATTCATAATTAACAAAAATATAATTTTTTTAAATTGCACTTCCGCCCAACGCTTTTGCACATTTGGCATTTCCTCTTTGTTAAACAAATTCGTAACACACACGCGGTAAAAAAAAAAGTTTTGACAGCCCAGTCTGACGTTTGTGCTTCCCCTTCGCTTCGTCGTTCTTTTCGAAGTTTCTACCAACGGCAAAACCACATGGTTCAGCTCGTTTCAACGAGAATATCAAAAATTTCCATAAAATATGGTCGAAAGTGTTGTGAAAGCAAACGAAAGTGATTAATAAGCCTCATAGCGACAACGTACAATTGAAAATAAGTGCAAATTGTGACATACAAGTGCAGAAAATCGCTTTAAAAATTTTTTGACAAAGTTTTTCACGAGTTTTTTCTCCTCGATTCTTCTTCGACTTTCGAATTATCAATTTTGGTACGTACGTCGTTTCGTTCGCTGTTCGTTCCCCTTCGGATTCGTGAGTTTATTACGTGTGTCGTGTGTTTGTGCGCGCCGAAAGAACACCGTCGACAAAAAAGCCGAGACCGCAAAAGCGAACAAAAACAACGTGATAAAGCTAACGCAAAAGACATTTGTGCTGGCGAGTTTTTCCATTGGTGCGTATTTCTTTCACTTATTCCCTATTTGCCATTCTCAACTGCTTCGTTTACGTTTGATAACATCTTCTGGAAAGTTTTGCAAATCGTGGGGGTGCATGATGAAATCGGAAATTGAAAACAATTTAAAGCGATTCTCACACTTTTTTTCGATGTGAGCAATTTTGAAAATCTGATTGGCAGTTCCGAATGGATTATCGAATTTCCCCTTTAATGCGGCTGTTGCCAGCTGAAAGAAATGCACAAAAAGTGCAGCGTTGCATAATAGGTGTAGTGCAAACAAAAAATACTTTGATATAAATCCTATTTCGGACATTTCAACTAAATTGTGTAAAAATGTAATTTAATTGAAAGACAGGATTTAATAAGTTGTGTCAATGTATTTTTTTTCTATACATATAATCCCAACGGATCCACTTGACGCACGAAATTGGTAACCGCCTAATTAGTTACAACTCGCATTGCAAGAAACGATTTTTAAAGTTGTTCACGTCATTATGGACAGGTGACAAATTATTGACGTAATTTAGTAAAAGTCCTTTTTCACTCTTATGAATTCGTTTGATATGGAACTGGAAACCAACCCCATAAAAGAAACAAAGAAACCACCCTCTTTTGGCAGGACTTGAAAGTGTAGAAAATAGCTTAAAGTCAAGCGTATTCTTTGAATTTTTATTTGCCACGTATTAATACCGTTAAGTGTCTAAATCACAACAAAACATATTTTTTGTTTATCTTTGGTTAATGCCGTTATGTACTTCGTTTTGAAATGTATCCTACTCCATTTAAATAGTTCCGTTTTTAACGTTTTTCGAAGCAACTCTGTTACATGGCATGACAGCTGTCAGTTAATTGCGTTGTTGTTTTCCCCATGAACTTCGCAGCAATAGTGTGGAACAGAAAAGTCGAAACCTAACCTCACTTCCTCTGCTTATATTTTCTCGCAGTCGATTACAAATTGTGGTTCGCAGACTTATTACGCCAATTTCGACAAATCACAGTGAAATTGATAAAAATTAGCGCAGCATATTCCAGAAATCGCCACGAAAAAACACCGAACCGAACCGCTGCGAAGTGAATTGGTTGGAAAAATAAATTAAATTCGAGAAGTGTGAAAAATTTGCAAAAGCCTGTGTCCGCAAAAAATTTCCTGGCTGAGGGCTGGAAAACTATTGCAGAGGGTTGGAAAATGTTGGCTTTCAAATAGGATCTAAGATAATCGGGAAAAAGCTAGTAGAAAGGACTGCGGCGTGGTTGTAAAATCGTGCGAGGGTGACTTTTCAGGACGTTCATTGATTTTCTCCGTGTTCATTGTGCAGTGGGAGGGGGCGTAAGTTCGGCATTGTTATTGTTTATTTTAAGCCGCTTTTAGGTGACCACTACCAGAATTCCCAACTTAACTTCATTTTCCTTAATTTCTTCCAGCAGTATCAACCAACGAGACGAAATCCTCAATCGTGCGCACGTTTTGTCTTATCCATTTTGGGCAAGGAAGCATCAAAGAGTTTCCGCAACGTCTAAGCATCTTCTGGAGTAAGTAACGTTACGCGCGAACAACGCACGTTACCCTACTCTGGAGACCGTACACTAAACGCGCGCCAAGTCATGTCAACGAAAGAAGAAACTTCACCAACGACCGCCGCAGCACCGCAGCCCACCGAAAGTGTTGCTGTTGGTGGTGCTGGCACGGCCAACACCTCCTCGTACGCCAATGTGCTGCAGAGCTTGGAAGCCAAGAAGGGCTCCGCAGCCCCGGCCAAGAGTGCTCCCGGCATTGATCCCGCCAATAAAGAGAACCAACCGAACCTCAAGACTTTGAAGTCGTGGAGCGAGGAAGCGGCCGCTGCCGAAGCCGCCAACGAAGGTCTTGCTCCATCTCTGGCAGATGGGCCGATCACCGTCAACGCCGCCGCTGCTGTAGTGGCTGGCGAGAAACGTTCGGCTAATGCGGACAACACCGCCGAGAATTCATCCGAATTGGACGACAATGCGGACTTTGTGCCGGTTGTGTCGCACCATCGTCGCGATCGCAAGAAGCCGCGCAAGGAGAAGCCACGCGATTCACGCTTTGCGGGCGACAAGCCCTCAGGCAGTGGCGGTGGTCAGTCGCAAGGTGCCGGTGGCAGCGGAAATGGTCAGAAGGTTGGCAGCGGCAACGGCGGCGGCGGGTCCAGGCGTGCCCCACTGGCCTCTGCAGGCGGTGCCGATAAGGAGGGCGAAAAGAAATTCGCTGGCCGACCTCGTCATCGTGGCGGTAGTCCACGTAAGGTTGGTGTTGGTGCTGGTGGCGGTGCTGCGGCTGGAAAATCACCGAAAGATCGCAAGGACATCTCGCCCAGTGCTAGCGCCGAGAATGCTAGCAGCGGCAATGAAGCCAAAACAGGCGATGGCGAAATGCAAGAGGCGGCTGGCAACGCTACGCAACCGAAAAAGTTTGTGGCTGCTCCACCACCGAAAGTCAACGCTTGGAAGGTGAGTGCATGTGGAATTTTAATTTCGAAATTTTAATTTTCCTTCCTCCCTAATAATACTTACCGCACACAGAATATTCTGAAATTATTGATTTTCATGAAATACAAAAACTTACTTGCCTACACCGTGAATAATTAAGCCCACGTGCACTAGGTTCTTTTCTCTTTTTAATTTCTCACATATTTATAAAACAAACAAAAGAGGAAACAAAAAAAAGAAATTCAAATTAACTATTGCAAATTAGTTCTGCCACACATTGTTCAAACTGAACTTCAGTATGTATTGCATTTGCAATTTTAAAATTATTTTAGTGAAATATCATCTGATTGTTGGTCAACAACGAAACTTCCAAACAGTGGATTGCATGACACTAAAAAACCCAGTTAAAAATGAAACAAATTACGGTGGAAATTATTTATCTTTCCATTTGTAAAAAATGTTATTCCAAAGGGAACAGAAAAAGTGCAATTTTTATAAACTGAGTTTTAGCAATCAAGAAATGCATGAAACTCAGGGCAACACTGTGCATCTGGAAGAAACCTTTCAGATGCCCAGTTCCATAGTGGAATTAGATTTAAGTCAATCTTAACCTACAAATTCGAGCGACAGCATAGCTGTGACTGTAAGTCACTGGCTTCTAGATAACGCCTTTTTCTTTTGTACATACAAAAAATCCTCAGAAATGTTTTTTTTTAAGAAAAGTACCTGATTAATGAGTTGAATACACTCGCTGTAAGAATGTAAATCTGACCTGAGACTTAAAGTCGCTGCCTGGTACGAACAGGGCTAAGTAATAATTATTTGAGATATCGATTTGCTAAATCGGTATACTTCCCAATTGTGGTATTGCCTCGGAAAGGACATTGTCAACCATTCAAAAAGCAAAACGAAGCTGAAAAATATGTAGAAAAAAAATTATCAATCAGTACCATTTATCATTACACTAGGCAGACCATCCCGTAGAGTAGACCATTCAGAGAAGTACTTATTATATTTATTAGGCAAACATCTGTTAATATGACTAAAAATGTACAAATGTAATTGTGTATTGCATTCTTGCGAAATCATCAATTAAATTTTAATTAAAATTGAATAAGAATGCAAAAAAAAGAAATGAAAATTTGTATTTCATTCAATGCCAACGAAGTTCGTTCACTGGTAAATGCAACAAGACCAAGACTGGGTTACAAAATCACAAAAACAAAATTAAAATTTCCTGAGAATCTACTAAATTACACTAAAATCTAAGTACAAAATGCAACAATAACTGCTGCCTTCTTTCCCATAGAATGTAAGTACGTAAAAATGCAAAAATTTCGAAATTCCATTTCAATTGTCTGTTGAGTTTTAAATTTATGTTGACGGCGATTTTTATGTTGCGCACTTTGCGATTATGCTTCAAATTGCGTCTTAAATTAATTTACCAAAGAGGTAAATACATACTATACCAAATAGTAAACAAATATGAGTAGAATGGAAAACAACGAAAATAACCGAAAAAAAATAACACAAAAGACAAAAGAAACAATAACAAAACCAATTGAAAGCATTTAATTTATCTTTTTTGTTGTTGTTGTCGGTGAATTTTTCATTGTAAAAAAAATTTACTGACAGGCACTAGGAAAAAATTGATGAATTTTTAAACAAATTTGATAGCTTCAGCGATTTGTTCCAATACTAATTACAAAAAATTAATATTTAATGACAGCTTGACAGTTGGGGATTACAATCCGTAATCGCTAAATGAACAGTTATTATTTTTGCAATCATTGCTTTAATTTCCGTTAAAAAATTAGCATTTCGAAACAATTACAATATAGTCCAAACGAAACGAATGTTGATTGTCGGATGCAAATAAATGAAATTAAAATATTTTTTTTTAGACATTTGCCACACATGTTTTTATTCTTCATAGGACGATTTTAAAATTTCAACTCGTTAATTTAACCCAAAAGTGTTAATTGCATTCCGAAAAAACCCATTCGTATTCCAATAGAAGTCAATAGAAAGAACAAAAACCAAAACATTCCTTTCAGTTCAGCTTTCCTTATTGCATAAGAATTCTAAGAAAAGACACACAAAATGCAAAATGAAAGAAAATAAAAACGAATGAAAATAAATTTAAAACAGAAATTATGCAATACACGGCGACGCGACGGTGGCTATGTATGTTGGCGGCATTTTCACCTCAGCACACGGCGACGGGCCGGCTTGCTATTTTTGTGTAATTGACCAAGTGACCATTGTGGCAATCCAAGACATTTTGACAATTCGACAATTTGTATTTGTACTTTGGTACTTTTGTCCCTAAAACTGATTGAAAAATTGTTAATCGAAAAAGAGAGTCAGACCCGCACACCCCAGAGAAAGACAGAACATTCCACAAAATTATACAAAATTATACAAAAAATTTCAAGTTTAAAAATAAATGTCAAGGTCGATGCCGTTGGCCCAACAAACCAAACAATCAAAACTGAAAAAAGAAGGAAAAAAAAAATCAAACAAAAAATAGCGGAAAATGTTTATTTCAATGAGTTGTTTTTTTTTTCTTTCTGTATTTGTTGAATGAGCTGGTTTTTGAGTTATTTTTTCTTTTTTTTTTTGTTTATTGTTAATGTTTTATATGGTTGAACAGAAAATCATAGACTAAGCTGAAAAGTTACGTATAGGAAATATTTAATTAAATTCGTTTGTTAAAAATATTGCTTAAATGACACACAAACAAAGTGAAAATGGGGTAATGTGGGAAAAATTTTATTGTGTTTTGTTCTAATTTTAGTGCAAATAAGGTGTTGTCCTGTTTATTTCAATGGTTTAGCCAACATGCCAAATACATTTCCCACTTTACCCCAACATTTTTAAGGACATCGAAAAATTATGAGTTTTGAAAATCACTCACACATTTTATTATGCAACAATCATGCCACAAGTTCATTCAGAATCTTTTCACATTTAAATGGAAACTAATCCAGTTGGGGGCTTTTTTTTTCAAAACTAAAATTGCCTGTCTCAATCATTAAACAGATAATCTGATTGTTCCACACTATGTACATCAATTGGGCCCGTCAGTTAATTAAAACAAAATTCCCTTAAATAAAACAAAAATCTTTTCACAATGCCAACACGTTTCCAAAAACGCGACGATCTCTTTTTTTTCCTCTAAGTGTTTCAAATTAAATCAGCAAAATTTTTTTCGATTGTTTGCTGCATTAATTATTTATAGCGTGTCGTTAAAGCACTGCCAACTTGTATTTGTATTAATATTTCTACAAAAAATTTCTAAATATTATTTAGTAAAGAGTTGAGAGCAAATCTATCTGCCCAAGGCAAAAACTCACTCGAAAGTGTTTGTGCAAACTTGAGTTAATCTCACTCAATTCCGCATGCGCTCCGCACTTTGGACTGTTTTGTGCCATTCTCGGGCACTTCAACTCAAAGCGGCAACTACCAGCCTCAACATAACGTAAACAGACGTGAACGGTAGCGTTATAAACAAAATTCAAATCCGGAACACACAAAAAAATACCAAAAAAAAATTAAATATTTTTTACCTCCTAAAATATTTTTTTTGCTTGAGAGGTGCGATTGTGCGAACGTGCAGCTAAATAACAAAACCACAAATCTCTTAATTCGTTTGTGAAATATTCACCACACTTATTACAATTAGACAAGAGTTCACCACACCCGTTCGATCGTCGCAAGCGAAGTGATCGTGGTATATATTCTTCTGCTTTTCATTCCATTTTTCGCTCGAACTGAAAGAAAATATAAAAGAAGAAGAAAAGAAATAAAAACGTCAACAACAACTACAACATGCTAAACAGGCAAAACCTGATAATTAAGGCAACGCCATTAGAAATGTTTTAAAATTGAAAAAATAAATAAACGATCGGCAAGTAAATATACCGTGTGTGTGCCTAACAGTGACCGAAAATCAAGTCCAAATTGAAATTATGCCTTCAAGCAGATTGTGGTGTTGAATTTTGCTGTTTTAATTTTAAATTCGCCGTCTTATACCTAGAACAACAATATAATCTTTATTTATATCCTCAACGCGAAACGTCTCACAAAAGCCACACCATGAAAACGAAAGTAAATACCTTGCTTCCTTATTATTGTCTTGATACAAGTAATCTCTTTCATATTCTTTACATGACATTTATACATTTATATGCTCCTTTCCACTCTAGTTGTATATAAGGTAACTTTAAGTGCTCATTAAATTTATTTATAAATTCTATTTAATTTTTAATGATAACGTTTAAACGTATGTATGTGAGTACATATGTTCCTTCATGCCACAATCTTTGTTTATTGTTTTACTAGCCTATCTTTATTGCCTTTCTGTGTACGTACATAAATATTTACTTATATTTCTTTATCTCGCTTCGAATGGGAGTCTTTTTTTTTGTAGACTTTTAGCGAAAAAAATCTTCCATTTGACATGCATTTTTTTTTTTGCAAACGAACTAGGTTAATTTAACATTATGGCAATAATTCACTTTAATCGAAGTTGATTAGAATGTGATTATAATAGGTATCGATTAATGGAGGAATGTTGTAAGCCAACATTTAATTAATTTTTTAATTACAATTTGAAAGCAATTCATTCTATTCAAAGTTACTTTTTGCTCTTAACAATGTTTTTGCATTTGGAAATGATTTATTTTTAACCTCAACTAAGTCACTTACCACGTGGTAATCGTTTCAATAAAGACTTCGCTAATAGAATGATCACACGTATGCAAGAAAATAGAAATGACGGCGAATGTTAGGCTAGTTGCCCATTAAAATGTTCTTAGCTAATACTTATTCACAGTCTGAGACATGTGAAATGAATAGCTTAACGTTTTGCATAACCGGATTTGCACAATGATCCCGATTTGCAAAATTGCCAAAATACAGATAAACTGATGGGAAAATTTTGCATTAACTTTTACATTTTTATTGCCAAAAATTGGTTGTTTTAGAATACTTAAATTGGGAAAATATTTTTGGTTTATTGAATTTTTTCAAATATCTTTCGATACTCCTAGAATACAAAGCGGAATCGGTTTCTTCGGTTTTTTTGGCAGATAAGAGCATTTTAAAAATATATAACGTAAAAAAATGTATATCTCTCGTTCAATGTGCCGAACATTTAAAATATTCGGAATATACCGGTATAGTTGAAAACAATTGTAAGCGATTTTTGAAATTTTTGAAATGTACTCCGTAAAATACAATATCGCATTGACAGAAGCAGTAGCAGTAAAACTGTTCGCTCTTTACTGAATTGTATGTTTACTGCCGTATTGTGAATACTTCGATACAAAATAGTGTATTCTAAAATTTTGGAAACAGCTACTGCTTCTGTCGACGCGATATTGTATTTCGGGCTTTACGTTTAAAGTAGGGAAACAGTATGAAATGAATCATGAAGCTTATTTTACTTTAAGTACTGTAAAGAGAGAATATTACCTTTAATTTAGTATAAGGACCTTTTAAATTGCACTATACGAAGGGACTATATAAGTAGTTTTGTGTGACCACTTCTTCAAAAAAGATCACTTGGCGATATCTCGTAAACAGAACTTTTTTCACTATTTTTTTTAGGAATCAGGTATTGGTTTAGCGAATTTTTTTTGGCTGTCGAGTAGTGTAACTTGTTGGTGATTGAGGCAAAACATTTTATAAAGACATTTTATTAGACATTTTTTTAAGAATTTGGGGAAAATTCTGACTGTGAATTCGAAGATTTGGTCTTTGAGTAGTGCATAATTGCCTTTTTAAATAAAAATGCAATAGTAGTGTGGAAATTTCGCTTCCAACGTCCCATTTATAAATCCTCGTTATATGAGTGTGGACTGTACTAGACTTGTTTTTTCCCTTGACTCATTGGTTACATACCTTTTCAACAACAACTAGTTAATCACAAAACAAATATTTAAATTAATTTACCTGTTAAAAAAACAATTAATTAAATGGGATTGCGTAGTATTAACCGGCAAATACATCTTCTTTAAAGTATTTACTAAGGCATATGGATATAAATATACAAACAACCATTCTGAAGTTTATCGTTTTTAGTCTGAAACTAGTTTGTATAATAATAACATTTTACTTTTACACAAATTCGAATGAAATGAAATTGTACTGGCAACAATAACTTTTTTTGTATTGAATAGTTTGTTTCATTTTAACTATTATGTTCCAAATACGCATTTGCAGAAAAGAGCTGTCGAAATTCATACACCGGTTTGGATGGCTCACCTGCAGAGCTTCGGCTTTCCAACTTTATGTGAATTGTCTTGGTAGTATATGGTATTACTCACACGTCAATTAGAATTACAAAACCGCATGTTTATTCTGCTTAGTATTATAACTAAGTACACATGTATGTGATTTTCCCCACTACAAAGCAATTGACCTTTTCGAACTTCACTTGCAAGTGGCAGCGTTACAAAGAACGAACGAACGAACGAACGAACGAATGAATTTATTATAATATGCAAATCAATGCATACATACTTACTCCTCGCATATACTTATAGTAATTGAAATATGTATTTTTATGTCCCCCCCATACTTTTGTGTTGGTGCTGTGCACTCAATTGAGAATGCACTGCACTGATCTGAGTATTCTGCGGATACGCAAAATTCTTTGTTATCCACCAGCGGAAATCGGCTATGGACGAACGACGAACGCACAGCGAACTGGAAAATTGTGTTTTCCAATTAAGCAGCACAAATTTTTCAATTCATTGCAAAAGTGAACAGTGATTGTGCAGGTTCACATTGGCAACGGAATAAAGTCAGAATTTACATTATTTGTGCGGGTTTATTTACGAAATTTACATTTGAATGTTTCTCAAAAGTTTTTTAAAGGTAATTTTTGAATTTATGAATTCCTTTTGGAATCCATTTGAAAGTCAAATAGAAATCCATCCATTACATTAGTGCAATTAAGCACGGCCTACAGTTTTCCTACCGTACACGGCAAAGTGGCACTAATTTAATTGTTTCCGTGCCATTGCACGTTCGTGTTAGTTCGTTTACTGTGGCAATTAAAAAAAAATGTGCTAATATAAAATTTACAAAAAATAAAATAATAATAAAATAATCAAGTTTAAGTAGTGCAGCAGTATACATTTGTATTTTTTAGTATGCATTAGTCAACCTTTCCATCGAAATTATCATCAGCAGTGGCCATAATTTCCTTTTGATTTATTCTATTTTGTAAAAAATTCCACTTTCAAGTCGTAGTTGCTTGTAACAGTGATATTCCATATCAACTTCGTATTACATTTTAAAAGCCCCAAATGTTAACCTTATTTCGACGTACGCCTTTAAAATGGCCACCATTCTTCCTCATCCATTCTCTTCCATTCTTTTGCACTCTCCGAATTTATATAGAATCAACAAAGCCTTCATATATTCATATTTTGATTAAAAATTATGCCCATTATCGTATTTATTTATAGCATTTCAATTTTACAATATATTTACGATATTAGCACTTACTTAATTTCATTTCATTTTTTTTTTGAACTTTTTAAGTGTATCAAGCCATAAAAGTTTTGCGCAATTTATTTGTACACTTTTTTTTTTGTTTGTTTGCTTTTTTATATTTTTAGCAAGTCTCGTATAAAAATATGTATATCAATCAATGAATAAATAAATAGAATTGCATTTCTATACTTGACAGGCCACTGGGATTATTCAGTATCTCACCGTTAACGTTTGTATTTAGTTACTGCGTATGTTTTCACTTTTTATATAAAAAGAAAGAATTATAAAAATAAATTCAAAAAACAATTGCTGTTGATTCATTTTTGTTGTTTTAGCCTAATTATCACATTCAGTGTAATAATTCTTTCGTCTTTATTTTGACATTGCGGAATATCGTGAATGTTCCTAACCATTCTCCGTAGTATATTTTCTTTGTCTCTTTGTTGATAAACACATTTTAGTTTATCATTAGAATACAGAGTGTTAGAGGTGGCATGTTCAACATTATAAGAAACCTAAGATCGGATTTACGGTGACTGAACAGTAAATCTTCATGAACTTCTGTCGACTTAGCTTAACTGATTCTCTAGTCTATAGTCAAATGCACTTGCCTATAGTCACTTGTCTATAGTCACATGGCTCTAGTCTACAGTCGAATGCACTTGTTTCAAAAGCGCACGTGGAAATGCATAAAGGCAGGTTATCATTTTATACACCCCGGATCAAGGGTCATTGGAAGATTTTCAAAATAAACATTTAATCTCATAGCTAAATGGTATTCTAATCGAATCTATTTTTAATTCAAAGAGATAAGCATTGAATAGTCTTTGCAGTTCTCATACAAGCTTTAGATAGACGATTTTCATATTGAAAGGTAGCATGCATTTTTCAGTTGATAATTTTCCCCACAAATGAAAGCTGAAATTCAATTTCTTCTTTCCTTCATTGCAATACTTTATGATGTCATGGTTTTTTTCTCTTATTTTAACACATCTCCTGTCAATATCGCAAGTCCCATTGTCAAAATGGTTTTCGGAATAAATATTTAGTCTCCCCGTACTATTTGTTTTTCACACAAAGCCCTAGTTCAAATAGAAAATCCCCCAAGTGTTCAACCGAAGCGCAGCTGTCTGCTTAAATCGTTAATTGAACTAATTTGAAATTTCCACAAAAATTTGCTTTGCCGAATTATGGCCTTTCGTTCAACGGTCGACCATTTTGAAATTAGACGATAAACGTTTTATTTCAGTCCATAACTATACGTGGCACTCGTATCTATTAATGCAATTAGCATATGCTGCATAATCAAATCAACATTTCATTTGTTTACCTTTTAGATGATTTTCTATTCTGCGATCCAAGTTGAATTAATTGAATTCATTTTTGCAAAAGCCGGTCTTTTGGTATCTCGAAATTTCTCTGTGTGTGTTTGTGCTCGTCCAATCAAAAGCACATTCAAGTAGTGCTAAAAATAGTTAAGTTGTTTTGCTGACCTTTTTTTTTATATTTTTTTTTTGCTGATAAATAAGTCACTACAATCAACATTCTAATTCAAAAGCTAGGACCCCTCCTTCTCTCTCTCTCTCTTCTCTTTCCATGTCTATTTGATATTTTTTTACAAATGGCGCCACCATAGACCACGAATTGTTCATATTACTGAGACGCAAAATCTAGAATAATTATACAAGCAAATGTTGTATCAACAATTATTGCACGTTTTTTTTTGTGCTTTTGCCTCTTCGTTATTTGCTTTCATGTTGGCAATCTTTTTTTATAACTTTTTTTATTTTGTTTTTACAGCAAACAAAAACGAAGAAAAAAAGTATTTTCATTTTGGTTTTGCCCGATTGTGAGTTGAATTAAAATTGCCATTTTTCGAAATGTGCAGTTCAGTATCTTCATAGCATTCGCAGGCTAAACAAGTGCTAAGCGCTACACAATCAAAGTGATATACAAAAAATACATTTTTAATTTATTCAAATTTATTGAAAGTGAACCGCATTGAACTATAATATTTATTGATCGTATGATATTAAATATATGCGATTTGGTTATTAGAAAAAAACATTGAAATATTGAAACACGTGCAAAGTGAAACAAGTTTTTAAAATAAATATTTTGGATTTTGAAGGCAAGCATTTATCTTATTTTCTTTAAAGAATAATTAGTTAAAATAAGTAATCCCAAGGAATTTTTAATGAAAATAATCCACTACCATTGAATATTTCGTGGTAAAGGGAAAATGCTCTCACTATTAAATATTTAGTGGAAAACCTTCCTCCATTACCACTAAATTATTTACAATTTGAGAAGACGGCAACATAGTATCGTACATGATAGTGTCATACCTGATGGTGGTAAATTTGTTTGCATTACCACTGAAAGTTATAGTAATAATGAATTCGCGCACCCACTAACACTGAATGTAATGGAAAATTCATTTCAATGCATTATTATCCACTCTGATTGATTACACATGAAACTATTACTCTCTTATTTAATTTATAATGTTGCTAAACCTTTAGTATTTTCATGGTCATCACAAATGAGTGCTCACTGATGATGATGTGCCGTTTGAAAATACATACTATGTACAGTAGAAGCTCACTGAATCGAGTATTAATAGAAAGAGGAGAGCTAAATCCTTTCAGTACAAGAGATTTATTTATTTGGAGTAGGCGAAGGAATCTTTATTATACAGGACAGCACAGGTCCCACAATTGCCCTCTTTGTTTTGTATATTGGGCCTTCGGTTAAAGCCTGGGTGGCAAAATACGATCTATTCAATTTAATTCACATGATTTGCTTACGATTTTTAGAAATCACGTATAATTCCGGCTCATTGGACCAATTCTAATTTTATTTTAAATTGATAACTTTTCTAAAATTTATATTTAATCGAATTCATCTATGGAAAGTTTAGACAAGTTGCGGTATTTAAAAAAAAAAAGACGAAAAGATTTGATTTTATCAGACTCTCTTGAAGTATGGATAAGTCTTGTTTTAGAAATGAATTCCGCCTCAAGCGATTTCTTCAATTTTAGTTTCTAGAATTTTTCTACCAAAGTAGCTTTTGAGTAAATTGCATTCTTGGTATACTTTCGCTTGCAAATTTTGTATGTATTTTGATGGCTGTTTGGAATCTAATTTAAGCCATGTTGCAATCGAAACAACAAATGATCTCACCCACCTTCGATAAATACAATAAATTGTGCCGCTCTCAAGACTGAAATTAAGGTCAACAATTAATTATTTTAAATCTCATGAAAAGTGTCTCTAAAATTAGTTGCGTGTGCCAATTTCCCACGAGATTCTCATTGAGTTGTTCTTCACGCAATAACTAACATTTGTACCTACATCAGTAGTATGTAGGTACTTGATGGGTCTCAACTCTGGTCTACGTGCCGAAAATCACATGTTTCTTGTTACGATTTTGCCCTGCCTTGTTTTCATGTTGGTTTGTTTTTATTATGGTATCTACACATTTTTTTTGCGGCTTCTGATGCTGGCCATGTTTTCCCACAACAATACCAATAACAACAACAGTGCGTGTGTGACCTGCAAAAATGCCTCCGAACGAGGGTTGAATTTCCACTTTTTTTTTTGTTATCGCCTCTCTTTGGTTTTTTATGTTGTTTTGATTCCAATTGTTCGTTCGGTCGGTCGTTTGTCGCTGTAGAGTTTCTGGTCGTATCGTTGCTCTCGTCACGTAGACGCCGCATGGCGAAGTTGTTTTCAACGAATACACGACTTTCGTTAAGTCAGAACTTCTTGAACAGTTGAACAAGACGCTCCTCGATTCCACAAACTACAGCAATTGTGGTCCTAATAGTATTTTGTAAAATATTTCCTTGAAATGTTCTTAATACTAATCAAGTGATTATAAAAGTGACTAGAGATTGTGCTATCAAGTGAATTGAAGTGCAAACAGAAAAAATATAAAGAACTCAAAAGAAATCGATAAGATAAGACTAGCAATACACCAACAACACTGAACAACAACAACTCTGATAAGAGTCTTAAAAAAGGCAAACATTTGAACTTAAATTCCATCTAGAAAAAACTGTGATTGCAGAAAAGGCAATTAAGTAAAAATTTGTCATCGTGTTTTCATTTCAAAAAAACGCGATACACATGAAAAGTGAATAAATCAATAACGACTCGAGCAAGCAAATACGAAGGTAATATAACTCCTACTCGACTATATAGTATATTTTATATAGTATACTATAGGCCATGATCATAAACGGGTTAACTCACATTCTGGAAATGTGGCAATGTATTAGTTTTGTGAGCTGGAAGGTGTTATTTTTTGAGAAAGCGTTGCTCCATGTGCTTTTTCAATAGGCTTTAGATGGTATAGGTTTTGAATACACTTCTACAGTAGGGAATATTTTTTAGAGGTTATAAAATTAAATTTATTTTAAAAACCTACTAAGTGTTAGATAAGTCATTTATGCTTTCACCTTAGGTATCACACCACTTTTGTGTATACATGTGTAAAATATAATGCGGCATCTGGGTTAGGCAACTGCCTCCCTATTTATAGCGAGAGCATGGAATTAAGAGCGCAAATGTAATGGCCTCTCTCTCATTTTAGGTGCTGCTTGAAGGAGAAACTGATTTTTTTGGTTTACAAATCAATTTCTTAAAATGTAGTGTACAGTTTTTGGAAATTTAAAAAATATATTTTCTTTATATAAATATGGTTCCCCGGGGAAATCATTTGCGAAATACATATGCCATTGTTTATGTGATTGTATACACTACACGTATACCTCTTTTTACGAGCTTTTGTCTGCTCATCTGTATTCTGATTCCATTCACATATCCATTTTTATTGCCTGTTTTTTGCCTTATGTACGAATATTTTGCTTCAAACCAAGATTCTTATTTAATTTTTGGTGTGTGTTTTTTCGATTCTTTTCAGATTTCAAAACAACAATCTTCCAGTCCCAAAACAAGTTCGTCGCCATTAGACAAACGTGTTTTGCAACCTAAACAGCCGCCACAGCAGCAACATCAAAAACAATCAAAAGAGCCACAGCAGCAAGCAAAGCAACAAGCCGAAACTGCTGTCTCCAATAACACTACTGCCGCCACTGCTCCTAACAACAACAACAACAACAACGCACAGAATACCCACAACAATAACAACCAGAATAAGGCATCAACAGCACCAATACCAACACCAACAACGACACCAACAATAACAACAACATTGCCAACGCCAAAAACATCAGCACCACCATCAGCGGCTACCATTGGTGAGTTGGAAGAATTTTTCTACATTATATTCTTAGGCTTTTTGGATAAATTGCGTCGTAATAAATAAATAAGTTGACGTTGACAGCCAACCGGTTTGTTGTTGTTGCTGCAAAATGTTAGGTTATGTTGAAGAACATTTTGTTAAAAAGCAAATATAGACATGAAATGCCATGGCCCATGGTCATCATGGTCTTTTATTTTGTAATTGGAGCAGATATTATTTGTATTTCTTATCTTATCGAATTCACATAAAATTTAATTTCTTCAATTCCAGTTGTACCAAAAACTGATGCAACCTCGGCTGTAATTAAGGACAACAAAAAGAAAATCAATCAAAAAGTATGTCCGCCTCACCCCATTGCGTACTTCAAACAAAATCTATAATTTCCCTTTCAATCCTTCTTCAGGCCAGTGATTTCAGCAACGTTGGCGACTGGCCAATGCTAATCGGTGGCAAGACCACAAACAACGAATCGAAACGTGCAACGAAGAAACGCTCAAACGCCAATAAAGACGACTCCGCCGCCGCCACAACCGCGACAAACGCTCAAAATTCCGCTACTCCAGCAAACGCAAGTGCAAAATCAGCACCAGCAAACAACAACACAACAGCAACAGCGGCAACAACAACCATCCCAAGCGCAACAGCTACTCCCGCAGACACCCCACCAACAGGCCCTACTTCCGCCAATACACCACCCAATAGCGCATCCACTGCATCCGAACCAAATGACGCCAAATCCCTATCGCCAGCAGGACAGTCGGTCAACAGCGATGCCACAACTTCTTCCACTGGAGCTGCCACAACTTCTGCACCCGCAGCAGCAGCTGCCTCAGGTGCAAATGGCATCAATAAGAAAATACCCAAGCACAAATGGCGCCCTCTGCAAATCGATTTGGCCAAATCGAGTCGCTCCTCGAAGCCAATCGGACGTACTACGCGACGTGTTCTTCCCACAAACACACGCTATTATGAACGGCCCGGCGGCCGTGATGGAGCGCAGAGCGGTGAACGCAGCGAACGTCGGCCCTATGCCGGAACAGCATCAGCCACAGCAGCAACATCAGCAACTGGCGAAGTCATCGCTGAAGGTGCCAAACCGTCTGCCGGCCCTACTGAACGCATTGATTCCTGGCGTAGCGGCAGCGGCCCCGATCGCAGCGAACGTGACTACGAACGGGCGCCCGGTCGCACGCAACGGCGCTTCCGCACGTCCTACCGGGGCGGGCGGCAAAGTCGCGGCGGATTCGCAAGACCGGGACCAGGTCGTACGACAAATCGCATACCACGCCATTTGTTAGCCAATGGCGAGTACGCAAGCTATTTACCGGCGGATGCCGCCGGTGCAGAACAGTCCTTTGTGCTCATGGGCACGCACTACTATGGCCCCGTGCCAGCGGCCTATATTGAAATGGACGCGCAAAGCGTCAAGGAGGCCATCAAGAAACAAGTGTAAGTGACTTTCTTTTATTCGAATTGTGTATTGTTGTGTCTCAGAGGGTACAATCTCCTTAAGAAATTGGTAGTCAGTCGTAACCACATTTTATGATTGTATTGCTTTTGTCCAATCGATGTCATTTGCTGTGTTCTTTCTGTGCATTTTCCCATTTATTAATTTCCTCCCCTTATTTTTTCCCTCTCTCTGCGTGTAGTGAATATTATTTCAGCGACGATAATCTTACCGGCGATTTCTTTTTACGCCGCAAAATGGACTCTGATGGTTGCATACCGGTTACATTGATTGCCTCGTTCCATCGCGTTTTAGCGTTGACCACCGACGTGGCCCTCCTCATAACGGCCATCAAGGAGTCCGATAAACTGGAACTACTCGAAGGCTACAAAGTACGCACCAAGACCAATCCCACAATTTGGCCTATCAAGGATCTGCTTGAGACGGCACAGAATACGGCGGGCGGTGCACAGGGTCCCCTGGAGGGTAACAAGCAGCCACAACAACAGCAGGCTGACCAAGGCTCCACTACAACGGAGCCGGTGGCTGAAAGTGTTGTCGCCAAACAAGTGGCGGCTCCAACAACTGCCAGTCCATCGGCTGCGGCCGATGTGGAGACTCCCGTTGAAACAGAAGTAATTCTACCACCCATTCTCACCTCGGCCATGGCAGCGAAGCCACTTAGTAGCATCCCACCGCCCCCAGTACCGCGCAATTCGCAAAGTTTGGGTTCAAAAATGTTGCTGCAGGAAAAGCAACGAACCGGCCCGGCGCCGGGCTCGGTCAATGCGATAAGCGCCTTGACGCAGAAGGTAGAGGCGGACGAGCAACAGAAACGTCAAAATGCCGGTGGAGCGGTGGCACAGTTGGCGGACCATTTGAGCGGACTAGCGGAAAGCGTCAAGTCGGCGGTGGACGCCAAAACGAATGCTCCCCAGCCGAAGTCCACCTCGACACCGGAAAAGCGAAAAAACTCCGCTAATACCGGCAAGAAGGAAGAACTCAAAACAGACGCTAATGGAGCGCCCGCCAACGGGCCGGATGCGGATGGCATGTGGAAAGAGGTAAAGAGACGCTCAAAATCAAATGCTTTAAAAGATACTAAATCTTCCAATCAAACTCCGACACAAACGCAATCACAATCGCTCCTCGTCACCAACAACAACAACAACAACAATAAAAACACCGTCACCTCAACATCCACCACCACATCCAAATCATCCATGAACAAAAACGAATCGCCACTCACCGCCACTGCATCAACCACACCCAATGCCACCACCGGCAACGTCATTATCACCGCTCAATCCAACACCACTTCCACATCCTCCTCTAAAACAGCTTCTGCGCCATCCGCTCAGTCCCACGCCACAGCGACCGCCACCGAAAAGGAAGAATTAGACTTCCAATTCGACGAAGAGCTAATGGACCCTATACCCGCCACCGGACGCATCAACAACTTCACCGAAAACTATTCCGACGACGACGAATCCGACTACGAGTTCGCCGATCGCGACATCAACAAGCTGCTCATCGTTTCTCAAGTGCAACGCGTGCCCAAACACGAGGGCTACGATCGCACGGCCGACTTCACCTCGCGCACCAAAATCACCCAAGACCTCGAGAATGTCATCAACGACGGTCTCGCCAACTACGAAGAAGATCTCTGGACCACCTCAAACGTTGGCGACTACCGCACCGTGAATGTCATTTCGCAGGCGGACTTTGAGAAGCTGGCCAGCGGCACACGCCCACACCAGCGGCCGCATGTGCAACAACCGCCACCACCACCACCGCCCGCCTACGACGACGAAGATGCCAACAATACGCTCAACTCAACGCTTAACTCGACAATGAAGACGCGCCGTGCTCGCTTCTATGCCGCTCCCAACTCACATTCGATTGATCCGCGCACACCGCGCAAACGCAAGACCCGCCACTCGTCCAATCCGCCCGTGGAGGCTCACGTCGGCTGGCTGCTCGATTCGGTGGAGCATCGACCGCGCACCACATCGATGGGCTCGTCGGCGGGCACTTCGCCCACGACCTCGTCGTTCGGCTCTTCGGTGCCGCAGTCGTTGCCCGTCTTCCAGCATCCGTCGCATTCGCTACTCAAAGAGAACAATTTCACCCAGCAAGCATATCACAAGTATCATTCGCGCTGCTTGAAGGAGCGACGCCGCCTCGGCTATGGCCAGTCTCAGGAGATGAACACACTCTATCGTTTCTGGTCGTTCTTCTTGCGCGAGAACTTCAACAAGACAATGTACAATGAGTTCCGTACGTTGGCCCTTGAGGACGCAGCCACTGGCTTCCGCTATGGCTTGGAGTGTCTTTTCCGTTTCTTTTCGTACGGTCTGGAGAAGAAATTCCGCCCGAACGTATACGAGGACTTCCAGGAGGAAACCATGGCTGACTATGAAATCGGTAAGTTGTTGTGGTGAAGATGAAATGTGTCCCAATTGAAGAAGAAGACTTGGATTTAACAACTGTTTTTTTTCTTGTATTTCCCCTTTAGGTCAACTTTACGGTCTCGAGAAATTCTGGGCTTTCCTCAAATACTACCGAAATGGCGAAAAACTCAGCGTCCAGCCGAAACTCAATGAATATCTTAAGAAGTTCAAGACCATCGAAGACTTCCGCGTTGTCGAGCCGGAGATCAATGAAATGCTGCAAGGTGTTGGCAGTCTGAATCGCGGACGCAATTTCCAACGCCATCGCAGTGTCTCGGAAAGCGATGGCACAACCGTCGTTGCAGGCAGCGTACGCAAACCGAATACGACCATCACCAATCGCAGTGATTATGTGGGCCATCGACCACAACAGCAACAGCAACAACAACAACAGCATCATCATCAGCCTCATGGCAACTATAATAATTTCAACAGCAATAGACGCCGCACTGGCTCCTTTGGCAGTGGCAATGTACGCGTACGCAGCGGCTCACTGGGCAATAAACCGCAAATAGCCAATCGCAATTACCATCATTACGGCTCGCCGAATGAATTGCGACGCAGCGGTGGCGGTGGCAGCAACTCGGGCCTGGCGCCAAACAAAATTCGCAATCAACAGCAACAGCAACAACAACAAAAATCAAAACCCGCGCAAGTACAAAACAAAGATTCCACTTCCGTTTCCTCCACACACAACACAGCGGCGGCGACGACATCCTCGTCGGCGCTAAAGCAAGCGGCTGCCGAGAAACCAAAAGCAACAGTAGCACCAACAGCAGTAACAGCGTCAGCGGAGAAGTAATTTCATCTAATATTTTTTTCTATTTAAATCTTATTTTCTACCATTTAGTTTATATATTTTCTCTTTTGCTTAACGATTTGGGGTATTTTCATGACACGATGGTTTTCAGTTTTGCAATTTTCTTTGCACACAATGTGAAAAGTATAAAAAGTTTCCAGAAACTTTAACCAGCTGATAAAATTCGATTGGAGGAACATGGCATTTGCTCCAGTTTTTCTTATTTACATACAAGTGTTCTGTTTCTCGCCCTATCAGTGGATCGGCAATATACAGTTTGCCTAATCAGAATATTTCACATTGCAATATTTAACTCAAATTTCGAATGGTTTCCCCTCACCCTCACCCCCACCTTCCACACACACACTCCTTCATCTATGTCAAATTGAAAATACTCTAAATTATCCCTACTCCTTGACATTAATATTGTTATTAGTTAAAAAGAAACAAAGGAAAGAAAACCTATTACCATATTTGCTAAAGTGACTTTATATACATATTATTTTCAATTAAACGCTAAAGAGTGCGTACAATTTCGCTAATTTTTCCCTTGTATAAAATTCATTAAAATTCGAAGAAAGTTTTCGCATGACTATATTTTTCTGTACCAACCACTCTGCCCAGTGCCAAGCTTATGAAAAAACCGTTTCGAAACTTGTCTGAGAAATTGTCGTAAATTGAATAACAACAATAAGTTTATAAACAGATCGCGTAGGTATATAAGAATTGAAATAATAATAATATACAAGAAACATATGCTTAACGTCATTTCGTTGTAAAAAAGATAAAACGTAACTAAATTACAATTACAATTACATATTATATACGAACATTGTAAATTAAACAAAAAGCAAACAACAAACAAACAAACAAAACAAAACAAAACAAAAACATTTTTGCAAAGCTCTACCAACTGATTATTATGCTATAAATGCTATAAATATATATAACATGCTAGCCCTTTATATGCTACAATTTAATAATATAAATTATGTAAAGAATATCTATAAATCAGCGGAAGCACTAGTAAAACAATAATAATTTTTGTTACAAAACGAAACAAAACAAACAAAAACAAAAGAAGCACGCGAGGAAGTAAAAAAAATGGAATTTTAACAAACATACATGATGAATACATTTCGATGAGCGTAATTAAATGAAATACAATTTCTTTAAAGCAACTATAGGTTATAAGCATTTACTACACTAAAACGATAGAAGAAAACAAACCGTAAAGAAAGGAATGGAAAAGAACAAAAACCAAACGAAACGATTGAACTTTTTTACTTTTGCATAAAGCCTAAACGGTTTGGCGTCTATTTTCGTACACCATTCTCCGGGAGTAGTATGAAATCAAGGATAATGGAAATGTATGAAATGGGAGAATGTTGTGTCTCTACATTTGTGGCTCTTATGTTGAATTTAGTCTTCAAATTACTGCCTAAATTCATAGAGAACATTTCTTTTTTTTTTAAAGGTAAAAAAAAATATTTGTAAATTCTCTGAATTGCGAAATACAAAAAGTATAAAATCTTGAAGCTACATTGCATAACCCACAACACATACAAATGGAATGGATTGTTTTAATTTTTTTTTAATATTTTAAAATTTTACTTCAATTTTCTCACCCATTCTCATGACTACCAAATGTTATTTGCTTATAACTTGGAACACCCGAAAAGTCCTGCAACGTAGGCGTTCTTATTTTTCCCCCTTAGAGCTTAAGCATTTTGAATTTTATTAAATATTTTCGCCCATACTATATATTATATATTTGTTATTTTTTTTCTTTTCTTTCTTTTAATAAAGCAATTTAATTTTATATTAAAATTTAGAAAAAAAAATCAAACAAAATATTGAATTTAAATAAAATCATTTATGTGTAAAATTTATGCATGAAAGAGTTGAAAAAAAGTGCACATAAAAACAAACAAAAAAAAAAATACATAAAATTTTATAAATAAGTTGGAAAAAAAGTATAAAAATTCTTGAAAAAAAAACCAAACAAAAAAAATAAAATTTCTATAAGTAATTAAAAATTATGTAGCCTATGCTAATGTTAATTTAAATTTTAAATATGAATAATTTCAAAGTATACTAAATACTACCATGTGCGCATTAGTTGCAAAAAAAAAAACAAAGAATACATATACTATATATGCCGTTTTCCACAACACGTTGACGCTTATTTCCTGGAAAAA
The DNA here is from genome assembly GCA_951394025.1 of Heteromyza rotundicornis. Taxonomy (NCBI): domain Eukaryota; kingdom Metazoa; phylum Arthropoda; class Insecta; order Diptera; family Heleomyzidae; genus Heteromyza; species Heteromyza rotundicornis. The sequence continues at coordinate 63,392,116 of OX596012.1, forward strand.
CAAACGCTCACACAATCCCCTCTTCTCCCCTAAAATACACAAAAAATTCTTCAACCAGTCATAATTTTAACTCATTTTAACGTACTGAAAGAAGCAAGAAAGATTTAAAATACAAAAACCCTGCACACACTTCCATATCCTTTTCACCAATTATGCGCTATTTTTTTTTTTAATAAATAAAGTTGATAATTTTACTTATAATTTTCGTTGCTTATTTGTTTATTATTCTTTTTGTAAATATTTTTAAAGTAAAGTTTTTTTTTAAAAATCACAAAAAATTTGTAATTTTTCTTTTGTGTAGTTTTAAAAGTTTTAATGAAGCGAATTATTAAAATCCACGCCCCCTTCCCCCAAACACACTCAAACTCACACCCGCGCACAGCAACCAACCAGCACACACACATACAATACTTATTTTAAATTATTGAATTTTTATTGAATTGAAAACAAAGAAAAAAAAGAAGCGAAACGAAAAAACTTCGGACAAATACATCATAAAAACGAAACGAAAAACTACATACGAAACTTGTCAATGCGGGATGTTGATTTCTTTACATATTTTTTTCTTCTTTTGATTTGATCTTCTATTAAATAATAATTATTTTCATATTTCTTTGATTATTTTTATTTTTATGTTGTACTATTATTGATGTAAGCTTACTTAAAAAGTGATAGATTAAAAACATAAAGTAATATAAATATTATATATATAAATGCTAAATTAAAACTAACAAAAAAAACTTTACAAAAAAAAAAAAATGTTAAAAAATTTAATTGATTAGAAAAAATCCAAACAAAAAAATGAATAAAAACATGAAAAACTTAAATATTTGCTGTTTTCATTTGCGCTCGTGAATTGGTTACTATTTGGTGGGATACAGTGACAGCAGTTGATGCTGAACAGGTGTGCAATCGTGTAACTCGACCACGATTCACGTTTACGCTAATAGTTGAAAACGTGATCAGCGGCTCGATTCTCAAAGTTTGCTTCACATAACTTTACTGTCGATTCTCGTTTTACTGTTATCCAAAAACACTTTCCGAACCCTTCCGCGATTTTATCCAGTGTGAAAAAGCACTTTCCGAATTGTGAACAATTGAAATTGTAAAATTTTGTGTGTGTTTTAATTCAATGATTACAAGATATTTCCTTCTTGACGAAAGCGATGAGGTAGATAACATTGCCAGGCAGCGAAGGATACTAACGGATGCTTCAAGTCCATTGGAATTGCGTGAAAGGAGGTGCTGCATGTTGCACTATCATCCAGTAAGGCCGAAAGAATTGCTCATTCATTAGCAACTGCCTTCGAAGTAGAACAGGAAGGCTCAACAATCGCTCCTGCGCAAAACGTTCAACATTATGCACTCCAGCCAACTGCGCCATTACTGTTTAGCATAGCAGGCAACTTGTTCCATTATTTTTGTTTTTGTTCCTTCCCATGTTCAGTGTTTTGCAATGAAATTTTTTCCAATCCACGAATGCTTCTCCATGAACTCGATCAGCGGAGCGAGGTGTAATTTATTCAGAAAACTAGATGTTTGAACAATGGTGAAATTCGATACTTGGTCTTGTGTTATAGTGTTGATAGTGTTCGTACCAAACCGACAACCTAAAATGATGGCAAGACTATCAATTTCGTTCGATATCGATCTACGCGATTGCACCCTTGTTTTCGATGGCAATTCCTTTTTATTGGAATACTAGCTTGTACCCACGGCTTCCTTCACGCCGCGGCGTCCTGCAGATATTCCATGTTAAAAATCAGGATTGTATGGAGGTACCACGTGGTATTATACAATCAAACCCACTTCTTATCAGAAGTAGGATTACCAGACGTACTTTTTTTAAAGAGTAAGTAGTAGATATTGGATTTTAGGGGAGTACATAGATTTGAAGAAAGGGGAGTAGATATCATTTCGTGCGTAGAGTAAGAGGAATTCCACGAGAGTAAAATAAACTTCTGTTATGGTAGTAGATTTGTGGAAAAAGTGGTAGTTCTGCATCGTATGACACTCATAAAACTTTCAGGAGTAGATTTCTTACAACTGAAGTAGGAAATACCTTGAGGGGAGTGGAAAATGTTCAACGGGGAATAGAAATTTATGCCCCTATTATGGTTTGCAACTCAACTCAGTTCGTTTTCCAGATTGCCACCACGGTTGCATTTCGACATCAAGCGATAGCATTGCGGACCACATCATTGGTGGCCGAAATACAGCCATGGGGGCAATATGGCAACTGAACCGAGTGGAGTTGCAAACCGTAATAGGGGCATTAATTATCAACGCGAGAGTAGTAGATCTACTCATATAGGATTAGGGTGTAAACCCTGGTACAGTACTATTTTGTGGACCCTCCACTTTTCTATTCTCACTTTTTTCCCGAACGTACTATTAAGTACTCTTTTATTTGTGGGCCTTTATCATAACTTAATGATGTTAGCTCTACAAAAATAGTAGGGTGCATTCGTGTATCTCAATCTCGGTGAAAATCATGAACCTACACATAGTTTTTGGTTACATTTTCGATTTAACTTTCGATATTAGCAGCTCGAAAACACTTTAGGTGCTGTTTTCACATGATCAAGCGGAGAAATACTTGGAGCTTATTTTCAAAGTCTAGCCGCCGCTCTAGTTTTCAATTATCGGCATAAATGTGCTTAGAATTCGGAGCCTCGTGAGGATACTACCACTACTGTTCGTACAAAACCTTGATCTTTTTAAACTTATTTTCTTAAATCCACAAATTCTATAAATTTGCCAAACATTACGTAAAACAATCTATCATTGAGGACCATTATCGCCGCATCACCAACATTTCCGCAGACCGAACCGAACTGAGTCTGAGTGTTGCAACTGGCAAGTCTTCCTCCCAGAGTGAATTTAATTTCCGCAATTTATTTTATATTTCATATCTGCACCCTAAATAACCGATTACAACAACAAGACATCAGCAGCTATTACTAGCACTACTACAACAAGAAAAATCACCAACACCACTAGTACGACCGCCATCACGCACCAATTGACCTTTGAACCACTTAACACTTTTAAAAGCAAGTAAAGTGCACGGTGCCCCAAACGGATGAATGGGCGGGGGCAGCAGGCAGGCGAATGGGTAAACTGAATGGGCGTAAGGCGGGCAGGCAAAGTGCCATATGACCCGTGGGTGTCACAGATTAACGCCTTCCTTGGAAGTATGTATCGGGGGGAAAAAAATAATAAAAAACACACGCCGAAGCAATAAACCGCTGAAAAGCAAGCAAGTAAGGCAACGATGTAGCAACACACCCACACATACACACACGCACCTACTGGATCTGTTGGAGCGGCAATGTTGCACGCAAGCCTACGACGACGACACGACAAAGAGGCGCTTTAAAAATTGAAAACCCTTTTCCAAGTTCGAACTGATTTCCAGCGAGCTAAATGTGAGCGAGTGTGTGTGTGTGCGTGCGAGTGTGCATGTGCGACTTCTCACACACTCACACTTCGACGACGGGGCGCCTTGATTGTATTACCAATATTTATGGCTCGCCAGGGAAAGCGCATAGCGACTACGTTGGCGTGAGCCAATATCGGATTACGTTAGTTTCCTTTCAGACGGTCGAACATAAGCCAAATTCGGTGGGCGTGTATTTTGTACAAAAACTTAGTTTAAAGCAAATAAAATGGTAAAAGCGAAAATCGAAAATCGAAAAGCAAAGGTCGATGGTAAGCGCTTAGGAACTGATTGGTCTTGAGGGGTAATTGCTTATGATTAGTTTTCAATTCAAAACTATTTGAGTGTACGTTCTGTAACCATAAAGACTTTGAACTTTAACGCCTTTAAAGGCTGGCAGCAGCAGTTGTCCACATCAACTATTAACAAGGCACAATTCAATGAGGAACTTTAGTCTGAAAGAGGTTCACTTTAACACGATGGCATTACCACCTACCTACCTAATATTTAACCAAGAAAGCCCAACAAAAAAAAAAAACATGGAGCGGCAAAAAACTACTCAAAGCGAAGCAGATGAAGCAAGCGAACGCAGAAAAATGCCATAGATCTTAATCAGTGGACCGAGCCATAATACGAGGAAGTAATAAATCGTCCAGTGTTAATTTGTCACATGATTTTAGTTTAGCAATTACAACTCCAAACACCACTAACAACAGCAAAAGGGACACCAACAACTTAACTAAAGCGTAGAATTTAAGTGGAAGTACAGTTGGGGAGGAGAACGACAACAAAAAAAAAAACAAAAAAAAATTACTCAGACAACACTGCAAATCATGGTCACATTGATAGTTTATGTGAGGATTGTTGTTCTTGCTTTGCTTTAGATTTGCAGTAGCACTGGCCAAACCGTACACCGAGTGGACAGCAACAAACAGTTTGGAATTTTTCTGCGAAATTCCTGCGGTCGACAAGCGTACGAAATGCGTTGGTATAAATAAAAAATTAATGTGTCATTGCGAGCGCGCGTGTCCACATGTGTGTGTGTGTTTGCTTTTGTGGAATTAAGCAATTGATCCTGCAGCTTGACGCTTTAATAAATCCCATGAGAGTGTAAGCATAAGTACGTTTCCGCTTCCTGTTGCTGTACTGTGTTAGATTGCCCTTTGTTGTGGTTGTATTTAGTTGGTGTTGGCATTGGATTCTGGCTGATGTTGGTGTTGGTGTTAGCGCGTTACGTTAATGTCCTTAAATAAAAATTTCATATCATTAATTTGATTTCGGTGCTGTTAAGTAATATCCCCGTTGTTCAGATTGTCTGTCGATTAAGGCGGCCAGTGAGCGGTGGAGATGTGTGGAATAGTGTGTTGGGCTACAAATGCCCGGGGGAGGATGCTGGGAACTGCAATTGCCATAAATCCTTATCAGATTTTGGATTTATTTTGGTTACTTTTGTAGTTTCGAATTCAATTCCGTGAAGGTAAGGGACTGTCGTATGAGTTGAATAATATTATTTTATATGATTTAAATTAGAAGTCTTCAATGTAATTTGGTTAAAGGAACATTATGTTTATGGGTGGGGGGACCGCTAATGTCCTGTAAGGAGTTACAGGTGAAGTGAGCGAAAAAATAAAGTGTTTTCACGGTTTGTTGTCTCAATTCTGAACTACTGTAGCTAGAAGACCATCCTTGGGTGGGTTGGAAAGGTAATTCGATAACAAAAACAACTGTTTAAAATACGCCTAATTACGATCAACACAAAGAGCATTAATTTCTTATCAAAGTCAAAAAATTTTATTTTTTTTGTGAAATTTTGTATTTAAGAATAATTTTTTCGAAAATTCTATTTTAAATTAGTTTTAGTTTTTTATTAAAGATGCAGTTTTGTTCCTTGAAAAATTCTCTACAAAATACTTGTCAATAATTTGTTCTCTCCGATCAACAGTTTTTCCTATAAATCTGATTTTGTGAACTGGCCTCGAATTTTTCTCATACGCATTCCACTTACGATCGAGAGGTATCCAGTTCGACTCCAGACCGGGAGAAAAAAAACCCAAGCAATTTTTCCGCACAGCACAACTTTTCTTCAAGCAATGTCAAACATACGAGAGTATAATTTGCCGTGAAGAAACTTCAAGTTTCCGTTCAGAGCCGGCACAAAAACTATAGAAACGAAGTCTTTAGAATTTCTGTCAAGATCCATCGAGAGTCATAGTGCCTAATATGCATTTGAAGTCTTTTGCATTCAATTTACTTTTTTTTATTGATGACTAATTAAAACTGAACTCTGTGATCCGTTTGGATGTCAAATAAAATCAAAGGGCACCTCATTCCGCCATTCCAACCGATAACGAAAGCGTATAATTTATTAATCAAATTAACAAACATTAATAATGTCATTGCAATTATGCTTTGGGAAACTCGCTGCCTAATTACCAGCGAGGTGGAGTGCGCTAAGCGTCTTAGTTACCTTTAATGTTTGATTGGCGGCATAAAGCGCCAGCTCATCGTCAATTTTGCAGGCAATTATTGGAGAGACCAAATTACCAATTGGCCAAATGCTAATTAATTGTAAGTCGCGGCACTTACACATTGACAATGAAGGGCGGGCGAGCGGCGCATGGTTGGCGCCACAACATCAGGTGCTAGCTGGGCCAATTGAAATGCCGACAATTAAAATTGACAACCAGAAATAACAACTTAAACAAGCCGACAGCGAGGACTAAAGCCAAATTGGACATACTTCAGCGCATAGCATGGCATAGCATAGCATGCCCGCCAATTACGCATGCTAGGCAATTACATGAGTGCGGCAAAAGTATAAAATTAATTTTAAGCGCCATTTTGCAGCGGTCAAATTCAATCCCCTTACAATGCCATCGAACTAGCTACACATGAAAAAAAAAAAAAAAATGCAGCTGATCGAATTCAATTTGCACGCGGCAGGCTTAGCGAATTTATTGGCGTTCGACCAAATATTTTATATTTTAGGATTTGTATTTTCCATTGTAACAACAACAAATTGGCTTGCACCCCGCACTTATGCATGCATGCAATAAGTGCGTGAAGCCCCATTGTGCGGCCGCAAAAACTAAAACTCTAAGCCCGCCGTGCAAAATATCGCCCAAATTCGCTCTAATTAAATTAAATATTTCATAAATTTTTGAGCGCAGGTATTTCGGTAATACAACTAATTATATTTTTCGGTTTATTGCCGCGGAGATTCCAACATATTTGCGTGCGGCATTTTAAGCATAAATTGTTTATTTCCGCCCCGCTTCATGACATTCGAATGCATGCAAATGCAAATTCGAAATCCCCCCGCTTGAAGTGGCCTGTGTAAATGTGAAAATATGATTACGGTCCGGTACGATTATTGAAATATGTTTTGTTGCCGCTGCATTGTTACCAAATTTACATGGCCAATATCTTCAACAAAATGCAATTCATCGCTTTTTGATTACAACATTTATTTTGCAATCGGTTCGGGTATGTGCTGTTCCATGTGCAAAGTGCGCAACTCATTGGACGCACTTGGTCAAAATCATTACAGATAATAATGGTACTCATGCATTGATTCAGAAATTTAATATCCTTGAGCAAGCGTAAATGTATTGTAAAATTTTTGTATGGAATCATGTCCTTTTATTCACAAATCTAGCACAGATATATGTTTCGTATGGAAATGGTTTTTAATTTCCTAATTTTCCAATTAATTTCATTACGGTTTCCACAAACCACAAAAGCCTATTCTTCTCCGGAATTCAAAAATATAAAAAAAATCGATTTACATGAAAAAATAATTTCCATGAGTAAGTATGCCTGATTGTGCATTAAGTTGTCAATACACACAAACTGATACAAATACTCAACGATTGCGATGAATTTATACAATATGAATTTCAGATGTCAGTTGATTCAGTTGGGAAAAATCGTTTATGGAAAGATCCTCCCTATTCTTGCAATTTTTGGTCAATAGCTGAGCTTTTTTACTTCTGTTAATAGCGTTTCATATTCTTCACCAAAATTATAGCTAAGAGTTAAATAACCAAATTACTTCTTAGTGTTTTTAAGCATGCTAATGAAAAAGTCTAACTGGGCGTATGAGTGACATTTATTTCATAGTTCCACAAATTGATATTTTTTGATTAATTCTGGGATAACTCAACAATGTAAAAAACATTGTTAAGCCACAAGTTTGTTCTGAAAGTAGAGCTAATAGAAAATACTCGTACCTTGTCGTAAAATAATTAAATTATCTTGTATTGAATATTACTCATACGCCATGTATACCACAATTGACAAATGGTCAAATTTAAATAAATTGATCTAGGAAAACGAAGAGACACGAGTATTATTCATAACGTAAAACGCCATAGCTGATCACGAACTCGAGGTCCACCACTTATCTCAAGCTACAGTTTTAAAAATATATTTGACTAGTCAGGAATCAAAAGAGTTTATTTGAAGGTTTTCTCGTATCGAGTAAATCACAAACACCCGCAGAAATACCCAAAAGTAATAATTCAGGCCTTCAAAATTCCAATTCGTAATAATGCTGGTAATTGGACACTTTTGATTCCTGATGACTCATTTAACCTCGTTGTACAATTTGAATGCCATTTCGTTACATTCTCCTTTAGTCAATATACCAGTACCAGAAAAGTAACAGAAAATAGCAAAAGGCTAATATGCTTCAGTAAACACTTTCCTGTCAAATATGTGTAAAGCTTTGGAAGCTACATGCTCTTCTTTGAATTGGAAGTACCATGGAAATCTATTCACAAAGTTCGCATTTTATAGTTACCCAACCGGGATTATACTTGGAATACCTCTCACATTGTTCATTAAGAGGGGGGCGTCTCTAAGTGCCCTAATAATGCTCGGTATCAGTGACTACAAGAGCGGAACACTACAAGCTAACTTTACCTGACAGGATTATCTGGAGAAATTGGTGAATCAGCGGCAGAAACATCAGAACACATTCTGCTCGAGTGGCAGGAAAAAACTGATTTCTATTTTAGTTATCCCAAACAAAGTCTGGAACACAAATCCACTTAATGTACTTAAATTTATAAAAAGCCTTTGACCTGGAAAGCTAGAATACTAATCTTAATAGGTCGCAGTGCTCACTTTGGCCTATCATTAATACTATTATTAGTTTATTTTATTATTATTTTCTATTCTTAATAAGCAAAGTTCAAGGAGACCATCCCAACAGCAGTACACTTCCACCTTCCGGCTCCTTGCAATACGTGCACATGCCATTAAGCGAAAATAATTTATTAATGGCCCTCATTAGGAGACGGCAATTGCACTTCAAAGATTTCATTGTAAACAACTTATATGCAGCACAACATACAATAAACAACATGCAGTCAAAGTCAAAGCAGCAGAAGCATAACACCGCCATCTCGAATGCCGGTTACTTGTGTGTGCGGATATTAATTAATTTACCTGCAGCAATATGGCTGCCAATGGCCATTTCCGGTCTACAGCTTTTTAAGGGCGGTCGAGCTCATGTGCCTCTCTGCATCATAAACAACACGCATTGCATTGCAGCATGCACTTACTTACTTACACGCTCGCCTGCCTTACTAACACGTTCACGCCGAAGCGTCGTAATGTTTTAATTTGCTCGAATGCTTTTCACAACAAGCACACAATGGGAGAGCAGCAGCGGCCGGATATCGGTGAGACGATGACTTGGGCCCGCATGTGTCCTTTGAGCGTGAGTGCGTGTGTTGTTTGTTCGGTGTGCACTGCTTTAGCTGGTGTGTATCTATTTATCGATTTGTACATTTTATGGGTGAAAAGGTGCCGAATTAGGTGATCGCTTAATCGTTCTAATGGTTGTTGTTTGCTCTTGTATACGATCCAAATAATATTTTAAAATTACCAAAGCCCTTTCTTCTGCTATTCTCTCTTCATAAAATGGGTCGGTGTTTATTTCCAAATTGAACTGAAGTATCGTTCAACATTAATTGTCCTTGTCGGCAGCAGGCGTTCAATCTATGCCCACTTGGCACTTAACCTCGATACATCAAACTGCCATAATGTGATACTCTCTCTGCACTATTAAAGTCACCAAGTAGATGTTGTGGTTTATGTGCATACACATTTTTTTTTTTTTTTATATTTATTTATTATTATTTTTTGTTGTTGATCACTCACAGTATCGCTGTCATATTTATTCGCGCGTTTTTCAATACAACACAACGCGACAAATGCCGCCAAAGATGCCGCCTGACGCTGATGAGAACGCGCAATTGACGTTAACTTTGAAGTGGCACTATCAGCGTCATCAGCATCGCCATCATTATTGTCCTCATCATGCTGATCATCGCCACCATCATAGTCATCAGCATGAGCAAGAGCATGGTGACGGCGTTATTGCCTTACATTGGTGGTACTGCATCTATTGCATAGCCGCTGTTGTTCTTGCTGTTGTTGTTGTTATTATTTTTTTATTATTGTGATTGCCCATAACTGTCATCGCAATAAATTTTCCATTTTGCTCGAGCACCACTTTTATTATAACTGCAGCGGCGCATGCTGCTGCATGGAGAGTTGCCATCGTCGTCGTTGTCGTTGTCGTCGTCAGTGGTGCTGCAGTACGTTTTTCAAGGAAACGACAACGCCATTGTCATCATCATTGCTGTTGCTGTTGTTGTTGTTGTCGTTGTCTGATAGTTGACTAATGTTCGTTAAAATAGAAAAGGACAAAAAAGAAAAAAAAAGAGAATATTTGAAATGCAGGACTCTTCTGCTGGGACATCCTTACTGCAAATGCAAACTGAAGGAACGACAGAAAATTGCATGAAAAATTTGAATAAAAATGAAATTCAAAGCAGGGAGAAAAGTAAGTGACAAGGCCAACAAACACTTTGGCTCTTTTTTTCCTTCTTGTTTTTGTTTTGTTTGCAAGTGAAGTTTGACGATTGACCTTTTTCCGTTTGAATTTGAATTGTAAATTTAATTGTTGTAAATGGCAGCGGAGTTTATTTCTATTTTTATGATAATGTGGCATACCATTTAAAGTACAAGTGGGGGGCATTTAATATTCTAGCAAATTTATTTAATTTTTATTTTAAGTTTTAATTGAATTTTCAATAAGAATTTAACGAAAATAGACTTCTGGCCACATGCCCCCCTTCTAAACTATCTCTCTGTTCGCGTACGCGCATATGGTCTCAACTTAATGAGCTCGCCAAAAATATGCACACCGTTTTTAATGGAAATCAAAACCGCACTCATGCGTGGAAAATCGCGAATACGTAATTTTGTTGCGAGAGAACAAAGGTTAATGTTTTCAAAATTACTATTAAATCACACAAACAACAACGACGAACAAAAAAAAAATGAAAAAAGCGGATACAAACTGCTTTACATAAAAACGCACACAGACACCTAACACCACGCTGTAGGCAAGCGACCGCCATTAGAAATTTCAAATTTGAATTTCAAACGAAGTGCAACGAACGGACCGCGGACATAAGCGGATCCTGCAGAGACACCAACGATGCCAGTATAAACGCACATCAGCAGATGGTGGCTGCCAGCCTGAGTGTGTGTTTGTGTGTGTGTGTGTCGTTGTGCTATGTGAACGTAATTAACAGTTATGGCGCGCCATCGATGCACTTAATACAAAAAACAACATAACGCCCAAAACAAAAGCATTATAGAATGGAAACATTTCGTATTTTTGGCAAATGCAAAGCTTCGTTATATTATTAAGGAATTTAGAATGCACCAAACAATAGCAACAACAACAACAGCAGCGACGTGAGCCACACAACCAACGAATACCAAAAATTAATTACGAAATAACTGTGGGGCAGTGGTGGGTGTGGCCGTGTGACGTGCTGCCATATCGCTTTACCGAACTATTTCCAAGCGAAAATATAAAAACAAAATTTATGCACTGCAAGCAAGAAATTTGAGTTTCGCAGTTTTTCAATGAAATTTGTGCAGTAGAGCGAGGGCATGGCGGGGGGGGGGGGGGTAAAACCCTGCTTATGTGGTCTTCGGGGACTTAGATTGTTATTTGAAAATTGATAATAATCAATGTGCATAAATTATGATTGCATTAGTTTTGGTTGATTAGACTCATTTTCTTGTTGTAGAAATAAATATTATTACGGCTGATTTTGATTGCGAAATAATTTCATTTTTAAGTACCTCCATGCCATCCGTTCCCATACTTTTGCGGTTAATTTTTTTTCATAATTCCACAAATTGCAATTAAATGGTATACGTTAGATTAGGTTTTATTGGGAGATGTATGTTATATAAGAAAATCATAGCATAGGCCACTGTATGGAGCATTTGCAACGCTGATTGCTTTGAGTAAAACATTTTAAATATTTAATGAAATTCCCAATGGGTTTTAGATCATTCTTGGCAAGATCATCGAGATTATTGACAAAGTAGCTATCAAGTGCTTTATAACTGGTTTGCCAGCGTCAGACATTCGCAAAGGTAATGGAAAATAGTCTCTTCAACGTCAGAATCTTTGTAACTCCTGCGTATAACGAAAACGTATCTGGGACTTGCTACAATGCAGAGGCATTTTCCCAAAAACTGTTAGCCTTATCCCATTTCAGGCCGCTGTTCGAGTACTCAAACAACAATAGATAAGGTTACTGTTCGAGTTCTCTTCCCAATCGTCCTTGATGGCATCCTGGGCGGAGCTCTTAATCAAACCAACAGAGGAATTCGTTGGAACTTCAAAGAGCACCAGAAGATCTCGACTACGCGGATGATATAAGCTTACAGTCGACCAAGCATTCAGATATGCAAAATAAGCTGGACGATCTTGTTTTGGAGTCTGAAGATCCACCCATTCAAAACTAAAGGCATAACGCTCAATTCATCCAGAGAAACTACTAGCTTCATGTCCGGAAGCGGCAGCAGTGTCACCACTATGGATGGAGGAGCGAAGGATGACGAGAGTAGAAAAAACAAAATGCGCATTCAGTCAGCTGTACAAGATCTGGAGGTCTTCGTTTATATCCACCAAAAAAAATCTCCAAATTTTTTACTGCAATGTCAAATTATTGCTGCTCTACGGCTGTAAGATATGCTTGGCAACAGAAATTCTGATGTCCAAATTGCAAGTGTTTGCAAAACAAATGCCTGAGGAGGCTCTTTACGATCTGGTAGCCCAAAATGATCTCAAACGCTGAGCTGCACCAAAGAAGGAATTAGAGGCCCATAGCAAATGAGATAAAACTACGAAGATGTGGTGGATCGGCTACACCGAAAACCTTCCAGTGAAGTGTGCTGCCAGGCGTCACAGAATGGTATGAATTCGTAAGTTAGATTTCACATGCCCTTGATCTAGTTTCACCAATTTCGTCACACAGCACCAAGACAACCTATTCGCCACCGACGTCACTGCATGCTCGTGTCGTGATCTCCATATTTTCAAATTTTCTATCTTATTAGCATCTTTAGCAGTCCAAGTGGCTGATGACGATGATGACGTTAGCGCCCTGTTTCATGGGCCATGAATTTAATGAAATTTACGCAGATACCCCAAGCGAGATCTGAAAATATTAAACGTAATCCGTGGCGCTGGCTAAAGTATGTACTTGTGTACATCGGCGTGCACAGATGCCTGCCGGGACGAACGGGTTGCGCCGTGTGCCGCAGTACGCTGAGTGCATGCAATTAATTAATAAATTAGAAAATTTTCATTAACTTTTTAGGGGTTGAGCCAGTCAGTGTGCTAGGATATTGTTCTTGTTGCTGTTGTCCATTATGTGGCATTCTTGTTGTTGTTGTTGTTGTGCTTGATAATGGTTGACACTGTTCTGTAGCCGTTACTAATGTTTGGTTATAGCTGCGTTCATTTTCCGAGCGCTGTGGCTGTTGTTCTTTCGGTTGTCATTATTATTAATAATAATAATTTTCGCTTTTCGCCAATTTGCAAAAGTATGTTTGCCGCTTACGCTTTCATTCACTAATACACACAATAAACATTTGTGTTTTATGATGAAATTATTGTTGGCACCATTGTGTTATTCTTGGTTTGCTGTTGCTGTTGCTGGGATGCTACTGCCACTGTTGATAGTTGCGCAGTGATGCGTTGTGTTTCTTTTTGTAAACTGGTTGAATGCAAACACATTATTATACTTGGATAAATGGGAAAATTAAATGGCATTAGATTGTTGGTGGCAACTTCAACATTTCCATGAATGAATAGAATGCAACAAAGATAAAACATTCAAAATTAACTATTCTAAACGAAAATGTCATCACAAACCATTTTTATTTACAACATTATTTGAAACAAAAACAAATTGGTCCAAATAAAGGATTTTTTGAATATGTTTGATGTAAAATGTCACTGTTCACTGAACCTAATAAAAGAGGCATCGAAATGTTAGTGTATAGGTCAGATGCTATATCCATTGGAAAATTTAAAGTTAAAAAAACACTATGTACATATTAGCGCTGCACAGTGTCTCGCCTTCACATAAGCGATAGCCGAAAATGAGAATCGTGGTCTGAATCCATTGACATAATTCTCTTGTGCCATTCTCTTGGTTTTACTCCAGTAAATGTTAACATATCCGCCTTCGGTTTCTAAAAGACGTCTCCAGGTATTCGATAGTCTTCTTAATCTTCAGCTACATGGGGACTCCAATTAATAGCACTTCGTGTGATATCATCAGGCGGTCTGCGCAGGATATGGCCAACCCGGCTTCACTTTCTTTTTCTTATATCAATTCACACCGAATTTTGGTATGTTCTTATCCATAAATCGACACTTGATATTACATCAGGCCGTAGGCATCACTTAACAAAAACTAGCAATGTGTAAAAATCGTCAGCCGACGATTTTTTCTACTACAAATGCAGATGCAAATATCTAAAGATGGGGAAAATTGCTTTTTACCCGCCTTTAGTCCCTCGTTTATACACGCCTACGGTGCCACACGTGACTACACTTTGCTGGCTCAGCATTCTCAACACTAGTCTGAGTGAAGGTGTCGGCTATAGAGCCCGCCTCCTACTTGCCATACGCACCGAAATGACCAAAAACATCAAAATGACCACCGAATAGAGGTTAAACACGATTACCCGAATTTGATACATTTTCAGAATTTTGTATTTGCCAAAAAGACCAAAAATATTTGATTACAAATGGTTCAAAGAACTTTCATTATTGTAATTGTGCATTTCTGCACACAGAAAAAATTAGTAGTTGCCGCTATGAAATTTCGGCTGCAGCAGTATGATATCCGTTTAAGACAAGTCAAATTCGGTTGTAACATCAGAAATTGAACAATTCTATTCGGTTAGGATAACTGAATTGAAGATTTTAATACAATTTGTTTCTGTTGGGTGTACCTTTAATATAATTCAGCTACAGCAACCGAATCGCCAGAATTTGTTTGTGACGGCAACTGCATATTTCCGATACCCACAAATGACCGCTCGTCAGCCGGTTGAACTGGATCGGCAACTAGTGCTCACTAGTTTTCCATGTAATGACTGAATTCCTCATGTTGCTGCAGCCGAAAGATTCGTTCGCATTAGCAGATTAAATTTTCCCAGTGCAAGGGTGAAGTGTGTGCGCCTCGCAGACCCAACGGTTCAGTAATTTTTGTGCAATTATTAATTTCTGCTCACTGAGCAATCCAATAAACAGTTGCGTTTGCGAAATGCTCTCCATATTTCCGATAGCCAATCAAAAGTATACAGAAATGAAATATCTTTGAACACACTTTTTACGACAATCCCACAATCCTTTGGCAAACACATGTATGCTCGCCTGATAAAAACACAATTTATTGGAATATTTTGGTAATATTATTTCCATGTGTCAGTATTGATACAACCGCTGCTATTTTTTTTCCGAGTGTACGAAAGCATTATCGAAATCATTTAAATTGCAAATTGTGCATTTGGCTTAAAAAGGGCGGCAAACAGAAAAGCAATGCGAGAGTGTCTCTTCGTGTATGTGTGTGTGCTTGGTACAGAAAAAAAAAATGTAGTATGTAAAAATAAAGAAAATCATGACATTTGGGATTTTTTGATGCGTACACAAAGGCAGGTCCTTTTTATTATCCTGGGCGCTTCTGCAGCACGCGCTTGATTATTGATGCGCATTTCAATGCAAACACGCAGGCACCATAAAAACTCAAACGAAAAATACAATAAAATGTCGAAATAACTACCGCTGGCTGGGAATTCAATGTGAAAAGCAGCAAATAAGGAAAAGGGAGCAAAAAGCGACGAGAGAGACCAACGAAAATTTTATGTAAAATAAAAACGAGTAAATGACAACAAAAATATTTATTCATTAGCACAGTTCGAATAATTCGAAAGGACAGCGTAATAAATAATTGATAAATTGCAGATGAATTTTAATATTAAATGACAGTGTTTCTGAGTGCGTGTGTGTGAGTGTGTGCACTGTGATGTGTGCCATATGCCAAACGATGGGGAATTCACAATGATTTGAGGCGAAACTCAAGTGCAATTATGGAAACATTTGATACATTTTTATCAGAAATTATACAATGTAAAGTCAATTAAAATGTTTTCTTTTTTGCCCCCTTTGTATCCGGCAAACATAAAACTTACATACAATCGTCCATCTTATCAATGATGTATTGCAATCAAGTGCGTATCTTCTCCACCCCACCACCTGCCATTAATGGGCCGAATTGCACACGAAAAGAATCATAAAAACGCTTCAAACTTCTTTCATGGCGAGAACGATGACGACGACATTTTACGATCGCTTCGCATACTCGTATGCATGCGCTACTTGCCCGAGTAGGTATATTTTAATGCATAGCCCTAGGCGCGCTGATACGTTGAAATGATGCCCGCTGCCGATGCCATTTGCAATTGCTTTTGGGCGCATAAAAGCGCTCTTTAATGTTTAATGCAATGCGTGCAAAAGTGGACAGGCGAAGCGCCAATAAAATGAACTCACATTACGGATACTGGCGTGGTGTTTCCGCCACGCGGACAGCACAGCAGCAGCCATGAACGAGGACGATTTTTAAAGCCATTGACGCTTTGCGGATGATGAATACAAACAGCTGAGCAAATTGCTTATGAGGGTCGTAAAGGAGAACTTTTTCTTCTTCGTCGTCGTCGTACGTTTTATTGCACCGGGACGATGAATGGCGCTACAAAACATATGTCGTCGCTGGCATTAAAGGAGTGATTCGGGCTGCAATTAAACCCAAGATTGAAAGCCTTTAATGTGCCATCAAATTGAAATTCAATTTATGGGTAAAATTTATTTTTAAATTGCCACTTATGCCATCATCATTCAGATGATTTGAAAGCCTACACTTGTGCACTTTAATTAACAGGATCAATTAAGAATTTAATCTACTGCAAAATAATACGAAATATACTTCATAATTTTTCAAACGAATCCCCTAAAAGCTGAATTTTCTATGAAATTTCTTTCAATAAATCATATTCATATCCATTGGCCCGACATAAGTGCAATTACGTTCCCAAGATGATAACGACGGCAAGGACTAAAAATGGCAAAGAACAAGCTACACACAAAAAAAAAAATTGTTAAGGAAGTAGCTCTTGGCAGCCCGAGTCTCTGCCACTTGGGAATGCTAAGTAAAAAGCGTATTCAAAGTAATTTGCTTTATTAAAATAAGACAAAAGAAAAATGTTCTCATCTCAGGATGATGGTTGGTGTCAAAAGTAAAATGCACTTGTGGAAATCATAGCATCATAGTATCTTCACATACACACTCGATGGTGCTTGTGTATAGAGATTGCGAATGTCAAAGGTAAAGGGAATAGTTGTAGTTCATGCATCTTGATTTTGCTTAAAGAAAATTTGTATTCTTATTAAAACATTTAAAAATAAGTGAACAAGTTTCAGTCGGTCAAAGGCGACTTATAAATACCCTACTCTACACTGGAAGCTAAAAAAATATATTAAACTGCCAGTCGGAATGTGCTTCCTTTTGGCCTTAAATCCTCCCAAAAAATTGAGTAGCCGATCGTATAAATTGCCTTATTGGATACGCCATCTTGAATTGCCCGTCGTAGACATAGTGGTAACAACTATCTGTTCATTAAAAATTTGCAGTCCTTCCTTCGTGATCTTTATCCAATTCGAAAGCTTGGTGTGCAATGCGAAGTGTTTCAATTGAGAGATTTTTAGTTTGGAGTTTCGTATTGAAGAAGGCCAGTCCTAGTATTTTGAGTCTACATCTGGCTAGCGCAGGTCAATAGCAGAGCAAACGTTCAAGTGTTTCCTCCTCATCAGGTTCGTTACAGTTCAGATCAGTTTGAATTGTTCTCGGTTGAAGGATACGATGTAGTTGGCTGTATTTTGGCCAGAACATTTTATTAGCCCTTTTAGGTCCTATAACTTTTCGATATATTTTCGATAAGTGTTTTCATTGTTCCTGATCCAGGGAAAATTTTGAATTTCCGTAAAAAATTTGTCATATCAAAGAGAAAATTTGGACGTGTTCAGGCCAAGTGAAAATTCATTTTCCAGTGTAATTTTTTTGATAGTGTAATCGGGTATTTTCCAGGCCAGTTTCACATTCATCATTTGATCACTTTAATTCACATAGTGGTGGTGAAACTTTTAATGGTCTATGTTGTGCCTTCAACTGTTAAATGATGACTGTGCAACTCACCCTAAGAGTTTCATTCCAACAATCTCACCTTGCTTATCCCGAACCCTGTATAGCAACAAATAGACTCACACAAAGGACTTTCCTATGAATTCCTAATGTATGTATTCTACTTTGCTGCAAGTGCTGTCATTAAAAATGATGCCAAATCTCTCAAAGACAGATACACACAGAGACACACACGTAGTGGCAACAGCAGAAACAACACAACTAATAAGAAGTAATGAAAATGAAATGCTCGGAACATTTTAAGTTCTTTATGCTCGCCTCACACCGACTGTGATTGTGAGTTATGCTGAAATAGCATATTTGATGAAGTCAATTCACATTTGGCCTTAAGAAAGCCAACAACGCCATCACTGCCACATCACTACCACCACCGGCAGAAGCAACATCAAAAGAGCCCACCACAACTGAGTAACAGCACCCAGTCCAACCATCATTGACATGACACTATGAACAAGTACTTGTAGAAACAGCAGCATTACGCACTTGTCAGTGTGTGTGTGTGTGTGTGTGTGTGTGTTTCTCACTCACACTACTTACAAGTGACGAAAATAACCGACATTTTCCTTTTCTTTCTTGGGTTTTTGGTTCATTTTTCTTGTTGTACTGCGCTCGGGCATAACTACTTTCGAGATAAATTAGAGCCAAATGTGAAAAAGGTTAATTTCACATTCAGTTTTCACTGTTTCCGCTTGCCTTTCTTCATCAATAAGGAGGGGGGGGGGGGGGGGGCGAATTATTCGTTATGTATTCGAGAGCTGAAACCTTTTTGGGCCGTTCGCATGCGTCTAATGCAATACGATTCAAGCTCAATCGGCATCCTACTTCATGGCAAATGCACTTAGTTCGTGTGCCATCTAATCCCCAAGACACATTTCCTTCCGTGTAAACTGTTGCAGCAGCGACTGTTAGAGCGAAACGGAAATGAAGTAGTGTCGAGTGAGCTGGAACTATCCGTTTCCGTTGGCCCCAACGTAGATAATTGCGAGTAACAGGTGTAAAGGATGGAATTGCGTTTCAAAAAAGCAAAAGAAAAAAAAGAAATGAACACTTCAAGTTGCTATGGAAGGAGAAGCAATTGAAGATTGGTTTAAATTTTTTGAGTAATTTTTTTTGTGACTATTTTTTTATATAAGAGGCTGAAATTTTAAATATTTTATAAAAAAATATTTATTCCGTTGCTAGGCCAATATTATCCCACTGTAATTAATTTTTAATTACGTCCTCCTCCTTCGTCTTCTGCCA
The DNA here is from genome assembly GCA_951394025.1 of Heteromyza rotundicornis. Lineage (NCBI taxonomy): Eukaryota > Metazoa > Arthropoda > Insecta > Diptera > Heleomyzidae > Heteromyza > Heteromyza rotundicornis. The sequence goes on from OX596012.1 coordinate 63,411,460, forward strand.
TTTTGGCTTCCATTTCGTTTGGCTGCCTTAAGTTTTTCGCTCTCGCGCAAAACTCACCACAAAGTTTCCCCTTTCAATTAGTCGAGAAGTACATTTCGTGCATTTCCATTTCAACTTATTTCGCTTCAGCAGTGAAACACAATTTACATTTAACCAACGCAGTCATCAGTGCGTGTGTGTCTTGTAATGCTGTTAAAACTCAAAAGTTCAGAGCTTATGCTTTTTCATACTTATGTACACAGAAAATATATAAAAAAAAAAAGTAGTAACTACTTTTTGTGCTCCTTTGCCTTTTGAGTTCATACAGATATACATTTCCATTATGCGAATGGGTTTGTGAATGCGCAACAAAAAATGGTGTTTGTAATTTCGTATTTGTGCTTTCTCGTATACCGCCAATTAAATTATTACAAACACACTTTCACATTAAGGCACTATCGCGCAAAAGTGCGAGAAATATGGTAATGCTATTCCCTCTGAGGACGCGGCAGAGGCTGTGCCATCCGCAAACCATTTGCTAGTTTTAGTTTTGAATGTGAAAATATGTTTGCGAATTATTGTGCGTATCTCTAATGCTTTTGTGGCGGTGCGCACTTCGTTACCTACAAGGTTAGGCTTAAGTGGAGAATTGATGTAGTTTTCATCAAAAGAAACGCGCATCTTAATGAGGCCTCTGGAGAGAACCAATTTAATTTGATGATGTTATTCCCAGTGCATTTCGTATATGTATAGGAGCCACTTCATGCCAAATCATCCATGACACATGTTTCCGATTTGCATAAAATATTGCGGTTCGATGGAGGAACATGACTAATGAGAAATTCAATATATTAAATTTTTCATGACTTATTTTATATTTTACAGTAAAACAAAAATAAAAGTACCATTTCCTTTACTTTGGAATATTTTAAAATTGGTTTGAGTAAAAAATCGGAAGAAAATCGCACTTTCACCACCTTCAGTAGATTTGAAGTAAATCGGAGATATGAAATTTGAGTCAAATAAAAAATACCCCGCAGGTATGAGCACAATATCTTCTTCGTTAAATAATTTTTTTAAAATTTGAAAATTTGTAATTATTTTGTGTACAACAATTTTGAGGCTTTCACAAACCCCCGGGGTTTCACACATTTTTTCTAGTATTTTCAGGCCTGCTGACCACGAATATGTCATCAGCCCTTTCGGGTAACCTCTATTTTGTTTAAATAAGTCCCAGAAAATACACTCCGCGTCAATAGAATAGGTTCACTGGTTTGAAAAAACCAAAATTTCGTTTCGAACTGAACGAGGTTTCAAAGAGATTGTTTTACAGCAATGCATAGTCAATAAAAATCAACAACAATGAACTCATTGAAACCTCGTTCCGTAAGGGATCGAAATTTTTGTTTTTTCAAACCAGTGATCCTATTCTATTGACGCGGAGTGTACTAGAAAAAATATATGAAAGCCAGGGAATCTTTTTAACATTTGTAAATTATTCGATATTTTACGACATATTTTTCAATATTTTTTTTGATAAATTTTTGAAAGTTTTTTTTTTGTTTTTTTCACAATAAGTTTTCGATATTTTTTCATTACAGTGTAATTTTTCTATAATTTTCTAAAAATTTTTTCAAAAATTTTAAACATTTTTTTTTGTTTGTTTTTGTAAAATTTTGTACTAGGATTTTTTCTATTTCATCCCTGTTTCATTTCCTTTTGTTCTTGTGCATTTTAATATATTTTCGATTTTATTCCCATTCCGTCCCTGAGATAATTTCCAACGATATCTAAAAGGACTTCCAAATCGGTTCAGTATTTATTAAAACATAAATAATATTTGGAGTCCATTTTTAAATGGGAGATAGGCGTGGTTTTCATACAATGTTGTTCAATTTCAACCCCGTCCAGAAGCAAAATTTTGGTATCGATAGCTTAATAAGTACAGTAGTTACAGGCGAAATGAAGAGCCGATGGGACATCTGAAGACTAATGACAGACAACAAATACACAAACAACGAAAAAAATGGTCATAACTAAGATGCAAATTGATGAAATCAATTGTAAACATTCTATACATCCTCAACGTGGAAAAAATATTTTATTTTTAATAAATTTTTATCATAAGAAAAAAAAAGTTTTTTTCTATTAATGATGCAGTTTTGGTCTTTGAAAAATTCTCACAAAAAACCTTCTTAATTTCTTTTTTTCTCCAATCAATAATTTTCCATGCAACAGCGCAGATTAAACATGCTAGTGTGAAACATGAATTTCCGCAAAGTTACTTAGTTTTCGATTGAATATGAAATTAGAGGCGCGAAGAAAATGTCTTTGTATTAACAGTTCCCTTCACATGCGGCATACCTATTCATATTTGATGAATACATATGCAACCAGAAAATGTTCGCAACAAACTTTTGCGTCATGACAACCAATGAAAGAGTTAACAAATGGTACGCCAGTTGCGTACCCATCAGGCAAAGTAAGCTATGTAGTAACGCTGACTGGCTGACTGGCTCACTGACTTGACTCTGTTAGCTATGAGCATGTACGACGACATGTTGCCGTTAGAACTACTATTATTACTATTTGCATGCAACACTGCATACGCATCTATGCAAATGAGCGTAATGCAAATGTAAAGTTACATTTGAGATGAAATTTTGGGATTTTCTTAAAAGGCGCAAAAGTTTTATACTAGTGTGTGTGTGTGTGTGTGTGTGACTTGCTTAGAAATTATTAGCAAGTGGAAGTGTTTGTGTGTGTGTATGTTTCTGTGGCAACAACGCACCAATTTGACTTGTTGGCAAGTTTATGTATGTGTAGGGCTGTGAGTGATGGCTTAGATGGTTTGATGAATGCGTATATGGATAAGTGCACTGAATTCCATTCAACCTTAAGGCAAATTCGGTGGCTGCTAATGCCATATGGCATTAGTTCAATTTAATTCTTTTAACTTTGAGTTTCACTTAACTTTGTGTGAGATAAGATAAGATGTAATTGTATTTGTTGAAAAAATAGTAATTACACATTCACAATTGTAATCTTATCGCAGCAGCAATTTGCTGATTTTTTAAATTAATAAAACTATAAATTACGTATACGCCATGTGGTGTGTAGTGAAAAAACTTTAAAAAAAATATGCTTATGTGTGTGTGCAATAGGTGCCATGCTGTTTTCACAGAGGACATAATCCCAAGGAGAAAAAAACTCCATTTCAGGAGTCACTCTTTCGTTGTTGGACATTTTTTACAAATAAAAGTGAGTCAAGATTTTCCTCTGCTGTTAATCTCTTTGTTGGCTATCTTTTTCCAACTGTGTAGTATTTTTTTAAAGTAATTTTTGTGAAATATATGAATTAACCATTCGACCATTAACCATTTGGTGTGTTGCCCAGGCCCCTGTAGTTTTCGTTGTCCCATGTATGCAAATATGCTGTGTGAGTGTGTGTGTGTGAGTGTGAATCAATAGAGCGTTATTTTTTCATATGCATGCATATTATTTTTTCAAAATTGCAATTTGCAACATTACTTTTGTGCAAAATTTACAGTTCATATCTTTATGGCTTATCGCGAACTGCATTGTGTCAGTCCTGGGCCCCACCACTTCCATTCACTCCACACCACTTCACTTCACTTCATTTCACTGAGTGGCAAATTGTATATGTACGATTATGTATTTTTTATATTCCGTTGTTTTTGTTGTTGTTGTTGCATCATTCCACCAACAACAAAAAACTGTAATTTAATAAAAATTTTATTTATGTTCATTCATGTTTATTATGGCACTATAAAAAACTGCAAATATGAAGAAAAATGCACGCGTTTTCCTGTTTCGTTTGCATATACTTCGGCGGCGCAGTTCATTGCAAAATGAGGCGACATTAAATACAACAACAACAAAAACGGGGGGAGGGGGGAAAAAAAATAATGAAACGGCATACAAAATTGTCGCATTTTTTGACAGTCACCGATTTTATGTGGCTCAGTTTCCGTTGCTATATACAATGTGTGTGGTCGCTCTGCCAATGTTGCTCATAAATAAGCTTAATAGCGAAATTGTTGCAAAATCTGCAGAAATGCGTTTAAATTCTTCCACAAAATTAATTGGCCGAAAAACGCAATTAGGCGAGCGCATAAATTCTGCATTTTGATTGCTCTGCAGATGTTGCACCATACAAACATCTTTATCTGCCGTATAAAATAAATTTCAAAAGTCCATTTGCGGCGTAATGTCATTAATTATAATTAATAATTGAAAACGGCGCCGCAGTGACTTTGTGAATGCATATAACTTAACTTTTAGTTTTCTTCCAATCGACCATAAAATAACTGCATCACAAATCACTAGGTTGTCTGGAGATTTATGACATGTGGTGGAATTTAATATTTTAAAATTAATACAATTTATGCATTTTCCTTTGCTCCATTCAATTTCTAATGGCAATTGTATACTTCATAGGAACCCTCAAAATATTTCATTTCATACGATTTTTATACCCGACTAGTGTCTCAAGAATCCTTTGTCAGGATATATTGTTTTTGTCACACCGTTTGTAATGCTGAAAAGAAGACGATATGGGCAATGTTGCTGGGCATCGCCTGAAAACACTTAATTCGATTTTACTTTAAAAACCAAACATTCCAATGTATACATTAGGGTACATTAGGATGGTACTAACTGAGATCTGGTAGGTAAGTACTAGAAGGGTGTACTTAAGGGCAATGACGTATGAGGCATTGTTGTAGGTCTCCTCGAGATAATAAATGGTGACGATATGATGAAATATGTCGATGCGCTACCTCTACGATCGACCAAAAAAAAAAAGAAAATTTTTTTCGGAATCTCCTTCCAAATTTGCTTCAAATTAGCTGGTGTGCAGTTAACTTTTTTTTGTTCCCCCTATAAGGTGATACGGTCTAATGGACATGGACCGCAACAACATGGAAATGAAACTAAATTTTGGAAATAGAAAGGAATTGAAGTGAAAATGGAAATGGAAATGACCGAGGTCACCAAATCCGTGCGTCATGCGGATGTGTCGCTCGATCGGTTGGGCAGGTAAAAGGGTCCGATGGGATTCGTCGTTTAAAAAAAAAGAGACTATCAAATCGCTTGAGATTATTTTGCCTGTTGTTCGATAAAATATCGAAAAAGTATCATAAAATCATTGTTAAATTACCGGTGATTATCCAACTCGTCGTGGTGTGGGGGCTGAATAGGGTCAATGATTCTCGAAATTCTCCCAGAAGAGTCCTGTAACCAAGAGATTATGGTGTTATACGACCTGTGCCGATCATCAACCTGGCTGAAGGTCCATTAAAACTAGAGAGTGGACTATCTTCGGCTATACCGAAGCTGAAATACCCCCACACAGTAGGAAAAAGTACCTTGAACATAAAAAATTGTGGTCTCAAGACCCTATTTTGAGCCAATTATAGGTGGTTTTGGAGCCCGGACCATGTCAAAAATACGTTTCTAAACATTTCCAATCGAATACAATAATAAAAAATTTTTACCTTTTTTTTCGGTGTATGGGAGCCACGCCCAATTTTTGTCCGATTTGGCTGATTCTCGAACTTGATCTCAGTATTCACGAGAAAAACATGTAAAAAAAGTTTCAAGTCGATATCTCCAAAACTGCGACCGCTATCGTGCGGACGGACAGACGGACAGACGGACAGACGGACAGACGGACAGACGGACAGACGGACAGACGGACAGACGGACAGACGGACGGACAGACAGACGGACATCGCTAAATCGACTCAGGAGGTGATACTGATCAAGAATATATATACTTTTCCATACCGGACACGCCTCCTTATGGGCGTTACAAACGTTGTGACAAAGTTAGTATACCCTGCCACAGTGAGTGTGGGGGTATAAATATCTCAGTTCCTAATGGAGTATCCGAATACCAAGCGGATCGTACTGCAATAAGATTTCAGGCAGGCTTGGGAGTGGCATCGGAAGATACGACCAACGACGAGTAGTAAAAATTGACGTTTTGCTAGGCTAAAGAAATTTTGGACTAGTCCCAGTCCCTTGCCCAAGTCCGAGCTGATCTCAACACCTTTTCCATTTAAATTTTCTTGGACCGCCGGTACTTTTGAAATTTTTTTCTATAATGGTAGATTTGTAATGCATTTCATGCAAACCCACCGGAAGTTGTGACCAACTGCTTCATTTCATCGTCATTGTGTGCATTTGACTCAATAAAACCTAAAAAAAAAATGTACAAGAAATTAATGACATCTTAGCGAAACGCAACAAAGCATGGCAAATTCAATCACGACTAAAAGTCTTAAACAACCGAACAATGTACAACGTGCAATCACAACGGGGAACAATGTCACAATTGCAGCTAAACCGAGATAAGCACTCAGGGTTGTGGTGGTGGTGGTGGTGACGATTCGCACTTAAAAATGCAATTTGAGAAAAATTCACACCAAACACACGACGAGTGGAGAGTGCCGCAGTGCAATTGGGTTTCGTGGCCACAATAGTACAACAACAACAACAACAACCACAATGGCAGAGCAGCAGCGCGTGCCATGATAAAGAAATCGTTTAAAGGCTGTAGTAAAATTGCTAAAATACAATCATTTCCGACACTTACCATTTGCCATTTTCGATTTCCCCCACTTGAGTGCACACTGAATTCGCACACTAATACTAATAGGGGAAGTTTTTCTTTCTTCCTCTTCTTCTTCTTCTTTCAAAGTTCAGTTGCAACTTGGCACTAAAATTAAGACTCTGAATTTCCTTTGCGGTGTCCTTCATTTGAATCGAGTTGAAGAACAATCATACGCACTGCAGCACACGCTGATTTTGAGAGTCTCAGCTACAATTACCCATTTTGCCAGACAGGAGCGTTATCAGCGTTAAACTATAAACAATATGGCAGTACGCAGCTGTAGGTTTTGGTACGTACAATTCCTTGCACAATGCGATAAAACTTGTGGAAAATCTTATGAAAATAATTTTTTGAAAATTACTACAACAACAGGGCGAAGCCGAAGACTAAAAACTAAAAAAGTAAAAATGTATTCCATGCCTGCAGTCAAACTTTAGCACTTTTATAAAAGTTTTCTTTTAAACAATTCTCAGTTCTTTGTTTTTTCTGCTCGGCTCTGTTGTTTTTTTTGAAATATTTTTTTTGTAATTTTTTTTTTGTTTTTTTTTTGTTATTTTTTTTTGTGTTCAACTTCGGACCAATGCCTGTGCAAGGTTATTTTGTGATTATACTAGAATGAAAAATTAAAGCAAAAAGAAAAAAAAAACAAAAGGAAATAAGAATAATAAAAAACAACTGAGAGAAAATACCGTCCGAATAAAGTTGAGTTGAAAGGGAAAAAAAAGGGGGGCGGCCGCCTGCCAAAAGAAAACAATAACTTTGCCATGCTCGAGGGTGAGGTGGTGAAAATTCTCTTTTATTGCCCATTGCAATGCAACGAAATGGACTTTGAGCTCTGGGTTGAGCGCTTCATTCCACCAATTCAGCGGAATTTCCTTGCCCGCCTGTGCTTACTCCTTGTAGCTTATTTATTTTTTATGAGGTTTTCATACCATTTTTTATTTTCAGCGGCACTCATGGTGCGTGCTCATGGGGAAGCGCCCACACTTTCGCCACTGATTGCGGGGCCGAGTTGCTGCGTCGTGTCGTGGGAAATCATTTGCGTTTTGTGCTTGTGTCTTCCTTTGTCTTTGGGTTTGTCGTTTCCAGCGGCCAACGTCTTATTTGTGGCATTTCGCCCGGACTTTGCGCGCTGTTTGTCGACAATTTTTGGTTCACAATTTCCCCTACCCCCCCCCCCCCCCCATTTTATATAAATTCTGCATTTCATTCTTGCGACTGAAATGCTTTGTGCAAATGACGGCCGTAACGGCAAAGCCAAGGAAAGAGAAATTCCAAAGGCTTAAGGATTTAAAGGATGATTTAAATGTGCAGCAAATGTTTGTGATTCAAAAGCGGAAATGCATCTAAATCAATTTGCAATGTGGGTAATGCTATTTTCCCATTCACCAGTCCAAGGATATTATTCCGCTCTTTTTGATTCATTAGTAGTTGCAGAAATTCCATTAAATTGTTGCCATTCAAGCCTTCTAAAGCCTAAACCAATTCGACACAATCTAATCAATTCAATTAATATCATTGATACGCCCAGGCAAACACACACACACACACACACGAACTATTGTCAGTTCAACTCCCACATAGTTTAATTCAATTAAGCAATTCGCTTTATTTGCGCGCACCTGCTTTCAATATAAACGCGTATTTACACTTGAATTTCCGGCAAATGCAAAACAGAGCCTAGGCCCTACAGTCGAAGGCGAAATGTAAAATATTACGCCGCCACACGTAACGAAACACTTTCGGATATCATCGAAACCTCTCGAAAGCCATTAGGAAACAATTTACTTCCAAAATTACTAGCCAAAGTCGAGTCGAGTCGAGTGGAGTCGAGTTGAGCCCACAACTAGGCAACAATTTATTTGCAACTACTTTATTTCGCTGCGTGTATATTGGCTGCGAAACGGCCGTTACGCGTTCGAGATTCCCAGCGCCAAAAAATAAAACGCCAAAGCGTTCCAATGCCTACTCGTAGATGCGTTGCAGATAGTGTGGGCCCATTAAAGGCCTGTCCGTCGTCGGTACCCGCACGCCTACGCTGCGGTGTAAAACTTGTGCCATTTGTGTGTGTGTAAATGTGTGTGTTAGGTATTTGTTACTTTTGCGGTTCTGCATTTGATGGGGCCTAAATGGACTTGAGGTGATTTCGTTAGGCGTTTGTCGAAAAAGTTGTTGACTGTTTATTTGCGAATTATTGCGAAAATGTTGAGTGTTTTCGCTGGTTTTTTTTTGTGGTTCTCTATGTTTTCCCCTACATATATTATCCATTTTGGGCTCATATCAACCGGTGTCTGTTGGCTGTTGGTGCGTTCGTAAATCACATTGTTTGTGCAAATGGAGCAAGCCTCTTTTGTGTATGGCTTTGAATTGTACGCGTGTGTGTGTGTTTGTGTTTGTGTGGAGTTTTATTGCGTGCCTTGTGGAGATAATCAAATAAACACTTTATTGTGATGATGACTGGCACGAGCGATAGGAAAATGTCGGTTTAACAATTCCGTGGTCAAATAAATTTTATAGATTTTATGTGGTTGTCTTGAGTGTCGCTGAATGATCAAATACTTATTGCTTTTAAGCGGAATTTGGTGTTACACACATTTGGGTAATAATAAATAATACCTACAATTTGTAATTTGAATGTGGCTTGTCGTCGATTGCTTATGTAAAATCTTTGCTAAAATCTATGACCTCATAAGGAAAACGAGGAAGGTGTCTTTCAATCACTCAAAAATGTGGGTGCTAATATTAACTGTTTTCAGTGAAGGTTTTCAGTCAAAGCAGCAAATAGTAAATAGAATCAAAATAAAAATATAAAACATACTGACTAATCGAAGTGTACTTTGAACTGTAGTGTCTGTCTGTTAATATTTGCGTTTTCCAACCCTTAAAAAAGTTTTGCGCTTTTTGCTCATTAAATCGAATTGACTGGCCTTGCTTTTTGTTTTTTGTTGAATCGAACGAACCCATAAAAAAATGTTGTCTCAAGACCCCATTTAAACACATTTATAGGTGATTTTTTAACATCGAACAGTGTTCAAAATCCATTCCTAAGCAATTTCAAACGAATCCAGAAAAAAACGTTTGTCTAAAATTTTAATACTAAAGAACTTAGAAAAAATTTGCTTTCCTTTTTTGGGTACTTTGTATTGGAGCCTCCTCTAATTTCTCTCCCATTTAACTGATTTTTAAACTTGAAGAACTTGTTAACAAATCGATATCTCCAAAACTGCTACCGCTATGGTGCCGGAAGACAGACGGACATGGCTAAATCGATTCAGTTTTCGAAGCTGAGCAAAAATATAAATACTTTTCTATACCGGCCACGCCTCCTTATTGGCGTTACAAAACATTGTATCAATCTTAATAATCTACAGTAGTAAATACTACAAAACAGAATTTGGCGACTTCAAAATGAAAAATTTCTGGCAACACCAATTAACCGATTTGGCTAAAATTTTTACTGGTGATGTTTAATACGCTAACCAAGGCGCTGGAAATCGTGTTTTTTCAATCACTTCGGTTTTTTGTTGTCAACCTAATGTTCATTCACGGCTTCTTTTATCATTTCACTTCTCTAGGAAACACTGGGCTTACACTTAAGTAGCATCCTACCGCTGGCGATTGCGAAGTTCGATCACCCACGCTTTCTTGGGCTTCCATTTGAGGTTAATGTTTTGTATACGGCTTGGTTCCTTTGCGAGGCAATGCCGATCAGCGTCAACATCCTTCTTTTTATCACCACTCACTAATTCGAATTGAGACCGAGGTTAAAAGTTTTGTTCAGCTACCAATGTCACTACCACACACTTCAATAGTGACAATTGCATCCAACATCACATGCTACAGCTTCACCTTCTTCACAACTCCATTTAATAAAAATATAAAATATTTAAAATCATATTCGTATTTACCGCACAATTGTATCGTAAACATTGTATATTTATTGTATGTCACTATGTGCACTTCGTGAGCAGCACATCACATTCACAGCAGGCCAACTCACGACACTTTTATATCACAAGCACACACACACGCGCTCATTTATATCATTTATTATTTTGCCCTTTACTTCCTGTCGTAATGTCCTTATCCATTTCCGGTTGAAATTTTCAATTGCACTCAACCGGAAGAAATTATTGTTATTTGACTTATCTGCCGAAGTCCTGATAACAGCCAAAGCGACAATTGCGTCAGCGCAAAAGTAGGCAACATTTATGCATTTAATTTTTTCGCTGGCATCCATTTTGTTGTATTTATAATTTATACTTTTGAATTTATTTGCACACAAGTGCATAAATTCGCACACACACACACATGCGTATATATATGTACCCTGCAATAAATTGCGAAAATATTATTTTATCAACAATAATTAATTAAAAGCACTTAATTGCGGATTTTTGCATCTTTTTTTTTTTTAAACATTTTTACTGTTTTCAACTCACTCACTCATACGTGTGTATGTATGCACGCGCAAGTACACTCATTTCGATATTCGTAAAATGGGGCGCAACTGTGACACTGTAATGCTCATCATATTGTTCACTTCTGCGTGTGTGTGTGAGTGCGTGTGATTGCATGTATAAGTGTAAGTGGACAAGCGTTTACTTTTGTTTTTTTTCATTTCCATTAAGATTTATGCGTATTTTAAGTGGCGTTAAGGGTGCGTGAACATCTTACGAAAAATGTATGCAGGCAAGCAATCAGTGATTGTGCTTTTGTGTAACGAGTCGGAAACGGAATGATTACTTTTGAAAAATCAAATTCCAACCAAAAAATCAAAATCCCAAATGGAATTCTGAATTCTTCAAAATCTCGTTTTCCAAAACCAAATCCAGACACTTTTTCTAAAAATGTTCCTAAAGTTTGGTAAATTTTCTGTCCTTTCTAGATTATGTCCATTCCGAATTAGGTCCACCCAGGGTTAATTAAATTTTGGATTATTAAATTCGAGATTTGACGTCAGCTCATATATCTATTGAGTGAGTTAGATGACTCAATAGACTTTGTATGGCACCAGGAACTATCTGGGCCGAACTTCTGTGTGGAACTCAGGGTAAGACACAGACACGACTCCGTTGCTGTAATTCATAGACGCGAAATCGTTTATTTGAGTAGCAGGAGACCTACAATTTAGTACCGGTTCCGACCGTTTATTGAAGTATTTTTACGGCAAATTATACTCTCGTAAGTTTGCCATTGCTTGACGAGAAGTGGTGTCGTGCATAAATAAATCTTTTTGTTGTATGCCCCAGGCTGGAGTTGACATATCGATAAATTCTGGTTGCAAGTCAAATGACTTATTCACTGTCCATCACCATACCATCACTCCTCTAAAGGAAGGAGTCTTGCGACCCAGTTTTTTTTGTAATACTGGATCTGATTGGAAATATTTAGAAATGGATTTTGGACATATACCGAGGTGATAAAGTTTTGTATGCTCAAGGTTCTTATAAATAAATCATATGTGTGCAGGTAGCTTACCTAGTTCACTCTCTATTTTTTTTTCAATATAATTTTCCACTTAAAGAGTATTTTTTGATTGATTTGTTGAGATTCTGCATTTGGTTAACAGCAACAACAATCACAAGGCAAAAGTTTGCATAACGCACTGCTAATTCACAGTGCTCCATTGCTTTTCAATAGCGATCACTGGTGCTGATTGCTAACAATAGCCAGCAGCTCTTGTAGGATTCTTGGTGCTGCGTTCAAATCGCTAACTGAAGTGTAAACTGAATATTAAACTTACCTGAAAAAATAAATACTGACCATGAAAGAACAACAAAAATTTCCACATAAAGTCTGAGAGGATTGAGCTTTAAGCCTGATTATTAGTTAGAGCCACTACATAGTGCAGTGTTGCGTGGGTGAATAAATATCCTATGAAAGAAAAAACTCTCATTAAAAATTTTTCTCTTTTCCGGTGCATATTTCCATGTAATTTTTATCAATTATTGAAAAACCGAATATATTTCGCCACATTTCCCACCAATTACACACAAATATTCGAATCAAAGGAGTGGCCGAAGAGTTGTGTTCTCACGCGTACAAGAACAAATTGTTAATAAAAATGGAAATTCTCCTTAAGCCTGAGTTAATTAATTTGAATATTATCCAGAAACATGGAAAATTTTCGCCTTTATTGCCGACGGTGTTGGCAATGTAACGTTTTAATTTGAATATTTTTTATTTTTTTTTTCGTTTTTCTTTTTTTTTTGTGCTTTTTTGTTTCAGTTGCATTATGTATTTTCCCTCGATGGTTGCTGTTGTTAATGGGGTTTTTTTTTTTGCATTTGTTGTTGTTTGTACGTTGGCTGGTAAAATATTACGTATACGCCATGTTTGGTAAAGAGAGTGCGCCTGCCATAAACATTACGATTTTAACATAATTTTATTCTGTTGGTGTTGCTGGCTGTTGTTTTTTGCCTCATTTGTAATTTACAATCCCTAAAGTATGCTATGGAAAAACTGGTAAATGCATGCGTATATGTATGTGAGTCTGTATGCAAAAGTAATTGCGATAAGTGCGTGAGGATCTTATGGGAATTGACCGCAACAGCTACAATGCTTCATACGGGGCGGAAGGAGAGGAAGGAGAGGAAGAGGGGCAAAAAGGATTGTTGTTTCTCTTCTACTTTTCTGTTGTATTGTTATTTTTTGTAATTTAATTTTTGTTTTGGTTTTTTTTTTTTTTTTTTGCAAATAAGTTGCACAAAAGTATGCAATGAAAATAAAACAAAACCGGTGCATATGTTAATTAATGAGGCAAGGTGGCGTGTAATGGGGAAATTCATTATGGTTATTTGTTGTTGTTGTTGTTTTAATGTTGTTGTTCTCGTTGTAGTGAAGCTGTGAAAAGTGCGTGTTAAGTTGCGTATTTCATTGCGCCCATTTATTATGCACAAAAGCGCTTTTCAATAATTGATGCAGTGCTGAGTGTGCTGGGAATAGTGAAATATTCACAGGCATAAACTTTTCAAAGTCGTTGAGAAAAATGCAGAATTTTCCAAGAGCTTGAAAACTCGTACATGTGAAGTCTACAGTATTGATCCTTGCAGTGGGCTACATTCGTATTTCGCTATACGTGTCCTTGGATCACTGCCAATTCTTAATTACATTTCTCAATTCACTAACTCAATCGCTACTTGGCATTACTCAACTCCCGATAGTGCTTGATTGCGACCAAGGTGCCACGGTTATATCCAATGCAATGCATCTCAACGGCTTAGATATGATAATGGGTCGCAGCACACCAATTGATGGACTCTCAACTTAAGCAATTTCGACTATTGCTTCTACACATTCTTCGTTCGCCATTCTCAATTCGAAATACGGCATTGCCACTGCCACCGCTTAACTCTATTATTTGCAATATTCAAAGGACCTGCCTGACTCGCTTCGATACCAATGAATTCATTCATTTTCCATCCAATTACCGTAGTAATTTCACAATTTCACCCCGTCCGAGATAAGAAAGTGAGCCCCCGCCGCATTATCCCGATTCTCTCTGGTGAGACATTGAGCAAATTTACCACTTCGCCAGCCATTGTTGCTTGCGTGTGTGTGTGTGTGTGTGTGTGTGTGTGGGCGCCTGCCACTAAGTAGCATAGAAATGCATCGCATCGCATTGAGCATCGCAAACGTTGCATATGCACACAGTTGACTGCATAGAGGCATAGAGGGCAAAGGCAAATTACATCGGGCGGATGACAAGCGAATCTTAAACTGAAACCATCAGACGCTGCGCACACGAAATCGCTGCACGCCAAAGAGCTAAAATCCTTTTGACAAATTTGTCGCTGCAGCGAAAACTAATGTGGCAAATTATTCAATGAAAGCGAAACGAAACTGAACGGAACGGAACTGAGTGAAGTAAAAGCGCGATTGAAACGGATGGAAATGCGGATGGGCTGATGGAAACGGATGCGTCGTCGACGAAGCAGTGCACCCCGCTTGTCAACAGCGCTGAAGACTAAAAGGCGACAGCGACACAAAGGAACCACCAAGGCATGTAAGCGTATGCGCATATGTATTTATGTCTGTTTGTGTGTGTGTGTGTATGCGAGTGTATAGATTTGCATCTTTCGCCAACGCAACGTAAAGCAGCCTGCCCACCTCAACCGATGATGCCAAAAACAGAAGCACACAAAAAGTCGCCTTGTGCATGGTGAACCCTTAATGCAGGACGACGAGCTGTGCGCCACCTTCATCTCCTTCTTGTTGTTGTTGTAATTTTCGTTTTTGGGTGGGAAAAAGTGCATTCTCCGCTGAAACGCACACTTTGTCAAAGTGTCACACTGCAAGCGGCGTATGTCACACGGCATCCATCAGCTGCAGCGGCTGGCTGCAGCTGTCAAATGTGAAATACGCTGCTGCCACAACATGCTGACGCGGTGTTGTTAGACGATGCTTTTGTTAGCGAATAGAGATGAACGGACGCACTGACGCAATGAATGCAGTTTTCGACGCGACAAAGTGTCGTCGCATGATTTGCAACACTTTTCCCAGGAAAAGTACCGCAAATGGGAACCATTTTTTTCCCCCCGACTGGCAACGTACTCGCTCTGTTTCACTGGATCGTCTTCATAGTTGTATTTTTGTTGTTGGGAGTCTCAGTGTGGTTGTTGTCGGTCGTCGTCGTAGTCATCGTCGTGCCATGTGATGGCATCAGCCGCAGCATCAGCATCACGTGATGACCCCGCTACCGGATTGACAATTTGTTTGCTCAAGTCATCCATGAAAATGCCGTATGACAGAATGGTTTCCTTTTGCATGTGTCGCCCCGTTACACGTTGGCTGTTTTAAAACATATTTTATTTTCGGGTATTCTGCATTTTAGCGCTGTGCAATGTTTCGAAAAATATCGCCACATCTTCACATTGCCCGCAGGATTTCGTTTGATTTGTTTCACGGAAATTATGTTCACGCATGGCCGGTTTCATTGTAATGTTGTCAGTTGCGAAGTGAACTCATGGACGAAATACTTAGTAACCCGGGAACCGTAAGCGAATCAAACAAACTATTTATATTATTTGCCTTAAGCATAGCAAAGCCATGCTTGCCAACTATTCATATTTCATATTTAATGCGATGTGAAGAACAATAACAACATTAGCACTTCAGCAGCATAGGTGTCAGCGTCAAAACAGAGACATTCGCACCTCGCATACCGAAATTGACACCGTTTTATCTAATTTCTTCAGCTGTCATCATTACTCATCGCTGTCACCATTTGTCGCACTTATTCAATCATTGTGTTACTTTGTTAGCTTTTGTTGTAGGTGGAGGTGGCTGGCTGTTGTCGGTGTTGGTGTTGGTGTCGGTGTTAGCGCTGCTCTTGTTATTACTTCATTTGTACGAAAACAATTCAATTCAATTGAATGGAATTGAATGAAATAGTTTTGTGGCACAAAATATGACGTGCCCAGATAACAAAATCAATTTACTGAATTATTTGTATGTGCAGCCAGTAAAATACACACAAATATGCCACATACAAGCACAAGCACACACATACACATCTATATTCCAAAGCACAGACATTAATATCGAGCGCATGTTGGCAGGTGAAAATAGAATCCCCAACCAGCCAAGCGTCCTTATTTTGGAACTAGTCATTGCTCCCAAATAAAAAAAAAAAAAAAGGAAACACCTTCGATAGAATTTACTACGTTCGTACTATTATTATTATTATTATTACGGAAAGACTGACAGTCAATTGAATTAATATAACGATTTGTGCTGTTGCTGGCTGCTGGCTGGTGCGTCGCAGTGGGTAGAACGTGCACGCGCTTGTACGCCATTAAATTACATTTATTATTATATTACGCGACTACAATGTTACTATTGTGGCAGCAGCAGCAACTACAGCAACTACAGCTACAACAGCAACAGCCACATTACAACTGCCACTACTAACACAATAACAAAATTGCGTTGATGATGAGTGACGATGGAGATAGTGGAGGGCCAGCAAGGGGGTCGTGTCCTGGTTTGGCTGTACGGCAATAATTTCATTTTCATTCGTTCTATTACGTATGTGATTTGGCTGTTCAAATCTATTGTGCTTTTGTGTTAGAATGTGTGTGTAATCTCTTGTGTATGCATGTGTATGTGTATGTGCCTGTCTGCCTTTAACGGACAAGTACATTATAATTAATTGTTTTGTATTCAATGAAATGCTAATGGAACATTTTCAAAATAGACATCAAGTGGAAGAGTGAAGAGTACTTTGAGTTTTTTAGATTTAAAAAAAATGTAGGGTAGAAGGGGGTGCTTTCGCCATGTTTTTTCAAAGATTTTGAAAAAATTTACCAATTATCGTTTCTTACAAATTTTTTTACACTTCGAAACTTACATTTAAAAACTTTACTATTTCAACTTCTGCAAGCGGCTATCTAAAAGCGTTCCACTACTTTTTCAACGAATTTAAGAAATAGCCAAAACGGCGAAACTGGGGTAGAATCGCCAAGGGGTATAATTTAAAAACGCTCAGACTTTTTCGGTAAATGTAATATTTTATTTAAGTATCGAATATCAGAAACATTAAACAAATGCCTTAATCACTTTTTTATGAAAAATTTTCCACAAAATGTAAAAAAAGTTAGTGAATGAGATCCCAGTTAAATGCAACCTTCCAAACGATTTTTCGAAATAAATTGATGAACTTAAATCAGTGATTCGCCTTTTTATCTTCTGTAAAATTTTTTTCGTAGCTTTTGTTATACCAAATACACTGACACAAATACCAAATACTTTGCCCCAGGTGCGATTCGGCGAATGTTCCCCCAGGTGTTCCCACTCTCATATTTTTATTTTTAAAAAATTGACTCAAGTCGAGCTTTTATTCCATGCATCAATATCAGTGGGATAATACCAGAAAGTATCAATTTCCTAATGCAAAAACTGAATATATTATCACCAAATTTACTTACCCAAAAAAATGTTCGCAGCACCCCTAAAAACAAACAAACACGTTTTGCCATGATCACGATTCGGGTAGAAAGGTCATGTACTTAGGGAAGAAACTTTATCGATATATGCACAAACTACCCATACTGTCAATTTCAAAGAGTGTTTAGTTTTTAAGAAAAGTGGGATGGCATATGCGCCCCAGTGGCGAATCTACCCTACTTACATAACACGGTTTCCGCGTACAACTTTTTGGTCTAAAAAAATTTACCATGAATTCTGTGAATGCAGTCTTTTAATATGGCCCTAGCATAGTCAAAACAGACCCAAAAAAATATTTTTATTTTAAAATCCGCACATGTTATTTTGAAAAACATTTCTCAATGTTGGCTCTAAGCGGCAGTAAAATTATTAGCGCTATAAAAATCATATTACTGTCAAATTCACTGAATTTTCTTCATAAAGATAGTAAGTAGATTTTGAATGTATTAACCTCTGCAAAAATGTACAGCGTTAAGATAAGCGGAAATACTACAACCAAGAATACAACTTCTGAAAGATGAGATGAGTTCATACACCTCAATCCAGTTCAGATGGGTAATGGACGAGCAATCAAATGAATATTAACGATATTATTTATCATTCATTTATGAAATGACGTAATTGAGAATACTCTCAATATCTCCAACTGACAATACATGATGATGTTTTCATGACATATTATATAATTTGCATGAAATTGCATTATGTTTAACCAAAAAAAAAAAGAAAAAAAGCCTACAATGTATTGAGAACATTCGAAACAATTAAATTTAATTTATGTGAAACATTTTGTTTCTTTCACGTACTCCTTTCAGTTCAGCACCCCGCAAATCAATATGAACATTTTGATCGATATTCTCCCCATAGCAATTGCAATTACTCACCGAAACTGATGAGTGCCCGCAACAACGTAACGTGTCCAATTAAATTTTTTCCAGTTCGGTGCAGAAACCTTTGCGTCAAATGAAATCAATGCGCGCTGCAGCTCAAGCTCATGTGATATTTTATATATTTTTTAAAATTTAATTTCGTTTTTTTTTTGCTAACTTTTTTTGTGCGCGAAGTGGTTACAATGAAAAATCAACTGAAATCATAACTCATTGCCTGGCATGGGGACTGTACAAAACTATATTTATACACACACACACACACACACACACTACACCGCGCCACAGTGTTGCAGACCATTGTTGGTGATGAGATAAAAACCGTTATTGTTGCTCGCCGTTGGTGACGCAAAAAACAAATTTTAAAAAAACTCCACAATAACTAGTAAAAATTCGGCACCCAGAAAAAAAAGCCCGAAAAAAAATGCAAATCAACGAAAATAATTTTTTGTTTCAACGCAACGAAAAAAAATCGGGATTTACCGACAAAAGGACATTAAAGGATTTGTGCACTTGGAACAACAATTGCAATATTGCATAAGTACACAAAGTAGCAGCGGCTGAGGCGGCAACACAACAAAAAAATTAATAAAAATCATTCGGTACAACTTCGACAAAGGATAATTAATTGTTTGGCGAATCATTTTTTGTGCTTCATATCACTGATGTACACTGCTTTTTAGGTTGACATTTTTTGTCGGTGGGCGTTCGCGTTAAAATTTCCATTCATGTATAGGCAAAAAAAGTTACTTTGCAATATTTTAGCTGTTGCTGAATTATTTGCAGTCCTATTTTCCGAAAATGTGAAATGCGGTAAGTGTGGACAGTTGCTGTGGCATTGACTGCGGTTGTCCTGCGGTGTTGTATTGTTCTATGTCTTTTATTCATATGCAAAATTTAAAACAATGATGTGTAATAATAAAATAAAAAAAAAATAAATAGAAAAAGGCTTACCAAGTCATTGCTTTTTGGGGCTTCTTGGTGATTAAAGATTTGTGCACATAATTTTTTTACCTATGAGCATATTTTTCATATGAAAGTTGGGCTCAATGAACAATTGCCTACTGAAATAAATGAATACATTTTTAATATGAAAAATAAGCCAACAGTTAACAGACTCTTTCATTTACGTTTCGAAAAAATTACAAAGCCTGAAAATGTCGCTGAAATTATTGAAAGATTAAAAATTACATTTAAATCTTTCTCAAAAAATTTAAAGCTAACCGCAAGTCGTAATGAGGTTCCCAGTGCCATAGTGGTGCCAAGTCAGCCGGCTCTTATTTATGTACTTAATCCCTATGGAACTGAACGCATCAAACGGAGATTCGGTGAGTGATTTAGAGGGTGATTTAGAAAGCAAATACTTAACAATTCATGCCAATAGAAAATTTAGTCCATAAGTTGGTTATAGGTTCTTTTCTTAAGGTATGATTTTCTGCAAATAGCTCCTGGTTCACTAAAAAGAAGTAGATCAAAATTTTTTGATACCAGCTAAAGTACTTTTTTGCTTGTTTTCCATTGAGGCACGAATTACTAAAGTCAACGGAATCAGCTTAGCAAAGTGTGGATATTCAATCTAATGAGAGATACAATTTTTATACCCCCACACTCACTGTGGCAGGGTATACTAACTTTGTCACAACGTTTGTAACGCCCATAAGGAGGCGTGTCCGGTATGGAAAAGCATATCACTTCTTGAGTCGATTTAGCGATGTCCGTCTGTCTGTCCGTCCGTCTGTCCGTCCGCACGATAGCGGTCGCAGTTTTGGAGATATCGACTTGAAACTTTGGGTACATGTTTTTCTCGTGAATACTGAGATCAAGTTCGAGAATCAGCCAAATCAGATAGAAAATGGGCGTGGCTCCCATACACCGGAAAAAAAGATACAAATTTTTCAAGTTGTTTTCGATTGGAAATGTTTAGAAACGTATTTTTGACATGGTCCGAGGTTCCGAAGCCACATATATAAGGGTCTAAATGGGGTCTTAAGACCAATTTTTTTTTTTTGTTGGATTTGATTGGAAATTTTTAGAAATGGATTTTGGTCCGGGCTCCAAAACCACCTATAATTGGCTCAAAATAGGGTCTTGAGATTACATTTTTTTATGTTCGAGGTACTTCTTCCTACTGTGTGGGGGTATTTCAGCTTCGGTATAGCCGAAGATAGTCCACTCTCTAGTCTTAAATAATTTTATCTGTCTGTTCCTGAAGTCACCACTGGATATAATTACATACTATGCACTTTGAGACCATGGTCGAGACAATAGAGTTAGAATTTAAATTTTCCAAAAGCAGGAAGTCAAGTTGGCTTTTATTAGCCTGTGGAACCTGTATAGATAACTGTTATCGCACTTATGTGTTCTACCAACAGTAGAAATATAAAGTTACAATTTCACATATCGTAGTCGTGATAACATACTGAGTCCAATTTACTACAAAGTCTACGTAATTGCAAATATCTTCAAATTCTATTCAAATGAAAAGTAATTAAGTCCACAATGAGTCAAGAAAAATCCGACATAGTTGTGTAGAACACATTATGTATTCTAAGGCCAAGGATAGACACACAAACTTCAGGAGGACATAAGTGGGTATAATGATGCTGGAAAGGTGTATGAGAAAGTAAAAGCCGGGTATTGAATATTTTTAAAAGACAAATTACCAATGAGTACACCTTAACTCTTCACAAAATTCTTATTCAGATTCAGTATTCCATGAGAATATTAAATCCATTACCAAAGAGCAGAAAATTATTATGAAAATTCATAATGGAAATCTGTACATACTCGAATCTAAATCATCACACTGACAATCATAACTTCAAGGACATGGCCAAAGCCTGTACAAACACTGAACCGGGGGCGAAATGAAACGAAGTGAAATGAAACGAACTAAGACAGGACCATTAACAAAGATGTGGCCCTTATCGCTGAGCGCAAAGCCGACCATGTTGTTATTCTTACTACTTAAGGCAAGTTTCCGAATAATCCCGAACATTAGCAGCACAATCAAAGGCATTACCGCGAAAATGTGCCTGTGGAATAGTCGGGCGGTGTGCTTAGTGCCAAAGATGCAAACAAATGAAAAGACAAATTTTCATAATTACTTTATTGGGATAATAATTTCGTAGAGAGAGTGTGTGTGCGATTCAGTGCGAGTGTGTGTGTGCGTGTGTGTGTGAGCCACTTAATCCACGTGCTGGCATTATTCGGGGCATAAATTCTTAAGTCCAACAATTAGCAGGCTTAACGCTGCGTCAGTGAAAATGGAAAGAGTGAATGTATGGAAAAAATCACACAATTGCTGCATGCAAACGTTATTGTATGTAATTGTGGCTGTGGTGTGTATCTTTTTGTTGTTGTTGTTATTGTCATTTTGTTTGCCTTTCTTTAATGAATTTAATCGCGCGTAATAAACCAGCAACACAACGACAATACACAACAACAGCAACAATAAGAATAACAGCAACTACATCAACAAATGACAACTGACAGCAGCCCGGGTGCTAGAACACTTCTGGCCGAGGGTCAAACGAACGCAGGCGATGCTCTGTTTGTCTTTGCGGTCGTTTGACTACGATAAGCGCTGATTTATTGACAACAAGCCGCTGTGAATTTATTTTAATTATTTTATTTTGTCGCGCATTTCCGTTTCCGTACATTTTGTTTTGGGCATTTTCTGGCTGTTGGCCGTTGGTGGTGGCCAACTTCCGCATACAAACGGAAATGAAATTAAAAAGGTTTCTCTTATAAATACAAAGCCATATTTTAACCGAATCCCTTCAAATTCTCCGAGATCCTCACTGTGTGTGTGTTTGTGTCCTTTGGTAGTTTACGAATTAAAATAAAAGCACAGAGAAATACAGAAAACACACCGAAAAAACAAAGAATTGAACGGAGAGGAATTAATCCAAGGATTTACAAACTGATAACTTTGATTTCCCTTTTGACATGCGATGCCCAGTTGCGGCGCTGTATGCGTTTCAGCTTTAATTGCATACTTTCGGGCATTACAGTCCGGAAAACGCATAAATTTCGATATTTCAGCGCGGCGGCAGCGGCCGCAAGGACTCTCGTTTGGGTAAATCCGTGCCCGCTTAAAAAGCACAAAACGAAAACGAAAAATGGAAAAACTTACCCAAAAAATATCACTGAAACTGAAACAACAACCATTTCTGCTGACTCTGACTCTGACATAGGGAAGTTTTATTTCCACACACACACACCCCAAAAAAAAAACCCAAAAAACACGAAAATAAAAATAAAAATACAAAAAATTAAATAAATATACAGAAATGACCATGAATTACGTAAAAGCCGCAAATACTGTGCGTTACACAGCATAAGCAAAAATATATGCGCTCGTGTAAAGCATGCCAATCCTTGTAGCAAAACAGAACAACAAAAAATTAAAAAAATGAAAAATAAAAATGCATTGCAGAATCCTTTAGGCGCACACATAATGAAACGCAAATGCTACAAAAGCAACACCAACAAAAACTACAAGCATATTGCCAAAAAAAAAAGAGAGAAACCCAAAAACAAGTTCAACCGAAAAACGCAACAACAACAACAAAACAAAAAACATTCATTCATTCACCATATAAATAAAAAGTGCAAATATTTCTTTTGATTTTTTGTTGCCTTTTGTTGTTGTTGTTGTTGTTTTTTCTGGTGCTATGTATTTTTCGTTCGTGCCCATCTGCATTTCGCTGCGTTTTTCGCCATTTGTGGTCTCAGCTTGTGATTTATATTGATGAATGTGTGTGTGCGCGCCATCGCACAAAAGCTGCTTGAGCACCATGTGGCGAGGCTGACTTCTTGTTGCAGTTGTCGTTTGTTGTTGTTGTTGTTGTTGTTGTTGCATTAAGGACATAAATATTTGCCTTACGGTCAACAAAAAGAAATACTATTGCATACTTTACGGAAATTAACCACATTCGCAGTGACTTGCCTTGTATGCATTCTTATATGCAAATGGTAATAGCTTCATTTAAAGTCATTAACAATACTCCTTGCATTCGCATTCATAGTGGAGTTGTCACGTGTTTAGTTCACTGTAAGGATTAGTTCCTGTCTGGTTCAGTAGTTCAGTACACTGATTCCACATTGTAACCCAATTTCGTTGATATAAAGACACTTGATATAAATGGGTTGCTGGGGCACTCACTTAGGATTAGATGCCATACGGATCCAATATGACTATTGAGGTTTGAGATTTCATCGGAGTAATAGGAAACTTGGTATAGGGAATGTTTTTGTTCCAGTAGGTGTAGTGTAATTGTATGTAAATCGGTTCTGACTGAATGACACTGACTCATTTGTTTTTATTTTCCCAGTTACACTGTGAACAAAAATTGGACTTCGTTTTTAATGGACAAAGCTAATTTTGTATTATAAAAAAAATTTTATTTTATATTAAATATATCAAAAAAAATAGGGTTTTTTTTACAAAAAAAAATTTCAATCTTCAAATTTTTCGAACATTTTCAAATTTCGTTTTTAAAAGTTTTTGATAATATAAAATTAAAACAATTTTGGAAAAAAAATCAAAAATTTTCTAGGAAAATTTTAGTGTTCGAAAAAAGTTTGAAAAAATTCGAACATTGAATATTTATTTTTTTTGGTATCTTTAATGTCGAAAATTTGTGTTTTTTGCAAAAAAAAATTTTTCAATCTTCGAATTTTTCGAACATAAAATTTTTGTAGAATTTTCTAAAAGTTTTGGAAAATTTTTTGATAATATGTAATTAAATAAAATTTGAAAAAAAAATCTAAAAGTGTTCGAAAAAAGTTGGAAAAAATTCGAAAATTTGTGTAGATTAAATGACCTTACCTGGAAAAACGCCTAGTACATTATAATCAACCTACTCGAATTAGCTTTACCCCTGCAACGCAGTATGTGGTATTTTTCAACTAGTCCAGTGTTATTACAATTTTTTTTGTTTCTTTCTGCCTTTAGGTTCTGGTCGACTTAATATTACCATTCCACTGTTTTAATAAAAACTTGCATAACTCTACTAAAGCATACCAACTATAACAGCTACTCAAAAGTTATTTAATAGGACAACAATAACAAACAGAAAGAAAGACAAAACAGTTTATTACATTTACTTTTTGTCTAGAAAATACAAATGCTATGAAATTCTTGTTGTATACATTATGAAAAGAGACACCTTTGCCTTAAGTAGACGAAATAAAATAAAATTGAAAAACAAAAAAGTCCACAACAATAGAAACAGAAACAGTGAAAAGAAAATCACAATCGTAGCAACGTGTTGAATTATAATGAACTGCAGGTAAAAACACACACGCACACACAAAACCCAGAGTTACTTCAGCACACTGGCAAAAGAATTGCCACTGACACCGAGTCACACAGAAACGCACCGTCCTACATCTCGTTACAGCCATTCATATTCATAATAGTACAAAGACACTCGTTTGCAACTATTTTTTTTTCACCACCGCACTCTTCTCTTCTCTTTACCTTTGCCTTTACATGTTTTTTCTTTCCATTACTTACATGCACGTGTAAATGGCGTTCATTTCCGTTATAACGGTAAATAAAAGCGTTTGAGTCCGTTCTACGCTTTGCACATGTAAATAATGCGAAGAAAAAAAAATTAAATTACACGGAAATATGTGGGGCGGTGCGGATGCCGTATATGCGGTGAAAAGTAGGTACGAAATGTTGTAATTTTAATACAATATGTTGAGGAAACGACGAAAAAACAAGGAAGTCGTTTGATGTGTTATGCCTCACAAAGAAATCATTTAGTAAAAATTTCAATTATTTACAGAAATTACTTGGGACACGTTGTGTACGAATACCAGGTTGTAATGCTCAGCAGGAGGGGTGGCATGGTTTGGAAAAGTACACAGTAATATTATCAGCATCACCTCGTGAGTCAATAAAGATTATTGACCTTTTGGTACTCCAGTTTCCTGTGTCTTGAAATTAAACAACATGGGTTGACAACCACTCCTCTCTTCCGCACTAAATGGTTATCCAATCTTCTTCCATATATTTTGAGATTTATTGAAGGGATTCAGACGTCGAAATACATGACCAGAACCAAATTAAAATTGAACGGAAACGAAATGTGAATGAAACTGAAAGAAAATGTAAACGCACCGTAATCACATGGAAATGGAACAAACGGGAAGGAATATAGAAATATTTATGTAAAATTTACTAAAAAAACGTGTCGGAAAATGTATGGGAAAAGCTATCAGAAATTGTATTGAAAAGGTTATCGGAAAATTGTATAGTGCAAATGATCGAAAACCGAAATTTATTCAATCGAAGTATGAGTGGAAGAATGTCTTCGAAAAAAGACTATGGGAGCACACCTCTATATCTTTTGTGACAGTCAAGAGGAACTCAAAAGCTTTACAAGCTCATGTGATTGTATCAAAGCTTAAAGTCCTTAACTACATCGAAGCCTAGAACTCACAGGGAATAGCCAATATATTTGAACTCAGTTGAGTGTAGGCACACGAGGGATTCGACGGCAACAAGTGAGCAGATTGCCTAGCCAAATAGGAGTCCAGCGGCTTCTTGCGGCATACCAAAAGGATATACTGCAAAAGTAGTAAGGGAATGGGAAGCTACATAGGCCAAAGGCAAGATTAAAAATGTATAGTCCCAGCCGAATTAACATCAATGAAATTACTCGGTCTTAATAAATCACATCTCCGTCACTTTATAAGACACTTAACAGGTCACTTCGCTAACATATAAAGAACTTGGGACTATCCGATAACTGTAGAATTTGTGAATCAGCGGCAGAAACGTCATAGCAAACTTTGGCCTGTCATTATCACAAAATGTATTGAGAAAGCTACATATCTGAAATGTATTGAAGAAAAAGTTGTCAAAATTAGTTAAAAAAAAAATAAATTGTTATAGGTGTAGGGTATACTGTCTTTGGTCAAGTTGAGTGATTAAAGACTTTATTGTAGAACACAAAGAAACAAGAATATGGATGAGCTGTACGGTTTATGGAAGAGCTTTTACCCAAACGAGTGATTTATTTACTAAAATTCATTTAAATTCACTTATATTCTCTCAACCACTACTGTCTGCTTGGAATTTCATTACCAAATGTGTATGTCTTCGGAATTTTTGGCCGCAAATTAATTTTATTGATCCCCCGATGTGAATTTTGGTTAAAATATACTTCAAATTACGATGTTTGTATGTATGTGTGTATGTATGTACGTGTATATGAATCCCAAACGCTATTTTTTGGCATTAAACGTAACAAGGTTTTCTTTTTCATGCTTCTGTTATTACGCAGCATTTCATTTTAATAAACCAAAAAATAAAAAGTGAAGCAAGTTCTCTTTTTTTTTTTTGGGAAATTTCTCAAAGTTTCTTAAATAATGTTTGGCTGCTTAAAAATGCTGGCGAATAAACTTTGTTTTGACTTTTATTTTATGAGGCAAATGGGGCTTGTGAAGCTTTCATTGGCTTCGTATGGCAGTGCTTATGCCACGTATTTCTGATGCTGTTGTTGTTGTTGTTGTTGTTGTTGCTGCAATTGTTGTGGGACCATTTAACATTTTTTTCATCAACCACATGGGGTTAAAACAACAGCGTCAAGACGAAAAGAGAACAGCATAGAAAGAAAAAACACAGAAGAAAGTTTCCTAAATGTTCGGCAAATGTTCGAAGCGGCGAATTTCTTAATTTGATTTCGCCTGCGCCATGGGGAAACAACCTTAAAATAAAAGGCTTGCAAAGTTTTAATAAAGTTTTTATACCTACCTTAAAAATAATAGACGCAATTTGTTCCCCATAACTTTTTCGGTGGCACGGAACTTGTTGTTGTTGGTGTTGTTGTTGTTTCCCCCCCCCCTGAAAATTCTGCATAATTTAGAAGAAGTGGGCGGCCAAACTTAACATCAACTACAAGAATAACAACAACAACAACAACAACTACTGGCGGAATAAAACTGAACTAAGAGAAACAAAAACAGAACACCTTTAGCACAAAAAAAAAAAAAGAAAAAAAACGAAAACAGAAACTCTTTGGTAACACTGAAATATTTATTTAAGTTAATATTTTTGTTTAAATAGTGCTGAACTTTGTGCTCTCTCTGTGAAGTTGAACGTAAGCACAGCTTTACAACTGAAAGGGTTTTTCTCGTTTGGACTTTGTTTACTTTTCATTGGAAGTAGGAAATTTTTTGGGTTGTTGGGAAATTTGTGAATTAATTTACCAAAGCGTAATTTGCCAATAGAAATATTATTTCGAGTTCACCAATTGCACCAGCACGCAACACTGAATACACGTGCATCGATTTTTTATATTTTCCATGTAATTCTTCATTTTTGAATCCACTATGCATTTGATTCCAATAGAAGAACGAAGGAAATATCTATAGTCTCAAGGAATATGTATGTGCATGTCGCTTGCTTGGCGTGGAAGTGTGTCGCGCTCAATTTCCCTACTACTTCCTTGAAGGATTCCCATTTTTTGGTGTTGGTGTTTGTCAAAGCTGATCGCTCATTATAGAAGCGCGGACAGTACAGCAGTTTGTGCCAGGCATCTTCAATTTCATTGGGGCAGTTGAGATAAAACGGAAGCGATGAAGTTGTTGTTTGAAACGAGTAGTAGTCAATCATCTGGAATCAGCTCAAATGTCCATCTTCCATTTTCCAACATTTCCCAGCCTCATTGACATCCGCGGATGCTGCTTCGTCGCTCGTTCTGCCTTGTCTCGTTTTTGCTTCTTATGTAGATTCGTTGGAGTTCGGAAGTCAGTATATGCACCGATAGCATTATCCGACACTGTGCGAAATGCAGTGGCTATATACGGCGCAGCATATAATATTATGGAGCACGTATCTTCCGCTTGTAATAGCGAGGCCCTCCGATTTTCGTCATAATATGTGATATTGCACCGTTTACCCTTGATTCCTTTTCGCTGACCGCCAATGAATGGTCCCTAAAAGACATACGTGTGTCCAACAGCACTCCAAGATACTGAAGGTATGGCTGCGAGATAATTTCGTGGCCAGTCACTCTGAAGGTAAAGACCCCCCGCTTTTTTCGGGTGCTCCGGAGAACCGCCTCAGTTTTTTGCGCTGCCAGTTCAAGGTTTGCTCAGTCCACGCACCCCGTGACTCTCCAGCCAAGGTTGCATAGGACTTGTGCGTGAAATGGCAGCTTTCTAAGTCCACTGGTGGCTTCTGGAAGGTGAGTACAGTCTTTCGGACAGACAGACAAGCAATAGTTTTTTTTATAAATAAAGAATTTACCTACCTCCTTTGACATCCGGGGCATAGGGACATTCCAGAGAACTGTTAAGCTATCGAAGCAGCAGGATACCTCATTCAGCGAGTGCCTTTGGTTTACACCTTCCGTCTAATTCCAATGCAATATAAAAACAAATAAGGACAAAATGAGAAAAAAAAAATTCTTTTACAAATGAGAAATGAAAACGGAACTCAATACCTCAAAATAAACCATTTCTATTCCACTTCTGCATCATTGGCTGAGGAGGAATTTTTTTTGTTTTCTCTGCTATGTACTCCCTCAAGATTCGTAACCTGTCCATATAAATTTCAAAACAATTTACAAACAATTCGAGTTCGCAACAAGGAATGCATTACGCTTCACAGCTTCCGCTGGTGTTTTCCTAAGCTGCAGCAATGCAGTTGCTACCACCGGAAATCGGAGATTGCTTAGCGGATATAGTGGAAACACACACACACACTCATATACTTGGCATGTCAATGTTTTTGTGATGAATTGACAAGCGATACTGTTTGTCAGCATTCAATGTGTATGCAATATTTCTGCTGTTGGCGCAGTTTTTCGCATTTGATGCATTTTTTTGTGTTGCTGCTACTGCCACATTTTGCCAATGTCATGCACGAGACGCTGCGGCATTCAAATGTTATTTAGCTATTTCTTGTGCATATTTTCGATCAATTTTCCCTTTATTTTGCAGCAATTTTTGCAATTTGTGCGTGCAAACGTTATGCGATTGTTGATGCTGGTTGCTTTGGTGTGTGTGTGTGTGTGTGCGCTTTGTCTATTTTGTATGTAATTTTGCCATTTGACTGGTTGTCTTCTTCTTCCTCTTCTTCTTTTTGAATTGGTATAAAATTGCTCACTTACATTGTTTGTGTGTTCCGCTGGTGTACTTTGCCTTGTCTGCAGTCAAGTGGATACGTGCGAGTGCTACTTTGTTTGAACTTTTGGAATTTTTGATGTGTTTCGGAAGCATATTAGTGGTATTGGTGAGAATAATATTCGCCATTAGTTGCAGTTACTGCTTTGGATTAAATGTCAAGTTTCAACAGTGAATGCATTAATCAATCATTGGGACTGAGCTTCCACCTGGCCATCACCTGCTTGTATATCATATTTCATTATTCATACTTTATATGATTTGCAGTCCAATATGATGCTATATATTAGCTTTACACATGTCACTGCACTTCACAACGACAACGACATTGATAAGAAATTGATTTTGTTTTTTTTTCGTTGCTATTCGTTTACTTGTTGTGTAGAGCGAGAGCGAGTGGCGTCATTTGTGAAAATTGAAAAATTGCTGTCAGAACTGAGCACTCAAATCGATCATCAGGAGACGTCTGCACAGTGCAGCGGCGGCGTCCAATCAACATGTTCCGTCCGTCCGTCCGTCCGTTCCGTCGTCCTTTTGCCGCATTTCCACTCTTCGCCCGCCACTGTGAAAAAGCGAGAAAGTCAACTTGTTAGCAAACAGGATATTAATGTAACACAAGGATGACAGCATGAAAATATAAAAATCGGAAACGGAAGTGTGCGCGCTCAAACAAACTAGCACACATACACAAATATACACATTGGTAAGGGTCTCCGAAGTGGGTAGAGTGGAACGTGTACACTTTTTTTCTCTACTGACTTTCAAATTTGTTTTCAGAATTACTTTTTTTTGCATTTATTTTGTATATTTTTATTGATTCGTATGCTTGGAACATGTTTGCTTTCGAAATATGCAACATAGTTGCAATTTTTCGTCAGTTGTATGGCTTCACTTGCAAATTTGATTTTTTCAGATGAAAAGGTCGCGAATGAATGGAACTAAATTGGTACCTTTTCAAATGTATGTAAGTGCTCTGACGTACACTTAGAGGAAAGTGTTTTTTTTTGCCAGCATGGTTAGTGGGAATTTATGTTTTTCGATGGGGCCCCTTTTTACTGGAGTGCAAATTTATATGCAAAATCCAATTTTTTACTGAAAGACAGAAATAATATTTTTTGAAAAATATCAAGTGCATATTCCGCATATACCTACACTGAAAAAAAAGTGAGTAGTAGACTCAACACGCTTAGTGCTATTAACACTTTTCAGTAATACTTTGCAGTCAAAGCACTGACTCTGGTAAACTCCAACTAAAACTGAAACAGAGTAAATGAATTACTTCAAATGACTCATTTTATAACATCTCATAACATGGCTCAATGGGTAAAACAAATGGTCATGCGATCGGGTGGCCTGGATCAAATCCAATTCGGGAACAAATTTTTTATTTTAATTTTTTGGTTTTAAAAATAATTTTTGATAAAAAAACAAAACAAAATTTCCTATTTGCCCTTTCTTGGACCTTTAGGAATTTGTGTATTTTCCAAAATTGTCTGAAGTGTAAGAGTGGAGCAATGGCATAAACATTGGAGAGATAAGGGCTGAGGAAGCATCTCAAATAGCCTCTCCCAGTACTCTGGGGGAAATACTGTGAAAATAAATACTTTAAAAATGGAAATAAAAATGCGTCTAGGCTAATAACACCAATCCCCATATCTTCTTAATTCAATCGATTACTGAAACCAAAATGAAAGATCAAACAAAGAAACAACTACCCCTCTACTGCTGAAGGAGTTACAGGAATCAAAGAAGAAGAAGAATAATAATATCAAATCAGTATACTTGAGGAATTTGATTCAATGGAATACCCTTTTGTATTTCATTTGACCTGCTACTAATTGCTAATTGAAACTAGTTCTTGTTTGAAGGTGGACTAGTTTTTGGACCAGTGCTAATCACAAGTGGAGTAGGTCATAGACTAATTGTACACTAGTCCCATTTCCAAAAGAGCAACTGCTTTATGGGTTTTTTTAAATAATATAAAATATCGCAGGTACACAAAGATATTACCCCGATTCATTTAAATTGTAAAAAACTTCGAAAAAGCCCATTTACTTAAAAGAACAAGACAACTGCACGCTGTCGAGGGGTTTAATGTATCGCTTTATTATATCAAGTAACCTCGGAAAAAATAAAAGCATACTTTCGCTATTGCATTATTGACCTAAAATTTTGGTACTATCTGCTTTTTGGCCCCAAAAAGTATGCAACAAATTTTTAAATCCATACTAAAATCAGCTCTGATATTGCATATATCTATTTTATTTGGTTGGAAGGGGCTATTCAACTATTTGACGAGATGGCTACCTTAGTCCCCTGCCAGACAAGGCGATTTCCGAATTCTTCAGATAATTGAGAATTGAGGAACCAAACCATAAGTTACCAGTACATCGGAGAGTGTACCCACCACCTTTCCAGTTCCCTCCCTCTCACACTAAAATTGTCTAGTCTGAGGGGTGAAAATCTTGTTCAAACTTCCTTTTTTTCAAGCCTAATTGAGTAATTGACATTCATATTCTAAAAATTTCACTAATTGCCTCTCTTCCAGCTTAAACAAATTGGCTTTTGTGTACATTTTCTATTTGGGCGTCTTTCTTCAAAACATTATCGATCAAATCGAAGCTTATTTCTCACGTGACACAATATAAAAACGTTCGCTGTTATATTAACATTGTGTGCGTGCCTCTCTCGTCTATGTGTGCGTGCGCGTAGTGTGCTACATGCAAAAAAGCATACGGCTGCTTCAGCATTTCCACTTAATCCAGCTGCATGGCAATGTCAGTGGCTGTCATTTTCTAGAAAGCAGCTATGAAAGTGATTTCCAATTTGTTGCATTTCGTTGCAGCAGCAGTAGCAGCAGCATCAGTTGTTAGCGCGCAATTTGTTGTTGTGATTGTTGCGCGTGCTGTAGTTGACATGCCTGAGCAATACATCAATGCACAGAATTTAGTGATTAGTTGGAGCTGTTGCCGTTGCAGCGTCGTGACAACTTTGTGTAAGTGTGTGTGTGTGTGTGTATGTGTGTGTTTGTCACTGTGTTTGGGTAATGAAGAAATGTCAGAGAACTGTCGAAAACTAATACAGTTCGGATGGATGGTGACAAAAGTTTCCGTTAAGTTTTTCAAATTTCGACACATTCCGGGTGAGCGAATAGAAATGTTCACATGTCTTTGTACGCATTCGGGGCTTGTATGGCTTTAACCTTTCTGGGACTGGTTGAAAAAAAATGTTATACATTTCAATGAATACTTACTTTTTTTTCTAGTCAATTTAGGCAATTTAGACCCTCACTTTGCGGTTATGAATAACCATTTTGTAATAGCAAATTGAGACTACAACAATAACCGTCTTGTCATAAGTAAATACAACACTCTTTTCCTTGTGCTGGTAATTAAATACTAACAACTGTGAAAACGCCCGACAGCTATTGCCGCTTAAATGTATATCAGCGCCGAATAATTAAATAACATTTAAGCAATTAATCATTAATTATTTCGACATTTTAAGCATGAGAATAGCTGAAGGTGTTTGCCAAGAAAACCAATTACTTAAATTCGCAATAGAATATGCTGGCAACATATTATATTACCACGAACAGAGGCAACAGCACCAACATCAACATCAAGAAAAACCACCGACAACCGAAGGCAAAATTTATCGCCATCGCCGAAGAAATTCGCAGAATGAAGAGGGAACATCAAGTAAGAAGATCTGCTAAATGGAAGCGGGAGAGGCCAAACGAAAATAAAACTCAAGTGGGCTAATCGAAGCTACCATCGCCATGGACCAGAGGCAGACTGTTGGCCACGCCACTTGCGGAATTGAACGCAAAACAACAACAACAACAACAACAAGCTAAATAAAAAGAACAACAACAACAACAACAACAATAGCGAATAAATAAATCAGAGCATGTGTTAATTATCCTCGAACCACAGTCGATTAATTCCCAAGAGGAGGCTGAATGGTTTGTTTGGTTTTTCTTTTTCTTTTGCATGTCCGGCAGCTGATAGCATTCGTATATGTACTATGCATGTGCTGTTGCTGCGTTGGCAACTATTGATGCGGCATTACAACAACAACAATAATAGAACAAAAACTACTACAGCAAACAACAATAAGAGGAATCAAAAGCGGGGGAAAAAAAACACCAACCCAAATGGTTTAGCGTGGCTTAGTGTGTGTGTGTGTGTGTGTGTATTTTGCCAACGCTTTATTTCGCTAGAACCCCAACAAAGCAAACGAAAATACCTTTGCAACAGTATGAGACTGGGCAATGTCTATGCATGTGTGTGTGGGAGGAAGGGGTGTCTGCCAGGGGCATTGAAGACATTGAAGGCGTCCAACAAGTCGATGAAGTATCATTCCAGTGGAGCTTATCGCACTGCGAGCTGATACCGCGAGCTCGCGTACACTATTCCTTTAATACATACGAGCTTTTTTCGGTGAGGGCGTGATGATCTTTAGATGTGAGTGGGTATACGTACTACTACTACTCCCCACTCCCCGCTCTCTGCTTTCATGTGCATTCAACACAATTGGCTTGATTGAGTGCGGTCAGTGGTCTATTTGTTAAAAACACAATCGGAATTGGCCACATTTTTCCCCGTTCCCATTCCTTTTGCTTTTCGTTGGCGTTTTTATTTATATTTTTTCTTCTCGGTGTTGTGGTGGTTGTTGTTGCTGTTGTTTGCTATTGTTATTGTTGCTCGAACTTTTGCCTGTGACCGACCTCGTCCATGGGCAAGAGGAAGACACACTTGATCACCATTTGACCACGATGACCGGATACAAATGGCGCACCGAATCAAAGCAAACCAAACCAAAGCAAAACGAACCGAACTGAATTGAACTGAACTGAACTGAACTGAATTGAAGTGAAGTCGCCTGCTCTCCCGCTCACGTATATTTGTAGTAAATATTTTATTTCTTTTGAATTACACGAGTTGTACGCCAAGAAGTATGCCAGGAAAATTGCTTCGAATCGGCATGTGTGAGTGTTTGTGTGTGCCTTAGGCTATGTTGTGTGTGTGGGCTAGCATCAGTGCAACGATATCCTTCTAGGAATTCTTTTATGGTTTATTGTCAATATCGGTTATTTCATTTAAAATGTTTGCTAAGGGGCGTGGCTCATAATGGCAGAAATGATACAAGAAATGTATATTTTGAAATCGGTAATATCTATTAGTGTTATTTGCAAAGAAAAGTTTCAAAATTGGAGGTTCGAATCTGAGCTTAAACTGAGCTTAGAAAAAATACTTAAATTGTATTCATAATAGATTCCCCATACTATACTTACTGGCTATACAATCTTTCCACTCTGAAGCCCCTAAAAATACTTTTTTTATAAAACAAAATTAATCCAAAGAGAGTTTAAGGTACGAGTGAAAATAATAAGGTTCGAAGGCTATGAAAAACTTGGCATCACAATAAAAAAAAACCAATCAAAAGCTTGTGAAATTCTTTCTGCTAAATGGAGCAGACCTTGGTGTTATATCATTATGAGTTTAGAAAGCCTACATTGGGTTTTATCCTGCCATCTTTTCTTGAGCACATACACTGCCCATGTAGTTGTCATTTATGTAGTATTTAACAATAGATTCAGGTAGTTAAATAGCTGCTTCCTGACCAAGGAAAGTCTCTTCGGAACCACTGTGAGCCAACTCGTCTGTGATTTAATTACCTGTAACCACATTGTGACCTACGAATCAGATCAAATACAAAACATTGCATTTTACTGTGAAATTTAGTCGATCTTGGATGTAGTGATGGGCTTGAGCCTTCATTGTAGCCTGACTGTCCTAAGATTAACTCCATAAACATATCCCAATTATTGTTCTCAGGAAAACCCTTATATTTTCTTTAATTTTCTTTGATTCCATGGAACAGTGTCATTTGTAAAAAAATACATTAAAAGTACTTACAAATATTAATTCAGTGAACACTTCCTACATGGTTTTTCTCAAATAATTATACTTGGCCAAATTCGTGTTAGCCACATATAAGCATAACCAAGAACACAAGAGAGAAAAAAACCCATTTAAAGACTAAAAACCAAATAAATCTCATGGGCCATTGCGGTGGCCATTTGAATTGCAGGCCACTAGGAATGTGCGCCTGGCATCCTCAATCCTCACCATACTGCAGGAGTGGGGCTGAACTATGAAACTTTATTGACCCACAAATAACATAAAGATAATTACACAACAAAAAAGTACAACACACAAATTGTGGGCGGAATGAAACAATAGACGAAGAATTTCGTTACTCGGAAATACGGAAAAAAGTAAGGAAAGAAAGAAGAAATGGTGAAATGAAAAGAAAGCAAACAAAACTACTTACAAGCATGTTAACAACTTTGTAGTGGCATTTCTTGAACTTCCAGGGTGGTAAGCCACAAGAGATGAATAGAGTTTTTTTTTTTCTCAGGGACAAGTGTTGAAACTTATTTGATGTGGTCAGGGGAAATTGTATGCCAATCAAGAGTTGCCAAATTGTGGAAAGAAAGCAAGTTTTTGTTCGCCTCTATAAGTGTGTAATTTTAAAGCCATTCAAGTTATTGTTCAAATTCCTTACATAATTAAAATTTTATACGCAAACACATACGGTTTACTTAAAAGTAATTGTTTGTTATTAAATATTGTGTTTGATTAAGCATTCATTGTAAATCCTTTTCCATGTGCAATTTTGTCAACCCAACATGAACAATGCATTTGCTTTAAGAGGCTTTCTGTGAGCGCTCAAAGTTTAATTCCATTAAAAATTCACTCCTTTGATCTTTTACATATTTTAGCTTCACATTTCTTGGATTTCGAAATGTGAAATCAACAATAACCTCAACACGACATGACCTTCGTGTGTACATTAGTTTCTCGAAATTACTAATCAAAATTGATGCCTCTCCGTTTGCTTAAGACTTTCATTAAAATAACAAATAATTTTATTCGAAAAATCAATTTTAATTTCTGTTTAAGCCAAACATACTCACTTACAAAAGCAAATATGTATTCATCATGGAGAAAGAAGTTTTAATTGTTTTTGCATTCACATATTTGACATATTGACTTTCGTTTTGATATGTGCTTTACCAGGCCTGGGGTTAATATCATAAACACAAAAACGAAAACAATAATATTGCCACAATCAACTGAACTTGAAATAATGAAAGTAATTACAATGTCCGAATCGTCACCAGTGTTCGTTTGGTGAAATCATCAAATAAATAAATAAAATTGAATTAAATTTTCTATTGAACGCAGCAGTGACAATTGGTCGGTTAGTAATTGCCTGAGAGACTTTTGATAAATTCATTTAAGGTGGCACTAAGTTATGGTATGCGTAGGTATGCTATAAATTGTTCATTAATATCTACAAACAGAATGTTATCAAATTAGAGTGAAGCCTAGGCTAGCTTTTAAATGCAATCACATTTCAATACAATAAAATGAATAAACAAATAAACAATTCAAAGTAATGTTTGAATGTTTGCACTGATTATAAAATATTATGGAGTCCATTCGAAGCATAATTTGTTCACAATTCGGTATAGAATATTTTGAATCAAACTTCGAATCGAAAATTATCCAAAATGTGGACGAAATTTAATTGCAATCTATTTGCCATAAGAAGTCAGGTCTCTGTTAGCTTTATATTCACTTATGACACTTATTTGCCAGGGAAAGAGTCTCAAATATGACTGTTAATTTCTATAGCTGTTAAAGAAATGTTAAAAAAATTTTTCTAAAAAAATAGGGGTATTCACGATCTTGAGTATTTGGAGTATTTGTAGTAAATTTTGTAAATTTGTACTACAAATCGTGAACGCACTTGTAGTAAATTTAAGTATTTTGAATATTTCGATGTTACCGTATCAGAAAAATTCTTGCCTTCAAATCAAAAATGTAAAAATCCTAACAAAGAAAATTAAGTGGTGGTGTCGCATTTTCTTGACAGAAGATTTATGCAAATACACAAATACAATACCAAATATACAATAGGTTCGGACTGTTGCAAATGGAGTATTTCTAGTATTTGCAAATTGTACGTGTTTTGTTTTTGTAAATCTGTCAAATTTACTCCAAATACTAAATTTATCAAAAATACCGAATACAAAGAACAAATACTCAAAATCGTGAATACCCCTAATATTAGAAGAATGTCAATAAAAATAAAGTAAATTGTATATGCCAGTCCATATTTATTATCTCTCAATATTCGAAATCACTCACTCACCGGCGTCCGTAACTCCCGCAGAAGCATATAGTCTTCCACGGATCTTATTTGTAGCTTCGCTGCAAATATGATTCCACGGAGGTGCTCAATTCGCAGTCGACTGGCCTGCGCCAAATATTTGCGGGTGTACTACTGCGGCTATACTCTAACAGAACTAGCTGTGGAAAACAATGTACCACTCTGGTGGACACCAGGTCACTGGCAATGAGAAAGCTAGGCCATGTAGAAACAGAACCTATACAAATTAATTCTCCAATAAAACTTTTCTATAATAAACAGCAAAACTACAAAAACCTTCTGGCCCTCGTACGATAGGGCGAAATCTAATTTTATTCTGTCACTAACCCAGGTGGGATGTAGAAATTGGAAACACTACGAATGGGGCTCGTTTGCGTCCGTCGATTGGTGCCGCAACTGCAGTGAATCAGACGAGTAAGAAACTCTAGAACATCTGATCTGCAACTGTCCAGCATTTAATCAGTAGTAGATGAAAGATTCTTCATAGAGAAACGCTAGAAATCGCCATCATTGAACTTAAAAGTTTAAAAACCTTTGCTTTAAAGTCCAGCACGTTAGAGGCAGTCTTTGAAATAAGTTGTAGACATTCATGTAAAGGATAAGACAGCTTGTGGACCGATTTGTGGGTTTATGTGAGGCTAACAGCCGCCACCCTAATCTAGCCAGGGAGACAACTGCATTGAGGATTCCAGCGTAAAGCCTGCCGCGCAATGTTGTTGTGGATTTGGCGCAAGGTATGTCCAATCGATCTCCATTTTCTATGATTTATTTCTAAAACCTTTACTTTAGCTGCGTCCTTCTTGAAATTTGCCTATTCACATTGTCTTGGTTTACCTCGAATTTATGGTGCAGATCGTTCGCTTTATGACTCAAAAAGCAAATGTCGTCATAGTACGCGACGTAGGGAAGCTGCTGAAACGGAAAATTTAATTTTCATAACAACTGCAAGAATCGAGAGGATGCATAATCCCATTGGAAGTGCTTAAAAATATGTTCCTTTCAATGCCTCATGCAAGCTAATACTAATGCATTTGTACTTTCAATTGAACTTTCATTGTGAAAATTAATGCATAATTAATGCATTGTCTTTTATTATTGTCGCCTTTCCCATCCATTAGGTGGCATTAGCATTAAACTTTTAAATGATAAATGCAACTGTTTAGAAAAAAGCCAATAAATTCAGTGCCTTACAATGTACATACACAAATACCAAAAATAATATATAAATCATGCGCTGCTCTCCACTTCCCTCCTTTCAGGCAACTTAAATTTTCTGACCACAGCAAAACGAAACAAAACAAACCCAAATAAATTGAAAGGACCAAAAAAAAAAAGCACAAATAAAAAAACAATAAAAAAAACCCAGCGAAGGTGTTTCCGACGTCAATTGTTCGAAAGTGAAAATTCGATTTTGCGGTAAAGATAAACTTTTTTTTGTGCTCCGCTACTGCACTTTTGTTGTTACTCGGTTTTTGTGCTTGTGGGTAGCCAGAAACAAACAACAAACGAGCAAACACAATAACACAAGGAAAAACGAGAAACAAGAAACGAAACCAGAAGAAGAAGAACAACAACAACAGCAGCAGCAATTCATGGCATAGCGAAAAACAAACTTTAAAAATTGGATTCTGCATTTGCATTGGCAAATCCAATCAAGCCAACACAAAGACAACACAGCACAGCACAACACAACACAACACAAGCAACAGCATAGCGGGCAATGTTCCGTATACGTAGCGTAACCCAACGCCAGGTAATATCGGCCAATATGTGTGTGACTGAAGTTTGCCGCATCAAATGGATGGAGGAACCAGCAGCAGAAGAACGAACCAACGAAACAAAAAAAATGAAGTATTTCTGTAGTGTTTTCGGAAAATTATTCACCTGGGTATGCGATGTTTTTCTTTTCGGTGGTACGAGTGTGGGTGAGGGTTTTGTGTTGGGAATGCTCTGTTCCTCAAATATTTTTCCGTAAAGGAAAACAAAGTGAATTTCACATAAAATGAGAGAAGAGAGAAACATTTAAACAAACCACTGTACACTGTACACATCCTTTTAATTCAAGCACACGTATCCACCATTATCATCATCCACATGCTCGAAGTATACAAAAAAAAGAAGGAAAGAAAAAAACGGAGAGAAAAAAGTCAATCATAGATGATGATGAAGGAGCTGATGAAACAGCTCAACTGTAAAGGATGCCCTGATACCCTTCCAGGTAGATCGGTATGATGTGTTTTAATGCAAATCCTTTTTTACTTGAGATTTTAATGTAATATGCACTGTTGTGTTTCGATTTATACCGGAAACTTCGGAATAACGGGAGGTTTTGTAATGTTTTTGGCAAAACAATTTGTGTCTAATTGGAACTCTGCAATGGGCGAATGGACTTTAGAGTGGTTCTTAAGTTTCGTTTTCGTTATTTTAGAAGTGTTGGTGCTACCCAATATCGTTCCTTTGTGAAAGAATAAAAAATTATGAAATATTTTTTTGCGTTTCTTTCTTGCTTAATACTGTCAAACAAAGTATATAAAAAAAAACGCTTCGAAAATAATATTTTTTTTTATCTATTCCTGATGGCGAAATAGTTTTGGGTGTTTTACTGATATAAGAAAAGGGAACATATCTTCCACTGACTGGAATGCAGCCCCTGCAGCCGCATTGACTCTATTGGGAAAGGCCTCTATATTTTTACAGCTCCTTTATGAGCCTTTTTTTCATGAGAAATGTTCAGACATTCTGGGGTGAGCTATCAGCGATACACTGTAACAAAAGCGAGTTCTTACATATTGGACTAGACAGTGCTGCTTCTTCTTCTTCCTCATTACATGGTTTGCAAATAGCATCAATTATCATGTACTATACTAAGCATTAATAAATGTCTAGAGTGTACTGTTGTGAATCCTGTAACCATTTGGGTAGATTTCATATTCAACGTGGGTAATTATTGTGTCCGACTTTGAAAGGTAGCAGGTAAAAATGCTTTAACTTGTCTGATTCACTTTAGTAATGTGGTATTTTCTCGTTTAGTTAGGGTTTTATTTTAAATTTGATTATACTCCATTGAATGCCAGAAAATAGTATTCAACTGCCCGATCCCTTTCTGCCGAGTTAATTTGCCATTTCATTCCTCTCATAGCAACTTTGTCCAGAAGATACAAAAAAATAAAACGCTTATTGCTTTTAAGCGCCTATAGCTTCATGTAAATTCAAGGAAATATTTCCAACGCTTTTGGGTTCTTGTTCATCGATGCATGAGTAAAAAAGAGTACATAGTTGCAACGAGTTCCAAACTCCTCGATTTTAGACGATTTAATTTTTTATATACATTAATATTTGGCACTACAACCCTCGAGGGTCTTGGCCGAGCTTCTTGATGCAGTTATCATGGACAAATTTATATGATAGGTTTTTAATGCCGGTTTAACGGCGAGACTCCCAAAGAAGCTCTTTCATGGTAAGTTTCTCTTCCAAGATTGCCAGTACTTACCGAGAAAGAGGCGGTCTACACTGAAAAACAGAAAAAAATGTCTGCTTTACACCAGGTGGGAGTCGAAGCCGATACCTTCCCATCGTGAAGTAAATGCATGAATGGTACATTCGGGAAAAAGTGAGAGTTAAACAGGAGAAAGAGGAAAAAGAAAAGAGTACGTCTGGTAACCCTAGGTGCATGAAACAGGCCTTTTTAGGTTCTTACTCTTACCTTTTTGTTGGCTACATTAATTTTCCTAAACCCATATAGGAGGGCTTTTAGCCCTTAGGTATAAAACTAGAGCCCGACCGATAAGCATTTTCAGGCCGAAGCCGATGCCGAAGGTCAATAGGCAGCCTATTACTTCGGCCGACGCCGAAGGCCTATACCGAAGCCGGAGCCGAAGCCGATACTTAAATAAAATCCCTTTAAAAACTTGTTTTTTCGTGTATTTTCATTCGAATTCGAGTATATAAATACACATTTAGTTTTTTAAGGAACTAAAAATGTATTTAAACAAATAATAAAAGTAACCAAAAGAATTCACAAACAAATCCTAGGTCAAAACTAACAATAGCCTCAAATTATCCCATATATCCCGTGTAAGAACAAATGGATTTTTTTAAAATCACTTTTAAAAATTTGGAGTAAAGCTTAAAATAATGGGAATTTAGAAGAAATGGTAGAGAATTCTTCACAGAATAAATCCATCTAAGTAGCTGTTTTTTCAGGACTCCCCAAATCCGTCAGGTGATGGGCAAACGATGTTCTAGTTGATGGTAAAAACCACCTGTGAAGCTTTGAACTTTAAATGTAAAATTTTACCAAAAACGGTCCTGGATTTCAGCACCTTTTCATATATGTTGGCGCAGCAATTTGGGCTACATTTCTAAAAGGTAGAATCCTTCCGTGAGCCTCCTACCCCTATATTTGAAATTTCATACAGTTTACCAGGACTCCTTTTAACATAGACATCAGGGCAAGTAGTAGCTTCTAAATCTATATTTAAAATTCAGTAATCCACCCAGAAAATGTCCAAGGATGTACTTTGTGGCAGTTTTAACCTCGTGCCACGCAATTTGAGGCGAGATTCACTCAATATTCGATGATTACTAATTTAAATTTTAATCATATTTTTTGTTTTGTGGGCCTCTTATGTCCCATTGGTAATTCCATCAATTACACAATTTTACATTCAAGTCTCAAGAAAATCAGTAAGAATTTAGATGTGATGTGGGCTAGAAAATCGTATCGTAAAAAATTAGTTTTGGTTTTCGGTGTCGCAAAAATAAGGAAAAAAATTGAAAAGCTTCGGCCAAAACTTCGGCCATTTTTCGGAAAAACCGAAGCCAAAGCCGAAGCCGAATGTGAATTTTTGGCCAATAACGGCCGAAGCCGATGCCGATTAATCGGTCGGGCTCTATATAAAACCCATAATTTGTTTCTTATTTTTATCAGCTTAATTTGGATCACTACTGGACGGTTACTGGACTGTACCCGACGTTCCGAGGATCGCAAAAGTATAAATTTATTGAGCTGAATAATTTAATGATTTTGTATTTACTTGCGTGTTTTAGCTCAACTGCACTTTTAAAGTTTAGCATTCTTCCCCAAATGAATCAAATTTCAATGGTCTACTAGTTGACAAAAAAACGCCAAAATAATTAAAATCCACTCTAATGGTTTTACTGGTGAGCATGACTGCTTTGGATTCTATTTTAATTTAATTGTTACAATTCAAAAAATTTAGAAAAACAGACAAACGCTGATATCCACACTATATTTGTATTTAATTTGTTTTTATTTTAGGTTAGGATAAAATAGAAAACTGCAATAAAATATTTCCATATTCACTTTGAAATCAATTTAACCGAAAGTTTCTTTGAGCTTGACGTGCACACACTCATACACAAACACACACTAAAATTCGTAAACATATTCACATTTCGTTGCCTGGGTAAATAATTGTCGTATGTGACAAGTTTACATATCAAGCAGTTGACGAACTGATCTCAATGTATTAAAAATGCCACATACGACAATTATTGACCCAGACGACGATTTTATATCCACACAGTAATTTAAATTTGTTTTGGCTGCCTTTTTCGATAACTTTTTCGATGGAAAATATTTGATAATTTGTTAACGGTTCACAAATCCATAACGAATTTTTACTGTCCGCTGATGCATATGCAGGCAATGAACTAGAAATGGAAATTGCTTTTAATTAGGCAGTGGAGTTTTACAAGTTTATTAACTGGAAATGCGACGACCGCCACATGCAATGTGTTTTATGCCTGAACCAAATAGCAAATATAAATAAATAAAATTCAAAGCAAACCCATTCGCATTCAAACCACTTCTTCAATTAACCGTAAAGCAATTAAATTATATGATCGAAGAGCAACAGAGGCCAGGAAGTTTCCTCCCACCCAATCGCTCACTTCGGGCCGACGTTCGTGCCCCGTCAATCAACTTTAATTGCCCAAACGAAATTAAGTCAATCAATTGAAGCATTCCCGGTGCCGGCATTCAAAATGGCTTATGATAAACATCACCAGCCGACCGCAACTTCTCCGCCATCGCCCGACAACTTCAACGCCTCCTTCAGCGAGGCGGCCATTCCTTGCGAAGGCATTACCTACCATCAGTGAAGCATGCAACAAACAGATACGTTTTTTCGCCCTACACTTTTTTTTCGCTTGCTGTTTCCTATCACGACTTTTGTACTTCCGGTAGAAGATGCGCCGTTATCTTTCATCCATCCTGCAAGTAATTCGTCTTGTGTTAAGTGCGGTGACTATCGTCTATCAACATCGGCGTGTCATTAATGACGTTCTTCAATTCAATGCCTTGGAATGGGTAGACCTCGATAATTGGCGTCTGACAGAGGAGGGAACGCAAATCAATCAAGTTTTTTTTTCGGTTTGGATATCAAAAAGCAGAAGTTGGTATTACTGAGGTATAAACAAAGGCCACAAAAACAAAATTCCCCAAAAAAAATAACAAAACTGTGTGGCATTTGGCCAATGCTTGGTATCTACTTTACTGCCGCTTTTATTGTTGCTTTTGACACTTGCTGTCTTGTGGTTAGTACATTTATGTGTGTTTGATGGATTCGTGTGCGGTAGTGCAGAAATATTGAACTAGATTTGTATCTGCTCTGAGTA
Source organism: Heteromyza rotundicornis (assembly GCA_951394025.1). Lineage (NCBI taxonomy): Eukaryota > Metazoa > Arthropoda > Insecta > Diptera > Heleomyzidae > Heteromyza > Heteromyza rotundicornis. Next base: position 63,455,959 of record OX596012.1, read on the forward strand.
TGGAATTCTACTTAATTTCGGTTTATTTTGGCTACTTTAGGCACGTGATAGCAAATAAATCAGTAGTTTCCGGTAACATTTTACAATTACTGAAATCTCTCTGTGCAATTAAGTGTATTTAGATTTGTATTTATATTCCCTGCAAGCGATTCGTTTGGAAGAATCTCATAAAATTACAATTGATAAAATTCGTTCAAAACAATTTTAAATAAGTCGCGAAAGTATCATTTTGAGGAGCAAAAATCAATAATCGTCCTTAAGTCTGCTATAAGCTTGAAAGAATTATCGCATATTGCTTGCGCTCCTCCAATAATCACTAAAATACCAACTTGGTAACATTTTATATGGAATATTCAAGTAAAAACCCGTGACATCGCACGTATATATATTACACCACCCTTTCCTCCCAGGGGGTCACCTTATCGATCCCCATTCAACTCCCTTTGAATCCATTTTGAACCCAACTTTGCCTGTCCTCTTTCAAAATCAAAAACCCTAATCGAAAATTTCTAGCCATCCTCTACAGAATATATATGTTGAATTACAGATTCCTAAGTCCACTGGTGACTAGAGGAGAGGATACTATAATTGACACATTCATATTTTGAACTTCACGCCACGTTTTGAATCAAAAGTCCGACTCGAGTGTCACAAGCCGTTGTTGTTGTTGTAACCACACCTGTTCTTTTGGTTTGGTGTGTGGACAAGTCTTGGCCAGGGAACCTGGGTCAGTCGCAGTGCGAAGAACCGCCTGTCCGAGGGGCTGTATATATGCTCTCTGGTATACTGGTGGCATCTGAAAGTTGACGAAGGACGTCCGGACATCTGGTCATCCGGACAGACAAGCAATGGAATTTTATATAATGTGATGATAGTACTTACTTCTTGTTACATTAGGTACTTAAACATTTTATTAATAGACAAGGCTCTATGGTGGAACGTAATCGTCGTTTTCAATGAAATTTGCAAAACTTTTCATATACCCGCTTATGAATCGGTTGGGGCAGTCAAATATTCGTTGCAGCAGATTTGTTTGAAGTCTATACTGCCGTGCTAAGCCTAAAATGTAACTTGAAAATTATTATTTTACCTTATGGATGGTAATTTGTCAAAGAAAAAGGTAAGTAAATCGTTCATTTGTTGTTTAGTCGATATCCTATTTGAGTTATGGCCATATTTGGATCACGTTCCCAGAAAGGAAAATGTTGTCCTTAACTGCAAAAAAGTTGACTGTTTATGATGTTGTGCATGAATATTCCTCTATGATTTCCTCAACAATTCGCGCACGACAACGCCACCACCTTTCACTCATGTGTTCGAGCATGAAAATTGGGACATTTGTATAAAATTGCAGCCTGTTTCGTGGACGATGTACACCTTTTCGGCATAATTCCTCAACGATTTCTGAAATAATTTCCTACTGGGAAATTTGTAACCATAAATTTGGCTCAGGGCTTCACCAAGGGCTTCAAACTCTTCAGTTCACTTCACCTTAGAGATTTCTAATGGCACTGCCAGAAGGAACTGTATTCAATGTATTCCTAAAAGCCAGGTAGAAAACAAATCTAGTGATGTACCTAATTACAAAAATTTGTATTAAATTAATATGTGCTTGCCTCAGATATGAACCACCTCGAGGCAATGAAAGTGATTCTCTAAATAGTTAAAACTATGCAAACTCTGTAGCTACCCCTTGTCACATACAGTTAACTTCCCAAACGTCAATTCGACTGTAATTAAGGTTTTACGAATAATGCACAAATGTAACTTGAGCCCACAAGCCAAACTCGTAGCCTCATTGGCTTTGCTTGAAAGCTTTGCTAAATTTATACATTTTACAAATTAAATACCCGCAACTTGAGGCTAATTCGCACAAATCTGCCCCCCCAAAAAATGACACTGGCAAAACACATCTGTCAAATACAATTTTGACAGTGGCTCAAAAATTTTCCGCATTAATCGTAGCAAAAGTGCACAAAAGTTAACTAAATTGATTACAAAATTGGCCCCCCAACATGGCCAAATTACATGGAAACTTGAAAACTTCTTGACTAGAGCAAGGGAGTGGTGATGGAGTGGGGTGGGGTGGGGTGGAGTGGCGTGGTTTGCTGTTTTAGGAGAGTAGTGGGCGTGCTTGTGGTTATGGGCCAAAATGCCAAGGAGACAGCTGAGTGATGAGTTCAACTTGCCTGGCTGCTGCCAATGATGCGGGATACAATTGCCAGGCTAATTAGTTAGGCCATGGGCACCGCTTCGGCCAACCCAACTGGCCTTGATGTACTTTAAGAATTTGGGTTTTTAAATTTTCACTCCGAAATTAACAAAAGCTCGCGCACGTGAGTTGTTTATCTGCGTACTGTTGGCAACTAATAACTCAATTGGTTATTTTTTTCTTCTTCTTGTTGTTGTTGTTGTTATTTTCTAATTAATTTGAACTTTTACGAACTTTGACGGTAAATATTTCCGGCATTTTATTTGGCTGCCTTGTTGCGCTGTTGCTCTCGGCATGCCTGATGCCCTGTTTAAGTTATTTTGAATATTTCTATATCAACGATTTGGCGAAAAACACAGCAATAAATTGTTTGGCAATAATTGATTAATGTGCCGCTCCTGCTCGATGGGGTTGCCTGTTCGCGTTCTCTCGTTGCTGTTATTGTTGTTGTCGACTGTTGTTTTAGCTGCTTTTAGAAAATTGTTGCCTTGGCATGCATAGCCGAGCATGAAATTACCCCTAGCAGAAAGGCTTAGTGCGACCTCATTGATAAATCATAAATCTTTCATTGAAGATTGTTAAATAAGCCTTGCTGCCTGTTGTGAAATTCCTTGGCCCATATTTGCATTTTGTTTCACATTTTCCTTTGAGTGTATTTGCCTGAACAGTGTTGCTTAGAAGAGGCATAATTATCTGCAACGCTTTCTACTTGTTTTGCTGCCTAAAGGCGAGCGTTGCAAACTAATTTAAATTAATTTAATATGCTCTGATAGCATTTCAATTATTTATGAGGGTTGCCATTGTGGTTCTTGTTGTTGTTGTGAAAGTGTTTCATGATTTAAGCTTTAATTGCAAACCAAGTCCACCAAATAGTTGCAAGTCCATATGACGCTGTGTGGTATTTGTATGCGTTAGAAACTTAATGCCACCTAGCAGTAGTCTTGCCCTCGCTGCATTTGTACTCACGTCCTCACTCATTTAATTGCCATCATTCGTTCGTTCGTTCGTTCGTTCCATTTGGCTATGGTCCGTAGTCTGCTGCTTTTGTTTAAAAATTCCCTTTTTAAAATTCAAAGTCCATGTTGAGAGTGCGCGCGCTTCGCCCTTCAAAGTCGGCTTCTATGCTTGAGCCCTAACTAGACGAGAGTGTTGCGACGGCCGCATCCAATATGAATGAGTGACGAAGTAATGTCATTTTGGATTTTAGCCTCATTTCGAGCCAAAAACTAAATCACCAAAATCAGTTATAAATTCCACTAGCAAACACACACACACAAACACACACACACCAACACACATATGAAGTACCAACGAAAATGGAAACGGTTGGAAGCTGGCATTAGATTTAGAAATACATATGCATAATTCCCTTTCTGTGTGTATGAGTTGCATTGCATTTGTGCATATGCGGATGTTTGTGTGTGTGTGTGTACATTTGAGTGTTTGTGTGCCTTTTAATTATTCAGACAAAAGGGCATAGCGACACAGTGTTGCCAGCCAATCGTTGAATGAAGAAATACATTCGTATGCGCCGTGCCGCCCACTCGTACGTCAGCTAGTTTCCGCCTAGGAAATATCTGATTGCGGTGGTGCAATTTGAATTTTGTGCTTTGAATTTGTGCTGGAAACATCAAACGGCTATCGTGGGTTATAATTATTATTTGATATTACGATGACTTTTAGTAGCAACAGCAACAGCAACATCGACCGCAACAGCAACCACACCAGCAGCAGCAGGAAAATCAAATTAAACATTAGTCCAAGGTCTAAGGATAATTTACGTACTCTTTGTTGGCAACGGCATCGGCATCGGCCTCGGTTGGATTGAGATTTCACAATGTTGGCTAAATTGGGTTTCGGTTTCGATTTGGAAATTGTAAATTTCGAAAAACATTTCAGCTAAGATGAATTTCCTATTGAGCTGAAACTGAAGCTAAGATAAAAGTTCATAGTTAGGCACCAGAGATAGTTGGGACCTGTGTTGGCAGTTTAGGGATTTTGTAGCTCTATTGAGCTTCAGTTTCTTTAATTTAGCTCCATTTTTTAGACACAATATTCTTGTAGGTCATATATTACACAAATACTTTAAATTAGCATTGATTGGTGATACATATGACTTGGGGAATCATGACAGCAAGTAGATACAATGATAAGTCAGATTTTGAAAAAAAATTAAATGGTCATCCTGTCATATTTGTATGTGTTTTGTTTACTCATCTGTCAAAAGTTGCTGCCATATAGATCTTTCTGATTGCAGTCCTGCAATTGACTCAATCATGAAAATTACATGAAGTTAAAGTCATGACTCATGATCTATGCACACGAACCAGTGATGTCAACGTTTCGAACAACACTATTTTTGAGCGGTTGTCGCCTATGAATGTCGTTTTTTGAATAAATAAATAAACAAAAATTAAAACAATTTCCGTAAAAATTGCCATTTTCCAGGTAAGGATTCAGGGAGGTTAGTATTCAGTCGCGAAATGTGTTACTCATCGCATCAGAAATCAACGGAGCACCCGATTTGGATAATTTCTTTTGTGTTGCCTTCGTCTTGGTGGTACGATACTATGTCGGTCAAGAAAACCCGGAAAATTCACCCGGAAAAGTGTGAAAATCGTGAAAATAGGCAATTCACCGCATAGTTCTGGGTCGCCTTCATATATTTGTAAGCGAAAGGCTTGCGTGCTTTCAGGATCATCGTTATTAATGCAAGTACTGCCGCACACTATTGCATACTTTCTGGGGTTACCATAATGTATTTTTCAGTTAGCATAGATCAGATCCATAGATTATACGTGGCGCCGTGGTGAGATGTTTGTTGCATACACAACACGTGACACCGCGGTGAAATGTTTCTGGCACCGCCGTGGTGAAAAGATCACAGCTTCACCATTGCGCTAACTGCCGTTTCATTTTTTGCTTTTCATTTGTTTTCTGTGACTGAACAACAGAACAGAAGCACAGGTGCAGATATTTTATTACATTATAAAAGTTTTTTAGGCCCAGCAAAGTGGGTCCGACCCAGCTAGTAATACATATAAAGAATGTACTTGTCCGTAAGTACCCTCCGTTGCACCCTCCTCCCAAGGAGACAAAATTTTCCAAACATTGCGACTCAGATTTATTTTATTTGATCTTATCTCTTTTTACGTGCCATTTGTTTTCTCTTCGGACTGCATCTTTCAACTGCTGATTCTTTTCATTTTAAAGTTACTTTTTTTTACAGGATTTTAGCTCTTTGACAATTTTTAACTCGTGAGAAACTACGGTCCTTACGTTAGCCAGTGATTGAAAATTGTCGCGTCAAATACAAGTAATTTTTTCTTTAGATTTTCATTTGATACAAAATAAGCTTTTATTAAAATTATTTGTTCGGGTTCTTCACAAGATTGTCCTGTAATCCTCATATACATAGATACGTCCTCTCTTTCCTATGCTAATTGTTTCTAGAACCTCCGCTTAAGCCTTAATATGGTTTTTTGTAACCAACTAGTAGTTGTCATAAAGTTCTATAAAAGAGGGAGATAGAGGGTTAATGTATACCCCATGATGTGAATAAACTTTTTTTTATTGTATACATAATTGTACTTCAACACTGCCAAAAAAATCATACACCATTTTCCACATCAACTTTAAAGATACTATATGCAAAAATGTTTCACCCCCACAGGAAGATGAGATATGCGAAAGAAGCTTATTGTTAGCTTTATAAATCTCCCAGCCAAAATGAGTTTCACCGAAGGCAAGCAAGCGGGATTTTTAATTAAAAACTTAAACAAAACACAACCACTTGCCATAAAGTTTAACAAACTCTTATGAAATGGCGCACCGTAAAAAGTGATTTAAATTTTAAACTTCAGCAGCGGCAGCGGCAGCGTCACAGCATAAAATAACGTTGTTCGCCAACAGGAATGCAACGAAATGCAATCGCATAATTTATGATTTAGTCACGCATTTTCACAATCTAAATGAAAAAGCACAAAATACTTCTGGAAGAGCAGCACAAAACGGAACCCGGGCAGAAGCAGGACTCACTTGATGCATAAAATCTTGAATCCGGTGAGCACTTGAGAGATTTAGCGCTCTTGCATAGATTATGCAAGCTGATTATGATGGAATATTTTAGTTAATCGACCGCAGCGCTGATAACCACTAAATGCACGCAGCACACTTTGTTATCCTATATGCGGCCAGTGTGGCATCAAAATTCATGGGTAACAGCATCGGCATCCGGTTGGCGCATCTTGTTGCTACCACGTACCTGACACGAAATGAAAATTTTAATTCATCACTTAATGCTTCTGTGTGTGTGTGTGTGTATGTGTGTGTGTGTATGGTTGCTTGGGGAAACTGGATAAATACGAGTACTGCAATCAAGCCACCCATGCCGACAGTATAGTGGAAGCCGATATGCCGCAGTCTCCCATGGGCGAAGCACACAATAACCAAAACTTATAAAATATTTCAGACATGATGGCCGCATTACCAGAAGAACCTGCCCACTCCATCTCTCTCTGTCTCCCTTGCCCCATCTTCAACTCCTTGCCTCACTCTAGCGTATAACGAAATCCACTGGCCTGCACACTGACGTACACACTGCATGACTGACTGACTGAGTGACTGACTGAGTGACTGACGGGTGGACAGACAGACAGACATAATGTCCAGTACAGCTCACAATCAAAATCCTTGTACTTGTCCGCCCCGGGAAAAGTGCGGAAAAGCAGTGCAAGCGCACGAGCTAGTGAGCCACAGAATTATCATGCTGTGTGTCCATTTTGATGTTAATAGATGTAAGGGACTCAAAAGCGGAGTCCTGTGGTTGGAGGCGTTCGTGGCGTTGATGGTGGTGGTGATGGCTGTAGCTCGCCCTGTATGCGAAACAGTTAAAATAAATAATTTGAGCGCATGTTGCCGGATAATGTGGAAACATGCATTATAAAGTGTCTGAGCAGCGTTTGATGTTGTTCTTCTCCACCTCCATTACCACATTTGCCACTACCACCAACATCATCGTCGCTGCCAAAAGCAGTAGCAGTAACAGTAGCAGCAGCAGCATCGGCATCAGTAGCACAGTTGGGCAGCCACATGCATCTAACCGAGAGCCACTAATTCAGTTATTCAACTGCATTTGAGCCCATTTCGTTTTCTCTTTATTTTTACTGCTTTTTTTTTTTTTTTTGGTGTTTTGCGTAATCTATGCTGCACTTAATATAGCAGCGTGCCAGTGCCTCTAAACACTGCAATTGTATGCTTTATTTGCACACATACATATGCATTCATGAGTATATGTGCAAACGTGTTGCATTTGAACTGGCCATGGTGCTTCCTTTTTTGCTGTTTCTTTCAACTGCAGGTTATTCGTGTGCAAAGCCCTTTTTATGATAAAATCCCGGTTTTGGGCAAATAACATTTATCAACGTAGACCAGGTGTGTGCAAGTGCGCTTACTTGGTTAGCAATTCACTGTCTGTTTTTTTCAAAGCATATAGTTTCTATCTGCTAGCAATGAATTTTTGGTTATATTAGTTTCAGTTTTTCACACAGGCACCCACAGGCAGACAAATTAGAATACATACGCTTGACCAGATCGAATCGGAATGGGTTTTTGATTATTTAATGGCTATGTTGTGACCAAAATACTCGTAGCTTTTGAAGTTACTATGTATTTTGAAAAATATGTCATGTAGTTATACAGAGGCATAGCGAAAAAGATGCATTTTCAAGACCCTTCAAATTAAAAACAAGTGAGTAAGTTTCAGTCGGGCAAGCCGACTTATATATACCCTACACCTACTGGGCCATATTGTATCCGCCATCTTGAATTTTGAAAATGCGACATCAAATTCGAAATCAGCAACCCCAAGAACCCCCCATACAAAATTTCATACTGTTTACATAAAATTTCGGTAAAATCACAATTTTCTCGTATATGGGAGGTAGGCGTGGCAGTCGACCAATTCTGCCCATTTTCAATACCAACTCCTTCTAGGGCCTAAAAAGGATAAATTCAAAATTTGGGATCCCTAGCTTTCTTCGAGCTCCTGCAATCGTGTTTACAAGAAAAGAGGACGGATAGGGCTAAATCAACTCAGGAGGTGACGCTGATGAGGGTATAAAAATATACAAATTTATATATATAAAAATATATATATATAAAAATATATGTAGGGTATAAAAATATACTTAGGCAAACCAAAAACCTGCACACAAGGAGTTGAAGGATATATTGTTTGTCTGTCACACCGTTTGGAACGCCCAATAGGACCAGAATCACTTCCTGAGACGACCTAGCGATGACAGTCTGTCCGTCATGCCGCACGTTGTCTGCTGTAACTGCCGAATTTTGAAGTCGATAATATCAAACGGAAAATATCGAAAAAATATCGTCAAAGTATCGAAATAATTTATCGAAGAAGAAGAATCGCACTAAACTAGTTTTTGCTTCTCGTTTCATTACAGCATTTCTGCTTGTGCTTCGCGCTTCTTTAGTGGATCGTTTTGATGCAAAACGGTCCGTAGTCTTAAAGCCTTGGAATTTTACATATATTGGCGCTACAACCCTCGAGGGTCTTGGCCGAGCTTCTTAATGCAATTATCATGGGCAAGTGTATATGATAATTGTGGACCTACAGTTTATTGCCGGTTCCGAACGGCGGGACTCCCAAAGAAGAAGCTTTTCATGGCAAAGTTACTCTCGCAAGATTGCCAGAACTTGGCGAGAGAGTGGCGGTCTACACAGAAAAACAGAAAACAAATTTCTGCCTTGCCCCAGGTGGGAGCCAAACCCGATACCTTCCGATCGTGAAGCAGAGGTCTTAACCACTGCACCACGGCCGCCTTCCTTTCACCCGCGGGAATATGAATAGTGAACACTGATGAGAAGCACAAAGAAATTTTTTTTTCCATCGAAATTCTTTTCAGTTATAGAGATGGATTTTGTTGCGAGCAGCTGGTCACTCCGCCAAACTGAGCTTATGTCTTGTTGTTTCACGCCCCCCTTTTTTAAGAATTATTTTTTCTTCTTCTTTTTCACCTTTTTCTCTTAAAGGAAACCATTTCAAATTTATGGGAATCGTTTCATTCCTCACAGTAAAGACAACTAAATACAATTTTCATCATTTGTCTTTTCTTAGTACTTATTTAAATGGTTTTAAGGTTATGTGTGCCTTGAAATGTTTTACCCCGACAGAACTCTGCAGTTAAAAACGCCGGTCTGTTTTATGCAAACCATAATACTAAAAACTAAATTTTCCTGAATGTCCGATCTAAAAAAAAAAATTGATTTTTAAAATTTAAAAAAAATTCCTCTCCTTTGTTTTATTTCTGGCTATGCTCTTGGAATTATACGATATCCCTTTCAAGTTATATGTCAAATATGGGCATCATCCCATTCTACTGCCCAGCCCACTGCTACAGCTCAAGCAGCTCATCATTACATCGCATACCGTCAACACAAATCGTGCCGTAGACCATACATACGTAATCATATAGCAGGACAGGAGAGGCCACTTTCAATTTAACATATTTTCAATTGCAATGTAATCCCTGGACGTTCACACAAAGTACTTCACTTTGTACAGGTTGTAAATTACTTCACCGATTGCTCGTTTGTAAGGCCAATGCTGTCGTAATTTTTCTGAAATTTCATTGCAGTTAAAGTAAGACTCTGCTTCTTAGACAATGAATTCCTCTCAGGCGAAATTGTCAAATTTCAATGCAATTAGTTGTTATTTCAGTTTAAATTGCATATGGAAGATCATTTCGGAATGCAAAGTGCTTTTGTTGTCTTTTATTATACTTTCAAGATTCTTATTAACTTACTTACTGTTAAGAGCAAATTTTCGTCGAGTGTATAAAAGCTATCAGGAGAAGCAAACAGTAACAACAACAAATATAACAAAAAAAAAAAAATGGAATTTCCGGTCGCTACTCGTAGTGTGCGTTATTTGATATGTACAATACTTCATTGCGAGCTGCCGCTGCTTGATGCGTGCTTGTCGCTCATATTTTTTACATTTCAGTTTTTATCATATTTAACCTTTTTATTTGTATTTATTTTTTCCTTACAACCACACTACTTTTTAGCGAGACTACACACGCCGTAGTGGTTTTTTTGGGGGGGGGGGGGGGGGTGGAGTGCTCCATTTGCGAATTTTTCTTTGTTTTCGTTTCATTTTAGCCGGGGAGGGCAAACATGGAAAGTGCATAATCCGCGTATTGCAATTTATGACTTCTGAGCACATCTCATATGAATGATGGAAATTATTATTGCAAAAAGTATTTCCTGATGTTGACTGGGATTTTTTTTGTTCATTTTTGACATTTTGTTACTGTTGCTGGAGACATCACGGAAATGACGAGAGATAAAGGGGCAAAGGCAAAAAAAAAATATCCATCAAGGATACAATTTTCAACTTGGCTTTTATGAAAATTCATTTCTTGTGTTTCGCGCGGTAAACAAAGAATAAGTACGGCAATTTGCGAGACAACAGCGTCATGTGTAATATTTTAGTTTAAATACAACTTATTTGAGTTACGGTGCTTGTTCTTGCCTCATACATCAAAGGACTTGCCAAATTGTTCTTCATTATTCGGCAGCAATTGCATTCCACTACAATTTACCACGAAACTATTTGCGAACAACTCGAATTCGACAAGAACAACAATCAAAACTTACCATTATCACTTCCACCATCACCACCATGGCCACGACAACGACAACGACTACGACGACGACGACGATGTGAAGTTACTTCTGAGGTCAATCAGCAATTAACTGTGCAAATTAATGGAGCCCAAAGAGGCTCCGTTCGTATTATCACCAAACAAGGAGCCACAAAAGCGGCAACGCTCAATTAGTTCCTAAAGCCACAGCGGGTATGCCTGAATGGGGGCGGCTGCCGGGGCACGCAACCAACGATGGTAATGGCGACGTCTATGTTGACTTGGAATCATCCACATTCAGAAGCAGCGGCCGCAAAACTTTAAGGACCTGAAAATCCCAAAAAAGCTTACAAAAAAAAAAAACCAAAAGACACTCACTGCACCGGAAGTGCATACCTACCTGTCGCCTCCATTCCTGCCATTGCGGCCCACTCGGCAACACTCGATTTAAATGCGGTAAGTAAGTGGAAATTATGAGCGCTGCAGGTTTTTGTGTTGAATCAAGTGGCGGAAAACTATTGAGCGCTCGAAAAATGAATTGCCGCCGCACTGAATGAGTGCATTTATTTATTTCTGTCTCTTTGCATTTATGGGATTTCGGGCTGAATGGTGTTGCCTGAAAATGGTATGGCGAAAATAGTATTGCCCATAGAGCACTTAACGAAGTGAAGGGAATTATTATGCGAAGCTACGAGCATGTGTCACTTGTTCCATTCAATTAAGCAAATATTCTCACTAAATTTGCCACAAAAAGGCATCGGCATCTTTCGACATAATTAATTAGTAATCAATGTTGCTCTCATTTAATACTAATAACCTTCAGATATCAATTATTCAGCTAATCAATTTGATTTATTAACTCTCGGTTATTGCATTTAACAGCAACTCCGCACATTAAAATAATTAATTTTTGAAATTTTACACACATGTGCACTTTTGCAATGTGCCTTTAATGCGTTTCTACATTCCAGTTGAAAATTGTTTCAACTGAGAAAGGACATTTATGTTGCCCAGAAGGGAGTAATATCCAAACACTTGCTTTCTGCTCCGGTCAAATGAGTGACGCAAGTATATCGAATAAAGCAACTTTTTAAAGGTCTATAAAAAATTAATTTAAAATTGTCGCATGAAATAAAGTGTCTTGACAGCGTCTTTGCTTTGCTTTGCTCTAAGGAAAGTAATTTATCTCGAACACGCACACTGCCCTTCAACGGCGGCATACCTTTGGCAGGAGCAAGTAAAATGCCATTCACCCATCCACCACATATCAGCGCACAAAACAATGTAACAAACCCCATGTAATGAAACACATACATAAATTTTTCAACGATTTGAAAACCGCAGTTTATAATTGAATCACGTACGACACTTTGTGCCGGTTTTCTGTTTCAGCGCCCGAATCGCGAATCGAAATAATGCTGAGCGCCGCAATTGTGGTTGTGACGGCATTGGCAAAGAATCTGTTAGAAGTTAAGTGAAGAGATTCATGTAACTGGGTGGCATTACGCTTGAGTTTTATAATTCTTGTGTACTTACTTAATTCTTCAGGGAATTTGAAAAAGATTTGCAAGCATGATCGCATGTAGACTGATATATACTCTAAATAAGGGCCATTTGGAATTGGTTGAGTGGCAATTAAAGTTGGCCGAGGTACTGAGAGCTTTCGCTTTTGAAATTCAGAAGTTTTTCATCAGAAGAAACTAAAAATTGTTTTGGAATTCAAGGAAGTTCTAGAATATCAATAGAGGGGAGTAAGTAGTAAGTAGAGTTGTGGCCTTAAAAAAAGTTCATGAAAAAAATCATTAAAATTATTAAAAAAATATTCCAATAATTTGGTTTTTAAAAATAAAACAACTGAACGCATAACAACAAATTCAAAATTACTGCCTACTTGTTCTCAAAAGGTATATGTGAATGCTGCTGACGTGTGTCATTTTTGACCACTCCTGGCGCACAGTACAAACAAAAAAAAAAAAATAAAAAATAAAAAAAGGAAAAAAAAGAGCCAGAACAACAGCCAAACCGCAACCAAAACAACACGTACCGGAAATAAAGCGACCGCCATTTTTTATTTGCTGTGCACATGCACCCATTCTTTATACGACTGTCAAACGAATGGTGTTTTTTTTGTTTGTTACGAACTTAACAAATTTGCAAGGGAGCAACACTCACACACACACACACACGTATACAAAACGAAATTTTAGTTTAGGGCAGAACCTTTGTCACTTCTTCCACGGACACTACAGTTTGTTGTATAACATCAAAGCGCACGATTTCGTACAATCTAATTTCGGTTTGTCTCTTCGGGGCGCACACAGTGTTTGTGTTTGTGTCCCTTTTTTTAAGTTGTCATATCATAAAAAAATCCCTTTTGATGGCTTCAATGCAGACATAGAAGGTGTTTAAGGACAAATAGTTAGAATTATAGGGGAGAGAAGAAGAAGCACAGGGATTTTTAGAACATTTTCTGTTATATTATGTATCTTTTTTCATACCACTGCATGAACAGATATCCACGAGTACTCTCAAAGGGGTGTGTTGACAGTGCTTGGTGCACCGATTATAGGCAGATTTTGTCACTTGGAAACGCGGTAAACTGGAAATCTTCTGTAATCATAAAATGGCAATGCAATAAAATTTAACGACACCCTTATGTGCGCGCAATTAAATTTTTAAATCGCAATTTTCAAATACAAATGCCAAATACAAATACAGCAAAGTCAGCGGTTATCTTAACGCATATAAATATATTCACACACTCGCGCTCGGTGAGAGATGCAAATTTTATTACACATCAAATCCCAGAGATAATAATTTAATTTGCACCACAGTGGTGCCGCATACAAGGGCACAATTACAAATGCGCAATAAAATACTTACAAAAAATGTGTGGCTGTTCGGATGCGTGTGTGAGTGTGAGTGAGTTTGTCAGCAACACATTGATAAAAAAGGTAATAATTTAATTTAACCCTTATATAGCATGTGCTGTAGGGGTGGCATCGTCACTGTTGCCAATTTAACGCTATATTTTACTTTTTTTTTTCGAGGAAATTGAAAATAGTTTTTAAAAAAATTTTATTTTTTTTAAATTTAATTATAAATTCAATTTGTTAATATCAAGCGTATACAGTTTTGCTTTGCCAACATCGGCACGGTGAGTGTGAACATTTCGTTATTAATGGAATTAATTTGCGTTGTAATTGGTTGTAAAATTACAAAAAAATATCTCGTTTGTAGAGCACTCATTTGGATTATGTGTTTTTTGTTGTAGTTTAATTTATTAAGTAAAATAAAAAAATACTTAGTAGAACAATTCAATGAGTACTTTTTTTAGGAAAAATTAAAATATGTACTTGGAATCGTAATAAAATAAAGAGAATTTTAAAATGACTGAAATGTATTGGGCTTGCAAAAGACTAGGCTCTCATCCTGCATGCTTTAAAACTGTAAGCTAATTCATCAATATTGTGCAAAATTTTATTTATATTTTTTTCATTGTGGGTATGATGAACGGAACCATAACACCCCATACCTTTTTAAGGGTTTTTAAGAAAATTCTTCAATATTGTGCAAATATATTTAAAATAATTTTCAAGCCCATGATTTATGATTTTCATAAATTCTACTGCTTTACTAAAATTTCGATAATTTTTTCGACAACATTTCGATAAAATTTCAATAATTTTTCGTTACAGTTTCGATAACTGCTCCTCTTCTTCCAAATACATATTGCTCAAGTCGATTTCCAGTTTATGCTAGATCCAGTTTCATCAGGGACGTACCGATGGGGTACGTACCGATGGGGTCCGAAATATATGAACACAATGCGTTGATTTTAGAATGAATCTTTTTTTATAAACTCCCCTTCGGGTTTTTTGCAAAATGTTTCTTATATTTTTTTTAAACATTTTTTTAATGAAAATTTAAAAGATTTTTTTTGAAAAATCAAAAATGATTTTAATTTTGTTTGCAGTTTAAAATTTTTTCTTCAGTAGTAGTAAAAAAATTGTATGAAAACCCACTTCCCCCCGCCCCCGCGATTTTTCTCTGGTTACGTCCCTAAGTTCATATCAATTTCCATTTTCATCTAGTACCATTTCATTTTGTACTCCTTACATTTGAAGGTTGGTTATGTTTCCATTTTGTTCCGATCCATTTTCATTTTAATTTTAATTTTCATTTCGTTTCATTTATATACCCTTTCCGGTCTAGACAGGATTTCTTACTCTGTTAAGTAGGCGTGTTGACAATTTTCAATATCATATCAATTTGAAAATAAAGGTCATCTCCAATTTTAAAATGGATATCTCAATAATTACGTCAGCCATTGCGCAACTTGACTACCAGACAGTCAGTAGGTGATTACCAGTAAACAGATTATATTGAGCTAAAAATTTGTTGCATACTTTTAGTGACGAAAAAAACCTGAAAGTGCCAAATTTTAAGTTGATAGTGCGAAATGGTGCAAAATGGCAGACAGGTACACTAAAAAATGTAAAAATTGAACTAACGACTTAAAATTTTATCACCCTTCTGTATTTTTCGTGACTAAAAGTATGCAATAAATTTTGTTGGTCCTCAACATCCGTCCCATGGTGATCATGATCAAGGATATATACTTTTTTCAACGACTGCCTTTCGGGGGTCATAAAAGGTGTGACAAATCGATATTGTACTCAGAGGATCAGTGTATAAAGAGTAGAACTTGTCGTTAAAGGAGAAAAGTCCATTTCGTAAAATTCAGCAGGGAATGGAGAGAAAAATATTTGCGTATCATCCCAGAATATTTTTAAATTAAATTTCTCCTTTTTTTTTTTGCCTTTTTTTGCCATTCGAAGTGTGATCGTTATTTTGTTATATTTCATTAAATTTTCTAGGGCTCAAAAATGAGACAAATTTTTGAACCTATTTTCCATGGAACCCGTTCATATTTCCTATCCCAGCATTTTTCAATCTCATATGAACTAGTTAATCGTTTATAGTCAAATGCAAGTAAACGACACTGCAGACCCCACGCAATTCACATACATACAAGTAAATGCTTCTCCCAAAAAATTACCATAATCTTACAATAAAATGTGTAATGTTCCAGTCATACCAGGGTTAATGTGACATCCATTTTATTGCTTCCAATGAAGCAGACGCAAGCATAAACCCGAAGTTGGGGGAAGCAGTCTTAAAGGTAAACAAAGTTCAATCGAGAAAAAGCATCACGATAATCACGGGCATCATCATATATGATGTGATATCATCTCAGACAAAAACACACACACACACACATGCACACACTTGAACACAAATGCGAAGCCACAAAAACGCATCAAATAAAAACGAGTAGCAGCTCAAGAGAAAAGCAAAAGCCATAAATGCGATTTTTATAATGACTAAAGTAAGAGCGTAATGAGCCACTGATACTGATACACGCCCGGTTATGGCAGAAGGGAATGGTGACATTGGTTATACGTATACTTACGTACTTAAAGTTTTAAAAAACAAAATGATTGTGTGCGCTCAAGGATTGGCTGCTCGACTATATTTATGTGCTTTTAACAAGTACGAGAAAAGCAGCTTAAAAGCAAAAGTAACTTCCGCCTCCGTCCGTAATGTGGCTGTGCTGAGGGCTGGTTGTGCGTCAGTTGCCTTCCTTCACCGGAAGTATAACGGCAATCATAATAATTCCAATGAATTTCCACTCTTGCACGTACACGTTGTTGGCTCATTTTTAGATTTCCTTCTACGGGATACAATTGCCGGTGGAAGGTGGCTGGTGAGAATAGCAAAAAAAAACAAAGTTGAAAAAGAACGACAACGAAAAGAAATAACATTTTCAATAATTCTATACTCTTGCCAAGTACCCACTCACACTCGTGAGTCGTACAGCTCCCCCGGCCTCACCGTACGTAGAGTGTATATGCTTTTGCAATCAGTTGAGCCAGAAATCAAAGTGGTTGGTTCAAAATTGATTACCAATACTTTTCTTTTGGGCAGCCGCTCGGAATGTTTTCATTTCGCGGCAAACGTCATGATTGCCAACGTCGTATCATAGTCACTGTTGGCTCATCCGCCCCACCCCTTCGCCTGTGCCTGGCGCTGCTGATGATGATGGGTCTGACGATAAAGCTGATCATTTTGTTGCTTCGACAAGCATCTCATAAGTGCAGTATCATTTCCGTTTCATCTTGCCTCGTTTTTGCTTTACAATTTCACGTTTTGCTGCCTTTTTTTTCGCATTCGACAATTTCATTGAGCAGCGCGCGGCAGGCCTGGCCTGCATGACTTTGTGTATGGAAAAATAGGAGGGGCAAAAAAAAAAAGAAAAGGCCAAAGGGAAAGAAAGTAGAAGGTGGAAACGTCAATTCAATCTCGTTTCATGCGCCGTCATTTCGGTTTTTGCCGCCATCGCCTGGTATCTGTGATTCGAGCAGGTCCCGCTGCCTTTTTTTCTGCCTGATTGCCTGTGTGTAGCCCATCGATACTTTTATTATCGTTCTCATCCTTGAGTGTGTTTATCTAATGTTCAAATTATGAATGGCTTAAGTGGGGCGTTTGCGTCCTCATCGCGTCGACATTGTCGTTGTGCAATTTCCATTTTGCTCATTTGCTCACTCAAATACACATACACACTCGCACTCACTCACACATCCATAGAAAACATTCCCATTCATACGCTTCGAAAACGGAATTCAATAATTTTAAATCATATTTTGGCATTTAACTGCTTTTGGTTTTTGGGTGCGAGTAAAAAGCGCTCGTGTAGCCATTCGTGGGCTTGCACGTATGTATGAGTGTGTGTGTGTGTGTTGGCATGTGCGCTTTTCCTTTGATTATCATCGCATAATGCTGATTAGCTCCATTATTTGAATGTGATTTTTGGCATTTGGAGTTTTCGTTCCTGGGGATGAGAAATTTCAGCTGCCATTGTGCCAATTGAATTTATCTTTCATGTGTGTGTGAATATGCGTGTGTTTGAGTGTATTTATATGTGGATTTAACCTTGCGGAAAACTCAATTTCGTTATCTATGTAATTGAGAAGGGAATAAAATTTAATTCTAATTCCTACCTTTGTGATACTACCGAAAGCTAAGAAAAGGTTAAGAACAGCCAACGGTTATCTGAAGTTATTCTTGGTTTTTTGGTATTCAGGAGATGATATTAATTTTTATAGAAAATCTTCAAATACTAAATCCCTTTAAAAAAATGTATTTCACTTTCAGATACTGTGCTGCAAAAAAATCAACTCATATAATCGCGAGTATATTTGTCCATATCTGACTGTCCGATAACCGATTCCGCTTATATTTTATAAGTGCTTTTTTGGTAATGAATGTTTAATATGTTTATTCTGAAAATTTGCGGTCCGCCCACTGCCACGGCTTCAAATTTCTAAAGCTCTGTAACTCGGGTACTATTCAAGTGGATTTCGCAGAAATTTTGGATTTGGTGCTGGGTGGTTAATGTATAGAGGGGTAATTGTAAAAATGTGTGCCCTATTCGAGGGATATCGGTGATACTTTGGATTTAATATTGAGAAGTGATTAGGCAGAGGGATGACTGGGAAAATCTATTTTTATTTCAGTTGCTTAAATAATACATAGTATAACATGTCGCTTATTCCCTCAAAATTCTGGCTTTTGGAGTTATGAATGCCACTATTTTCCTCAGATATTAATCTACATGCTGCCAAAAGACAGAATTCATATCTTTAATTTTTGATGTGTTTTGAACGTTTTTAAAAACTTTCCTCGTGATTTCTCTTCAAATCGTGATTTCTGTGTAAAAAAATCGTACTATCATTTCCGACAGTCAAGCTGTATTAGATGCATTAGATTAGTAAAATTATGACTCAAAGACAAGTAAATCAATTATGCATACAAGGACAAAAAGAACTCAACCGGTAGCAGTGCCAGTGATTTGAAAAACTCCTCTCACTTATATAGGAAAACTTCTGATATCTTAAACTTTAACTCATTATATTGCAAAATGTGTGCTGAGAAACACAGTGGTGTGCCGTGTTTTTACCACGTCAGAAATATTCCCAACGTGTAGGAAGAGTCCCCTTCCTACACGCTTGACTATTCGAACAGTCCGGACTGTTGCTGTTTCGGTCAGGCGGGTTAGGTTGCCGTGGTATTCGTCAAAATCTGCATTTATCGAATTAAATTTTTTTACATTTCTGAGGTTAGGGATATCAACAGTTAGAGATGCAAAACGGAGCCCGGATTCGTGATCATCGAACTCGATTTACCTTTAAACCACTATCAAAACTTCAGAATTCTTTTCGCTGTTCAAACTGTTTAAAGAATATTTCCAGAGATAACATCGCTCATATAAGAGGCGGTCAGAAGCTCTAAATAAACTCCAAGCATTTAAAGCAAAAGTTATATAATTCACATCGTGGTGATTATTACGAACTGATGTAGGTAGCTTGTGGTGAAATTACTTATGAGTTTAATCAGCGCGATTGTTGAGTCTAACCACTCTTGCTTTAAACTCTTCAAATATGTATTCTAAAAATAAGTTTCAAAACAAAGTACCTCGGTCTGTAATTTTTCCTATTAATACAATTGTTTTGTAATAATAGTACTCATACGCACCCATGTAATTAAAAATTGTTTGGCATATTTTAGCATTTGCCTAAAAATTACCAATTTTGATCAGCTTTTAATCAAAATTACAAAATAACCGAAGGGAAAGGAACATTGTGTGTCATACAATGATAAAAATGTATATATTATCATTCAATTTAATTCCACCCTTAAACAATCTCCATAACTAACAAGTCGATCGAAGCTATTGTTTTAGATTTTGTTTTGAAATCAAATTAGGTATCGCTTGTGTGTCTGCTCAATAAATTACTTGAGTCAAAAGAGTTTATTAAAATCCACCGCAGAACAATGTAGTTTCCGGTTTCAATTACGCCATAAATTTCCTGTTAAGCCAAACTACCGCCCAACCGCCCTCGGGAGACCTAAGCAATTTCGATTTTATGATGGCGGTCGAAAAACGGATTGAAATTTAAAGCCCAACAACGGGTACAACAACAACAACAACAACAACAACGACTGCTAACAGAAAAAAAAACCAACCCGAACACAACTTGTCACAATTTACAACCTGTCCATCACCCGCACAAAATATGAGCCAATATAAAAGCAATAAAGAACGAGTAACCAAATACAACAAAATCAAATCGAGCTAAAGCGGAAGTGGCTGTTCCATATTAAAAAATATGACAAGGGATAAATTTATGTGTGCTCCAGAAATATTCAATGTGTCATGTTGTCGGTTATTTATCGATAGGCGAGTCGAGGCGAGCAGGCACAAACACAAAACCCAAACGCAAAGGCAACCAAACGCAAACAAAACACTCGGAAACCAACTTACCGGATGCACGAACATGAATCTCCAGCGATACTCATCTGAAATGAAATAAAGGGTCGGCAGCGTGAGCGAGACAGCGACTGAGCCATTTTTGAATTATTATAATGGACGTTAAATTAAATTATAAATTGAATAGAAGGCGTAAAGAATGCTGTGGCGGCCACTGATATGGCCAATGCATTGGGTAGGAGGGGCAGGGGTAGTACATCAACACTAACGGGACATTAAAAGCCACATACTTCACACACACACACACACTACTTCACTGCAAGAAGAATAGAGGAGCGAGCCTAACTAACAATAACTGCGCTATTGAACTGTGAAACCGACAAAAAATCACAGCAACAACAACCGCAACACATCAGCAATATCAGCAACAACATTCATAACGAATACGTATGGCAAAAGGCGCTTGACTGTTGCAGCAAAATTTATGTGTAAAAACGAGAAAGTGTGGAGAAGGGGGGGGGGGAAGTTTCTTAGCATTTTTAACCAACCGCCAGCGACATCGATTTACGATGAGGGAAGTCGAATACCGAGCGCAAAGGTTGGCAGCTGCTAGCACTATGGCATAGGCGTAATAAATTCTCGCGCCCATGTCTTCGGTTTAATTTATCAAAATTGTTGTAATCACTTGGTTTGTGCTTTCAGTATCCGGATTTATGTGCACAGTAATAAGTAATATTGTGGCATGGAAAGTTTTGGACATTGACGTGCAGATTAAAATAGTTTTCTTGTAGGTAAATTTTAAAATAGATTTCGCCCAGCTTAGTAGAATTTCATTTGCATACGCTGATGGTGTAAGTAGTTTACTACAGTAGTTCAATATTTACAACTGGATACTTATTGGTCATAACACCTTTAGAATGGGGCTTGTGTCAAATAACTGGTGTCGTAACTGCAACGAACCGGAGGAGGAGGATACGCTCGAACATCTCCTTTGTTTTTGTCCGCCTCTAGCTAGAACAAGACTCAGGATACTGGGAAAAGACCTTTTTTTTACTTCTTAAGTGGGATAACTACGCTGTAATATTCTAAACTGAAACACTTCTCGCTGCAGACTAAAACATTCGGATTAGATAAGGATGACGAATTAAGGACTTCGGGTAAAATAGAGCGTTCGTGGTACCACTATTGGTCTATGTGAGACCTTGCAATTGAAAAATTCCAATATAATTTCAAATTCTCTTCCGCTTTTCTGAAATTAGCAGCCCTTTTAAGAGTTCAGTATTCAGTATTGGCACTCAAAAAATAGAGAAAAAAGGAAACTAGTAAGAGAATTATTTTCGGTCCCAACTAAGCTAAAATATATTCCCTGAACATAGTACACCAATTTTGTGAAACATTGCGTGACCCAATAAATTTAGGGTAGGGTTTTAAATGGCTTCTCATCGAATTAAAAGATTCAAAAAAATGTATGATGGATCGACTTCTAGCCGTAGAGGGTTGGATTATGCCACCAACCTTGTATTATGTTTCCACACTCAGCATTTTTGCAGAACAAACAGAGCCACCATCTCCGCATCATAGAGGGATCTCCCTATAATATAAACGCGTATCTAAGAATGGCTACCCTTATAGGCTCTCCTTCCTTTTTTCGTCTCACGCAAAATAAGGGGGTGATGGGGCTGAAAATTCCATACTTATACAAAGTTCCATATTTTATATGTAGCTACTGCACCGACGACTATTTTTGGATAATTTTTTGATAATCTTTCGGTCATTTCCATACCATTTTCGTTCTATTTCATTTTCATTTTCATTTTTATTTTCATTTCGTTCCTTTCCATTTCTGTTCCATTTTGTTTCAATTTAATTTTGTTCGGGTCCATGTTTCATTAGTTCCCGATTTCATTTCCAACATTCTCATCCGACATTGCACATTTTCAGCACCAGACAGACGGACATCGCTATAATTGCAAACATCATCGGATTATATTGAAATTTGAATAATTCTTTTTTAGGTTACAAGAAGTAAATATATTGAAAGTGGACGTGATCAGAGCAGTTTGCGCCGTCAAAAACAAAGAAAATTTTGCGTTAAAACATGTTCGAGAATTTATAAAAATTTTTAAATTCAATTTACAAAATGTGAAGGTTGTAACTTTCAATGAAATTGGACAACATTTATTATTTCTGAACGCAATTATTTTCCATAGGTTGACCTAATGTAATACACTAAAATGCCTCAAGGTAACTGCAAAGATATTAATAACTCTGATTCGAGAATAATAGCAGTTGAAATAAACATGCAAATATGCCAAGTATTCTCCTAAAATATTGCCATGTATACATCATATAAATACACACATCACAGATATGAATAAAATATCTCCAATCACTATCCCTACCACGCTCCGAAAAAATTGTATTGAAATATCAAAGCAAACAATTAAACATGAGAAATCGTTTTGGTTTTCCAAATTTATTGCAAAAAGCCACAACATCGTCCAGCTAATATTCATTTCGAAATTGGAAATTTATGGAATTTTTATTGCAAACGACATGGAGTAGGTACATGCGTACACATTACATAGTTATTTGCTTACCAGAGGACAAACAGAACTATAGATGTCTGTACATGTGTAAATCTATATTTGCCTACGTTCTTGTGTGTGTGTGTGCGTGTGTGTGTTTGGATCAGTGTAATTGAAGTTGTTGTCTCCCTACGAGCACATATTTCTTACCATTTCGCCTTGTTTTTCCGTACAACTTGTCGAATTCCAAGCAAAAATGTGAAGCGACAAGGGTCAGTCCCAGCTTACGCACACAATGCCCAATAAATACGATAACAGTACAATTAAAATAGTTAATAAATGTAAGTTTACGTGTGTAGCTGAGCCAAAATGGCATTTGTTCTTGTCCGAAAGTCAACAGGCGATGACACACCATTGAATGTTTTATGTCGCTTGGATTTGATAGCTTTTGTCAATTTCGACAAAACAAAGCTTTAACACACACACACACACAGACACAAATACCTGTATGTACATTTGATTGTTTATTGCATGTGTGCAAGGTTTTTTTCGTTTCATAGTGAAATGCATTTTTAATATCGAGTAGTAGCCTTTGAAGTTTCTGTTCCGTTTTTATTTACTGTATGGCAATATTGCCTATTTCCACATACAGTGGTGCGTATTTGTAAAATCAATGCTATACGCATTCAGTGGCACAAATGGAGCAAATCGTTGAAATCGTTGTACCTTTAAAGGGTTTAGATATTCAGCATGTCCATCCCATGTCTTTTTATTGTTAAGATAAAATTTCACAAGAGTAGTTTTTTCGTATTGTGTATTTTTCAGTACCCAACGAGTTTATATGAGACATACAGCAGATATTTCTTAAATGATGTAACGTAATTATACATGTTTTTTATTAACTTTATTTCTTTACTGAAACCATTTACAGAATTCAATTCAAAACATAAAATTATTGAGGTTCCACAGGCGATTGATTGATTGACCCTTTGTATTAAAAAGCAGGCGTTAGAAGATTTCCCAGGCAATTGCTTGATGCTTTAAGGGCAGGAAGGCATTAGGCGTCGCATTTCAATCCAATTATCCAATTGGTACCAACAGGTAATTTCAATGATATTCACAAATTTCCAGTACAGGTATTGCAAACGTGTCATTAGAAATCGGACTGCTAATTTTACATTTTCTGTAATCTCCCTCCTTCTAGTGTAAAGATCTTATCATTGAAGATCTTCTTGGGCCTCTCAGCCTTTTACTGCCATACTTTTATGCTTTGAACCCTCAACTTTCTATCTGTGTCATCGTTGACGAAGTAGTGATTAGTGTAAAAAGTGAAGCCATGTTAATGTTAAGTCAATGTTAACTTAACATCTGCAGTATTATGTTGTTTCAGGATACTCTTCTCTCTATAGTCATTGGGATTTCGAGAATATAAGTTGTAGGTGCAGCTGACTTTGGTAGTCGAGTGGCTAAAGACGAGCTAAACCTTTACCAGCATCGAAAATACATGGGTATTTTTTAAGAATCTACTTATAAAATATTGTGTCGGACAGTGTTACATTCCAATGATATAACCAAAAAATCAAATTATGTCCAGGGTAACTATAGCAAACCATTGATTTTCATGCACAGTGGTATGTCGCATTTTTTCCGAATTTAATTCCAAAAAATCGACATAAATATTGATACGAAAAAAATCGATGAATCAACAAAGACTGGATACCGATCCGAATCTCAGTAGACTTCATTCTTATCTAACACAAATACAGCAACAAAATATTATGACTCTGTCCGAAGTAATAAAATAAAAGTAGCCCCATCAGTGTGCATGGGGCAATTCTCTGGTGGTCTGAACCACTTCTAGTAGCATAAAAAAGGTCCCACTAAAATTTTGGTTTCATTTTAAGCCAATAAAATGTCATTTTATGGCCAAAACATATGTAGGCAAACACACACACACACACTCACACATAGACGAACACATACATTTACAAATTCTATCAATGACTATAACAAAAAGCTTTAATTCCCCAAGGAATGCAAAAAATTCAACAACAAACACAGAGTAAGCAGCAGCACTGAGAAGAGCTACCAGGACATAATGATGAGAATGATTACATTTTTATAACCGACGACAGACGAACGGACACAAGGATATATACGATTACAACCAAATCCATAGACACACACACACACACACACACGCATACATTCATACATACACACTCGTAAATGTCGTGCCATTATGGCAACGAAGATTAGCCTGTTTTGTGATGGGAAAATAAAACCCTATTAAACACATGCCTCCTGCTGCAATTTCCAGGCTAAAAGCCTTGACTCACAATCCAATTGAGTTATGACTTTAATTTCGATTCTACTTATGTCGTCTGCTCGCACTGCGATTTCGGCCAGTCAGTCAGTCAGTTGGTTGGTTGGTTGGTTGTTTGGTTGGTTGGTCCAGTTTGGGCCACCTGGCATCTGCCATTGCGAAAACTCATTGGCCATAATTCTCAACGCACTGAAGGATCATAAATTTTAAAGTTCCTTCTGAAGAACGGTACGATTGCGAATAGCAGCGCCAGACACGTGGAGACGAAAGGATGACCGACCGACCCACCGAACAAACGAAAGAACGAGTGAACGCCAACGGACTGCTGAGGAAGGATTGTGTAATGGTATTGGAAATATTGAATGGGGCACACAAAAACACACACACACACACATATATATAGACGACAGGCGCATACATTTTCCAAAAGGCACGTTTGTCAGCAAAACAATCACAACAACAATCACAACAACAACAACAACAACAATAAAAAACAAGATGAACAATAACAACAGCATCAGCAACTACACATTACAGTCGAAGTCAGCAAAGGAAAGGCACTGGAGAGTAGGAAAAGAAAAGGATTCAAAACGTTTTCCATTTCGACAGCTAATACATAGAAGCGACAAATGCTTTAAGGACAATGCTGGCTCAATAAAGTTGGTTAATGAAAATTTTTTATCCAATACAGGCGGAAGCAATTCTGGGCAATCACTCCTTTGGCCTCGTGTTGGTGTGTGTGTGTGTGTGTGTGTGTGTGTGTGTGTTTGTCAAGTTATGGCAAGTAGGTACACCTTTTTCCAATCGATATTCTCATGTCAGTGCTTGAAGATTTATTGCACATTGCTTTGATTTTTTGTATTGCAAATTATTGCCTAGCCTTGCATATCCTCAATGAAGTGGGCAAATGGTAGGGTAGGCACATTTGGAAAGTCATATCTGTGTACTATTTTTTTGTGATACGAGTAAGTAGTTTTGCTTGGATAGAAAAAATGAATTTATCGATAAGTTCATGGAAGAATAAGAATTTTACACTAAATTTAGGAAAAACAAAGGCTATGCGGTTTAACTCTTGGATTTATCATTTTCTTAGGAAGGACTTGGTATTGCAAATGGACCCTTTGATACGCCTACCTCCCATACAAGTGAAATATTAGAAAATTGTATTTTAGAAGATTGTTTAAGGACATCTGGTGGTTTATAAAAATCTTCCAAGGCTACCATATTATACTATGAAGACTACACTGAAAAAAAAAACATAGTAAATTTTTGTCCTTGAAAAGGGACATGTTTTCCTCAATTTAAGGAATTATTCTTGCCTTTAAACGTAAGTCATGGCCTGTCGTTTAACCAAAGACAAAATTTGCTTTGTATTAATGTTTTTTTTTCAGTGTATAGTGTATAGTATTTTTTTTCAGTGTATACTTTCTTCGAACATTTTTTTTTTTGGTAATTTTACGATCATTTCCATTTCTACTTCATAAAAATGTAGTTCCATTTCCTATTGTGTTTTGGTCCAATTCAATTTCGCTCCTGTTCTTATTCCACTTCTATTCCTTTCTGTTCCCTTTTCATTTCCAAGTTTGTTCTAATGCCATTTTGTTCCGGTCCATTAACATTTCGTTTCCTATATAATTTGCATATCCACTTCATTCCCGTTCCATTTAAATACTTTGTTCCATTTCCACTTTGATCCGGTCCAATTCTATTTCGGTCCTGTTCCTATTCCATTTCTATTGGATTCCCCTTTCATTTCTAGGTTTGTTCCTTTCCATCACTTTTTCATTCCCGACATAATTTTCACTTCATTCACATTCCATTAAAAAATTATAATTCATTTCCACTTTGTTTCGGTCCAATTCAATTTCGTTCCTTTCTCGTACCCATTCCATTTCTATTCCGTTCCCTTTTAATTTCGAAGTTAGTTCCAAAGCGATTTTGTAACGCTCCATTATCATTTCGTTCCCGATACCATTTGCCATTCGGAAGCGGCGCTAAACTGTAGGGCCCCTGAAACTCATAGAAACGATTTAATGTCTGTTGATTTACTGAAACGGAGTCGTTTTTATGAGAAGTTGCAGCTAAAAGTCTGACTGAGATTCTTTGCGGGTCTTATAAGATCATCATAGTGACAAATTTTTATTTATTAAATTGCGATAGTGAGAGAATGAAGGAAAACACATAGAAAAACAATTTACACTGATTGAATATGAGATGGTTTTTCGTCTCCTGAACAGTTTTTTTTTATTGGATGAGATAAAAAAAATATAAAAATCCTTCCATAACACAATCCTTCCAACAACATGTTTCCAAACATACCTAAATCACCGCCGCAAGTTATCAACTACTTAAATCTTTCAACATTCAACTCCATACAACGACTTCTGCATTGATAAGCAACTGCAACTGCAACTGCACCGGCCAGACTCATTCCACAACAACAAAACAGATTTCATCCCACACTGTATGAGCGCTAAGGGCATTATCGCCAAAATTGCAACAAATTTTGTACAATTTCCACTAATTGAGTGGACATGACAAAAATGCCAGAAACCTGATCTGAATAATTAACGACATTACAATTTAATTAACAAGAGGCAACTACACACACTCCCAAACACACACACGCTCGCACACACACACACACACGGCCATACGGAATTAGAGAAGCACACATGTAGACACGTTATTAGAAAAATACACAAAATGTAATACATCTGATTGTGCCTGTGTCGGAGGTGCCACACCACTTGGATGGATGGAGTGTGCTTGGACACTCGGAAACTATACCAACAAACACAAAAATGGAACCTCAACGAGACCACAGGAGGCAACCACACAAAACTAAATAAACAAAAAAGCAACACAAAGAAAGCACGCATATTAAGTAAAGCAATAAAATGTAGCTTCAAAAGGACCCCCGAACGGAGTGTAATCAAGAATGCAACTGCACGGACGTTGAACATGAACATTAAACATGTGAACGTACCGAGACTACCAGTTGACAAACTTGTGCGAGTGTATATAGTATAGGTGGGGCAGGCTAGAGGCCGGGAAACGAACTGCTTTGGTATGCCTTGCATGACCAGTCAGAGTCTGTCGCAGCTACCAAATATTTTATTACTGTTAACATGCCTTCGAAAAATTTTAAATCAAGTTGAAATTGAGTGCAGTTGAAGATTGAAGTTAAATTGAAGTGAAATAGTGTAGAAATATTCCATCAGTGGATGTCCGGCGAGTGGGCTCAGGACGTCTATTGTGAAATAGTAGTTTTCAACAATTTTCCTTTTCACAAGAATCTGGAATATTTTAGGGACACTACAGTATGCAGAGCAGAAGTACTTTCGCTCTATCCCAACTCACTTTGGAAGGGTGCTGCAGAACCAAGCTCGGAACCAAATCCAAACTATATTTGATGGATACAGGCAATTGCAACTGTCTCTGGGAGAACCACATCCGTTTACATATACAAATGCATACACAAACATACAAAATATCCATGGCCATTAGGGTAGCCCTTATTAGTCTACTTTTTTTTTTTAATAATAACTGCGAAAAAACTTTTAGTTACCGAAAAAAATCACTCAACATTCAAACGCGGAGTTGGAGTTGGTCGGAAAGTGTTCAAGTTTGCATAGCGCAACACAAAGACGTTTTAGAATCCTAAAAAATACTATAAACAAATTATTCAGTCCTGAGGGCATTGGGACCGGAGCTAAAATACCCTGCACCTACGAGGTCAACACCTTCTTCAATCATTCTAATTTAAAATTAAGGGATTTTGAATTTTTATTAAATTTTAAGGATTTATTTGGAAACTTTTTTTTTTTTTTAATTTATTTAAATTTTTTTTTTTTTTTAATTATTTAAATTTTTTTTTTTAAATTTATTTTAATTTTTTACTCGGTTTTTTTTAATTTTTTCCCTTTTTAAACTTTTGATTCCACTTCTTTTCTTTTTTTCCCCCCCTTTACACCCCTTTACCCATTTTCTCCCTTTCCCTCTTCCCACTTTTTCCACCAACCCCTCCCACCTTTCTTAATTTTTCCTCCAACCCCGTTTTCACCCTTTTATATACCCCTTTTTATACCCCCTTTTTCTTTTTTCTCCCCTTTCCACACCTTTTGTACCCTTTTTCTGAACGCCTTGTAGTTAGAAAATATTGTTCTATTCTGTGCTAACCCTCTTCCTTAACCCCTCTCCTAACCCGCTCCCTCATACCCACCCAAGGAGCAGGAAATTTTATTTTGTTAATACGAACCCACCTACCAAATTTCATCATTGTTCCTTGAAGGAAAAGGGAAGTTATTCCATCTTATGGGCGTTACAAACAGTTTGACAAAAACAATATACTCTTGGACACTAGTGTGCAGGGTAATAAAATATTTTTTCTGGCTATAGCCCCTAAGTGCAATAAGATTAGAGACTTTTTTTTATCTAAGGGCCAGCCTAATAGAATAGCACATTTACATTCATATACACAATCTGAAATCTTATTAAGTATCACAGTTGTTGTTGTTGTTACATCTGCATTTTGTTTGTTTGTGTATCTGTGTGCCGAAGACATAAAATGGAAATTTGAAATTCATAATTCAATTAAACCTGGCAGCGTAATGAAAATGGATATATCATCAGGTAATTGAATGCAATTCTTGATTTTCTTCGTTTTTTTTTATTGTTCATGTTGTGCATGTGTTTGCACTTTACTTGGTTTCAATTAAAATACACAATCGAAATGGGGGGGATTGCAATCGATTTAAGGAAGAATTTTTTAAAGAAAGTTTGGTTTACTTATCAGGGCAAAATGTGAAGTAAAACAAGTTTTTTAAAAAAAGAAGGAATTCGTACAAAATATTTTCTTCTTAAAAGCTCACTCTCCCCTTAGCCTATATCTTAAGACTCTCAACATTCCATTAACATATTGACAGCTGATCCCTTCACAACCATCCATCCGTTCATTCATTCATTTCAGCGTAATTATTCAAGCACTCAACGATGGAAATCCCGTTCGTTGAATTATTGTCATTACAGGCATGGTGGCCTTGTTTACTCTACTTGAGTTTATTACAAACTGAATTCGATTTGTAAAATTAAATACGAACAATTGTAGTACACATTCACTTCCTCGCACTCAATAATAAAAAAAATAAAAAAGAAGCAGTAAAGCGATAAGGGGGACTTCTCACCCGGACACAGAATGAAGACATAATGCAGCAGGGCGCCGCATGCAGCATGAACAAATGTTGAATAAAACATTAATTTCTCACACACACAGAAGAGGTTGTATAAAAAAAAAAAATTTTAAAAAAGAAGAAGAGAATTGTGAAGGACACTACTAACACTTGTATAAGCACACAATGACCACCGTCATTGCAATTCTGTCTGCGAACGTATACCTTTGCTGGTGTGTGTGTGAGTGTGTGCGTTTATTGCACAATTGCATATTAAAAGCCAGTGGACGGTAGCGACCTATGAACTGGTCCGTGACGTCGCCACGCTGTAATGTAATGTTTCCGTTTCCGCTTTCGTTGACTGCAATGTCGCAATGACGCCATTGACGTTGATGGCGCTGGCTGGCAGCTGCGACCACCAGCAACCGTCAACCGTTCGCGTTTCCGCTTCCAGTTCAAACACTGACAGCCGCAGCTGTTGCCAGTGCAGAGAGAAACCAGCCAGCGCAACCAACCGACCGCATACCACCCCCACTATTCCTGATCATTTGCAAAATACACCCACCCCCCCGCCACACCAGCCCAACGTGCGCGCATTCCATTTGAAAATGAACGCGCAGGAAAAAGCGAATTCTTAATTAACCTGTCAATTGGATAATAATGGAAGATGAATGAATAATGAGGCCAATTATGCGAAGAAGGTACTCACTCTTTCCTGCCCGGCTTTGTCGGCTCTGTGTGTATGTATGTGTGTGTGTGTGCGGCCTCGTGCTGGGCGTTCACGCGCGCGCCTGTCAAAAGGGTTTTAATTAAATTATGGCTGAATGGTTGCGTTTTTTTCATGTCTTCGCGGTAATATTTAAAAAAAACAAAAGAGAAAATATTTGCAAAAGGAAAACATTTTCTTAACGGTTAATAGCGGAAATTTTGATGGTATTGGAGTTGGAGGTGGTTGCTTCATGGGTATTCTGAAGGACATGTTGGCATAATGAAGTGTGAGAGAAGCCACAATAATGATTGTTAAAAAAATTGTTACTTCCCATTTCATGTTACTTTTATACTTTCATAACGGCAACAAAAAACTGTAATGGCGGCATACGAATTTATTGTGCTCCACTCCTAGGTAAGTGCGTGAAGTACACAGTGTTCATCGCTCAGCTCCATCAATGCTCTGCACCTCAATGGCGTGAGTGTTGGCGTTAAATATGTTGTTATTGTTATTGTTCTTGCTCCCTGCTGCTGCTGCTGGTTCCGTGTTCCAACGTATGCACGTACAAATATAATTAAGACATTAACATAATTTTAAAATTAGTTGAGCGGGTAGCAGCTATTTCGTTTCGTTTCTTTCAATGTGTGTGTGTGTGGGCACTTAAATAAAAATATAACGAAATGAGCTTAGAACAAAGGTAATTATTTCGTGGAATATTTGATCAGAGTAATTGGGTGATTCGCTTTTTCTGTTGTTTTGTGATAATATTTACTAGCCGTAAAGGCAATTTGGTAGCGAGATTAACATAATTTTTAAATAATCACTTGAAAAGGAGTAAAATAATTAAAGGATACATTCGTTGGTAATTGGTTGCAATTATAATCTGAATTGTATATACTTAATACATAATAAAATTGTGAACACTTTCTTTTTTGAAAAGAAGCTCTTAGAGGGCTGCGTATGAGTCGACGAAGTTATTTAATGGTTCTAGTAAATATTCTCTAGCGTTTCCCAAAGATACGTAATGATAATATTTGGGCAAGGATAGCACACCTAGACACCTTAGGCGATCAGAAGTCAAAACTTGCCATTTGATCATGTATTTTTGTAGTGGTGTTTGCACTTCTATTCTATGATATCAAAAAAAAAACCCTTTCTTATGTCGCAACATCTAAATATGAAGGAGGTTGATACATCAGAGAGTAGATGTTGCGACAACTGGAAGTAGTTATTATCACAGCAGAGAATAGATGTTGTGTCAACTGGATGTATATGTGGCAACAGTTGGAAATAGAAGGAAAACAATTTTGCTGCGCGGACCTCGTATTTAGTAAAAATTTTTTCGCTGACAATTTACATTTATGGCTCAGACTAGCAAATTTAATATGGAGGAGGCATCGATATGCTCCTTCCCTGCTGATATTTATACAATCTGAATGTTATAGTCAGCAGTGTGGTGTGTTGCAGTCCTTATCAAACTACTAAAGAAGGTCTCTAGTACTAGTATTTTGAGTCTGTCCCTGGCCAGCGCTTGGCAAAAGCAGATCTGATGGTCAAGCGTTTCCTTCTCATTGGGTTTTTTTTAAATGCTGGCACTAATTAATTTAATCCAAAATTACTTATTCTGACCACCAACGCGTTATTCTATTCTGGGTTAATAGTGATGTAGAAGGGAACGAAAGGGCAGACGAGGTGGTCCGAGGAGGGTGTGCTATGGTGATCGGTGTGAGAGACAACTGAATTCTGCAACGGATACGCAACCAATACACAGTAATTTACAGCATAGACCAGCAAATGGGCCCATATAAAAGACTGCAAAACGTCCTGTAAACTATGGCCTAGACTCAACTTGAAAATAACAGTGAAATTGAAGCGGATTATCACTGGACAATGTGCCATAGGATCGATGATGGGAGATGCCACATAGTGACCTCAGATCTAAGTAGAAGCTGCATAGGATAAATTGGAAACTATACAAGATTTTCACTGCCACTGTCCCGCTCTAACTAGAAGCAAAGCGCCAATGACTCTTAGGTTCTTTCAGAGCACATTAGAACTGTCAGATTATACAGTATTTGACAGTAAATTCATTTGTATTATAAGTTGGAGCCCTGATGCGCTAAATGGAGGGTGATAATATAAGAAGAAAATTAGGTAGGGTTCATTTTTGTAAAATTATTCACATAGATGGCTTCCGAGTGGAAATGGTTTGCATTTTACCATTACCTTACAGATTCGTTCATCAAATTTGTCCTATCGGCACTCTTATTGCTTTGTATTCACTAGAAACACTTAAATTTATATTTGTCAAATGCGAACATTTTGTTTTCCTACAGAACCACTTTATTGTTTATTTCCATCAAAAGTTTAATGCAATTTAATGTATTAACTCAAAAGTATAAAAAAAAAATGCATTTGGCAAATTCCAACTTTTTGACAGATTTCAGTACCAAAAAAAACAACAACATAATTTGTTATATAAAAATACATTCCAACTCGTAAAGTGAACTGCAGCAACAGCACATGCATTACAAAGTGGTGTAGTGTGCAACCGCAAACAAATCTGCTTAAAGCATCAGCGGAAGCGACACGTATGGAAGAACTTTTGCAAATGGTGTACCGTACGCATGCATGTCAACGTAAAACAAACATGAACGCCACTGATTCTGACAATTATTTCCGTTTGCTGTTGAGGCAAGTGTTGCAACGAGGCTGGGAAACATGAAAAAAAAGGGTAAAAAAATAAAAGGAAAACTCCACGACAAAAGGCGCAATTTGACATTTCAATTCGTAGTGCGAAAATTAAAAAAGTTTCCAAATCCATTTGCCCAAATGAAAAAATGCTTTGGGAATTTTTGATTTCGTGTGTGAAAGGCTTGAAGTGAAGGTACTTGGAAATGTTCTTTTGTATAAAGGTAAGATGCCTTCCGCAGACACTTTCGTATATTTGACTTGAATTGCACTTGGTTGCGGGCTTGTCATTATGCACAAGCCATTGCCAATTGAGCTGAATCACATAAGCGAAATGTGATTTTAGGCCATGAGGAATTAATCATATGCAAGCCATTAAAACAATCCTGATGGACTTTATAATAAACATGGCCCTGATTACTTTCACAGAATGCATGCCATAATTAGTTTGGCACAGCCAAGGGCTTAGCAGTAAATTGATTAACAACCTGCAACTGCAAAGTGAAAACTTAATCCAGAAGCAAAGCAGAGAGAGCACAGTTCTAAGAACCCAGAATGCCAGTACCCACGGAAAATAGGTAGACACCAACACACAAGCGGAGACACACACAAGCGCAAGCATCTGACTTGTGTTATCCTGATGCCACTCGCAAACAAGAACAACAACACCAACAATAGCAAGAATTTCAGCTTAAGCTGAGGCAGAAGGAAAGTGCAACATGAACAACAACAACAACAACAACAGCAACCAACACTAAAATCCAGGTACAACACCGCAAATACTACCAAACGTACACACACACATGAATATGGTCGGTGTCTACATAAATCCTGCATAAGGATGTTGCCAAAAACGCTCGGAAAACATTTTTGTGTCGAAATACAAACACACACATGCACACGTACGCATACGCATAGGAAACTTCGTACAAACAAACATGCACGCTTCGGATGCGCCTGTAATTTTGCTATTATTTAGTGCGTAGGCAATTTCCCTTAATTACGTGTGCCACGCCCACCTTTCGGCTAGATTAAAATGCCAGCTTAGTGAAGACTTGCCTGCTTGCTTGCTTGCTCGTTGGTGGAATTAGTTGCTTCTCGATGTGGTGTTTGCTTTGAAAATGCGTCATATGCTGCTTCTTCTAGGATCCCTTCCGTTTTTTTTTCTTTCTGTAATGCGGTAAGCATAGGAGCATTAGTAATAGTGTACGACGTACTCGTGTGTGTGTGTGTGTTGCATTGCACAAATACCTTCTTACGTTCACTTACACAGAAACAATGCTGCAACAACAATAACAAGAGCAATTTTAAGCCGGAAGTGCGAGTATAGCTTGTACCCTACCCTACTACCATCCGATGAGGTTAGCGTCGTGCGTGTGCATGATAAAATAATTCACTTTGCTTTCACTCATAAATTCTCTTAGGCGGTGCATAAATTTGTGGCGGAAGTGCCGCAAATCCCAACAGAAGAAGAAGAAGAACTACGACACACTCACACACACACACACACACACAGTAGACACCAAACTACAACTCAGTTCAAGATGTTAAGTGTAGCCCACTCTGTGGGTGCGGCTAATTCTCGGTCAGTTGCTGCAGCGCCAGGCGCTTCTTTTGTAAGTAAAATGCATGCAGTTTGGGCTTTTGAGAAAAGCTCTTTTGCTTTTGCAGCAAAGTAAACTTGGAAAGTGCCAACATTTTCGGTGCTATGTTGTTGTCAAAAATTTAAATATTCTTTTTGTGGGCCAAACTCGTTTCGAAATTTCGAAATAATAATAATAAGAGCGATTTGGCACTGAGCTCTACACTAGAATTTTTGGGTAAATGTTTGCAAACAGTAACAAATAATCCGGAAAGAGAATAGAATCGGAATGAAATGGAATAAAATGAAAATGGAACACACTTAAAAATGGTACTTGGACGGATTCGTAAAGGATGCGGAATGAAATGAAAATCGAATTGGAACAAATGAGGTCGATAGTAACTTGAAAAAGGAACTGGAATGAAATGAAAATCTAAACGGAATACAATGGAGATGGAACAAACTTCGAAATGGCACGGGAACGGTTTGGTAAAGGAGACGGAACGAAATGAAAATGGATCGAAACATATGAGGTCGATAGTGGCTTGAGAACGGAACCGGAACGAAATGAAGATGCAACCAACTTCGAAATGGTACAGAAACGCATTGGGAATGAACGTGGAACGAAATTAAAATGGCATTGGGACAAACTGGAATAGGAAAAGATAATGGAAACTATATGGAATGGAACGGAAACTGTTTGGGAATGGAACAAAATGACCGGAACAAAATGGAAATAGAACAATATGGAAATGGAACAAAAACAAAGTGGAAATCGAAAATATATAAAAATTTCTTCGATAAAATATCAAAAAATGATCATAAAATTGTCATAAAAGTACCGAAAAATGTAAATAGAAGGTATCGTACTCGTCCAGGGCCTTGTTTTGTTTGCGAATCTGCTGAGGTCTGCGCATTTTAAAGACATTGACAAATATGTATAAATCATTTCTGCTCTACTGACCAATTGCCCATACTTTATTCAAGCTTCTCCAGCATTTCTTCTTCAAGTGTACCAATTGCAACGTACGGCAAACAGCTCTGGGTGATGCCTTCTGAAATTGCGTACAATTTTTCTGCTAAAACTTTAATCCGGTACAAGAATTTATCTGAGGACTTACATGCCTGGCAACGTAAATGCTCAACATTTCCAAGGATGCAAACGGGTTTCTTGTTGGTCTTGCTGTTGCATTTGTTTGGCTTTTGTTTTACATGGCCATGCGTGTGTCTAGGTGGGTCGGACGGACGCAGAGGGTTTCGTGCGTGTCTCTCTACTCATATGCGATTGTGTGCGTATTCATGTGTGCACATTTGAGTGTTTGTAAATTTACACAGTGTTTGCGGTTTGTTTATGTGTGTAGGTGTGTAGGTGTGTGTGTTCGATTAGTTGAGTTTCTTTATTTTCGTTTGCTTTTTTGTTGGTTAGTAAGAAAATGTTGGAAAGTAAATAATTTTTTTGTTGGTGAGTGTTCGACATTTCTCTGTTGCTCTAGTTCCTTCTTTAACCATTTACCAAACACTCACACCAGCTCCGGCATTCGTCCCAGCACGGTGTCGCTCGCTGTATCAGTATTGATACACTCCATTGAGCTCCAATGACGTGTACAAAATGCGCCAACAACAATTTTTGGTAAATTTCATTGTTGTCTGTTCCTTTTTGGCTATTGTATTTTTGCGGCACTACATTGTTGCAACGACAATTTTTAATTTTTCGTGTTTGGTTGCTGCTGTGCTCTGATGTTGTTGCTTTATGTGAAAATTCAAGTGCGGTTAAATTCGTTGTCGCTGTTATTGCCACATTCCAATACTTTTTCTCTCGTTGAATTTTCGCTGGCAATTTCGGCTTTAACAACGAGTTTTTTTTTTTTTTGGTTTTCATTTTTTTTTTCCGGGCGCGCCTTTTAAAAATCCATCATCAGCGAAATCCCAACGACGACGCACAATAAAGATAAGCTTCGCTTTGCTGCCAAAAATCACAATTTATGACACTCACCCGGATTTATGTGTGGACAATTTTTTCGTTGTTGTGTTCGTCAACGAAGGAATCAGCGCGGGTGGAAGGATTTATTAACGATCAGCTGTGTTCGGAAATTAAACTGATTTTGAGCTTAAGAAAACTCATCATGGGATACAATCGATTGCATGACATTCACAAAATTAGATTTCGTTCGAGGAAGTGTATCATGGGAGAGGTGATACATTCTTGGAACATATTGTAATGGTGGAATAACAAAAATATATCTAAAGCTAAGGTATAAGGAAATTCCAGGGCAAAAAGGTTTCATGTTACTGAATTTTTTGATATTTTGAGGGTCGATTGAGAGACACGTTTAATGAAGAAATCCAAAATATAAGCTTTTTCATGCCATATTTCGGACTGTACAGTAAAACAAATATAAAAGTACCATTTTTCAAAACTTTGAATATTTTAGCAACATCAACATCTTAACATTTTTTTTCTCGTCCTCCCACTATTGGACAGTTGGATTTTAGGTTTAAAATTGAGTTACTGGCTAAGCAAAATAGGAAAATTGGAATAATTTTATTCCTCAAATCACCAAATTTTATATTCCTATGAAAACAAAATGTATCGAATCAATTTGTAATGCCCACATAAGCTTCATGGAGTGCCCATTGAGTT
The DNA here is from genome assembly GCA_951394025.1 of Heteromyza rotundicornis. Lineage (NCBI taxonomy): Eukaryota > Metazoa > Arthropoda > Insecta > Diptera > Heleomyzidae > Heteromyza > Heteromyza rotundicornis. The sequence continues at coordinate 63,493,822 of OX596012.1, forward strand.
GAATTGAATAAATACAGGTACGGCGCTGTAGGAGCTGTGCAATTCCTTGAAGATCTATTCGCTGGAATATTTACAATAATTAATTCCATGTAGTACCTACACACAGCACAAATATTCTCGCTAAAACCAAACACAGAGAAATTATCACCGAACACAAATGACAAAACAAGCAAACACCACAACAGCAACAACAAAGTAATAAAATTCCAGATAATCAGATAAAAGGTAATTTACCCCCTGATTTCGATTTCAAATGGCATAAAATGCTGCAAGACGAAATAAATATTTTCTATCAGCAGGCCGCAAAGGGAGTAATAAATTTGTGAAATATGCATAAAGGGTAATTTGCGAAACCTTTATGGGGTAGTAGGTAGTACATATTAAAGCAAGACGAACAACAACAACAACAACAACAACAACAAATAGAAATGAAAAAGTAGACCATAAAGTAGATCCCACAATGATTTCCACACCATTGCCTGATAATTTAAAAGCCAACGACAAATTTCCATACAAATGTGCACAAAACACTTTTCCACAACAATAATTATCAAATTTGTTGTCGAAATGAAAATATCTTTGGCAACTCGAATTACAAGGACATCGATAAGCAATTTGCTAGCTGCATTGTTTGGTCCCCGAAGAACATGCAGCCAGCAGCCGGCTAAACTCCTTAAGTCTCTGCATAAGAAATTTCCCCAAAAACGAAGAGCCGCAAAACCAAAAACAATGAATACACACTAGTTTAAGACAGAGACCGCTGGGTGGTGGGTGGAGAGCAAGACATTTAGCCGAGAACACAACCCAGTCCCAGTGCCAATGCCAGTCTTGTGCTTTGCTCATTAAAGATTCAGTTCGGTTTCATGGGAGAATTAAATCTTCAAAAGAAGAGGCGACACCTTCTCGGCGTGTACAACATAATTTCTCTAAATTTATACACATGGTGCCATGGCAAATGGCCGTAATGGCTGGCGAATGGTGGTTGCTGGTAATGCCTGGCCATGGTCTCAGTCATGTCAGCCAGTTGTTGCCGCAGAATTCCCAATTGTGTATGATTTTAACTATGTCATAGATTGGAGAGTGGCTGGCGATGGGCGCAATGGTGGAAGTGGTGGCAGTGGACTCTGTCGCTACGCACCGCAGTCTCAGCATAAGCAATGAGTTTGTCTTGAGGGTCGTCACCATTTTGCAATTGGCTTTAACTCGTTTTTTGTGGCAAAAAGTTGAAAGTTGCTGCTGTCGTTGTCGTTGTGTTTGTTATTGTTGTAGTCGGTTTTGTTTGTTTGTATTTTTGGTTTGTGCATTGAATATTTTATGCTTGGTTGAAGTTTTGCCTGGCGTTGTGCTTGAATAATTTGCAATATAAATTAAATTCCATTGTATGTACTTGTACCGAGCCATTTCAATTGAGGGGAAAAATAATTGAGAAGAAATTTATGAAAAAACTTTGTATGTGTATGACTTTAATATTTTGAGAGGGACTTTTCGTTTGAAAATCTCTCCAACAATCAAACAATTAACTGATTTCGAGGAAAGTTTGCTGTGGCATTGAGGTAACTTGGCATCGTAAAATACATCTTAAGGGTAGGTAAATTTAATGAAGAAAACTATAGTTGAAAACGCTGCAACCATTTTTAAAACCTGCCACTATTAAATTAATTTAAAAATAAAAAATAGTTAGCAAAAATTGGGGAAAGATATGCGCAGCAGACACTGTTCAGTGTACTATACACAGTGATCTGGCAGAATTAAAAATTTAATAAGAGTCATAGAAGGTTTATAAGGTTTAGACATTCCACGGATGCTTGTGGTATTCACTAATTAATTTACCAATGCCACAAAAACTATCTTCTTACCTTTCTGTACAAAAAAGGTTCCTATTTTAGACGAAACTATTATGCAGTTCTCGGAATAACATATCCAGGAATAACACTAGATAACAACACTAGATATCTTAGAATAACACTAAATAGAGGCCTAGTATTACTTCGCATTGAAACAACACAATCGGCAAAGTTATTAAACCAATTGTCACCTACTTGCTATTGCTTGGTGGCAAATTGTTGAACAAAAAACAACAACAATCAAACATGTTAAAATGATTACGTTCTGAAAATCCATAAAGTGCAATCAAATGACTTTCAACACATGATTGAAAGCAATACAGCGAAATTATAGCCGGGATATTTGGTCCGAACTGCCACAGAGCCATACCAATGGGTAATTATTCAACAATATCCCAAGAGAGGGCCTTCGAAACAAAACTATGAGAAGACTATATCTTGTCAGGCAGTCAAGCGGCACTGAACTCTTTGCAAACTTATGTGATTGTTTTAAAGCTGGTCCTTGACTTCATCGAAGTTCGAGAGTTACTAGGAAAAATAATTGGTTCAGAAATTTTCCCAGTAGAAGCAAATAAATGGTGTGTTAATAGCCCAATACTATGTATGACAGTCATCGTGTGATCTTTTAAATATTTTATTATATTTCGGACAATATTTCGTATTTTTAGAAGAAGAGAGTTTATTGGTGACCGATGGACGACCGTTTCAAATATATATTTATGGGTTTTCTTGTATTTTTAGGTCCTTTTTACTGGCGCATATAATTTTTAGACTATTATTTAGCTCTTGTAGGGTTTTTAAAAGTACGGAATAAATGTTGTACCTACCGTAAGTATTTGAGATAAAATAGTTTTTATTGTCCCTTTCATGAGTCATTGAATCAAATGGGGTTATATAAAATTAAAATAAATAAGTCCCAATTAATTTCATTCATTTCCGTAAGAACGCTTCCATCTATTGAAATTCCTGTCCACTCGTTTTGATTGGAAAATAATTTCCAATTGAAATTAAATTCCTCACATAAGCTTGTCCTTCCCTTTCGCCCGAGATGTCACTCAAACACTCCAAACCGGTATATGACAAAAGCGCTTTACAGGCGACAAAAGAAATTAAAACTCACTGACAATTTCGATGCGATAAAAAATCGTTTTCTTTACGCTTTCAGTGTGGAATTTTAATAAATCATTTGCGAAATTAACAATCACAAATACAATATCCCAAGAAGCATTGAAAAACGACAAAAACCAAAGTCCCTGCGCCCCTTCTGTTTAGCATTCATTTGGCCCAAAGCAAAATATATCTTTGAGTACATTTATGCAACACTTGCTGTAAATCAAAATTCCAACATAAATACAAACAGAGGACAGAGGCATACAAAGAAAAAAAACGCCACATAAACGATATGAAAGAGAAATGAAACTCAAATATGCAAATTGTGAATTCATTGAGAAATTTTTGAATTTTTCCCCTTTTGTGAGCTTCGGCACTGGCTGGCTGCCATTGTGAATATATTACTAAAGTATCGTATCGCATTTTATTGAGCAAATGAAGGATATTATCCGAATATATCGTTTTCGATGATATGTATTTGCATTGGTATCATTGTGTATGTGTGTGTGTGTGTGTGTGTGTGTGTGTTTAGTGGACCACTTATCAAATGCGAATAAATCAGCCAAATCAGCATGCAACAAATGCTTTTTGCCTTTCGTGTCTTTTGTGTTTATGCCTTCAATAGGCAGAGGCAAAAAGAAAACGACGAAAATACAAAGCAAAATGACACCAAAGTGAATGAGGCCGCCCTCACTCATGTGAATGATAAATTCGAAAGAAATTGACGCATGAAAGCGGCCGAAATCATAAAGTCATGTTTGATTCATTTCGGGGACAGATCAAATGTATTAGCAGGAGGACATTTGTCAAATGAGAAAATTAAAGTTTCCTTTTTGCATGACTGGGGGGGGGGAATACATCATTCAAATGAGTTTCGATGATTGGAAATTTCTAAAATTCTTCATTCGATGTGGATACAAAAAAAACCTTATGAACGGTACACTTAAAGTGTTTAACATGGAGTTGGTTACTATTATGGAAAACTAAGCTAATGACCTAATGTTCTTCTTAATTTGGCTTATATTTGGACTGGAATGAAATTGGACAACATTGGATAGGAACCACGCCTATCTCTTATACAAAATTGGGGTCCACACTTGAACCTATGATTTATCTTTTCTAGATCCTAGAAGGTGTTTGTATTGAAAATGATCGGAATTTGTCGATTGCCACGCCTACCTCCCATATAAGTGAAAAATCGTGTTTTGTAAAATATGTCAGCTAATTCCGCTGAAATAGTTCCAAACTTGGTATAAGGGGGTTTATGGGGTCGTTGATTTGGATTTTTGTTTTTGGTTGGAAATGAGTAAGGAACGGAATGGGAATGGAATTGAAACGAAATGGAAATGGAACGGAACGAACTTAGAAATGGAAAGGGAACAGAATGGACGTGGAATAGGAACGAAATTTCAATGGACCGGAACAAAATGGAAATGGAACAAAATTTTTAAATGGATTGGGAATGATGAGGAAATGGAATTCAATGCAAAACCAGTTCAAAACTAAAAACCAGTTAGAAAGTATTAAATGTTGGTATCTCATATACTAGTGGCGACCGTGGTGCAGTTGGTTAATTGGTTGACTTCTGCTGTGTCACGATCTGAAGGGATGAGTTTCAATCAATAAATTTTCTGTAAAGACCGCCACCTCTCGTAACCATTGGCAAAACTTACGATAGTATAACTTGCCAAAGAATTCTTCGATTTTCCATCCGGCGTTCGGATCCCTCATTCAACTGTAGGTCCCTGCAATTTTCATGTACTTGCCTATGATAATTGCAGCAAGAAGCATATGTGGTATCACAATGGACCTTATTGGGTCCAAGTGTGTCGGTGTTTTGGCAGCCACCTTAACCTAACCTAACTTACCTCATATATTAAAATAGGTAAATGATTGTCGTAAAGGTTGGGACGGGTTCCGTTTTTGTTGTGGAATTAGGTACAGGTAAAGTGTAAAATAACAACAAATTGCTATAAAAACGTCCCAACTTTTACACCTTTAAAGCCTAAATATATTTCTAGAATTTCAACTGCATTGCAAACAAAATACATTCATATATTCTTCACTAAACCATCTCCGGAAGTTATTCGCTGGCACACATTCACTCACCATTCTCTCTGTTAAGTAAATATTCTGAAAAGTATTATTCTTCTTATGCAATTTAAAAATGTACTCTACTGCCGCCTCATAAGTCTTGGCTAATTAACATTTCTAATTACCTTATGACACGCTTCGCGAAAGGGGGACATTCACAAAAAGACTCTGCAGTTGTAGCGCAGCTAAACTGTAAATACGATACCCTCGCCAACGAATGTCAACTCGCTTAATTCGCATAATTTTTACACTGGACAAAGTCATTAAGTGAGACGCAAATTAGATTTACTATCCTCCACTGCATCCGGGGCAAACTCGAGAAAGGTGGATAGTTTTGCTGTGTTCCGTATGCCGTACGTAACGAGCCGAACCGAAATTCGCACACAGCCAACGAGACCGAAGCTTCCATATTGCACTCAACTTTGCCGGGGCTCCGCTGTCCAGCGGCATTGGGGCCTGCTGATGGTAGATCTTCTTTCTTTTTTTCTGTACATTTTAAACAATAAATTTACATTAGCAGAAAGTTACATATTTACAGAAGCTGTGCCCATTTTCACCTATGCACGTGCATGATGTCACAGTGGCAAGTGTGTGTGTAAAAGTGTATATGTGTTGGTTGCGGTAAGCGCATTCACCGTTAACTTGCAAAATGATATGCAAATAGGGATAAATTCGTCAACGTTTCGCGGGCGCTCTGCCTTGCCATGCACCTCCTAGACCCATTCTGGCCTGATGTTAATATGGCTTGGTTACAGCTGCGCAGGTTCATCGTAGCGCGTCGGCACTCCACCACTTTGTGGCAAAACCACTGCCTTTCCGGCCGCTTTCGTTCCACTGTCGGGTGCTGCAGCACTGCAATATTTTCGCTTAATTTTCTCGTGAATTTTTTAGATTGAAATAAATGCGCGACTTTTGTTGACGCAGTGCACGAAAGGGGTTTCGCTGCTGTGCGGTATTTGCGTCATGTGCGCCTTGTTTGAATTCTGGTTAAATGTGCAAAGTATTAGCGAAAAAAAGTGAGATTGGGTGTGTGCGAGTGTGCTTGAGTTCATGAGAACTGGGCAAATATTCTCGGAGCATGTGAACCATAAAGTTGAATTATTGCCTCAATTTGGCATTGACTAGGCGTCACAGTGGAAATCGTAATTACGAAAAGGGTTAGTAAATTTGCATATATGGATTGCGGATATTCTACTACTAAAAGTTTTCGGTCCGGAACTATTGGCATTGAGTGAAATTGAAAATAGAAATTCTTCCGAAAAATAAAAAAATCGAGCAACCGATATTAGGTTTAGAAATGGATTTTGGATAAAGTCCGAAGTCGCGAAGCAACCTTTGCTTAGATTTGTATGTTTTCTACTAGCTATGAGGCCGGAGATAGTTCAATCTGTAGTTTTAATTTTCTGACGTTGATATTCTTTATTATATTCTAAAGTTGAGTCCCTTCATAAAATGTTGGTTGACTGCACCAAGGCGTATGAGTAATATTGAATTCATATCTCACTACTACATTATTACCTAGGCCTCGCCCGTGCCCTAATCCGTGGAATTATGAAAAAAAACGTTTGCCACAGACAGATAGGCAGACTGGCAGACAGATCTGGACAAATATTTATAAGTATTCAATTTATTACTCATACGCCCCCAGACACAATCGAAAGAACATAAGTAGCCAAAACCATTTCAATTACAAATTTATTCATGAAAACTGAGCTCAATGCAACATTTTGAATGGATGATAAGTTTATATATGTATATACATTAGGGTGTTCCCTATTTTAAAAAATATTGTTTGTTTAGAAAAGAATATCCTCTCAACTGGTATGGTTTACCATGAAAAATATAAAAGAAAACGTTGTTTGAAGTCCAATAATCCGTGCGGAATATCAATCAAGTATTACAAGAAAAGATAAAAAGTTTTAATAAGTCTATCGGGAAACAGGCTTGCCCCATTGGCCCTGGTATAAACCAAATACTAACAAATTCTGATTCACTTCATGCCACTGTTTTCTACTATCCAGCAATAAGTAGAATTTGTAAACTAATTAAAATTTTGTTTAAGAAATACCGCACCACTAAACGCATATGGCAAACGTCATGCTTCCCCATATGCTCCTGCAAACAGTTTAGACTCTTTCACCGCTCGTAATTCACTAAACACGCTCTGTGTGTGCGTGTGTGTGTGAGTGTGTTTGTGATCCCGCAGCACCATTGTTTCTCTAGCGCATTTAACAATTTTGGCAACGAGGCACGACGCCGTTCGCATCACCTGAAATCCTTAAATGACCTCAGCCAAAACCAAACGAAACCGAAGCGAAGCGAAGAGAACTAAACCAAATCAACTAACAACATTAACATGGCAACGCAATTTCCACGAACGTGCATTCGCATCCTCATTCGAAATCCACAGAGCAGGAACACTTGGCGATCCCATACGGCTGTAGAGCACGGCCGGGGCAGCATATGCTCCTAACGATAATAGTTTTCTGCATTATTTGTTCGCAATTTCAGAAGCGACGAGATATCGCCGTCGCACAAATACCAGTACGTATAAAATATAATTTAATATGCCTGGATGAAAATAAACAGAGACACATTCATACACAAACACACACACGCACACGCTTACCCTCACACTCAGAAATGCACAAATGCCGTGTTGGTGTTGGTGGTGGTGGTGCAATTACACACTTTTCGCTTTGACTCTCCAGCGCCCAGGCTGAAATTCATTTTAATTTGCGCTTTTGGTACTGTTTTAACGGTGCACTTTGGCCAACCGATGCATATCCTTGTCGATCCGTGTTGTTGTTTTGTTAAATTTGCTTGCTTTCGCTTTTGGCATCCAGCGTTGCTTTATAAACAATTTTGAATTTTGCGGTTGTACGTAAATTAATGGACGCCATCGTTTGGTGCGGTACAGTTGCTGGCGCTGCTGTTGTTGTAGGAATTGCCGTGTCGTTGTTGTTGCTGCAGCCCCGTTTGCTTTTAGTACAAAATTTTAGTATTTTGTCATTAGCGCTCGGTCGTATTCGGAGAAATTGCTGGATAATGATAAAATGCGGTTGTCGATAGGCGCGCATAAGAGGCTAAGCGCATTTCAGCATAAAGCGCATAAATTACGACGAATTTCGCTTTATTGGCTAAGAAATAAGTTTTCATTAATATTTGGTGCATGCACTTTTATTTCATAGTTTAGCTTGAATTGGTTATAGGACAGAGAAGAAGATGAGTTGGACCTTGAGCTTCACTTGGTGGTCGAAGAAAGGTCATGGGGTCTACTGAGCTGCTGATCGTGTGTGTATTTCATGCTCTATATGATGGGCCAATATCAGTTCATTCAGTGCCTTCGCCAAGTAATTGATATTTGTCTGGAGTGTCATACGTCGTCCTCCCCCCACAAATACGAAAAATTATCCCGGTGAACCGAATTCAGTGAAATTTTACGGTTGTTAGGTTTATGGGATGAGTTTACACTGCTATCGAACGACAGACGGGAACCACGCTCATTTTTCCAAGTCTCAAAAATGTCCTCCATCATTAGTCTCAACCCAAGAACCTTCTTGTCAGATTTTAATTCATCGTGAAAGTGTGAAACGCTATTCTCAGTCAAAGCGGCGGGAACCACACCCATTTACCCATGCTTTGAGATTATTAGCATTAGCCAGGCCCACGGAGCCCCATACAAATTCAACCTTCTCGTAGGGAAGTACGGAAAAAACACCGCTGGAAGTAGATACCCCAACCATACATCCATCCATACACCCTCATCCATGTATAAGATACCCTATTTTCGTTGACGAACAATAGAACGAAGGTTAATCCTATTCCCAGAATTATTTAATTGCAGGATTTCCACCTACTATGTAATTTTTCGTTGGCGTTTCGTTTACGTTTCGTCGACGAAATTAATTTTATTTTTTTGCTTTTGTTTTGTGTCAATACATGAGCCATACACCCACCCACCACATCTAGGTCGGAATTTTTCCACATGTGAATTTGTCCACATATTCGTTGACGAACAATATTAATTAATCATATTCCCAGATTAATTAAATTGCAGGATTTGAACCTACTATGATTTTTGGGTCGAATTACGATCCATCTACACTAAGGTCTTATTGTAAATATACTGCTTATGTCATCTACAGGAAGTTTCCTTATAATTTTTCGTTGGCGTTTCGTTTACGTTTTCGTCGACGAAATAATTTGTTTCTTTTGTTTTGGTCAATACATGAGTTTGCCATAATCCTCATTAATCATCATAGGTCACCGATTAGAATGTGGAACTACCATTTAAAAATAAAACTTTTTTCCATTTTTCGTTAGCTACTATAGACCACATTAACGTAATGCTAGCGACGGACGAATCTGCAGAGCGTAACTCACTCAACATCACACTTCGCCGTATAGAATGCAATGACAAAATTGTAAAATATTTTTATAAAAAAATTCAATGAAATTTCTGCAACGATTTTGCCATACAGGAAATAGTTTAATTCGCTTCGCTCTATGGATCGTCGGAGATACACAGTCAAACCAGCTATTGATGGACAGATATGTATACGTTGCTCTTATTATGTGATACTCCCCTTTTCTTTGTCATATGCCCCATATGAATGGCATGACTTCAAGAGAAAACAACCAACAGAACCAAAAAAGCTAAGGGAATTAACGGTTTTTATATGAAATTTTTATTAAAATTTTTGGTGAGCTGCTTGTTTGCACTTGTGCAGCAAACTGTCATAATGCCGCTGTTGCTGTTCATTATACACTAATGAACAAAAAGCATGGCAAATGCAGAGACAAAAAACCGGTGGCACTTTAATGTTGCAGCCATTGCCGGTCTTTCGAAATGAACAGCACTCGCCGTCACAGTCACAGAAACAAGGACATTCTAAGGATGCTTAATTTTTTTTTTCGTTGGCATTGTGGCTGTTGTATGCTTCTTAAGCTGTATCTTCTTTGGCTTCTTCATTTTCTTCGAATTGTGTTTTTTTTCTACTTGGTTTGCGCAAATTCACGAAAAGTGCATTACGTGGAATTTTCGAGCACTTAAGCTCCGCCATAAAGCGTTGCAAATGCCTGCTGTGCGCCTCACATGTGACAGTTGCAGTTTTTTTCTTTCCCCCCATCGTGTCTGGTTATGTGCACCGTGTGTGTGTGAGTGTGTATGAGTGTGTGGATTGCACACGTTTCTTTTTGAGTGCCCCTTCATGTTGCTCGGGCTTGTTGCTCCCCAGCCCGGCAGCTATTTCCCTGCTTTTGGGTAGCATCTTTCGCTTTGCGATTCCGTTTTTATTGTTGTGTATGTTGTGTTGTTTGGAAATTTGCTCAACCTTTTTGTTTGTTTGTGCGGCATTTTCTAATGACAATTGTTTTGCGATATAAATTGTACGAGTGCACACAATATTTGCCTTTGTTTATGCGATAACTTCGACTTGTTTGCTGCCACTTCAGAAGAAGCTGTGCCGTTTCGGCTTCGACTGGTGGGGTGTTTTTGTTGTTGTTGTTGTTGTTTTTTCTTTCTTTTTTCGGTGCCCGTCTGCCTTTTGTTTCATTATCCATGTTCTTCGTTGCTTTGTTCGGGGTGGCGCCTTTGTTGGGCCTCGTTTTTATTGCTGCGTTGCTGACTTGGATGTTTCGTGTTTTGTGCACGGCAAACTGCAGCAGTTGCTTTGAATGGCTTTTGTGCAATTCGTGATATTTGCTGAAATTAAATGACATGAGTTATGAAATTAGATTTTTCGGGGCTCAGCCGAGCTGAAGCATGTCAGGGATTTTAATAATGGCAATTGCTGATCTAATAAAGGAATTGTGTTTGGGGAGAAACAACACTTGGTGGGGAAAAGGTCTTGAGACATTCACAATACACAAATTAATTTCGGAGTTTCAACTTAATCGTTGAGCTCTTGCACATTTGCAATTCGAGGACTTAAGACGGTTTGCTTACGGCTGTTTGCTCAATGTTCAATGAATTAATGTGTGTGGAGCACGTTTGCAGCAAAATCCATTACTTTTAAATACAAAACTTAAATTAATAAATATGGCATATTGGCGTTAACTGCAGCTGTTTGTCGCATGCATTAAATAAACTGCAGTGATTAGTAAGGCAGGAAAACCATTTTTTTTCAAATAATAAAAAAAGAAATCTGTTTTTTTAAATATAACCCTTAAACCGACTAAAAGGACTCTTAATATCAATGTAAATTTAAGGAAATTTATTTGCGGTTTTTGGTAGTTGTTTTTATTTATTTCTTTTTTCTTTTTCTTTTTTTCTAATTTTTTGTTTTCTTTTTTCTGTTCCATTTCACTCTCTTCCCTTTTTCTCCTTACAAAATTTGGGCCTTACAGCTTGGAGAATACTTAAATTTATTCCATTCTAGACTACAAATATTTAGTTTCCTGCAAACAGAAGTGGTTTTTGGCTAACCAAAAAATGATTTGACGCAAACAAAAGTGTATTTGGGCTAAACGAAAATGTCAAAATGGCTTTGATGTTTTTTGTGCTTTTGTTTGCAATGAATATATACACGATTGTCTTAGATAATTAAGTACTCTGTTAATTGAACTTTTTTTGTTTCCTGCAGTTATGTGCAACCAACTTTATTTCGTTAGTCGCAAACAAAGCCCACAAACGAAATTGATTTGTATAATTTTTCGAAAACTTTTTATGAGTGTTGCAGTTTTGTTCCTTGAAAAATTCTCTATAAAATATCTCATAATAATTTTTTCTTTAACGATCAACCGTTCTTCCTATAAGAGCAATTTTGTGTACCCGCCTCTGATTTTCTCATACAAAAATGCATACTTGAAATGATAAAGATTTAAGTTGAAACTTTTGTATAAGAGGTGAATTCACAAAGAAAATGAGGATGTATTTAGAAGAGAATTCTCCAAGGAATAAAGCTGCATTACTCATAAAAAGTTAACAGATTTTTCGAGATATTAAACACAAAATTTCAATTCGTTTGCCTTTAATTGCCAATAACTTAGAGCCATGGACCGGCGAAGGTATGTTCTCTTATATCTCTTACTTATATAAAATTCTTTGTGAGTTTGTAGGTTTGTATGTATGTTTGTTCCCTTATAACTCAAGAAATACTTGACCGATTTTAATGAAACACATACCAAAATGTAGGTAATTTCATTGATCTCATCATAGGCTATATGCGATTTCATTAAATGCCGGCGTTCGAGGTGGGCGTGGCAAATTATGCAGTGTTTAACCGATTTCGCTGGTAGCATGTAGATTCTGAAAATTTGCGGTCCGCCCACTGCCACGCCCCAAAATTTGTAATGCTCCGTAACTCGGGTCATATTCAAGGGATTTCGCTGAAATTTTGGATTTGGTGCTGGGAGGTGAATGGGCAGAGGGATGACTTGCAAAATCAATTTTTATTTCAGTTGCTTAAATAATACATATAACATTTCTACGTTATCATGAAATAACAAAATTATTGCGAGCGAAGCTGTGGGTATAAGCTAGTTTATTTTATATTTATTTACTCTTAGTACAAACTTATATAACTACAGATATCAAACAGTGATTATCTAATATAAACTTAAAAAACTAAATTATATGTAATGGTTATTGGGATCTAAGAGATTAAGTGATGGAGTTTCTAAGGGTATTTTTGTTTAAGTGGAAATCAAAGTAGTTGGACGTATCATTAGCCATGTGAAGCATTCTGGACATTGGTTCATTATAGCCTTAATCTGTGCGTTGGAAGGTAATATTAAAGCGAGGTACAGTTCTAAGGTTACGTGAGTTAGTATTGAGGGAGATCATCTGGAGTAATGCGGGACAGTCATAATGTGATTTATTGCAGCAACTGCGTTTTTATTGTGTGTGATGTCTTCGAAATAATTTTGAAATTAACACAATACCTTTTTTATTTCCAACTTTCACTTTCAGGTTCTAAAAGTCCCCGGTGGAGTTAGGCCATAACGCGGAAGTTATAAAGCCTAAATCATAAAAATGTTTGCCTAGAAAAGTAGCAACCGAATCATAATAATTCCAGGTTAAGCCGTTCGTACAGCTACAATTATGTCATAAAATATATTTACCACTTTTACGAAGCCATGTTAATGCGAAAAACTTATTCGCAGAATTGTACCCTAATTAAAGAAAAAAAGTAGTGCACTATTGTAAACTGAAGATTACCGGTATTTACAGGTAGCAACTTGAGGTAGGGGAATATGTACCTAATAGGAATTCCGCGAATAGCAAAGTTCCCACAGAACATAGGATTAATAAGTAAGTTCGTACCTGCTGCAGCCTGGGCCTAGGCCAATCGGGGGTATTTAAGACGCGAACGCTTCTTCAAGTCCATGCAGTTAGCAAAGTACTTTCTTTGTAGCAGTTCAGTCTCTTTCTTGTAGTGATTTTGTAAGTGAAACAAATATGTCTCAATTTGTGCAGAGAACCAATGGCATCGCCAGTGACGACTTAAATCCACAAATCATCGCCAACAGTCCCGCTAAGCGATCCTTCTTAAGGGATTGCATTGCCGAAATTTACTTATTAAAAGGCACTAGGCTGCCACGCATGGAATTCACCGCAGACTTCAACAACAGACGAATTCACAATATGCTCGACGAACTTGTGCGTCCGCGAATGCTAAAGGCCAAGCATGCTTCCGTCGAGCGTATCAGAAGGCAATTGTTCCGTCAGACGCAGAAATCACGTAAATCTAGTAGCCCCCTGAAGAAAACCAGTGGAAAGGAAACGCAAGGCTTCAACTTCAGGGCAATACGTGATTTGCTGGGTGTGAAGTATATCCGGCGAAACTTCCAGAGCAACGCACGCAGCATCATCATGGAAAGTGAGGCCAAATCGAATCTGAAACGCAAACATAGCGAATGTGATTTCATGCATGATGACGGAGAAGAAACGTTTACGCAAATATGCAAGTTCCATTGCAATGCGCAGAAACAGCGCCAATTACACGATCAATGCATAATGGATTCGTACGCTCGAGCGGCCAGAACGACTACTGAGTCGGTGGATAGGCAAAGTGATCATATGCGCTATGTGAACGAGAGGGCCTTGGAGGAATCTGTGCGTTCGATTTACTACCTGAAAGCCTTACTAACCGTGACCATAGAGAACGACGATATCGAGGTTTGAAGTGGTTACTTTGATATTCACAGTCATTTCGAACACAGATATTTTCACGGGAAAATGCTGATGGCAAATTTTACAATTTTACTGTAGAGTTTTGTAAATAAGTAAGTTTTATATTTTAAAATATTAAATTAAATTAAAATATAATAAAAAAAAGAATTCAAAATTTAAATTGAAAAAAAAACTGTAGATATATTTTGCAAGTCCAATAGATACTGAAAAACAATAATAAATACTTACTATTTTAAATATTAATTGACATTAAATTTTTGGTTTTTTATTTATAACGGTGTTAACAAGTAACGACGTGTTGTTTATGATGAACTATTAACATTTTTTGACGTAGCAACTATTGTATACACGAAACTATATCTGTTGGAGGAGACATAATAGGTATGGAAGTGTATATACAGTGGCTGCTGGATAATTAGTCATTTAAAATGACTTCCAATATTTTAAGAATATTAACTTGGGTACACCGCTGGAACTATACGGGTTACATGATTTTTTTTAAATGCAAACACTTGTTTTGGATATGGATACTCTTCAGCCATGTGCTAATAAGGAAATGGGTACTGATTTCCTTGTTAGTCAAAGCCAACAATTTTTTCGCTGAACAATTTTGTGTTGCTTTTCTTTTAAGCCTGATAAACAGTTTTGATGTTGACATGAGCCCAGGTGCCAGTTCGTTTGGGTGTGCTGCTAGTCGGGTTTTGTACCTTTTCGCCAGGTTTTTTTTTATCTCCTCTTTCACGGTTGTAGTTTTTAGGTCTTTGTGTAGTTGGGCATTCATTACATATCACAGAGCTTTTGCAATGATTCTCAGAATTTTCGACTGGAGAGAATATCGAGATTTGTGGGTCCAACTCGATGTCATAGGTCCTTATGGGTTTTAGCGTTGCCTTGTACAGCAGCAACTCATTTTCGAGCGATTATGATGATTTTCTGTTCATAATTCCGTTTATTTTGGAATACCTTGTCACGAGTTAAGTGCGTCTTCGGGAGCATTTTTAAAAATGAGCTGATAAGGACCTCAATTTGTCTGGGACAATATTTTTAACAAATTGTATACTATTTCGATGAAATCTTGAAATTTCGTACGCCATCATGAGTTTGGATATTTGAATATCAAATTCGAAATCAGCGACCCCAAAAACCGCAAGTTACGTAAATACCAAATGAGATTTTGGAATTTTGGCTGCCATATTGAAACGCCATATTGGATCCGCCATATGGCATTTTTAGTAAACCATTTCCAATTTACAGTTTCATAAATTACTAGCTTATACCCACAGCTTCGCTCGCAATCATTTTGTAATTTCATGTTTATTTAATTTCATATTATTTAAGCAACTGAAATAAAAATAGATTTTGCAAGTCATTCATTACTCAACACCAAATACAATATTTAAGCGAAATCCCTTAAATTTGATCAGAGTTACAGAGCTTTAAAAATTATAAGGCATGGCGGTGGGCGGACTGCAAGTTTTCAGAATCAACATGTTACCCATTCATTAGCCAAAATCACACATAAAATATCAGCAAAATCGGTTAAACACTGCATGAATTATAGCATTTTAGAATAATATTTGCCACGCCTACCTCGAACGCCCAAGGTCAACGAAATTACCTACATTTTGATATGTGCTTCATTAAAATCGGTCAAGAGTATCTTGAGTTATAAGGGAACAAACATACATACAAACCTACAAACAAACTCACAAAGAATTTTATATAAATGAAGATTATGAAAAACACATATGAAGCGTATTTGTTGTGACCGATTTCTCACTCAGCATCTAAAATCTCCCGATTCTAAACTCGTCGATTTTGTGCTTTGGGCTGACAAGTCTGTGCATCGGAAGAAACGATTCATTTCTCAAATGATTATTGAAATTATTTCATATGTTCAGAAATACTTTCCTTGTAATTGTAAAAAAAATGTATCAAAAATTTAAAATTTTGTGGCGGGTTATTTTGTTGCTGTTATAAATTTTTTTTAAGTTTGCACATTCATGCAGGTGCTGCGGCCATTGTCATTTGGACAAACTTTCACCAATGCTACTCACCGCTCGTCACGTTCGACAGGCGTTTGGCACGACTTGTGTCGTCCTCACAATGCATCGTTATACGCTCCGAGGTTGCAGTTTTTTTTTTGGTTTTTTTGTTATTAGTTCCATTTGCTAGAACGGCAGCCGGAAGTTGGTGTGTTTCACATTTTATTTATGGAAGCCGAAGCTCCTTTTTTTTCTTTTTCCTCAAGTCGTGCAGAAATTTGTTTCTGGTCGCAATCACAAGCAAATTGCATCTCACTTGAATGTGGTGGTGGTGGTGGTTGTTGTTGTTGTTGTTATTATTTGTTTGCTTATTTATTGTTGTGGTTGTGCTCCTTTTTATTGCTAATCATGGCACGGTGTTGAATTCATGCCATTGATGAGTTTAATTCTACTTTGTACTTTCTGCTGCTGCTTTGTTTATCACCCAAAAAAACAAGAAACACAAACACACACAATTGCACGCTTTCTTCACCACACACACACACACACATACACATACCCCCAAAGAAAATATATATTTTTTTATAGCCAAAGTTAGAGTGTTTGTCTGTTTTATTATCCTTGCGATAGCACTCCAAGTAGTTATGAACTTTTTCGTTATTCATAACACACATGTGGCTTCTGCGCTCTCTCTCTACCCCCCCATCCCCCCCCACTACGTATACTTTTTGTATCGTCATTTTTCTTTGCAGCTCGTTCAGTCGTTGGTGTTGTTGTTGGCTTTTCGGTTGCAAAAAAACTTTTTCGCGTTACGACATGTGCATCCTTGCATTTATGATTGCACTTTCAGGTAAAAACTTTTCCCCCAACTATTCTAAACATTTTTATGGTTATTTACGTTTTTTCCCAGCCAATTCGATAAAACTTTTAACATACTTAATAAATTTTAATCATTGCGCTGAGCTCCTGATACGCCTTGGCGTATTAAAGGTTAACTACTTTTTTCTTGGAAGCACTTGCAGCTGCAGGAGAAGTACGAAGTTTGCTCAACAAATTGTGGAATATATTCGTCACCCCAATTAGCCAGAAGCAAGCGTAAGGTGGAGCGTAAAGTTAATTTCAAATAGAATACAACGTTGACAGTAAGTAAAGAATATCGCAGCCCTGCCAACAACGGAAAAAACTAAATTCCATTCAAATTGCACAATATGTAAGTGCAAGTACTTCATATTCGATAGCGACAACATTGTTCTGTGTCGGCATGCAAAAGCAAACAGCACACGGGTACACGGGCACACCTGCAACAATTTAACGCCCCCTTTGGCAGTGCAATCGCAGCATTTTTCGACCCATCTACCAAATGCCAGACGGCAATTACTTTCGGGCCCATGTTGCGTGCTCCGATGGTGGCGACCGGAAATATATATATACTTACACATATATATAGTATATATATGTATATGCACTGCATTCAGTTGTGAGCTTGTTCAATTATTATTTATTTCAGAAACGGTTGGCAGAAAACTCACAATCGGTAGATGCACAACCGGAAATGAGCTCCATAAGCGAAACAACGATTTGCCTCATTTCCTTGCGGTTAAGCGGAAAAGCGTGAACGAACACATGATTTTTTTTTATGGCAGTGGCGTGTGTGTGTATGGGTGCTGCTGTACGTATTTTAGAGCTTTTCGCATGAACTTACCGTATGTAAAATACGAAATTTGTTTTATTTGAGATGCCTTTTGTTGATTCGTTGCTTCTTCTTCACATTGTACTGAACCAGACTTTGATTACATAAGACACTTGAAGAAATTGTTTCGCCGATCGCTGCACTGGTAGAAACTGTCAACCGCCGTTTCGAATTTAATGCCTTTTCAGTTGATTGATTTCGGTTGACTTTTGCAATGTTGCAACCATGTGAGAGTTAACAGATAGCCTTTGACTAACATTTCTTTATAAATACCTTACTTACACTCAATAAATATTATTTATATTTCAGACGATGCCACTTCCAGCCGTGGTGAATTGTGTCCGTGAATTGCTTGCGAGACCTCTGTCTCGCTATCGAAAGGTGTCCGACGAAATCAAAAGTCCGCTAGCGGACTTTGTGTCCTGTCACGGTCCTATGTCATATGATATAAACATAGGACCATATAAACATAGACTGACCAATCCTTTAATTCTGTTCGTAATTCATACATTCTAGTATTCTTACATACTAACTTCGTATGTTAACCTAGTACAGAGTATATCTGGCTCAACCCGATGATAGGAGTTAACCAGAATTTCGTGCCGGTCTCACATGCAATCTCATTAAAATGACCATCTGATCAGATATTCCGATGTCCTCTTCCGGAAGCGACGGAAAAGCAAAAAATACTTTGCTTTTGTTCGGGTTTTTATTCAACCAAAAGGACGAGTCTGGGCCAATAACACTACTTGGAACATCTTCATAATATAGCCTGAATTCTTTGGCCTTACTTTCGACGCGAAACTTTCGGTAAACGTGAAAATGTTCCGTAAAGGTAACAATACCTGTACCAAAAATAAAAGTAACCGCCAATTCTTGTACTCTGTTTCTTGTGATGGTGTGTAAATTTTCCAAACCAATGAAGTTTGGACAATCTGTGACCTTGCCAAAACCGTTTTCGTATTCCTGTAAAGTGTAGGACTCCGACGGTCTCAGTCCACGGGAACAAGCGATTTGTGTCCAGGTAGTTTGATTTAGCGTTTCACATAAAACTTCAAATGGCTCTGAATAGTAGTTTTCTTGTATTTTGGTTGGGCCCTCCAGTAGATTTTCGCAATCTGAGGGAAATCTGAATGCATTCATTGCTCTGAAAATTTTGTAACATTAAATTCAATCGAAATAGTACATAGACATATGTGCGTCAAACCTTTCTTCGAGAGCTGCTATTATGATTTGCGAGTGTTTAATTGTCCGATCCCTACTTTGGACCACATCTTCTAAAGCACGGGTGTGCTCTCTCAAATTGACATTTTGCTGTTCGATTTCATTCATTCTGAAATAAGTAGTACAGTACGGGAATTATTTGTATTGAAATGCGTAGAGTATTCGTGCACTTACCTATTGAGAAATAGGCCAACGGCATCTAGCTGGCATTCACTAGTGGCCTTGGAATATTTAAAATGAAAAATATATTTTTAAATATTATACATCGGCAAATCGGGCCAATGATGAATAACATATTTAATAGAGCTCTGTGTTATCTCTCTACAACCAAATACAAAAAAGCGACGTCCAAATTGGAAATTTCTGTTCTGAAGTCCCATTTTTTTAAAATCATGTAAAAATTGTCCAAGTAATATTTTCACTTACAGAGCCAAGACCTGAAAGTCGATGTGATTTGGTATTGAACATTGTATTGGGCGCTTGCAGTAGGCAAGCTAATGCCGTTACAATGGTACTCACTGTTACATTGGATGCCATTTTGGCTGATTTAAAAATTAAATCTAAAAAACTGCAAGTAGTGTGAAACACTTCCAACTGCGTCTAGCCGCGAATATTGACTGGCTGGAAATATATTGAAATGCTTTAATCGTTGAATGCACCTTTGAACTGGGAAATTTTCGCTGAGAGATTAGCGTTGACTGCAGCAGATCATCCTATCTTTTGCGTTCGCTGTCTATGTATGCTACGTAAGAGCACATTAAATTTAAATACACAAAAAAAAAACATGTCATAATATCACTTTTTATAGTGCTTGCAAGAAAATTATTATATTAGCTACATTTCTCTTAGTTGCACACTCACATTAAGACTAACAGTGAGCTGCAGAATTCTACAGCTCATATCGTAGAAATATTTGTCAACTGTGGTGAAAGCCCAGTCGTCTTAAGGCGTGATGCGATCAAAATGTACGTAAAGCATAGAATTTTTGCAAATATTTTTTTAAATTCATGGAATTTTTTATTTTATTTGTTTCTTCTACGTACAGTTGGTAGATTCAAGCAAATTCGGCTCATATACTCGTAGTGGAATTGCTTTTTTTTTCTTTTATATGTATTTACATTTGGCTCGACTTTAATTAATTCTTTTATCGGAAAATATAAAAATGCTGCACCTAATGGCACCTTATGTTTACTGTGGAAATTGCGATGCTCGAAAATTCTGTTTGTACATGCCAGTCACGTAAAATCAAAGCGAAGCGCACTTTAAAAAATTTCTGCTAAGCTTTTCCATTTTTCTATTTTTGTATTTTTATTTTGTTGCTTTTATTATATTTCTGAAACGGGAAAACTGCAATTGCAATTGCAGTACGAGTGCATTTTGCACTTTGGTGCTGTTTAATATTCTGCTGCGTTTAGCAAAAATCGAAGAGAAAAAAAAGAAGAAAAAAAAAGGCAACAAAAACAAAAAATTGTTTCGCCCAAAGTCCTAGAAGCTAAAAGGCAATGTGAATTGTCAGCAAATGTCTCACGTGGAACTATTGATGTTGTTGTTGAACACAGTTTGCAGTTGTTGTTGTAAAGGATTTTTATTTAGTATAAAATTTATTGAGCTAAAAATACTTACCGGCAATTGCTTTTGAATCGAGACTTTAATAAAATTCTAGTATTTCATTTATGTACAACGTGTCGCGGCTTTCAATGTAAATATTGGAGAAGTGTTTGCATGGATACTTCTCGTAACAGTATTGCCACAGTCCTGATGACACCTTTGAATTCCATTTCATGAAAGCCGCCTCCTTTTATGTGGGAGGCAGGCGTGATTCGTATCCCCATTTGAAAAGGGTAGCTGCTCATCGTTCATGATTTGCGCGTAATCTATTTAAACGTTTCCAAGATTTTCTAGGTGACCGGCCGGCATGGATTAGAGGTCCAAAATCCATGCCTACTTAATAGGTCATTCGGTCAAAAAGTGATTGTAAAAAGAGGAGAGCCCAAAAAGGAGTTTTGTATTTACGGTAACCCTACATTAACCTAACCTAAATTCTAAATTGAGTAAATAATATAATCGTAGGAATGTATCCACGTAACCACCAAACATGGCCATATTTCTCCTTTCTAAACTTGGCATGCCTACAAGCTTGGGCCGACTCCAGAGATTAGAGAAGGCGAAGCAGACCTTGTCGCTATATGGAGATAGTTCGCAACCACTCTAACATATACAACACTCTAACATAACTAATTGCTCAGCATGACTACCAAATCGGATGGTATTCTTCAAAATTGAAATACTCACGGGCATTTGTAAAGAGCAGGTTGTAGAGGATGAACAAAATTCGTTTGACTAAGCTTGACTTCTATAAATCAGGTGCCCAATTACACAGTGGATTAAGTCCATGTTTTTCTCAAACTACCTTTGGTGTGAGTCTTAAATCTCTAGGCTGTCATTTATTCGATTCCAAAATGAAGTGCAACAGAAGTGACTCCCATAAGACTTGTAAGACTGCAGCTAGCTTTAAGTGAATTCTGAATTTTGTTTCTTGGACATAATCCACTATGAAGCTGAACGCCTCAAATATTTAACCAGCAAAACTTATATGACATGCTCAGAGGAAAAGAGCTATGAAATGTACTGACGCTCCATACATTTCATCGCTTTTTTATGCTGAGCGTGTCAATGTGTTACGAATTTCTATTGAGACAAATGAGTATATTCTCCCACGTACGATAAAACATTTTATTCCCGATATTTATCTAAACTTCAGTTAATCTTTAGGAAGTTGATGCCACTATATATTTACTATATTCATTATTTGTAATAGGACAGTCAAATCGAAATTCTATACCAATATTAGGCCCAACCCCCATGCATATCATATCAAGTAAAACAAAATTTGTATTTTTTTTTTAACATTTTTGATTAACATTTTCCACTTTATTTGATTATTTTTCATATTGTGGCTTATGCGTGTTGGATTGTATTACTATGTGTATTTGTAATGTGTATATAAGTGGCAATGAGGGTATGTGTGTGTGTGTGTGTGTGTGTAGTATGAGTAGGTAAATGAGCACGACTGCATTTTGGAGTGTTTTAATTTTATTGCATTAATAATGAAATTTGTATTAATACTTTTACATTGTTTTTTTTTTCTCTACAAATGCATTTGTATGGGGGCGTGTGTGTGTTTGTATGTGGGTGTGTGTGTGTGTGTTTGTATCGGTTCCGTTGTACAAGTACATACACGCTAGCATGTGTTTACGCTTAACAACTTTATTCTTTTTAATTTAATTGATTTATGCATTTCGCTTCTATGTATTTCGCTATATATTTTTATAATAATTTTTATATATATAGTATATACATAGACAACATTTATATTTTATGCTTATATACTTACGAGCTAGGCTTACTTTATATATATGTATGTATATGCTTTTCATATAATTATGCTAGTATATTCAAATATATTTCAATTTTGCACTAATGCACAATTTTTGGTTTTTGTTTTTTGTTTTTTGTTTTTTGTTTTTTATTTTAGTTTCGATTCCGTTTTTTGGTTTTAATCAAACGATTATTTCTAAATATATTTATATTTATTTATGTATAGGTATATATTACTATATAATTTCATTTATAAGTATTTGAATATTTGTTGGTATTTCCTTAGCAATATAAATATTTTTAAACTTTATAGAGAGAATTCATCTCCTCCCCAATAGAAATAAGTCAGTTGTCATCTAGTTTTTTTTTCTTGTTCTAATGCTGGTTTTTTTTTCTTTTCTAAAATCACAACATATAAAAAGTAAATAAATTATATTTTATTTTTATTTTCTTCGTTTCCCAATTGAAAGTTCTCACATAGATGATGTAAAAAATATTTTACACACTTGCATTATGCATTGTAAATAGATAATTTCCTTTATTTTTGGTTTAGTTTTTTTCATTTAGAATATATGTCTAATTGTTTAATTACCTTCGCGTTTTCTTTTTTCTTTTTTTTTTCTTGTAAATTTATTCACACAATAGCCAATTGCCAGTCAAGTCACATCGCTTCTAGTGGCCCCCGCCCATTTCGTTTTTCGTAATTGTAGTATATATATTTGTGTATTTATGTAATCTACTCTTTGTGCTTTTACACTTACTTAAATCGAAATTGTCTTTAATTTATTCTAATTCTCACTAATTTAAGTGCAATGTTTGTCATAATTTTAATTATCATATTTTTGTTATTTCTGGCTTGCTTGTTTTTTTCCGTCTACATTGTATCTTTTTGTTATTAAAAATACTTTTGATTCATATTCATATTTGATTTTGTTCTATGTATTGACATTTTGATATATTTTCTAGTTGCATTGAATGTTTGGATCTATTTTATTTGCTTAGATGATGAAGTAATGAGACAAGGTAGACAAGTGAGTAGGTTGAAATATGAAATAGAATCTGAATTGTGATTGTGCACCTGCAGAGATGACTAAAGGGTTTTGAAAGGCAAAATCCAACTATTGGTGTCTGATAAACTGTAGTGAAATTTACTGCAAAACATTTTAACCCCATTTGGAATTAAATTTTTTTTTTTACTTATTTCACTTTCTGAAAACTTTGAAATTTCGATCAGTTCCAACAATAAATCCTATATATTCTGGTCAGAATAAATTCAGAATAAGCAATCAATCGTTGGTGTTTTTTCTATAACAAATCGTTTACTTTTCTTTTGAATTGGAAATTTGTGTGATGCTATCACATTACTCATACGCCGTGTATGCCAATATATATTTTTAGCAAAATAAAAGTTTTTACACACTTTCACGATCATATAATACATTCTTTTGTGATTGTAAGGCATGGTTATTCTTGGGAGATGAAATAATGTCATCATAACTAAGGCCGCCAAAGGGTCCATTGTATACCCGATAAACTTACATGTGTACATTGTACAACTCTGAACGATGATAGTGACCAGAGGCTCTGAAACGTCTTTGCGCTAACGTGAAAAAAGTCTCGTCCACTTTTGGGTTTATGCTAAAGGTTGCATACTTCTCCAATATCGGCCAGGCTAGGGCGTGAGCAGTGACAACCAATAAAATAGTGTCCAGGTATTATCATAAAAGACACATTCTTTTGTAATATTTGGACAAAATTTAAGCGAGAAATGTTGTTTGCAATAAATATATTTACATACACTGCGCATGAGTAATATGTACAATAGCATCAACAACACAATTTTGCAACGATTTGATCTAGAAAAACGGAGTTATTCTTTATTCTCAACTCCACTACCAGAATTTACACAGCGCGACAGTACTGTCCTTTAGTATCCTGACAAATTCAGTTGAAGAAAATATATATTAAGGAAAAAAATTAGTGAAATGGTATCGTTTTAAAGACGGATTCACCACAATTGGTAGCTGGCTATCATATGGGCGATGGTCGTGTGAAAGTGAAAGTTCAGTGATACAGGCGCTGGAATTTTACATAAAATAACAGAAGATATTGCTAAATTGCTGCGCTTTTTTCTTCTTTTTAAAACCCATCTAGTGTTGAAAAATATTTTCGTTTTGAGTGCTTCCACAGGATTCTGTACACAAACAAACAAAGTTAGGTGGTTTATATTACATCTGTTAACATATAAATGAAATACAATGAAATGAAACATTCTTACTTCGGCATGGTGGTCAAGTATTATGTTTTATGTATTATGATTTTGCCATTGCACATTGTATTTTGTGATCAATTTCAATTGTATTCAGCTTGGTTCTTCATTTGTGTGTGTCCTTTTTTTAATTATTTAATTATTTTATTTTTAATGCTATAAACTATGTATATTTCTAGATGTGTGCATGTTGTCACTATCGTGTTCTCCTGTACAATGTATCTACAACAGGGGAGGGGTGGTGGTGGTGGGCGCTTAAAACAATGAATTCAATTTATTTTCTCCATAACATTTGCTTGCAAACATTGCAAATTAACAGTATAAATATAGTTGTTTCTTCATTTTGTTTTTGGTTTTTGTTTTGTTTTGTTTTTTTTTGTTTTGCTTTTATAAAATTACAAATTAACAATTTTGATTTTTAATTTTGTCCATTTTGAATTTTTGGTTTTCCTTCAATTAACTAATATAGGCATAGTAAGTATAGTGTACACTGTACTACTAAGTACAAGAGTGTTTCACTAAAATAGTTTTGAATCTAAGCTTGTGTAGTAACTCATGTGTATATTGGAGTGCTTACTTTATATTTTTCTAGCTTTGACTAAAATGCTTTGCTACTTTTTCAATATTCAATATAATGGCTTAAGCTGGCTTACTATTTGTTTGTGTTTTGTTTAGAATAATTTTTACAAAAAATTTCACATTTTTTGGAAATTTTTTTTTTATCAGTGCTTGTTGTTAGATTAGAATTTCTAGTGTAAAAGAGGCCGGTGACTATGAACTGACGATAACTTAAAGAGAAAAAAAATGTGACGAATTCGTAGTTAAAAATATCTGGCTCAAGTGCATCGCCTCACAAAATATTCAAGTATGTGCAATTTCAGCTCTTCAGGAAGGTAAGAACAGTCAACCGAATAGTCAAGTGGCAACTAAGAATGAAATGTCAGGTTCCTCTTAATGCCACTGTACAATTTTAACAGCTAGCCCTACAATTTTCACGCCCAGCTCAAGTACAGAATGTTTTGTCTTAAGTTTTTTCCAGATTGTTCGATTTTCTATAGCCCCAGAAGAAAAAAATTTCGTCAAAGTAAGGAAAATTAAGTGTACCTAATACACGACAAAAGGAACTGTGCCTCTGTGTGACTAAAGCCACACGCGGACTAGGCAAATATTTGAACAATTCCTACAATTCGTCGTTAAGTCCGTCCGTTAACCTGTCTGTCCGTCCGTTGGTCCTTTCTTCAGTTCGTTAGTCCTTCCGTCCGTCCGTTAAGCTGGCATCCACTTGTCAGTTCGTCTGTCCTTTTGTCCGTCCATCTTCAGATCGTTAGCTCTTCCGTGGGTTCAGTCCATCCGTCCGTCAGATATATTTAAAATCCATAAAAATGTTTGTGTATTTGGGCAACTATTTGCCTAGTCTGAACTTACCTTAATGAGGGTATTCTGGCGGGAAGTTAAGGTAATAAGCTTACTGCTTTGACAAAAGCTACCGTTTAAGAACCCTCGACTTCCGGCGAGTTGAACTTGATTAGGTCACAAGTCACATATATACCACTTATATGGCACGAGATCTGTTTCCGTTTTTTGCTGAATTTGTTTTGGTTAACAAAATATAAATAAAAACCATTTAGAAATGAAAATGATGTATGCAAACACAAAAAAAGAACTACTTTCCCCCTACAACATTACATTTTTGTGAATTTTCCATTGCACATATGCAAATTCGTTCTCATAAAACACACACCGACACAAACTGCTACTTTGTAACACATACTATGTTAATGGTAACTTCTTATTTCTTATGAGTAAGTTCAACAATTCGCTACATTAGTATTGCAAAGGGCACCCCGCCAATTCTTTGTGTTGTTTATACTCTAACTTTTATTTTATTTTATTTTATTAATTTTTAAACATATTTTTTCTGGTTTGTTGCCATTAAACGGGTTTCTTTTAGTGTTAGAAAAATATTTACTTTTTTCGGGTGTTTTTTTTTTCTTTTTGGGGTTTTTTTTTTAAATTTATTTACTTCAACTACAACTGATGCTGTTGCGTTTGCTCTTTGTACAGATCTGCCACGCCCTGCTGGTGAGAGTAGTCGTTGTTTGTTACCTGCTGAAACGTCCAATGTTGTTGTTGTTGTTGGTGTTGTGACTGTTGCTGCTGCTGCTGGTGTTGTTGCTGTAGATGCTGTTGTTGCAAATATGTGTATTGGTGTGTTGTTGTTTGTTGGTGGCATTGCGGTTGAACCGTTATTGTTGTGGTTGTTGCTACCGGTGCCTTAGTGCAGGCACATTGTGTTGCTGCTGCTGGTGCGGCAGCGGGGGCTGCTATTGCTGTTGTTGTTGTTGTTGTAGCCGGTGGCAATGCTGGCCATCATGGGAGCTACACTAGCAAACTAGGTGCCAACCACTCATCCTCGGCCAACTGTTGAGGTCATGGAAGAGTAAATTTTTATACACATTTTTTTTTTATTAGTAAAGTTTTGCATTAGATGAGGAACAAATGGGGGAAGGGACAATTAAAATCCTTAAATATCCTGTCATACATAAATTAAAAAAAAAATCCCTTTAATTAAGTTGAGTACAAACTTAGGTAAGCTTAGGGTGAATAAGTCTATTTACTTGCAATTGAAATAACTTCTTAAATCACATCTATTGTCACTTGCTCCCCTACCTGTTTCTGGGGCTTCTTTTGTGCCCGAACATAATGAACTGTTATGATTCGCAAAAGGCACAAAAAAAATTGGCAACAATGTCTGTCAATGCATTCAGCAATGACATCTGAAATCGCATAAAGGATGAAGCAAACGAATCGAACCACCAAGTGTCAAGTGGAAAAGGATCGGTTGTTTTTTGTGTTGTGTGTGTGTGTGCAGTACATTGAATGTAATCGTTTGTGCGAAACCTGAATGGAAGAAAAACGTCATCGCCTGCACTGGTTAAAGGTGAGGCTAGGAATTTACTTAGTATGGCGGCGCAAGCACTGCGTGTATTGGAGTGACATAAAGGCACACAGAAATCGATTATTAACTGAACGCATGGAGATTGTATTGTTTTGGATTTTGTGTGTGGATGTGTGCCACATATCGAGGCAATCACTTGGGCATATGGAAAAGTTAGTGTGAATTGAGGATTAGGGATTATGCTTCCAATAGAAAGAAACGACACAATTGAAGTGTTCCAAATGGGAAAATATATTTATGAAACGTATGAATGGGAATACAAAGGAAACAGCAAACATGTTTGAATCAATTAGAGTGGAAAGTTCGCTTGGCACTGCTACACTGACCAGATGACTCACCTGAAATTGTTGCATCGGATAGGCGACGACACCGGCTGTCTGAGGCAATCCATTGCCAACGCTTTGTGCGATTTGGGGTGCAGCTGTTCCAGCTAATGGGCCCTGCTGGGGTACACCCTGCCAAGTGCCCGGTATCTGCACGCCCATGCTATATGCGTTTGTTGAAAGTGTGTATATGTGTGAAAGAAAAATTAATTTGAAAAAAAATTAATAAATTAGGGGAAATTTGAAGAACGCCAGACTAGAAACAATAAACAATTTCCAACAATTTGTATATTCTATGATTTTTTTCTTCAATCCTACAATCGACACTCCAGCACTTACCCCATATAACCCTGCTGATAGCCGGCAAACTGGCCGTACGTGAAACCTTGCATTCCTTGCAAATACTGACCCGGTTGCAGGGCATTTGTTGTAGCTGGCGCTGTCGTTGGATATGACGGTGCCGGAGGATACCAATAGCCAGCCACCTGCTGGCCATAGGCAGCCGCTGCGGCAGCTGCCGCTGCTGAGCCATAGGGGAATGCTTGGCCAAGGGCTTGTCCCGCTATTGCTGACATATGATTGGGATCGCCGCTCTCCTTGCCCCACGCACATTTGACGGGTTGCTGATTGATCTCGGTGTTGTGTACGGCCACGATGGCATGGGTGGCTGCCTCCTTGGTCGAGAAACTGCAAGTGGATATGACGGGAACATTTTTTTTTTCGGTAAACTTTAGTTTGAATTGAAATTAACAAGATGTGTTAAAATGTTAGCCAATCAGGTTATATAGTCAATTATTTTCAAAATCTATGTTAATTACACTTTTACTACATTTTCTCCAAAGTTGTAAGCCACCAACTTTTTTTCTACCAACTTAGAATATCTCGTAACTAACTTTTTGTAAACATATTCGTGCCTTAATTCAATCTTTCACAACATCATTTCACATAATTAACCATAACCAAGTTTTTAGAAGTTGTGCTTCGGTAACTTTTTCATAGTAGAGTACATACACACGCAAAAACTGCATCGTCAGTATCGTAATAAAATATTATTACGCAGAATACACACAGAAACGCACAGACAGCCATTTACTAATACATTTTTATGTCGACACAAAATACCCATTTAAACACAGTGGAGGCGGTTGAAGTGCTTCACTTCGTAGCAAGCTGTTAAATTACAACTAAAGACTTAATGCACTGCAAAAACACAAAGCAAAATAATTGCCAGTGGTGGGGCGTTGAGCGCATTAAGCGGATACAAAAAATTATATATGTGTTTCTACACTGATGGGAGAAATCTTAATAGGTCCAATATGTGAAATTGTATAGTGTGTGAATGATCCGAATCTAAAATACGGATCTAAAAAGGGCTATGATCGGCAGTAATGCAGGGTAGATGGCAAATAAATTTCCAGCTCGCCGAGCAAAACTTGCAAATCTAAAATCCAAGCAGAGTTTGACTCTTAGTGGGCATCAGTCCTCAGCAATAGGGGTGGCCACTTTCCCCCACTTTCCATAGCATAATTAACATAATTCCAACCTTAGACTTGTAACCTGTTTCTTACAGCTACAACTTATAAAGCATGAGTTAAATTTCGATAGTTCCGATAGGTCATAGTAATAGGAAAAACGACAACGAAATTGGCGACTGCAATGTTCGGTCTCTCACAAATAGCGGTAAATTTCATCAAATTTCAGCCTCATTGGACTGTTGATGGAATGGCTCTGAGGAGGAAAACCTTCTAAATGGTGTGAGATTTCTATATTCAGGCAGATACCCCGGTGACATTCATCGTGATGGCGTTGGTTTCCTTCTAGGCAATAAGGTCACTTAGTCAATCCTAGAATGGATATCAATCACTCTCGCGAAGAGCTTCAAGATCTTCGCTCACAGCCCCGTATAAGACACTGATGGATGCGAGGTAACCAGAGGATATCAGGAAATGATATGAAGCTTTGGACGAGGAAGAAGAGTCTGATACAAACTAATTCCTCTGTCAGTATTGTATTTGAGACGCAGGACCCTAGAGAATTTTTCTTCTATGGCCTTGTTCGAAGTTCCGCTTGACTGGATGAGGCAGTAAGTGGTTTAATCAGTTTGGGAATATACCACCTCCACTTCATAGCGGACATCAAAGCGATTGGAGATTATGCTCCAATTGCGACATCTAACTGTCAGGTAGTGCCTGAAAAGATTATCTAACCTGACACTCTCTCATGAGAAATTTTAATTTAATTTAATTTCTTTTTTTTCTGAAAATATTTCTACTTAACACTTTGAGCTAAAGCTGTACTACCCGGAGCCTCGTGAAAACCCTAAATGTATTAGAAGCAATTTTTTTCGTAAAACAGAAATATTTTCTAATTTCATTTCTAGAAGAAAGTGTCCCAGAATTCAATCCTGAACATGTCCAAGTACCAATTCCATTGTTATCCTTCCGTTTCGTGTCAGTTTGCGGCGCTTCTGGTTCATGTTATGAAATTCACACCGAAAAACACCCAAAAATGAGTTTGCTTTTGTTTGCTGAAAATCGTGTAAAATGCAAGCAAAAGATTGTGTAAGTGTGCTTGTATTCAGCAACACACAACACTCGCTGCTGGCAATAACAGTATCTGCATTATCTCATCGCCTCCTTTTTGTGTGTATGTGTGTGTGTGTGTGTGTGTGTGTGTGTGTGTGTGTGTGGTGAGAATGCTAGTGTTTGCGTAGCTTGTCAGCGAGATAAACCGTTTTATCGTTTTTCGTTTGGTTTGTATATTTTTTTTCGTATGTACGTCTGGTGCATGCCACATGCCATGCTACTCATACATAATTACGCGCCGAAATGCCATGCATCATGCTGCCCGTATGACACAAAAACACGCGCAACACTGACGACCGACGACCAGGCAAATCCGGCAACTGGGCAATGGGC
The DNA here is from genome assembly GCA_951394025.1 of Heteromyza rotundicornis. Lineage (NCBI taxonomy): Eukaryota > Metazoa > Arthropoda > Insecta > Diptera > Heleomyzidae > Heteromyza > Heteromyza rotundicornis. Next base: position 63,524,755 of record OX596012.1, read on the forward strand.
GGTGCATGGCATGGCACGGTACGGCACCATCCGTGACGACTTTGTGCTTAGCATAAAGTAAAGTTGCGGTGCGATAAAAAACCCTGGCATTTTTTTTTGTTTTGGATTTCTCTTTTGACAACTGCAAGAAGTGTTTGTGTTAGTTGCATTGGTCCTTGGCGGGAATACAAAAACTAGGAATGTTTAATGAAAGGATTGAAGTTTTAAAAAGTTGAAAAAGGAAAATTTTTAAAAATATTGACTGCTTGCAGTTTGATGGTTGTAAAGATCGATTGTTTAATGCTTGACCTATGTGAAATTACCGTGGACCTGAATGTTGTTAGGTTATGTTGAAAAAAAATTTATATTTTCCCCAAATTCAACTGAGCTTCATTCTTTCCTTTCAACAGACATCGTAGCGTTTTTTGCACTCGCAACAACTTTTGCGTTGAAAAAATAATGCCCGGGAAAATTCCAATGAATTCCGCAAAATTTCATAAAGTCGCTTATTCCTTAACAACGCGACATTCAACGCGACAGAACATTTTTACCCTTTGACTGACCAAAGCGTTTTGAGGTCGTACAACCGACGAAACCGAAATTGCTAAAAAAAAAAAGCGAATGTTATGGAAAACATTCACCGAAAAACCCAAAAACGCACAAATGTTTATTTTAACCTTTCAGCAAATGTTGGCTGATGGCGATGACGATGACGATGGCCAAACTGGGATCGCATTTTTCCATTTGCCCGGCGTCGACGCTTTTAAATTTCCATTTAGCCAATCTAGGATGCTGTTGGAGGCCAACAGAGTAGTACAGCAACAACCAACAACCGGCAACGGCAACAACAAAGCGTAAAAATGGTACAAGCGTCTGTGGAATTGCGGCCCCTACATTCCTTTTATGTCGAACCGGCAGCGGTACTTGTAGTCCCCGAGCTCATTATGTTGGCAAACAGAAAACAATGCAACACGACCTGCAACAAAGCGTTCGAAGTAAATGGCTAGAGGGCAGGCGGTGGGTTAGTGGCGGTAGTAGCAGTTGTACTAGGTAACCATTATAACCGTATCAGCGGCGCAGCTGCTGTGATACCCTCGATTTCGTTTTGCATTGTTATAAGTTCACGGAGGGCTAAGCGGGAGCGGAAAGGAGTGGGGTGGGGGGTGGTTTTCTGATGATGTTGGCAAATATTGTTTTCAACCGTTGTGGGGGGTTAGGGTGGCATGAAGGGTGGCATGAAGGGTGGCTTGAGATGTTATTGTGCGGTAGGTGGGTGAGCGGGTAGGTGGTGCGGTAGTACAAATGTAGAAGCTGCTGTTGCGGTTCTGTTGTTGGTTCTTTACGCTATGGTTCGAGGTTTTTTTTGTAGTTGTCGTTGTAGTTGCTGCTGCTGCTGTTGTTGTTGTTGTTGTTGTTGTGCACAAAAGCGTTGTTGATTTATTAACGGCATACAACGATATGGCGTGCATTCAATTGCAACAACAACAACAATAACAACAATGGCTGCAAAGTACAACAACAACAAAAAAGCAAGAATGCGCCAAAGCGTTGAGGCAACAAAACCAAAAATGACGGCACCACGGTTAATGTACATACGGTGTACTTTGTTTTTGCTCTTGTTTCGGTTGTTGTCGCTTTTCTGTTGTAGTAATTGTAGTGGTGATTTAAAAAAAATATGTTTTTTTCGTATTTCGATGTTGCTCTCATATTGACCTTTTTCCTATATAGTTACTGTCGCTTTGGTCTTTTGCAGTTAATTGTTAATTTGTAGGGGATTTAAAGTCAAAATTTGGAAGACAATTTTTGGACTTTCGAAAATATATAAAATGTTTTTTGAAAAATCCCCCTGAGACACAGTTCATACCGGATTTAAAGAAAACATTTTATATTTTAATTTACTCATACTCCTCACTCGTGCAACACTTTTTTTTGTATCATAAAGTTACTATTTTATAATTGATAGACTAAAAAAATATTGCCGTACACTGCGTATGAGTAATGTAATAGCACCACACAATTTTGCAATTAAAAAACATGAACGATTTGATCCATAAAATCTAGCAACGAGCGATTGTTTTTGTTTTCAGCCCCACTACCAGACAACAGATTCTGACAATATAACACTGGATCCATATAGCATAGTCCAACACATATTTGTACCCAAGATAGTCTCCTATATATTCCGAAAATAGAGGCAAAAAACATCTCTGGATCAGAGATGATAGCGACTTTGCTCGCGAGCAGCTACACAGTCGGCAAATATATGCGAATATTACATGATGAAGTTATGAACATTTTTTAATACAATTGCCTCCCCACATTTATAAAATTCTTGTATGTATTGTCAATGCATTTGAAAATTACATATCAGACATGTATGAAAAAATTACGAAAGTCAGGCTGCACTTAAGACAGTTTTCTATGCAATCTGATACTAGGACTAAAAATTTAATTAAAAATCAATTTGTGAATCACCACTTATAAGCAGTGTGTAACACTATGCGGCAATCAAATCAATAAAATTTCAATTCCTAAAAAAATTTAAAAAAAAATCCAAAAATTTCTCAACTTACCGCACAAATGCATATCCCTTGTCCTTGAACACTCTGATCTCCTGAATCGCCCCATAAGGGGCGAATGTTTTCTGCAAAATATCTTCGTTTAGAAAGCCAGACAACGCACCATTAATGCCGCCACAGTAGACGGTACAATTAGTGGGGCTGCTCTGGTTGTAGACTTCGTCGAATGTCAAAGGCTTGGCGTTCACTAATCGAATGATGGCACAAAAACCGAATTTTATTCAATTTCCTTTTTAAACTCTGTACATGCTTACCGTCTGGTTTTGCCGCAGGCGGTTTTCTTGTGGCCCAATTGGTTCGTATCGATCGCGAGCCCAGCCACTGGCCATTCATGGCGGTGATGGCGGTTTCCGCCTCCTGCAAAAAAAACACACAAAATACAAACGGGTAAGTAAATTTTTGGTTTAGTCTCCTTTGTTCGGAGAATTATTTGTAAAGTATTTTTTAATTGCATTCATACAAATACGTTTATTTCGTCCTTTCGCACACTTCGCAGCTTAAGCTTGCTTCGGGGGATTTCCCTAAAATAAATCGCTTTTCCATAATCCGGCAATACCCTTGCAGCGATTTGCAAAGAAAATAATTTAAGCCATTCGCCTTGCAAATTATTTAAAAGCTCAACTATCGACTGCTGTCGTCGATAATCCTTTGGCAAACGCTCCACTCGACTTATTATTTTTGTTCGTCTTCTTCGTCTCCTTCTTTTTTTTCGGGGTTTTTTGTTTTTTTTTTGTTTGTATTTGGCTTCGTTCGGTACGTACCATTTCCCGATCTCGCCTCCCGCATTGACGCTTTAATGGTGCAAACTTAAATTGACTTTTCGACAATGTCAACGGAGCAGCTCGAGCAAGCGAGCAGCAACAACAACAACACCAGCCCCAATAAGAACAATGTGACATCAGCAGTAAAAACATAAACAAACAGTTTGACGAACACTGAAAGCATGCTAAAAGAAGAAAGCGCAAAACTTTATCCTTTTGTTTTCGTTACGTTGAAGTTTTGCGATTCGAGCATTCCGCATGAAAGACGGTGCCATGAAAGCACCAGGACATTACAACAACAACAACAATAACAACGACAGAAACGACGCTAAGGAAAAAGAAAGGGAGAATAAGGAAAACGTTTCGTTTAGCAACTGAAGCGGTTGCAGGAGCGAGCAATGCTTTTGCAAACCAATCGTAATCGATGAGCAGGCCAATTGTATTTGTCTGGCAGCAATTTTCGTTTCGACTTCAATGCGGGAGAAGTTGAAATTGTTGCTTTGTTGTCGTTAAGCTTTTAAATTTCCACACGAAAAGTGTCATTTCCGGTTAGTGAAGGTCATATTTACACAGGAAAGTGCTGGAGGAGTTTCTTTTTATTTTGTAGGTTTTCTCTGTTGGTTGGCTTGGGGGTTACTTTAATTTTAGATAATTCTTAAGAAATTGACAGAAAAGAAATATTTACTTATTTAAATTTCTTGTGGGCAATGCTGGAAGACCAAGAAATAACTCTGCCAGATAGCGAACTTGTCTAATTTAAATTATTTAGAAAAAAGCAGACTAAGGAGTCTTAAGTTAGAGTGTAGTTCTTTAAGCTAATTGTCTCTGTAAGGGATAGCCTCAAGCTAAATTTGTATGGAACGTTTTTTTGTAAATTGTTAAAAACTACTTAGTTACTGGGCTGTTAAATTTTTGCATCATTTCGAGCATAAATTACATGTTAGCTTGAAAAAATTAAAGCAAACATTTATTCAGTATTTCCCAATTGTTGGCCGTAGCTCAGTCAGTACATCACCTGCCTTACTATCGGGAGATGTCGCACGGCAACATCTCTTATCAAGCAATGGTGAGTACAATTTTCCATGAATAAACTTCACTTCGGAACCGATACAATACCTACTGTAGTTCCCCCCCAATTTACAGAAACGAAGTCGTCTCTAAGAGAAGATGCCCCTAGAAGTTCGTTCAAGATCCCTCGAGGGCCATATTTATTAATTGGATATATTCAGGCTCCCTTTAAAATCTTTTTCACATCAACCTGAAAGTTTTCTGTGTTTGACGAATTATAATCTAAAAACGTTGGTGCGTATGTATAAGTGAACATCACGGCTAAACCGCTGAACGTATCAGAACCATGCAAACACCATACGTTTATTTGTGAGCTCCGGAAGGTTTATGTACTACTTTGAACTTGATTGGTCAAAGAAGCGGGGGTACCACTCATACAATTTAACTATTACTTCAAAATATATCTGGGATACTTTCCAGCACGCATGGTATTATGCTTCTTACTCCAAAAGTGCAATTCAATGAGTAAAATTGAACAATTGACAAGCATTTGCCAGAAAAAAAACACTAAATGAAACAAACAAATTTTGATTTAAAAAAAAATGTGTACAAATGAGGACTTCAAAAGAGTTTGTCGCGATTGATGGAATGATTAGTGATAGACAGACTCATCACCGCCCAAACCGCCGAACCTAGAGTTCTGCAAATTTTGGTGTTTTGGGGGTTCACGGAAAGGTTTACGGGAGGGTACTTTCACTACTTTAAGTATAAGTCCGGGGTATTCAACTAGTATAATAAATTCTTTTCACCTACAAAAAACGTATGTCTGAACTTTTTTTTTATTTTTCTTAAATTACTTAACTGCACTCAGAAAAAATACACTACATATTGAATTTGGTTAATAGGATACAAACTGACTGAATTAATAGGAAAAGCTAATAAAAATTCGTATTTAATCAGTTTTTCCTATTAACTCAAATTGTTTTTATTATTATTTCAATAGTAATGGTATCCTATTGACCAAATTTGATAGTAATTTTTCGGAGTGTACTTAAGTAATTTATGAAAATTTTAAAAACAAAGTTGAGACATAGTCAATGGAATTTTTTCTGAGTGTATAGCATACCAACAAACGCTAAGTGTTATAATGATATGATATAATGAAACAATTCCTTTGGTTATGTTCACTCTTTCATTGCAAGTAGGTGTGATATTTGATCAATTAGATATTCCCAAATGACATTACCGAACCATTGTGAAAATTTAACTCCTCTGGTTTACCCACTGATTGTTAATCAGTTTCCAAAAATCTGATTAATGACAGAATTTAAGACTATTATTATGAAAAGTACACACTCCAAAGCACAGTCAGGCTAAGCCATTAGCCAAAAACCAATATTAAAGCAAATTCCGTTTCGCGTGAAAATTCCGCAATACCCATGGCAAGGACCCTCACTGCCAACGTGGAAAATTATATTTTCAATTTCTCATAAAAGGTAATTCGTGCGGATCAAACGTGATGCATGTTGAATTGATTGCAACTGGCATTGACGACGGCAGTGGCGGTAAGGTCGGTCGGTCGGTCGAAGTGAAATTTACTTGTGGCACACACCAAATACCAAATGCAATAATAGTAGTTGGTATTGCGGTGGTGGCGTTGGCGTTGGCGTTGCACACAGCGCCGGATGTGAATGAGGCAGCAAAATATATACGAAATAAATATACAGCAGAACAAAAAAAAAAAGAAGAAATCTACAGCAAATTCGGTTAAGCACATTCAAGCGAGACCATAAATGGAAGCAAAAGAATTTTGCAGCCACTACTTAATTGTATTTTTAGTAGTGCAAACGACTGCCACATTTGAGGAAGCACTTTCCATAAATATTTTCAGCATTTCGCTTTAATCACTTCAATTCAATTTGAAAGTTGTGTGGCGGCCCCCCCCCCTTAACCCAACCAACCACACTTGCCACTCCTCAATAATAATAGCTGCGATTAAAGTCGAATCCCCACACAAATATGCAACGATGATTTCATTACCCTATCGAAATTTTCGTAAACTTCGAATGGGTACTATTTACCCTAAACTACTTCCGTTTCCTTGCCTGTGCTAACAACACATACTCCACAGTCCACAGTCATGCACACCCGAAACGAAACACAGACTCCATGCATGCATTTCCGTTGCAGTTGCACGCTTTTCGCAAGCTCTACCGTGTAATCCCATACCTACTCTTGCTTTCAATAGGTTCCTCTGCTTTTTATTTTGGTTTTTTTGTATTGTATTTTTTCATTTTTGCTTGTTTTCTGGTTATTAAAGCCTTCATCATGTTGGTTGGTTGCTGGGGGGTCGCAAGCACCGTTTTGTGGTTATGAGGGTAAAAATGTAATGTAATGAAATTGTTTCCCTTTTTTTTTTTTTTGGCAATTATTGCTGTGGCGAGCGTAAGTCTGCTGGCAGGCTAATCAAACGATATGAAATGGAATCATGTTAATGCAAAAGCTGAAATTTCGGTTGAATGTAAAATGAAATCGAATCGCCTGTGGGCAGTAGTTGTGCTATTCTGATTTGAATGCATATTGATTGTGAGTCTGGATATGTTACGAACAAAAAAATGTTATTCGATGTTTTCGTTTATGCAAATTGTGTATTGAAATGAAACGATAATGAATCTGATTGAATGCCAGTCGGTCAATTAGTTTATGAACTCTTGTAATGAGGTGAAAATCCAAAACCAATTTGAATCAATTGAAGCGTTTTAATTTAGAAGAATTTGCTTTCATTGTGAAGAAATATTTTCAAAGAGTTGAAAAGTTAACGGCCCAGCAATCACTGTTATGCATCCACATAGGACTCTTACAGCATATGCTTTTTCAGTTATTCGTGTACTACTAGAAAGTCTTACTCATACTTTGTGTCGGTACATCTTGCAAAGCAGTCATAATCTTTCTGAACCCTAAGAGGGGATTTCTCGAATCATCACAATCCACGCCCTAAAGCAACTTAAACTGTTTGACCCAGGACATGAGAGACCGATTGTGCTGGAATTAAACCAAAGTTGATGCAACGTGCGGAAAAAGTTGCTTTATAGGCATTGGGGTTATGCGGGTTACCCAACAATTGGAATGCTTAATAAAAAGAGAACCGCACTGAATTTTATATACTGCCCTCAAGGCTATATGTATGTATATCGGAAATGGAATACAAATTTGAAATACTTGTACGTAGAACGGGAATGAAGTGAAAATGGAAATTGTCGAAGATGGCATCGTACTCATATTTGCATGGTTTGATCGGATCGTAGATCCTGCTTGCTGCCTTCCAAATCAATTACCAACGATTTTCAATGTAGTTCGCTTTCGTTATCGACATCAAATTATTGTCTCATCGCTGTTATTTGCATATTCCTCTACGCACCTTCAAAAATGTTTAGACACTCAGTGGGAGGGAGAAGTTTAGTTTTTGTCCGATTTGGCTGATTCGGACTTTTGATCCTTTGGGCAGCAACTACAATATGCTTTGTACTTCCAATAAAATCATTAACAATTTTTTTGGCAGACTTTATCCATAACCAGAAGGAGTTCGGGATTCTTAAAAAACAGCTACTTACAGGATTTTATTTTTATTTCCACTAAATTCATGTCTTTTTACTCCGAATTTTGAAAAATAATTTTAAAAAAATTTTTCTTATACAGTTTCTATGGGATTATCCGTGGCTTGGCGGAACGTGTGAACGTTAACCTACAAATAAACTACTAGACACGACTAATATGTATTTAAAAAATTTGTTTTTATTACACAACATCCTTATTCTCCAAAACATTTAATTGAGTTATTTATTTCTAAAACAAGCCTTATCTTAACCTTTCCAATCGCTTCTGAGAAAATTTAATATTTGTGTATTTTTGAAAAGGGTTTTTGTATGAATTTCGGAGAAGTAATAAAGTTTCTTAATCAATTTTACTGTGAAGAACATGGAAATTGCAGACTAGTCTTCACAGAAAATGGTTAAGCAATCGATGGAGATGGGTTCATGAATTGAGGGTTGGCAAAAGTAGTTTAGAAAAATCAAATGTTCTGAGAAAAAGTTATGACTGAGTTAAAATACATACACCTACGGATTTTGAAATTGATGATGCTATGAATGTCATTGCCAAGAAAGGAAGAAGAGCAATATGCGTAGTTCCTTCACATTTCAAAAAGCATACAAAACAATGTGTATTACTTTCACCTGTGCCTGAATAAAATCTATCAAAACTGTCTGTGTGTGAGTGATTCTAATTCCATGGTAAGTAGGGAAATTTAAAAACTTGTTAACAACAGGTGGTGGTGTTATATGCACCACTGTTCATAGGTGACATTAGATTTTATGATACAGGTGCAGGCAAACATTTCTTAGTATTTTGAATCTTGTAAGGCTTTTCTTTGCCATTTTTGAGCTACATTACTATACCATAAACTCATAACAGTATTAAGAAAGGCGTACTTTTCTGAATATTCTTTTGGTAATTAATATAACTCATAGTAAACGAAAGAATACAATTTGTTGTATTTCCGAAAGACAATTTATTGGCCTGCATTCAGGGAAAGACAGCAGAAATATATATTGAAAAACATAACAATAACACAACTACCAACAAGAAACGCCAAGTTTGAAGCGACCACAAATTGCGAATGCAGCTAACTTTAAAGTTTCACGATAAACTTTATGCTGGCAGTGCAGCACTTGAATGTTTCGATTTTTGTTTAAATACTTTTCCAATTTTTCTTTTCGCCAAATAAGCATTCATACAACTGCACGCACACATACACACACATACACACACGCTCTCGCATGTATGCAAAATAAACCAATTCCAAAAAACGAGAGTAAAATGAAGAAGGAACTGAAACTGTTCATTTGGTTTTTCAGCAATGACACGCAATACATTTGCATTTACAGTGGCAATTGCGTTTGTATTTTGGTGGTGGTGGAAGCGATGCGGTGCGGTGCGATGGTGATTTTGGCAGTCGGTTGCTTGATGATGGTTGGTGGTGGTGGCAGTGCCTGTGTCGAGAGTTGAATCGAATGTATTGTATTTGTAGTGGTTGTTCTTGTCGTTGTCGTTGTTGTTGTTGTTGTTGTTGTTGCTGTTTTATGATTATAAATGTGCAACAAACACAACTGCAGCAGTACGATCAACAGCAGCAGCAATGAAAGCAACGCCAACCGCACGATATCCTTGTTATTCCAACTGTCACACAAACTTTGGTAATAATTTTTCGCTCGTATGCATGTGTGTGTGTGTGTGTGCGTTCAATGGCGAGTCTACTTTATGTGCTGAATGGGTAGCTTGCATGTGTGCCAAAAGAGTTCGGTGTTCATTTTTTTTTTTGTATTTGTAGCATTTTTAATATTTGCATAAACTATAAATTTTATATTTCATAAAAATGAACTGATATGCATCGTTGATTAAAAAAGTGGAAGTTGTTGCTTGTGGTGGTTGCCAATATGATTGCGGGTACACACATATATACACATATGTATATGCAAGGATATTCCTTTTCGCTATTCAATTAAATTAAAAATTTTAATTTTGATAAAAAATAAAAAATAAAAAAACTTTAACTTTTCAATTTTGTTTTTCCTTTACTTTTTACATGCAAAATTCGCAAATATTTACCTTAAATGTTGTCAGCAACACTCATCTATATACACACACACACTCAAACACACACAAATATTCGCATATATTTGCCAATAGCTAACAAGTAGATATATCCTGCAGCGTCTTCGCACAGCCAACTTTCATTTTATTTGGATTGAATGTGCCAAACAATCGGCAACAATGTCATTGAAAGCGACACATGAGCCAACATATCCAAGTAGCGGGTGGGGGTGGAGCGGATGAGGGACAACAGAAATTGGAAAGAATAAAGTGCGAACTTTTATCGGCACCTTAACAGCCAACATACGCCGCAAGAAAGTTTCAATGTGCAACAAAATTCACTTGTCGTTCGTTCGTTGTTGTTGTTGTTGTTGTGTTTGTTGCACTAGTGGAGGTGGTACTTTGTTGGTAGCTAGTTCTCTGTGAGCCATCGATTGTAGTGGGAGTATTGTGGGTCAGTCCACTCGTTTTCCTCGTGATATGTCTTTGAAATTTTCTATTTTTGGCTGCAACAAAAAGTTTATCAATCATTTAAAAAGTAAATTGTTTGGAAAACATGTTGGGGACATGTTGCTTCGTCAGCAGGACAACAGCGACAGTTGCAGACATACAAATAGTGGAAAAAGCGAGAGAGAGTTTGGCTTCCTTGTGATTGTGTAGTTTAATAAATTCGTTTCGGAAGCAGGAGGTTGTTTTTTGATTGGCACTAAAGGCTTTCAATGGTCCAGTGGACAGAGAGAACATGATCGATTATAATCGATTGGTATGTGTTTGGCGAATGAGTTTGAAAATATATTGCAGGTGGACTTTCACCATTCAATTATGTTTAACTTTTATTTGGTGGAAAAAAGGTAAGAAGTGCATTATTCATAGCTAAGTCGACATCAGATCATTGGAATGATATCAAGTAGAAACTCCATAATCATTGCAGTCGGTAAATTTTAAGCGACCTATAGTTGCAATGCTGAGGTTCAAATTATGCGATGATAGCAACCAAAATAACAGCCCAAAGTGGTTGTACTGAAGACAAATTTGAGAGAAAACCATTCTGCGACCATGTGTATGTTATCGATAGTTTTTCGATATTTTATGGATATTTTTTTGGCGATATTTAATGGATAATTTTTGAAAATTTTATCGATTTTTTGTCGATAATTATTTGATATTTTATCGATAATTTTTCGAAATTTTATCGATTTTTTATCGATATTTTATCAATAATTTTTCATTATTTATTGATAATTTCAATTCTCTAATCCATTTAAAAATTTTGTTCCAATTCCATTTCGTTCCAGTTTCATTCCCATTTCGTTCCCGACCCAATGCAAAAAACCGCGTCCAAATCGGTCCGTTATAGTTTCTTAGTCCTACCTTATACATTTTGAATTAGAAAATAAGTATGAAATTACAACCGGATCAAGTTGTAGTTGACAATTTTTGAATCTTTTTTAAATGTATTACAAAAGAACTTTGGGAAATGTTTACTATGACTTTCAGCTTGAGTGGACAAAGATGAAAATTTATTTAACAGTTAGGGTAGTTAATGAATCGAGTAACTTCAAAAACAGATGAGCTCAGGTTTGCCGAGTGCTCAAAACACTTATGTAAGTGATAATTGCTAAGAGACCATTGGGAATATCGACAAAGTGACTGAAAAGGTGGTATATCATCTTGAAGTAAGGGTTGCTGTTTTAGCACATTATATGTTTACAAAGAATATGTTTCAATTTTGCAAGCCTGAAAAGTTGATGTATCCAAGGTATTGTAATTAATATGCTAATTTAACTAAAGCACCATTGGATCATTCGATAAGTCGCATCTAAATTGTTTGAGGAACATTTACGGAGGTGTTCCCGGTTCCATAATTCGATTGAAAGCTGCATTTTTATGTTCTAAATAATTGATAGTTTCTCATTGTCATAACGATACCTTAAATCTTTAAGTTATCAATATGTAATTTCACTTAAAAAAATATGTAAAAAAAAATATAGTGAAATGGAGAACCTGCGAAATAAAGTATTTTCAAGACATTTGTAATCTTACATGAATAACCTTTTATATTTCATATGTTTGTTAGTTGAGTTAACTACATTTTACCCAATGGTTTTATTGCATTACGGAATGTTTTCACAATTTCATGTCCATCCAATGTGTTGGTGAGGTGTCAAGTTCTTCCTTATAGACCCAGTGATGAGCACCCTTATTTTCTAGACGTTGGTTCTTTGTGTTGTATACACCTGAATGTACCCATTGTAGTTAGCATCTGATAGCATTACTCGTACAGATTCTTTAAGATGGTGAAGACGATTTGCATAATTTATTAGATTCTAGCAGAGCACTTATCCCCAAAATAAAACTCAATCTCAGAGCATGGCAGACCAAAATTGAACGCTTCACTAGTTCGGAAATTTCTTGCTGATATAGAGTTAGTGTATAGTGGCGGCGTATAATCTCACATAGAGCAATTATGCCCATAGTATTGAGATAGGGTTAGTGGAGGTTTTCTAAAAACTAAAAACGGAGGAATTCTCAGCATACTCGGAACAAGATATCCTTTGATTTATTTATTAAAGGCTAGAGGAAGTAGTTTCGTCTCCACCCTCGCCGGAAATAAAAAGTGAGTTTGAATTTTGTAATTGTTCTGAGGTCTCTTTTCTAAAGAAGACGTTGACTTTGATAAAAACCTTTAGTCTCAATGAAAAGATTTTACATACAAAACCCCTCTCTGGCAACTGCTTCGTCTCGCGCAAAACCTCTTTTGATATAAGTTATTTTTGTACTTTTATAATTTTCATTAATGGATAAGTACCTACTTGAATTAAAGCGAATTGAAATGTAGGCAATTGTGTTGCTATTAATTTAAAATTTATGTGAAAAATATGAGAATCACAAGTAGGTACTTAGCGAGTATATTTTCCACTATTCCCCATCAGCAATTATATACATTTTCTCAATGAACGAAGATATGAATAAATTCATAACAATAAATTGAATTATTCATAAATATTTGGTTGGGAACTCACAAGAGGGACAAGGGACACACATTAGGTTTAAAGCACATAACTGAACACAAACAAACAAACAACAAAAAATCACAAATCAAAAATATGAACAGAGCGAGAAAAAAAAGGAAAATGTTTAGTCATGGGGGGAGGGGGGTGGTGGATGAAAGCAACAACCCTAAAAAAGTATATGCCACACGCACCCACAAACGCTGACGACATCCCGGCATCTGTCTACAAAATATAGGCTTCACATGCCATACATGCCCCGCATCTAACGCCACACTTCGCTCTCCACGCTCTCTTGGCTTACTACTCCATCATGTCTATCGGCCTGAAAAAGTAGTGCCAGACCTTAACTATAAATTAAATAAATCCCTGAATGATGTCGATGTGTCTTGTGAGGAAATGTTTTCTTGCGGAAAATGCCATTTTTCCTGGACAGATTTTTGATGTGTGTTCGGTGGATTCTGCCGCGCTGAGACGTTGGCTTTGGACTTTAGTATGTGTGTGTGTGTTTAAAAAAATATATTTTCCTTTTTTTTTTGTTGCTTTCTTTCTGTTGACTGCTTTTAGAGGCAGTCAGGTTGCCACAGGTTCCATTGATATGAAATGGGGGCAGCATTTCAAGTGTGTAACCGATTTGCCACTTGAGTTGTTCGATAAATATCAGAAATCATCTACTCGAAGTTGAACTATTTTCAAACTGTGTCAACGGGGGGAATGGATGGTGTCTTCCCTCGTTTCATTTGGGAATGCTTGGGTGTGTTTTTTTCCTCTGAAACCATTTGCCTGGTTACGGCAATTTAATGCTTTGCTTTTAGCTTAATTTCAGCTTTAAAAATCTTACCCTTCTCTTGCCCATCAGCTCTTTAATGTTACTGCAAATTGTGAGCATACTTCGGAGCCTTAAACCCATTTATATAAGTACAAAGTACGAGTATATGGCAACGCAACCAATGTCCTAAACTAGCAAATAAAAGCGGCTTAGGCTTTTTTTTTCTTCTGTGCTCCTTTCTTTTCTTTGAATACAGCTTGGGTTTTTTTCTTTCGCTGCCAATTTTTACATGCTTTGTTTACCTTCTGCCAGTGAAAAAAAAAACCCCAAAAACATAAAGAGCGGATTATCCCTTTTTTATTTGACTTGGGGTTTTTTTTTTTGCTTTACTGAAAGTGTGTTCGTGTGGTTGTGTGTGTGAGTGTGGTGGACCCTGCAAACCATTTCCTTATTGTTTTAATAAACATTTTAAATGTCTTTTTTCTTTTCACTTTTTTTTTCACTCCAAAGAAAGCAGACAACAAAGCAAATTTAAAAGAAAATACACACCATTGCAAAGTATGACAAAACCCTTTTAAACCACTTAAAAATTCTTCAAGTAACTTTCGCCAACTAATGAAGGTCTTTTACCTCAATGGGACCGAAAAATCGCACACACACACACATATTTTTCTTATTTCTTTTTTCCCTTTTTGTTGTCATTTTTTGTTTCTCATTTTTCCCTTTTGTACATACAAGAGGATTTAGGCTTACAACCACAGGCAAAGCAATCAATATTTGAAACACATTCTTGTTACCCCCGAAAAAGAATCTTAAAGTTTTCGCCTAGAAATTTCTCAAAAAATTTCAACTTTGCGACTTTGTTTTGGAAGGCGTCGTTGCCCGGATCGGAAGGTTTGTTAGTGATGCTGGAAAGGCGACCCCCCCGCTTAATTACCCCTTATTTAGAGAGACTGTATATTTGTTTGACTGTCTGTTGCTGCGTTTGTCTGCTGCCTAAGTGCTTTGTTGGTTGCTTAATGGCAAACTTTATGCGCCGTATTCCATCTTGAGACCCTTTCTCGTATTCTCTATTGAACTCTCGTAATGATGATGGTGAAGATAATTTTCCTTCTCTAGATTAGGTGTATATGGTGTCTTATTTATGAGCATGTGAAGCAGGGCGAAGCTTAACTTCATCAATACTCCACACAGCGACATCGTGTGTTCGTGAGTGCGTCAAGTAATTAAGCATTTGACTGTGCGTAAAATTTAAATCGGATATCCGGTTTAATTTGAAAGTTCGTGTACATGCGGGTGTGTCAGCGAGTTGAGCACAAGTGCTGTCGACTAATTGTGTATGCGTGTGTATTGTGTTCTATGGTTACAAATACAAAGTGAATAAGTAACTTAATTAATAGATGAATTCGAAGCAATTGGCAAAGATTGGTTATATGAATAAAAAGTCCTGTTGTACAGTGTGGATTCCATTATAAGTTTAAAGAAGCGAGAGTCAAGCAAAAAATATGACGAAAAATATGTTTTCATGCATATTTTAATCTTTGTGATGAAGCATTCCAGCCAAGTGATTAGCACAAAATTTCTTAGATTAGATTTTGAGGTCTGAAATCGCTTTAATTTGTTTGCATATTTTGCCCGTGCGGACTTGAATGTCTATGGAAACTGTTTCGGAAAACCAATTATTTAGCGCAACCAAAGCAACAAAGTATGTGCAAATTAGGTTGCGGAACATCTTAAAATCATTGTTGACTTTCAATGGCGGCGTTGGCAACTCCTTTCGCCACACTTCCTTTTGTAAGTTAATGAGTAGCAATTCTTCTTCTTCTTCTACTGCTGCTGCTGCTTCTTTATCACCATGATGGTTCCGCAAGGAATTGTCAACCGAAAAGCAAAAACAACAACAAAAAAAAACCATAAACAAAATGAAACGAAACGAAACAGAAGAGAACGAATCATTTATACTGGAGATTAAATGCGAAGCCGACAAACAGATTAGAAACAGCAACTAAAGATGGCGATGAAGCGGCAACCCGAGCAGATAAAGACGGGTCTTATATCGCCAACGAGCAACAACTACAACAGCAACACAAGGCAGTCCGCAACAACAGCACACCCTTCGTTCGTTCATTCATTTGTTCATTCACTCAGGAAGCAGAAGAATTAGTGGCATCGCTGGCGTTATTAGCTGCAAATTTGCTATTCACAATTAATTAGATTTCCACTCCCACAGCAACTGTCGCCAATGACTTTGTTTATTAAGCAGAATCGGCACATGGCAGCGGTGGGGGTCAGGGTGGATGGGGAGTTCGTGGCGGTTTCTGTTGACTTGGGCAATGTTATTTTTGGAAAATTCAATTGAATCCGCATAAATTTTGGCAAATGAAAGTTAATCTGATTAGTTGACAATTAGGCTGAAAATTATTTGAATTTGAAGTTTTAATGAAAGTCATTTAGGCTGCTTTTCAAGGAATTCGTACGCCTTCGTGGGTCTACTTAGTCAGTCATAATACATACATATTAGGAGAGTGGCTTTGAAATGTGTTGATAAGGAATTTCGAATGTCTACCATCGAATTAGGTTACAGCCTCTGCGTAAGTTTGATGCCTCGTAGGGGCTACATAAGAAATTTAATAAAATAAATTCGATACAAACTCTAGCTATTGATAAGCGATTACGAGAGTATAATGTGCTTTTAAAAGCTTTATATTTCTGTAATGCACTAAGAAGTTTTCCTTTCACCTATATACACACACAAAAAAAAAAGTAGGTAAATCTAACCAAAAAAGACGGTTAAAAATGCAGCAACCAAAAAACGTGGTAAATGGAACCAACTCAAAATTGTTCGCGTACAAGGAAAAATTGTTCGCGTACAATGAAAAATTGTTCGCATATGAGCAATGAATGCATTCATTAGTAGTGTTTTGGTTGCAATCTTGTCGAAACTTGACGCTTTTTTATTTATTTGTTTGCAACCAAAACACGACTATTAATGTCGCATGTATTGTCTGAAAATATAAAATTTTAAAAATAAAAATCTGTAAAAAAGAAAAATAGAAAGAAAATTTAATATTACAAAATTAAAATCTAAAATGCTAAAAATGAAAAAAGAGATGGACGAAAATCTGTAAAAACAAAAGAATAAATAAATGAAAAAATATATAATAAAAACCATTCTCAATATAATATTACATTTACTTACCCTTTTATGCACTTCACCCTTTGACCATACTGAACGCACTGATCGTATACTCGAATGACAAAACAAAAATCGTGGCTGTTGTAGTATGACAGACACGAAAGCACGCCGCTGAGCATGTATGAGCATGTGCTCATACATCGCAAGCAACCAAACTCAGCTGAGTTGCGAACCGCAATTGGGTCTTTACAATTTTTTTGGTTGGCGAACAAACAAAAATTTTTAAGGAACAACTTGATTTGTTTGCTTTACAAATTTTTTGGTTAAAATTTGAGTTTTACAATTTTTTTCGATTAGCTAACCTGTTTTTGTAGTTAAAAATCATTTAACAATTTTTCGACGATTAGATTAACCACAAAAATTGTAGTTGTTGTTTGTGTTTTCCATATAAAATAAAAAATTGTTTTTTTACAACGTTTTTCGGTTAGATTAACCCATCTTTTTTTTTTCTGTGCACTGAAAAGAAAAACTAGTTAGAAAACTAGTCGGTCGGACCGAAGCTAAAATACCCTGTACATGCGACTACAATACATTCATAGACCCTTTGTTGGTAATTTTCCATTGCCATTTCAAAATTGTGTTCCAATTCCATTTTGTTCCGGTCCAATTCCATTTCGTTTCAGTTTCATTCCCATTTCGTTTCCGGCATCATTTCCAAACAAATAAAAAAAAGCAGCGTCCAAATCGATTCAGTATTTCTCAAAATAAACGAAAATAATAAAAATTTTGGATTATTTTAAGGTTATTTTGTATGGAAGGTATGCGTGGTTCTTATACGATGTTGCCCATTTTCAATACCATCCAATCGTTTGGAGGCGATTGCTCAAAAGCTACGACAGTTATCATGCGAATTGACAGACATCGCTATATCCACTACTTTTCCATACCGGACGTTACA
Organism: Heteromyza rotundicornis; assembly: GCA_951394025.1. Classification (NCBI taxonomy): domain Eukaryota; kingdom Metazoa; phylum Arthropoda; class Insecta; order Diptera; family Heleomyzidae; genus Heteromyza; species Heteromyza rotundicornis. Next base: position 63,542,605 of record OX596012.1, read on the forward strand.
AACAGTGTGACAAAAACAATATACCCTTGGACACTAGTGTGCAGCATATACAAATTGTTTGGTAATTTCATAATATCAAATCACTTCTTTTTTCTTTTAATATGAAGAACAGAAAAGGGTTTTCTCAAGGCCCTCTCTTAGAGAGTAAAAAAAGGGATTAAGACTTTCTGATTAAGGCCAGTAAGCCAAGGTTGAATAGTCAGTGGGATTACGGGCCATTGCACATCCTTTCCTCAGACCAACTATACCTGATCGATGTGTCTCCAATTGACGGATATAGAGAAGCAAAATCGATTAAAAAACGCAATTTTATGAATTGACAATAGTAAAAGCGATTTGTGGAGACGGTTCATAGCTCCATGGATTTATGTCATGACAGAATGGGTACAGCCGAGTGGATGTATGATAACGTGCAAAGGCTGTCCGCCAAGTCTACTGGACGAAGTAGGAGGGGCCAAGATGAACCAACTGGGAGGATAAGTAATAGCTACGGTTATAGATGCCGGATCGCTAGCCGTTCTAAGTTTTACTTCCAAGCCAGAGTTCCGAGTTCTTTCATACTGAACAAATTCAATACGACCAGAAAAAGAATTCTAACAGTTAATACGATACATAGTTGAAATAATGAGTTGTATGAAACTAATCGAATTAATAACAAAAACTAATTAAAATGCATAGCATTCAACTGGTGTAGTATAGCATAGTAATTCATGTAGTTATGTATAGCCTTAAAACATTTAGGGAATTCACAAGGGTCTCGTATTGTCGTATCATCGTGTTTGAAAAAATACAATTGTTGTGAGCACACCCATTGCAGAAAAAATCTAGTACTGTCATTTCAGAGAGGGAGAGAAAAAGAGAGCGAACAAATTATATTGGAAATGTTCAACCTAACCTAAATTCGTTCGCCACGGGATGCGTGCCACCATTCGCGGAGGTGCTGATGCGGCCCAAATCAAGGATCGGAAGAAATATTGCGGTTCACCTGTGCCTTGATTCAATACATTCAACAAGTCGCGCACGTTTAATGCATTCAAAATGCTTCCGGAAACCCCGGCATTCGTCTGCAAGTGGCCATCTGGACAAAGTTGATGGTCGCAAGACTTTTGGAGGTCTCCACGTTCTTTGTTGCAATATTTGTGGCAAGTCGTGCACGTTTTATGCATTAAAAACGGTCCCTAAAAGAAATTTTAACAATTTCCTCCAATTACTTTTCAAATAAGAAGAAGAATCAATACGAGAGTCATAGAAACACAGGTTGCAAAGTTGTATTATCGTATGTTTTTTTTGTATGGAAAACAGCAACAACGTTTTCACAACTATCGTATTTTTTCACGACAATACAACAATACGACCGATACGATACCCTTGTGAATTCCCTAATTGTATTCCCTTTTTTTGATTTTAAATTTATTAGTATTCGTCTGGTAACTAAAATTCTTTGTAAAAATTCTGTCATTAAACGTATCGCTTCATCCAACTGTTGGCCTACCAAATTGAATACAAATTTTTGATGCAATAGTTTCCGGTGCAAAAAATAGATTTTCCTTTATTTAGAGAAACTTCTGATGGAAGCCAAAATCCTGACATTTGTGTATAATACTATTGTTATTAAATATCATTCTTCTGATTTTCAGTGTAGAATATATGAGTCTACCCTCAATAGTATAACAAGAGATTATGGGAAAAAAGCTCATCAAATAAATGGCGATAACTCTACACAAACACGAGCAAATTATCCTGGCATGAATTTACAGTTACAAATCCTTTGTCTTACTCGAATTTTCCTATGAATGCCAGAAGGAACACGCTGTAAGGAGTGCGAATAATACGAAGCGCCTCATCGCTACATGCAGAGTGGTAAGAGTGTTCCATCTGAAGTTCGCACTGAGTGTGAGTTTCATTTCTACGAAATTTATTCCAAATGTATACATTCATATGCGAAAATATCGAAAATTCTCTCAATTTAAAATCAAAACTATTTTCTTTTATTTTCATTTTCAGTTTTCGTTATTTTGCTGTTTGTTTTCTGAGGTTCAGCATTGGAACTTTCTCGATTAGTTTTTGGCAACAATTGCCTGGGAAAACGAAGAATTTTCGGGGGAAATATTCAAACATTTAAATTGAAATTTGTGTGGATGTTGCGTTTTTTTTTTTGGGACTACGTGTGTATGTGTAAAGTTTGATTGTGTGCAATTTTGCCTTTGGTGCATTTTTCACATGCAACTGATTTAATGCAAATTTTATTTATGTGAAAAGTTTTATTAAATTTTTGCAGTTTATTTTCATCTGTGGTTTCAGGAAATTGAAAAGTTATTTTCGGCATAAAATGGGTAAAACGAAATAACCGAAGTTATACCAAGGATATGTGAAGTGAAGTTCGAGTATTTGGTGGAATAGTTTTACGAGAAAATGTTATCGAATGTTTGGAATGGGAGGCACAGTGCAGGCAGGCACTTTGGAATGGCGTGTTTGTGTGAATGATAGTCTCAGTTGTGTTTTTTATTTTCTCTTTTTACGTTTGAGGGAAAACTCCTTTGAAGACCGTAAACAACAAAAAAAAAAAAATACAGGAGACAAAAGGAAAATATAAAATACAAATTGCCATAATTTAATATCCATCATGGCAAGCTGAGCGCACTTGGCATTATCCTGTCGCTCTTATGTGTGTGTCCTTGCTGCCTGCGCTTGTGTGTATATGTGTGTCATTAGCATCATAAATCAACACACACACACACACACGCATACACCAACGCATATCCGCTGAAATTCTCACACATTAAAGCAATAAACATGCTCCTGCTTATACATTGCTAATGCGCTGCGATATTGTTGCCTTTGCCGCTGTTGATGTGAAGTTGCCGGAAGTTGCCATTGCTGCCACTCTGTTGCTGTACGCTGCTACCCATTGCCATTGCCATTGTTGTTGTTGCTGTTGATATTGTCTCATGGCGGATATTAACATATTATTGTAGCTACTTTTCGCGCTCATGCACCTTGGCGTATGGGTAGCATTAAATTCTCACACCGCACCACACCACACCACATCACACTCTCACACACACACACAGTCACACATCGTCATCTTCTGCATCATCATCATCGTCTGCTGGTTGATAACTTCTGCCATGAATTATATGCGCACATTCATCACCATCAGCTGCAGCAGTTGCTACTGCTACTGCTACTGCTGCTTCTTCTTTTTCGCCTTCATCTCACCGCCACACATTGGCAGCACTTTTAAAGGCACAAACGCACACACCATCCGCCATTGTAATTCGTTCCGTTGCTTCCGCGCTTCCTTCCGTTTAAGCTGCTTTCGCTGTGCTGCTGCTGTTGTTGTGCTCTCCTGTACCTTTTGTCGCATAATGTTGCTTAAATTTATTTAAAAGTTGCTGCCGTTGATGTGCCCAACATTGACAATGAGTTCACACGCAAAAAAAGAAGATAATTTACTAAAAAAAAAAAAAGGAAAAAAAAAAATGTTTTCATAAAATGGAAAAAAAAATTAAAATAATGCCGTTGTTATTTTTTGTTGCTGCATGCTGCTGACGTTGGTTAAATGGCACTTATATATTGTAGTTGTTGTATTATTTTTGTTGGCTTTATATTAAATAATATGAGAATGAAAAGTCAACGCTAATGGCTTGCGAATATCATATAAAAGGAATGAATTATTTTGAGTTTTGCGTTTTGAAATTGTATGACTTTATAAGGTACAATATGAGTCATTCAGTTGTCAAATCGATTAGTTTGACTTTTCTGAAGTTTAGATATCAATTATACTATCTGAAAGCCCCATAAGGTTTTTATTCCGAACCATTTTCCATAATGATGAGAAGGTGACAAGCTTTTAACCGAGTGGACAATATGTGTGAATTCAGAGAAGTGCAGATAATCGATTTGACAAATTAAATAAAAGAAAATATTTTGTTAGATGATTTTAACCCATTAACTCCTATGGAGCCTTTTAGACTCTTTTTTTTAGAATTTTAAGAATAGTCCCCTACAAAATGTTTTTATTCTGATTGGATAATTTCCATTGCCTCCGTCAGGTGGTTGCTGTTTTCGGATTTTGACTAAAAATGAAAAAGTCTAAGGCAGAAGTGGATAATTACAATTATAAAAAAGAGACTTTGTCACATTGCCCACCGTTTCAGTAGAAAATTTGGCAAGGAAAAAACTTCTGTATCAAAGGTTACAACTTCGTTACTGCAATATTGTCGAAAAAACTTTTCAATGTTAAGCGATATCGTGTTAATATCTGCGGCAAAAATATTCTACTTATCCTTAGAAAAAATGTTGCCGAACATCTTAACCCGCTAATGTCAGTTTAAAAATACCCAAAATATCCCAAATAAAAAAAAAATGTTTTTTTTTTAAATTAAACAAATTTTTTTTTGTAACACGTGTTTTTAAAAAGATTTGGTTTTAAAAAAAAGTATTGAAAATACAAGTTTTGTCTTTGACGATTAACTGTATTAACATGGAATCACATCCTTCATTATTTGCACTGAAAGGTGGCACCATCCTGTATTGTGGTTTCGTTTCGTGAGTTGCAATTAAGTGATGCCCCGTTTGGATTCCATTTGTTTTTTGTAGGGGACGAATCACTGTGCATCCCGTAGAAAGTTTATAATCATGTTGCTCTCATTGTACAATCATGTACATCGTGGTCACCATCGTCCGCTATCAGCGCATTGGCTGGAGTGAGAGCAATTCCACAACAAAAGCTTCACAACGACAACTGATCCACCACAAGTACCAATAATTGAACAGCCTCAATATGAGTACATTGGAATATCAGCAACTTTGGTGTCTATGTGTCTATATATATGGATCAGAAGATCATTAGAATAATAGGTTTAATAAAGGCTAGTCGCATTGCAATTAATTTATATAAGTAAACCAATTTTCTGTGGCTTGCCTGTTGTGAGGGATGATGCTAAAAAATGTAATTACATTAGATGGTGACGACGCTCTCACTATCAAATGTGGTTTTTCTTAGAATAGAAATTGCAGTTTTTTGAGTATTTTTATTCCCAAAAAAGGATTTTCTTTGTATGGATTTGATAATATTTTCGATAGGATTCTTTACAACAATGTCGACCAGTTGGATTTGTGGCAAAATTTATTTATCAAATCAGCTAAGAAATAATAATTTTCTATACATCTTAGTACTCATAACGTACAGCTTTTTGTGTAAGTGCGATTGTCCATAATAATAAATTACGTAGTCATAAAGGGTTAAAATCGTATCTGGGAGGGTACGAGCTGAAAATCCAATCAATGTATACAATATGTTTTACGCTATTTTTTATTTGGTTCTTTTATCGCTGTGATGAAAAGTGTAATTTGAGTGAACAAATAAATCACTTGATCAAAAAGAGATAAAAGAAAAACCACAAAACTCCTTGTAATGAAAAGTTGAACTAGTTATTGCCTTCAATTTACTTGCACAACAAAATCTCTCAAGATGACAGCGGCTCGAAGGATTGACACCACACTTCAAGGGAATCCGGAACGTGTGCTTTTATTTAAACAGAGAAACGCTGAATTTTTGTGTTGTTTCGGAATTTAATACCTTTTTCTGTCGGTTTAAAATAACTGCGGGTTAGCCACACTTGGGGCACACGTCTTCAAAACTTCAGCAGAACAAATTCAACACATGTACACATCTCACGCACACCGAACACATATTTACACATCATATTCAATATCGTAAAACCACAGATGATGAGGGTATTTCTTTGAGAGCGTGGCAACCCTCTTGTTGATTTGTCTCCATTCGGATTGAATTTCATGTGCTTAATAGGTAGAAAATTCGACAAAGCCACGATTTACGCATCAAACGGAACTCAACAGAGCAGAAAAAATGCGAGGAAAAAAGAACTGATTTAAGGACTTTCTGCTTTTACTTTTTCTTCATCGTCGTCGTCGTCGTAGTCGTGTCTTTCACTTTCTTTGTGGTGGTGAAGGCAGCAAAAGTAAAAAGAAAAAAAAGAAATCGAAGAAGTCGCATTCGGTGTAAGAGTTCAAAGAATATCAGATTTAATCGTTGAATTTCATTGAAGTAAATCTGTAAAAGGATTTGCAAATAAAAGAATATGTAATAAATACGCACGTAATGATGTAAGAGGGAGAGTAGAGGAGGACACTTTCTTCTCTTTAGAAGTGAAGAAAACTAATTGTGTGTACTTTTTGTGAAGTAGATTGTTTCAGTGTCGCTGAGAGGTCAAAGCTCGCCCAAAGGCTACAGGTTAAAGGTTCAAGCTATCGAGATGCGACTTCACTTGAAGTTTCGATCGCTTATTCATTTCAGGTGTTAATTTGTCGGACACCTTCTTGCCAATTTAATTGAAAATTACAAATTCATAAACCAGAAAAATTCAAGCAATAAACTTGCACTCTGACTTAGCTCAATCAAATCTTTGAAATGTGTACATTTTGCCTTCATAAATTCATATTAACCCCACGACACTCAGTCACCGCCCACCCAGAGCCCGGACAAGCCCCGGAATGTGTTAACCAAAAGTGTCTGCAAATACAACATAATCCTTGGCACTTTTCTCCATCACCCACAGCATACAGCGAGCATCTTTCAATGCCTATGCTGGCGTTTATTTGTATTTGTGATTATGTGTACAACATATGCATGTGTGAGTGTGTGTGCATGTGTGAGTTCAGCTGTTAATGTGACAGGATTTAATGCGTATTAATTTTTTTCCAACCCCCCAACCCCTTACAGCTTGTACAACTTTGATTTTTAATCCTTGTTAAATGTCAAATATTTAATACACATAAGGTTCATGCTTTAAGGCAAAATTACTATAATAAAAAAAAATGAAAATAAAAAAGAGTACATACGTACATGTCAAAGTTGAACCTCAAGTGATGCGAAAAAAAAAATAGTATAAATTGTTGTTTGCTGATAAGCCTGAACCTTTTTGATGTTGAATTTTTTAAGAGGGTCTTATTTGATCGCTTCTGTTTAATTTCTGTTGACAGTGCGGTTTTCAACTTTCCAAATATGTTTTATGTGATGTTAGTGAAGTGAATGAAAAGGATTAAATTAAATACAGCTGAACATTTTTGTGTTTTAAATTTCACAACGATTTGTTTGAGATTTTTCAGGGAGTATGTGTGTAAACACACACACACACACACATACAAATGAAAGAAAGAAAACTTTGACAAGCCCTTGGGACTTTTGAAACAACGTCTTTATTCATATTAATCAACTGTTGTTCCTCCGTTGCCTACTCCCTTTGTCTGCTGAGTCTCAAAGTGTTCCAGCGAACACCTTTGAAATGTCAAATCAAGGCTGGTTGGTTGACGCACTCATCAAAACTTTCGCAACTTAATCAGGCTGTGTACTTTCCGCACAGTCTCTCTAAGACACTTGAGACAAATTAAATTTCTTCAGTCATATCAAAGAGTTTAAAGAGTTAATAATAAATGCTTGGCGTTAATTTTGTAAATTTTCAGATTTGGGTTCAGAGTAGTCAGGCATTTCAAGCACATAGAGAAGCAACTAAATAAAAGAAAATTTTGTAGCCATCAACTTATTCAGTTTTACTTCCAAGTCGTCAATTTAAAATTAAATTAAAAAATAATTTTTGCAATTTTTAAGTAAAAAAGAAGTGTTTATGCCACAACACCATTGATTTTAATACAAAGAAAAAAATTGTTTGTAAAATGCATTCTTGAAAATTTGTGTTAGTCTGTCTTTTCAGTTCCATTTATCTAAAGTTCCAAGCTAGCAGTACAGTAAATTTATGTTTCAGGCAATGTTTCACTCATATTTCCACCCGTCACGTCATATGCCCTCCCTACGCCCCTGGAAGTTCCATTGTACGTCCACCCAAACACGGCTCAAATGTTCTATCATAGGTTCCCATATGATCCACACAAGGTTACTCATATATCCCCCATTTACACATATCGAGACCTATCAGCAAAATGACCATAAGCGAAAAGCAATACTGACCTACGTCTTAAATATTAAGGCTTTCTTAGCTATACAGGCTCCAATTTGATCGTAAGCGACAGTCATATTAAAGACAACATAACACAGAAAGCACCTTCTACTGTAAAATTTACTTTTTGGCGCTTACGTTTCGCAGATTTGGCTCGATATGTCGTACATGAGTCCCCTCCAATGGACCTAGAGAGACGTAATTTGACATGTATGTAGCTTGAGCCACTGGAGCCAGATTTTTGATTTTCATTACGGGGCATTTAAGTTAAGAATATGGGAGTGGCAGATATGCTTTTCTGAAGCAACCTATTAAGCTGCAATGGCACATATATATTCTGAAAGATCACGGCAAAAGATTCTTGAGTCGGATTTTTTATTTTTCCGAATGGGGTCGTGGCAATTCGAATTGTGGGTGTGGAAAGTAGGCACTACTGAAGCCACTAGTGGACCAAGGAAGCTGCTACTAAATATATATATTTGGTGAGACCATTGCTACAGATGCCTGAACCTGATTTTTCCAGAAATTGGCTTGGCAGTTTATAGTCAGGAAGAAAATATATATATTTTTGTATCTCTTCAAAAGTTGTTTTTAACATACTATTAACTGGATAAACATATGGTAACCTCCATATCGATGGTCATACGTTGATACCTCGTAACAGAATTTTTTTTTTGAGTTATCTACTTCAAAAAATTTTACGAGGTGTCAACGTATGACCATCGATATGGAGGTTACCATATGTTTATCCAGTTAATAGTAGTGGTATTCACAGTGTAGGGTAGATCGACTAGCTGATGCCCAAAAGAGGTACCGCTAGTGTTATATTTGGGTATCCTTAACATTAACCATAACAATGGTACAGAAAAGTTAAGGTATACATTTTATAAGGGAGGAGTGTGATGTATTTCACACTCCTCCCTTATAAAATGTATACCTTAACTTTTCTGTACCATTGTTTGACTTACCGATTTCTTAACAAACGAAACAAATCCGTATCCTTTTGATTTAAGCGTTTGTGGATCGCGTACAACTCTGCAGTCTCTGTAAAGAAAAGAGGAGTACAATAAATATACTGTTTTTTTTATAAATATAAAATTAAAAGAATTCAACAGCAATTAAAGGAATATTCGCTTTAGTAAGTTCACTTATCATATGATACCTTGGGCATTTAATACTAAAAATTGTCAGCAACAAAGAATGCAAGTAACTGTCGGAGGTCAAGTTCACTGAATAAAACCCCAGTCTAACGAAACAAGCAAGTATTTGCTACTTGAAGTTGCTCACTTGAACATTACTCATCCTACCACGACTTCATTCTCTTAAACTTATTTTAACTGCTGGAAAATTTTAAATGAAAATATTTACTTTTATATTTTTACAACCACCGAAAAAGTTTCATCTTCTTTGATGTCTTCACCAACACAAGGAAAAAAACCCATCCACACAACATCACCGCAAGAAACCACAATTTTAATGAAATGGCTAACCGAAATTCTTTAAATGATAACCGCAAAATGAAATCCCACAGCCACAGCACCAGCTACAGTGCCGAATGAAGGAAAAGATCCCAAAGTATTACGCTCGGAAAATATGATGCGAATAAAATCGAAGCGAATCTGATTTCCACAGTAAAGGGGCCAAATAAAAATCCTTTAAGGAAATCTTTGCATCCGCGCTTAGCTTATGTTCGAGAATGTAAAAAGGATTTAAGGCTAAACCTACATGCAGCACATACACACAGAGCATCGAGCAGCTGTATAGATGTGTGTAAGTAACTGTGTTGGGTGTTTGTGTGTGCCGGCTTGTACTTCGTGGCGTACAGGCGTTAAGCCATGAGAAAATATTTTCATTCTTGTTGAAGGTGGAAATGTGTAATAAAATGGCCAAACTGGGCAAACCACGGCACCGGTGCTAATGTGCAACAGTAATAGATGAGAATACATGTGGGTATGTGTGCTAGGCAGCGGTTAAATGTGCCCGACATTAAAGGCCAATGATAGTGTAAATCACGATAAAAGTCAATTTCTAATGTGAGCTTTGCTTTGCAGCGAATTCACATGAATGGCTTCGATTTCAAGGTTCGAATTGAAGTTACATATCGAGGCAAAAAACCACCACACGTCTTTCTAATTCAACTTCAGTATTTATTGAAAGACTGCTCCGCGTACAATGGAAATAATCGAAAAATCCTTTTGTTCCTTTTGGATGAAATGAAATTTTTGCTTTCATAACAAATTATGCTCTATCCGGTAAATGGATCGGCCGACCGCCTGCCATTGTTCGATATCATATTTCACTATCGATAAGCATCACTTCATATTTTCATAACTTTGGTGACGCACACACACACACACTAACACACACAGAAACATGCACTCTGCGCACTACACAAATTTCACAAAAAGCCACTCTGGCATGCAAAAGTGTCTGCAAGTGTGGGTTAGACACACCAACTCATACACACACATACACGCATGTATCCCCTTTAACCTTACAAACACACACACACACACACACACACATATAGACGCGTCCCGACAAACTAGTTCGGTTGCAATAATATATTTGAACATTTAACATAAAACAAATATAACCTATGGCTTGGCTTTGGCATGTACGAGCGCATATCTGCTGCGTACTCAATGGCTCTCAAACTGTTGCCATAGTTTTCTTTATTTTTTTTTTATTGTAAATTTTTTTTTTTTTTTGTTTTTCCGAATTGAAGCGCTTCTATCCTTGATGGAAACCGTAGCAAAGGCAGAGAATGTGCCGCAGTTCAGCAAAGAATTTCCAAACTGAATTTGACTACGTAGAGTTTTCCACACACACACACATACACGCACATGCACGAAAACAGTGGCAATTTATTCCGACATTTGCCTGAGCTGTTGGCTGAGCACAGGGAAAGTTGAGCGGTGCAGTGCCGTTCGGGGACAATGTTTGCCCAAAGAATTGCAACACGCAAACGAGTACGATTTGGATGCTTTATTGAAAGGATAAATTTATGGCTCTAGTCTGGTGTGTGTGTGTGTGTGTATATGCGCGTACGGTTGTGTTTTTGTGTGCACGCAGGAGGTTAGTGCGGATACAAAGTTCAAATATGCCAGGATATCAGTTCATCCCAATCAATATCCTTTTTGCAAATATTGGTAAAGTTTTGCGTGAACCACTTTCAAAAATAAATAAAAAGTCGACAATTTCGGAAAATCTTTTAAACCAGAAAAAAATAAAAAATAAAAAAATTCTGTAACAGTAAGAGTAACTGTGTAAACAATGACTTGGATTTCGCAAATTAGTTGCTGTATCCAACTGGAATATAATGTAGGAAGATAAAATATAATTGAGAAAAAGTATATAAATGACATTCATCAAAATATTCACATTTGAGCACTGCAAATGTGCATTTTTCAACACTGTTCAGTGACTGTTCAGTGGAAATAAACAATAAAAATCACATGGGAAATCATTTGCGTTACTATTGATATAACGTATGATATCAGTAGAATACCCTATCCCATACCCTATACTCAGTAACTGCAATGATGATGTCTCAGAAGTATTTAAGGAAAAACCGAGTATCTACAGAATTTCCTTTGGTTTTTTGTTCGTCATTTTTATTTCGAATGTTGCCCATATTGTTGCAAAATATTGGGGAGTTCCAAAAAATATTCCCTACTAATTTGTTAAAATTCCTTTATTGAGACACTTTTCTATGAAAGCTGCAGCGCCTACTTTTCCAATTTTTGGCCATTTTTTTTGTCAAAAATCTAGGGACCATTAACAAATATTACACTTCAAATTTTATAATGATTGGCCAAATCCTTCTTCCTTCGTCCAACTAGAAACGAATTTTAGACCACTGTGCGATACAAGTATGCGCCCTAGAAAGTCTCCAAAATATTCGGAAAATTTACCAAGAAATAAAATGGATGTGTTCGTCTGAATTCGTTTGAATTGAAAAAATTTAAATTAAAATCACTCATACGCACTATATGACAATCGCTACACACGGCGTATGAGTAACTTTTGAAATTTAAAAAAAAATTCAAATAAATTCAACTAGAAAAACGACGGAAATTTTTTTGTTTCAAAACGGCTTTACACATTTTGACTTTTACAAAAAATTTGTAATTACTTTGAAGATAAATTTCCAGTAATTTTCGATAAAATTTTCATTTAATTTTTTGATGAGTTTTTATTGAATTTTCCTTAAATTTTTAAAAATTTTAAATAACTTCTTGTTCTTTATATTTAAAGCCTGCACAATAGGCTCAATGCACAATCTGGTCACAAAGATAAGTAGACTTGTTTCCTCCTCTTTTAACAATTTAGTCTATACCCAGCACATATTGTCCAGGGTCATAGGCTCCTTTTCTTTTTTTACTTCTATATGAACGGTATTGAATATGGCCAACATCACATTAAGAGGAGTAGATTTGAGAAAAAGGCGGTAGATATAATTTTTGTGTAGAGTATGTAGCAGAAATTATACGAGAGTAATAGAAATTGCTGTCAGAGTAGTAGATTTGTAAAAAGAGTAGTAGTTTTGAAACTCACATAAAATTGAGGGTTGATTTCTTACAATAGCAGTAGAAAATACCTGGAGGGGACTACAAAATTTACTGCCGGAGTAGTAATTTAAAAATAAACGCCGGAGTAGTGGATCTACTTCAATAGGAGTATAGTGAGAACGCTGCTGGATATGAAATTCAAATGGAGCGGAAGACAATGGAAATGAAACGATATCGGAATGGGAATGGAACTGGAACTGAAAAGAAATGACAATGGAATGTAATGTAGTGGGTATAAGGTAAAATTTTATCTAAAAATGTTCGAGAAGTTATCGTGAAATTATCGTACTTTGCAGGATAATTTAACTTCGGTCGGAACGAAAAACATTCTGTCAACTAGTTTCTTTGAAAATTGTATCTGCTACTGTTTGAAGGTTGTGTCATTTCTGTTCATAAAAAAATGTCAAAACAGGTTCAATATTTCTCAAGAGGCGTTCTTGTTTCAAAGAAATAATACCAAACATGTCACATGTTTAAAATGTAATTTTGAATACATTAACAAAAATAGAAATTATTCAAAAATTAAAATTAAATCTGTAATTATACCCTTTCAAAGATAATCCAAATAATTACCATTCCAATGAAACTATTGCAACCGTAATTCAGACCATATATACCAAAACTTACAAACTCGTGAATGGTGAAGAAGAATCAAAAAGGAAAATAATGAAATTTTCACGTTTTTGCCTTTCGAAAATGCTGCTAAAACGAATGCAAACAAAACCACCGCAACCAAGAACAAATTCTGTGTAAACGAATCAAAATTGATAACATCAGAAACGCTGGCGTTCTGTGTGGCAAGGACGATGAAGCCCGCACACACATTGGCCGAACCCGAATTGAATTGGTCGGAATATTGCAATTTATATTTGGTTAGAGAGCAACTTTTATGATTTTGTGATTTTTCGGTTTCATTATTTAGCCTCCTGTTGTAAATTCACATCAATCATGGGCGCTTTTTGCGCAGTCAGTCAACAGTGGTGCCGGCGCATGGATATGGATAGCAAATATTTGAAGTGGATTTTGTACGTTTTTCATGCTGCAAGAAGTTGGCATCTTCCCGACTTTCATTTTCGGCATTTGCAAATATTCAAATGGGCACTTACTTATTTGCCAAACAGTCAGACTAGGAAGGAAGCCAGTTGAGGTGGGGGCTTTCCGTTTGGGCAAATACCGAAATTAAGTAATAAATTTTTGAGTTTACAATTTTCGATCTCAGCAATTCTTGGCCCGAATTACCAATTCGATAATAAAGCAGCAACGCAATGAACCAAAAAAAAAAAGAAGAAGAGGAAATAGCAGAAGAAAAATCGACACAACCGCGAACTGCAACTTGACTAGGAAGCGGAAATGCTGTAAATTACAAGCAGTCTCTGTGTGTGTGTGTGTGCGAGTTCCGGTAGGGGGCTGCTGCTGGGTAGAACAGAACATTTATTTACACTAACATGCAAAATTCGCATTGAGACAATTTCATGCTCATCTGCATAAAATCAATTCCATTTTGAGACAATTTGAAGATTGGAATACAAATTTCGAATTATCAACGGGGGAATTGAGGCGCGCTGGCAGCAAAAGTCAAAGTCGTTGTCGAAATCGTCGTCGTCGTCGTAGTGGTAGTCGTCGTTGTCGCCGCCGCACCAGTCTGCGATCTGCAATCAAATCGAAGAAGCGTTGAAGCGCCCAAAACGAGCCACGACTATTGGGGTGGTGTGTTGGCTATGGGCGAAAATGCTAAGAATATAGCAAGCATCAACCAGCACAATGATGCCTTTAGAGAACATGTCCAATAGGAACAAAAAAAAAATATAGAAAGGGAAAAAACTGTACGAGGTACAGTGGCATGCATACGAAATGCGCTTAGGGAAATTTCCGACAGCTTTTGTAATTCCTCAGCAGCGAGCACCGCGACGGCAGTTCGGCATTTGTGCGCTGCAGCGGCAAATTATGTGGTCTTCAGGCTTTTTTTCTCCATTTTTTTTTTGGCTTTCATGCAATGCATTGAGCTTTTTCGGATCAGGCTTTGGTTAAGGGTTTTTTTTTTAAATTTTTTTCCTGCAACTTTTTTTTGTAGTTGCCTGGAGAATATCTTCCATGGCGGAGGAGTTGCTCGCTGGGTTGTGTTCTTGCACGTTATGCATAACCTAGATTTCGGGAGACATTCCAGCAAGAAAAAAAGAACATTTGCATGCAACACACCAGCCAAAGGAGCCACCACAAAAACCATATCGATTTTGAGAAAAATAAAGAAAAATTTTACCCATCCTGAAAAAGAATTAAAAAAAAAAAGAACTGACACGAACATTTCCATCCCCCCCCCTCATATTCTATGTACAATTTCGCTATTTTCGGTGAATAATAAACGATGTGAAAAACCACACCTCGGGTTATTCGCTGTTGGTACCCCGAAAATTTGTTTCCCTATTTTCCGTTTTATTGCAGTCAGACGCCAAATTTAAAAACCGACATAGCCCACATTGCATATGGCAGGCAACAAAATTCCCCCAAAAAAAAAAACTCCCAAAAAAAGTTTAGAAAATAAAACGAAAAATAAAAAAAAATAAAAAGTTAACATGGCGCACCGCGGCGTTTACCAGGCGCCACTTCCGCTGCAACATTGGAGTGGCCAATAATTGGTGGCGGCCGTGATGGCAGAGTTCGCCTTCGCTTGCGGTGTCGATGTATACATATTTCGTTGCTTTTGGGTTTTAGTTGGAATTTCTGTTCCGGTTTTTAATTGGTTTCAGATTTTCCTCAACATTGATGTTGCAGCGCAACAACTTAACATTTTTATTTATATACAACAGTAAAATATTGTTACGTTATTTACTATGAAAAAAAAAACTCATTTGTCGTTCATTAGTCCTGGCCTTAGGCACGCTACGCCCCGGGGGGGGGGGTTCCGTGTTGCTGTCCATTCTCGCTGCTGTTCTGTTTCTCTAACCATTTCACGTTGTCCCACCCATTTCATGTTTCTTTGAGCCGCAAAACATATTGCTTGGAGGTTGAGCCGTTCTATTTTTAAAAAATGCAAACACCAAAACTGCATTAAGTTTAATTAGATTTTAAATGGCAAACACCGCAGCCGTATATAATGCAGAAGGTTGCCACCATTGCCATTGTGATGATGCAAAAACTTTTTCAATGGGGTAACCAACAAGTGCAATCAAAATCTGTGAAAAACAAACTATTTATATATGTTATATGGGGATAGTCTCCTTACTTGTAAATGTATTACTTTCCAAATTTATCTGCATGACGGGATGGCAAAAATATTCTTTGAAAATGTTATCCTTGTATATCCTCAATAATTTCTACAAACAATTTCCATTGAAATATAAAAACAAATTTATGTTGAGGACTGCACTATTGAAATGTTTTTACAGCAACTCTTTATGTAAAAATGTTCTTAATTTGTTATATGTTTGCAGTTTTTCTACTCTGAACTAGTGTAGCTAAAAAAAATGCATATTTCATATTTATTTTCCAATGCATTCTGGAAGGTATAAAGATGAATTTTATAAAGCTCATGACGTGATGCAGAATAACTGATTAGTCATTTAAGATTCATCGCATATTTCCACAGTCATATCAATCACATGTGCTAAGTATGGAAAATGCTATCGCACTGGGTACTTGGATTAAAGGAACATAGTACAAATTTGGGTTTTCGACCAAATCATCAACTTCATATGATTCATTATGGTAATAAAATCATAAATACAAAATTCTCATATTAGCTTGTTGAAAGGTTGTTCATAAACAGTTGTACTCCGTAATACATTAAGGAGAGGTAAGTCAAAACTAAGATCACAGTGATGAGCTAGCCAAGGGTCCCATTGAGAACTTTAAATGAAAGATTTTCCAAAGATATTTTCCATATCTACGTGGACAGTCAACCCGCTCTTAGCCCACAAACTATAATATCCACAACAGTTGAACGTTGTTACGAGGTCCTCCAGGGTCTTAGCACAACCAACGTAGACAGTCTGGTGTGGGTATCAGGTCACTGTGACATAAAAGGAAATATCGCAACCAAACTAATAAATTGTTGTGTGTGTATTACGAAATATTTTTGATTATATTAGTTTTAATTTCTGCCAAAAAGGGACCGGTAAGAGTCCGGATCATGTATGAGATGTCCTGTGGAAAGTCCGATTATGAACTGTCGCCTATGTTGAAATCCAAAAATCATAAAGAAGTTACTCTTGCCGAAATCAAACTATGTAGTTAGGAGTAAGTAGTTTATGGAATACCCTACTTGTAATTGAAAGTGGGACAAAATCTAATCCACCACTTCACACAAATTTAATTAGAATTGCATTTCATTGGATCAGTTATTTGAATCCTGTTGTCCTTCATTGAAGCTGGTCCTTTATGTAATTAGGCATACCTAATGAAAGTATTTCAAAAAGTTGTTTTATTAAAACTGGTCGGTCCATTCACCACAATTCAGACAATTGATACCATTTAGCATATATTTAGAATTTTCGAAATACTTTTTCAATGAGACATCAATTGCTTTACGACAAAAATCAATAGAACTTCATATTGAGGCATCCATTCGTTCAAAGGAGAAATTTTTTACAGTAAATATGAAATGGAGGGGTAGTTTAGCTTCTAATCAGAATTGTCCAAAAAGCTCCTTCGAGATTTTGACACATTGTCAGCTTTTCATATCTTTGGAAGTACCTTAGTACGCCCGACTGTTTTGTTCTACCAAGAATGCCAACTGTTGCATTTGAATTGTTATTGCGCCCTATTTCTCCGCCACTTCACAACCTACGAACTACGACCTACGTCCTTTCAAAACTATCAACTAAATGATCAAAACTAATCCATTAACCTTCAAGGGCGCTCATTGAATTTGACAAATGTACAAGCATATAAACTTATCTTTTGTCACACAACTGTGTAAACCTCAAAATTTCATATTCGACAGGACACAAAAGTTCACCTTCTCATGCTGTGATTGACTGACCCACAAAAACGAAGCAACGAAGTTACGACTCACTTTCTGCGCGACTTCACTTTTAAACTTTTACGCTTCAGTTGGAGAAGCCACCAAAAATCGGTGAGTCGTCTTGGAGAGGCAAGACACCCACAACACAAAACAGTGACATGAACATCAACACCAGCCACGACCAGGCCAACAACATGCTAGTACTTCCTTTGGGCCTGCTGCCAGTTGAGCGACCGACCGAAGGAACGACCTACGCCGACACCATGTCAATGCTCGAAAGTATCTTGTATCTACATAACTAACTAAGCGTGTAGTTGTACTCGCAACTTATTATGTCCACACTTTGCGAAAGTACGGGTTTTTTTGGCTTTATTTTTTGTTTTGTATACATTATATACCTTCTCACTCATTGTTGGTGTTGTTGTTGTTGTTGTACGGTGCTCACATAAAATGGTGAAATAAACTTTGCTCAAAAGTTTGTTTATTACACGAAAAAGTGAGTAGAATTTCACTGAAAGTTTTTCCTTTTCTTTCCGTGCGTTTTTTGTTGTTGTTGTTGTATTTTTTTGTGGCACTTTTCATATTCATCATCTTTTTAGCAGTTTATGCGGATTTTGGTGTGTCCGTTGTTGTTGCTTCTGCTGCTGTAGTTGTTGTAGGCAGAACTGGCAGTTGGCTTAAGTTTTTTGTAGCTGCCTGTAATATTCTTTTGGTCTATTAAAAAGTTGTAAACTGCCCAAGTTTTCCGCTTTATTTGTGTGAGCCTTTTTATTTTTTGGGCGCAGCACAGAGTAGAGTTTGCAAAAAAAGAAAGGAAAAAGAACTGATAACGGGGGCATAATTTCATTTTCGATGAAAGGAAGTTTAAATAGAGTTCGGAATAAAGAAGTGAAAAAGATGAATAAAAACATAAAAGAAACTTTATGCGGAAATATTTAACAGAAAGTACATACAAAATAAAATGGAAATGTTTTAAATTATTTTTGAATCGTCATCGTTTAGTCAGAAGTCCCTAAGTTCAAATTTATATGAAGTTATATAAAGGACAAAATTTCTCATTAAAAATCTAGTAATAGTTGTGTATAAATTGTTATAAAAATCTTCAGTAAAAGACAAATTTTCAAAGTCGATGCTTTACAATGAAATAAACAAGAAACATGGACCTGGGTAGTTCTGATTGACAGAATTCGGTTTTAAGTGTTTCTCATGAGTTTCTTCAATTTCAATGAGATATATATAGAGTATTGCCAACTTCTCAGAACAAACGCCGAATAATTTTAAAATTTTTTAAACTATTTATAATTTTCCATGTATAAGGAAGTCTGTCCACCTTTTGGATATTCCAGTTGTTGGACAGTGAAAGTTTTGATGTGTTTTAAAATAATTTTTTTTATACCTTATTGTATGATAAACTTTATTGAAGAATTGAGATTAACTCTAGTGCTCACATCGTTGCAGAAACGCGAAGAAAACTGAATTAAGTACTTTATTCAAAAAATCTTAAAAAAGTCATTAAGAGAAGCTAAAATGCCCCTGCACATGAGAGTACGATATGTTCTTAGAACATTTTTCGGTAATTTTATCCATAACTTTTCCATATTTTATCGATAATTTATCGATATTTTATCAATGATTTTTCCATTATTATCGATAATTTTTCGATATTTTATCGATAATTTTTCGATATTTATAGATACTTTCCATTTCTACTTCATTCTCGAACTATTTTAAGTGTTTGTTTTAATTAAATTTTGTTCCGGTCCAATTCCATTTTGTTCCAGTTCCAGTTCCAATCCCATTTCCAGTTCCAATCCCATTTCGTTCCCGACATCATTTCCAATCAAATACGGCATCCAAATCGGTTTGGTATTTCTCAATATAAGCGAAAATAATATAAATTTGGCGTCCATTTTGTATGGAGACGGGCATGGTTCTTATCCGTCCAATCATCACCAAAGAAAGAGGGAAACAATATACCCTTGGACACTACTGTGCAGGGGGTATTATAATGGTAAGAGCCTTCTCCAAAGTTTCTTTTAATAAAAATATTTTTCCGAAAATCCCAGAGGAACAAATTGAGGCTACCCTATTCCACGTATTTCCAATTCCTCAATGAATAAGTATTAAGGTGAGTGTGGTGGTGTCATTCGAAGGGTATTTTCTTTCCAAACTTAACAAAGAAGCCGCTCATTTAGCAAACTAAAATTTACTGAGGCTAATCGAGTACACCAGCGAGTATGTGTAGAGCGTTTTAGCCTTAGTTTGCAGTCAGACCGAAGATAATTCTATTACCTAGTAGTTTTTTTTCCAACAGCCTTTTTACCTATTTTTAAAGCTTTTCCTGCACATTGTAGTATTTCTAAATTCCAAAACTGACATCGAAAAAAAAAAATTAGTGAAAATATCTGAGCAACTTTAATTTGTCTTCCTCTCGGTTATTGCCTTCAGTTAAACTTCAATTAAGAACAGAGAACAAAAAAGGACCCACCAAGAAAACGCGACATTTTCTTTATCCTTTTCTGCTTAAATGTCCTGCCGTAGATGTGTCGCGAATCGTTCGGATGCCGCTGCTCCTTAACATTTTAAAACATTTTACAGCATCATTAAGGATAAGGATCAAGTTGGCTTTAAGTTTTGTTGCGTTCCAATGCATTCGAGATAAATACTTGCCCAGCCAGACAACGACAACCGACGCTGGTCAGTTGCAAAGGAGGACGCCAACTTTTCAGTGGCGCTTGGCAGTCGATAAAAACGAACTTGCAACGGGAAAGCCCACAAAATGAAGATGCGTCAGTTTGGTTGTTGCACGGACGTAAATTCCACTTTTCCCTTTTTGTTGCAGTGCAAAAGAACAAATTAAAGAAAGTCGAGTGAGAATTACTCAAGTTTATTTTGTGTCCTTTTGTTGGATTAAGTTGCAGTTTGAGAAAGGATTTCGTGAACATAATTTATTGCATTGCGGACTTTGGCCAAACGAATGTCAATGAACCGTTCTCTCAAGTGCAGCAAGTATTGTACTAATATGAATTCCAGCAATTAAAATTACAGAAGAAATGGAAAGAAATGGAAAAAAACAAAAAGGAAGAACCAACACCAACTCATACGCCGTGTCGTAGTAGTGGTAATACAATCCCCTGCAATCCGTAGCAATGTTTTATTAGCTCTGATGCGCCGGAATAAGCTAGCTTAGCGGAATCTAAAGGATTTTATGCTTTTGACTTTTCCCCACATACTTTTCAACATTTCGCCATAGAGCACTGCACCGTACAGCGACATGGACAGCAGCATGGCCGCTGTCAGTCCACTGTAAGCTTTGCCGGCTCTCGCGTAGATTCTCGTGTTTGCTTTGAAATTGTTTTCTGTCCATTTGCGGACACACACACTCACCCACCGACCGACACTAACACACATATGTGGCACCTATACGGCTGCCGGAGTATTATCATGATTATCATCATCTCGCTCATCGTCCTGCACATCCATTGTTTTTACTCAGCGCAATACGAATTCCATTTCAGTGGAAATTTCACGTTAAACTCTAAAATACCAGAAGATACAATGGCAAAACAATCTCTGCGGTTGTTGTTGTCGGTCTTCTTCTGCTTTCGTGCAGCGAAAAAGCCAAAAGGGTCCATTGCCTGTCGAATTTTCAGCGAATGTTCGTTTGAAAGTCGTTAATGTGCCGCATGTGGCTGGGCAACATGAGTGGCGTGGAAGGTGTATTGGAATTTAGGAAAGAGCTTCTTCCCCTAATGCATTTCAGCACTCATCGTCTCTTGTTATAAGCAGGCATTCAGTTCTTTGCTGAATGCAATCGTATTGTAAAGTGCGGGAGATTTAGTTTTGACATTGATGATGCGCTAAAAGGAGAGGGCCGACTCTAGAAAGGGCCAGCTTAAGAGATTGACAACAATGATGGCATTATTTTGTCAAGAAAGTCGCCGTTGGCAAATGAAAAACGATTTAAGGAAACAAAAGGGGTTTGTTATACCAGGAAGGATTAGCGAAAAATGTTCGGAAAATTAACGAAATTTTATTAAAAATTTTTTTTAAATTATCGGAAATTTGTCGAAGAAGGTATTTTACTCGATGATGGTCGGGAACGGAATGGAACTGGAACTGGAACATAAAAGGACCGGATCAAAATGGAATTGGAACAACATTTTGAAATGGATCGGATGAAGTAGAAATGTAAGTTATCGAAAATTATTTATTATTTATCAATAATTTATCGATAATTACTATCTATAACATATCAATAAATTATCGATAATGTATCGAAAAATTATCGATAAGGTATCGAAAAATAATCAATACATAATTAGCGATAATTGTTACCTATCAAAAATATTATCGATAAATAATTTAGCTATAATTATTATATGTAACATATCAGTAAATTATCGATAACATATCGATAAATTATCGATAATTTTTAAATTATATAATTTATAATTATTATCTGTAACATATCAGTAAATTATCGATAACATATCTATAAATTATCGATAAAATATCTATAAATTATCGATAACATATCGATAAATTATCGATAACATATCGATAAATTATCGATAACATATCGTTAAATTATCGATAACATATCGTTAAATTATCGATAATTTATCAATAAGATATCGATAACATATGGATAAATTATCGACAATTTATCAATAAGATATCGAAAAATTATCGAAAAATATATTTGTGAAAAATTACCGATACATCATCGAATAAAATGGTTCAGTGCGATCTAACAACTATGAATTTTAGCTTCGGTTCTAATTTTATTATCAAACCGAATTTTCAAACCGATCCCACTTTTACCAATATATATGAAGAATCAGTAGAAGAAAAACCTTTTCACACTCAACCGTGATTACGAATTTAGAACAATAAATGTTCAGCAATCCTGAGACCATAACCAAAATAAAACCTTCCAATTGAACTCATATTTTTCAATATAACCGAAATCTCTTAGATCTTTCCATTTTCTTATTGAGCAATCAATAGCACCACGTATCACTTTTCCAACAAAATATAATAAAAACACTAAAAAATATGTGTTTCTGCACTCTAATAAAAATTCACAAAGAAAAAAAAACCCCAAGGAAAATAAAATAAAATAAAAAATCAAACAACAACAAAATATCAAATTCCAAAAACGAAACATTCTGCAGAAACATCAACAACAACAGCAACAACGTAGCACAGAGAAAAATATTTATTTTACAGTAGTCCTTCTGCAGATGGAAAATATTTTACAAAACACAACAAAATCTGGTCTTTAACGCTGCATTGGTATTTTTGGTATTACGGAATGCCAAAACCGAGCCCAGCTCAATTCACACACATACACCAGCTCACCTAGTGCCGCACCAGCCGAGGATGAGCAGTTTTGTTTTGTTATGAACACATGCCGTAAAAAATACAACAACTGAAATATGTATGAAATTTGAAAAATATTATTGAAGTATATATGTACATATATGAAATTGGAATGTGTTTGGAAAGACATTGCGAAACTGAGAGACATTTCATGGATAAACGTTAGTAGAAGAAGAAGAAGAAGTGGCAAGAAGCGGAGGAATAAGATGAGGATTGAGTTGAAAATGGTTGTACCACAGACTGTTGTTATTGTGTTTGTGTGCGTAGTACGGCAATACAGCATCGAAAGGATATGCCTGAGGCGAGCTTCACTTCAATTCACAACAAAGCAAAAATCACATTCTTCGGAATGTGTGAGTATGGTGGGGGAGAAAAAAAATCAACAACAACACTAACAAGAATAAAAACAACAGAGAAAAAAAGAAAGAAAGAAAATATCCTCAACAGATGTTCGACTTCAGTTTTGAAGGCATGTTGTGTTCGTTGCGTTGCGTTGATTTACATGATACCGTGTTGAGGAGGAGCGCACAGATATGACAATAAATCGTTGGAGGGGTGAGAATATATAAACATTTTCCTATTGCCTTTTCAAATTCCTTATTCTTTTTCTTCTTCTTCTACTTCAACTATTACACATACACGTGCATACAAATGCTTCGGGCATAATTTATTCACTTTCCTAATTTATCAATAATAACATTTTGACAAAATCAATGACGAAAATAATGGCCAAAAATTACTTTAAACTCAGAAGAAGGGGGGTTTTTACTTTTGGGAAATTTTCCCTTGAATTGAATAAGGTTGAGTTTAAATGAAATTCATCTTAATTGAAGAAGGATCAAAGGGACAGCGGTTTCAGTTCAGTTCAATTCAATTTAATTCAATTTATTTCAATTTCCATTAAATTTCCAATTCAATTAAATTTCCAACGGCACTAAATGATTTTCGATGCCAATCGAAATAATAGCAAATATTTCAAATAATGTGGCAACTACACAATTAACACCTGCCATTAATGTCATTTGCGGCATGTTAATTTGTTGGCACATCAATTGCTATTGAGAGCAAGGCGTGCAAGAGCACGAACCAGCAACAATGACAACAGCAACAACAGCAACAACACACTGGCACCAGCACCCCCATCACCAATAACTACGACTGAACACTTACACGAATTTCGATTGAATCAATCGCAGACAACAATGCCGACAGATGGCGCTGTTGTGTGTGCGGTTACGACTCTACAACATAACTACAGCAGTAGCAGCAGCAGCAGCAGCAGTAGCAGTAACAACAACAGCCATAGCGGCTTGCAACAACATGAAGTGCGGTGACAATTTGTATGATGCGTCACGTGGTGGACGATGACTACGACTATGACAAAAAGCAACAACAATGCAACAAGAACACATTGACAACATTAACAGCAACCAAGCAGCCAGCCAGCCAGCCAGTCAGCCAGCCAGCCAGTGAGCAATGAATGCTACGAATACCAATGCGAGCACATATGTACACCGACACCGACACACAGCCCAAGTAACGACTTTAACAATATCGCTTGAGTGATTATGCAATTGACAGCTAAATCAATCAATGATGTCAACTTGACAACGCCAACGACGCCAATGGCAACCGAGTCACGGGTGGGGTGGTGTTGTCATTGCTCTTATTTGTTTTACATACGCTTACGAGGTATTCCCACATGTGTGTGCGCAGCGTAATACCAAATAAGATGAAATAAAAAAAAATACTCAAATACAAGCATTTAAATGTTGCTTTTGACAGTTTCAATTTTTCACTATTCTGTGCAGTGACATGAAGTGGCGAGCGAGCCTTTCGAACTGACTGCGGGTACACGAATTGTGCGAGTGCTATGTGCTATTGTGTGGATAAGTGCAATTATCGGTTGAGTGAAACTATTTTTATTTGTCCATTGAGTTGATTGAAATGTTGTGTATTTGCTATATTCATTGAGGCTATTTAAAGCCATAACACACACGCACGCACTCACTCACTCACTCACTCACTCATTCCATTCACTTTAAGTATAATTCTACTTCCTCTGTCTGTCAATTGTGTGCTAATTTTGTATGCAAGCAACATTTCCCCATCAACATTATCATCTTCAGCAGCAATGGCTTCGTCTTCGTCATCATCATAATCGCCCACCACATATGACCGTCTTGTGTTATTGATGACAGTAAAACCAAATAGAAATTAACAAAGTGTCAAGAAAATATAGCAGCGTTGTGTCTTCTGCTGTATCCAAGTAATACAAAATAAGACAAAATATATTCCCACTAGAGACATAAAAGGAAAGAGGAAACGAAAAAAATTCCAAAATGATGACAAATTTGGCATTAAGTTTCTCATTTGGGGGCACGTTCTGCGTTTGGTTTTGGCTGCCCCCGAAATATAGAAAATAAATATTTTCTTGGCATATTCTGTTGTGTGGCAAAATTCTTGCACCCACTGCCAGGCACTTCAGCGCACATGAGCACGTATCGATGACGTTTAATTTCTAAATATGATGGAGTTTTCATGTGGGCGATATATATTTTTTCCAAATTATATGTCCTGCGAGTCGTCATGGCACAGTCATCAATTATGACCGCAAACGAATGATGGCAATAGTTTCTTTATTTGCTGTTTCCTTATACGTGTTCGTTGGCATCGAATTTGTGCTTCATTTTGAAATTATTTATATTCTTAGCGTATAGCAAAGGGTTACCGTACGGTTATTGATCATATAATCAAATGAATTTGTTGCATTTTCAAGACAGCTTTATTACACTCAGAAAAATGTTTATGTGTTATTGTAGCATGATAGTTTTCGTTATATGATAATCAATCACTTTTTGCATTGGGGCAATAAATTTATATGAGCCTCTAAACCCTATTTTTCTTTCACAGAATAGGTGGACAAATATAAGCCACAGAGCAATAACGAAACAATACTGTCCTAACTAACACAAAAAAACTATCGAGCTATGCCGTATCTCTTCAGCGGTTGGAATATAGACTAACAATAGGAGTTGTAACACTGACCCTCTATTATTGGCCATCACGTCTTTATAAAGGTTCTGTTGTAAAAAAACTGGTATCGGAACTGAAACGAGCCGATTGAGGAGGAGACACTTGAACATTTGCACTGTTTTTGGGTCAGGTTCAGGATACTGGGAAAAGCCTTTCGTAACTCGTTAATCGATGTAGCTACTCTGCAAATTTCATTCCTACACTTCTCGCTGCAGAGCAAAACTTTCTGATAAGAAACGCGAAGGAAGGACTCAGTGGACACTGGTTACAACAGTTAATTTTGGAAAGGTTGTCCACGAATTTCAGAGTAAGAAAAGTTATTAAAAACAGTATGATGACAAGGGCAAGGGGATAAGTACAATCGTGGAAAAGTGTCAACCTTCAACATCAGAATTTAATGTATTAAGAAATACTGTAGTATCGACCAGTTCCAAAAATCTTCCGTATTTTTTATTTAAGTGGCTTTAGAATATGCTGTTTTTCAACGGCATGTTTTTTATAAATAAGTAGTTCGTAGTAATTGCATTTTAGTCAAAAAATATTGCAGTCAAACCGCATATTTCTTGGAATTTTCATACGAATTTCGGGAAGGTTACTCAATTCAGTAGACAGACTCTTCAGTGACATCAAAGGTCAAATCACAGTTCAGTTTTTTCCTCTTTCTTGTACAAGCTAAGCTTCTAGCGTTGTAACCTTTTTGAATAAGTATTTTCCATTAAATTTTTAACGCACCCAGGGCGTATGAGTTATATTGAATTCATATTGAATTATACAGGAGCCAGACAATAATGATACAAACTCATCTATTTGGTAAACTATTTTCGAAAATATGTACCACCCATTACTACTCTAAGTACATTCTTTTAAATGGACTAATTATACATGCAATCAAAAGTTGAAATTCCGATTAAATATGGTAAAATGCCCAATTTACTAAACCGTTTGCTGTGAAATTTAGACAATTTCCTGCTTCTACGAATAAAATTTCACCCCCCCCCCCAAAGAAAAAACCAAATAATTACGAAAAACCAAAACCAAATGAAGTCCAGGTGCATACTAGAGTAAGCATTCGGTAAACAAAGTGCCAAAATGTGCATTAAACGGAAGCGTGTACCTACAAAAAAAAAAGTAGGTAAACCACAAAGAAGCCAACCTGAAAACCTGTTGACCACGCAGCGCAGCCAAAGTTTTACAAGAAATTGCATTTGCAAATTGAACCGGGAGTTGAGTGGGGAAAATAAAAAATGAAGCAAAAAAAAAAAAAACAAAATGGAAAACCAGAAGGAAGTTAAGGAATTTCCACAAAGGAAAACAACAAATTGCACCCATAGGAAGTTGCATATCGTATAAGATCGCGTGTGAATGCAATTTCCCAATTGCACCAATTCTAACCATAACAACAACAGCAACAATTGCACCAAGTGCACACAACAAATAAACAAATAATGAAATGAATTGTCAAGTAGTTGGCGTTGTAGTTGCTGCAATTGCGGTTCTTGTTGTTGGTGTTGTTGTTGTTGGTGGTGTTGTTGTTTTGCAAGTGGTGTCGTGTGCAACAAGGTTTCTCAACTTTTCATTGTGGAGGCGAGGCGCTGCTGGTGTTGGCAGTAAAGTGTTTGCAGCTTGTTTGCATGTGGTGTATTATGAAAGCAACAAAAAAAAAAAACAAAAAAACCAAAAAAAAAGAAACTATCGAAATAAATACGAGCTACTTAGGCACTTCCGGTTACCCGGGCTTTTTTTTTTCTTCTAAAAATACCGGGAGAGTATATGGCAAGGAAGAAAAAAGGCAGCAGTAAATTTTATGACAGCGCAATTTCGTTGCCATTCTGGCATTTGCAATAAATACGAAATTGTGGCGCAACTAGTTTCGTTGACAGGACCGACTACTCTGTCCGCAATCGCTTGCCTGGGCTGCCTGTCTGGTGCGGAAGGCGCACCCGCATACGACATGCACTTTAAACTTTGCCGGATATCCGCACTGACACTTGAAGTGCAGCCTCTCTTCCTGTGTTTGGCTTATTTTCGTTTCGTTTCGTTTCGGTTTCGCTTTACTTTCGCTTTGGCCATTCCTATTTACTCAGACTGCACTTGGACACTTTTGGGGAATGTTTTCGTTGGACACGCTGAAAAACTGCAAAAGCACAACAATAGGTTTTGTTAGCTCAAACAAGCACCAAGCCAGCCAGCCAGCCAGCCAGCAAGCATGTCCTTTTCGCTAGCCTTGAGAAAATTGCCCCGAAACTTTTCTATTTATTATTTTCTTTGCTTCTAAGCAATACGGTTTTTTTTCCTTGTGGCTGACTCAAGTGTTGCTTATACATTCAAGTTTAGCTGAGTTCCTGAGTTTCAGTTTTCCCCTCATCTGCCTTTCCAACCGTGAGAATTGCATTTCCAAGTAGTCGCAAGTGAAGAAAAAGGGCAAAACAAACTTTACCCTTCTTTGTTATTCTATTCTTTGTGCATTTTTTTTTCTTCACATTTTCCTGTTATCTTCTTGATGTGCCGGACGTTGACATACCAATTTTTTTTTTCTTGTCTTCGTTAAGATTTATATGTGGGTGGGAATTTTTTGAGAATTTTTCACCTTCTTCAATTTAAAATTTAAAGGTAAGAACAGAGAAAAAAAAAACAGAACAAAACACAAAAGACAGTAGAGAACTTATCTTTTGTTCGTCCGAACTTTTGAATAACTTTGAAGGTGCCAGCCAGCATCATTAGGGCAACAAGCCCGCCGGTGTAGGGCCCACTTTTAAAATAACATTTGTCCCATCGACAGCAACTTTTCATAAACTACTTACAATGTAGTAGTTGCTGTGCTCGGAAAACTAATCGAAAAAGAAAACTTTTCGGCTGCCTCAATTGTTGGAAATTCATGTTTGCATTTTTCGTCTGTTATTTGAGTATTTCGAAATTACAGAAGCCAATATTAGAAACTATTGAGAAGTTGGCCAAATTTCTGCCAAACTTCACATTTAACCTTTTTCCGAGTGCACTTACTTGGAGGGGAATCATAAATTGCAATTGTAACCCATAAGTAGTAACAGTTTGCGGTTGTGTGGCTATTTGAAATGCAAAGTTGACCTAAAGAAATATTTATATAATACAGTGAGTCAAAAAAGTTTACATACATACCAACAAAATATGTATTGCCCCCAGGAACAAAGTTTGAAAAGTAGGTCCTTTTACTATCGGAGTGTACTTCTCGAAGTGTACTTAACGTTAAGGTTAAGGTGTCCAAGGTACTCATTCGAAAGGTCTTGAATAGACCTTTCCATTGATACCAATATCGGTTCAGAGAGGCTCTGCACAAGGGGTGTATGTACACTTGTTTGACACACTGTATATAATTTTAATATCAGAACAACTTCGTTCGGAGTAAAAAGTTGCAAAGTTGCTCATGAGTCACTTTGATTAAAAGTGCACGCCTCTGTTGACAACTACGAATTTGAGGTTGTGAAAGACTTCGTGTATTTTGGAGCCAGCACTAACACCAAGAACAGTTTCAGCTTGGAGATCAAGCGTAGGATAACTCTTGGCAACAGCTGCTGCTTTGGGATCGGTAGGCAACTGTGAAGCATATCCTGTAGAACGAAATTCACACTCTATAAGTCACTCATCGTGTCCGTCCCGCTATATACATTCCTCCAAACATGGGTAATGACGAAGACCGATGAGACCGATGTTTGAGAGGAAAATTCTCCGAACAATATTGGGCCTCTTTGTGACGATCTGTATGAGCTATATCCTGACTTGGTCAGGTGGTCAAAAGTTTCCATTTAGTTTTGAATGCAAATTGCATTTAGTATTCCTTTATTCACACCATCCAATGTTCCAGCGAAAAAGGCATTTGATCATGGCACAACGGACTACCTTAAACGGCGGGCATATCTCAGATGGAAGGACCAGGTGAAAGGCCTTTTGAGAGCACTTGGTGTAATCAACTGGAGCCAGCACACACTTACTTAAAAGAAATGTATGCATACATTATTGTATTTTGATAAAAATATAATGAAAAAATGTTTTTTTTAATAAAAAATAATTTGTATGCACACAGAAAATGATGCAGTAACAGGAAATTTCGATTTAATATTTTAGTAAATTTTGTTATTGATTGTCTTTCCAACTAAGCTGTCAGTGTCATAAATCAGACAATTTTTTTCATAGGCTTTCGAGTTTTTTAACGAAACCTTCAAAGTTTAAAGTTAAAAAGTCCTTAACTTTGCTAATTCAGAGCCTTTGCAAAAAAAAAACCCATGTCCGAGACGAAAAATTAAAATTTTGTCGATTTGCGTTATTTATTCAACCAGCGAATATTATATGTACAAACCTATCGGAACGTAGCTTAAGCTTAAAAATTTCAAAAATAAAGTATCTGCAATGGAACGTGCTTAATTTCGTTCTAAATAATATTTCAAATTACCAAAATACTCCATCAAATTTGCCACAATAAATCCAGGGATTATAATTTCCTTTGATATCCAAGTCTAAATTGCCACATCCGACATTTTTCACTCACACGCTACTTTGAACTTGCGTTAAGCCATTTGAGTCCACATCATAAATAAAAGCCAAAATACCAATGAAACACTCAATAAATTTGCCAAGCCGATGTACTTTCACCACATCCGCCCGGAGTAAATCAAATGTACAAATCCCAATTTAATTTGACCAAATGAATCAAATTCAACTCCAACAGCGTCGAAGTAATGCCGGCCACAGGTGTAATGCCAAAGCGGAAATGTAATTTTCAAAATACTCTCAAATGGTAATAGCACAAAAAAGAAGAAAGAATACAAAAAAGCAAAAAAAAAAAAGAATACAAATTTCAAATGGCACAGCCAGAGCAAGAAGGTGAAGGTGATGAGGACGACCGTATATAATCACACAGCCATGCTAAATGCCAACGCCTCACCGGCAACGGAACGTCATGCCCACATCAAATGGCCTCTGAGTGGAACATGGACGAAGTCTGCATGAAAAAAAAACGACTGGAAAAGAAAACCAACGAAAGGACAAACAAGAAAAATCTAATCAAATCTAATCCAGGAAGTAAATCGCGTATTTTTTCTACTTTCCTTTTTTTTCGACATTTCTTTGGCTTAACATTTTCTTTTGTTGCAACGGCAGGGCAATGAAAAAGAAAAACGAAGAAAATTATTTAAAATACACGCCATAAAATGAGATGGTGCCCCGTGGTGGTGTTGGTGGTGGTGGACTCCTTTCTTGCCAAGCGCACGATATGAGGGTGCACCAATGTAATTTTGGCTTATCTGCGGGCACAGAAGAACCAAAGAAAGAAAGGAAAAAAAAATTAAATGAATTTGATTTACGTTTTTAAAGCCAAATAACCACCTTCCAATTAGGTTTTCGGTGTGGCGCAAGTGGACTCGTGGGCATCCTTGAATTGAATTGACAGCGGCGCGCGTGTATGTGTCTCAGGGAAGCTGTTTCGATAGCAGCAGAAACAGCAACAGCAGCCGGAATAGCGAAACACTTAAACCGCACCGAGCGCACCTGCCGTCCACTGATTTCACTTGCAAATTAATGGGAAATTAGAGGGAAAGTCGTAAAAAGGACATTTGTGTGAATTTTAAAAGCAAATTTAGACAGGACTTCATTAAACGTGGATTGGCCTGTGATTGATTGTGTTGTCTGGCGGGTGACATTTCGGGAGGGTGTGTGGGGTTAGTCATAAAGTATAATGGTTGGGTGAAAGCGATTCAATTACTCTGCAAATTTGGTGACTGCAGAAGTTAATGGAATATTTTGCGCAATTGAACTTTTGTATGTGATCGCCTATTGAAACGAAAATTGCATTTGAGACCATTTGTTTTGTCTGTATGCGTCTACCTTTGCACTAAGTAGGATTACTTTTGCAGTACGAATTAGCCAATGAAAAAGCCAGGCCTTGACATTCACTTACGTGATTGAACAAAAGCTCCAGCGAAATTTGTAAAGTCTTTCGTCCTTAAAGTGTTAAATTGACTGGCAATGTCCTTTAGCCTGCCTCGATTTTCATCAATAATATCTTCACATTTAGCTGCTTATGTCTTCTTTAAAACGCATGTAAATTTGATATGGCTTCCAACATGAAAAGCTCACCCGGCCCTTCAATAACAATCAATAAAAAAATTGCAAATCATTCTTTTGTACCCGAGGATGGCGTGGTAGGTATAGAAAAGTATATATATTCTTGATCAGTATCACGAATGGAATGGAAATGACCCGGAACAAAATGGAATTGAAACAAAAACAGTAATCAAACGGGAACGATATGGAAGTGGAACAGGGACGAAATGGAAATGAACCGCAACAAAATAGAAATGGAACGGGAATTAAGTGTAAATGGAACATATCGAAAAACTATCGCAAAAATGCCAATTAAACGATAGTTTGAATTAGAATTTTATGTTATTTAAGGTCGCGGAGTTCACGTTGGCTCACAGAGTGGTCTCACGGGCAGATACTTTCAATTCTGGGGGTCCACGGAAAGCTTGACGGGAGGTTAAAATCTACGTTAGTTTAGAATTGTGCAATTTTAACAAAAATCACCAAACTAGTGAATACCCCTAGTATAATTCCACCCTCAAATACACGAAATTATAAAAGGTTTCTATACAAAATTCCCTCCTAATGTGATAATTTAACAACAAAAAAACTTCCCTACCGCATCGTAATCCTTTTATGCGATCACTCGACTGAGAAGCAATTTATGGAACTCTCTCAAAGAGGCGGTACAACACATTAGAAACTGCAGTTTAATTCAATTGTATGGCAACTTTTTTCATGTCCTTGTTTAAAATTTTTCGTTTCCTTTTTTGGGTTTTGTTATGCTTCTTTTATTTTGTTTTTGTTTTTTCTTTTTTTTTTTTACTGCAAATGACAAAATCAAGCCAAAACAAAATAAAAATGCCCCCAAAAACTAAAAGGACCAATTTAGCCAAAACGTAGCCAAAATTGCCTCCGCAATTGTAGCTGTAGCCGCCCTCAGCAGCCCTCAAACGAAATTCGGCACTTAACTTCATTGCGACAGAAACGTAAATTTTGTGCGTCCGACTGTTGGGGCGATAAAAACTTTTTCCACTTTCGTGTGTCCTTTCCTATTGTATGTGTGTGTGTGTGAACGTTTGTGTATATATGCGACTACGTGTGTGTGTGAGTGTGTCCTTTATTTCTGTTGATTTAATTTTAAAAGGCGGTAACGCGCACGCCGCCACTCGCGTAGTCTGTCCATTCTATTATGCTGCACCGCCGCCACCACCACCACCCCTTCCTTGGCATCCTTTATTTATATTTTATTATTCGGCAGCAGTTGATTTCACAAAAGAGGCAGCGGTTTCGGCTGCCACGACAACGACAACGACAACGACGACGGATGGTTTTTAAGTGCAAATTGGAATGCCTGCCAAAAGGACTCGGGCCTGCAGTTGGCTCCTTTTTGGCTGACAATGTCATTCATTTGGCAGCGTTGAGCGGCAAATCATCAACTAAGTTCCGTTGCTGCGCGACAGTGCGTCTATGACTGTATGTGTGTGTGTGTAGGTTGCTTGAATTTGTGGTTGCCTTGCTATTGTTGTTGTTGCTTTTGTGTTGCTGTTGTTGTCAATTTAATGAATTAATGTGAATTTTATGTGAAAAGTTGTAAAGTAAACGCACGCACACACTCTGCGGCAATAGGCGCAGGTCCTTGGACCTCGTTGCGTCGTTGCTGGCCTTGCTCCATTCCAACAACAACAACAACAGCAACAACAACAGCAACCATCAACAAAAGCCGAAAGCTTTTAAAAGTGAATTAAATGAATTTATGCGGTTAATGTACCTAGGTGGCGGCTGCCAGCACCACTCACTGGGCCAAATGAGGGCATCTGCATTTTTGTTGTCCTTCTTCATGCCGCTTAAAGGAATTATCTAAACATGCCTTTGTAAGGATTCAATTGAAAATTTCCGCGGTTGTTGAAAAGTGAAAATTCTCTATAATGTCTTTTATTTAATCAACTTCTGGGCAGAATATTAAAAGACCATTTGAAAGTTGCGCCGTAAAATTTGTTTGATTTGATTTGGGCAACTTTTTTTCTTGGGTAGATTCTAATGCAAATGAATATAAAATAGAAACACTTGTTGGTAAGAAAAAAAATAAAATTATTTTCCAATTTCAATACGTATACATTTTGAATAATAATTTTCCTTCATTTAATATACTCTATCCTTAGGGAAGCATGGTCCATGCCTACATAAGAAATTTCACAGACTCAATTGAGAATTCCAAAAAACTGTTTTTGATAATCTATTAGTGTTTCATGTGTATTTGTTCCATTATTTGACAAATACAAAAGCAAAAAGGTAAATGTCACAAATTAACGATACCAGTTTAAACACTACTAGTGAAGTTCGCTAGTTTCAACCCCTTGCGAACCTACAGTATATTGTCGAATCCGAACGGCGAGATTTCCAAACTAAAAAAAGCCTTTTCATGACAAGTTACTATCGGAAGTGCTTGCCGGGAGACTGGCGGTCTACACAAGACAAATTTCTGCGTGAGTCTAATCCTTTACCTTCTGATCGTGAGGTAAAGGCACTGAGGACGCCACGCACGCAGAGAAAAAACATGGTTGGAGCATGATCGCAGAGATCATACATTTTTTGCTACAATAATATTATGATTGTAGCAAGCATTTATGGTTGGGGTGACAAAGCGAATGATTTCAGAAATCATAATATGATGCAGGCAATAATTAACATGATTGGATATTCAATAATGATAATGACAATCATATAATGGTTGGCCTGAATGAATACTCACGAAAATGTCTTATTATTAGTATATGCATGCATTTAGAACATAATAAATGTAAGGCAGTAGTAGCTAAACGTGCTAACGCGCTTCGTCAGCAACCCAAGTGTCCCGGGTTCAAATCTCGGCACGGCCAAACGTAAGTAAGTATAGAAAAATTTATATGAACTTTTATTTCTTTAATATAATATAATAATCAACTAATATTACATTGAAATATTAATAATATAATTTAAAATAATTAAAAAGTAGATATTTAAATATTATTAAAAGTTAACTAAAAATTGGTTTACATGATTGTAACCATCATCTACATTTTGGCTGCAACCATGTACATTTTTATTCCACAATCGTGTACATTTTGGCCGCAATCATGTACATTTTGGCTGCAACCATGTACATTTTCAGTTTCCAATCATGTGGATGGTTGGTGCAATCATTTCGCCAATCATAATATGTTCCCCTTAAAATACTGACTGGGTCAACCATGTTTTTTCTCTGCGTGCGGTTTCGGCTCATTCAAATCTTCTAAAATACTATTAGCATGCTTTTCACGGAATATAAGAGTATCAAAAAATGTTTTTTTTTATAATATGACATCTACCCGCTAAGTCTATCTGCTATCATCTGAACTGAAAATAATTATTTGTTATTAAATTAATAGTATTAACCGTAGAATTCCTTCAACAGTCTTCGAACAGTGCGAAAAAAATTTTCAGTAAAAGGGGTTTTTCAAGTGCAGTGGAAAGTATGAAAGAGGATTTTCTGGCACTGATTCTGGCACTGTGTTTAGTGAGTTTTATGGCAAAAATTTAAAACGTACCAAAAACAAAATTTTAAATTCATTTTTTTTCCTGTTTGTTAAAAAAAATCTTTGTGCACAAATCATTGTATTTTGGTACATAGAAACTAAAAAATAGTAATTTGTTGTAAAGGGTTTGTAAGGACGAGTAATCTAGTAAGTAATACGCAATTCGTCTAAACCAAAGGTACTCAGAATCTGCAGGAATAACTGAAGTTCCTCGAGTCAACAAACAAAATTGTTAGCCAGAAAAGGATACCGAACAGGGATTGTCATTTGTGAAAGTTGCAGAAAATTTTAATTGAATTTGGATTTTGCATGTCAACATCACAAGCCAGGCCAATTTGAAGTTTCCTCTGTACTCGGAAAAAGTTACGTAAAAAAGAAAGGAAAATTGTAAGAGAGATTCACCTTCAAAGCAGGCCGGTATTCGTGTTGTCACTATTAGGCTTTCATTCGAACTTGTCATTCGCATAATCCAAAAAAATACTGCATCCACTACAAGTTTAACCATTCCAAACTCTTCGAACATAAAATTCTAAAAAAAAAAATGGCAGATCTTTAATTGAATTGTACGAAAAATGGTACAGGATTTTTTTTTCGGAAGAAAATGTGGCAGAAGAGAAATGACAGAAAAAAAATGTTGCATGGCCTTTTAATGTTTGTCTGTTTTCCTTAGTTTAAATTGCAACTTTTGGTTTCGGTTCTGGCATTAGGTTTTGCTGGTGAAATGGAAAGACTACATAAGAATTAGTAATACGTTAAAGTGGTTTCGCTGGTTACATTTTCTGATCTGGAAAATTGTTTTAGGATATTCTTCTCAGTTGAAACTTTTGCTCATCTTGAGGAGTAAGGAATGACACAGTAAAATTATTTTTATAATTTGTATAATTCGGCTGTATATAAAATCAACGGGATATAAAATAACATATTTCCCAGCACCAACTATGCAACCAACATACATAACACCGTAAACCCAAAATCAAATGCACACAACAAAAGGCGCATTTTGCATATTTCTTCAATTTCCATCGAGAATTTTCCCACAAGACAGCCGTTGCAGGTAAATGCCAATGAACTGAGTCTGCAATGCTTTTCCGTTGTTTAGATTTATATGTGAAGGTGGCGGCGAGAGCATCTCAATGGTTTATTTTTGCCTGCATAAGTGAAAATATATATCCGAAACGACCCGCCAGTCGTCTGCAGTTGTTGTGTGTGCGAGGGCGCTTTTGTATTTCTTTCGTTTTGGTTATGTCTGCACATCACGGCTGCTTTATCGGAGCACAACTACGGAATTGATATCCTTTTGTTGTCTGCGATAAATCCGCAATTCATCATGCATCACAGCTTGGATGCAGAACTGTGCTGTGTGCTGTGTGCGGTGCGGTTCGGTGTTGTTTTGTGTAGTTGATGTCTGCAGCAATGCGTTGCATAGAATCGCTTTCATCATCAGCAGCACCTGTCATTTCCATAATTTCCGACAATAAAATTAGATACGCTCTCCTCACCTTGCCGAGCCACCCAACGACAACGACGACATGACGTTGGCCAGACAACCCAATCAGGATCAAAGAACGGCGAAGGATTTTCAATGATAAATATGCCTGGCTGAATGAACGAATGAAGAAAAGGAATCAATGCGAAGCAGCTGCTTAAAGTTTGGCGAGGCGAGAGTGAATTGTGAATAATGCAAAGGACGAAATTCAAACGTATAGAGAGGAATCAAATTCAACACATGCACGCAATAAACTAAAAATATATTTTCATCCTGCTTAAAAAAAATAATTCATCACCTTTTTTTTTCTTGCCTCATATTTCATATTAAACATTTCTGCTGCTCCTTAATTAATTTAAGCTACCAGCAGCACTCAAAGGACTCGTTATCCGTTTTATTATTAAAACAAAATTCATGAAAAAAAAGAGAGAAAAAAAATGATTAGTAAACAAAAGCACGAGCACCTCATAAGGACTTAACGGTGTTATTAGCCTAAATGTGTGCATGTGTTTCGTGTGTTCAATTATTGTCGAGCCTTCACATCACATCGCTCACACAAACACACACATACACATGCGGAAATCCCCTACATATACACGAATACATGTTTATGAAATATAATTCACTCACCACTGTCCACCACATCAGCACACAAAAAAGGACTCAACGGACTCATATGGCGCGCATTAAAAGCGAGACAGTAATCTCACGCAATTAATCGGATACACTCTGCGCCGAGCTGGGCAGCGAACAAATTGTAATGCATGGAAAGCGGATGGAATATCAAAGTATATACATTTAATACACTGTGAAAAAAAAACGAAATTTCAATCAAAATCAACTGACTGAGTGTAGACAATTTGCAGAACAGTGTAATTGTCAGAAGAAAATGTAATTATATGAAAGGGTCAATAGTGGAAAGGGTTCACGATATCAATGCATTAATACTAAATTTGATTGGAATGAAATGAAAATATGGAATTAAAATACCAAGCAAAGACACTTGAAAGGCCAAATGCCATAGAAGTAATATTTTTTCTCACTAATAAAACCAAGTACGGAAAATAATTACGGTCCAGGCGCGTGCATAGTGAGCCGAAATATACTAAAATGTAGAAGTACCTATCTACTAAGGCAGCAGCAATTCTTGGACTTTGGGTTTGCTAATATTTTTCTTTGAATTAACCGAAATCTAATGATGACCTTTCGTAACATGACACACATGTGTTACTACACATGGCCAGTAACAGAATTAAGGCAAACGCAACGCAACGCAATACAAATGAAAGGCATACAAATGAGTGAATTATGATTATGATTATTTTCTTTGCTTGTTGTTGTTCTTGTTGTTGTTGTCATATTAGAAGGTATTTGTATTTGTTTGGTGAAAATGCCTACAGATTTCCCAAAATTAATGGCATATAAGTGTATGAATATGAATATGAAGAAGATGCGTTGATGCTCTTACGAAATGATCGTCTTATGATGAGAAGATATACGTATGTGGAAAATAAGTATGATTAAAACTGATTGAGGCATGGCAAAAGCCTACTTACATTAAGCGAAATTAATGTGGTTTTCCGTGAAATTTTGCTTATTTACAATTTCCATATCCTAGAAGGATAATTTTAGTTAATCTAATATAACGTTGGATAAAATTCAAGTTTCAATGGCACGTAAGAGTGTGAAATTAAAAGAAAAAAAATTGTTACTCATACGTCATGTATACCACTATGCGACAATTGTTTTATGTGCCGTATGAGTAATTTTTACAGAAGACAATTTCATTTATTTTAGAATTTTTTGAGGTTTATTCTCCCCAATTTAATAGTTAATAGGTAGCCTGCCCTGGTTGAAACATGCCCAGCTGTTGGACAGTGACAGTGCTGACGTTGTTTTCATCGATGACGATGTAGGTAACCTTATTGTGAAGAGGAAAAAATTATGCCACATCATAGCTGAGCTGTCCATCTTTTGGACACAGGCTCTGATAATCTTATGGACACTGGGATTAGTGTAGTTCAAGCATTAAATTGTCATTATGGTGCTACCGAAACTTCCACCCGATACATTCTTCCGAAATATCCCTCTCCGAACACCTTCTGAGATAGCAGCCGAACATCTCAGGGAAATAAAGTCGAAAAATGTCAAAATCTAGACAAAGATCAACAGAAACAATCAGAGAGAGTCGCAAAAATATAAGTTAGACCAGAAAAAGGAAAAGCAAACACCCAGAAAAATGATGCAAAGATAAACTATCGTCTAAAAAGTCAGAGGAGAATACCGACTTATGCATAATTTGCTGGAAATTTGTTGCGAAAAATGACCAGCACCAATTAAATCGTTCATTGGAAATGTTCTGATATGCGTGATATTTACATCTCGTTGAAACATTGCATTTCCGTTTACGAATACAAATTCTAAAGAATTCGAAGCTTTATCAGATCCCACAATTACCCCACTGTTCACATCAAGCGGTAATCTGTATTGCTCATATGGTTGGTCTATGTCATTATATCAATCGAGTTCATAGAATTTTTATACCCCCATACTCACTGTGGCAGGGTATACTAACTTTGTCACAACGTTTGTAACGCCCATAAGGGCGAGTGTCCGGTATGGAAAAGTATATATATTCTTGATCAGCATCACCTCCTGAGTCGATTTAGCGATGTCCGTCTGTCTGTCCGTCTGTTCGTCCGCACGATAGCGGTCGCAGTTTTGGAGATATCGACTTGAAACTTTGGGTACATGTTTTTTCGTGAATACTGAGATCAAGTTCGAGAATCAGCCAAATCGGATAAAAACTGGGCGTGGCTACCATACACCGGAAAAAAAGGTAAACATTTTTCAAGTCCGAAATCGATTGGAAATGTTTCGAAACGTATTTTTGACATGGTCCGAGGTTCCGAAGCCACATATATAAGGGTCTAAATGGGGTCTTGAGACCAATTTTTTTTTTTTGGTTTTTTTGATATGAAATTTTTAGAATTGGATTTTGGACATGGTTCGGGCTCCAAAACCACTTATAATTGGCTCAAAATAGGGTCTTGAGACCACATTTTTTTATGTTCGAGGTACTTCTTCCTACTGTGTGGGGGTATTTCAGCTTCGGTATAGCCGAAGATAGTCCACTCTCTAGTTTTAAACTGCATATAATTTTGTCACAGTGGTGCAATGGTGGGGCTTTAGCTTAATTTCCATTTATTTCAATTCAATTTATTTTTATTTATTCCCATGTTTTATCTCTTTTCAAGAAATATATTTATTTAATAAATATTCTAAAGCTGATGTGCTTACTTTATTTTAGAACTTTTAAACTAGCGTGTTGTAGGTGTCCAACAGGTGGGCAGACATTTATTGGAGTCGTGTTTTTTTTTGGAGCCTTCACCAAATTGACTGTGAACATTTTGTTGCATGAAATACTAGTTAGCTGTTGTCCTTAGCTTTATATTAACCTTCGTAAAATTATGTTTACACGAAAACATGTCCAACAACTGGCCCTTACTTTTAAGACTGTCTTGTGACAGATGGTGTTGTTATGCATATTACATAAGCTTTAGAGCATGGATTAGATTAGAGAATGTAGATTAAAATAATAAAATTAATTCCATGAGCTATTACACTCATAAAAGTAATGTCTGCATTTGAATGTATACAAATTATACGAATTGAAAATAAGTAGCTCACCTACCCAGTTATTATACCCACTCCCTGTAACCTTTCACCTGCAAAACATATGAGCCGAAAATAGTTTTTGATAAGCTTTGAGCAGAAATTTTGAACGCAAATTTCAGTAATTTCACTTTAACTGTCGGGAAATAGAAAAGAAGAAATAAAACTAAACCAAAGAATAATAACAAAAAAAAAGGAAAAGAAATAAAAGCGAAACGGAACGAAAGAAAGTTCGTTTACTTTTAATGATACTTGAAAAGTTTTTACATCATTGCGATTTACGTTTTTATGTACGTAAGTACATATACCTACAGTGGTATGAAGTGAATTGGAGTAGACCGAAGCACTGAAAGAAACGCCATCATCATCGGCGTCGCCTGCCACTGCTAAAATTGTGAAAAACTTTGCACTTAATCTATTCAAAAGTTCGCTTGTTTCATAAACTTCAATTCGCTCGTTGTGCACGTTACTCCTTCTTTAGCGGAAACCAATGATCAACATCGCCGCCAATACAGCACTCCTCACCTACGGCATCGCCATCGCCATCATCATCATCAACAGCAGCAGTAGCAGCAGCCAAGGCAACTCAAAACTTGACTTCAATTTCTTGCAGAAACTTTCGATGTCTTTGCCGCTTTCGTCTTTTGTACCGCGAATGACAAATCAAAAACGCATTCAAATGCGACGCTCAAAATTCGGCAAGAAACTGCAGGCAGCATGCAAAAAAAAAAAAAACCCCCCGCACAGACACAAAACGCAGACCGCGTTTATAGGGGAAGGATGAACTGGAGAGGAGGGTGTGTGTGTATGTGTGTGTAAAACCAAAAGTAGTGAAAAATGAGACTTACGACTTTTGTCACACCCACCACTTGGCACTGTAATTTATATTTCGCTTGCGTTTTGTGGCTACGACGAAAAAAAAAGTGCCAAGCACCGGAAATGTGCCAAAAGAAAAGGAAATGAACGAAAATTTGTATGCAAAAGTATTGCGGCAAAGTACAATCCGACTGACAGTTTAGCATCTTGACGCAGTTTGTTTAAGATTATTGCAGGGTAAAGTGTTGAGGGGCCTTGAATGGTTTTTGAATTTTTGCATTATAAGTTCGGCTGAACGTATGTAGATCATTCGTTTTCTTTTGTTGAGTGAGTCAATCTATGGTTGTCGGTGGTTGAGTACAACTTTTATAAATTCCGCACCACTTACCGACTTACCGCCACCTTAAGCTGGAGAAGTATTGTATTCGATATGTGACAAAAAGAAGAGTTCTGACTACAAAACGATCAACGTCAACGCCTACAAGAATTGGACTGGCATTTACCGAAATTGGCGACTCAAATTTCCACATGAGTCCAAATTTAGTCTTAAAAATTGTATGTAACCTTTTTCGACCTATTTAGAAGTGTGTTTGAACCATCGGACCATGTCCAAAATCCTTTTGTAAACATTTCCAGTCGAACACAATAATACAAAAATTTTAAAAAGATTTGGAAAATTTAATTTTTTTTGTGGCTTTTTGAAAGATTCTTTTAGTTTCGGTCCTATTTGGCTGATTATCCAACTTGATTACTGGAGGAGAAAATTTTGTACCCAAAGTTTGAAGTCGATATCTCCAAAACCACGACTGTGGAAATACAGACATACAGACGAACATGGACAAATCGCTTCAGATTTGCTGATCATAGCTGATCATTTCGATAATTGAAATACTGACTGATCGGCCTACACTCAAGTATATCTTAGCAGTTCCCTGGTAATTCAAAACATTATTATTAAAATGGGTGCGGCACCGGTCCAACATTCCGTTTTGCTGGAGATTGCAGATAATGTCACCTTGTATACGCGTATTAATTTTCCTAATTTGGCAGTCACGTATAAAAATCAAGAGCGTGGCACCAGTAAACATCTGTCAATATTTGAAATGGTTCTAGAATAGATAACCGAAAGCCTTGGTCTAAATTTGATTATAATAGTGGAGTCATAATGGCAACCAGTAATAGACTTTTTTAAACTTTGGGTTGCCAAGTTCAATCCCATTATTATATGACTTGGATCTTAGAGTTGAAAGCACTATGGATTGTGCCGAATTTCAATGAAAAATATTTAGTGGGGCTTTGGAAAAATTTTAATTATGTGGACGGTGTAAGGTCCCTTTTGTCCAATTGCGTCCGTTTGGGTGAGTGTTGTATTTACTTCGTTATAAAAAACACTTGTTCAGTATTTTGTATTTTATGTTAATAATACTATTGAAATGTATGATTCCAAATTTTCCTTGAAATTATATTTATTCGAGAATTGATTTTATTCGAGAATTGATTTTCAAACATATCATTTGGCGACGAGAAAAAAAAAAAAGAAATTCATATTATGAACAAATTTAATTTAATTATGAACGATTTAATTGGTCAGCAGCAACAAATTATGTCGCAGCAGCAGCAATTTTTCGCTCAGATGTCGAGTCATCGTGAGGGAAGCTCAGCATTGGGTGAATCGAGTATTGCAACGTTGTACGTAGCGGTACCGAGGTTTCACCCATCGATGAGGAAAACACAATTTTTCATCTTACAAAACGCCATTGCAAGAGTGGAAGATGTTGGGAAGAAACGATCGTTTTTACTTTCTTGGATTGGGGATGATGCATTCAGGCTATTGCAATAGCTTGTGGGAACGCAGGCTTCAGATATTGTCGTACGAGGAGATAGTGACCAAGTTCGAGGATCATTACAAAACCAAAACGCACGTCATCAAGACAAGGCATGACTTTTATAAGAGACAGAAGCAAGAAGACGAAACTTATAAGCTGTGGGTTGCAGAACTTCAGGGAATGGCAAGAGAGTGCAATTTCGTTTGCAGAAGAACAGACTGTAATAGTGAGTATGTAGATGAGCTAATAAGAGATTTAATAGTGAGCATAGGTTACTTTTTGGACCCTATAGTTGGTCCAAACGATTACCCAGTGTTTGTCATTTCTACTTTCGACAGTAATAGTTAACACATTGTATTCTATTCAAAAATTCCGTATCTATATGGATATCGTTAGTAGTACTTGATTGAACAGAGGCCCTGGTAGAAATCCACTCATCGAATTTCAAATCTGATCACATCAAAACTACTCAAATTATTATAAAATTTTACTTCATTTACGGCGCAGCATTTTTATAAGGAATGTTCCATTGGAGTTTGAATTTCCGTTTCAATGTCACTTTGTACCTCCAGTAATTGCATATTTAGCAGAAGAATTGACTAGCAGAGTACCAGATGTAATACAAAACATGACTGAATTCAAATCATCTTCAGCCCGTGCAGAGCATCAACTATTCTAATTAACTTCTTGCATTTC
The DNA here is from genome assembly GCA_951394025.1 of Heteromyza rotundicornis. Lineage (NCBI taxonomy): Eukaryota > Metazoa > Arthropoda > Insecta > Diptera > Heleomyzidae > Heteromyza > Heteromyza rotundicornis. The sequence goes on from OX596012.1 coordinate 63,586,646, forward strand.
ACATGAAAATTAACTTTCAAAGGCGATTTGAATATGCTTATGAATGTGTGTGTGTTTCCCAACAACTGGCGAGATAATTAAAAAATATAAATTCATTTCAATTTCCGGACAATAAGCTAAAATCCCCGTGAGTGTTGTTAACCTGATGCAGGCAGGCGCAAGTAAGTATCTACGTAAAAAGCACATTTGTAGTTATTTCCCACGCGAACACTCAAAACATAAAGAGCAATAAATTAAAAGCAAAGCCAAACGAACAGCAGCAGCAGCTGAAGGGGGGCGGAGAATGATGAAGAAAATGGCTAGGAGCAGCTAACGACGCACATAGAAGTTTAGTAGTCCAAGGAGAAATGCTGAGTGCTGCGCTTCAGGTGCAAATGGAAAATGTAATTATTTTTAAAGATATTCTAAAAAAAATTAACACAAAAAAAATACTCTAATATAAACAACAACAACAACTACAGCACTGAGAACATTTCAAAACAAGCTCGCAGGCAAGTGGGAAGACACCAGAACATTCAATTGCTAAATGCTAATGAGAGATGAACTGGGAACGGGACAGGGCGACTTGAGGGAAGGGTGTGTGAGTGCGAAGAGCCAGCAACAGTATTTGGGGCGTTTGTGTATTCTACAAATGACCATGGTCGCGTTGAATCATAGAAAATAAACACGAAATCCTCGTAAAGCAGAAAATGGCACAAATAATTCAAACGAACGAAACGAAATGAAATGAAATGAAACGCAGCGTCAATATGAAGCGATGCTCATTAATTAAGCCCAAAGACGGGCCAAAATGGGCTAACAGAATGTCAGATTGCCGAGATGAGTGGTGCGGCAAGGCAAGGTCGAAGGTTTGCCTTTCCGTCCGTCTGTCCGTCTGCCCATTCGTTCATTCGTTTGTCTGTCTGCCCTCCAGTTGTTGAGTGATGGATTTTTTGTACTTCTAGCTGGTACGTTGGCAAGTAGGTTATGTGCCTTCTCAGTTTTGGCTGATTTGCTTTTGTTTCGTGCGTTGGAGTTCGTTTCTTGTTCTCCCCGAAAATTTGTTTGCCTTCCCAATGTTGATTTTATATTTTAGCTCAAATTTTTGCTCCTTTTTTCCCTTCACCACATGCTCGGAGGGTTGAGTTCCTTGGCAAAAGTCGAAAATTAAATTATTAATTTGTTGTTGGCTAGGACTTTTGTATGTTTGCATTTGTGTTTGGTCGGCGGCAGCGTTGGTGGCGGCTGCTGCTGTGGCCGCTTTTGTCGAAATTTATTTCGTTTGCTGATGGATTTTTGCATTTTGTTGTTTGTGCAGTTGATATGTTCTTGCGGGAGTTTTCTGGCTTACCATAGCGTTAATTATTCATAAATGAAGCCTGCCATGTTTGGGGGATTTTTTCTCGACTTTACTTTTGATAAGTAAAGTGTGTTGATTTGTTGTATTCTCTTTTATTTTTGAATTTTTTTGCTTTTGGTCTAGATGATTTGTTTGTTGTATTTTGCAAATGGCGCAAAGTGTTCTTTGATTGCAGTTAATGTTGCTCTTCTAGGGTTTTTTGTTAGTTAATTTTTTTGTTATGATGTTAATTAGTGCGTATAAGTTTCACAATTAAAGACTATTCACAACATTTGAGAAAATATGTTCATCTAAATGACTGCAAGGGCCGAATCAAAAATAGGTTAATTCTCTCATTGAAAGGAAAATGTTACGCTTACTGTCCCTCAATTAGGCTTGAATCTACATATATATACACAGGGTTTCTTGGACTAACAGAGTAGTAATTTGGAAGCTGATTCTTAAGGTAGAGAAATGAGAAATATAATACAAGGGAGGCGGAGTGTAGTACTCCAGTAATTAGCTGGAAGGGAATGTTTGAGAAAAAGTAGCTTACAGCTCATAACTTCTGAACTGATGCAGCTGGAAAAAGAATTTTGGAAAAGATATTGAAGCAATAAATAGAAAGGATTAAACGGCATTATCTCAAAAAATTACATAATTGTCTACAAAATACTTCTAAAGCACCGGTTAGACTAGGCTAACATTTTTCCAAATATATGTAAAATACATGCAGAAAATGAAAATATTGGTTCAGTTACATACAATTGAAAATATCTGAGGTATTTGTGAAATATTCGCCAAGTATGAACGGGGCTTAAGTGTCCTTTTCTCTCTGATTTGCTTGTTTCTATTTTCATATACGTGGATTTGCCCCAGCTAGTAATATTATTAAAGCAACCTTTAGCTAGTATTTTGCTTATTTATGTCAATGCTGAACAAAGGCCCCTCCAAATAGCTCAACTTTCAGAGACAATTCAGTAAGAGAATCATCTATATTTATCTACTGGGTACTGGCATTAAAGATAGACTTAACCTAAACTTAATTACAGGTAAACGAATCAAGTTAATTTTAAAATTGTATGCAGATATCAAGATTTCATAAGAACATCATCATAAGAAGATGCCTTAAAGCATATTCCCGAGGAACTCTCGATTTCAAATTAATAGTTTTGTCAAACATATAAAACCCCCTGCACGTACGAGTACGACATAAATAGGTAAATAGCCCATCGTAGCTCGGAATCGCACTAACAGTAGTCGGGGTACCCTTCCGTAAACCACCCAACGCTAATTTCCAGCAAAATCGATTCACCAGGGTCAGTTTAAGCATTTGTGGGCGTGGTAATAATCGGAACAATTTTCTGCATAGGCCGTCCTGCGGACCATTCAATTAATCAATCAATCAATCAAGTTTTCTGAGAGTCTACTTTTTATAAAAAGGCCCTTTGAGAAGACTATCGGAGGGTCGCGTAATATTAAATTATTTTTCTGTATTTTTTTATCAATCTGAAACGTATTTTTATTTTTTCTTTAGTGTACTTAGTGTACCTTCTTTGCCTACTGCTGGAGTTGTCACGCACATTCTGGGATAATTTATCGTTCACCGATAACATCGACATTACTTCACTGGCCGATGTGGTTTAAAGCACGTCTAGTGTAGATATTTGATTTTGATTTTTTTCACACAGACTTAAACTTACAAGGATTATTTCACTACGGTTAATTTCAAATAAAATTCAACTTACGATATTTCTCCGAAGGGTGTGAAAGCATCTTTCAACTGTTGTGTTTCAATTTCTGCGCTCAAATCTCCAACAAAAATGTGAAACTGTTCTGTAAATAAAAAAGCAGAAAAAAAGGACATCAATGAAATGTTTTAAATTTCCTATGTAAGTGTATGTAAATATTTTAAATATTTTACTTTTTTGGTTAAGTGCAAAAACGTATACTTGCATCAGCAACCGCCAACCGCTTAAAACTGAAATTTCATCCGTGCAATTTCGTAGCGACATTATCAAATGCGGCTAATGTCATAAGTATAAGCTACTTGTGTCCGCCAAAAGCGATTGCAATGGCTGGTGTCATCGTCTGCTGTGTGTTTGCGTGTGTATAAAGTGGAGCAAGTGTTGTGTGCTGTGGTGATAGTGTAGTTGTGTTGCTGTGACGCTATCACATAGTTGTAGCCGTAGAGGTTCTATCAGGCCAAACGATAAGTGTACGACGTGTCATGCGGCGTTGTACAGGCGAACGTGGATCGCCGGCAGTGGAGGACAAATGACAGCGTTTCGCATTACAAGGAAATTGCACTTGAGTTGTATGGCACAAACACAAAAACATACCGACCAACAAGCATACATAGAGCCAAGTGGACACACAGATAGACAGTCGGGAGTACTGACAACCAACAGGAACATTGTTGGGTAACATTTCCGCTGCTTTGATTGATTGCAATTGAGACTTGAGTCGGTTGAGTGAGTTGTGTTGAGTTTCGTACGTTGATACTTGGTGAAAAATAATAATTTCAGCTAAGCGATTGGGAGATTTATTCTAGTCTTCAATGTTTTTAATAAGAAACTATGAAATATTTCCTAAAAATATCAGAAATGTTATTGTTTTATTATTTTGCAATTTGTCTGCTCTTGTGCAAACAGCAGCCATCTGATAAAGCACACAAATCCCCAGCAAATCAGAAAACCTTTAGGAAAATAACAAATGAAATTCATAGCATTAAAAACGAGACCAGCTGAGAAAACAACAGGTAAGCGGAGCCCGCATAATGTCCGGCAATAGGATAAACACGAAATACTCGGAATAAATTTTTACCAAGCACAAGTGTTTACATTTGTACGCGCTGCGCACAAGTGGTGGAGTGAATGGTGAAGTGAGGAGTTTTTGGCTATTTTGCTGGATAGACGGACAAGCGGTTGACGGGAGGTATGAATGGACGTTCGGACGACCGCAACTCAAACTGATGTAGTACAGGTTGATTTTTTTTGCGTAGTTTTTTGTTGTTCTTGTTGTTGGATTGTGGCCAACATGGCAGAAATTTACGCGAACGCGGCGAACCGCAAAAGTAGTTGAACAAACACAAAAACGCCAAAAAAAAAAAAAAAGCGCAAACACCAACACAAACACAGATGCTAACTAACCACACATACATGAATGCAGACGTACATACAAACATACACCAGCGTATACATACATATATACACGCTCACACATAAGCGTAAACAGGAGCATTTGATGTATTTCAGCGGAAATTATGCAGTGTGCACTTTTGGGGGGCCCATAATGCAGAAGCTTCTGCCTCATGTAATGTTACGGAGAACGACGACAACAACAACACGAAGCACAACAACAACAACTACTAGAACTACAACTACACCAACGACCGGTCCTCAAGTGGCGCTGTTCGTTCGTTCGCTCGAGTTGTGTTGAGTATGTTTATGTGAGTGGCTCTCATGAATTTGTACACTTAAAAATGCCACTCGAAATAAATCAACAAGAACTCCAGCAACAACAACAACAACAACAGCAACTTCAGCCAAAAACGTACAATTTTATATAGTTGGTGCACGGTTTTACCATTGTTGTAGTTGTTGTTGTTGTTGTTGCTTTCTGCTGTCGCTGACTGTATATTCTTGCCCAAAAAATGAGTTCAGCGTAAACAAATATCTTTTATTTATTTAATGTTTACCATTGTTGGAGCGGCACGGCACATTTCCAGTGCAGCAGGTACTTCGCCCGCACATCCTTTGCCCTTCTAAGGGCTGGGGGAAAAAAAATGTTCAACAGGCTCATTGAAAGTCATATCTACGGCGGCAGGATATTCAACTGGCACAGGATGCACGCCGTTTGCTTGTCTTTCCTATTAGTTTAACTCGAGTGCACGAGAAAATGCCAACAAACACAGTAGTCCGGCAAACAGACACAGGCCAACAATCACTAGACCCCGCTCGCACTCACAGGCAGCCATTTTGTGTATGACAGGCATTTACAACAAACACACACAAAAAAAAGGGAAAATACCCAGGTACTGTTTGAATAAATGGTAATTTTGGTAATTTTTCAAATATGCACGAACAATTACTTGCAGCATATCCTCACGGAGGAGCGGTATGATTGCATTCCAGCGATATGTGTGAGAAATTTAATAGTTGTTAAGGTCAACAACTACTTTTGAGTTAAAGGTCATTCAGTGGGGGTTAGTGTAGTGAGTGATAGTTGCAAAAACAAATACTTTTACTATTTTAAATAGTCCATATAAGGTATAAGACGACCAATGTTGCACCTAACTACAATTTCGAATTAAATAATCTACTACCTGTCCCCTTATTTAATAGTTATTTACATACACACATATACCACAAACCAACCACAGCCCACCCCCTTGCACCCAGAGACAACAGACTAATAGAAAATGTCGAACAGGTCATACACATTTTGAAATAATTTTACAACCAATAATGTGCATTTGCACCAACATGTGCATGTAAAACCGATAATGTCACAAAATTATACAAAATTATTATTCAATGACAGCCGCGCTGTCACATTCTGGCAATGCCAGTGCCGCCACAATGGTGGCCATCAACCGAGCAATACCAACGATAATACTACGTATAGCGTATACGAGTAAAAGGCATCAGAATGTCAACTGGTTGACTCGCACAAACCAAGCCAAACCAAACCAAGCCAACCCAACCCATTCCCCACCCCAACTGCAAATACTGTGCAGCTAATGATGATGACTTTCTCCATAAATTTCACTAACTGAGCATCGCGGTCTTTTTCGTCGTTGTTGTTGCTGTTGTACTTGTCATTGGAACTTTTAAGTTTGGTGAAAGGGCCATTATTTAACGTGGCGTTCGCGTCTGTTGAATGGTGGCAAATATTGCAAATTTATTTGGTTTTCGATAAAATATGCAATACGAATGAAGGTCATACTGACATGTGAATTGAAATTGATAAAAAAAAAATCATTTATAAAATTACATTTAATTTGAACTCATGTTTTTTTTAAGAGCTATCGGCTCCATATCTTGACATTCCTTCCATTTGGACGCTATTGGCCATCATCGGACAAAAAGCATACCTACTTCCGATAAATTTATATCAGTACAAAAATTTGAGGGCGTCACAGTGGGCAACCGTAAGTTTTCATAGTCAGCCCTCTGCCGATATCAGCGAAATCTACGAAACAGTGCATAAACTGTAGCATTTTAGAATACTATTCGCCATGTCCATTTTATATAAGGGAACAAACATACACACATTCATATATACTCACGAAAAGTTTTATACAATTTATAGAAAATTATCGAAAAGTTATCGAAAAGTTATCGAAAAATTATCGACAATATAACGAAAATATAACGAAAATATATCGAAAAGTTATCGAAATCTTATCGAAAATATATCAAAAACTTATCGAAATATATCACAAATTTATCGAAAATTTATCGTGAAGTTATCGAAAATATATCGAGAAATTATCAAAAATATATCGAAGAAGTTATCGTAAGTAAATTCATAAGAAATGTATAGAAAATTATCGAAAAGCTATCGAAAAGTTATCGAAGATATAATGAAAATATAACAAAAATATATCGAAAATATATCGAAAAGTTATCGAAATCTTATCGAAAATATATCAAAAACTTATCGAAATATATCACAAATTCATCGAAAATTTATCGTGAAGTTATCGAAAATATATCGAGAAATTATCGAAAATATATCGAAGAAGTTATCGTAAGTAAATTTATAGGAAATGTATAGAAAATTATCGAAAAGTTATCGAAAAGTTATAGAAAATATAATGAAAATATAACAAAAATATATCGAAAATATATCGAAAAGTTATCGAAATCTTATCGAAAATATTTCAAGAACTTATTGAAATATATAACAAATTTATCGAAAATTTATCGTGATGGTAAGTAAAGTTAAAGTTAAGTTATCGTAAGAAAATTTATAGGAAATGTATATAAAATTATCGAAATATTATCGGAAATATATCAAAAACTTATCGAAAATATATCTTAAATTTATCGAAAAGTTATCGTGAATTTATCGAAAATACACCGAAAAATTTACCGAGAACTTATCGAAAATATATAAAAAATATATCGAAAATATATCGAAGAAGTTATCGTAAGTATATGGATGTTAATGTAGCTTGAAGGTGATTCTCGTATTACTTCCTTCCAATTGATATCACATTTCTAATTCATATTTGAATGGATCATTATTTAATACATATTCATGAGCTAATTATATGGTCTGCAAAACTTTCTAATGCAGATTATCAATAATTTACACCGTAGGTATTCACTAAAATTGTAATATTCCTTTTATCAAGCATTAATATAGAGAATCAAATAGAAGGATTGTGTAAAAGTTCTTCTAATTTGGGCTTGCAATTTGTGGTAGACTTTCGTCAGAAACTCAATTCACCCACAAGCACATACATGTACACAACAAATTTTAGTATTATTATTTGTTGTATGCGAATGTTTTTGGCATTAATTAAGAGCGCGTTTACGCGAATACAAGTGCCATTGACATGTTTCAAATTGAAAATTCAATGCATTTCGATGTACGGCTCGCGAGTGTTAGCATAGAGTGCATATGAGTGCACAGTGCGATAGCGAATTGTTTGACAATTTATTGGTGATCATTTAAAATTGCTGACTGCAATCGAGGCGAAATGCAATTTCATTTAGTATTTTATTTTGAGGAATAATCGAAAAAAAAATCGCTAAGAGGAGGAGATTTTATATGTATGAAATATAATCGGCCGCCAAGTGAATAATAAATATGGAACAGCAAATTGCGCGAAATAAAAGAAGAATACAAATGCAAACAAACACACACACTCAAACACACACACAGGCACGTAACTTAAAAATACCCATTCAATTAATTTCGAGCGCATAAAAAAAATGCCATAAAACCAGGAGAGCCCTGACCCTTGGCCATTGCAAATAATAAAGTCATTGACATTTTCGTACAGTTTAAGCATTCGATGGCGTAACTGATGTCGTCCCCCGAACTGGTGGCTGGTGGTGGTGGTTACATGCCAACTTTCAGCGATGTGCTCAACACATTCCCAATTAAAACGCATAAAAATCAGAGCACTTTAAGTGCTCATAAAAGACTATATTACAGCAACAAAAACAAAATAAACAACAATAACAACAAAAATACGAGCATTAACAGAAGACGTAATTCACTAAAACGAACAACAACAGCAACAACGCCAACGAACAACAACGCAAGCACATATAACATAAATCTGAAATTAGAAATTTCGCACATTAAAAACTTGGAAATGGCATTTTTTGCTGCTGCTGCTGCTTTCAACCATAGCACCATAGCAGCAAATACCGTCCATCCCACTCGGCCACCCACACACACACACAATCCTAAAAGCCCTGTCGAGTGTCAGTTTTGAAGTCCGTTGGCGCAAATTTTTAATGAGTTGCCCATAAAGAAAAAAGTTCTCGTGCGCTGGATGTTGTTTTATTGCATAAGCGTGAGTCAATCAGCGACCTGGGAGACCTTCGTCAATGACCGTCAGCTAATTTGGCGCGGTTATGTACGGACGGTGTTGGTCTCGATTTTGGTACTGTGTACTGGACTGGAGTGAAGTTAAGTGGTGGTGATTCTAAATGTGGCAGCACTCAGGCTTCGCGGTTGTCGTGCTGAAAGGTCAATAAAATGCAGTTGGCTGATGTTGATGTCGGTGCTGCTGCTGATGCCATGGTCGTGTATTGTATTGGAGTACATTGGAGCTTAAGCTTTAATGTTTGGAATAATATTTTCACTGAACTTGGGTCTTTTTTTAGTACCAATTAAAATTGTAACTAATTTTACACTCGGTAGCGAATTGAAATGACTTCATAGTGGCTCTTTGCCACTAACGCATCCTATACGAATTGTCATAGTCAATGGATTCACATATCAATGCAATCAACACATCAAACGACCCCAATGTAATTGCAAAAAAGTAGAAAAAATAAAAACAAAAAACAAAAAAAAACGAACAACAACAACAACCACAAACCCAGCATCAAACAATAAAATTAATTTAAAAAAAAAAAAAATAAAAAAACGAAACTCCATCGTAGATCATTGCCCAACACAGCATGTTGCAGTGTTTTTCCTGCTTCTTCCTACAGCTGGTGCAATGCGACTGCATTAACGCACGCGCCAGTGGATGTGCAATGCTTTGTGACATTGTCAGCGCGGTTCATGCTGTCAGCCTTTTACCAACACCATTACGCAGCGGCGCGCATCCTGGCGGCGACGTCTGCATGGCAGGAAATCACGATTACAACAAAAACAACAAAAACAACAGCAGCTACAACTGCACGTGGTTGATAGTTAACAAAAACAAAAATTACAAAAAAAAAAGTAGCATTTGTACCAGGCAAGGCTACGAAATTAGATTCGAATGGATTCGCATAAAATTGTAAAATGCCAACATGAGAGCGTGGCGCAAATGTGGCAACGGAAACAAGCGCCTTTGCCTATTGGCGGCCATATGTTGCATGTGTGTGTGTGTGTGTGTGTGTGTGCGGGTGTTGTTGATGAAGTAACAGTGTTTGTGCATATTGCACATCCGCTTAGGCATGTTGCTGGCGCATATTTGTCACGCGTACAAAAAAAGCTAAAATACAAAATGAAAACAAAAAATAATGCTGAAAGGCTTTGGCGGTATTTTTCGCACACTTTCGTCTCTGCTCAAAAGCCTTTTTCCCATTCACAACAAACTAATGCACTTTACAGATTACACACGAGACGACGCGGTAATAGTGGTGGATAGTGCGTTGGAATAGTCGTCTGCCAGGCATGGAATTTGCCTTTGCACATCAATTGGGGGGTTTTTTTTTCGTACTGATGGTAATTCATCAAGCGAGCAAGGTTTCCATTTCAAGTTTTAACTTTGTTAAGTTTTTATGTAATCAAACACTCAAGTCATCGCTTGCAAAGGATTTGTTTAATTACTGGAAGCAAAGTAGTAAACAAAGTAGTCAGTGGAATATGGATGATGGCTTCTATGGGAGGTCGGAGAATTGCGTACAAAATATTCAATCTTGAACGCTGTAATTACCAGAGAAGACTCAAATTTAAAAATATGCTGCATACTTTTTGGGGTCGAGAAATTTTTGCTTTCAAATTTTAATCCCAGTGTATAATTTTTAGCTCCGTTTATCCCATATTTTTTTTCTCTAGTCATCATTTGTATTTATAAATTAACTATGATTGCAAAAGATGACATCCTTTTTCTCCCCCAAAGTCTCCCCACAAAATACCCCAACCGATGCCATTTCCATTGCCACCATTAACAATCCCCAAACCACATCAGCTCTGGGCCGTCCGTTCGTCCGTCCATGGCGCAGCCAGACAAACATGACAAGAAAAACAAGAAAATTATTAATGATTTCGTTATGCAAAACTGATATGAAAAGGCATAAAATAAAACGACGCTGATGGCGTTGACAGCCATGATGATGACAAACAGGAGACATTAATTGACAAGCAACGACGCCATGTCGTCAACATTTTGAACGGTGGTCGCGCCGCACAAAGTACAAAAAAAGAAGGTACATGCAACCAAATAAAAAATAAAAAAAATCCAGTAAGGAATTCAGCCTTTTTTTTGTTTCTCTCCAGCTGAGCGCTGATTTGTGCGAACAGGCAGTCAGCACAACTAATGCAATCAACATTTGTGCAATTCATGATTAAGTGTTCTGCAACACAACTGACGGGATGTACTATACAAATGTGGCAGAGATGCTCAAATGAAGTGCCGGAAAATGCAAAGTGATTGCGTTCCTCACCCACTACTCAACAATTTCCTCTTCTGAAACTAAACCAAGCGGCACATAATTTTGAAAAAACATTATTTCAAGTGCAATCGAACATTAAAGTGAGCCCATTGCCTTCATTGTTGTAATTCTGTGTTTTATATTGTTTTTGGGAGTATATTGGATGATAAAAGCGCCATCGCTGTGTTTGTTCTTAAGTTAATGGACGCCCTGCAGAGCTTTTATCCTTGTAAGAACATGGACAACAATACAAGGTTGCATCTAATTTTGTCGTAAAATGTATAATAAAAGGCACCGATATGGCGACATTCATTCCGAGGGGTGGCGGTTCCTTCAATATTCAAATGAATCGATGCTTTTGATACATGCGTTGTTTAGCTGGGCAATCAGTTTAAAAGACAATTGGTTGCTTGGGAGCCACGAATGGCTGCCTACTAAGAACTATGCAAGATACAATTGTGTAATACGATATTAAACGAAATCGACACTCTACACATTGTTTTTGCCTCACATCATTTGAAAACGATTGAGCTTTTAATAGTGGCAACAGATTTGGTTTTTTTTCTGTATTTCTCTCGTTCTAAAGCTTATTTTTAATTATTTATTTTAATTGTTTACCGTTACTCCTTCTTTGGCAGAGGTGTTTAAACTATCCTCCAGGGGAATGTCCCAATTCTGTCACCTTTATATGAAACTAACCAACGGCTACTTTATCATTGCGTTGTCTTTGGAAGGGGTCAGTCGGCTAAAATCAAGTTGGCATTTCGACTGCATTTTGGTATCGTTTGCTTCTATCGTGGTTGTTGTGGTCTAATAACGAACTGCAATTACACTGGGCGGCTTTTAACCGCTTAGAAATCGGTGTAAAAAACAGTGAACATACAAAAATACTTAACTACGTATGAAAGTGATATCTGCATGTTAAGTTACTCCATACCGACGCCTTGGAAGCTACGTTACAGATTAGCATTGCGAAAACCAAGTCAAGGTAAGGATCTTCCACAGCACGTGCAATCAGATTTGCAACAAAGTTACGTATAGAGTAGATATTCAAGAAGATCGTGGGGTCTCTTTGAAATTTGAAGAATTTTGAGGTTTCTGAGATTAAAAGTTTGAACTAAGGTAGAACCACGATAATTTTGATAAGAGGAGTGGCAATTATTGATTATTTATGGAATCAAGCGCATGTTTTTTTTAATTTTGGAAAAAGCAGTCCAACATTAAGCTAACAACTCAATTGACAGAGCGGACAGTTGTTTCGGAAAGCTGCCACATGTCTTTCGTTAGTGCTCTTAATGCACTTTGTTTATTTCAAGCACTTCTAGATGAAAACCTATTCTAATACAAACAAAGGAATTTCTAGCATCAAATTGCAGTATATTCCTGGGCATTTCCTCGGAAGAATTTCTTTAGAGTCCAACAACAAAACTGTGGACTCAAATTATTCTTGACTAATCAAGTTGTACCCAGTGGTCAAAAGAAGGTGTCTGCAGGTATGCCAGTATGCCTCCTTAGGAGTTCGGATGCCTGCCCTCCTCGCTTCCAACCTTTACTTATTTTTTATATGAAACAGGACAAACAGGCCTACGTCTGTCGCTTCCATGCGTATGCCTGCTGGCTGGCAATATTGCGTAGAAAATCCATTGACACCACCATATCTCCCTTCTACCACAGGCATACCGGCATGCCTCCACTAGAAGCGAGGATGGAATGTGCAATTTCTTCCCATAGCAGGCGTGCAAGTCTGTCTCTAGCGGAGATTCCTTGCGAAATTGACTACTGGATAGTTCTTGTGATAGAATGGAAGGGTATTAATAAATAGTTGACTTTGAGAATAAATAAATAAAAGGGGTTTTCACAGCGATCGTTGGTCTAATTCCATGTTGGTTGAGAATACCTTAAAAACCTGACAATTTTTAAAGGCCCTCTACCAACTCTAACCCCTCCAGGAATTTCCGAAAATAGTTGAATTTAAGAAGTTGTCGCCTTATCGAGACCTGAGTTGTTGAGCTTACACTGTAATGCAAATCATAAAATCCAATTGTGGAACGATCTCCTTATGTTACTTTTTTTTATTACTTTTATTTTACAAAGGTTGCTTTGAAACATAACCAAATGTATTAACTACTCCACAAAAATTTCCCGAATTTTAGTTTAAGTTTTTAATAAATACTTGTGTATGAGCGCACACATTGGTCTAGTCAATTGCACCATGGCTAAAACTGCGACAATAAAAGTTTCTCCATTTAAATCATTTAACTAAATTGGGAAATTTTTGGAAAATTCTACACGAACTCCTCGTAATCAGACGAAATAAAATATAAGTAATATAGGATCACATTTTGGACAAAACTTTGGTGAGACTAGCACAGAAGAAAGAAGCCGAAAAAAGAATACACCAATGCCACTGATAAGAAGCACGAGGCAAACAAGTGAAAACTCTGCTTGCTGCGGCAGTAGTATTGCCAGCGTTATGGCAACACAAAAACACAAACGATTTCAGTTTCCTTTTTATTTGCGCACTTTGCAAGATTTTAACATATTTTATTTGAGTACTTTACTTATTCTTCAGGCACCTCCTGAGTGCGCCATCTCCGCCCGCTCATCGTTATTTGCCACCATTCGGTGAATGAAATGGAATTTGGAAAATTCTTCCGCGGGGAAATGAGAAAGTTTTGCTACTGCTGATTTCTCAGCTGCGTTTTCTTTTTATTTTCGTCTGCTTTTTATTTTGTCTGCTTTCTTTCTTTCTTTCATACTTTGCACGATGACTTTTCTCTGACTTTTCCGGGGCGACGTGTAACAATGGAATTCAACTGCTCATTGGTATTTATGTAAAAGTTGTTCCTTTTATGACGGGGACAAGCATAAAGAAACAAGGCAAAGCGACAAGAAAAATAGGAAAAAAAGAAAAGCGAAAAGGATAAGCAATAAAGGATAATGTCATTCAATTCGCGTCTGAAACTGTATCCTCATTGCCAGTCGGTGTACGGTGCAAAGAAAAACGGAATTGCGCCAATATTTTCATTTCTTCTGTTGCTCTGGTGGTTATTGTTGTTGTTGGCCCTATTGTTGCTGCTGTTGATATTCAAAAATTTTCACAAATACTCACGCACAAGTTCTTTGTGAATGTTTTGGAGTGTGTGTGTTTTGAATGTGGCAGTTGGGGAAATTCACATTTGCAGAATTCCTTGCTACGTTTTGGGAAAATGTTTTTTGTATTTATTTATTTTGTTGTTGCTATTGTTGTTGTTGTTTTTTCTTGCTAACAGTCACAAATGAAAAAAGTTTCCATTGTTGTCGGTGCTGTGCGAAGTGTAAGCATTATCGTAAATCGTTTTTGGTGAAGATAATGATGACGACATCGCTACTGTGGCAAAAAAATCCCATTTCTTGGGGAAGAAATTTCTCGAAGTTGGCGCGAAAAACTTTTCGCATAAGCGTAAAATGAAATTGAATTGATTCTGGTTTCTCTTTCTTCGTTTACGTTTGCATTTTCGTTGGAAATATGAATTTTTTTTTGTGCTGGTGCTTCTACTGCTGCTTGAGACATTTCAGCGCTCAATTCGCGTAAAACAATTTTAGCATGTAGTTGAATGTTTTACGGCGCTTGTACATCGAATACAAGATTGTGGAAATCACTTAGAATTTGTGGCAAGAAGTTTTCATCTTCATTTTACTTTTTTTTTCTTGTGCCTTCTTGATTCTTTTCTCTTTTTTATATCAATTACAGGCAGTTTAGGCAAATGTTGGGGGAAAAGTTTTATTTTCTTATTAGTTTTACGCTTTGCGTTTTGCCTATTTAAGAAATTGAGTCATTCCCGAAATTTGTTACGATTGGAGAAGCTAGAGGAAAAGTAATTGGGAAATGACATGATGAATTGGGAAAAAGTGTGAAGGAAAAATATTTTTACTGATTTTATAATGAGAAAGTGAACATTCCCGCCACTAGATAAAAAAAAACCACAACATATTAAAAGCTTAAATTAAAATTTAAAATTTTCAATTATGGCCCAAAACGCAAACAATTGCTCTTTCATGAAAAAGTCCTTTCCATATAAATTTACAAATTGATTTGAAATAACTCCAAATATTTCCAAAAAAAATTGCCTAAACTGTTAAAGGACAGACACCACTACCCAGCCCATCACATGCACATTCACATTCACATACACCATCACCATCCTCACTCTTGCCCGCATAGTTAATTAACCAGAAACGTTAAGGCATAAATTTGAAAAGGAATTAAAAATTCATATTTGCCTAAACTTGTTTTTCGAACAAAATGCAAATTTCACAGCTGTTAGATTTAATTTTACTCCAAATAGATTTGTGTGAGTACACTCAAAAAAAAGTTAAATCAAAAAAAAAAAATTTAAGGAAAAAACTTTCGAAAAATTATTACAACTTTTGCCAGTGTTTTCTAAAATTAATAAAGTTTTTTGTGAAAACAACAAAAAATTTTTTTCATCAAAAAGGAAATTACAATTTATTTAATTTTGTTGGCTTAGTAACATCTTTCAGTGGGCATAATTGTACATACATATATGTATGGATGTGCATATATGTGAGCGTGTGTGTGTGTGTGGATGTGTATAAACGAAACACAAATATGAACATTGCCCCAGAAATTTCAACGGATTGCGTCACACAAATTATTCATGCAAAATTATATATGAAAATTTCGGAAATTGCCAGTGAGTGAATTGTGTTATTTCAGTGAGTGAGTGCGTGTGTGTGTGTGTGTGTGTGTGTGTGGTAGGTATGTGTGAGTTTGTTCAATTGTGATATTTTGTTATACAATTTAGTCATATAAATGAAGCAAAAAAATTAAGCGTTGAATTCCAACAGTGCTTCAGTGGGCACGCTTCAGAATAAGTAAAAAATATTTTTTCTATATAGACATTTCGCAATTGAACCACAAAATTTGATCTAACAAGGTTTATTCTTACTATTAAGTTAGCAAAAAATTGTAACCTGTAAAGAAGAGAAAATTCACTAATCACAATTGTCTTCACAGCTGATTGCTAGTTGGTTTACTTTTGTGAAAATGGATAAAAAAGAAAACAGCAAGATAAGTAAATATTTTTGCATTTTTACTCGAATTTCGTTAATAATGTTGTGTTTGGTTGTTTGTTTGAAGGGTCCGAACAGGGACCAGATGCCTCAAATGAGACCTTATCAGGTACAATGTGCACTTTACGATTGACGGGTGCCCACACTTCCTTCCATCTCCTGGTGCCGTCCACAAACATTTTAACTAGTTTCCAATCGACCCTTCCCACCTCTAATAGGTTTTGGAATATCGAGGATCCCATGATTTGCCTCCGTAGTTTAGCGAAAGCTGGACAGTTGCATAGATGATGCTCCAAGGTTTCAGGTTCTTCATCACAAGCCCTACATACATCAGTTTCGAGCACCATTTAACGACACCTCCACTTCTGGTGTCATTATAGCGATGTACGTCTGTCATTTCACACGATCACATTCGTAGTTTTGGCTTCTATTTAAAGGGTGTTGAAAATTGGTAAATTGGATAAAAACCACTAACACTAACACAAAATAGAAGCTAAATTTATTTATTTTCTTTTAACTTAAAAAATACTTAACCAATGCCAATGGTTGAAAATGATATTGTGATCGGAATGGGAATGGTACAAAGTGTAAATAGAGCGGTACACAATTTAATAATATCAAACTTAGAAATGGAATGGAAACGAAATGGAAATGGAACGGGAATGATATGAATATGGAAATTATTTAAAAAGTATCATTAAATTATCGTAAAGTTATTGAAAAATTGGGCAGGATATTTTAACCTCGGTCCGGCCAAATATAATTATACCCCCACACTCACTGTGGCAGGGTATACTAACTTTGTCACAACGTTTGTAACGCCCATAAGGAGGCGTGTCCGGTATGGAAAAGTATATATATTCTTGATCAGCATCACCTCCTGAGTCGATCTCCGTCTATCTGTCCGTCCGTCTGTCCGTCTGACCGTCTGTCCGTCCGCACGATAGCGGTCGCAGTTTTGTAGATATCGACTTGAAACTTTAGGTACATGCTTTTCTCGTGAATACTGAGATCAAGTTCGAGAATCAGCCAAATCGGGCGTGGCTCCCATACACCGAAAAAAAGTTAGAAACGTATTTTTGACATGGTCCGAGATACCAAAGCCACATATATAAAGGTCTAAATGGGATCTTGAGACCAATTTTTTTTTTTTGGTGGGTTTGATTGGAAATGTTTAGAAATGGATTTTGGACATGGTCCGGGCTCCAAAACCACCTATAATTGGCTCAAATTAGGGTCTTGAGACCACATTTTTTTATGTTCGAGGTACTTCTTTCTACTGAATGGGGGGTATTTCAGCTTCGGTATAGCCGAAGATAGTCCACTCTCTAGTTTTTTACTAGTTTTTATTAATTTTCCCCCATTATCCTTCTTCTATCACATTTTCTTGGGATTTTTTTTTCCTTTTTTAACCCTTTTGGTTTTACATTTTGCCCCCAAAAATTCGAGTTATTAAGGAACAAAGCTGTACTATTCAAAATAATAGAAATATTAAAATATTGAGAGTGTAAAATGTAGCTTAGAAAAATAGCAGCCTTTTTATGTTTATAAAATTCTAACGAAATACACACATGTAAAAAAATGCTTAGAAAGAAAACCTGTCCTATGCCAACAATGGATTGGAAGTTTGATTCATCCGGTATTATTAAATTTTTCCCAAATTTTGTTAGTTCCCCGAACACCGCCACCACTACATGTTAATTTTCCTGTCTGCATCATTTCCGGTGAGCATTTCGTGGCGTTTGTTTAAAGTTGCATTGATTACTGCACAATGAGTTCGTGCACACATCAACATACATACACACATAAGCTCCAACAGTGGCTATTTGGAATATGTGCGTATGTGCGTACTTTAAATACTAAACATAGTCACATACCCAAAAATATGCATGTCTGCATAATGCAAGCTCATCTGCGCGCATTTTGATAATGTTTTTTTGGTTTTTTTTTGGCTTAAATTTTATGAATTTATTCGTATTTAATGCACAAGCGTCTAAATTGCCTAAAACTATGACGTGTTTTGGCTGAATCCCTTTGTTGTATGGCTGCCAAAAATGCATTTCGACTGCTCATTGATGCTGCAAATTGCCTTGCCAAATATTTATTTGCCATTTTTCATTTGTTGCAGTGGCGCTGGGAATGTTTGCGTAATTGTGTGAGTCTGTTTGTGTATGTGTGGGTGTGTGTATTTCAAATTTAATAACCATTTCATGTTTTTTTTCGCCGTAAAATGCCTAAATATCGAAATTAGCTCGATTTCATGGGAATTTTTGGGAATTTGATTAATTTTGATTGTTGGGTGTCGGCAGCGCATATTTTGTATGCCAAATGTTGCATTGCATGTATGAGTGTGTGTGTGTGTGTGGTCACACATGATACTGACAGCATTTAGAATTAATTGCAATTGGCTTGCGATTTAAGCCGCATTTGGTGGAAGTTGAATATTTGCGAAAATATTGTTCGGATGGAGAAATTTTCTTCATTCAAAAAGTGGGCGTGGCAGCTCAAAATATGGGTGAGACAGCTAGAATCTTCTGAACATAGAGTGCATGAGGCTACGACCATGGGCTATGAGGAAGATATAAATGAGATCTTAGTGGGGCTAAGTGATCTTTAAGAGGTGCCTCAGGGTCTATGTTGGTCTAACGGGAAAAAATTATTATTTTCTTTTTAATTTGGAAAAAAAAATGTGTCCATACATTGTTTAGTGTTGCGGTACAATAGACAAGGTGCCTTTGGATTATACAACTTCTTATTGTTTATTTAAAACTGTCTGCACAGTGCACTCTCCCACACACACTCACACACACCTACACATTGCCTTCTTTTTGTCCTGACCAACTCAATTACCTTGACTAAAAGGCAAACCAATCGATAGTCGATAGCCAAACCAATCAACTGACCAACCGACCCGGGCAGTCTCATATCGTAAACGTTTATACTTGCGGTCACTGCCGGACACCTGAGCGTACGTTGTTGGATTGTGTGTGTGTGTGTGTGCGTGGGATGTGTGCGGCCACTTTGCGCTTTGATTGTTGACAATTTAAACGTGGCATGAAGACGAAATGTTTTTGTTGTTAATTTGTTTCGTTTTGTTGGCGCTGTTGTTGTTGTTGTTGTGCGTGCCTTCGAAGCATATGCGGCAAAACAAAAACGACGCTAACACGAACGAATTTCCGCGAATATTCGATACGTTGATTGTGTCCGTTTGTTTGTTGTAGTTT
This sequence comes from Heteromyza rotundicornis, assembly GCA_951394025.1. NCBI lineage: Eukaryota > Metazoa > Arthropoda > Insecta > Diptera > Heleomyzidae > Heteromyza > Heteromyza rotundicornis. The sequence continues at coordinate 63,606,106 of OX596012.1, forward strand.
GCTGTTGTGTACGCTTTGCTTGATTCCTCAATCACGTCAAATTGTCATATCGCATTTTCGCGCTAAGCATACACACATGCACACACACACACACACATTTCATCCGTCCATTCGAGACGTGGCCGAAATGCGGCAATAACGCGACATTTGCGTGTTGCGGTCTGATAAAAGCTAAGAACGTTTCGCAATTAGGCTGTTAAGATTGCGAAGTGATTTAATTGGCCAATATTGGCCACTAACGACCTGTTTGAGTGCCAGCGAGCCGGTGGCAGGTGGCAAGTCTATTTGCAGTTTTGACAAAAGCATTAAGATTACAATTTCGGTATGAACAAGGTTAAATGCAATACAATTTGGCCATGCCTTTGTTAAGACTAACACGTAAAAATCGTATTTTGCACTTACTTTGCTTTCATGTAGTGCAGTGCAGCCACACATAAAAGTCATACAGCGGCGAATTCACCTTCACCTACGATTGCCAATTGCAATCCAATTTCCCAACTTGTTCTTTTCTTGCCAATTGAGACGGAGGACAAATTTACTTTTTTTTTTTCCACAGTACTTAAGTGCAACAACCGACAGCAGTACGAGCAATACGAGCTCAACAACAGTGCATTGGCTGCACCAACAACAAGTAACACTAAGCGTATTGCATTTGACGAACACAATTGAGTCGCATTTATTGATGTCTCAATTTCCTCAGAAGTCAGTTGCAACAAATCGCCAGCTTACGTGTAAATAATGCTGATGGAGGTTGAGTGGTGAATGGGTGAATAAGGGAGGGGGGGTGAAATGAAATGACTCTATTCCATACGTAATGGGCGACAATTTATTTACGAGGTGTTTGTGTGTAGAACTAATGTTCGATGGGAAAATGAATATTAGTTTTTGCTTGGAGAAAGACATTTTGATTGAGTCCGCTTACTGCATTCACGTACTCGTATTTTCAATCAAATTGCATGAGTTGTTAGTAGGATTACGTTGCTTGTCGTTTGTTTTCTAGTTTCCCTGCAGTAATGGAAGAATAGTAACTTGAATTATTTAAATCAATTGGAAGTATCGGATTCATTTCTTATAATTGGTCCATATGTGGTTGCCCATTGACTTCGGTAGGCATTCTCATAGACTGAAGACTAATTGAAGTATAGGATTTTTGACAGAATATTTTTTATTATTTTATAAATAAAATATTAAGGCAAAATTTAAAAAATGTTGTTTTAATCCCATTTTGTTCCGGTCCATTTCCATTTCGTTCCTGTTTCACTTCCACTCCATTCCATTTCATTCTCGTTATATTTCTAAGTTTGTTCCAATTCCTTTTTTTTTCTGGTCCATTTTCATTAATTTTCGTTCCAGTTTCATTCCCATTCCGTTCCCGTTATCATTTCCAATCAAAATACAAAGCTAGCAACAGAATTTTCTTCGGTCTCACAGAATCTTAGACTGTATTTCGATCATTTTATTTTCGACATTTTTCGATAATTTATTCGATAAATTTCTCGATATTTTATCGATAATTTTTCGATAGTTAATCTAATATTTTTCTATGATTTTTGACAACTTTTCGATATTTATCGATAATTTCCATTTCCACTTCATTCCCGATCCATTTCAAAATGTTGTTCCAATTCCATCTCAAACCGGTCCAATTTCATTTCACTCCAGTTCCATTCCTATCTCGTTTCCGACACAATTTTTAATCAAATACTTGAAACGTCATCTAAATCGGTATGACAGACGGACAGTAGCACTGGTGGACAGACAGACATACTCACGAGTTGATGCTGATATAGCTGATATAGTTTACCATACCAGGCACGTCTCTTTATTAAAAACGGTATGACAGAAAAACTAAATTTCCTACACTTAAATGCATTTCCTACACTACAATGATATTGTGCTACGCCAAAATGTATACAACTCCGTAATCAAGTCAATACTCAAATGAACCGACCAACATTCGTACGAGCTATTGACATCACATACTATTTTTTGGTGGCTCAAAACATTCTCTGGCACGTGTTCGCGAGGAATTTAAGCTCGATTGTAAATTATTTCCGCAGAAATTTGACAGACCTTCACGAAATACGAAACAAAAGTGACATTTCCGCGGAAAAGGCCAGGACAGTAGAGTACATACAGTAAAAATGGGAGCAATTATGCAAATAAAAATGCAATTCAATGCCACTATCAGTGTTACACAGACAATAATTGCGAACAATTTCTCAGAAGTGTAATATTTGTGTGACAAAGGAAATTCAATCGGAAAGTAACAGAGGCTTTTAAGTAGAAATCTATGGTAACAGATATGATTATCATTTCATCAATGAAAGTAATTAATTTATTTCGTTTTATCTTCAATCATTTGTCAATATTAATTAAAGTTAATTGAATTTATTTCAAAATATTTAAATATCACTCATACGCCATGTTGGGCAATTTCCATTATTTTTATAATCATGAGAACTAAGGAGCAAACAATATTGTTTTGCAAATCTGCAAGTAATTTGCAACAAATTTCAATCAAAATCCATTGCACAGGCGACTGGCAGACAGCAGAGCAACTATGAACGCATCCAAGCGCGGGGTATTTCGCTAAAACATACAAAACTTTTGCATTAAGACATTAGGGAAACTACTACTTTCACCACTTTTGTTAGGTTTTTGATTTTTTTCTCTCTCAGTGTTGGTGGTTTTTTTTTTTTTGTGATTACCTGTGTCTAACTAATTCGTTGCATTTTCATTTGGCAATGGTTTGCAAGAAAAGAAAATCGTTTAAGTTTGCTGGAAAGTTTCGTTTGGCGCATTTTGAAATGAGCTTCAGAAAAATCCCCGTGCAGCGCCAACAATATTATCAACAAAATAACTTCTTGCTGGCCCTGAAGTAGACGGCTGCTGTCTTCAGGCGGGGCAGTTGCTGTTTTAGATTTTCGATTGTGCACGCGCTCTCCGAAAGTTTTGAATGGCCAGTGAAATTGATAGCTTTTGCATTAGCGCCGCTTGTGATATTGTTGCTAAACATTCTCTGCTTCAACAGGCACTGGAGCAAGGCTCTACTGCAGCAGTAGGCAGTATTTGCAAAATTTGCGAAAAACTTTGTTGGGCCATGACATTTGACAGTTGATTATTTTTGCAAATAAGGCGAAAACGATTTATTGGTATAAGTTTTGTGGTGAAAGGCAGTTTATAAAAGCAATTTGAAATGCAGGGCAAATTTTCAAAGAATAATTTAATAACAGAATACACTAAATAAAGTGCAAAGTAATTTCCTTTAAACTCCATCCAAAGTTAAAATTTTAGGCAATTCTCTCAATTTTTGAAATTAATTTTTAAAATTTTCAAACAAAACATTACTAACATATTTTTCTGGGTATATGGTACAATTATTTATATATAATAATTTATATACATTAATATTTAATATATAGCGTTAATAGTGCTTGCACCTGTACCTGTGTTACCCATTGTACACCCCAAAAAGCAAACTTTCATCACCTTGGTTCTTGGTCTCCGTTAAGCCACAACTGCACTTAGCTACTCTCTCATATTGTTCTTGCAATTTCTGTTGTTGCTTTTTTTATTTATTTTTTTTTGTATTTTTTTTTTCTTGTGTTATTTTGTTGGTTTACTCAATCGTTGTTGCAACAACAATTTACCAACAAAACGACAGCTGAGTGTGCCGCCCTTGCCGCCCAGCCAACCACAATTCTTCTCACTTCACCTTCCTCCTAAAGAAACAAACATAACGTTAACACTTTGCGTTGCAGCAACACTGCAACACTGCGGTAGTTTTTCTTTTTACGCGGCACTTTTTCTTAGCGCAAAGGTAGTAAATTTCCATTAAATGTGCATTTTTGTACAAGTTTTTGAATCAAACTTTTTCCTTGCCAGCGATGGCGATGGAGTTCGGATGAGCTGGTAGCACACTGCCGGCGGTCGTCGTCGTCGACGGTGGCTTGTAATATTGCAATCTTGTCTAACTACTAAAGTTAAAAGTTTACAATTTGTGGTGGCAGAAAGCAGCAACAGAAAGCTTACAAAAAAAAAATATAATAACGCCACACCACTGGCAAAAGCAGCAACACGCGCAGCAGTGTAAAAACATAGTGGTGAAATAATGAACCCGAAACAATGGCTGAGCATTGCAGCGAGGGGGTAGTGCAAGTGATTGCATTTGGAAATGGGTACATTTTTAAAATTCCGAAGGAAGCATATAAATTAGTAGACGGGATGGGACGACGCGAGAGTGCTGCAAAGTTTAAAAAATATTATTGGATGCCTTTTTTGTATAATATTTAACGGAAGCGTTGAAGGAAGAAAATGAAGGAAACTTATTTTGAAATTGGTTTGTTCTTGGGCGATAATCATTTGTAAGTTGTCGTCGTGATTATTTTTCATGGCCATATCCTTTTCCGTTTTAAGATTTAAATCATTTGTTTTGTGTTCCAGAAACTGCATTCTTATGCTCTGAAAATTGTATCTCGGAAACATTATTTGATTTGTAGGTATGATGATGGAACCACTTTCATAATATCAAAAATTTTGTTGTGGTGTAAGTAGCTAGGGAAATTTTTACTGGCAATTGAGGGTGAGCAGAATCCGGTTTAGTTTTCAATTCTAACTTTTAAATTATTAGATGATGAGACTTTTGTTCCTGCATAATAACAACGAGTACGATTATTAAAAATCTAAACTTTTCTGTATAACTAAGCGGAACGAGTAATCAATTAAAGCCTTAGTAGGTTAGTTACAGTTGCTCAAGGCATTTATATAAATTGGCTTCAATAATGAAGGGCAAGACTTAAGCCATATCTTCTCTCTCCTAAGGCTAATAAAGAGAGTTAGGTGCTTAGAAGAGACTTAGAAGGGACCTAAAATGTAATTTATGGAATTTGCCGAAGCAATCATACTTCCCGGATAACAAGTACTAATTTTTTTTTTAAATCTGTAGCATACCATGAAAAAAAAACGTAACTTGTCCATGTAAAACGTTGGAATTTAATTAAAATTCAAAGTAACCGTGAAGAAAAAAATCCAATGCTGTTTACTTTAAATCCGTTTTCTAGTTGCAAAGTAAACATATAAACTACATAGTTGCTGTGGCTTTATAAACGTAAAAAATAATATAAAATAATATAAAATATATAATAAATAAAGCAAAGTAACCGACCTTACCAGTAACCGGGTACCCATTTATTATGTATTTAGCTTGCCAAGGAAACAGACTTAATTTTACTTCAAAAATATTAACAACTAGCAAATCACCCGTGACCACCCTTTCGACTTCCATACACCATTTGAGCACCCTTTGAACCGTTTTCGAACCCAACTTCACCTGTCACGCCCATTTGTATGAACTTCCACAATGGGTGCAGGACATATATGTAAAATTACAGCTCTCTTGGTTCACTGTGAACTTCTTGAAGGTGAGGACAGACATCCGGACAGACCAACAATGGAGTTTATTATAATGCGATTGTATCTAAATGTAAAGCCCAGAACTTCCTGGGAACCCATTTATAGGTACTTATTGTAGTTGAAATAAATGTAAATTACAAGTACTTTAAGAATTACAAGGTGACGGGCCCTCAAACGTGGTCTCGTATTTATAGTTTATTCCTGAGAAATAAGATTATATATTCGATCAGAGCACACATCTAAGACAGATTTCCCCAGAAAAACTAAAAATTTTACTGAAATACATCCTTTGCTCGTTAACATCGATTTCATACGAATCATTTTTCCCCAAAGAGCTTGTGCCATTGCTTCTACTCCTAAATTGTGAATTAAAAATGTATTTCGTGTAGTTTTCTCTCATTTCATCGCATCCTCAACCATCAGCATTAATGCATAATAGCTTCATTCATTCATAATGCATTGATGACATCGCTGAGCAAACAAAATCAAAAATTGTTAACGTCATGCTTACAAATGCCATAAAAGTTTGCCATTTGCATGGCAAAGAGTTCAAAACTATTTAAACGCGCAGCGCACACAGCCATAGACAGAACTCGGGCGCATCCTCGAGTATTACAATTCTGTAAGCAGCAGTCATTATGCATGTTCCAGGGATCTCCTCAAACTAATGATTGTTTATGTCAACAATTTGTGAAAACTAAATGAACATATTTTGGAATAATAAATTATGCAATAGACAAACACACCGCACACACACACACACACACCAGCTCATTACTGTATCCTTATGTCTGACACGGATTGTGTGCTTATGATTTTCGGTGTACACGAGTATGTGGGTTTGGATACAACAACACAACTATTAATATGTGAAAGATAAAGAGATGACAAGGATGGCTGGCAACAGTAACAACAATAACAACATAACAACAACAACAACAACTACGACATGACATACTTATGCTCTGGCTTATAAATAAATTATTGATAAGCTTCATCAATTGTGAAGCAAACGAGATTATACGTTTGTCGAAATCCACACACACACACACACACACACACACACAGTAGACAATTTAAATGTTGAAAAGTTTCATGCATTTTTCATACTTAACAAATGCCAAATGCCGAGGTTGGCTGAGACTTGGAACGATTTGAGGCTTGACTTCTTTCAATTAAATGGAAATCTTAAAGTTTTCCCCATCCCATCGATTTAACCCATTGCTGCCAACCATTTCTACGGAATGCATTGACACGTTAATAAGAAATTGAAATGTGCAAAATGTGACGTAAATTGTAAAGTCAACGACAGAAAAATAAAAGAAAAACAGAAGAAGAACAAAATGGCAAGGTATGCGCGCGCAATTAAAATTTTAACTGAAATTAAAAATGGCGGCGATACGGTTGTTGTTGTTGTCGCCTTTATTATAGCCTACTGCCTGGAGAAATATCAGCAGGCAGGCTGCCAGCAACAACAACATGAGCACTTGCTACAACACACAGCCCCAACAGAGAATGCAACAATCATTAAATAGAAAAGAAAATTTGCTGCACTTAATTTCGAGAAGAAAACAGGAAAAAAAAAATGCGCAAACGGAAGCGAGTAGAGCCAAGAGGTGGGGTGGCTGAGTGAAATTGTAGCTCTTCTTCTGCTTCTTCTTGCAGGCTGCTCTTAATTTGGCGTTTATTTTTCAAGCAGGCAGGCAGCAATTTTGCGATTTCCGTTTTCATTGGGCTGGTTTAGGGCAAGGACATGTTTATAAAATGTTGCACCATTATAATTTGCTGTTGCTGCACAGCAATTATGCTGCGAAGGCAAGTGTAATGAGTTGCATTAATGTGTGCATGAATTGAAATAGTTCTGCCAGCTGAGCCATATTAGAAAAGCGGGGGCGGGCTTATGTAGTTTATGTACACAAATTCTGGAATTGATATTCTGTGACTTGGCAATTTTACTTTAAAAGTGGCCCAGAATCCCTGTCAGTAGTATAACTGGCGAGTGTGCATAAATCAACGTTCACTATCACATTCCGAAGTTTCGAAATTTGTATGAAATCGGTGTAGTTCACAAGTACACCATACCTACTAAATAAAAATCACGTATACGCCATGATTACCCTCAGACGAATTCATTCAAAATACATACATACTTACACATTAACTGTTATCATTCCTTAAGCAACAAAAAAAAAGACAGGAAAAGACAACAAAATATAATGAAACAACAATAACAACCGCGCCGATAAACATTTCCCACCGTTAATGATTTATTTGTTATTTATGCGACAATTAAAAATTCCGAGGCAAACAACTTTATTTAATGCGAAATTAAACAAAAGCGCACAGTGTGTGGCGCTGCTCCACACAATTGGAGGTGTTTGTGGGTTATTCGCTCTTTTTCCTTTTTCTTTTTTTTTTCATATTTCGGTTAATTATATACAATCACATAATGGCATATTTATCCAGTGTGACTGTGTGTGTGTCTGTACATGGCATTTTGTTGGAATTGTAATATTTACCGGTTTTTTTTTTAAACTGACCAGACCAACAGCAAGGAAAACACAAACAGACAGACAGACAGACGTCGTTCGGATTGCACGCGCCGACTGCTGGCAGTTATGTCGGCTACAGTGACACGCTTGCACACGGCTGGCAGGATAATAAAACAATCTGATGAAATGTCAGTGGCATTAATGCAGTTTGTGGCTTTATGGAATCGACCAACTCAGCGCGACTGCATCGGTGAAACCGCTTGAAGGTATTTAAATTTCGCGCACAAAACTCCAATATCGAATTAAAAAATGAAACGAACCAAAAAAAAAAAGTATTAAAAGTGCCATTCAAAATGTGTATGAAAAAGTATGTGTAGCAGCAGCCCAGCAGACATTTCAAAATTCGCCTAACTTGGCAAATTATTTTTTTTCTGTCTTTTCTGCCACTCATTTGAATATTTTACAATATCTGCGCTATTCAAAAAGTTATCATAAATTTTCACCAACACAAAAGACAATTTACATACTCAACCACACGAAAATCTTGCCATCTCCCATCTAAGTACACGTAAAAAAAAAAAGGTTTAGTTGGAAAATATGAAATTGTATGGAAATTGTGCAGCATAGGAAAAGAACCAAAGCTACCTCCCATAAAAAATGGCAGCCAAATTTGTATTATTTTCGTTTATCATGAGAAACAGGATTCAGATTCTGTTTTTGGTTGGAAATGGTGCCGGGAACGAAATGGAAAAGAAACTTGAACAAAATGGAATTGGAGTAAAAATTTTAAATGGATTGGGTAATCGAATTTATCTATAAATATTGGAAAATTATCGATAAATAATCGATAAATATTGAAAAGTTATCGATAAATAATCGATAAATATTGAAAAGTTATCGATAAATAATCGATAAATATTGAAAAACTATCGATAAATATTGAAAAATTATCGATAAATATTGAAAAATTATCGATAAATACTGAAAAATTATCGATAAATATTGAAAAATTATCGATAAATATTGAAAAATTATCGATAAATATTGAAAAATTCTCGATAAATATTAAAAAATTCTCGATAAATATTAAAAAATTATCGATAAATTATTGATGAAATAATCGAAAAAATATCAATATATTATCTAAAAATTATCGATAAAAAATCGATGAAATATCGAAAAATCATCGATAACTAATCGATAAAATATCAAAAAATAATCTGGAGGTTATTGTAAATCGGTCTAAGAACGTAACGTACTCGCATGTGCATTGAGAAATACTGAAGCAAACTTAGAAATGGAATGGAATTGAAGTGGAACAGGAACGCAATGGAAATTGATCAAAATAATATGGAAATGGAACGAAATTTTTAAATAGAATGGGAATGATATAGAAATGGAATTTATTGAACCATTTTTAAATGGACCTATTAATCGAAATGATCGAAAAATCGTCCATGAAATATCCTAAAATTTCCATAAAACTACCGAAAAAGAAGGTATCTTCCTCGTAGACCAACCTAATTTCGGTCGCACCAATAAAAATGCTCTCACTAGTTTCTTATTTTGTTGAAAATGATATCGCGAACAGAATGGGTAGAAACTGGTATGAAATGGAAATGGAAAGGTATGAGAATGAAACTGCAACTTAAGCAAAATGGATCCACAGCAGCCCAAAAATCCAACACAAACCAAATGAAAGTCCACCTCAGTGCTTTCTCTGAGTGTGGCATCACTTAGTCGTGTGCGGCCTTTTTCTTCTCGCTGCAGTTGGAATTTTTTTTTTGCCTAATTTACATTTTTGCTGCAGTAGTCTACAAAAATTGCTCAGAGTATGTTTCACATAATTCGTGTGTTTTATATTTTCCTTTGGCCATTTGCCTTATGCCGAAGCATTTCGAAGCGTACATTATTGCACTTTACATTTTTTGTGCCAAAAAAAAGGAGGAAAAAAAAGTCACACACACACACACCAACACAAAGACTGGTCATACGTTTGTTCGGTTATTTGTTTTTGTTCGTTTTGTTCTTGCCATCAGTCCATATTATGCCCCGTAGCACTGTTACACCCAGCGAATGATGGTGAAAAATCGCCAAGGAATCCTTATGTGTAAAAACTTTACCAATTTTGGAAAACATTTTTCTTTGGGGGCTCTCTCTACCAATATAGCTGGCCAGCGCACTACTGTGACTATTTTTAAAATATGACCGAAACATGCAAAAGACTTGAAAATATTTGAAAGTAGCAAAGCAAAAGTGAAACGACAAAAAATGCAAAGAAGCGTGAAAAAATGGCAAAAATTGACATTGAAAAATGCGAAAATTATGCGGGCAAAAAAAAAACTAAAGAAACAAGATAGTGCCAAGGAGGTGGAGGGGTAGCAATGCGCCGTAGTACAAAAGTTATGCATTTCTTTAGCAGTTTTCATTAAAGTGCATTTTTTTTGCTGTGACTGTGTGTGTGTGTGTCTCTGTGTATTTTGTGCTCAAGTTTCGCTCAACTGAAGTCGTGAAGAAACTCTTTTAATGAAATAAGTCGAATTACATTCACGAAATTCATTAGTTGCACAATTCCCCCGTGCCATCAGGAGCTGCTCTCTCTCCTGCTAACTAAACTAACCAAACTTGACATAGTTGTGCCAAAATTGCAACTAGAAACTTTCGCAGAAGAATTCTTGTATCTTCAACTGCTCTCGGGCTATGCTCACACACACATACACATACACACACACACACATACATACAAAAACACAGTCACACAAACACATGCATATGCCATCTTTCAGCTATGTAGTAGTTGAGTACTAGCTGTTCTGCAGCTGCACTCAATTTGACACTATTTCTTCGGGCAAATAATTGCACACGCTTACAGAGAAGAATGCTGCCGCTGCTGCTGCTTTCTTTTTATTTATCTTTGACACTTGCTAATTTTGCGAACACGAATGATGAAAATGTTTTCTCTTGCAAGTGTCAACTTCTTAAGTTGTTTTGCAACCAAACAAGATAAACATGTGCACGCTGGCGTCGTGGGTGAGGGCTGCAGCGCCTGAAACTATGCAATTTAGACAATTTTTTTTTTGTTTTGGTCTGTATAATGAATGTACATAGCAGAGTAATGAAAAGCAATGGAAAAGTGACTCAAAACAAATATTAATGTTTAATTTATAACGCTTCATGCCTACAATTGGGCCATGACGGGTACATGACATTTCGGTTGGGCGATTTTAGAACAAAGATAGACAAACAGTTGGCAATGGTGCGGCGTTTAGAGATGAAATAAAATATTATCTATTTAATGGGTATAAGTTTGGAAGGTGGAAAATGAATCTAAGATGATTCAAAGTTACTATATATACTATAACTATATGAGAGGCGAACCGTTAAGCACAATCATCCTATGTCCATTTTCAAAAAAAATCGAGTTTTGGTCATTTTTGGATTCCTTTGGAATGGGATTAAAAATAGATTTCGTTTAATAGATTTACCTAAGGGTGTTTCTTTGTGTTTGTAAAACTATCGCAAAAATCCGCTGAAAATTGAGTGCGTAATTTCATTGTTTTGAATCTTTGTTTACGAAAAAACCCAATCACTAAATCATTTACAGCACAAAAAAGAAATTTAAATAGGCGGAAAAAACTTAGCTACAAACAAAAAAAAATATTCCAAAAATCAAACTAAACAAATTTAAGAAAAATTATAAGAGATTTTTAATGAATCCCAAAAATTTTAAATTTCACAATTTTTTATCCTAGTGACTTTCAAGAGTGAATGGAAAAACAATATCTTCTACTCGTAGAATCAAAAAATTGGAGTAAATCATTTTTGTAAAATTTAAATGTTAACCCTTTCATTCCATGCGTAAAATGTCCTCCTACTTAGTGGCCTATGTACCTATGTACCAGTTTTTTATACCTTGAAACACGTTTGGTACAAAAATGTACTACTTCTGACAAAATTTATAAAAACTAGAGAGTGGACTATCTTCGGCAATACCGAAGCTGATATACCCCCACACAGTAGGAAGAAGTACCTCGAACATAAAATTATGTGGTCTCAAGACCCCATTTTGAGCCACCTGTAAATAGTTTTGGAGCCCGGACCAAAATCCGTTTCTAAAAATTTCTAATCAAATCGACCAAAAAAATAAATTGGTCTCAAGACCCCATTTTGACCCTTATGTATGTGGTTTTGGAACCACGGACCACGTCAAAAATACATTTCTAAACATTTCCAATCGAATGCAGCAATAAAAAAGACTTAAAAATTTTGACCTTTTTTTTCGGTGTATGGGAGCCACGCCCATTTTTTATCCGATTTGGCTGATTCTCGAACTTGATCTCAGTATTCACGAGAAAAACATGTAAAGTTTCAAGTCGATATCTCCAAAACTGCGACCGATATCGTGCGGACGGACAGACGGACAGACGGACAGACGGACAGACGGACAGACGGACGGACAGACGGACGGACAGACAGACGGACATCGCTAAATCGACTCAGGAGGTGATGCTGATCAAGAATATATATACTTTTCCATACCGGACACGCCTCCTTATGGGCGTTACAAACGTTGTGACAAAGTTAGTATGCCCTGCCACACTCACTGTGGGGGTATAAAAATCGTACGCTTTAAGGAACAAAATTCAGCATATGCCTTAGGTTATAAGAATATACCACAAAGTAGATGTTTTTGTGAATATACAATCAGTACAAATTACACTACGTTACATAAAAAGCCCAGAACTTGGGGCTCCTAAAATAATCAAAAATACCAGGAATTTTGAATACACCCCCAAAATCTGGAGTTAGGACAGAAAAACCAATTTGTAATTATAAGTTTAGAAGCCAATGCTCGACATGCAAAAACTATTACTTTTTAAAAAGAAGAGAAATATACGCTTCAATCGGCTTATAACATTTATTTTTTATGATTGGTGGAAAAAAGTAATATTGCGTATGAAATTCCTTTTTTTAATCACAAACATTGATTCACCAATATGTAAAGAAAGAAAAGAGAAAAACAAATAAGGAAATTGAATTCATAATTGATCCCCTTAACTGTCAATTGCCTGTTAATCTCAATGTGCTAAAGGGTACATAGATTATGAAAATCTCTACATGTAAACGTAGTACATATCAGTTACTCCTTTTCAATCATTTTAAGATGATTCCACTTTGACAAATCCAGATATGAATATAAAAAAAAAAAATTAATAAAATCCAGCCTCACATTGTATTAATTCCGAAAGCTTTAAGTGCATTCGATTGTGGCTGATATTGAATATTACCATTGAATTTTCCATATTCAATTTAAATTTAATCTGCTTTCGCTTTTAAAATCTGCGCTTTCGAACATAACAATTTGCACATGCAAATTGTCCATGAATATTTGCAAAAAAAAAAAAAAAAAAGAAAAAAAGACGAGAAAATTTCAAACCGTTTGGATCAACAATAATAACGCCGACAAGCGGCTTATGTCGGGAGATATTTAAGATTTTGTAATTAAATTTATTTTTTTTTTATATAAATTTTTATGAATAAACCAACATACATGCGGGCACGTATTTAATTGCCGCACCAAGCCACTTAAATGCATACAAATGAACGCACATACAGACACACAAGTAAGAGGATACTTTGGTACAGCCGGGTTGACAGGCGACAACCAACAACAAGCGTACAAATTAAATACAAAAAAAAAGCAGGAAAACTCAATTAAAAATTAAGGTAAAATTAATTTGCATATCAAATAATTAAATTTGTGGGGGGTTTATTAAAAAACAACTCCTCCTGTGACATAATTGCAAGCGTAAGCATGTGAATATGAGTCTTTGTGAGTGTCTACCCCGATATTATAAGCCACCGACCAGCCTCCAAACGAGTGGAAATGTGAGGCGAGATTTTATGCTCGCTGTCGGTTATTTAAATTCTTTTGAAAATTGCATTAATCATATTTGCGGCAGCGACAATTAAATTTGCAACAGTCTCACAATACACAGGCAACAAAAAAACAAAAAAAAATTACCCACACTCACGCACGAATACACTCAAACGCATTTGCTCGGCCAAACAAAAGCGATCTAAATAAAAACCGGTGCTCATAAATCTCGAATGGGCAAAACGGTGTGGGTGGTTGGATGGCAGACAAAAAATAGTGCAATTCTGATTTGTGGTGTGACAGTTTAACCAAAATGCATGCTTTTAAATTTATATGTTGCAATTGTTGTTGTTGTTGTTGTAGGTAGTTGTTGGACACTTGCATATGTCAAAATATAAAATTCGCCCACGCAGACAACACACACACACACACACACACTTGAACGCGCTTCCCTGCCGAACACAGAGAGTCACAGACACCGCTCGTCCTGGCGCACACACAAACAAACGATGTACGTACGTAAATGCAGCAATCGCCAGTAGAAGCAAAAAGTGCATTTCATCTGTCATTCAAATACTCGCTCATTTCAATTCCATTTATTTGTGCATGTGACATTTGCAAGTGCGCGCTTGTGTGCGTTTGTGTGTGTGTGTCGTGTGACCCCTACTGCAACCTCGACTGAACCACACGGACCGAACAACACTTGACATTTTTGACATTTGTAGCATTTATAGTTCAATGGAGATCAAGTTTGTGCCCGTGAGTGTATGTGTGTGTGTGTGGTTTTTATTTTGTTTGTCCCATGTACGCTCATGTGTGTGTTTGTAAGTTTGAAAATTCGCATAGGTGTTGGTCAACATTTTAAAGCCCTTGCCTTTTATTAATATTTAAACGCAGCCATGGCAATTGAATTAATTTCACGGATTACTTTTATTAGATAAAACGAATTAAAGGGAATTATGAAAATGTCAAAATATTTTACACTGAAAACGTGATCGGAATTCAATGGATTGGAATGAAACAGAAAGAAATCTTGAAGCTGTCGTGGTTAGATTATGAAACCTTCATAATGAAAGGAGTGCATTACCAAAGTAAATTCTTTACCATTTCCACTGAGAGACCATATATTGTCCATTACACCAGAACAGGTTAACGTATCAATCGACTTTCATTTCAGTACAAAAAAAGTGTTCTTTTTAAATAGATATTAAAATCATCGGTTTGATATTAAAACGTTTTTAAAATTACAAGCACTCATATCAATTTGATGGCTAATCATGTATTTTTGATATGACACTGCGCAATTTTCATATGAAAACGTAAATTCGGTAAATTTTTTATAAATACGAGAAGGCGAACGAAAAGTAAATTTAAGTTTGAAAATTCCCTATGTTAACTTGGGACATTGCAAGTCCTTTCTATCGTTATTATGTTTGGTGTCATTTTCTTTGTAGAGCAGAACATCGGCAGAGGAAATGTTGTATGGTTTACAAAGAAATATTTTCAGAAATATGTCAGATATACCAAGGTAATTTCACCTTCTAGTGGGTCCTATCACGCAAGCGAACTCGCAGCGATACCTTCAAAAATGGATATTCTTTCTTCTGACAGAGGGAATCATATCACTCACAGCAAGACTGCAAAACCTTCTGTGCCTCGTACGATAGGGCAAAATCTAACTATTTTTTGTCACTAACACGAATGGAATGTAGACTCACAACCGTAATAGCTGCAGGACACTGTCTCATTGGCCACCATGCAAGACGAAAGGGGATCTTCAGCTGCAATGAGCCAGACGAGGGAATAACTCTAGATCATCTAATCTGTCACTGTCCAGCTGGAACTAGAAGTAGATTATTGGTAGAGCTGAGTTCACCACGCCAGAGTAAGTCGCAACATTCGCTTTGAAGTCCCACACGTTCGGGCTAGATGCAGACCATGGAAGATTTTCTACAATCTTCATGAAAAGGATACGAGAGCTTGTGGTATTGCTATGGTCTATGTGAGGCTAAAAGCCGCCACCCTAAACTAACCTAACCTTTCTCTGACTTGTCTGTCAATAGATCCATTGGTTCCATACAAATCAACATACATAGATTTACGGTGCCAATATAAAGTAAGTCATCAATGGTCAAAGCTTTCAACGTGTCAGATCTTTAGATCGCTCTGGCATTCCTTTAACGCCGAAAGGATCGTAGTATCACTGAAGGGTTGTAGTATCACTGGACAAAACTAACTTCTGAATATTGACCGGAATAATTACTGGTCACTTCTTCATTGAAAATCATGCACCGAGGCTTAGACCCGTCTGCATATTTTTCCGCTCATGCCCTTCTGATTAAGAACAAAAAAAAAGTGAATCATACCTAATCACACATACGTCTGATTAAATTATTAATCATGGCTTTTGATAACAGAAAGTTCATTTATTTGCAACCGCCATAAAGTCCAGGCTCAGCTACTGTGTATTACTTTGTCCCGACTCTGTTGGACAAAGTAATAAACTTTACAGTTTTCTTTCCTTTTTCTACTTTTAATTTTGAAAATATTCAGTAAACTTGCGATTGGTATATCAAAAGCAATGCTTTACTTGCCCAAATTGAGAGCAATACATGAAAGAGAAAATCGACACAAAAAAAATGTGAAAAAAATTTATGAAAATACAAAAAAAAAACTAAAAAAAAAAGAATTCCATATCAAAAGTCCCACAAAGAAAAACTGTGCTGTTCTTGTGAAAATGTTGCGGTGAATAATATTTTTGTAAATGAAAGAAAAATACCACAAAGTGCATTTCGTAGTAGTAATAGTGTGTGAAGGGGTGGGGTGCATTTATTCCGTTACTATGACGACCGAAACACGTTTCCAAAGTGAACAACGAACGAACGAACGAACGCATTGCGATGCGATGCGATGCGCATAAAAATGCCATCAAACAAGCCAGACTATGGCTATGTGGCGTAGGAGGCAGAAAGGACTATGTCTGGTCGCAGTCATTGCGAAAGAAAAGCGCACAAGCGGATCAGCGAAATGCCGCTGCTCGTTCGCCGGCTCAGCCAAGCAAAAATTAAATAAAATATGCAGTTAGTGGCGAAGTCGGGAGTTGGCAGTTGGAACTGGATAGGTACTGGATACTGGTTTGGTGAATGCCGTGCAGTTCTGTTGCTGCGTTGACTGTTGTGACTGTTGCTTACAGCATGTTGCTGTTGCCTTTTCTTTTGCTCTTGTTGCTGCCGGCTGCTGGCAGTGCTCCGTATATTTTTGCGCTTTTATGCTTTGCATTCATTTTTTAAAATATAATCTTTGGCGTTTCTTGGAATTTTGCGGTGTTTAAAAAAAACACACATTTTTTTGCTCTTCACTGGCAATATTTTCTCCCTTCTTTTTGTAGAAGTTTATTTCACTTTGCTGCCGCTTTCCGTCTATTTTCAATTTTCCCTTTTCACTTCTTGTTTCATTTCATCTGGTGTTTGGTTGTTTTTTCTTCCTCCGCTTGTTGTTTTTCAACGTTGATTTCTGAAAGAGAGTATCTTCGAGTTTATTTACATTTAAATGGGGCAGCATATTTTACCGCTTTGCTCGCGTGTTGTTCTGTGCATGAAACGGAATCTCTTTCTATTTCCTTTTTTTTAATGTTTCATTTTCAATTTGTTGATATTATTTCGTTATTTTGCTTTTGTTTTTATTCATGTTCCTGGCGAAGATAAAAATATATTTGCCAGAAGCGTCTTTTGTCTTGAGAACAGGTGTGTGATGAGATTTTGCCTGAATTTTTCCATCTGCTCGGTAGAAGAATAATGAATGCTGTGCCAAGTATAATGCAGCATTGGTATATGAAACTGATGGCATTGCATGTGTCGGAGGCTTAAATGAAGTGAAATTGTATTATTATTACAAGATGAGGCACAGCAAGAAAATCATAATGAAGTGTAGTAAAATGCGAGGTGAGAGATTTTTCTTCTGATGGCTGTGCAGAAATTGTAGTTATTATTCGGCAATACTATTTTACTTCTCTCAGCAGGTTTCGCTGACTGTTTGTTGAATATCAATTCAAAAGCAGAATATGGTTTGGATATCAGCAAACCATAGTTAAATCAATTACATTTCTTCGGTTTTTCTTTAAAGGTTAGATTACAGCTCTCCGCAACATAGTACCTGAATAAAATGGCCCAAAAAAAAAGGAGACTGCTATGAAATACACTGTCAGATTCGCCCCTGATTTGGTTTTGTAAGTCACGCTGAAAAATTGGCCATTAGACAGACGCAAAATTCCAAGTGTTTTAGATTTTGCAGTGATTAATACCCTTAAACGAACTCAACATTCCATTCTTCAGTGTAACTCTCCTCTGACCATATTCCCGAATTCGAAAGTCCCTGCTATGAAAAAACACATCGTAGTCATATAATGTGTTTTTCTGTTTGATGAATTTTCTGAATCTTCAACGCCCATTTAATAGTTCTACTTTTTCAAAATCTGTTACCATCTTGAAGATATAAAATGAAATATCGCATGAAATTCATTGCACTTCATAAAAATTTCAAATCGAATTCACCAAAAAAAATTGGTCTAAAGACCTCATTTTGATCATTTATATGGGGTTTCGGAAATTCTGACCCTGTCAAAAGTCCATTTCTAAACATTTACAGTTTGAATATCCGCCCCGAAATCTCTGAAGTAATAGAAAAAAACCATTTACTAACCGGTTACTAACTGGACTAGCATAACTAGTTAGTAATCATTAAATAATTATCTAATTTATATTGAGTATAGTCGGGTGGAAGTTAAATTAATTGAGCTGGGAATTTGTACACCAACAAATTTTTCGGTACCAGTAAGAAAAGATTACTGATGATCTGCCGTAGTGGGCAGTGAAATGCATATAACTTACTTTCTACCTGCAGGCATACAATTCGGAAATTCGCAGCTTAATAAATTAGAGTTGCACTGAGCTTGAACCCGACTTTACTCAATATTCATTTACTACACCGAGAGAAAAAAAAACCAGTTTCACCGTTAAAAACCATCCGACAGACGAAAAATTGTTAAATTGACAGCGAAAACTGTTAAAATAAAAGCAAAAACGGATTATTGCAACAGTTTTCGCTGTCAATTCAACAGTTTTTCGACTGTCGGATGGTTTTTAACAGTTTTTTCTCTCGGAGTAAGAGCTCGTTACATTGAAAAAAAAGACAGCTTTAAAACCAAGTAGATTTGGTACTTGATTAAAGGACAAATTTTTTTCCTTAATTTAAGGAATTTTTCCTAATTTTAAGGAATTATTCTTGAATATAAGTAAAAGTACCTTAAAACGGAAATCACCGCCTCTTTAAAACAAATTTACATTTTTCTTTATTTTAAAGACAGCTGATTTTATTAATTGTGAGTAAATTTGAACTTTATTTAAAGAAAATCGTTTTTAATATATGGGAAAAATATTTTTTTTAGTATACGTGTCCTCAATTCTAGTATTTATTCCTCAATTTTAATAAATATATTCCTATTTTAAATTCAAAGAAAATTGTACTTACTTTTAGTAAAAAACTTTGTTTTTAAGTAAGATTCAGGTTTTTTTTAAAAAGTGAGTATTTCAAAATATAAATTGCTAAAAATAGTATTGATTTAAATAATAAAAAACCAATATTTCGCAAAAATATAAATTTTTGAAAACCCCGTGCGGGAGTTGAACCCGATACCTTTTGATAGTGAAGCGGAGGTCTTAACCACTACACCACAGCAGCTGCTGATATGTCTGATTTTACTAATTTTAGTAAATTTTAACTTTATTTAAAGAAGTTCTTTAATACAAGAAAAAAAATTGTTTTTATATGTTTTTATATAGCAATAGAATTGATATAAATAAAAAAAATATTTGGCATGAATATAAATTTCTGCTTGTCCCAGGCGAGAGTCGAACCTGATACATTTTGATCGGGAAGCAAAGGTCCTAGCCACTGCACCACGGCCGCCGCTGGTGTGAAACGTAGTGAAAATTAGACACCAGCGCAATTATGCTGTCTATAGCACAGTCTGTTGATTGGTGTAGTCATAACGCCAAAGGTCGCAGGTTCGAATCCCACCGAAGTGAAATCGTAAGTACATAATTGTTATCACTATAAATTGTAAATTTAATTTAAATTAATAAAATGAAATATAATTTTAAAAAATATAAAAAAAAAAAATATAAAAAATGAACAAATACAATAAAAAAAAAATTTTTTGGAGAAATTTTTGTCTTAAAAACGAAGAAAAACTTCTTAGAATTAAAGAACTTTTTACTAAATTCAAAGAAATATTCCTGTTATGAAAGAAATAAGTATTAAATTTAAAGTCAAAATATATACTCATCTTAAGTAAAAGTGTTCCCTAATTTCAAAGCTATCATGACTTTAGTGCTGTTTCATTCCCCTTTTTTCTTTGGATTAAGGCATTTTTCCTTAACTGGAGTACACTTTTTTTCAGTGTAAATATAAATCATTTTGCACTATAAAATTTAGATGAA
The DNA here is from genome assembly GCA_951394025.1 of Heteromyza rotundicornis. Classification (NCBI taxonomy): domain Eukaryota; kingdom Metazoa; phylum Arthropoda; class Insecta; order Diptera; family Heleomyzidae; genus Heteromyza; species Heteromyza rotundicornis. The sequence continues at coordinate 63,626,388 of OX596012.1, forward strand.
ACTATCCAACATAAAACTGGAGACTCACCAGAATTCAACATGAAAATTGCCGAAAATTGAATTGGAATTTAACAAGAGCTGAATCTAGGTATTGTATTTCCTTGTTAGGAGGTGTTGTAAGTCTCACATAAGTTGAACTAACTCCTCTACTCTTATTAGTTTTTATTGTGTAACGCGGTTTTTTTCTAATGATGTATTGGTATAGAAAAAAAAAAGATTGTAAGAGAAGTTAACTACATCATTCATATCACTAAAACGTAATAAGAATTGTTAAAAAAAAAATTAGATATTAAATTCCACATCAAATAATTGGTCAGTTTGTAACACGACATTTCTCGATAAATCATGTACTTTAAGCCTGTCAATGGTTTGAAATATTTCCTGCCATTTCGAATGAACTCGTGATCCAACCAAAAATTTCCAATCAATCAGATTTTCATGAACTGAAATTCTATGGAACAGTGTTTATGAATTTAATCAGCGAACGTTCGGTACTACATTTCCTTTAATCTTGTTCACATGTAATTGCAATTGCAGCCATAAAACGAATGAGTACCGAAATTAAATGATATGTTCCAGCAAGTGAATTGAAATTTTACATTTCACTTGTGCAATCCATTCAAAATTGTCTGTCATGATTCAACCGCATGCATTCGGTCGTTTTATAGTAACTACTTCCGGTTTCATGAGCATTATTAACTAAAAATTAGCTTCATGTTGAATGAAAGCTGTCCATATGTTGGGTGTCTTTTTTTTCCACGTTTTTTTTAAATTTTGCATTTTTGCACCAGCAGGCATGTGTTGCAAACAGACCAACAACAACAAGAACGAAAAATGCCTGGTTCAAATAATTTTCATATGCGTCCCTTTGCGGCTGGTGTTGTTGCTTCCTTATTTTGACGTGCCTGTCAGTTTTCCACTTTTTGGCTCACATGAGCCCATTTCATTTTTATGAACTACCTTGTGTGGATGGGTCTATTTCATGCGATGAGATCTTTGGAATATATAGGGGAAAAAAATGAACAGATCCTCAAGAGAAAATTATCGAAGGAAGGAAACTCTTCTGAGTATCAATTGGAAAAATGCAAATGTGAAACCAAGATGACAAATTTTAACCATTGCATGTATGTGTGTACAACCCTTCTAAGGTTCGTTTTGGACTGACTGTAATTTTTGACTTCTTTTTGTTTTATTTTTTTTTGTTTTGTTTCCATTTTTCCAAATAAAACTATGACGTATTGCAGAGCCACCAGCCACTCAGCTGCCATGTTGGGACGTTGTACTGTTGTTGTTGTTGTAGTTATTGTTGTTGTAGTTATTGTTGTTGTTGTTGTTTCTGGTCGAGCCGTGGTGGTAAATGTTATTTTAAACACATCAATTTAGCAAGTGTAAACATTTCATACATCATATTACCATATTGTAAAAGGGAGTAATGGCTTTTTTGAGGTTTTCACCACCATTTTGAGGGCTCCCATGTGTGTCTGTGCTCGTAAGTGTATTTGTACATGTGTGTGTGTGTGTATTTATTTTGCATTTGAATTCGTATTTATTTAGGCATTTACCGAAGCAGTCCGTTGTAATGTCGAGGACATGTCAGTACCTCATTTTTAGCCGTTATTAGCACAAGACGAGTGCATCGTTAAGGACTTGATGACATTTATTGATTGATTAATTTGCAATATGCACTCGCACAAAATTGAATTTTAATATTGTGCTTAATGCACACACACCCCGAGCTATGCATTAGTAAGTATTATTTGCTTAGTTACCTATTGAGTACTGTAATTTGTCCATTGACAGTTGTTGCGTGTGTATAAGGAAATTGTGTCCAATTCTTACCTGCAATAAAAGGAATTAAAAATGTCAGGTTAGCATGGGTAATCTTTGAAGTGGAATAGATAATTATAAAAACATTTTTTGTTATAAGGGAATTCAGAGTGAACTGACAACAAGAGAGTAAGACATGCATTATCCATTTGAAGTACGTTTTTCTCTAAGTGCATGTGAAAGCACTTACAAACGCACAATGCATCAAACTGAATTAAAAACCCAATGTATGCTGTTTTTATTGCGGTTTTAGATTATGATCGCAGGCAATTTCATTCGATTGTTACCCGAATAAGGTAAACACCAACTTTTGTTCGGATAATATTTAACATCGACACACAACAAAACAGAAAAAACTCCCAACAAATATATGATAAATAGAAGAAGGAAAAAAAAAAGGAAAAGTGCCTGAAGGCTCCAGCATGAAGAAAAAGAAGGAGGAGGAGAAAAAACGCAATCCAATGAAAGTCAAATAGGCAAAAAGTTTTCACCGCAGTCGCACGCATGAGGGCAGCACGTGCGTTGTGCGCCTAAAAGTATGCCTGCTTGACTTACATCCTTTTTCATTCATCGTCATCATCATCGTCGTAGTCGTTGTCGTCGTTGCCGGCATTGGTGTAGACGTGGGCGTGCGCCCGATTCGTATGCATGTTTAAATTATTTCACTAATTTATCAAATATGCTTTATGGGTTTTCCGGTTTTGTTTACATTGGACTGGCTGGCTCCCCCGTGCCGAGAGCGAGAAAGTGGAAAACTTTGCGCACACATCAAACGCTGCCTAATTAGAATTTTTCGAGCGCTTTATTAAATTAGTTGAAATGGGATTTTCGAAAGTTAATTAAGACTACGATTTGAGCGGTTCAGTTTTTATGAATACTTTTTTGTGGTATTACTTTTACTGTTTTTTTTTTACATTTAAATTTAAATGATTTTTATTTGCTATCCTACACTGAAATAAAAATGCAGGTAAGGTAAAAAATATCAGATTTTGTTTTATTGTCACATTAAAATTTGTTTTTTTCATAAAGATAAACATTTAGGTAATCACGTGTTGCATTATAATACCTGTGTTTTGCAAAGTTTGTATCTAGCCAGTTAAGAAGAAGTAGTCTGCAGAATATTCTTTAAGTATGACACAGAAAGGTTCAGGACCAAAAAGATGCTGATGTGTTAGGCAATCTGATCTCTCGTCGAATCTTTGATATCCCGGTAACCAACTAGGATCTAATGTATTTGATCAAATTTTAGGTGGGCTGATTTATATTTTAGGAATACCTAATTTGACTTAACACTTTTTTATATATATATATATTCCTGAGATGGTATTTACGATGTTGGTAAATGGTGAAGGCAACATAGCGATAATGTCGAACGTCAATGGAAGGCAATAATAGTTACCCATAATTTATTCTACATTTGTTGCTATCAAAATTATGATCTCTCATGTGAAATTTACGTTTTTTCTTATCAAAATTGCTGTGCTACATATAATTTATGCGTTCACTCATATATAATATTTTCTGCAATGCGCATCATATATACATTTTTTTTTACAACTTTTTGATATGAAAAATATTAAAATTACGTGTATTTCGTATTAAAATTATGTTGATTTCACATCAGTTCAATATTTTCTCATATCAAAATTACTTGATATTAATTCATTCATCGTTTTTTTACATTGAAATTTCAGCACATATCATAAACTATCTGCAAAAATATAAAATTTTATATGTTTTAGTAAAAAATTTATATTTTATATAGTATACCAAGAAATATTTTCGGTTGATTGTGGAAATGATATCAATTGATATATTGACTTTTATGTAATATTCCCCTTCTGCCCTTGTGCTATGTTGATATAATTGAAATGCGATGACATTGATTGAAACAAATAATAAGCAAATACTTGCTTACAAATCTTAACAATTAAATGCTAACAATGTTTCGACAGAGAATAGTCTCTTTCAATGCCCTTTGCCAAGGTCTTCTTCGGGAATATAGTAGAATTCCAATTAAAATTATATTATCAAATAATGGACAAAACAAATACATATGCAAATTGCTTTGCGACGATATCATTTCGATTGCTAATTAAATTCAGCACAGCGCCTACTAACCGTTGATTAGGCTCGAAGTTAACAATTATCCCAGCCATGGTGGTGGCGGTGATGGTGGTGGCTGGAGGTAGAAGCTACATACGTACATAGATACTAAGTGACTCCTGCGTACGTTGTACATTTAATTTAATCAAACTTAAGTGCTGCCTTGCCATAGCGCCGAACGCTGTTTACAATTTATGAAACTGTCTACTGCGATATGGTTGGAAAGTGTGTAATTGTTGTTGTACAACGAACACTTCACAAATACGAAACGCACACACACAGAGAGACAAGAACTTACCCACACTTAAGTATATGTACGAGTATATGCCTACAATACTGGGGGAAAACATATGAAATGTGGGAAGTGGCAGTTCTAGGCGGTTGTGTGTATGTGCAAGTGGAGCAACGCCCACAAAATTATCAGCGATTAAACTCATCGAAAATAATTAGTGAAATTAATTTTGTGTGCATGTATATAGCGTGAGTGTGTGTGTGTGTGTGTGTGTGCCTGTGTGAAGAGAAAGTTCAACCGAAAAAGGAGTTTCCCCAGCGACACGTAATTGTTAGCCTGAGTTGAGGTATAATTAAATGCTTTTGTTTTTGCCATTTAAGTCGACTCGGTGGCATAGTCAGAAAGCTATTGTATTGCATAATGCAAATTAAAGGATTTCTGTATGCCAGCTCCGCAGTTCCTTGAAACTTTTGATTAAACATTTCAATTTTGTGAAACAAAAGCTCAAACTAATCAATCAACACACAAAATTTCCATACAGAAATTGTCATCGGTAGGAAAGGCAGCTGCTTGTGTAATTTACTGCATGCATTTATCAATGTATGTTTTTTTTTCTCCATTGAAGGGATTTTACTTTTCAAATTAAATTTGTGAGATAAAGTGTTACCCTTTTGCAACAAATTTCCATTTATCAATATCATATTTTTACCGTTTTTTTTCCTATTCAACGGAAACTTTCATCACATTTCATCTCGAAGTTATCGCTATGCTTAAAGTTGTGTTAAATTTTTAATGTACTTCTTGCTTTCGTATGCAAAATGGAAACTTTTTTGTTGCCCCAAACATATTAAACAGCAATTTGTCTAAAATCCCCAAATGTGCCGCGTAGAAGGTGCGCTGAGAAGCGTTGAAGCGGAAACGCTCTGTCGAGAAAAGCTTTTGTGCTTGCAAATAACTCAATCGCATTGCAGATACATGCCTATCGGCAGTAAATCAATCATCTCTCAGGGGCTCTGTGTCCATACGTATGTATGTGAGTGTGTATATAAAAAAAAATCATTCACACTCACACTTTGAGGAATATGTGGAAAAAATGAAATATTTAAACTGCCTTTTGAAGGGCATAATATATGTGTGTGTGGCCGGGCTGAAGAATTCTTCAGTCTGTCCAGAATTTATATTTCAACAGTGTGCAAACACTTCACTTTGGCTGTCAGTTCGGTTGGTCCTTAGCTATTTACCACTTGAAAACGAAAAGGATATGACATGTTATGCTTGGGCATATTTGCCCTGTATAAACACTGATAAGTATGTGTTATGGCATGCATCACTGAGAGAATCGAACTTATTAGATTGAAATATGAATTTAGTGAATTTAGTAAATAAAAAACATTTCATTGAAAAATCATAAATTAACTCGTGGCTCGTGGCAAAAAGACAAAATTTGTTGCATACTTTTAGAGACGAAAATACAAGACAGTGCCCACATATTAAGTCTTTAGTTAAATAATTACCAGGTTAGCGTTCACATATGATGCGAAATGGCAGACACTTAGTTATACACTTAACAGTGTAATTAACTTAAACATTTTTCACTTTCAGGTATTTTTGTCACTAAAAGTATGCAACAAATTTTGTAGGTCAAGAAAATCCGTTCCCTGGTTATCAGCATCATAATAACGGGTAATTATTAAACGTAAGCTACGTATCGATTGTGTAACAAGTCACATGGTCATGGAAGCAAGTGAGACAGTCGATAATAGTGCAAATTTTAATCAGTCTGTCACAGGACCAAATCAGCGAAGTACAGATACCTCTTCAAGAGATTCATTAGAAATCAAGAAGAGCTGTAAAAAAGCCTGGCCATTTTTTTTACCAGCTACGTCTGTAAATGATATATCGTTTGATGCCAAGGACAGTAGACCAATAGTGAGCGTACTGATTGGTCATTGCAGCTCACGAACTTCTTTCGAATTCATTCCACATGTGTTGTTGATAGCATTTTTTTTTGCTAACAGCTGTGCGAAAATTCCACACTCTTAGTGGATATGAGGCGTTTAGTGGCTACCTAAACATCACAGAAACTTGGACTGGGTAGCTCTACGACGTCCACACTCTCCAAGGGAGAATATATAGGAAGACAAGGAATTGATGACAAACCCATTTTCTCATTGATATGCTGTACTGAGGACTGAAATGGAAACGATGAAACAGAAACCTTAGCACTCTAGACTATTACCTTTGATACTCCTAACAGTCTATTTGGAGCTTAAATGGTTGGGGAACTCTCCAGGCTTTCAAAACGTATACTTGCAAACCTGACAGTGGGAAGTATACGACAATGTGGTGTGTTTCGTGTGATTGTTATTGACTTGTCTTTGTAGACTTTTGTATGGTATCGGTAGGTAGGAACCCTCCTCTTAAGGTCAGGTCTAATCTAATTTAATGTGCCGAATTGATGTTTCATCCTTGGAAGCAGGTGAAATACAACGATTATAAAAATTAAATTCCAACTAACCACCCTATCGCTATCAAAAAATATACTCATTTCAGCCCCAAAATTGTAGCAACATTGAGGAAGGTTCACATTTTTATTACCAACAAAAAAAAAAACAAAAAAATAACCCCGAAATATTCTTTTATATTTTCAGCATGCAATTGCTTAAGTTAATGATTGACTTCCTCTTCCTCAAACCATTACCGCGTTGCCATTATTTCTTCCATACAAAATTTCACGTCAACCCCTTTCCATATCACACTTGATCCTTTTGCGATGTCAGAGCGAAGAGTGTATATTGCAGTAAGTACGTATGAGTACGTGCTGCGCGAGAAATCAGTCAACGTCAATATCGAGTGGCAGTGTCGCCCTCTGGCCTACCGTCCCCCCACCCAACAAGAAAGGAGTTGCTCATGCTAATTATTTTACATTAAATTAAATAATGATAGACTTCGCAGACGCCCTTCGTCGAAAGGCCAACCATCACTGAAGAAATTGGCATGCTGAAGCTGAAGCCGCAGCAGCAGCAGCAGCAGCAGCAGCATGGCAAAGCCCTGATGAAGAACGTGACATAATTTGCATAAATTTTCTTCATTCCGCTTTTTGGGTTTCAATTTTATTTTCGGTAGGTTACATAAATGCTTTTTCAATTGCGGTTAAACCGAAAAACGTACCTTCTACTACTATTATTTTTCTTGCTTGGTTAAATTGAAAATGTGAGTGAATATTGAGCACTCGGGATTATTGCGTCATTTACTTTGACATGGTCTTGTGTGGTGTCTTTTTTTTTTCTTTAGTCATTATTGGAAAATAGGGCAAATGGCAGAAAACTATTTGCGGACATGTTTCAATAAAAATGAGATACTTTGCTTGATGGATTCGATTTTATTTTATAGCAAAATGGTAGTGTTTTTATTTTTTTAATTATGAATATTCAATGGAAAGCAAATTTTGCATATTGGAACCACATGGAAACAGAATATTGGATAGATCATGAAATAGTACCTAATGGAACTGGAACAATATAGAATTGGAACTAACTTGGAAACTGAACTAAATGGAAATGAAGCAATGCTAAAAAAAAAGTTATCGGGATATATTCTTAGATATTCAGGTACGTGTGTTGTAACGTGAATCAGAGTCACTGAAGATAATTGTCTGAACAGCAGGGAACATTTTTCTAAGTTTTTAAAAATATGTTTGAGATCGGGTTTGTCTATTGACTACTCCGATAGTTTTTGCAAAAAATTATTTAGTGTTTAGTTTAGTGAAAGGCATAAGAGTATCCAATTGGTAGTCAGCAGAATTGTCCCTGATGAGGGAGTGTCAGTCTCCGGATGGCCATAAGACAAATGCCTGGTTGATTTGTTATTTGTTCACATTGTTGTTCTCTACCGAATCAGCCTTTCATTACAAACAACCACGCCCATGTTTGAGCTCAACACAAATTTTAAAATTGAGTCAATCAGCAGTACGTGGAGGTTAATTGTCTCCTTTTGTATTTCATTGAATTTTAATCTCTTAAGTATACCGAAGGAAGCTCATTCAAATGTTATCTTATTGAAACTAGTTCACTCTTACAGTACGATTGTATCACTCCAACACTAAAATTGGACCACAATTCACAGAACTGCTCTGATTCAGAACTACAATTCGTACTCTTCTCCTTCTTAATTTCGTTGAATTCCAATCGGGACATACACCGAGAGAAAAAAATAACAGTTTCGCTGTTAAAAACCATCCGACAGTCGAAAAACTTTTAAGTTGACAGCGAAAACTGTTAAAATAAAAGCGAAAACAAATTATTGTAACAGTTTTTGTTGTCAATTTAACAGTTTTTCGACTGTTGGATGGTTTTTAACAGTTTTCTCAACAGTTTTTTCTCTCGGTGTATAGCATCGAAAATTCGTTGTTTATACACACTTCAGCGTTGTACCTTGTGTCTACAAGAATTACACGCCAAGGTATGTAAAACCACGCATTTCACTTTTCAGTGTCGGGCAAAACTAATTCATAAAACTGCATACTTGTATGTGTGCCTGAGAGAGCGTCACACACGTTTCATGCGTTTCACGAAGATTCTTATAGTGGAAGTGTGAAAGCATTGAGTTGGCAGCGAATTGAAGTCTATACACATTGTGTATAGGAAACTCGAAACGGTTGCCAAACACTTGGATCATTGATGGTGGTAACCGTCCATGGATGCTGCAACATTTTTACAGAAGTTCAGATTATATGTTAATTTCCCGCTGGTCAATTGTCCCTATCCGACAGGAATTCGACGAAAAAAATGCGAACAAATCTTGCAAACAATTCTTCAAAGGTTCAAATTATTTTTCCTGTCTTTTAGCTTCCTCGCATTACTTTATATTTTATTGAAAATGTTGGTTGTAAGTACAAGTTGGCCTATATGTAGTATAGTCTGGTATAGAAAAAAACATGACTAAACCAACACATATCCTTGTTCAAAGTAAGTCGTTCCAAATACCCAATCGATTCACATTACACACTTTAATTTATAAAACTGATCGAGTTTTCACCATTTTCCGAAGATAATCGCTCAAGTGATGTTGTTATGATTCTACTGCAAATGTTTACCCAACTATGTTTACAGATTTCACTTAAATAAATCACTTTTCATAATCGAGAGCATAGTGCTCAACAGATTTAAAGTATTTCGCTTAAGCAGGCACTCCGCCCTGCTATATGCTATTTCCGTGCTGGCGCACATGTAACACATTTAAGTAAGCCACAAACAATAATTGCATTTGCGTTAAAACGCAAGCAAACAATTCACTTAGAGTGTAAATACTTAGGAACTACTTACTGCTGCGTAGGTGGATACTGAAAGGATGCGTAGGCAGAAGCACCACCGCACCGCACCACACCGCATCACATCATACCACACTAATACGATCCAAAGGAAACCCATTGACAAGCAAAGGAAGCGCTGCTTGAAGCCGAAGAAGAGTCAAGCGCCAGCCAGACAAACAAAACCGAACCAACGACAGACATGCGGACAGACATGCTGGCATCTCTAAAAGTGTAAGTCTAACCGACAAACGCTGTTAAAGTTAATTCAATAATCGGTGCCAATCGATAGGGAAAGCCATTTGTGCAAATAGAGAAATTATAACAAAGCTCAGGGTTTAGAGCGGAAACGCAAACGACATGAAGCTGCCATTGTATGCTATGTGTGTGTGTGTTTGATTGTATGTAAGTATGCAAAGAAGGTCGGAGGAGTACAGGCAGAGAGTCAATGAATTTCATTAGCACTAAAGTGAATGAGTGTTTGTGAGTGTGGTGATGAAATTATATATGCAGACCGGATTAAATCCCAACTTTTCGAGTTTCAGTAATGACATTATAATGAGTGGGAGGGGGGGTGGGGAGTGGCGAGAGTCAAGAACTCAATTAAACTCAACTCAATAATGGGAAGCGAACTAATGTATTAACAGCAGCAACAACAAATACAACGACAACTACTTACAATTACAAAAATTATAAATGCTCAACTAGCCTGTAAACTATTCGCAAGGATTATGAAATTGCATTTGTGTGCGCGCCATCTGTAAGACCATGTTGGCGAAGAAGTTCGTCTAAAGTACAAAAGTGATTGTAATATTGGCAAAATCATTCACTCACACACATACACACACGCACACGCTCAACGAAACAAACACAAACAGGATGAATTATAAATGGAAAACCACAAAATTGAATTTAAACGTGAATAATACGAGTAGACGACATCAACGAGCTGTGCCTGGCCGCCTCACCCACCAACTGCTAAACACAAAGGACATTTCCATTCTGTTTGTATTTAAGTAGTTGAAATTCTATTCGATTCGACCGAATGCAGCACCACAACCAGAACCAGAACCAGATGCAGCAAGTGGCAATGAGAGAATCCTATCAAATTTTTATGTGCGCAAATGGTGACAACCGAGGCACACACACGCGCACACACGAACACACACATGCACAATGGGCAAAGAGCTTTCTATGCATGCACACTATGCCGGAAACAATGTGATTTTGGAATTAAGCAACTAAATGCGTACAAGTGCACCTTTAGTCGGCAGCCCTTAAGTGTTCAAGCGGAAATTGTCGATGTGAGGTGCTCGGGTGACTGACTCTCGCTCTCTCTCTCTCTCTCTCTGCCGTGTTTGTCTCTTTTCCACACATAGACCATGTCTTTTGTTAATTTTAAAGTGAGTACCTGTATATGTGCCTGACTCTGTATTCATATTAAGCTGCTTGTTTATCATACATATATTTCGTGTGCTTTGTGTTGAAAATAATTATATTTACATGGTGCTTAGTTGCGGCTTAAGGTTTCCTCTTTAATTGTTATATTTGTATTGCATTCACACATGCAGCTCACACACACACTTAAACATTTACAAGAACATATGGCATCTGTCTATCGAAGACTTATATGATTTCGTGATTTTAATGCCGAAACGAAATTCCATAATTATATGCATAAATTAATGTCATTTGGTGTATTAAGAATTCGGCATGAGAAACCTAATGCATTAGTGTCTATACATAAATAATGTTGTTCCTAAAATGGTGTTAAATCTTCGGGTAATCACCAATTTGAATTTGAATCAATGATTGAAGTTTATTTATTGTTCAGATTACCCGGAGCAGCAGACTGCAGTAATAGATTCGGGAAAGTTAAACTTTGTCCGAAGGGCTTTTGAAGAAGAATGAGTGAAGGGGCTATCCTTTACCCGTCACTACATACATATACATATTTTTGGCGCTACAACCCTCGAGGGATTATGGCCGAACTTCTTAATGCAGTTATCATGGGCAAGTGTCTATGATATGGCGGCCGTGGTGCAGTGGTTAAGACCTCTGCTTCACGATCGGAAGGTATCGGGTTCGGCTCCCACCTGGGGCATGGCAGAAATTTGTAGGTCCACAATTCTCATATCATAGAACCCGACACTATCCTGCATTAAAATGCGATGGCAGAATGGTTGACTTTGTGATTCCTGGGGGTGGTAGGTACTAATCGTGTCTAGAGGTCTCAACTAACGTACTGCCTTTAGCTACTATTAGGCAAGGTAGCTCTATCCTTACCCATGGAGAATACTTTTGATTTAGCTTCGCTATCGATTAGAGTATAGGTTAGAGTGGTTCTTATTTTTCCTTTTTTTTTAATTGAACAAGCGTACCCCCTAGGAGTTCCTGTAAAGCACCAACGTTAGGTCACATTACAATACAAAATTAATTAATAAAAAATGCGTTTTAGAATAACAAAAATACGAGAAAAAAACCATAATTAACCGATCAACCCCCAGGTAGAGCAACAAAAAAAATAAAAATGTATCCTAGAAAGAGTAAAAAATCCAAGGAAAAAATCCAAGTTATCAGGGACACTGAGTACTGCCTAATCTCTCAATAAGTTCCTTCTACATTTCCTCTGATCACAAGTATCACCTAAAGATTAAAAAATCCATATTAAATTTGGTCAATAGAATGCTATTGAATTAATGACTATTGAAATAATATTAGAAAATAGTTGAATTAATACGAAAACTGATTAAATAAAAATAAAAATTATGTTTTCCTATTAATTCAAATAGTTTCTACAATTATTTCAATAGTAATGTATGCTATTGACCAAATTTTATAGTATTTTTTTCTGAGTGCAATTTTAGATGAACTCCGTTTTTAAACAGTATCGCAAAGCAGACATCTTAGTGCCCAGAAGGAAGACTTTCTCTGAATCCATTGTCATCAGTCTCTATATATAACCTGTCTATTTTGTTCCATTCGTCTTTAAAGTAGTTTCCATCGTGATACCCTACATGATAGCCTATGCCCTTCCCAATAAAAACAAATAATACTACGGATTATTCCGGGACAAGCTAAGTTGCATGTTGAACCACGGAACTTTAAAGTTTAAAGACCTACACGTTCAAGCTCGGCATGTTCTAGATACTGGTCTACTATTTTCATATAAAATATTAGAGATATTGTGGTATCAGTATAAGCTCATGTGGACCATCCTAACCTAAGTCGATTTAGCGATGTCCGTCTGTCCGTCTGTCCGTCCGCACGATAGCGGTCGCAGTTTTGGAGATATAGACTTGAAACTTTGGGTACATGTTTTTCTCGTGAATACTGAGATCAAGTTCGAGAATCAGCCAAATCGGACAAAAACTGGGCGTGGCGTGGCCCATACACCGAAAAAAAAGGTAAACATTTTTCAAGTCTTTTTTATTTGCTGCATTCGATTGGAAATGTTTAGAAACGTATTTTTGACATGGTCCGAGGTTCCGAAGCCAAATATATAAGGGTCTGAATGGGGTCTTGAGACCAATTTTTTTTTTTTAGTGAATTTAATTGGAAATTTTTAGAAATGGATTTTGGACTTGGTCCGGGCTCCAAAACCACCTATAATTGGCTCAAAATAGGGTCTTGAGACCACATTTTTTTATGTCCACTCTCTAGTTTTTATATGAATGTGAAACGGCTGATAGCCTATGTTCATCTGCATCCAAATAGATTTTCTTGTTCTTGATTAATTTCAGACCAAGCAAACCGCCATACTGCATCACAAAGTTTTTTTTTTTTTATAATATTGCCAATTGATGTCTGCCCTCAAGTACAGCTTCTTGGCTATGCGACTTGATTTCGGGCCGTGCTGCTACGTTCAATAGTTTAACCGCCGACAGTCAAACAAAAATTTAGTAAAGTTTTTGATAAAGTATGAATGAAAATTAAAATTCCCTAAAACACTCAAATCCACACTTAAGTACAATACGAAACTTCACAACTATTTCAAACGAAAATGCATAATTGCTGTGCATTTGCCATACCTACCACCGTCAAGGCGAAATATTTAATTTCAAATGGGAAATTTGGAAAATATTTGCAGCAGTCACGTCGTCTGCAGCTTCCATGCAGCTCCCATCACTCCTGGCCCACCCAAAAACTAGTTTGGGAAATCAAAAATGTTCCTTTTCAAAACAGAACGAATAGAAAAAGCAACTCAAATAAAAAAGAGAAAGAACAAAAAAAAACTGAACACACCAACACCGAAATCGAAAAGTGAGGAAAAAGTTTCGCCAGCTCAACTAATGAAACATCGCAACTCGAGTCGCATACATCGTCAAACTAATTAGAAAATATTTTTATTTTACTTTGCTCTTTTTGATTTGGGGAATTTGGCAAGTTGTTCGTGTGTACGTTCGTTCTTTTGCCATTTTTTTCCTGATTATTTCAGTACTTTTTGAATTTTGTATTTTTTTGAGTGTTTTTTTTTTGCACTTTTGCAAATACGCAAATCATTTGAAACTTTTTTTTTGGGAAGAGAGAGAGATTGTGTGTGTGTGTGTGTGTGTGTGTGCAGGAGAAACTCAAACGCAAATTGCACGTGCGGAATGGTACGGAATGTGTTGCATGTTGAATTTTTGTAAAATTTAAATTCGCCAAAAGTTTCAATTACAATTTTGAAGCCTTTTTAGGGCAAATTGCAGGCGTTTACATGCCAAAAGTTGCACTTACAACGATTCTTCTGGGGTGTCTGTCTGTTTTTGCGTGTGTGTGTGTGTGTGTATTTGTATGATGTATGTGCCACAAAGTCGATATGAGTATTTTTAGAGATGGCAATGCCCACACCATGAGAGCATCTAAAATGCATCTAATTTATGGCGCGCCATTTCAACTTCAGAACAATTGCCAAAATTTCATTTTAAAATACATAAGATAGACAATCAAGTTTATTACAGCACTCCCCCCCCACTCAAAGCAACATCACACAGTTGGTACCCAACAACAAAAAAAGGGGCATTTTACAGTCTGGCCGAGAAGAAGATGTGGAGGCTACTTGTGTCGCCTTTGTTGCCGCCACCATTGTACTAGTTGACGTCGTCATCGTCGTCGACGTCGAAGGCAACAAAATAAAGAGGACAACAAAAGCAAAAGCACAGGCAAAGCCAAAAGCAAGTGGCAAAGGACATACGCAACACAAACCCGACTAAAGGACACCCCGAACGTACTGATAGCGTTCGTTCCGTCAAACGTTTGTCCCCCTTATTTCGTTGCTCCTTCGACAGGATGCTAGTCTCTGTGCTGAGCGCCAAGGCTGAAAATGCAAATAACAGTTCATTTCAGTGTCGGAGCGATACAATATGAAATAAATTTGAAAATTTTTAATGTTGGCCGTAAACAAAACAAAATGAAGCAACTTTTACCGTTTTTTTTTTGTATTTCACTTTACTTTGCTTTTATTTTATTTAATTTTTTTTTTTTTTGTTTTTTTTTTTGCCATACAATAAAGTGGAAAATTGTATAAAAAGGACAACGACGTCCACGCAATCGCTGTAGCTCTACCATCAATGGCAACATCAACACACCCGCTGCATTAGAAGACAAACATCAACAAGGACACAATGCAAAAAACGTGAACATCTCCTAACTCCTTTGAACTGCTATCGCCGCTTTTGTTGCAGAAAATTAAAAAGTTTAATTTCCTGTTGGTAGCGGCGCGACACAAACAACAACAGCAAAAAAAAAGAGGAAGAAGAAATATTTAAAAAACTAAAATTGAATAGAAAATTTCAACAGCGCTGAGCACATTGGTCGCTGTATGTCGGGATACAAAGGCCGTTTATGAGGAGATACCCGCGTGTCATTTCGTTGATGTGTGCGAACTTTTTCCTTTCTTTTTTTGATTATAAAAACAACTGGTTACTCTTTAATTGAATTTTTCATTATATCATGATGGTTGCTCTTTGTGCTGGCACATCCTGTCTGCTTCGTGAGATTCTTCTGAATGTATCACTTTGTGAATCACATGACTGCAAGTGCAACTATTCGATTTATATTAATTTGGGAAAGGATTTGTGGTAAACGACAACAGATTGCAAGTTCTTCAAAAGGCTTTGATACGCTTTAAATATGTCCCATTTCGCTTTCCCTACTCATTTAGTGATCTCGACACATTAGCTGCATTTTGCACGCAAGAGTAGTCTCGCCACCAAGTTGTTAGTCTCAGGATCTTTATCATGACTTTTCCATATGGATTGGAACTAATTTGGGAAGATTTTTCTTGGACTCTTTCATTGATATGCTGAGCTTCTTTTTGTCCTTTTTGTCACCGAAAGAAATTGATTCGGTGAGTACAAGCTAGGAAATATTGAGCCTGTCTTATCACTAGACTGCGGATTTATATGAAAATAAAAATGTGAGGATTGATTGACTGAACACATTACCACTTTCTGGTTTTTTTAACTTTGATAACGTATTCCTAAACCAAAGGGTGACCAAATAAGACCGATAGAAAAATAAATTTAAATGAAACAACAACGGTGTGAGATATCAAATATTTTGAAGCAACATTCATCCCATTGTTTATGGAAAGCACATAATTTAAATGGCTTCGCTGGCAGTGCTTCCAGCGGCCGGTCCAATTTTTGATGACTTCGGCTTCCCCTTCCTCATTTCGAGAAAAAGAGGTCTGACGATGCCGCCGTTCCATAACCAGCGCCAAAGAGTCAATCTTTGTGAATGCATTGATGGTCCAAAAGGATCAAAAGAAAGTACTCAGACTCAAAAGTAGTTTATTAGGTCCACTGAAGGCTTTAAAATGGCGTCCTGAGTATTTTAGTTTCGGGATTGCAAAATATGCGCCAAAGATATTCGAAAAGAAATGGAATGAAACTGGAACGAAGTGGAAATTAACCGGAATAAAATGTGAATGGAATGGCGGAATAAAATGGAATGGCGGAATGAAATGTAGCGAAACAAATTGGAACAAACTTTAAGATAGAAGGGGAATGAAGTGGAAATGGTAACCATCGCAAAATATTATTGGAAAATTTAATAAAGAGTTACTTGTTTTTTTAAAAATAGTCAGAATTTGTGACTTTGGTAGTGGTGTTTCAGTCGAAGGTTGACTGTGGAATGTACGCTCCAGTGGACTTCTGTGAGACCATGGCTTGATATACTCAGGCTGAATTTTGATTTCCCGAAAGTTAAAAATATTGGAGGGTCAATTTTTGAATTATGCTCTGCTGCAGCCTCCAGTGAACCTGGGAAGCATATTTATATTCTGTGAAAGCAGGATTAGAGGTTTCAAAAGATTTTTAAGTGGTGTCTAGACCATTTTATAGTTAATAAATAATACAAAAAAAATCATTTTCAATATTAATCTGAGGTTTAATTTCTTAATTACTTTAGCGAATACTCCAGCGACTGCCTAATCAAAATATAACCAGTTTCTTTTTTCAAGTACAAATTTTTTCAGATTTTTTTTTAAACATTTACTGGTACATTTCCGTTGGTACTTATAATATCAAACAGAATAAATTAAAAAATTCTGCTATTAACTTTGGAAAATTTGTGTGGTCATATCCGTCGGTGGTAAGTATATGTCCATGCGTCAGCGATTTTTTCCTCATTTATTTATGATATTTCATACGCCATTTTTGCCTTGAAGCTGCCGCCGTAACAAACAGTGAGATTGAATTTCATTTCGTTTTGGCCGCCGGGAATTACTCAAGTTCTTTTGTAATTTCACAAAGTCTCTTCAATTTAAATTTCTGTGTGTACCATGTGAGCGGTGAGGCGGCAATAAATTCGCCATATAACTTAAGTTAATTGCATGGACTTTAAAAGTGATGACCTTTTAGGGAAATTCGGTTATTTGCAATGTGTTAAATTTCCATGACTTTCAATTTGTTTAAATTTAAACTTTTTCCAAAATAAAACAAACCACAACTGCAAAACTCGACTGAGGCGAACTTCTGCCAAAAATTAAGTGCAAGAGACTACAGAACATTAATCAAATGCAAATGAAAATGCAAAGGAAAATACAAACGGCCAACAAAAAAATACAAAAAAAAAAAAACAGAAAAAAATAGTACACTGTATGCCTGTAAATGTACAAAAGTACATAGTATTTATGTACATTTTATACATAGTAGATATACAAAAAAAAAATCTCTTTTATTTCCATTTAACTGCAAGTTAAGTGAAAAGGCCTCCAAGCCCCGCGTGCGTTCACATTGTATTTGCATTTTTGGCAGCACAAAGAAAAAAGGGGCTCAAGAGGCAACAGCACACACACACACACACACACACACACAAAACACCAAGCCATACACACTAACCAAAAAAATAAAAATAAAAAAGCAGAAATGTAAAATATAAAAATGGGAGTAACCAAATAAAAAAAAAACCAGCCAGTGAAGAGTAGTTATGTACTAAATAAGTAAAATTGCAGCGAGTTGGTTGTTTTTTTTTTTTACTACTACAGCTTGGTGGCTCAAAAAAAACGACAAGCTAAAAAAAATACGAGCAGCAAAATCTCGCAAATTGGGCACATGCATAAAAATGCCCCATAAAAACCTTACGAGGTTATTTTAATTTATATTTTTTTTCCCATCTACCCATTTTTTAGGGGGTAATAACGTGAGCGGCTAATTAGAGCGGAGGGTAATTATGTGAAATATACTCAAAAACCATTGCCACGAAAAGGCGGTGAGGTCTTTTTGGGTGTGGAATTTAAGTTCATACACTTTTAAGTTGTTGTAAGAATTTCTTAAATTTCTGTAAATATAATTCCGTGAAATCCCTGCTCCATTCTATACGTTTTTTTTTCCAATTTTTGTTGCACACTTTGCCCCATTTCCGTTGGCTGGAAATTTCCGTTGTCTATGGACGACACTTTTCTCCAAAATTTAGCTCAATCAGAGCAGAAGCACATTAATGGCGTCGAGCTTTCGCAACATTTTCGACGACAATCTCATTTTTTTTTCTGTCGCTGTGCTCCTTTTTTCTTTTTGTTTTTTTTTTGTTTCCGTTTTTTTTTTCGTTTAGCTTAAATCTTTTTTAAAATAAATGGCAAATTGGTTTTTTTCTGTATTTTTATTTTGTTACAATTTGTTATTTTAACCCTGCATACAAGCGTAAATGACGTTACAGCAAGAATATAATAAGACACAAGCTGAAAAAATATAATATTTATTTATACGAAAAATTCGCTTAAAGTTGACTTAAGCGGTTTTCCTCATAATGGAGCTACCTACTTTATTTATCATATGGATTTTAACTTATTCAAAATACCCCTTGTGAGTGGCAATTTTAGAACACTTGGTGAAATTTTCCAGACATTTAATTGGAAAAGTTTACTTTGATTTACATTTTTAATGTTCATACTTTACTAAAAATAAAATGTTTGGGTATTTTACAAAATTAATATCATTTAAAGGATACATTTTCTTTGGAAATTTTCCATACAGAAAGTTAAGCCATCTATAGTTATAAAATCCCATTGATTCCCTCATGTACCAAAAGCGACCAGTGGACATAGATTTTTGTACTTTCGCATTTATGCCCCATGACTTCAGGCGTTCAAGTAAGATTTTTAATCTAAAAAAGCGGCTAAAAAAATGGGCGTATCAGCTTGGCACGCCTTCTTAAGGGCATTACAAACATTGATTCAAAGTTATCATAGCCTGTTCTAGTAGTGCCTACACCCCAAATACAACTTTCCTGTTCTGCACTAAATATTCTATGAATCACTGTCATAATACACTTATTTGACCTTAGCTAAAAAAAAAATCTCTTAAATTTTCATAATTTCACTTCAAAAATAAATAACTTAACAGACGATAAAACATCATCATCATAAAAGCATCGATTATTTGATGTCGTTAAATGAAATCAGCGCTGAAATCTTTAATTTCCGAATGTAAACAAAAGTAATAAACTGCGGAAAGCGATGACAAAAAAAAAACGCCAAGAAATTGCACGAAACAAAAAACATATTCAAACTTAAACATCAGCGAGGAAAGATGACGATAAAGCAGCGAGAAAAGTTCAAAAAGTTATGACATAACAAGAAAATTAATTAAAAGGACATACGCCGAGGCGCACGAGCTTTTAACTTTCAATAGAGCAACAGAATGAAAAAAAACTTTAAATGCGCCCAAACGAAGGGAAGACCAACTACAGAAAAGACACTCACACACACACACACACCCAAACACACACACCCCAGCAATAGTTACTGGAATAATGGAGATAATCTCCGACAGCCTTACACGCTCATTCAAGCATAAGACCATAAAACGATGAATGCGAAAAACGCGCGCGCCCGCGTCAAAAATTTTGTGGAAAAGTTGTGCGCCCAGAACCCAAGATCAAGTAACCGCCAACGCTGTCGCCAGCGACAGTTGAGAGCGCGCCGCGCGGTGAAAAATTAAGATTCGCATGACTTTATCATTTCTATATGCGAAAGGGCTGGGGGTTCTGAAGTTTGTCGCCCACTTGGAAAGATTTCTTTTTTTTTCCCCACGTTTGTTCACTTCTTATCATTCTTTTATTCTTCTTCTTATATTAAATTCTCTTTTTTATATTAAATTGTCTGCCATCAGTATAATAATAATAATAATGAAAATAAAAAAAAACAAAAAAAATGCCAGAGCTTTGGAAAAATCTTTAAAATCTTACTGATTTGATTGCGCGTTTTGCCATACTTTGGCGCTAATATCATTTTCTTCGGCCGCTGCCTCTTCTTGTTGAATGCATTCTTAGAGCACCGCACAGCGCCGCACCGCTTTGAACGCATCAGACTACAGACTTCAAATGCTGAGCTGAGGACGGTGTGTGGTGGCCATGATGGCATTGGCGTTGGCAAGTGGAATTGAAAGGAAAAGCCGACATCAATTCAGGGATTAAGGACACTGATTTGATTTACTTTTTATTACCATTATAAGTGAGGCCGTGCACATTGGTCTGCACTGGTCTGTGTGCGCTCGTGAGAATTTCACTTGAACTATTTTGCGGTACATACGCGCAATTGTGAAGTGTCTGTGGTCTGCCAACGAAATACTTTACTTTATGCGGTAAATTGATTTTCTCATATAAAGTTGAAGAGGGGTGGAGAAATTAGAAGAATGCTTTGGGGTGGGGTGTGGGTGGCATTTATGAAAATGGCATAAATGCCGCGAAGTGTCACTCATTAGATTCGCGCCATTAGCGGTGGCGACGCTTGTTACTTGCTGTGTAACATCTTCGTTCGTTATGGTTGATAACTTTTTTACGATGCTGACAATGACATGACATGATTTCGGTGTTCGCTTGTCACCATGCGTTTAATTTTTTTTTAGCTTGTTCTTTTCTTCCTCTTTTTTTCCATTTGTATATCAGACATATGTTGTGAACGAATTTTTCATTATATCTCTGACGTGACGTTATAGCTGACTTTTTCATTGCTAAATTCGTGAGAATACTACTTTTATGGTAAAATTAAATTAAAGTTTAGAATTTTTACCATGAAGTGGCTATGGCTTAGAATTGCACTTGGTTCGAGATAGTACATGAAATTTAAATACGTCAGTAGTGCAGTGGTTGTGGTTTCCTCTGGCTCACGATCTGAAAGTGGTGGGTTCCATTCTCGTCAACCAACAGTAACCCAGTAGTAAATTTCGCAAGGCCTCTCAGCTAGAGACATGCCAGCACGCCTGCTATGGGAAGAAATTGCACATTCCATCCTCGCTTCTAGTGGAGCATGCCGGTATGCCTGCGCTAGAAGGGAGCTAGGGTTGTGTCAATGGATTTTCTATGCAATATTGCCTGCCAGCAGGCATACGCATGGAAACGACAGACGTAGGCCTGTTTATTTGTCCCGTTTCATATAAAAAAGAAGTAAAGGTTGGAAGCGACGAGGGCAGGCATCCGAGCTCCTAACGAGGCATACTGGCATGCCTGAAGACACCTTCTTGGGAAGTTTTAATTTTAACTTGAAATTTCTCGTTGTTGCGGGTAACTTTTAACAACGCTTGGATCATACGAGGGCAACAAACATTTTCTATCTGCTTCCTTATAAACTATCTTCTTCTCAGCTCTGAAACATGAGGTTCCTTTCTGAAGCTAAAATACTCCCACATCATATTAACCATTAAGAGGTACCACAACCTTGATCTCAGCATGATCTCAGTTTGGAGAACCCAAACCCATGTACCCAAAGTTTCAAGTCGATATCTTCCTATCGTGGACAGACGGACAGACGAACATGACTAAATCAGATCAGTTTTCGATGCTGCTGGAGAATATAATATACACTGTTCCATACCGCACACGCCTCCTTATGGGCGTTACAAATGTTGTGTTCAAGTTAATCTACTCTGCCACAATAGTTTTTTGGAGTACAAGTATGAGTCGTCTACTTGCTAAATGTTAAAGCTGAAATGTTATTGGTTCCAAAGATATAGAGGGTAACATTTTATCGTAAGCGATAGCTAACTTAAAAACCTTATCCTGTATAGTTTACTTTATATCGCTTGAGAAATTGATTTCTTGGGTCTAAACAAACAAATTTTTGTTGGGAGAGAGTGGGTCCATTTGACCTCAGTTAAGATGTAAAGATGAAATCTTATTGAAAAATGTCACCGCTTATTTTGTGATTAATCTTGAAGCTATCAGCGGTCCACCAAAGGACTTATTGGCTATGTACTATTCAGGATGAGGCCAACGCATTGCCATTTACTATGACTGATTTCGACATCTATCATCATTAGACTATACCAGTTCTATTCCACAGATCATTTCAGAGATCAGATCGGACTCTCAAAATTTGGTATGTTGTGCCGAAAATTAAAAAAAAAATTTTGTCTTTCGCTTGGAATTTGGTGGTAATCTTGTGATAGATGACAGTGTTTGAAAATTAACGTTTCGTCCACTGACATGCTGCAAAGTATTCATATGGCTAATTGACTATATGAAACTGCTATTGACATGTCATATTATCAGAGAAATCTACAACAACTGAGGACTGAGTTATCGATTACATCCCATAATTAAATTCTCACATACTTGTACTAAACTCACAAAACTGTTGTCATTGTTTTGTCACTAGGTCTTAGTTTAATCTGACCTACTTAATCGACTTAAATTTCTACCTAATTGAATCCCCCATATATATCACAATTAGAAAATACTTGTGGTTAGGAAGAGATCTCCTATGATGGCAAATGATAAGTAAATTTTTATGTCTTCATGACTCAGTTCGAAACTAAAAATCTTTTAACAATGAAAAATAATAATTTAGTTGCAACTACAACTACAAAACTCCCAAGTCGTTAAAAGGAATGCGTTATAAAAACTATAATTTCAAATTTAATGTAGAACATAAAACTCTTTCGATAACAACAATTACAAGATTGTTTCCAACTAAGTTTGTGGAGAGTTCAACGAAATTTCTTTTGAAGTTGAGCAATCAACAATGATCAAATTTATTATGATTCCAAGGAAATGCTCAACAAAAACAATAAAAACGTACACAACATAAACAGGGCAAAAAGAAAAAAACACAAAAAGAAAAAAAGAAAAAAAGAGAAAAAAAACGACTGCGAATTTCAAATCCTTTCAATATCCGCTTTTAGCTGTAAAAGATTAAAATGAACTATTGCACACAGCGACAGCGGCAACACTAACAATAACAACAGCTAAGATAATACGAAGAATTATAAAATGGAAACAACAGCGCAACCAACGAACGTTTTCTCGGTTTTCGTAGTTGTTGTTTTCGTTCTTGCTTTGGTTGCTTATTAGTTTTTTGCTCGTTAGAACATTTCAAGGATTCCGATGGTTTGGTGGAGGGGCTGCTGTCATGAGGTGAGGTGGCCAAAATGAACGGACGTTGGTCGTTCGGCGTTGCAACAACTTCATAAACCAACAAAAATTAACACCAGAAACCCAAAAACTACAAACACACACAAGCACTACGGCAATCAGTAGAAAATATAATCTGTTGTAGTTTATTGTTGCTGCAGCGGCAACATGAGCAGCAATTGCTGGTGTGCGAATGTGCATCAAAGTGAGAATGATTGATTCAACTTTAAAATTGTGTTTGTATGGGAGTGTTTAGCAGGGAGTGTGGTGTGTGTGTGTGTATGTGTGTGTGTATGTGTGGGTGGGTGCTTTAAACACAGATGCGCTTCAGTTTTTCTTATTTACACTTACAAACTAACAAATAATGTTGCAAGCGCCCATTCATTTTCTCTGGGATATCAAACCCCCCCCCCCCCTTCACCCACCCTTTCAACCCACAGCCACTCACTCACTGGGTGTGTTGGCTGGTAACGCTAAATCGGACCTTTAAATGCTGTCCGTGTGCACCTCAGCTACTAATACCAGAAATAATTACAAAAGTGAATTTATGTTGGTGCTGCGATAATAAATGCTTTTTCCTTCTTAACACTAACACCAACACTAAAGTACAAGATTTATCCTTGCTAAAACCGAAACGAAACGAAGCGAAGTGACTGAGCTGAGCGCTGAGCTGTGCTATGTTCTGAGTTGTACAGAGGATTGGTGTGCTAAACGCATGCGGTGCATTTGCAATGTGTATGTGTGTATGTGTGTATACATAAGTATTTGAGTGTTTGTTAGCTTATGTGTATGTGTGTGTGTGTTTGTGTTTGAATAAGTGAGCGTGTGTTTTGTGCGAACTTTCTTCATCAACTTTTGCTGCTTATGCAGTTGCATCTCAGATTAAAATTCTACTTTTCATTGAGCACAGTGGGCAAGGTAAGATGTATTTACGTAGTAAATTTTAAACAAAATAATTTTGAATTGAATACAAATTAAGGGCATTTTGTGATATTTACTGTTAATGCAATTAAAACTTATTAATTCAAAAAAAAAATTATTTTTATTTTATAAAAAAATTTTTAGAATACGAAATTTCTAAAAAAAAAGCCTTCTTAATCACTTAAAAGTAAAATAATATTAAAAATTTTTTTTTTAAATAATTTCATGAAATTGTTCCACTGTCGCCACTTCTGAGATGAACCCCGGGTTTTTCTTTCACCATTTCATTCAACATGGCATGTGAAATTTTTAGTCATTAATGTGTAGAAAACATCATGACTTATAGTTTCACTTCTTTCCACTTGGGCTCGCCCTCTCTCCCACTGCTGCACACACACACACACACACTGTGTGCCAGTGTTGCCACTTCCACTTGCTCCATTTTCTGCAGCTTATTTGACTTTATTTGTTAGACAGCTCCTTAAGTTGCTTGTGTGTAAATGTGAATGATTGGCTTTTCATTTTCGTTGTTGTTGTTAGTTTTGTTGTTCAGAGGAGTGGTGTTAGTTTAGTGCAGTATTTAATCAGATTTTCTATAAAATCTGGAAAATTTAATTATATTTAATTGAGTTTATGTATGTAAGTAACACTAGGCGGCCACTTCTTTACATAACTAAAAAATGTTCTCTGTGAATTGCTGAAAGGCAAAGTTATACTCTCGAAATTTAACCATCGCTTGACAAAAGATCATGTCTTGAGTTAGTTAATTTTTCTTCCGATTAGCAGGAGAAATGCAAGAAAAACTTATCAGCAAAGTATATGTTAGTAGGTAACCAGATATTAAGAAAATAACCATCTGATTTAATACAGTAAAGTTACTTGAAACATTTCAATAAGAGTCACACAAATAATGTCGACTTATATAGATGACTCTAAAGGTATGCATAGGTTGGCATCTTTAACCAAGAAAGAACCTCGTTGAGCTGCAAAAAGCTAACCCAGAAGGTAACTTCGTTAAAGAGTATTCATAAAATCCGCAAAAAAAGTTATCGAAAGTTAAAGTTATGCGTTAAAATTAAATTTTCTATAAAAAAATGCCTCTTTTTAAAATTTTTTGCAACTTTCATTCTAAAAATGTATTAATGAACTTTTATAGGACTACCACAGGACAAAAAATTATATTTATATTTCACAACTAGCATTTTTCAGTGGCCACATAAAAAATACAGACATTCACAGCAGAGAAGCGAAATGGAAAATTTGTCCTCCTGCGCACAGAGCTCGAAATTCCCCACAATCTAACATCCCTGATCATGGTGAACAAAAAGAGAGAGAGGGAGCGCACAAAAACTCCATATCAAAAAAATAACTATCCATTGTCAGCGATCTATACGCAGAAGAGAGTGGAAAGCAACATACAATAATGCACAGACTATGTCAATGCACTCGAACGGAAATCTCGAAGCATACGATTGAATGTTCAATAAAACTTAAAAAAGTATCCTATTCTCTTCCTTGGCACAGATATAATGTTTTAAAAAAAAAATTATGAAAATCGGGGCTAGTTTTTGCTCCTACCAGTTACAAAAAAATTTGCTCTCTAATATAAATAGTAAAGATGTATTATTGGGTCAAAAATTATGTTCGCAAAGTCTTATCCAAGTAACCTTGAAACCGTGAATAATGATCACGAAGGAAGGACTGTAAACTTTGAGTGAACGGAGTATTACTATGGCCCAGGATGGTCTATGTGAGTCAATTAGCCGCCACTCTAACCTAACCTAACCTGGAAACCTTATCGATTTTCGATTGAGAATGATGAAATCATTGGATGAGTCCATCACGTTTCAGAAAAAACAGAATTATTAGTTCCCTGAACTCACTCCCAAAAGGATCAATATTGATCATTTGCTTTCTATCTATGTTCTATGGCTATGGAAAAAAAAAGTTAGTTAAATTGGTTATTCCGAGAGACCAATGTGAGCAACAAATAATTTTTCTATTTTAAATTTTTTTTCTTTATCGTACAATTTTTTTTATATGGAAAGCTAATAACTTTTTTCTACTGAAAACACACTATTTAGGGTTCAGGTGGTTGTGAAATTCTTTAAATTCTTCACTGTTTTAAACTCTGTGAGCTGTTGTAAAACGTTCTTGAGAGTAGAAGGAATTTAAAAATTTACACTTTTCAGAATAATTTGAATTCATTACTTTTTTTTTTTTTAAACATTTTCCAACGCATAGTGAAAATGTTAAGAAAATAATACAACACACACACACATACTCATTGTATTCTACTACAATTGCTTTTGCAATTGCTTTGCTCACATTTTCCTACAATTTCATTGTCTGCCATTGTACGAAAGGTGTTCCAACCCAGTAAATACCGAAAGTGCTTTTGTTTTGTTGCTGCTTCATCAAGTCTTGCTCTCTCTGCGGATAAAAGTGTTGTATTTGTTTGTGTGTGTGGAAGATGTTCTAATCTCAGCGTAGAAGCTCAATGAGAGGGGGGGGGGGGGAGTTTCACAGATAATCCTCAATTTGTCTTAAGCAATTAAAACAGTTAGAATAGCAGAATAGTATCTAATTGTGGATGAGTGTTCTGAACTATTTAATAAATTCAAAATTAGGTATTCTATAATTGAAATTACTTCCTTATTTTAAATGTCCTTAGACTAAGTGCCCTTTGCTCGAAAGTATATTTTCTTTTTTGAAGCACCTCTAAATATAAATTCTAATATTCTTAACTATTTTCACCCCAACACAATTGTCCTTTATTGACCCTTTACCGAACGTAATCGTCTTAATTACTTCCTACTTGAGCGCTCTCCAGTATTCAAGAGAAAGCGTTGGCAAAAAAAAGCACCACTTAACATGCCACTTGAGTTCAATTAAATTTTACACATTTTTCCTATTATCTAGGTACTTGGGGAAAATATGAAAAAAAAAATGAAGGAACAAAAAAAACAGATCAATAGCCAACCTCCTCAATGCAGTGCACTGCTCTAGTGTGCCAGTGCTCAGTGTTCACTAATACCCAATCAACTTGCGCTCGAAAGAATTTTCAAATTCCTAGCCCCGGCAAGGGTCAACAAATAATAAAATAATAATCCAATCATATTGTAACATCCGCAACCGGAGAGCAGCTACTTGAAGATGAGGCGGAAAAGATGCAAAAAAAAAAAAAACGAAGAGAAAAAATGATTCGTCTTATTTCCGCCTGCGCTTGTCTTGAATTGAGATGGGAACGTGCAGCGACTTGGCTAATGCCAGGCGGGACTGGCTATTCACAATGACTATGACTACGACGACGATGACTACGACGGCGATGCCAACTACGACAAGGACGCGTGGGCTAAACAGATTAAAACGTTGCTGCTGCAATTTGCCAGCGGCATATGAAGGGGGTAAGTGGATGCAATGGGTAATTTATTGATGCAATGGTAACTTTTTTGCCTCTCACCTCTCCCCCCATTTTTCACACGCTTGCATGCTGTTTCCTTAAGCAGCTTCCTGAGCTTACAAGTTTCTTCCTTCCTCAATGTTTCCTCAACGTTTTCGTAATTTTCTACTTTGAAAGTTTTCCCTTTTTTTGTTTTTCTATTTAATTTCATTTTTTTTAAACATTTTTTTTTCGGTTTAATTTTAATTTTCATCATTAATCGATTAGTGTTCTTTTCTTCGTCTCCTTCTCCTACTTTACTTATTTCACCAGCTCGAATTTTATTTTCGCTCTCCAGAAATTGCAAATCATCGTCTTCGTCTACTTTAGCAGAGAACGCACAAGTGCACAGGCGAAGTGGCTTGGCTGCTTCTTTGTTGCAGCGTGTATTGTATCGTTAAGACATTTCGTTGTTTTTGCTGCTTAACTACTTGAGAGATACTTCAGATACGCTATTGAACTTTGGCTGAATTGCATCTTAGGTTTACAAAAGCATCACCCCCAACCCAAACCCCTAGCAACAGCAGAAGTAGAAGGAGTGAATGTGGAAGTAGGAAGTTGGAGCATTCATTGGCGTTGAGCAACAGAGCGGCAAAAGCAAAACAATGTAATCGGTTTCTTGTTGCTGAAGGTTTCCAAGAAGTATAAAGACTTTTTGCGCGGATGTGCTGTATTCTGTTGGAAGTTGCTTATTTTTTCTTTGTTTTTTTTTTCCAAATAATTTCGTTTTAAATACACACCGTTTTTTTTTTATTAAGAAATTCGTTATTCGAGAGGCAAACATTTTTACTCTACAAGAAGTTCATTTTCATTAACATTTTTACCAAAACTAAGCGACTTAACTAAAATTTAATCGAAAATTGCTACTTCACAAAATATAATATAAAAGAATAATCGTGGAAATTACTTTTCAAATTGTTTACTTGTAATTGTATCAAACTTTGACAATATTTTCATTCAATTCGATTTATTTCGCACATATTCTCCAATACACACACACACACACGCGTGAGCACAATGCCACAGGAGACTATAGTACAAATATCAGACTTCTGTGTGCCATATTTTGCAATTGCTTGTTTGTAGAACCTTTAAGGGCTCACACCTGCAAGTTTTCACACACACACAAGCACACACGAGCAAACACACACTCTCACACCATCATCGATAACAACAAATACGTTAGCATCGATATCGAATTGGAGTTTCATTTTGCTTAGGGGGGAAGGATGGCATGGTGTGGCATGATATGGTGTGATGTGGTGCGATGTGATGTAGTGCGATGCGATGCGGTATAGATTTTCATTTTGTAGAGTCTGTACGTTTTGACAGGCAGACAGAAGACTTCGACGAGCCCTCATCAATTCCTAATGTTGAGGACTTAGCGATTGATTTCAATTATTATGAAATTCATTGGGGAGATGTGAGATTCAGTGAGAGAGAGCGACGGGCGATGAGTAGTCTATCTTCGTAAGTCTATGCTGTATTCTGAGTTAAAATAAGGCGAAGTGTATGGAAAATTTTGCTTTTTTTTTACTTAATTTAATACCTACAAAGTCATAAAAAAAACCTACTATTGATTTTCGAATTTCTTCAATATCAAGGCAGGAATACAAAATAATTTTAAGCCATCAGCCGGAAATATTTTCCACGTCTTTGGCTATTGTTGCCCCCTGAAATTTGCTTGAATTTGTGTCAGCGCCACCATTTACCAATTGCAATTCTTCTCACACAACTCCCCCCTAGGCCCCAGCATCTGTTTCACTTCCACCTCAAGACCGAGCTAATTTGTCAACAATTTTTAATAATACCATTGAATCTAACAATTTTACTTTCTCCGTCTACCCGTCGTTTCCTTCCGTCCGTTCGGCTCTGCTCTGCTCTCCTCTGCTCTGCCCTGCATACACAACGTCAAGGTGAAAATTGCAAATTACAGGTAAATAAACAGTCGAAGCGGGTGTAAAGCAAAATCGTAGAAAATGAAAAGGAAATGTTTGACAGGGGCGACAACAACAAATTGAATTCATTTTTCAGCTATCTCGAAAAGTAAGGTGTAATGGAAATCAGACGAATTCGGTAGTACGAACCAGCGACGACAAGGACAATAACGTTGGCTGCAACACCTCCGAAAGCTGGGCGGCATTTGGGTGGGCGGATTTTTCTAAATTCAAATGACAAATTGAAACAATTTCTTTGGCCCCGGGAATTGTTGCGGGCTGGAAATGAATAAATTTGAATTTTTTAAAGAATCGATGGAGCTGTGCGAAGGCAAATAATGCTGTTAAGAAAATATGCACTCAGAGTGCAAGTGAAGAGAACACAATGGCAATCTGAAGAATTGGGAAACGGAATAAAATTTCGATGAATTTTAATGAAAAAACAAAACTATGTCAAGAAAGGTCATAGTTCTCAGTGTTCTGGTGCTTACAGTGTTTTTTTTTTAACTAAAATTCGCTTTAATATTTGCAACTAGCAAATACTATTTTGAAATGCCAAAACTGATGAGAAGCCAATAGTAAAAGTTTTGATTTGTGTTTAGGGCCAATTTATGTTTTTGTACTCTCTCTCACACTTTACTAAATTTTTGCTGTAAGTCAATAACACGGACTTTAAATTTTTTAGTATCTACGTACCGAAATGTATTGTCATAGCATTTATTATTTAAAAAACTAGAGAGTGGACTATCTTCGGCTATACCGAAGCTGAAATACCCCCACACAGTAGGAAGAAGTACCTCGAACGTAAAAAAAAGTGGTCTCAAGACCCCATTTTGATACATTTATAGGTACTTTTGGAGCCCGGACTATGTCCAAAATTAGTTTCTAAACATTTCCAATCAAATCCACCGAAAAAAAAAAAATTGGTCTCAAGACCCCATTTTGACAATTATATATGTAGTTTCGGAATCTCGGACCATGTCAAAAATACGTTTCTAAACATTTCCAATCGAAAACAACAATAAAAAAGACTTGAAAAATGTTAACCTTTTTTTTTGGTGTATGGGAGCCACGCCCAGTTTTTATCCGATTTGGCTGATTCACGAACTTGATCTCAGTATTCACGAGAAAAACATGTACCCAAAGTTTCAAGTCGATATCTCCAAAACTGCGACCGCTATCGTGCGGACGGACAGACGGACAGACAGACGGACATCGCTAAATTGACTCCGGCGGTAATGCTGATCAAGAATATATATACTTTTCCATACCGGACACGCCTCTTTATGGGCGTTACAAACGTTGTGACAAAGTGAGTATACCCTGCCACAGTGAGTGTGGGGGTATAAAAACTCAAACGTATACGTATAGAGTCCTCCAGTCATTCTGAGATTTTCTTCGGGGGCGTGCCCTAAGTTTAATTTCGTAATGGCGGGACTGTAGAGGTTGTGCTTCAGCTGTTCGTAAACGGTTCATTCTACGAAAACTGTTCTGATATCATTTGGAAGAGAATCGTCATATTTTCTGAGATATAACTTTCAAAACAATAATCCCGAAAGATAATGTTATAGGTAATAATTATAGAGAGTTTCGTTAATATGCACCCAACCGTTTACAAGATATTACACAAAAACCAGATTTGCATAACTGTGAATTTAGGATCCAATTCCAAATATGGAAATCTTCAATAAAATGTGCGGTCAAGGGTAGGCCGAGAAACTTAGAGCAAGTGACTCCGTACACTTTTTGAAGTACTTTTATCCTGTCAGAAAATTTTAAGATTCAAGATTAGATAATGTTAAAAAGGTTATGAGTCCCATACTGAAAGATACTTTAAATTAGCAAACCTCGTGGGGCAAGCATACAAAAAATTTATATTCTGTAAAGACTGTCACCTCCATGGCTTTTTATACCCTAAACCTCATGAGGTACGGGTATATTCACTCTGGTCAGATGTTTGTAACACGAAGAAGGAGAAGTGTCCGGTATGGAAAAGTATATATATTCTTGATCAGCGTCACCTCCTGAGTTGATTTAGCCCTATCCGTCTGTCCGTCTATCCGTCTATCCGTCTATCCGTCTATCCGTCTGTCCGTCTGTCCGTCCTCTTTTCTTGTAAACAAGATTGCAGGAGCTATAAGAAAGCTAGGGATCCCAAATTTTGGATTTATCCTTTTTAGGCCCTAGAAGGAGTTGGTATTGCAAATGGGCGGAATCGGTCGACTGCCACGCCTACCTCCCATATAAGTGAAAATCGAGTTTTTACCGAAATTTTAAGATTTCATCAAAACAGTATGAAATTTTGTATAGTGGGGTTTTCGGGTCCCTGATGTCGAATTTGATGTCGGAATTTAAAAATTCAAGATGGCGGATACAATATGGCCTAGTAGGTGTGGAGTATATATAAGTCGGCTTACTTACTCACTTGTTTTATTCATACTCACTTGTTTTATTCATAAGTTCAACCAAAAGGAGCTTTCTCTAAAATAGTAGTATCTGTTCCATTTATTGCTACTCATTTTGTAGCATTTAACCATTAAGTCATAACACATTCTGCACCTAACCCAAACAAACTTATTATAAATAATTATTTATTTTTGTAATTGCAAGACCGCAAACACGCAAAATATGTCAACAGAAATATTTGAAATCTGTTGTTGTTTTTACTATGTACTGTCATCATAGATGTCTCAACTGGAATCAACAGAATCAACGCCTCCTACACAACAGAAATAACAACAACAACAACACTATTAAGTAATTTTCTTTTTCCACAGATTTGTCCACACAGAGCGAGTGAGCGGTTACGTGAAATTTTCCAGTTAGGCGACTGACACCGAACCGAGTTGATGAAAAAAAACAAAAAATAAAAGGAAACAGATTTTAGGGACAAAAAACATTTAATATAAACGTTTTGCCGACAAATGTCAACCAAAGGAAACACAACAATAATAAAAAAAAAAAACCCTAAAACTGAAAAGAAGACATTCAACCGAAATGCGAAAAAACAAACGAGAAAAGGGGGAAAATAACAAAAGCAAGGTGACAACATCTAAAAGTTAACTCAATTTAATGCATGGCCAGACGCTGAGAGCTGTACAACATGCCACGACAGGGGCTATGGGCTGAGATGAAAATGTGCCAGGAGATGAAGGTGGTTTTCACTTTTTTCCGTTTCGTTTTTTTTTTTGGGCACATTTACGAAATTTTAAATTGTCTCAAGGATGATGGCGGAATGTGGAACGTGTGACCTTTTCTGTGTTTAAAAAACGATGTGCTAATAAAAATTTAATGCGGAAAATATCAGCAGTGTAGGTAGACCATCAACCGTGGAAGGTTCTTATGGAATTTATTTAAAATAAATATTTTGCATTTTAAATGAAAACATTTGCATGGTCGTTATTTTTTAGAAAATGTCTGTTTTTCGTTGGAAATTTTAAGAAGAATTGCAAATTATAAGAATTGTGATTGAATTGCTGTCGAAGGGGAGATAAAGGAATCCTTCCACAAGTAAATTTAATGGATTTTTCTGTTAACTGCGGCCTAATAGATTTGCAATAAATATAATTTGCCTTTTGGCATTTGTCCTTGTTGCTTGACGCTTTTGTCGACGTCTGTGCTGTTAGGTCGTTGTGATATTTAAATGAATTAATTGTCAAATGAAATGTCCACAAAGGCAGCAAAGAAAAAATTCCAAATAAAGTAAATGCAAAGGACATAAAACAAACGAAAAAAACGAACTTCGCACCACCCCCCACCCTTCCAACAAATGCCGCAAGTTAAGCAATTAAATACTTGCTTTTTGCACAAACTTTTTAACTGTAAATATATCAAAGAACGTAAAACAGGAAAACGAAGAAGCGAACGAACCGCAACGTGCGCCATGTTGCGTTTGCATGCCACCACCTGCGGCGCATCGACAGAATGCGTCGCCATTCTTGGCGGAATTTCCGTGCTGGTTACTTTTTTCGTTTTTTTTTTTTTTTTTTTACCAAAAAACCACAACTAAAAAACCAAATACAAGTCAAAGTGTGTCAGAAGGCGAAGCAGTAAAAAGTCACATGGCACATAATTAAAAAATAACACGGGACATAATTGAAACAACTTGCTTAATGGCAATCCTTAATGTATTTGCACTACTGAGGACGATTCCGTCGCTCATGTGGAAAGCAGATTTTATTTTAATTGCATGCATACCGACTTTCCATCGAAAAGGTCAAAAGCCTAAAGTGCCTACGAAATTAATTGAATGCTTGCATAGGAATTGGGCCATGAATGAAATGCTTACATTTTAATTACATTCGC
The DNA here is from genome assembly GCA_951394025.1 of Heteromyza rotundicornis. Lineage (NCBI taxonomy): Eukaryota > Metazoa > Arthropoda > Insecta > Diptera > Heleomyzidae > Heteromyza > Heteromyza rotundicornis. The sequence continues at coordinate 63,660,299 of OX596012.1, forward strand.
TAATTTGATAGCTCAAGTTGTAATTTGGTCCTTGTAGAACAGAATTTTGTTTTAATTCAAATCGTTTTAAATCCAATTCAGATATTTTCCACATCAGATTTGATACTTTTTTTCCACTTGTCGCGATTTTGCTGAAACTTTCAGAGATTGTAGGAGTATGGCATTCTGCATACTTCGTTCACAAGATCACAAGATGCAAATTTGATAATTTTTGTAGGTGTTCTTTAAAACGCATGTAAATTTGGGATGTGACCGCCAGCCGTATATGGCCTCAAACATGAGAAGCTCAGCCGTTCAGTAACAAACAAGCAAAAAATATCGCAAATTATTATGTTGTACCCGAAAGAGGAATGGTAGGTATAGAAAAGTATATTTCTTCTTGATCGAGTATCACAAACGGAATGAAAATGGACAGGAACAAAATGGAATTGGAACAAATCTATATTATAAAATCCCTGCGTTTGTGTTGAATGTCCATCCAGTGGTTTTTCTCATACTTCCCAATGACATAGAATGTTGAAATTTTATATATAAATTTTATCATCATTAGATGAGAAAAGTCTCAGTGTTTGGAGCTAGTTTAGTAATAAAACGGGAACGGTATGGAAGTGACACGGAGGACGAAATGCTCGAAGCGTGTGGTTTGCTATCACATGCGAACCTAATTTGGTCTAAGTGTACCATTTTTCCGGCAGCCACCCTAACCTAACCTAACCTATTTCCAACTTCAAACCCCTTGTATTTAATACACCGAGAGAAAAAAAATAACAGTTAAACCGTTCAAACCACCAGTCAATCGAAAAACTGTTAAATTTATAGAGCAAACTGTTAAAATAAAAGCTGATGGTTTCAACAGTTTTTTCTCTCGGTGTACGTATTAATGTTATCTAATTAGAACATCTTAATATCTATTTCATCTATTTGGCACAATTGCCTAATGAATTTAACATTTTAGGCCCACAATGAAGCATATGAAGCACATATTATTTCTAGTCTTTTTATGCATCTTTTCTTTCCGGTGACTGCTCCACCGAAGACGCTCATCGTGTGGCTATCTATGAATACCTCTTCAAAGAGGGTGTCATAGTAGCCAAAAAAGATTTCCACGCCCTAAGCACTTCGAGTTGGAGACCATTCCCAATTTGAATGTCATCAAAATAATACAATCGCTGCATTCGCGTGGACTTGTCAGGGAACAATTCGCCTGGAGGCATTACTATTGGTGCTTGACCAACGAGGGCATCGAGTACCTGCGCAGTTAATTGCACTTGCCGCCGGAGATTGTGCCAGCCACCTTGAAACGCCCAGCCAGGTCCGAGACAGTTCGACCAAGACCAACGACGGCTGCACGCGCTGGTGACTCAACTAAAACCGGCGAGGATCGTTCTGCATACAGACGAGCTGGTGCAAGCGATGTTGAGTTCCGTGGTGGATTCGGCCGTGGCTCACGCCCACAGTAAACAAAACTTTATTTTTAAATGGAAACGCGCCACTCTTTCAGTCTTTATTTATTTAAAAGTAAATAAAAAAGTTTAAATTGATATATTTCAAAATAGTGAAAAAAGGTGATGTGGCTCTGCAAATTAATTAGCTAAAATACACTGAATATTTTTAATATTTAAATTTTTTTATTTTAGGAACCAAATCATCCAAATTTTTACGTTTCGAAAACTTTATGCGCCCGTAACTGATTTCCATAATTTCTGTATTATGACTTTCTTATATTTTAATGCTTACCATAAACGTCAAATAATTTGCTTATCAAATATCTTTTTTTTTTTTGTAAATAATCCTTACCTGGAAATAGAAGAAAAAAGACGAAATAAATATAAGAAAATCTATTAAAATGTGTGTAGCCAAGGCTAAAAGGAAACTCATTATAGCACAGCAAGTATATAAATTTTGCAGGAAAACCGCCCTCCATTAAAGCCGCAGCAAGAAACCAATTTTGCAATGTCCTTCAAATGCTTACAAGAGCAATTTCCATTACATACAAACATACACGCGCGCACAAAGGCACACAAACACGCACACACACACACGCACACATGTATACAGCATACAGTGAAGATGTATGAAGCTTAAATTTGAACATCTTTAAAGGCTATTAAAGCGAGTATCTTATGTGGGGACCACACCAACAACACCAACAAACCCAAAAATAAAGTATGAAGAAATTCCCCGAGGCAGCTAAAACGGAAAGTGGAGCTGCTGCTGCTGCTGTTGCTGCTGCGCAACATTATGATCACTAGCGACCCGCATTTACCCAACCACCAAATTACACACACACACACTAATATATATATGAAAAAAATCTTTATATGTATAGAGACGCTGCTCTCCGCTCCTGTCACTAAAGTAGGAGAGACGTTCGCTCACATGCTAGAATAATTTTTATGATTATTTCTTCCTTCCTCCTAAAAGTATGTGCGAATATATGTACACACATTTTTTTCTTCCTGTGGCTGCTTCGCCTCAGTGCGAAATAGAATTCCTAGGATTAAATGTTATGTTAGAATAATATTTTTTACGCCCACATGCTGGCTTAACATTAACTCTTGTTGTTGTTAGTGGTGGGGGGTGGTGGCGGCAGTGGCGGTGTTGGCGGTGGCATTGGTGCTGCACTAAATAGTTGTTGGTGTTGCCGGCAATGCCTCTTATATTCTTTACTTTATACCAAATGTAGACATTGACTTACAACAACAACAACCCACAACAACAAAAAGAAGAAAAAAAAAACCGTCTAAAGTAAGGCAAAGTAAATAATGCATGTGCATGTACTTATGTGTCTGTTTGTATTTGTTTGAGTGTGTTTGTTGAGCGCCCCCTATTGGACAGGGTAATGTCATATGTGCGAAACTATGCTGGAACTATAAATTTAATGTGCTTAGCATGTGTCTGTGTGCCAGGGTGTAGGAAGTATATAGTAAGTATTTATTTATTTTTTTTATTATTATTATTTTTTGTATACTTAGCTAAAAATAATCATAATAGTTACTCCTCCAATTGAAACCACACAGTTATTTATGTATGATAAATTTATCCGAGAATTTTTCTTCTCAAAATTCTTCCCTTAAATTTTTTTGTATTTAAAAGAAACAATTTTCCGTTTACCAACAACTTTCCTTGACTGTACAAATGTATAAAAATACAGTATGTTGCGCTTGTATTATACACTCCATTTCCGTTAAGTTGAAATAGTTTTCGTAATTGTTTAAGGCAGCGAGTTGACTGGAGGCACTGGCTACTCTTTGCTCGTTGGACTAGTAAATTTTCTAGCTTTGTGGGCGATTTCATTTTTTATGCCAGCCAAACTGCTGAACATTAAAAAAAAAAAAAATTAAAGAAATAAAATCTGGACTGCTCAACTGTATGGCACATACAATGTTTGTGGACAAAAAAAAAACGATAAAAAGTTTGAAAATTTCTTTATTTCTTATGCAATAAACCAATTTTAAGATAATGGAAAAAAAATAAGTAGGAATCATAATTAACACTGATCCAGAATTTGTACTGTAACTACTTCTGGATTGCTTAGATGATTTTAGGATAATTAAACCTATTTGGAAGGAGTTTATTGTATTCGTTTGGAATGATTCGGTCGGAAACGGAATAGGAATAGATTGGCTAAAAATGGAATAAAAACACACTTAGTAATGGCGACCGTAGCGTAGTTGGTTAATGGGTTTCCCTCTTCTGTGTCACGATTGGAAGGTATCGCATTCAATACCTACCCGGGGCAAGCACCTATCGTAAGTATTGGCAAACTTATAGTATAACTTAGAGTATAACTTGCCAAGGAATGCTTCAATTTCCATTCGCCGCACAGTGGGGTATTTTACGGAAAATGGAGATAAATTTACACAGGCTTCTTAGGTATATTTCGATTTTTTCCTTGGTTAGGTACTTTTATATACAGGGTGTCCCTTACTAAGACGAACAACTGCTGCAAGTTGATTCCTCTGCTCGAGGAACAAACAAAATTTTATGGGTGGGGGGACAAATGACCCTGTAAGGAGTTATAAGGTGCATTGGGGGTAAGAAATGGAGAAAAAAGGGTTTTCACTGTTGGTTGTCTTTCATTATTTTTTGTAATTATTTATTTTAAAGGTCAGTTTTCAGCTCATGAAATATAGCTTGAATTACTTTACTTGAGCTGGAATCCAGCTCATCACTCATATGCCAAATGTTTTGCTAACTTTTTACAATGAAAAAAAACACGTGATCGATGGATTATTTGATGTGGTAAAAATTTAAAAATGTTCTTCGCCCTACTGTTATACACTTTAAGAAATTGAGAAACAGAAACGGCAAATGGGAAATACGTAAGCGGAATCATAGAATTTGCCTATTAAATTTGTATAAACTCCCTACTGTCCTTTAATACAAAATTTTTGTTCTGTTTCCAGTCAAGTATTTACTCCAAATATTTGCTTTAACCATTGGCAGTCTCACAGCGTCTTTTTTAGTCACTTAAAATGAAAATATATTTAATCAGTTATTTTTTTACATGCAGACCGCAACAGTTCAGTTCATTCAATTTTGTTATATTTTATTACAAACTCAGAAGAGGAATGAAGAAAAAAAAATGATTATAAAAGCGATTTTTTTTTCTATAAAACTAAGCACTTGTAAATCCCCCTTAGAATGTGCTGTCAAGTGAGTCACCAGCACAAACACTCACATATGCACTTATCCCAATGCAAACACATGCAAACACACATACACACATACACACAAGCACAAACGACTTTTGCATAAGTGACATTAAGAAAAACCCCTTCAAATGCAAAGAAACACTTGCACAAGCCCCAAGCCCAAGCCCAAGCCCAAGCCCACGCCCACCACCACCACCGTCAAAAACGATCTAAAGCAGCGTTGTAAAATACTAGACCCCCCGGCCCGTACAGCCATCGGAAGCTGCCGTAAGGATATGGCAATGTCTCCGCTTGCATGCGGCAAGGATATGCAATCATCATGCGGATTTCCATAAGCATCGAGCGAGGAAAATAGAAAATCAGCCAAGAGGAATATTCGAAGCGAAGGAAGAGGCAACAGCTACAAAAAAAAACAAAAACAAAATGCTGCTCACATGCACGCACGCACATCCAGCTTAGTGCAATATCCTTTTTTGGGTAACTGTAAACTATTTGCAATGGCATTTCCGCTTTAGCTGCTTTGGCGCAAATGTTTACATAAATTTTGCAAATGAAAAGTTTACTTTCGGGCTTCCCACCCACGCCCCGCCCCGCAAAACGAAAACCAGCGAAACAGAAATTAAAGGCAAAAAAGCGTATATAAATCGAAATGAATTTATTGGAATTACCCGAAAAATGTTTTATCCTTTAATCTTAGTTTTCATTCATTGCAACCGCACCAATCGTGGCTACCGACGTTACTATCGCCACAGCCAGCATATAAAAACGCTCTTCAAATAAAGCGAGCGGCAGTTAAAAAATAAAGAGAAAAACAAGAGAAACATTTTTAACTTGTAATAAAAAAAAAGAAGCCAAACACACACGCACACACACTCGACACACACAAGCGGAAAGGAAGCGAATTTCTAGTGCACAATAAAATTTCCAGCAATCGCCACTTTTGAGCGCTTCAATCGTAGCCAAAAACTGAATGAGCTGCAATTGGCACGTATTGTTGGATGCCGCCGAGGACGACGAACAAAAGATCAACAAAATCGCCAGGCAAAATCACACACAAAAAAATTGTTTAAAAAAAAAACGAAACGTAAAACACCCGCAACACAGGGACCAACACATGCACACACACAAAGAGCGACCTTAGCAAACTGTGGAAATTGTTAAAGGTAGAAAAAATAAAAATAAAAATATATATATTTAACAACGCGAAAGATTTTTTCACATAAAAACCTCCAGCGAGTAAGCACTAAAATACAAAAAAAAAAATGTACAGACAAAAAATCACATAGGCTCATACATACACCCAGCCACCGACATATGTTAACCCAGTTAACCCGCACACTGCCAACCCGCACATGAATGCGGACTTAAGCGCCGCAGTTTCAACCGTAGATTTTTATTTGTTCGACAATTCAAGCTGCGGGCTGCACATTGGCGGAAGCTTCTTTTGGTTGTGGCGTTGCTTTGAGTGGTTGTTGTTGTTGTTAAGGGTACATTTACTATTGCATATATGCATTGGGATCACCCTTCCATCACCCGCCCACACCACCACCGTAAGCATTGATTCGTTCATTCAGCTGTGTAAAAGTTTCAATTCACGAGGCAAACTTTGGTATGGGCGCATACTCCCATAGACAGTTACGGTTTATTTAGTATTTGTCAAATTGATTAGTCAGTTGGATTGGTTTTGCTTTTAAAGTGAGTTTTTGTACTAAAAAAAAAAGTACTGGTCTCAAAAGTGTTTCCAGTTTGTACGGCTCATGAGACTTCAGTAGATCTGAGGAAGAGCTTTTGGATGGTATTCATGTCAACATGCCACGAATTTGCTTCTTTAAATTGCAAGAAGACAAAGTTTTGAAGGAAAGTATTCTTGTGATTACTTGTCTAGAGCTGGTGCCAAACAGTGATTCATAGTAACAATTTAGATAAAGGTTTCTACCTCTGATTTGCCTTCACTAATTACTAATTAATTAAACTATTTAAGGTCTACTGAGGCCATTTATTACACCATTCGGCGAAACTCGACAGTCGATTGAACCCAGTACAGTATGTGCATATTATGAAAACCTAACTAATGAAAAATTGTCCCTGCATCGCCGCTGTTTTAAATCAATTCGTTTGAATTTCGCTATTAATGAAAATCACTCATACGCCATGTAGAACATTATGCAAAAATCTGTTTACATGGCGTATGAGTGATTATTTTAAATTCCAAAAATAAATTTATATAAATTAAGAGACATTGTAATATTTTAGTACGCAATGACCATACAAATATTATCAAAATTTTAATAAGGTTTGCAATGAAAAATGGTCAAAATGGGGCTAAATTTTAATTGAATCTCTCCAGGTGCCTGCGCAGAATTCTTCAGATTATTGGCCAAATACCCCTTTCGAAAAACGGCATAGTCGACAAACCAGGAGGATTTCATCTGTATTATCAAACAGCGCAAATAGTCATGGATTGGGCATACATTGAGGAAACAACACACCAACATCGCAGGGCAAAAGCCTTAGTATTGAATACACCAGGTGGGTCACCCAGAAGAGTAGGACATCTTCGCACTATGGAGTCCGAAATGATGATAAGACAGTGGAGCCTAAAATCAAGTCGATTGAATGCAGCTGACCTGAGCTAAAAAATATTGCCGATAATCGTATTTGGAGAGATTATTGGAGATTAGACTAGGGAACAAAGCAACTAATGATGATAAAGAGTCCCACGTGGGAACAGTACTTCTTCATTCCCTGGGTAATTTCTATAAAATAACATTTCCATTTCATGACAGATTCTGTGATAGTAATTTTTATTTTTTATTTTGTAATAATTTCTTTTTTTTTTATCGATTTTTCATAGTTTTTTGGGAAATTTGTTTTTTTTAACCAATCTTTTTTTTTGTAAAATCACATTTTTTTAAAAAATACAAAAATTTTAAATTACAAAAAATCCAATTGCAAACAAGAGGTTTATAAGGGCATGTTTAACTGCATTAATATTACTACAATTTTACTTTCCTGTGATCAAAAATTCACCAGCCCCATATAAAAGGGAAATTTTTTAAATGAAACTTGACTAAACAATTTTGATTGAAATTTTGGCTTTGTAGACAAAAAAACGACTCTGAAATCGGTGGCTAAATTGCATTTATACTTCTGTAAGCAAGTGAGGATATACGAACAAAGAAAATCAGTTTTGGTACAGATTATTAGGTTAGGCTTGCGAGTAAATGGCACACTTGGAGCAACAACTCCAGCCATGGCATCACAACAATGACCCAAGGTGATGACCGTTATCAAGTCGACATCAAACCACATACTGGGTCACTAATCACACAGAAGTTCTGACAAAGGTGAGAAATATGGATTAGCAGATGCAAAATTGTGTATTGAGAATTTTTATTTTTGTTAACTTTATTTTCAACTTAGGTTACCATAGTATTTTTTGTAAATGATTATACAATATCAGTGGAGGCGATATACCTCACAGAGACATACATAAGATGCACTTGAAATCGGTTTACTGTAAATCATGCAATAAAATAAAATAATAAAAGTGACACAGAACAGCTCCAAAAAAAAAAAACAGGAAATACAAATTTTTAACTGGAAAAAGCACACATTTTACCGTGATGAGTAAAATCGAAAAAAAAAATATGAGCATCTAATTGCATTTACTGCGAATTTTACCAAAATTACACTCAAAACAATTGTGGTTATATTACAAGGTTTTATAGCTATCTAATTTTACTACTGACAAGTAAATGTGGGAACTATTATCTAACAATAAATACAAAATACAAAACTAAAATGCAACCACATATTTTTTAATAGTGTACACACTTCATACTTACTCAATTAATGCCATTTATATAAATTTCATTTATGGTCTGTTTTTGGTCTTTTTCTTTTCATATTTGTCCACTGTTGGCTTAACTTTTTGCATTTTTTCGTTTTCCGAATGAGCTTCTATTTTGAATTTTCCAAAAAATATTTGCGAACATTTTTTTTCTATTCTAACTATTGAAATTGCATAAATTTATGTATTGCTGTATGCCAATTTGTAGTGCTGCATGTAAGTCGCATATGTTCGCATAGATGTGTGTGAGTGTGAAATGTTTGTTGTATTTACTTAGGAATGTGTGGTATTTAGTTATTTCGAGGTTTTTAGGTTAGTTCGATTTTATTGCATAAAAAGTTACATGGACAATTTTATTTATTTAGTTTTCCTATTTTTTTTTTCTCTCCTTTTTCATTCGTTATAGAAACAAAACAAAGAGAAAAAAAAGGGTTGTGTGGAAATTTTGTGTCTGTGTGCGAAGCATATTTTTTGGCTTTGCGAATTTATTTTGTGTGCGACCAAATAAACATCAAATTTATAAAGCAAATCAGCAAATATACTTGATATTTGCGGAGAATTTATTTTATTGCTGGCATATAAAGACTGAAAATGGGGGGTAAACAGAAAAATTTGCCAAGTCAGAGTTGACCATGAGAAGGAAAAATGGCCGAAATGAGATTTTTTTCTTTCTGGCTTTTTGTTTGTTTTGAATTGGTGGAGATATGGTTGATTGGTGAGTGAAATTTAATTAACTTTTGGGCGGAGACAATAAAAGTCTTTTCCAAAGTTTTTTAAAGTTCTTTACAAATGAAAGCAATTATTAAATTTTAAATTTTCACAAACTAATCAAATCACACAACAGCACAATCGCTCAGACAACAATCGAATTGCCGCCAACAAAAACGCCAGCATTCCACGGCTCTGTGCGTCATTTGAAGGCTAAAGTAAATTATTTAATTCAGACACTGTGAGATACAATTCCCTGCAACAACAACCACAACAACAACGAAGAAGTAACGACAAAATAACGCCACAACAACAATGACAGGCCAACTAAAATAGAAACAGTTTGTGCAGTTTTTTTTTGTGATTTTTTGCTGCTCGTTTGTTGTGCAGCAGTACTACAACTGCATTTGTTGTTGTTGTTAGACGTTGATTAAAAGCTCCTGCTAAAAATTGAAGCGCGCATATACACCAGACCAGACCAGACACCACACCCCCCTTTTTCCATGCTCCCAAACGATGCGCTCAACTAATGCAGCTGCCAATGCTTTTGTTTCGACGACTGTGGTTGTGGGATGAGTGCAACAGCAACAACAATTGCACACACAAAAAACAAAACAACAGAAAATGAAAACAATTTTTCTAGCTTTCATTTCGCTTCAGATGAAAAGTTTACATTTCATTGCTCAATTTGGCATTTGGCAATGGCATAGAAAATAAGGTTCGGTTTTTGGTCTTTATAATTTTTTGCAGTTTCGCTTGTTTTGGTTTTGGGGAATGTTGTCGTATGGCAGTTTGTTGTTGTTGTTGTTGTTGTTGTTGTTGTTGTTGTTGTTGTTGTTGTTGTTGTTGTTGTTGCTGCTGGTTGTGTATGTTGGTGTTGGCATGACATACTCGTCACTGTAACAACAACAACAACAATGGTAACATCACCGCAACGCCAGCAACAACACAACAACAATTGCAGTTGTTGCAATTGTAGGAGTTGTTGTTGTTGCTTTTGTACAATTGCCTCGTTTTTTTTCGTTTCGTTTCGTTTCTGTTTTTTTTTTATTCCAGCCCTGGCAAATGAAATGCGATACAATTTGGTGACAGCAATCGTTGCTGTCGTTTGTTGTCTGTGCGAAAGAATAAAATTGGAATTTCACAGATCAGTTGAATTCATAAAACGAATCGTTGTTGGCCCCCCAACTGAAAGATGAAATTGCTGCAATTGCTGCGAATTGCCATAGTCGCCATCGGTCCACTCACTTAAGTGAAACACTATGTTTACGCTGCTTTTTTTTTGTTGCGAAACTACAAATTGAACAATTAAATCGCAGTGCGAGAACACTCCCAATTATGGTAAATCAGTGGTTATATCAGCGAATAAGCTGACTGTTCTGTTATATTTTCCTTGTGCACAAAGTAAATCGGACAGACTTTAGTACTAGGAGTTTTTAGTATTAACTTCAATTAGCCAGTTGATGACAATATTCCCACAGTGCTCAGACTAATTCCAATTTTGTACTACTAGTCGTATGAGTAACGTGGAAATTTTGCAAATCATGAAATTTCTAACTTTCAAACAGCGTTTCAAGTTTTTTCATATACAATTCAACGAACATAAAAAGAACCTCTTTCCAAGCACCCTGTTGGACTTATAGACCCAACTGGCACGAACAGTGTAGTCCTAAGTCGGAATTTTTTGGAACTAATGAAAAATTTTTTAATAAATGAGTTTTAGTCTGTCTAATTCTCTGAATTATGGTCCAATAATAGCGGAAGGGTGGACCATTTTCGTAAAATAGCCTTTGAAATAATGTCATTCCGTATTTTTGATCGATCAGATTCAATGAAATGCAAGAGGAGACAATAGACTTGATCCTATGATAAGCAATGACAATTGATTTTTGTATGAAGGTCTGACTTATTGATTGATTGATTGATTGAATGATTGATTGATTGATTGATTGATTGATTGATTGATTGATTGATTGATTGATTGATTGGATGATTGATTGATTGATTGATTGATTGGACGCCCTCTGTCAGGCCCTCCACAACTATAACTGTAAATTCGAAATGGTTCGAGGGGGGTCACGGGGACTTCAAGTTAAAATACTTCCTCTACTGTAAGTACATCTCCGAGCACCGCCGGGGTATTAAGCAAGTTTTCTATATGGCTGTTTAGCGAAATGTAATTTGGAGTAAATGAGATGACTTTAGACAGAGACAGCATTATTTTTCGCTTTGATTTTCTGAAGTTTTTTCAACGGTTCACTTCAATGTCCTTGTCACAGAAAATCAAACAATTGTCAGTTCGATCGGTCATTTGTGTATTGCAATGTGTATTACACATAGACACACACACTCACACACACATACAATTCCAACCATTCACAAATGCTATTCGCATATTTCACGTTTATGACCCCCTACGAAAGACAGCCAACATATGCAAAGTAAAACAAAAGGTCGCAAAAAAAACTCAAAAGTTGGACCTGTTCGTATATTCTTAGCATTTCCATTTGGCCATACTGCGCACTTATTGTCGATTTCCTTATGCACCGTCTTCATTTGTTTTCCATTCACATTTCATGCATATTTCATGAACACAATCGTTACGATACCCCTCCCCCCTTGCCCCTGTACTTTTATTTTGTCTATATTTTCACCATCGTTTCGTTTCGATTCTATTCACTACCACTATTCCACATTCCCCGCAATCCAGGCCATTGTAGCATCGCATCGTTCCATTTTAGGTCTATTTCTGCTCCATTTTATATTCCAGCGAGGACGTGTTGAATTTCAAAGCTGCTACTGCACTGGGGCGTGTATCAGTGTGTGTGTGTGTGTGTGAGTGTATGCGTATTTGTGTATCTCCCTACGTGGTCTCATGTCTGACCAGATCTATTTTGAGGTCTATTTTGTAGCTTGTCGCCATTCAATTGCTTTTATTTCGCCTTTTATGTGCTTTGGGCGAGTGTATTTCTACAATTCTTTGCATTTGTGGTGTTGAATGGCATTGTTGTTGTTGGTGCTGTTGATTTTATGCTAAATTGTGAGCCTATCGCTATTTTAGACTTTTCTCGATTTTATATCCCGTACATTTTCATCACAAAACTTCAGATCAAATGCTGTGTGACACAATTTTTTCTCATCATTTGTTGATGTTTCAATTGATGAGACAAGACATTTATTGGTTTTTCCCAAAAATTTAAATCCAACAAAACAACAATGGTCCAAGAAATTGTTGTAATCAAAATACATATAGTATCTGAAGCATGAAAGGTGCTTTGATAGACTTTTTTTGAAATGTGTAAAAATTAAACTTGTTTTACTCGATATGAATGATAATAAAAATTTTATGTTAATTAAGAAAAAAATGACAGCGACGCAATTTGTTCTTCCTGAAACCGAAAAGAAAAAGAATTTCACAGATATGGCAACAATGCTTGCAGTGCCACCTGTGAGATAAAATTCGCAGATGCGAAACCGCAACCAAGTTAATTGTTGATCTCATAATATTTGCTATGAGAAAAAAGTTTCTGCAAAAATGTCAGAGGTAAAAGTGGGTGTGGGCGGTAAAAGTGGGCGTGACAAAACCTATCATAGAACACGACTCACGACCCATAGAACACATATATAAATTTTTGTGAGAATCTGTGCAGTAGTTTTCGCGTCTACTGGTCACAAACATATACGCCTCTTTTTGATATAGATTTTCCGATGTTTTCGAAATTTTATCGATAATTTTTCCAAATTTTTTTTATAATTTCCATTTTTACTTCATTTTATATGTATTTAAAAATTTTGTTCCAATTCCATTTCGTTGCAGTTCGATTCCCACTTCATTGTCATATTAAAAAAATCGAGTTCTCAAGAATTTTTTGCAGCCATTTTGTATTGGAGGTAATCGTGACTCTTATCCGTTTTTGTCCATTTTCATTCATTTAAAAACAAAAGCAAAAATGGGGGGTATACCAAAAGTTAGAGTTGAGAGCTCAATAACTGCGGCAGCTATCGGGCAATATGACCCACATACAGACATGGCAAGATCTACTTAGGAAGTAATGCTGATAAAGATTGTATATAGTTTTCCATACCGGCCACACCTACTTATGGATGTGTGAAACTTTTTAATATTTTTAAGTCCCCAATCGAGTATTAACTTTTGGATAATCCCAATTGTTACACCCTGTATAAAATGTTAAAGACCCTTTTCTTGTTGCAAAATATCCGTTCCAAACGGGATCAAGGCTTATGTGATCTCGTATACGTAAATAGCTGATGGTGGACAAATAAAAAAAAATCTATTAGCCTTCGGATCTATATTTAATGCCAGTTATGGTTTTTTTTTTCAACTAATCGCATTTTGTGTGTAAAATGTGCAAAACAGTTTTAAAACGCATCAACTTAAACCGTGAAGCCATTGCAACTTTCATACAAAGTTCCTAATTGGTTTTGAGTAGACTTAATTCAACACAAAACAATCTAATAATAAAAAAAATAAACTAATTTAAATTCTCTTCTTCCACAGACCGAATAGAATGAATTTAATTTAATTTCAAATGAAAGCACCGTAGAGTCAGTCCTCTTCGGTTTCTCTATCTTGCAGCGTCATTTCTCCCCATCGCCTTTCGCACAAGAACAATTTACGCAACACAATGTTGTAAGTAATTTGCTGCTGCTGCCGTCGTGGCCCGCGCCAAGATTGGAATCATTAGTGCGCTTGTTCCAAAAGGATTTCCAACTTGCAACTTATCTGCAACTGAATTAATTTTTCAATTCGCACAACGGATGCATTGACTTCTCGCAGCTTAGACGGGGTAGAACGAAAATTAAAATCCCTTAAACAGATTCATTTCACTTTGCGGTCGATAAATGCATTCAGCTTCAAAATCCCAAAGAACGTGCCATGAACTGCATAACAGTGCGCTCTTCCTCCCACCACTTAACCCACTGCAAATGCATAGACACATGCATTTACAAACACACACACACACACACAGACACACACTGATACAATTTCCAACTACAACAAAACCGTTCCAAGTAAGAAAAATTTCCAAATTCATTTCGAAAACAAACATTTTACACCAAGCGAAATTGGTGTGAGACGAAGACGACGAGTGAGCATGGCACTGGTGGTGATGGTGGTGGTGATGGTGGTGTAGGTGCGTTGGAGTATTCGCGTTGCCAACCAATTTAAGTATTTTTACTCTTCACAAGAAGACGAAAAAGCAGCTGAAGAACAAGACTCACGTCGACTTGCAGTAAAAGTGTGTCTGATGAGTACAGCAAATAAGCAGCTTAGTTGCTGTTGTTGTTGCTAGTACGGTGAATTGCATTGCCGTAGATGGCAAATATACCAGGAAGCGCGGCTGCAGTACTAAACAAAAGTTCTATCTTTAGCGCCAAGTACAAGATGGCGAAGAAGCCGACGCAGTACTCGTTGAAAGTGGCGGTGTATGTCTGTCTGTCTGGCTGCCTGCCTTACTGCCTGCCGGTCTCTACCTCAAGTTAACTACGTATGTGCGTGTCTATGTCTGGCTGTTACTGCGAAAGTGATGCTTCAGAGTTCATGCACCGTTATTTCTCTCTCGCCGGTGCTCATCGCTTACGCAAGTAGAACTTTCAACACAATCCTTGAAATCCTTGTTTGTATTTGAATTGGAAATTGTGCAGTCTGACGACGTGCTGCGAAATTCTCGGGTACCTTTTAATTCTGAAATCATTTTGACTTATTGCAGTAGTCGGCCAGATCCAGGAGGCACATACCGTAATGTCATTTTACTTAGCTTAAGCGAATTGAAACAAAAAGCTTTTAATAAGTTTTTATGGGATTTGGGAGTTACCAAAAAATTGCAAAATTAATATGATTTCTATGGGCTTTATTAGGTGCAGCCAATTAGATGGTCTTTAGAATTGTTTAGATTCACGACTATTGTGAGGTGTGTGCTTATATTAAGGTTTTATTGTAGTTAGCAACTGTGGCAACGTCCGACATTTGTGCATTGCTTTCCAAAATCGTGAAATTAAAAGAAAAACAAAAAAATATTATTCACTAAAAATATAGTCAGTTTCTTGGTGTATTCCTGCCGAAGCAATGATTCTTTCCTAAGGTAACCATGTATTTTTATTTTAATTTTAAATACTGAACCGATTTGGAGTTTATCTTATTTGTTTCGTAGGGAACGGAATGGGAATAAATCCAGTACGGTAATGAAAATGGACCGGAACAAAAGTTTGAAATGGAAAGGGAATGGAATGGAACTGGAGCAAAATGAAAATAGAATAAAATAGAAAATAATCGAAAAAATATTATGAAATTATTGAATAGAAAATCGTGAAATTACGGAATTGAATATTAAAATGAAAATTATAGAAAAATCCCTCAAAAAAATTGTTGGAAAATTACTCGTCAGTGGGGATATTTTGGCTTTGGGTGGACCGAGGACAATTACAACTTTTGGAACTATCATATGTGTAACTATTGCCACAGATTTATGTCGTAGGTTCTCAAGGAAAAGAAAAAAGCGGTCACAATAAAAAACAGAAGGCAGTGCTTTTATAGAATAATTTGTTAACCCTTTCCACCAATTGTACCTTATAAAATACAGACCGGAAAATAGAGCTCGGCCCCAAAAATGCCTACCAAAAACTAGCCTCTGGTTAAAGTACAATTCACTTTTGTTTACGAAAACTGAGTGGAGGGGTTATTGGATACGACGATGCTATATCAAGCACCAGCTTTCTCAATGTATCGGATTAGATCTCGCTTTGATTTTGAATGTATGCTCGGCAAATTTGGTAGCGAACTTACTACTCACCTGAATGTATTTTCTACTAAATACTATTGTAAGAAATCTATTACCCAAAATTGTATGTGAAACTACTACTATTTCTCCAGAGGATCAAATCAGCGAAGTACTGATGCCTCTGCAGGAAATCAATAGATATCTGGAAGAAAGCATGTGGAGAAGGGCGAATGCAAGGTGGACAAATTAAACTACCTGCAGAATCGCCAAAATCATGTGCAAACCATACAATGTGGGACACACAAAAAATGTTATATCGTTCGACCGTAAAAATTGTAGAACATTAGTGGGTGTTCTAACTGGTCACTGTATGGTGGCAGCTCACGCGTTTAAGCTAAAACTGACCGACAGTGATGAATGCAGGAAATGTCTAGAAGAGGAAAAGGAGACTCTGGAACATCTCCACTGCTTCTGTCCCGCTCTCTCGGGAACTCGTTTGAAGTACTTAGGAGCTTCGACGTTTGGGGGACTAGAAGAAGTCGCCGGACTTAGTGTGAATTCTCTTATAAGATTTGCAAACAACGCTTGCATGTTAAATGATGTTTACTTTCGCTGAAACAATAAAGACTCCTTTCTGGTATCGCTAGGGACCTTGTAGGTCTATGCGTGGCTTAATTTCGGTTTCGACTTGTGGACTTAATCAAATGTGCCTTGTAATGGATATGAGTGGTGACAGTAACATATGCCCGTAGTGCGACTCACTACTCAACTCAGTTCGGTTGCAATATTGGTGCCATGTAATTGGGGCATTAGTTGATCGAGAGCAGATCCAGTTGAAACCAAACTAATACCAGTGAACAAGTATTTTTACTGCCTCACTTGACGTTTTCTTGGCGTTGGTCTTCATAACACTCTACCATCAAAACGAATTAACTTCAATCTCTAAACAGGCTTTGCTATGCCTTTCGTATGCATTTATAGTGCTGAAAAAACATCATATGAGTGTTTTCCTTGTTTATTAACTTACAAAAGAGTAATTTTCTGCTCAAACAAAAAGAAAAGAAAAACGTTTTCACTTACACAAAACGTTGGCAAGAAGTTCGAGATTTGCTTTCATTGAAATCTAAAATTTAATTAAAAAAGCATGTACACACATTTTTGGCATTGGTTTCTATTCATCATTGGAAATTTTATGTAAAGGCCACCTCAAAACCTAGCAACTGATATCCCTTTCAAGAAAAGCCCACAGCTACCGCATAAACCGACGCTGACGCCACTGTCTGTCTGTCTGTTTGTCTGTCTTGTGCCCGTAGTTTGGCCTGAATTTTGTGAGGCTTTTGTGGTTTGTTTCGTAATTTACACCCAGTGAAATCCTCCAAGATCCTTTTAGCACATCAAGCAGCGCTGCCTGCCTGTCAGTCAGCCAACTTGTGCTTTTGCCATCGTCATTTAATCGCCATCGTCGTCGTCCTCGTCGTCGTCATCATCATCACTCGCACCCATTCGCTCTCTTATGTACGTTTGTTGCATTAGCAGTCAGCCAGAGTTTGTACGTCTCCGTTTCCGTTTTCTTCTTCTTCCTCGTCTTATGGTGCGGTGCTAGGCCTAGACAAGTGCTTAAATGAAGCTAAGTAGTTGTATTATTTCAGACGTTGTTGGTGTTATTGTTGTTCGTGTTCGTGCTGCTGTTGTTGTTTGTTGTTGTTGCTGTTGCTGTTGCTGTTGCTGTTGCTGTTGATGGTGTTTCCTTTATGTTTTTGTTGGCTAGTAATTTTCCCTCAACTTCAGTCTGAAGTGTGGAAATTTTCACTTTTGCCATAATTAAATTCATATTCAAGTTTTAAGCCTTTCCCTTTTCTCACTTTGCTTTATTCTATTTTTTTTGCTTTGTTTTTTGTATTTGCTAGTTTAAGTTTTGCAGTTTCCGGTCTGTTGTTTCCGTTTGCGGTAGTTTTGTTATTAAAGTCGACTGCTAGGTTTCAGCTTAAGTTGTTATTAGTTTTAATTCTGCCACGGAAATCACTTCTAAGGCCTCACACCATAAATAAAACAAAGTTATGCCGTGGGTCTGAACATGAAATTTATGATGAACGACTGAGCAACTTAGGAAACTCTCAACTATCGCAAAAAGAAAAAATGGATGCCATGAATATTTTTAGCATTTATTTGTATTTATGGAATTTCATTTAAAGTAGACATCTGGGAAAATTTGTCTTTAAGCGTGTCAATTAATGCTTTGCTTTTGTCATCAGATAAGTGATTCTCATAAGTTATTCTCTTTGGAGTTTCCTCTATTCATAGGCCACATTTAAGTAGAACGTAATCATTCAAAGAGGAATTTCAAATATAGACTTCAAATGATTATCCAATTCACTTAAAATTTGACAAGTTTTGCGAAATATTCACAGAAAGTTGGCACATTCTAAGAATCTTGACGGAAAATTCTTTTCCAATTATTTCAGCTCAATTACTCACATTAATTTGCGAAATACTTCACAGCTGAAATGAAGTGATTGACAGCCTTGGTAATGGTCGTTTAATTCTCTTTGGTGTTTGCAAATATTTTCGGCCTTTTTATTAATTGATGAAATTATATATTACAAAAATAAATTCTTACATTTATTAAAAAAAAATTTCATATGAAATCAACACCGAAACACATTATTGGGATTTTCCATCCCAGGATAATGGTAAGGACTACTTTCCATGTGCACTAGACTGACAATGGATTCGTATCAAACATTTTTTTGTTGCTCCCAACCAAATGCGTAGTTCTGCATTTGGAGCAGAAAATCAATGTCTGAAAATTTCAGCCCGATCCGAGTATGGGAAATGCTAGCCAGTAGACATCAAAGTTCGTGTTTTAGCACCAAAATCGACAATTTGCAATCTGCATTATAGCTGCGTCTAAGCAAAAAAAAATTAATTTAAAATGGGGATATGCAGTCTTTTGGAAAAAGGTATTACCTTTCCAACATGGTATAAACTAGTAAAATGGAGTGAAATGGACGGAAGTTGTGATTATTTTAACCGACAAACTTTTAAATTTTCAGACAATAACATTTTTATTCATATGCAAAGTTCTAAGGGTTGTGAGCAACAAACATTTTTTTTCATACGAATCCATTGTCAGTTTAATGTGACCCCAACATAAATTTTAGTTTTATGTTAATAGTTGCCATCAAAAAGGAAGAAACGCACCAGATTTTTACATAAAATAGGGTTAATTTGTTTTAACAATTAAATGGATTATTTGATATGAATGCTCATTGAAAAGGTAGACCTTAAAAAGTTAAAATATTTAATTTTGATGATTTCACTCGAATTTTATGAAATTTGTGATTCCTCTCAAAAGATTGAAATCAATAAGACATTTCAATCAATAAGAATGCATTCTTTTGATTTCATAAGTGAATGCAATCTTCAGAGGAATGGAATCCAATTCTGGATTCATTTAACTTAAAAAAAAGAATGCAATCTTGTGAATGGAAAAAAGACTTCAAAAAATTTAATGGTCAATCATGATTTCAAAAAAGACAACGATTTTAATCTTTTACTCTACACTTAAAATAGCATTCAATGAATACAATCAAGGAATGTAATTTGTTGCTGCCTTAAAACTTAAAAGGAGTGCATTCTTTTACAACTCTGGTTGATAGTAAAGGCAGTTTCTATTTCGTCTGTCCTTAAAGTGTTATTTTCAAAAGTATTATTAAGACATAGTTTAGTTGCAATCAGAATAAATCTTGATCAATTTTCTTTAATTTCGTAACATGGTTGTCTTACTTTTATCTTCCAAAAGTTTAGGGCCTGATTCCATGATTAGCTCAATCTCAATTTTAGGTCACCTACTATCACCACGCTGAGTTCCAGCTCGATTTGTGTTTTATAAAATGAAAGATTAACTTTTCTTACAAATTAAGTTTTCTGTTACCCTTCAGTAACTTTAAACCTGATTCTCTCTGAACCTAATTTTTAACTAACTTCATGCACCCAACGCTTTGCTTGTAACTTTACTAAACGAAATAATGTGTTTGAGGGGTATTTGCTTCAAATACTTTTGAAAAAATACTCAGTTTCTAAGAAATACATTTACTTTATCGCAAAGAAAGTTAAATTTTTTCGTCAAAAAAATGAGAGAAACGGGTTCCGTTTTTGTACGTTTCTTTGGTGCGAGATCTACGATTTCAGCCAAGTATTCACCATTTGCAGGGCATACCCCTGAAATACACTAAAGCCCTCATTATTTAACGCTGGATATGCTCAGAGGACATGCTCAGAGGAAAAGAGCGATGAAATCAACTGACGCTCCATACATTTCATCGCTTTTCCAGAGTTTTTATATTGAAATTCAATTTTTGGGTAATAAAATTGATCCACTGGGTAAAAATAGGTAAAAATATCCAGGATAGAATCCTCAGATATTTATCTAAATGCTTCCAAAAGACAGAATTCATAGCTTTGTTTTGATTTTTCATGTATTATACCCAATTTCCAAGCAGAGAAATTCATTTAAAATACTAAAATTTTAAATTTCAATTCCTTTTTTTTTTTTTTTTATTTTTACTTCTTTTTTTACTTTTATTTTTTTTTTAATTTCAGCTCCCCGATCATTTACGACCATTCACACATTTATAAATTATAACTACTTGAGTCGCACGATATTTGACCAACTGATGGATTTACAGAAGCCCTAAAAATCTGTTGCATAGTGAAAAAACCGGGGATAGCTGATCAATGAAGCATTAATATTTAATGAATTAATATTGGATTAATGGCGCACAAACTTTATCAAATGCATCGGTCACAAAATTAAGGCTTTCATAAATGGTCTTCACTATTTTTTCTTGTCGAATGCTACATTCTTATGGCCAGTAGAACTGAACTAAGTCCACTGAAAATATCAAATAATATTTAATTCAGAAATAAAGTCAATTTATGAAATACTTCCCCATAGAAAAGTGCAAATGTCACCTTTTTGCGTGCTGATTTTCTGCAATGAAAACGTCTCCTTCAACGTATATGTAAAAACGAATTACGACACCAATAAAATTTCCATTCAGTACACTCCGCCCTTTGAGAAAATCAATAACGGCTACAAAAACAAAACGCACACAAATAAAATGAAAATAAAAAAAAAAAAGCGACAAACAAATGCAAAAAAAAGTACATACAACAACAACAACAAAGGGGAAGGCAATAGAATAGAGAGACAAAAGCAGAAAGAAATCAAAACAAAAACCGAAAACGAAAACGAATTTGAACGGAAAAGCACAAAACTGAACTGAATGGAACAACACCCTTAAAAACTACACAAATTGGGTTTATGCAACACTTTGTAAAATACAACAACAACAACAAGAACGGATACTGCCATAACAGCTGATGCAGGACATTGCCCTTGCCTCATTCCTCACTCAGACCAACCACGATTTTGGGGATAAAATTTATTTGAAAATTGGCCATTGGACGGAGTACAGAGAATTGTTGTCCTCGCATGGGGACATTCACTCACCTGGCTTGGTGCTGGATGAGATTTGCTGCTGTTGCTGACATTGCTGTTGAATCGACGGCTGCAGTTGCTGTTGCGTCTGTGGATGTTGGACGCCGCCGCCGTTGTGCTGCAAGTGTGGTGGCGGCTGTTGTTGCTGCTGCTGCTGCTGTTGCTGCTGGGCGGCTGCCGGATGTATGGCTAGCAATTTCGTTTCCGGTGGCTTATGGGGGCCCATGGTGATCTGCGGGGCCCCCATGGCTATGGTGGGTGCGGGCATCATAAGTGTTGACATTGCCAGCATAATTTGCGAGTGAATTTTGCTAGTGTTGCTGGTGTAGCCGGTGTCTGTGTGTGTGTGTGTGTGCTTGTGTGTGTATTTGTGTATATGCGAGTGCAGTTGAATTTATTGATTTATCTTTGAAGTGGGTGTGGGTGGCTAAGTGAGTCGTAAATATTCTTTTTTTTTGCTTTTATTTTTTGTGAGATTCTTGTTAAATGTTGTTGTTGGCCCTTCTCAGCTGCAGATGTTGAACTTTGTAAAGGTCGTTCGTTAGCTTCTTCTTCGTTGTCGTGGTTGTTGTCGTCGTCGTCGTAGTCGCAGTCTTCGCCACTCACACAAATGCAGACAAGCGAAAAGTAGGGAAAATCTTTAGAAGTTGAAGAATTTTCACTTTTCCTCCGAAGGTAGTGAATGAGTGTGTTGGATTTTTCTTGGTATATGTGAGTACATACGAGTAAATACTATTTATTATTTTTTTTTTTGCTACACACTTTTTTTCTAATGCAGTTATTCAACCGGAAGTTCACGCACACTTTCGTACCGCTCTTGTTCTATTACCGTAAACGGGAATTTTTTGCTTATTTTATTTTTGCTTCGCTGCTAAGTAGCGCAGTTATTGCAGTGTATAGTTGAGAGCTAAACGCGACACTAACAACAATAACAACAGCTACAATAACGAAATCGAAATCGAAAAGCTACAGCTGCTGTTCTATTGTATTGCCGCTGCTGATGGTGAGGTTTTCCTAGTCGAGAATTGATTTCTTTTTTTGTGATTTTTCTTTGCAGTAAGTTGTCCCCGCCAAAGTCAACGACAAATTTAACGACTTGCTGTAACAATTCTTTGCAATCGAAATTATTTAATGGCCCCAACAGAAACTTTTGCTATTGCTTTCAGTGTTTGTAACTCTTGAACTTGTTGTTGTTTGTGGGTGTTCTTCTGGACTGCTCCGAAAGTGATGCAATAAATCGATAAACTTTAATATTGATTTTAAGATATTTTCTCAGCTGGATTGCTTTTTAAATGCACGCAATTGTGTACAAAAGATAGCTTATAATAGTTTTTCTATATAAAAATATCTATGGAGGAAAAATAATACAATAGTCTCAAAATCCCTAATAAAAATATAAATTTGTGTTTAAATATTGAAAATTTAATTCGGAAAAGTTGTATTGAGGCATAAATTTCATGCAGAATGATTCGACCAGGTATGAGATAATTTTCACTTCTTATTCAATTTCATTTTTGCGGGAACAAGTGTTTTTATATTTTTTAATTAAGTTATTTATTGTAAGTTATTTATTATATATATATAAAAAAATATATGGTATATATACCTAGACTTAAATATTATAGCTTAAATACTAAACCAAAAATTTTCAACTAAAATCTGAAGTTGTGGCATCCATTTCCAAAACAAACCTTTTCCATTACATGACATTCTGAGAAAATTTCATATTTCGTTTCTTTGGAAATGGTTTTTGTATGGATTTTGGTGAAGTAATCACCTGCTGTTCTCAATTTGATTGCGAAAAACATGGTAATAATCGATGGAGATTGGTTACGGGTGAACTACTAATTTTATTCCGAAGTTGGATAACATTTGCTTTGGAAGTGAACGCCTCAATTTAATTTGATTTTATTCGGTATTAATTGCAAGATTCTTTGAAGACCTTTTATGCAAAATGTAAGTAAAAATAAATGTCAAATAGAAGTTTTAAACAGCCTTTACCAAGATATTAAGAAATATTTGAAACATTATTTTTTTTAAATGTGGAATATTTCAATTAATACCTTAAAGCACAGCCGTGCTAAGTCTATATTTTAAAAATTGTATAAAATTCAACATGAGATATTTGGTATGAAAATGTATTTTTTCTGTCAATATTCATTTGATTGCAATGAATCACAATGAGAAACTGTTCCTTAGGAATCCAAAAATACCAAAAATTCCATGAAATCGAATATGTCATTATTATGCTTTATGTCGATATACGATATATGCTTTATATCGATTTGATACGTAAATTGCCTTAGTTCAGCAAAAAAGTTTGAGAAAATCATGTTTGAAATTTGCAATCAATTTTCGATTTACTCTAAGTTATATGGACACTTACTCTCTTTCGATAAAATCGTTTTCGCTTTTCATTTATACAAAAGTATTGAATATTTAGGGTAGTCCACACCAGAAAATTGTATATGTCTCGACTCATATAAATATTTGTTTTTCAATGTCTTTTAGTTGATTTTCCACCTCCTAAGAAAATTCGAAATTCCATACAAAAGTAGCTTAAGAAATACTTAAGGGAAGATTTATGGTGAAATTGATTTAGATTAGTTACTTAAAACGTAAGTGTTACGACATTCGAATGGATTTAGTTGATCTAAAAAATTTGTTGCATACTTTTAGTGACAATAAAACCAGAAGGTGTCAAAATTGTAAATAGGTAGTTACAGTGTTTAGTGTACCTGTCTGCCATTTCACCTCATATATTCATGTAAAAGTGGTAATTATTGAAACAACTTCAAATGTGGTAACTTTTTGGTTTTCTAGTCTCGAAAAGTATGCAACAAATTTTTAGAGCAACAAAATCCGGTACATAGTCTTGATTATTTCTTTCGTTTTGGTTAAGCCGCAACAACATCGCTGTAGTTTTTTTGAAAACACAAACACAATTGGTTTTCAATGAAATATTAAAACTTTTTATAGTTTTTATTTGGATTATTATATTAATTCTTTTAAATTTTATGTTGTGCTTTTTGGGTTAACCAGAAACAGGGGTACTCGCCTTTCCTTTTGGGAAAGACTGCAAATGCAACCTTGTAAGTATTGCCCTTTTATGGAAAACAAGAAAAAACTAGAATAAAATTTACTATTTTTCAGAAATAAATAAAAATTCTCTGGAGGGCATCAAAAATGTTCATGCTAATATTAGAATTGACACGCTCAGAATAAAAAAGCGATGAAATGTATGAAGCGTCAGTACATTTCATCGTTCTTTTCCTCTGAGCATGTAAATTTTAGGTATTATTTCAAATATTTTCTTCGTTTCAAAGGTTGCATTTATTTTTATGTGTTTTCTGACTCTTTAGTTATGAAACTCTAACTAAAATTTGGTTCAGCTTTTGGTTAACCAAAGAAATTATACTCTTTAACTAACTTTAACTAATAGTTGAAATTGGAATATAATAGGAACCAGTTCAAATCTGTGGCAACAAGTTACAGTAGCTTTAGTCAACTTAAGCGAAAATTAAGATTTCCATTTTATTGATTTGTGGAACTTTTTGTGTTTTACCCAAATTAAAAATAAAATATTTTAAGAACAACTCCATACAATTTTTTCTTTACAAAATTGAGAATATCTTAAAAGTACAATATTTGACAGAAGCTTCTGTAACGTGTTGGCACAGAAATAAGTACTTTAAAATCGACTATGCACTTTTCAATGAGTTGGAAAATTGCAATATTTTTTAAATAAATAATAAAATAATTTGACTTGTAATGGGGCCATAGGGCGCCAAATTTAATTATTTTTTATTTTAATTATTCTGCACATTTTTGTTATTTTTGTATAATGTTTCAAGTGTGGTTTTGCAATTAAATTTTCCAGTTAAAAATGAATTAAATCAACATTAATAAAAACCATTTTGTAGTTAATAATAAAATAATATTAAAATAACAAACCTATTCATTAAGTACTTGGCTGTGAAATAGATATATGGCATTTATGTGGTAAAACTGTATAAGTAGACTAAAGTGAAGATTTAGTTTATAATATATATATTTTTTAACTTTAAAATTATAAATAATATCTTGGAAAAAATTCTAAAACCAATGTTTTTTTAAAGATTTTTTTAATTTTTTTAATTAACTTTTTTATTTTAATTTTTTTTTTTACTTAAATAATTACAAAATATTTGTATATTTAAAGTGTAAATAAATTTATTATTACCTCAAAGTTTTTTAGTTAGAATAATAACCATTTTTCGAACAAAAGCTTCCACATACTTAAAAATTTTAAGCAAACCAACTAATCAGAAAATAAAAAAATAAATATTGTGCTTCAATGAAAAGAATATTTTCCTATCCTCCTAATATTATTGAATTTATTTTACTGTTTGAGTGAAACCATTGGTTTTAATATAAAACGGTATAAAGTATTTAAATTGAATAAATTAACAAAATAAATCATAATTATAGAAAATTTAAATTAATTTCATTGTAAGGAAAAATACATAAAATTCAACATACGCTCGAAATTTGTAAACTCCCACAGAGCAGAACCACAATAATAACAACAAGTAAATAAGTACAATTCTGAGGGAAGAAAAAATCGCTTAACAAGTACGTTATGATATGAAATGCTTTCAAAACACACTTGAAAAACTCCACCACATACAACAAGCTGGCAAAGATATCGCTTGGAATTTTTCCTTTTTTTTTTGTTTTTTTTTTTTGTATTTTATTTTGGATATTTTTTCCTGTTGTGTAAAAAGTATCAACAGCGGGAATCTCGATTTTCGGAAATCTCGCAGAACAAAATGTACGAACGCACGAACGAACGAAGCACAAGGAAACCCCAACTCAAAAACGCAAAGCGTACGTACTAAACCGTTAGGCGACGCTTTTCTTACTGAAAAGCAACGCATTGGTCGGTGCTACAAAAATGCTGCCATCGCCAGCGCCATCGCCATTTTCATACGGCAGGAAGACCAAACGGCAGGCAGCACCAGCCATCAGCAGCATCGTAGAGGATACGAGTCGAACGAATTGTCCGTCCGCGGCTGTTCTGCGTGCTGGCGGAATTCAAATTCATCGGTGTCGGTATCGGTTCGCGCTTGGTAGGGAGCGCGAGTATTGGTGCGCTGCATTTTGCTCGTATTTCGTATTTCGAATTTCGGAATTTCGACAAATAGTCGACGAATGTCAGATGCTCCTTTCGAATGTTTGGCAGTTCGTATGATAGACTCCTCAGTGTTTTTGGACTTTTTCACAACTTCGACAGTTTTCGAACGCATAGAAGCCAACTTCGAAATTCTCTTTTCAGTGTTCTCTGGTGGTTGTCGGGCCAAATTCGAAATGTTGGACATTCCTTCTCAAATGTTTTATTTTCGAAACTCATTCTCGTAGCAGTCGCTCATTAAATATTTACGAATTATTCGCACTCATTCTCACATCCGTTGCGCCGTGCTCTCGTTCTCTCTCTCTCTCTTCTTATCTATTGCCTTATCCTGTCGTTTATTCTCGCGTGCTCGGTGTCGTTTCATTTTTATTCGCAAATCACCGTTATGAAACTACATCGTCCTCGTCGTCGTTGTGTAGTCGCCGACATTTCCGCTGCTGCTGCTGATTGCTGCCACTGCTATTGCCGTTGGTGTTGTTGTTCTTGTGTTTGTTGTTCTTTCGTTGGCTCGTTGCTTCGTCGTCCTTTGGAATTTGAATCCTTTCTATAATCGATTTCACGCACTGCGCCGACTCCAGCCACAGAGCCGATGTGGGCCTGTCTCTATTTGCCTGTCGTATGGTGGATGGTGGAATTCCCTTCGGGATTTCATGCTGGGCTCCGTGTGTGTTGAATTTATTTTGTGCCATTTTGAATGCGTTCGCGTGAGTGTGAGTGTGTGTGTGTGTTAGCATTATTCTAGATGGGCACGAAAAAAAAACCATATACGAAGTGAAAATAATGCAATTCTCTAAGGATTCTGATTCTTTTCATAAGGCGGTCTGTGTGCATTTTGCCTGCTTCAAATCCTTCATACCGATGAAATCAATTCCCTTCAATTATACATTTTGCCCTCTATCAGTTTCTATTTTATATTTCAAGTACATAAGAGGATAAATTGCAAGTAGATAAGCCTACCGACTTTTCATTTTTAAAATGTTTTTTTTTCTACTCTAAAAGTATTTTCTATTGCCATTCCATTTGCATATGTTTTTTTACACACATTCCTAATGTTATGATATTTTCAATGAATGTAACACACCACAGTAGCTGCGAATGAATTCGAAATTCATTCTTATTCGAAGACTCCACTTTGTCATCTATGAATGAAATAATTTCCCTGTATTTTGGTGAATATACATTGGCGATGGGATAAATGCGCTGCTTGGTGGATTTGTATAACAGTTTGGACAACAGCAATTTCAAATCTCTAAACATTCTGTTAGGTATCACAATTACAAACTGAAGGCGAGCATCTTTTGGGTAGCCCAGGAATTCTGACCACTACAAGATTTCCATGCAAATATGAAATTTGGGGAAAACTTAAATTTCGTTGGTTTATACAAAAATATAAATTTAACTTGACAGATGATAAAGCGGATATTTTACTCGCTTACTTAAGTACTATAGCTCGGTCAATCCAAGCTTACCTTATAAGCTGGACCAAACCAAGCTTACTCGCTGCGACTCACATGGGTTTGTCGAGTTTGTCTTCATAAACTACTGAGGGCTTTCTGAGGTGGAATAGTGATGTAGCTATAAATCGTGTTTTGATTCGACACTTTCAAAATTTACAGGTTATTTCCGTTGCAAAGAGTGAACAAAAAATTAGTAAAAGCGGAAATATCCTTTGGGAGGTAAAGCTTTCTTTTTATATACCCTGGACCAAGATTTGGCCATGTCCGTCTGTACGAACAAAATTTTGAATGAAGTGGAAATTATCAAAAATTATCGATAAAATTTTCGATAATTATGGAAAAATTATCGATGAAATATCGCAAAATTATCGATAAATAATCGAAAAAATTTTCAATAAAATATAGAAAAACTAACACTTTTTGGTTACATTACAGAAAATGGTGTAAGAACGTATCGTATTCGCATGTACAGGGTATTTTAGCTTCGTTCAGACCATTTTGTCTTGAACTGGAATAATCATTTTTCGATTCAATAACGGTAATGATGGTAACGGAATATCTAGTCTGTAAGGATTTTGTGTCCATAGACAAAAAAAATTCAAGACCCTGATGAGCTTTAATCATTGATTCTACTTTTTCATTTCCTTCCAACTTTTTAGGTCGATTTTATAGACCAAATACACTAATTGCCCCAGATACTCGCACTCGCATTCTTTTTTCATATTTGAACCTTTAAGAAATTCAATCGAGTCGAGTTTACATTCCATGCATTAGCACCAACGTAATAATCCCCAAAGTATCAACAAACATTTAATACATTATTACAAAATTTACTTACGGAAAAAATGTTCACAGCACCCCAAAAAACAAACACGTTTTATCGGTCTTGTATTTTGGCGAAGAATCTTTATCGACATATGCATAAACTGCTCAAATATTTGTTGGCCTTTAATAAGTGAGGGTGGCATATTTTCCCTTATGTTGAAAATTCCAATATTAACCTTTTTTTTAGAATATAAATATTATTTACACACAAAATATTGTTTTAAAAAATCGCAATAAAATTCTAAATAATGTAAGTATTACTAATGTAAAGATATTGCCTTTACTATAACCTTTGCGTGAGTTGGAACAAATCAACCTCTAAAAATCACGTTTTAATGGGAAAATTTTTCGTTTTGATTCTTTTGGCCAAACAAACTGTTGAGATGTTCACGAACCCCTGTTCAACAGAGTAAAAAATGACAGTGTAACATAAAAATATTTTCTAACAAAAAATTCAAAATTATTCAATTTACACAGCCTGGCATGCTTCTTTTTAACACTTTCTTATTTTTGGTCAAAAAAACAAGTTCTAGGACAAGTTACTATATGCCAAATACATGTGTCTTTAGAGGTTTCCAAACATTTCCCAACTCACAAACGGTTACTGCTAGAGGTGAAATTTTTAGGGAATCTTCCAAAAAATCAACCAAAGTTCCCTGTTTTAAGAGGAAATTCTGACAACAGTGACAAGGAGACAAAATTATATTTAAAGTACCCAAAAAATTTCACTTCATGAAGGGGAGCCAAACGATGTTCAAGGAACCTTAACCTTTTTGTTTAGAATAAATCTGCCCATTATTCAATTCTATTTTAATGAAGCATTATTTGCCATTACGAGACTCTCCAGAAAAGAAGAAAAAAAAATACAAATGAAACAACAACAACAATAATAATAATAATAATAATAATAAGAGTAGCCACATAGCCAACCCCCACGTTGCATTTACTTGTTTCACACTGTAATTAAAAAGCAGAAAGAAAAAACAACAAAAGAAATGCGACAAAACGTGAATGAGTGAAGAAAGTGGCAGAAATGCTACAAAACTGGCAACAGCGGTAGAGGGGGCAGGAGGAGGGTCCAGTGTAGAGCAGGACCAGTGTATGAAATAAACTAAAAAATACATAATTGCATGCAATTTACCATGGAACATTATCATTGTTTTATTTAGCAGGAGGAAGGAGTCGAGTCGAGTCAAGTCAAGTCACAGCGTTGCTGAGCTGGGCCACACATTGTCACACAATTGCGGGGCATTGCATGCATTTAAATGCAGAAACAACAACAAGAACGAGTGAAACGTTGACAGCACAGCATATACACTCACACACACACGAACTCACTCCCATACATGCAATTTAATTGCAAACGCATTCCACACACACACACATATGCCGTGACAATTGCCCTTTCAATTTTTGTTTTTAATTCGTTTCTTTTTTTTTCTCTCTCCCCACCGAAAGGACTCTGTGTTGTCCCCTTTGTTTATTATTTAAAAAAAAAGTGTCGCTTGTTAGGTAATCTGCTAAGGCTTCAGCGCTTTTTGTCTAAAGGATAACAATGGCAACTACAACAACAGCCGCAACGTCACCAGCAGCAGCAGTAGCAACACACAACTTATGAGAAATGAAAATGAGGCTAAAGACATTTGCTTATAATGAAGTAAAACAAAACACGGAAAAGGACAATGAGCAGAGGTGAAATGAGTGGCGAAAATGAAAAGGAGGAAAAAAAACACACACACACAAACTAAAATGAATAATAAAAAAATAAAAATGCAAGTTAGGCCAACATAAGAGGCTCCTACTTGTGCATATGAGAGGAAAATTAAGGCTTTGTTGTATATTTATACAAAAACAAAAGAGGAGAGGAGAAAAAAAAGCAAATGGGATGAAAGAATTCATTGTTGTTGTTGTTGCTCTGTTGGAATGCATGAACGCACGCTTGGCAAATGAAAGTGTGGCTCACATGACGTATGAGTGACGTGAGAATAAATACCAGCAGATATACTCGAATGAATGTATGTACGGTGGCACAGTGTTTTGCTATTTTGCTTTTGTTAGGAAAATTAATGCGCATATAATTTGCCAAATGTTATTCCATAATATAAAGGAACGTATTGATTTTTAATATTATTAAGAAAGGGTGATCCTAGTTGCATAGCAAATGTCACAGATCATATAACACACAGTACCTTTTTTTAATAGTCGTTCAAATAAACTCGGGAAAAACTATTGCCATCCACTGGGTAAAAATATTCAGGCGTGAAAGAATTTAGACTTGGAACCCAATGAGGACCATTTATTATTTCAAATCTGAGCGTAATTTGCTGTACAAATGGTGGGGAGAAGAAAAAGACAGCTCCGATTTCACTCTGGTGGAATATATCATCATCAATACGAATACCTTCAGAGATGCCCATGAGAAATGACACTCCATTCACTGCATATTAGTGTTATACGCAGATCACGAATACAAAAAAAGAACCGGGTGAACCGATTTCGGTGGATTTTGAAATTTATTGTTGAAAGGTTCACGGGAAGAGTAAACACAGCTTTCAATCTAGAAGGGCTGGTAATGAAAATGGGGTCGCTAATTTCGAATTTGATGTCGCATTTTCAAAATTCAAGATTGCGGATCCAGTATGGCCCAGTAGGTGTAGAGTATATATAAGTCGGCTTGTCCGACTCAAACTTACTCACTTGTTTAAAGTTAAGTTTTATATTTTTATTTAGTAAAAAATTCAGATTTTTATTGAGCTTTTCATAATTTATGTATTAATTACGGGTTTTAGCTCATTTTCCAAAAAATTAATTTTGGAAAGGGAGTACAACAACTAAGCAAAAACTCAGTCTGGCAGAGTGTACAGCTGTTTCGGATCCAGCCACGGATCCTCGTCAGCACTCTTTATGCATTTTATTTTATCCAAGCGACGCTATAAGTAAGTATTGGTATGACGCACAAGAGAATTGCTTCTCCTTTGCATCACACGCCAACTCACTGAAGCAGCGAATGGTAAAATTCAGCAAACTCAATTTTTACTTGTTTTTGCATAGCAACCTACTACTATGCCTGGTTGAAGAATTTCCTCAAAGTTTATATTTTTCTCACCATTAACCCAAGCTCATGAATTCTCATACAGAATTTCAACCATCGGGAAGTATGAAAAAAAAATTGGAAGGACATTCCCCACCCACCACAAACACAGGGATTTTATAATAAAGATGATATGACTTGATTCATGGTGGGCCAATCTCACTGGTAATTCGTCCCCTTGCTACGTCCTTTAAATTCTAAAAATTTCCCTGGTGAATCGATTTCAGTGAAATTTTTCATTCAGGGTTGAGAGATTCATGAGAGGGTAACTGTCAGGGTTCTCACTTTTCTTCACGATGAAAGTAGTAGATACTAGTTTTATGGTAGTAGATTTGAAGAAAGGGGAGTAGATATAATTTATGGCGTAGAGTAGTAGAATTTCTACGAGAGTAGTAAAAATCACAGTCAGGGTAGTAGATTTGTAGAAGAGTAGTAGTTTTGCATAGTTTGAAACTCACATAAAATTTTCAGAAGTAGATTTCTTACCATAGTAACAGAAAAGGCTTTGAGGGGGGACAATTTACTACAATAGGAGTAGAGTGGGAACGCTAATAACCTAACCTTTCTTACCTACTATGAGAAATGTCCACCTACAAATTCAGAATTAATGGTATACGGAAGAGAGATATCTACTAGGCAGATTACTGTCACGGCTGGAAAAGTCCATAAAATATATTTTTAAGAAAAATCTGTTGTACAATTCGAAATGAATATGAGTGAAATGATTATGCAATGAAAAAGGGTTATGTTTTTCGCCGATTTCCAGTCAATTTTGAAACGAACCCAAAATAATGTATGTGCCGTAAAAATGTGATACTAAGTCCATGGCAAACAATTGTGAAGAAAAATATGTGCAAGGGATTTAAAAAATGGTAATACAAATTTCAAATCAAAACTTCCATGAGCATCAATAACAAGTACAACGCATATTTCACCAAACAACTGATATCAGCATTTAGTAGCTACAGATTAGATGTGCAGCACTGAGTAACCGGTCCTCTGCTAACCATAATAAACAAACTTCTGATTATATACTCGAAAATAATGGCAAACTCGTTCAAAATTTGATTAAAATTGTACTTAACGTGTTCAAATATTAGTGAGGAAAATGGAAATGCGTCTCAAGACCATCACTGTTTAAATTTACATAGTAATTTCGTAATTTCGTCTGTTTCAGGCCATTTCGGAAAAGCCTCTTGTGTTGTGGTGGCATATAAATTTATTAAAGTTTACGTGGTTTCAACCCCCCACACCCACCCCACTTTATATACAGGTACATCTTCCTGCTTATAACCACAGCAACGCCAACAAGAATAATAGCAAAACAACAGCAACAACAACAACAACAATAGACACTGTCCACATCCCCCCCCCACTCAGATCTCTTTTGTAGCCTTCATTCCGTTATAAGTGAAAAATTTATGCCCGTTTAGGTGAAGGTGAATACCTAATGGGGGTCACACCCGGTGTTTTAAATTTTTAAATAGGTGCGCCAGGTAATGAAAATAAGTACCCGGCAGGGGAGTTACTTGAGTTGAGCCGCACACGTTTGTGTATGTACGGATGTGTTCGCTTGTCGATCTTTGTGCTGTGTATTTGTGTGCGTGTGTTGCTCTGTGTGTATGTGGGCCTAAAATTCGGTTTCTGTCGTTGTCACACTTTTTTCGGGTGGCGGGTGGTGGTGAGGGCCGCTCTCCTTGCTGTTGTTGTAGCTGTTGTTTGTTGCTATTGCTGCAGTGCGCCATTAATTTCTGTTGGCTGCCTTTTTGCCTCTAAGTTAGCTAACGATAATTTGTTTGGCAACTGCTTTTCGTAATGAATTTTTATGTCCTTTTAATGTAGTAACGCAGATAAGAAAATATACGTAACTTGTAGCTTTCGACCAGAATAATTTCCAGTTAAAATCTCTTTTTTTTTCATTTAAAATAGTTTCAAGCTGGACCATGGGGCACTTTAGTTGTTAACGGCTAATAGTGATCAATTCAGTTTTCGATTAAAGTTTGTGAAAGGTACACAGTTCGATGAGCAAGAATTTTGCATTACTTGCTCAAATTTGTAATGTTCATATGAGTCACTATAAGCTACTTGGCTGAGTGATGTATTTTATATATCTTAAAAAATTTATATTTTCATTACCGAATATATTTGAATCGAATCCCTGTAATTGAAACAATGCCACACCAATCCACTCCAACACAGTCAGTTTTTAGCTCTTGTGAATAAATCCATTAGACAGCATTTAAATTGGTTGTATTCAGAAAATTCATAAACTCCCTACTACTATCTCCGGCGAAGATAGAAAATGTATATTTCATAAAATAAAACCCTTCAAAAACACAGTGCGACAGAAATTTTCACACTTGGAAAATTCAATATTCCGTGAAAGTATACGAAAAGCGTAACAAAACTGCTATCACACAGCATAAAAAAATTTAAAAAAAAAATAATATTTATAAAGGAGCTTGCCCAGTAGTTAGACATGTTTTAGTTTGAAGCCATCATTTTTTTGTAAACAAAATTTGCCAGAGCTCAATTGATCGATTGAAAGCAAAGGACAGCAGCTACCTATTATATCTATTATATCATGCTAAAATGTTCGCAAGCCAAAAAACGATCCCCAGATATATCTGTCCACCCATTGGACACCTGAATCGCACCGCTGTCAAAGTTCATAATTGAAGTTAACATATCGGTTTTAGAAAGTTTATTAAATGTTTATTCCCTCACTGGAACCTAAACATAGGAATACATAAAAAATAGATCTACAACGTGCACTACGTGTCACATAAAGTTCTGAGATTTTTTCTGTAGCGCAGTGTAATCTGAGAGGGAATCGGGGTGTATTTTAGGAGCAGGTGTTTGAAGTTCATAAAAATTTCAATAAATTGTTAGAACTTCGCTATATACAGTGTGCAACATATGGGAAGACATTGTGTCCAACAGCTGGACACAATTTTTTCCCTGTACACAATAAAGCTCCTCGTCAAGTTATGAAAAATAGAAAAAGGATATGGAAGGGATGAGCAATAAAAACATCCTCGTCATCCGTGTGGCTATAGCCAAATATGAGTTCCTTAAAGTGGTCATATAATGAAATGCAACTTTGACAAACTTTGACGGTACGAACACTAGGACTGTGACTGTCCAACAACTGGGCAGGCCCTGCCTGTATTTCCGTCTGAGGCAAACGCTAACACCACCAAAAGTATTCATGCTCCGACCAAAAAAAGGTATGAAAAGGGGTAACGAAAGGGGGGAAATTACAACGACGGGGAAAAAAGGGAAAACTAGAAAAAGACAACATTTATGGAGGGACAATTTTGGTATAACTTTATTTTGAAAAAAAAAATGCCACTTAATCCCACACTAAAATCATAGGATCTGTCAACAAAATTTTCCTACTATCGAAAAATATTAATAACATGGATCCTACCACTCCAGTACCAATTGGTCCCATTTTCATATGCAACAAAAAAAATGTACCCAAAGCGTGAAACAAAAACAGTATTTGTGTAGCAGTGTGTAATCGAACTAGCTCATATACTTCGATTATGGAATAAAAATCTGTAGCCGAAAAGAAAAACGAGCTGATAGTCTGCTGAAGGACGTTAATGTGTGGCCCACAGAATGCAGTAAACCTCTCGGCTCAGGCAGTATTTCACACATAACAACAACATTGTGGCAAATACTACAGTAACAGGACCAACAACAATGCCTAAAATAATATCTTGGCTCACATCTCGCATCGAGACAGTCGAGCTGTAAATTGTGCACAAAATGCGAAAATCACACAGTTTGCATAATAATGGACATAAAATGTGCTAAAGCAAATAATAATTCAAAAATTTTATTGCGAATATTAAAAAGGATACCGAACTACACTCGCACACAGCCCGAACTAGAGAGGCGAAAGCATGAAATCCTTGCATGAGTTATCGTATTCAAATAATGTATCTGCCGTATGCGTACGAAACGCTGCCAAACGCGATGGGATGCGGCGTTTAATGTAGCGCAAAATAAGTTAAATAATTCAGAACAAAAAAAAACAGAAAAAAAAACACACCAAGCCACCAAGTCAACTGGCTCAGTACTGGCATAGCTCGCAAAAATTATGGCCTACAATACAATGCAATACAATACAATGTTTCCATCAGCTAACGAAAAAAAAAAAGAGAAGAAGAAAATAACTTGAATAAAGAATAAAGAATATGTACGGCGAACGCGAAAATTGAGTCCGATGCCGGGTACCGTGCACGCAGTGATTTACATAGAGGCCAAACCCTTCATTCGTGCCTTTGTCGGGTGCTGGGTGCCACTGGCTAAAAGCGAATTACTATTTTTGAAAAATGTGCGGAACAATTTCCACAATTCATAATCATAAAAATTATGAATTGCGAATATAAATTTCTGCATTTACATTTTTGCATTTGCGTGCGCGTGTGTGTCTGTATGTGTGTGTGTGCGAGTGTGAGTGTGTGCTCAGGCACGAACCAAATTTTGCAATTGCGATAATTGAGATTTTGACTGTATGTGGAAATGCTGCGAGACAAGTGACAAATCGTTTAAATACGCATTTTGCATGTGAACCGCCCAGAGATTCTTATGAAATGCGACATCAAAATGTTATGGGAAATTCAAAAAGAAAATCACGCAAATAGAATTAACATCAATTGTCAACGAATGATGCCACCTTATTGACATTGTTTGAAAACTAGGAAATGCATTGGGAAAAGACGACATCAATTAACGTTGGTCAATACTATGCAAGAATACAATTCAAATACTTTCGAAAAAAAAAACCGAAATGTCTCAAGGTGGCAGCCTGTGGCTTTGTCATTCGGTATTTAAAGACTTAACCGCATTTAACCCGAAATTTCGGAAATTTCGGACATTCCATTTTCATAGCACTTTAAAATATCTTTGCTGGCCCCCGTTGACGTTACGTTGGGACAGTCCAGCAACCGCAACACTCAGCAAAGAAATTATGTTTGGACATTTCGTTTGATGGACATGGATTACGAGTAAAAATTGCTGCAGCTGACCAAATAACCAAACGACAGACCGAAACGAACCGAACCGACAGCAGAGACGACCTGCTGGAATATGTGAATTTATATTGCAAAGTACTATGAAATTGCAAATGCATATGGTTGTGTTGGTCTCGTCTCGTTTCATTTCATTTCGTTTGCTCTGGTCACTAAAAATTCCATTTGTTCATCAAATGCACTAAAGCAACATATCGCCAGCACAATTTGTCCTCAGCAGTGAGCTCGGCAATCGATCAGGTGTTTTTGAGGAGATTCTTGTGGTTTCGAAGAAATCCCGAAATGTTAAAAGTGTTGTCACTTCAAATGGCATTAGACATTACATTTTTAATGTTCTGCAGAGGTTGTAAATGTCAGTGTGATGTTACAGAAAGGTATTAGGGAATAGATTAACCGTTAGGTTAGAATTTTCAAACCAAACACGGAATTTGACAAAAGCACTTCCGGCTTGAATGGATGGGTAATGCAGTCAAATTGTGTGGTAAGTCAAGTTTATTTATAGTAGATATGGTTGCGTGAAAGACTCTTATTTACATACGCTAACACACGAATCCTTTTACTAACAATCTAACGATCACTCACGCTTATGATTGATCACGCTCGACGGCTATCGCTCTTGATAATTAAGTGTCATACAGAGAACATTTTTCGTCCTTTTTATTTCCCAAACACACAAAGAACCCAATAGGAAAGGAACCGAAAAAATGTATATGAAAGAAATTAAGAAATAGTAAGGAAAATATCCAACGACAAACGATTGAAAATTTTATTGGAAAATATGTTGTACTCGTAAAAGAATGTTAGGGATATTGTAACTTCCGTCTAGCAGCAGATAATACTGTGCAACACCAAATTCTGATTGCCGATCTGATAACAGATTCAGAAAGGAATAAGCGAGCTATTCATGGTCCAAGTTCAAGGAGGAGGTCACTTCACTTTTGTTGAAACAACTTTTTAACGGTAAGTGATATCATATTAGCATCTTTAACAAAAATATTATAATTGAACCTAGCTACAATAATGCTGAACATCTTAACCCATTAAAGTAAATATTTAGTGGTCATAAATAGCCCAGAATACAAAAAATGCTATTTTTTAAATTTAAAAAGTGAAAAAATGTATTTAAAAAAAATTTATTTTTTTATTCGGGATATTTTGAGTGCCTTCAAAATTGACATTAGCGGGTTAATATGGTTGGCAATGCTTAGCATTGTTGCTAAGGTTAAGTAGAATATTTTTGCTAAAGACACTAACACGATATCGCTTACCGTTGAAAAGTTTTTCAACAAGATTGCAGTAACCCAGCTGTGGCCTTTGACCACAAATTTCTCTCTTTTTCGAGCTAATCCAGAAAAACCCTTTGACGGAGTTAGTATGTAGACTAAGATCATTCAGAATATGTTACCAGAAAGGCAATCAGAAAAATTAGGTTCTAGAAGGAGCTGATAACGCAAATGGGAGGTTGACTGCCACGCCTACCTCCCATACGAAATTGAAAATACAAATGTAAAAATTCAGAGATGGCGGATCCATTATGGCGCAGTAGGTGTAGGGTATATGTAAATCAGGTTTGACCGACTAAAACTTAATAACTTGTTTCTCATTTCTCAAAACCCAAATGCGGTAACAGCTTTTAATACAATCGATGGGAGTGTATTGTAAAAAATGGCAATGCATTGAAGAACTATGGAATGTAGAGAAAACAACGAACGTATTTTATGCCATACCCCGCCAATAACTGTCTCCTAATTAACACTAAGTGCAAATGCAACTAATAAAGAAATGATAATTCGTAACTTCCTTCCAATCTCTGATAAGGTCGAAATTCATTGTGAAATCTCACACTCATAAAATCTACTAAATGCAATCGCACTAACCGCATTCACCTTGGGCAATTTCCAACCTGTTCGTAGTGAAATCGACGGAAATTCTTTTGGCTCACCGACGGTTCCTCAACAGCGCCAGCAGGAGCAGAAGCAGCGGCAATGGCAAATCCATATAGTAAATGACACAGTTAGAATGTAACGAATCGCAACGCAACGAGGTGAAATGAGACGAGCGGATGAGTGTCATTATCAACAACAACTACCGACACTGTGACTGGCTTCGATGCTGAAACAAATGAGAAGTGACAAGCGAACAAACTGACGGATAAAGTATAACGGACGAGCGCATCAACGGAACGGACGAATCAACGGACAGACGGACGGAAGGACGCACAGTTACTCACACACATACACACACACACACACCAACACACACACACACACTTCCGTTGTCGTCCGTACGGTGCGCGTGGAACAATGAATGATGACGTTTAATGGTTTCCACCGTAATGAAATACGTACTCTGGCGCAGAAGTTTAATTCAGTGCAAATACACCAAATGGTGTTTGAAAGTTCCATGACACGCGCTCCTACCCACCATCATCGCCATCACCACCGAAACGGTACGGTGTCATTTCGGTTAGGCTGGTGGGTGGTTGCAAATCGACTGCAGATACTAAATGCAGATGCTGACAGCAAGGAAGTTGGTGGAGTTAAATCCTGAGTTTGTGTGTGCGACAGTGTTTGTTTTTTTTTTTTATTACTATTCCTTTTTTTTTTCATTTGATGTGGTAAGATTTGAAAGTTGATTAATGAACACAAGTGTTTGAGTTTGTGTGAATTTCGAATGACAGACAGCGTTTTATTAGATTAAGTTTAGAGCCAAACCAAACCAAACCGAAGCGAACCAAACCGAACCGAGCTGAACTGAAGCGTACGAAAACCGCACTGTACCGTGTGCCGGAGCAGTTGAAATGATATGGCAATCCTTCGCCAGGGATGAGGAAATGAATAAAGTGCGAATTTTTGTGTTTGCGGCTAGGCACCCTCGCCGAATGAAGAATGCAATTTTGTGATGAAGAAAAATTGATTGTCGCAAAGTAATAGCAAAAGAAAGAAATACGAAACGAAATAAAGAAATAGGTTCATGAATGAGCAGCAGACTTTGCGATTTATAGATTGAAAAA
This sequence comes from Heteromyza rotundicornis, assembly GCA_951394025.1. Taxonomy (NCBI): domain Eukaryota; kingdom Metazoa; phylum Arthropoda; class Insecta; order Diptera; family Heleomyzidae; genus Heteromyza; species Heteromyza rotundicornis. The sequence goes on from OX596012.1 coordinate 63,700,365, forward strand.
ATTGTAGAAGAAGAAGAAGAAAAAAAAAACACAGAAAATAAAACAACAACAAAAAAAAGTAAAATTATATTTCTTCAATTTGCGCCGAAGAGAAATCGTTATTTGTAAAGTTCAATAGTGCGTGAAATAAATGGTTTTCGCTTTAATTCTTTTGTGAACGGGGGGAGTTAAAAGTGTTTTGTGGCGGAAATGTGCTGAATAGATTTCAAGTATTTTTTAAACTTTTATTTTTTAATGCAGCAGACAGAAAGGGACTTTAAGAAAGAAATATTTTCAATCAATTCATTTTAAATCGTTTAAAGCTGAAGAGACTCAAATGATAACATGGGCCGCATACAAATTCTAATAAGGACCGGTGTAGAGAAGATCGTCCACCTACTAAGATGACCCAGGAGGCCATTTAACGTGCAAGAGAGCAAATCCGATGCAAAATCCCACGATCCCTCAGAATAATTGCTACCAACTTCAATAAGTCCAAGTCATCAGACTTAACTAACTCCGGGACGATATAAAACTGAAATCTTATAAAAAGTCTAAAGTATCCATGGTGTTTAAGTGATAGTGCAAGCTAAAAGTTATGAAAGAGATCAACGACTGTTGAATTACCACACTGGATAGGAACTTGTGTAGGAACTCCCCCACAACATAGTACAATTAGGATTTAAAGTTTGTTCCCTCGGTGCCCACTTGTATGTTGTGAATCGAAACTGACTACATATTATCATTCTCCTGGGAATTCCTCACACCTCCACTTCCCTTAGACGCAGCGCTGCTGTAAAACATATTTCGCGATTTTTATAATACTGATTGGCCTCTTAGCTCCCCAGATTTTAATCCAGTAGATTACTTTATACGGGGATTCATGCTACATCAGCTAAATACTATTAAAGTTCGTGCTTTGTTACATTACAAGAAGAAGTTATGTTTTATGTTTTTTGTAAGCTTTAAGAATGCATTTCATTTGAGAAATGATTTCTACTTGTGAAGCTAATGGGAGTAACAACTCTGTAACTTTCTCAACTGAAACACTTCGCGATGCAGACCAAAACCTTCGGTTTGGATAAGAACCATGAAGGAAGAACTACTGACTTCGAGTAAAATAGAGCGTCGTGGTAGCACTATGGACCATATTGGTCCTTGTGAGGTATATAGCCGCCACTCTAACCTAACCTTCTACTTGTGAAGGCTGCCAAAAGGGGTTACTTTTAGGAAGGCCTCTTATATAATAATTACACTGTGCTAGTTGAAAAATGGAATCTAATGTAAATCTAATTATAGTATAAGGTTTGGGTAATTTTGACTTTTAAATGTCTATGCAAAAAAAAATCTGTTATATTTCTTTTGCGAAAAAAATTTCAATGTTCGAATTTTTTTCAAACATATTCGAAACTTAAAAATTTTTTTTTTCGTTTTAAATTGATATATTTATTGTTTTGGAAAAGTTGACAAAATACTTTTTAAAAAGTTTAACAAAAATTCGAAAATGTTAAAAAAAAATTCGAAGATTGAAATTTTTTTGTCTAAAAATAAAATCATAATTTAATTTTTATTTTTTTTATATTTTTAAAATACTTAATTGCCTAACCTTGAAAAATCAGTGATGGGTACTCGAATTAAAAGAACCCATACTGAGCGCCGTTTGATCCATGAAGAAGGTGCCCATTTCGTGCATAATCTTAGATCTTAGGTATACACTTAATTACTTATTATTTAATATTTTTAAATATATTATTTTTTTAGGTGTAAAACCTGCACGAAATCTATGTTGCTCCTACACCCACCTGCCTCTACCCCGACTCGTACTCAATAAGAATCTTCCTTAAATTCTCCAGTAGATGCACTTTACCAAGCAAGTATTTTATTAAAATTAAAATATCATATCAACATTCTAAATCATTTTACATTCTACACAAAATTCATTTACATTTCCAATTTCCGGGCAAATATGACTTTAAAAGGAATTGGAGCACTTGCCGAGTCTAATCGATAAATTCAATTTTTAAATACGCCTGTATTTGTCTGTCGCAATGAGTGTTTGTGTAGGTTTTGTGGCAACTACTTGTACACACACAGGCCTTGGCTTTCGTTAACTAACCATGGAAGAAAAAGTACAAATTGAAGTCAACAACCAAACCAAAATTCATTTCAGGCACACGCAGCAGATTCCGAACGAATCGACATCGACATCAACATTGCCATCGCCATCGCCATCAGAATCGGCATCGGCATCGGCATCAGAATCAGCATCAGATTTAATGTAATACAAATTCCCAAGGAAACGAACCGAACCGAATGGAATGGAATGAAATGGCTGCAGACATATCAAATATTAAATATGTACACAATCAACGACAAAACACAACACACACACACACACACACACACAAACACACACCGAAGTAAAACCAACACGAACACACGCACAAACACAATACAAACGTCGAAGAGAGAATCGTTCACAATGCCATCCGCCATCCGCTGTGGAGCAGAGCAGTGAAGCAAAAAGGAAATGGCAGGCTGATGATCCCATTTCCGAGCGGTAAGTGATGCGAGAGCCAAAAGTCACCGGCTTCGACATGGAAAAGGGGCCAGCGGGGCCAACCGATGACTGCTGACTTCAGCCGTTACTCCATGGTGTAGCCTGTCGAACGACGTTGAGGGCACACAAAAAAAAAATACTAACAAAAAGTTACCAAAAAATGAGAAGAAAAAAAGCTGAAATAAAGCAGAAAAAATCTTCAACAAAACAAAATTACAAGAAAAGTTTAACGAAAAAATAGACTTCGGCTTGCATGGGCTTCGATAGCAGCATTCGACATCGTTTCGTTTCGTTTCTGCTCTGCATTCGTGCGCTGCCATTGCAGGACCTTAGGGAGAAATAAGGTTACAAGTTACACAACGAAAAAAGAAATGCCTTTTGATTATAATTTAAGTACGACATGACATCGTGGTTGACTTGTTTTCGAGTTCCACTTTGCAGCAAAGATGTTGTTGCTTGTAAATTTTTGATGAAAGTATTTAATGAGCAACGTCACTAGAAGCACCAGCCAGCCGCAATAGCCCACAACTGAGGTAAATACTGAAAATCAGGTAATGAGCACAATTTATACTCACAGTTCGTATGCGACATCATCACGATTCGGAAGTACTTCTTCAACGGTTCAACCCCAGTATAGCAGACACATTAAAGTGTGGCGAGAACCGGTATTTTTCAAGCATATTTATTTATTCGATTTAGAATTGAAACAAATTTCAGTAATAATTGTAGGAAAAATGCAAAATTGCTATGAATACAAATTCTTATTGTTGTCACCTGAAAGAAGTACATTTTTCATACTAAGTAAGTAAGTAAGTTCGATCGACATCATAGCTTCAATGCGCTGGCAATTCGTCGCTGGAAAATTTTAAGCGTCAGCCCCTAAATAAATTCAAATCCGTTTATCTCAGACGATTTTTGGAACTCACAACCATCAGGACCCAGAGTAACCTACGAAACATATGGGATGGGATTGGACAATGTTGTATACCATACCCCATACAATTAAATATTTCCAAGTGCTATAATTGGTCTCCAATTACAGGCCAAAACGATTCCACTGTTTCCAATATATTCTCTTCATTGCAAAAAGTATTTACAGCAATTAAAAATATTTCTCCTCCGAAAATGATTTGATTATTTCAGCACCAAAAAGGATTAATTTCTCCCCATTTTATTCATGTTACTTACAATTCATTTACTTCCTACACTTCTTACGCTTTCAACTGTAAGGTGTACCTTGGCCGCACACTTTGTAACCTTTGATGAAACTTCATATTTAAGATCAAAATTTTTAATTAATACACTTGACTTGAAGTTTTATAAATCGACAAAATGTATAAATGGCCCGGTCTTAAGAATCCCTCTAACGAAACTTCAAACTTTGCATCCAATTACATACTTACCAGGGCCGTAATGGAAAAGCTTCTTACTACAGCACAGCACATCCTTAGAATTTACAAATCTTCCACAAATTGACCATTGACTTTTACAACGCAACTCTTTGCCACCCAAACCACCACCACCACCACCGACAGCATCACTTTTCCAAAACATTTATGCAGACTTTCGCACAATAGCCTCCGAAAGTGGAAGAACACCTAAGAGGCCATAATAGAGACCCACTCGAAACGCACGCATGCACACTCTGGCAAAAACTTACTTAATCCTTAACGATTTTAAAATATTCTCATGCACATTGGCCAGATTGGGGGTGGAGTGGGTGGTGTGGGCGACCAGTTGTGGGGGGTGCTGCATAGTTTCGTTATATAGTTTGAGAGTGAAGGTATGCTTGAGGTAAAGAACGAAATAGAGAGAGGGAGCGAGAGAGAGAGTATTGCAATGTATTTTTTTCTATTTTAATTTTGTTCGCATGAAAATTCTTTAGAAAAATCATAAGAAGCAAGGTGGGCGGATGGGCGGATGGGCGGTCGTTGCTGTGAGTTGAGTCAAGTCGAGTTGAATTGAATTCAGTTGGGCTGCGTTTGGTCGTAGGAAAAATAAGTTTATTCAAGTTTTGGAGGTAATATTATAAAAAGCTTATGAGTGGCAAGTGCACTTTGCCAGTATTTTAGAGGTTTTCATTTCTTGCTTTTCGGTGTTGTTGTGCAGAAAGGAAAATAAAAGCAGAAGTGAGGCAGAGTTTTCATTTTTTTTTTTTTCTGTAAAAATCTAATGAAAAGTGAGCTTAAGAAAATTGAAAAATTATGGAAAATAGTCACACGTGAAGAGGTGGTGATGGTGACGGTGCTCGGTGCATGGCGAAAACACTTGAAAGCCCTGTTGGTCGTGGAACGCGAAATCATTTTTAAGTTTTTCATGGGAAAATTAATTAAAACGAAAAGGTTGACGTGGTGCTGCAGCAAGAGCATTTATATAGGCATGGTTGGTTAGTTGGTGGGCATTTAGGTGTGGATTCAAGACGGCCCAGATGATAAATCATTAAAATCACAGAGACGAAAGTTTTAATTGGAAAACATAAAATGTGCAATTTCGTTTACAAAAGTGATTTACTCTGGCGATGAGCAACTGCTGCGGCGCATATTGTTTCCTTAATTAAATTAATCCACACCATTTTCAGGTTCTCATTAAGCTGTTGCTGAATAGCTTAACTAAATAAGAGTCTTCCTTCCAAGCAAACACAAGACAGCACAACACAACACAACACAACACTTTTTTTTCTTCTTCTTCGGGCACACATCATCTTGGCATATCCTCGTACATGGCGCACATGTGTCCTTACGGATGAGCGAATGTATTGTGCTGTGTCGTGTGTGTGTGTGTTTGTGCAATGTTTCCACTCGATGCTGCACATTATTTCGATAGCGGCAACTTTTTCGACAATGTCATGCTAGTGACTTTGCCAGTTATAATTTTTTTTCTTTTTTTTTTTGCACTTTATTCTGTCTTGTTTCGTTTTCTTTTTTGGCTGGTATTTGAACCTCTTGTATCCTGTTAGCTTCCGTGCATCCCATTTGGAAAGTTGTTCTACATTTTCTTGCTTGCTGGCTGCTGGCTGCCAAACTGCGCTCTCGATCTACGTATCGCGATTTTGTTGGCGCGCTGCTGCTGCAATTACAAGTTTCTGCCGTACAACATTTTCGAAACGGGTGTATGTTGCCTTTCTTAACACAACTAATTATTTTTCGCTTGACAATGAAAATGTTTAAGTTTAATTAAATGCAACCCTGCCACCCTGAGATGTATATAATTTTCGGTGGAAAATTGCACACACAGGCACCTGATGTCGTGCTATTTGTTCCATTCGTTATAGGACTTATGCTTGCAACTGGCTTTCTTCTTTTTGTTAATAAGAGTTTTGAGTAACTCTTTGTTGTCGAATTCAATTCCTTGTTTGAGTTTTTAATGAATTGTACTTTTTGAGTTTTAAATAAACAAATTTAATGTGAGCTTGTACTGGTAAGCATTTTTCAGAGATTTAGTTAAAATGGAATATATTTTTTGTTGGGTTTGGAAATACCCAAGGAGCCCAAAATGTTATTCCGCAGTCTTGCAAAAGCTGGACAGTTGCATATGTAGTGCTCAACACTTTGTAGTTTGAGAAGTGGTGGTGATGTCCCAGATTATTTTGTGCTCTTTAGAAGTCCATCAGGGTTATCCTTTTTTGCCTCGACGAAAATAGTAGATATTTGATTTTAATGGAGTAGACCTGTAGATAGGGGAGTAGATATAATTTCTTGTTTAAAGTAGTAGAAATACTACAAAAATAGCATAAATTTCTGTGATGGTAGCAGATTTGTAGAAAGAGTAGTAGTTTTGCATCGTATGAAACTCACATAACATTTTGAGGAGTACATTTCTTAAAATAGTAGTAGAAAGTACTTTGAGGGGAGTAGAAAATTTACTACCGGAGTAAAGTAGTAGAAATTTAAAAATCAAAGCATGAGTATACAACCATCTCCGATAGGAGTACAGTGAGAACGCTGATGCCCAGTCAGCGATATCGTTTCTCAAGGATTGGAACGGGCTTTCCGTCTAGAGCACCTCTCTGATGAGGTAAGGTAATCCGCCTCGTCGTTCTCGTCGAAATTGCAGGGTACAGGCACTCCAATAATATCTACCAAGCTCTCATGTGACAGCTGTGTTAACGATTTCTTACACCCGATTGCACACGGGCAGCTATTGACAGACTATTGACAATCGACTGATGGAGACCCTACCTGAGAATCATTTTTCTATATTACTGAATTTTTATATTGATAATTCCAGCAATGCAAGGTGCTCACATACTGCAGAAATACTGCAGATAAACATTCTATAAAAAATATTAAATGTAAGGATTATAAGGCCCACAAAAAATATAAAAGATATGAAAGTCTTCAAAGTATGCGGTAAGCAAAAAAAATAGAGCCAACTTGACAACTTTCGAACGTAAATTGGCCAAGAACAAAAAGCAGACAAAAAACAAAGAAAAAAAGAAATAAAGAAAAGCCACAAAACAAAAATTTGAGTTCAAAAAAATTAACAATGTCATCAAAGAGAATTTACATGCTTGTCCTCGTGTTCTGATTACATAGCAAATCTTTTCAAAGCCTTCAACACACACGCATACATAAACTTTGCGCCACCTGACACACACACACGCACACACATACGTTCGTACATATGTATCTCGCTGAATATGAATGCGTATTTGCCTTTTTAGCTATCGTAGAAGGCAATAAAGAAGAAAAAAAAAAAGAAATCCTAACCCAAATAACTCCTAAAACTATTCAAAACATTTACTTAATATTCGCACATCTCTGCCACAGCCGCAGCCCAACGACGCTGCTGTCATACGCCTCGCCTCATCCGGTCTCGTCCGTTCTGTGTCGTGTCGTGTCGTGCCGTGCCCGTCTTCGTCTCTTCAACACAAATAAAAGCATTTTGTAATCCTTTGTTATCTTGATCTCTTTTTCGGTTCATTCACACACACACACATACACATGCACCCATATCCACTAAAAGTTACACATAAACTACGCACGCACACACACTCGCTCGCTCGTTCGCTCATTCATGTATAATATTAAATCATATTAAAATATTCAAAGTCTTCTTCTGGGCTCTGCTCGGCGCTGAGCGTTTATAAACATTAGCACGCAAACATTACACAACCAGCGACAACCTAAAAACACGTTAAGAACATGACCTCACCCCACTCGAAGGGATCTCTCGTATGGTCCATGCGCCTAAATGTATGCAACGTCAGTTGATGGCAACAACAACAACAATAACAACAACTACAACAAGAACAGCAACAGCGCCAAACACCCTATAAAGGGTGGACGGACGTATGTCGCTTGAGGGTGGGGCGTTGGGGTTGTCACACTCACACTCACACTCACACCACCCCAACGCCCCCCCCCCCCCCCCCCCCCCTTTGTAAATTGAATGTAAAATTTTTGCATAATTTTCGGCAACTATGCGAAGAGTATGAAAGAAAATCGAGCGTAAAGTCATGAGGATGCTTAGAAAGTGTTTAGAAGATGCTTAAAAATTTATTAAGGGAAGGAAATAGTTTTCGGTTTTTAGTTTTGCGTGCGAATTCTTTTTCAAACTTTTGACGACATTTTATTTTCCATTATACGTGCTGGATGTCCTTGTGCTCATAGAGAACTCGCAAATGTGTATAACGTTTGGTATTTGTCGTTACTTGAACAGAAAAAGAAATGCATAAAACCAGCATTAGGCATACTTTGGGCCAGGTTGAGGCATTTTTGGTTTATGCACAATGTATTGTACTGCTACCCAAATTAATGGATCAAATATTAATATTAGTTCCATGATTCTAAAACAAAAATTCAAATCTGAAATTTTCATGCTGCCTTTACGTTGTATTTGATTTTTCAGATGCAGCATAAGGTTTAAGTCAAGTGACATTCGGTTGAAATAACAGAAAAAAGAAACACATTTGAGTACGATACGTTCTTGGGCCATTTTTCCATAATTTTTCGAAATTTTTTCGATTTTTTTATCGATATTTTTTCGATATTTTTTCGATATTTTATCTATAGTTTTTCGATTTTTTATCGATAATTTTTCAATATTTTGTGGATGGGTTTGCAATATTCTATCAATGATTTTTCCATATTTTATCGATAATTTTTCGATATATTATCGATAGTTTTTCGATTTTTTATCGATAATATTTCAATATTTTGTCGATGGGTTTACAATTATTTATCGATGATTTTTCCATATTTTATCGATAGTTTTTCAATATTTTGTTGATAATCTTTTGATTTTGTATCGATAATTTTTCAATATTTATCTATAACTTCCATTTCCCGATCCATTTAAAAATGTTGTTTCATATCCATTTCGTTCCGGGCAAATCCAAACAAAAACCGTGTCCAAATTGGTTCCGTATTTCTCGAGATAAAGGCTACTGCAAAAAGCTACTGCAATCGAAACGGCTGCGTGTGCACGGCAACTGATATCTCTGATATCGCAATCAAACGTATCAACCGCGACTTCTAGCAGCCACGTAAATAAGCAAATTTTTAAATTGTCTGATTGTCATTCGGACTTGGGCGCCTTAGCATATAAGGTGGAAAGGCATACACTTTGTGGTGTAGTTTCAAAACAGTGACAAAACTTCTCACATGTGCACTCACGTATTGGCAGCAACCGAATCAATTACTTCAACCGAAAAATGAGCTAGGCCAAAAAATCAGAAGAGATTTTATTTTCTGAGTGTAGATAAAACGAACATTCGAATGATCAACGTGGGCCTTGCACCACCTCCTGAGTCGATGTACGTCTGTCTCTGTGTATGTTTGTCCATCTGTCCTCAGTATAGCGGTCACATTTCATGGATATCGACTTCAAAATTTTGCGAACAATTTTTTTTAAATACATTTTTTTTTGTACCGAAAAAAGATATGAGCATTACGCATACCACATCATTCAAGCTTATATTTTTTATATTTTTGCAGTTCTCTTTTTTTTTGTTGTTTTATTTTGTTTTGTTTTGTGAATTTAGACATATACATTTTAAGCCTTTGACATGCGTCACTCGTAAATCTTGACCACATATCTCAGAGCTGTTGTTCTACTCATTTGTCGGACATACGCTGACATGACAACGACAACGACACTGACACTCCAACCCCAACTCCATCGACATCGCCATCGCCATCGCCATTGCTCGACCCCCCCGCATCCCCACACCCGGCAATTCAATCCAATCTAATCCAATCCGTTTTGTGCGTATGCAATCCTTCATACAATTTCATTTCGTTGCCATCGCATTGCGACGATTCAGCCACTCCAACGCACCCATCTGCAACGTGCTTGTGGCCCTTTGAGGACATTGACAAGGCCTATGCAAATATTTAGTAAATGAATCAGCGCTTTGCGACTGTTATCATTTATGTCCGTTCTGACAATTCTGACAATGCCACCCACCCCCCGAAATGAGCGAAGCGAAATGATGCCAACGTCATCATCATCCACGTTGTCGTCGTCGTCGTCGTCGACGACGGTCATATTTGTCCTTAGCTGAGCTTATTTGCCATACGCGGCATGGCACATTCATCAGTGGTACGAGTGGAGCAAGCGTGGCATTTTGTCGTTTTCCCAGCACAGCACACATCCGCCTCAATGCCTTCGTTTTCGACTGGGTACCAATTGCCGGCCGCTGGGCGCCAGACAGCCCCAAATTTATGTTATTGCCCTGTTAGATGGACTTCGCTGCGCAAATGATACTCTGCGGCAATTATCTCGAACGAAACGTAGCAGCCACGCATATGCGACTAGAGGCTGGACATGCGTAATTTTTTGAAGGTTTGATTGTTTTAAATGAAGCCTTCGAATGCGAAATCCTCATAAGGATATCAGAGGCGAAATCATGCATTATGATGACACACACAAAAATTTGTCCTCATGCATCATGGAGCATTTTCGATAAGACATTCGACACTGGCATATATTTTCAATTGCATAAGCCCAATTTGGATATTAACTGATTTTACTAACATTTTAAAATGTGTACATTAAAAATTTCAAATGAAAAATGCTGCCTTAATCAACCATACGTGGGCCATACCCCTCCCTCTTTCGTGTCTGTCACTCATTACAATATTTTTTATTTTTTTTTCAAATGTATTTGCAAGAATTCTGACATTTAATACAGCACTTGATGCCGCTCATTAAGACGAACTGGTTGCTGTTGCAAGGCACCCGCGCGCCTCATTTTTATAAAATGAACGAACGAACGAACAGACACAAGGATGAAGTACGTCATACAGTCACTCTCAAGCACATGCACAAAAATCGCTTTAACGGTGCTGAAGCGAAATACAATCTTCAAACTGGAACTTGTTGCCATATAAACAGTGGCAAAGAATTGCGCGGACCACTGCCACCACGTACACTGGCTGTCCCAACACAACCCACCCAACACAGAAAAAAATTAAATCTCCCGCCCCCACCATGCACGTCTATCTACCCAAGCATCCGTTGCGATAATGAGCGCCGCAGATACTTACACTTGGGTTGCTGGTTTGGGCATATACATGCATGTGTGTGTGTGTGTGTGTGCGTATACATTTGGCGCGACAGCCCGAACGCCAAACAGAGTGCGAGAAGTGACTTGCAAGTGATGCGTTAGCGTGATGTGATTTTTATACAACATGCAACTCCTTCACTTGCAGCTGGGTTCTTCTATATACAAATGTGTGTGTGTGTGTGTGTGTGTTCGTGAGTGGTGAGTATGTGTGTCATTGGATATTTTTCCACTTACTTAACACATTAAGGGCGCGAGTGTAAACATTCTAAAAATACATAAACACACACACACACATACACTGGGTTATGGTGCTGACTGCCAACAGCACCTGTACATGTCTGCCTGGCGGTGCAGTGTACATATAATGCTGCTTTGGGGAAGTGTGCTTAAAATAAAATAACGTAATGCAAAACAGTTTGTGTTGTCGTGGTGTTGAGACTTTCTTAAGCATATTTCGCTGAGTGACTTGCGAACACTCGCACCCAAACGCACACACAGCCAGCATCAACATTGATTCAGTTCGCATTCACTGTTGTTGCAGTTTCATTTCCCTGGATTTTTTCTTAAATGTCTGGTGATACTTATCCCAACCACATTCAGAGTCCTGAGTACTCGCTCACGGGTTGTGCACTTCTATTTGGGGTTTTATGTGGTTTTTGTTAATGTAGGCGGAAATAAAAGTGAATGTGAATTTGGATGAAGAAATTTCAATTGTATTTTTTCGTAGCAATATATATTGTGCCATTATATAGGGAAATCAATTTAGAAAAAAAAGGAAATGATATCAACTTAATATAAGTTTCACAAATTTAAATATAATCTGTTCAGTTTCGAAATGAACACTGGGCAACAACATAACAAGTGCAAAAGATCTAGAAGTCGAACTTATATAATCTAGATTCGCTGAGAAAGATGGTTGCATAAAAGTATGCAACAAATTTTTAAGATCAGCTAAATCCGTTCCCTGGTAAACAACATTTCGAACGTTCTTCGTTGGTGGTTTGGACCAAATTTTTTTTATTCAAAAATATGCATGAGCTACATCACTGCTTACTCATGTCCCAGCTATCAAACCCTGCCTTCGGTGAATACCATATTTCTGTAACAAGAACAAAGCTTCTAACATTTCTCGACATTCAATATAAAGCTGACAAGCCAAATTCAAATAAATTAAATTGTTTTAATTAAAATTCAATTTTAAAAATACTAAAAACAATAAAAAACAAATGAGTAAGTTTCAGTCGGGCAAGCCGACTTATATATACCCTACACCTACTGGGTCTTATTTTATCTGCCATCTTGAATTTTGAAATTGCGACATCAAATTCGAAATCAGCGACCCCAAAAACGACCCTATACAAAATTTCATACTGTTTTGATGAAATCTTCAAATTTCGTAGGTAGGCGTGGCAGTCGACCGATTTCGCCCATTTGCAATACCAACTCCTTCTAGGGCCTAAAAAGGATAAATCCAAAATTTGGAATCCCTAGCTTTCTTCTAGCTCCTGCAATAGTGTTTACAAGAAAAGAGGACGGACAGACGGATAGACGGACAAACGGACAGACGGATAGGGCTAAATCAACTCAGGAGGTGACGCTGATCAAGAATATATATACTTTTCCATACCGGACACTTCTCCTTCTTGGTGTTACAAACATCAGACCAAAGTGAATTTATCCCATACCTCATGAGGTGTAGGGTATAAAAAACTTGTTCCCAGCTTAAGTTGGCGGATATATTGGTTGAAACGAGTAATAGAATGCTTTGGTGTATGGAGCACCGGCTGGTGGCTTTAGGCTACTCGTAACTCCAAAAGCTTTAAAAATAAATAACTTGCAGAAGAGAGTTTTATGATACAATTTTCCATGAATTTGTTAAACTAATTAAAAAAGGCGACTTCGTCTACCATATTGGCCCAGTGTAGTTTAGTGTAGGGAACAAAATTTTTCCTGGTGCTAGTGAGTTTAATTTATCTAGTATGCATTCTTTTTAAAAATTCATTAAGTTCTTGTAAGCAACAAACGTCTAGTACATTTGATACCGCTGGCATTAGAATCTCAATTAAACACCAGCTGAAAGTACCAGACATTCCGGTCAGTAATTTTCAAAAGGCAATAACTTTTATAGAAAAAACGTGGCTCTAGCTCGTTTTTGAAAAAAAAAGCCACCCATACCCCTATTGGAAACATTCTGGTAGCGTTATACAGGGCGTATAAGTAATATTCAATATAAGACAATTTTTTTTTAATTCAAACAATTTGATTTATAAAATAGCCGAAAATTTTTTATTTTTATCTCTAAGTAGTTTCAGAATAACCAACTGTAAACTGCATATTTTCCAACAGTCGTATGGGTGACGGTCAATACAAATCCATATGTTTTTCCCATAGGGATTGGCGAATATAATTAGAATGTTCAGAAATTTCTCTGGCTACAAAATGATTGAAGTCAAATTATAATAACTACTGTGAATCCTGGGATCAACATGACTCAGAAAAAATTAGAAAATCAAATGAATGGAAATTCTCTATTTTATTGAGCAAACATTCTGTGGGCACAACCACTTATATTCGTATACAGTATGAAATTATAACAATTATGCACAATTTCCACTATAATTCTACCAGAAATTGTTTATAAAAAAGAATTGTGTGAATCAGTGTCACAGTTTTTCCCTCTCCGACACACTGACCGTACAATGAACGCACATAACAACTTTTCCAAACAACTTTTTTTCTGCTTTAATTCTCCCCTTGAAACAAAATTAATATCGTGGCGAAACTGCCTGTGTAAACTAAAACAAAATTACAAAATTAAATCTTTATCCAGTACAAGTTATTTGCCTAACACGACATCAAATCAAAATACACACATATGAATGTGTACAATGTACATGCAAAGCCTGCGTTCAGCTAAATCCCTGATTTACGGTATGCGTCATGTCATTGTATATGGACGCAACGCAGCGACAACAAAAACAAGAACAACAACAACAATAGGAACATTTCACACACCCGAACAGAAAAAAGCGAAACGAAAACAATTTTATTTATTACTTGTCTCCAGCCAATATTTCACTTTGACATGGAACGTCGCGAAATGAAGCTGTCCAGTTGTGGCAATGCCGGCAACGAAGGGAAGGCTGCCGTTGCTGCAGGCAAATGGGGTATGGGGTATGTAGAGCGGTGCTGACATGTCGATTGTCATTGACGCTGGGCTACCAGAATGAGGATTAGACAAAATCCGTAATTTTCATTTTTAAAACTTTAATCATTTTGTTGATTTAACATAAACATTTGATTTATGTCAACCCCTCTACCCCCCCCTATGGTTGGTAATCTCTTTGGTTTTAGTTGCGATTGCAGTGACATTAATCATGACATTAGCGAGCGTACAGGCAGGTGTTGCAGTATAATATGTTTTGCTTTCGTTTTGCTTTATTTAATTTATGTTACTCATACCACATGGTGTGCAGCATAAAGGAGACAGATCTCATTAGGCACTCTGTGCATGGAATATACAATATCTTTCACTCATTTCCTCACTTCACAAATTTGTCTTGGATCCTTGTGTGGGTGTACTTGAATTGGAATTTCTGAAAAAAAACAACTTTCAATCGATGATGTCACTAAACAAAAACTATTTTATCAAAAATTAAACATCTGCGCATACATTTCTGCCAACTTAGACTTCAGTTGCGACGGCAAAGGCATGCAAAAGCAGTTAACTTTTATCGCTAACGGCATTGGTCGTATACAGGTACAGACTACCGAGTACCGCACACACTTAATATGCACGCAACAATCAGCAAACAAACGCAATGGCGAAACTCTCGCATTTGTAATGCAACATGGCGAGACAAACAGTAACAAGGAACCACAACAACAACAACGAAAAAAAAACAACTGACAGTGGCAGGAGCAATAGCAACAGTGGCACTTTTGCGCCCGAAAGCGCTCAAATATATACAAAGTGCGTGCGGTGAAAATTGCTTCCATCGTATGCATCGCATACATACCGCTTCCTTCTCCTGCTGCGTTTGTGTATACGCGCGCGCGTGTGTGTATGTTTGCGTTGTTTGGCTTTAATTATGTTTGGACGCGTCCAAAGTTTTTGCCGTCGTCGTTTTCGTTGTCGTTGTCGTTGTCGCTGTCGTCGTTGCCGTTGTTGTTCTGCTCTGTTCTGTGCTGTGCTGTGCTGTGTCGCTTGTGTAATTTCGCATTGGCGCCAATGGCGAAAATAAAATTAAATGAAAACATTTCCTTTTCATTCACGAAAGGATAACGTATGTTTAGCATGCTTGACATACGCATGTGTGGGTGCGTGTATGTGCGTGAATCTGGAGTGGTAAGTGGAACTTGATGTGAGAGCGGCGTTTGTTTTTTAAAATAATTAAAACCAGTTCTTAATCAAAAATGTCCATTGACGCCTGGAAATTCACTCGTTGAAATTGCTTGGGGTGAACGTTTCTGTTCAAGCTTTTTTCCATTGTTTGTAGAATAAGTTAAAAGTACAGTTCGTTATAGTTGGTGTTGCGGATTGCAAAAGTAGAGTACAGTGTATGTACAATACGAAAATTTGCAATGACTGGAAATATTTTTCATTGAAATTGCTCACAACCGTTGTCTTCTTTTCAAATACAAACGACTTTATGATACCTTCTAAATTCTAAATTGATATTGACTGAAAAAATAAATCAGAGCTAAAATACCCAGCAAACACGATAATTTCCATTGCCATTAAATTTTCGTTCCGCTTACAAAATTTTGTTCCATTTCAATTTTGTTCCTGCTCATTTTCGTGTCGTTGCTCTTCCATTTTCATTCCGTTCCCATTCCATTTCCAAGTTTCTTCCAATTCCATTTTGTTCCAATCCAGTTCCATTTCGTTCCAGTACCAGTTCCAGTTCGACATCAACTCAAATAAAAACTAGCAAGAAAGTATCGCCGAAGATGAACATTCTTTTTTTTTTTGGTAAATTTACGATAAATTTACGATAAATTTACGATAAATTTACGATAAATTTACGATAAATTTACGATAAATTTACGATAAATTTACGATAAATTTACGATAAATTTACGATAAATTTACGATAAATTTACGATAAATTTACGATAAATTTACGATAAATTTACGATAAATTTACGATAAATTTACGATAAATTTACGATAAATTTACGATAAATTTACGATAAATTTACGATAAATTTACGATAAATTTACGATAAATTTACGATAAATTTACGATAAATTTACGATAAATTTACGATAAATTTACGATAAATTTACGATAAATTTACGATAAATTTACGATAAATTTACGATAAATTTACGATAAATTTACGATAAACTTACGATAAATTTACGATAAAATTACTATAAATTTACGATAAAATTACGATAAATTTATGATAAAATTAGGACAAATTTATGATAAAATTACGATAAATTTATGATAAAATTACGATAAATTTATGATATTTTTCCGATTTTTTACCGAATATTTCCAATTTTATTTTAATTTTCGTTCCATTTCCATTTTGTTCCGTTTCACTTTCATTTCGTACCAGTTCCTGTTCAAACTCCATTTCATTGCATTACGTTCCCATTCCATTTCTTAGTTTTTTTCAATTCCAAATAGTTTCGATCCATTTCCATTTCGTTCCGGACATTATTTTCAACAAAATGAAAAACCACATCAAAATATGATAAGTAGGCGTGGTTTTTATCAGATATTGCCCATTTCAATACAGTCCAAATATAAGAAAAAAAGAGGAACATCAAAATTAATATCGACTGCTAGAGTTATTGAGCGACATGAAAGACGTTTATCGCTAGATCAAGTCGGATGGTGAAGAATACATTTACAGATAAAAAATGACCTCATTTGTATGACTGGAAGCCCAAAACTACGTGCTACAATTATCATAAACCCCAGACCGCATTGCTGACCTTAAATTTTCCTTTGTAGCTCGTAAAAAGCCTACCACAAATTAAAGTTTCACATTCAAAGCTTGAGCTGGGCTTCTGAAATGAACGAACTGTGACCACATCCACCAACCGCTCCAAACTTCAACTCAACGGAAAGTTGAATCTTACCCAACTACGTGCATTTCACTTGAAGATAGTTCGCTTCTAAATAAACCCATTCTACTTGAATTGAGAAGCAAACCAGTCTTTCGAAAAGCTCATCCGCTCGTAAATTTTGCAAGTTATTTAAAGTCGAAAAAATCGTTTGCATTGTTATTGTGTTTTTATTGCCAAATTTCGTGAAGCCATAAACAGCAAAAAGCAGCGATGCACTTTGAAGAAGTTCAAGAAAAGGATAACATCACATCAGGATGTGGCGCACATATGCGTATGTCATACATAATCAAAAGATTAGACAATTCTTAGCTGGCAGTGGTGCCAGGCGAAGAGGACATCTCACATACAGCAGAACATAGCTAGCAGCACACATGCTCCACTTGGACAAGCATCAAGAAAAAGCTAAGGAGGAAGTTGCCACACAAAGTGATGCAGTAATAAAATGTGAAACAATAAAAAGAAAATGCGACAGCGGCGGGGGGCATCCAGCACAGCACAGCACCAGCACACAAACACACACACACACACATACAGTAACACTGAGCAGACTCTGCAGCGACAGAAACGAATAGAGTGGCATGTCCAATGTCCAAGGACTTTGTGAGTTGATGCTGTCCTGCTGCTGCGGCCGCTGTGCAGCCACTTTCCGTTCGCAATGAAATTTGCTGCCAAATGTTGCATTTATTTTGTGAGTTTCCGCCTGGGGTACATGACGGAAAAACGGCACCACAACTACTACTACGACAACTACAATGTTATAGCCACATGCTGTACTATAAACACACACACACACTCACTCGAACGCACAAACCCATACGCTTGCACGCATGGCCAATCGCACACACACACACACACACACACGAGCGCTCACATTCACCGAAAAAGGATATGCGAACCAGATGCCACGCAGTTGCAGTTACATTTCATAAACTTCACAGCGTTGTAAAAAAAAAAAAGGGCAATGTCGACGGCACATGGGGAAAGTTTGAAGAAGCAGCACCAGCAAACGTTCGTCCACTTTCGGCCAAGAACTAAAGAAAGAAATTGTACACTTACGAATTTATTGCCTTTGGCGCGCTACAAAATAAAGTTGAGTCCCGGTTCTTTTTTTTTTTGGTCTTCTTTCTTATTTTTTACATTTTTTATGTTGCATGTTTAAGAGACCATTGACACAGTCACCAACAACAATTGTGCATTGCATGTGCGAATGTGTTTGTGTGTGTTATACAATTTTTGAATTTACTGTTTATTACTGGTACTTTAGAGCGCAGAGTGTTGAACGCTAAATTAGCCAAACTGTGTGGCAGCAGCAGCAATAAAGCAGTTTAGTAGGAACTTGACTAATACCAAATGTGAGATAAATAAAATATTTTTTTACATTTTAGTTGAGTAAAAATTTATTGTTCCTCGTCGTAGTCCAATCGAACAACTCAGTAATAATTTCTAGTTTAATGGATGGTACAGGATGTAGTAGAAAACTTTAAATAAAAAGGTTATAAGCTTCAATAGAATTGCGAAAAAATTATCAAATTGATTTTAAAGTAACCATGAAATTATCTTCGGTTAAAGTAAGTTAACCTTTACATATGAGTACGATAACTCTTTCGATAAATTTTCTATACTATTTCGATAAATCTAGTATTTCGATAATTTTAGGCTAATTTTTAAATAATTCCGTTATACTGTTTTTTTTCGATTCCAAAACTGCATAATGGTTCCCCAACGGCACGCTTCAGTAGAATTTAAGGGAACTCAGCGAAAATAATATTAAACTCATTAACCCTGATCTGCCCAGAACTTCTCGACATTTTATTTCAAATCACTAGTTCGCATTGCAATAACAAAAGAACTACAAGTGATCCAATGCCGTCATGTAAAATGAAAACTAGCGGTACTTTAAAGAACACAAAACCGTCGACGGTTTTGTGTTCTTTAAAAATCTTTTCCTGAAGCTACCTTTGTGTTGCCATATGGCAACACTGTGTCAATCCGGGTTAAGGTAAAATATGAAGCACATCTGAGTACGACAATTATTTCAATATCTTTTTCGATGCATTAATTTTCTGTAATAATTCGACGAATTTCTATAATTTTTTCGATAATTTTCTGATAATTTTTCAACAATTTTTCGATAATTTTTTAATAATTTTACGATAGACAATAAATTTTTCGAAAATTTTTTTATAATTATTCGATAGTTCTTTCGATAATTTTCGAGAGTTTTTTCGGTAACTTTACAAACATTTTTCGATAATTTCCCCTTCAGTTTGTCAGTTACCAATACTACGACGCCACCAATTGACCCATTAAAGCCAAAGCATACCGTAATTCGTTACCAAAATGATCAGTACAGGTTAAATCGATGGCAATTTATTAACAACTGCACATACACTACAGGCAATTAAAACTTATGCTTCGGCGCAACCGAATCCGGACAATCACCTTCATATCCGCTCAACATAATCGCTTCCTGCAATTAATTTGTTTGCACAACTCGCAAAACGGTCCCGAACAACATACGTACGTACGTACACCATCACAATTACACGAACACCAAGTAAGTGCCTAAGTGCGTCTTAGCCCTAAATTGACTCTTTCGCAATGGAGTACAGCCCATACCCAATGCCTGTCCAATGGCCAATTGTGCATTTGGCTAAATTACACCCGAAAACTTCCAAGAATAAGTAACCCTGAAATATACGGAGAGAGGGAGGGGGGGGGGGTTCTTTCTGTTGTTAACCACTTTGCCTAACCACATGTGTTTGTGTCTCTACCAATTCACATAGCAGCAGATACACACACTCGCATACACTCCTCTGTGTGTATGTAACCCCATCACAGTTGCCCCCAGGCGGCGGCACGATGTTGTAACTCAGCTGGCGGCAGCTGTGCCAAATGACTTTGTTAAGAGTTTTCCAAACACAATTTTCTTCATTTTTCCCCAGTTATTATTCTGGTTTTATTTTTATTTCTGTGCTTTTTATATGTTTGAAGACTTAAAGTGTCACTTCCTTGGCAATTTCATAATTGCAAGAGTGTGTAAGTGGTCAAGTGAGTGTGCTGGCTGTTGTATATGTGTGCTAGTGTGTCTGTTTGTGCGAGAGTCTTCTTCTTCTTCTTCGTTCAACCCGAAGTTGGTAGTATAAATTTTTATTTAGTATGTCGAAGATACTCGTCGTATTTTGGCTTTGACTTCGTTAAAGTTTGTTTGGTTAAGTTTACGTCTTAGTCACATTTTTGTGGTTAACACCATCAATTGATGATGCAGTAAGGGCAGTGCACATCATGGATAACTTAAGATGAAGTTTGGTCTGTGAAACTGCAAGACTTCGAAGCAATTTCAATGCAATGGAAAATGTTTGTTGGAGTTGTCGACTAGAGAGTGCGGAGACAAACTTCGAAATAGCTGGATTCGATTCGATTAACAATACTTCAATGTATCTACTATTGATGCACTTTCCATTAACCGTGGACAATGGTGGCTTGAAAAGCGATTATGTTTTCTTAACAAAAATGAAAAAAAAAAAGACAGAAAGAAGGTCCTCCAGTAAATGCAACAGAAAAAAAAACAACGAAAACCAAAATGTTCCACGTAATTAATTCCGAAAGGCAAGCAACATTTACTGATGTTAGCCATGCAGCAGAAATAGCAGCAGCAGGAGCAGCTCAACATAAGCAAAAACATCAGCATGCAATGTTTTTGCAATTTTCGAAGTAGCAAGAAGACTGGCAGTCAGGAACATTGCCAACAACAAAACATGTCAGAGCAACAACAATAATAACAACACCAAGAACCCGAAGAAGAGCATCAGCGGCAACAAACAAGAGCAGCAAAAAAAATATTGCATTTATGTATTAAAACAACAACAACAACAACGGCAACGTTTTGGTTCATCATTTTACTTTCATTATGGTTTAACCTTGCAATTTGACGGTGTGTTGGCATGAAAGGCAAGCAACCAGGCAGGCAGGCAGGCAGGGAGTCAAGTAGTAATAGCAAAACAACAACGACAACAACACAACAACAACTAGAGCCGCCGCACCACTACTCCAGCAACAGGAAGAGCAAAAATTCAAGCAGCAGCAGCAGCTGCTGGTGTGCTGCTCCTACTTCCGCACATTCAAGTACCAAAACGAGCAGAAGTTGTTCAATTTTCCATTTTGGTTCGCTTCGAATGCAAAAAAAAAATTACACAAAACGCCACACAAACACCAACCGACAAAAACTACTCACACTCACTCAGACACCCACAGTCAGACAAACATGCATATATTCAAAAATTTGTTCACCAAACACCCTCAGTCATTTGGTACAAAATCATACGCGAATGCACAAATACAAATGCGCAAAATGTTAAGTACTCCGGGAACAAAATTTTAATAGTTGAGTGCAGGTGGTTTTTTTTTTTTTGGTTTTTTGTTTAATAATTTATTTTTATTAGTTTGAAAACTTACATACATTGAATACTATTTATGGGGACAACAGTGCAATGGGTGTACATTTGTGGAAATTTTTTTAGATCAAGGAATTTTCTCAAGAAATTTTCAAAGTTATTTTAAACTCATGAGTTAAAAGCAAATGAATGAACGGGCCACTATCAAAGTAAACAAAATGTAATTAAAATATAAATTGTTTTAAAATTTGTCCAAATTTTTCATATTTGTAAGCGGCCGAATAGCGTTTTTTCAATATAAAAGTTGCCAACAGATGGCGTTGTTGTCGGTCTTTCTTTAATTACATTTTCTGTATTTCTATTGAATTTTTGCTCGTTCCTAGTACTCGTTCCAATTGAGTCTTGCCCTTTTTTTCTTGGGAAAATTCTTCATATAATTTATTTTTCTATTTCATAATAATAATGGTCCAAGTGCTGCAAGTAGTTTACTTCATATGAAAGAGGTTCATCGATCGGATACAAAATATTCCGACCTGTTTTAAATAAAATAGTATTCTCCTATGTACAAACCAATAAAAAAAGGTGAGAAAATTTAACCGGAAGCGACGTTTAAAAACCCTTCAAATTGGTAAATTTAACCGAAAAGAGATGGTGAATTTTTTGCACCATTTTATTCACGGTTATGTTATAATTTTACAGTTATGTTATTAATTTGTGAAAAATTCATATTTAACAACAACAACAACTTTTCCGATTATTTGAAATATTTTATGTCGAATTTTGAAGATTTATTTTAACAATTTTTTTCGGTTAATCTTACCTACCAACAACGGTTTAAAAAATACAAGTTTTTCATACATTCTGAAATTTTGTACGTAATCAACTTTTTTTTGGTTAATTTTAACGACCTTTTTTTTCTGTTTCTGACAAAATGAGGGTTCATTTTTCTGGTTGCCGATCGTATAACACATTTTGAATGATCTTCGTCTATATAATGACTCCCTTAAAGGGTTTTTCTGGATTTGCTCGAATAGTTAAGCGTGGTCAAAGGTTACAACTGGGTTACTGCAACCTTGTTGAAACAACTTTTCAACGGTTAGCGATATCGTGTTAGTATCTTCAACAAAAATATTCTACTTAAAACTAGCAACAATGTGCCAGAACATCTTGACCCCCTAATGTCAGTTTAATAGCACCCAAAATATCACAAATAAAAAAATAATTTTTTTAATAAAATTTTTTATATTTAAAATTAGAAAAATACAATTTTTTTGTATTCCGGAATCTGAATCTGTTATCAGATAGGCAATCATAATTTGGTGTTGCACAGTGTAATAATTGGAGTAATTCTAAAAAACTACTCAAAAAAACTACATAAGTTCTTCGAAGCAAAAATATCTATTTTGAGTACAAATTAGCCTGACTGTAGCCACTCTTTAAGGGCAACAATAAATTGCCATTTTCATTGCCGCACCGAGTGGTGGTAATGGACTGATGCGTAATAATTGTCAGATATAATTAAGTTTTTACTGAAAGTACCAATTCACTTGAAATTCTTTCAAGCCTTTTTTGTAAGCTCCCACCACCATTCATGACTGAGAACTGTAAAATTTCCAAATAATTGCCCAAGAGAGGAAACATTGGCTAATTTACCAAGAAATGCTAGGGGTTATTTTTATAAATAAAATTTTTGTTGATTTGTTGTTTCCACGTGCCACATTGCTGCACACTTCAACACTGCTGATGATGATGATGATAGGGATGGCGGGCACGGCTATTATCATTCGCAAGTCCTTTAAATTAAATCCATTGCGGACGACGCCCGCAACATTCACTAAACCGCTGCAGCCGGGCACTTATCTGTGCATCATTGTTTGCGTGGTGTCTGTTTGTCTTTTCGTCTTTCGGCAGTGTTACTGGCTGGTGCGGGGGGGGGGGGAGTGGGGGTAGAGACTGCGCCATCTGCTGAACAACAACCGCGGCAATCAACGGGCGTCATCAGACATTGCCGAACACTTTACAGTACAGTGGCCAGTGGCCTGCTGCGGTTATTGTTGCTGGGTTTCTGTTGACTGACCCCTTTGCCGCCTTGTGAGGTTGCTGAGCTGTGCACGGCAATTTGCTGTTTGTTGTTGTTGTTGTTTGTTATGCGCTTGTTTGTTGCTGTTGTTGTTGTTGTTGTTGGTAGCAGTTGTAATTTTTAGTTGTTAAAAATACAACATTTTTCAGTGGTTGTTGTTGTTGGTGGTGGTGTTGTTTGCACGGCGGCGCATGTTAACTTCAAATTTGCAGGTTCCTCTTGTGTATATGTGTGTGTGTGTGTGTTTGCATTTCATTTGTATGTTTTATCATTTGTAATTTACATGCTTTAGTCTGGAGCTGATGTTTATTTTTGTTGCTGTTTTTGTTTCCCTATTTGTTTGTGGCAGCCAGACATGGCAGCATAACATGACAAACGCCACTTTCTCATATATGATTTGCTTCTTCGTATTGTTATTCTTACAGTCCATGTGTTGCTGTTGCTGTTGCTGGTGTTATTCTGCTCCACTCAGCCCCCTACACTCAAAATAAAACGAAGATATTAAAATTTATTTTATTTCCATTGTTTATTTTGTCTTTTGCCTGAGTTTCGGCTCAATTCTCATAATTTCCAGCGGCATATCAGGCACATTGTATCCTTTCGCATTTGGCCATAAGCATTTAAACCAGCATGAAGCCTTTTTCACTTGCAATCGCAAGAAAATCTCCCAACTTCCGCCGGAACAGCTGCTAACTGCGCTCAATTGCTGACCCAAAAGTCTTCATTCTGCCATTTGCTGCGGCATCTTTGCTTTTCTTTCCTTTAGTTTTCGGGTGATTTTCTTTTTCCTCTTATACGGTTCTTTGTTTGGGAGAGCCATTCATTCCATTATCATCATCATTTTTTGTTTGTTTGTTTGAGTTGGAGTGTTTTTTTTCCTGCTTGTGTCATTTTTTTCGGTGATGAGGCGTATGGAGGCCGAAGATACTAAGAAGGGAGGCTGCTGTGTGGGGCAGCGGCAGCTCCTTAAAAAAGCAATTACATTAAAAAGGATATGGGGCGTAGCGTGAATGTGGATGCCAATGCCAATGCGAATGTGAATGTGAATGCGAATTCGAGTGAGTGTGTCTTTTTAATGCTCATTAAATTGGATTTTTAGTGCGCATCGTAAAAAATTCAAAGCACCTCTTTTGCTCTAAATAAAAAAGAAACAGTAGCAAGTATCAAGTAGTAGAAGGGAAACAAAACAACAAAAAAAAAAACGAAAGGATGCCCATTGAGTTTACCCCCTTTTTGGCACATTGACCACTGACTTGCCTAGGAGAGAGCGAGTCGTGTGGGCATGGTGAAAAGGTAGACTAGCGGTGTGTGTGTTACCGCCATAAAAGCGAGCACATTTCACTTGGAAATGCCCAAAGTTTTCATATTCCTCGATTTAAAATATATATTTTCGGATTTTATTGATTTTCGTAATGGCAGCGCACATATTAAATGCGCTGCAGCTGCCATTATCCTAAGTTTTTCAATTTTAGCATGGGATCATGATCATTTAAGAGCTTTAACTGTTAAACAAGCAGTAGTTGAAGCTGCAGCAACAACAAATACAACAAATACAACAACAACAAAGGACCAGCCGTAGCAGTGGGCAACTGAAACCTTTTTTTATGTCCTGCGCATGCATTCCAACCGGAAATGACGATGGCGCACACTAACCACGTTTCCTGCCAACCGCAGTTCACCGCAAAATGCTTTCGTTTGCTCAATTTTTTGTATAATTTTTTGTTGTTTCTTCCCTTTTATACTATTTTTTTTTCTTTTTTTTTTGCTATTTTTATTTTCTTTACCAAAATATTTGCATATTCATCTAAACAAAGCACCAAACTTCCGCAAATAACACAAAAAAAAAAAGAAAGGATATAACGTAAAAAGTAAAGTATAAAAAGAAAAGCGTAAAGCAAAAAAAAAACAACAATACACACAGCGAGAAAAAAATACCAGCCAAATGACCATGACCACAGCGGTGAAGCTAAAAACACAACACGTCATCTTAAATGAATGCCATTAGGACGGCAACAGCAAAATGCCAAAAACAAAAACAAAAAAAGACGAAAAAAAAGAAAAGCACAACAAAAATACCAAGCGGCGCAAACAAAATAAAGAAAAAGCGCATTTAATTGGCAGCGGTGTCGTTAGGGAATAATTGCCTTATCACTTGCAGTGACGCGCAGAAAAACCCCTTGATGAGTTGACGCTTTTGCGAGGAGACAACTTTTTCGATCGAAATGTGAGCGCGCTCCTAAAAAAATATACCAGATTGGCGCAATTAAAAAAAAAAAACCCGAAGATGGCAAATGCTTACTTCAGCCTAACAGACGTAGAGATGGAGGTGGAGGTGCTGTGTGTGTGGGTGAACATTTGGTTTGGTTTGGTGTCTGAAAATTGTTGACCTTTCAAAGGGTTGAGGTATGATATTTGTGCTAGTGTACTCAAAAATTTTTACTTTTCTTAAAGAAAAAGGTGATTTGATTTCTTTTTTCATTTCAGAGCATGTCAGCAATTTGTTGTTGTACCTGGAGAAAATTGCCATTAATTAATGTTCTCTAAAATTGCATGAATTATTTCAATGAACTTCATACTTACTTCACTCAACTAAGATAGTTCGGGCATTTTGAATAATTATAGTCCCACCGGAGAGTCGATACATACAAATTTAAAAATTGTTTTCATATTTGGATCATAGCTAAATAATGGAGTCATTTCGAACTGCAATCACAAAAGGTGCATATGCACAGCTGCGTAGTAAATGAAGCTCCCAGCTATCAATAAATACAATGCTAAGGAAATTTAAATCTAATGTAATGTCAGTATTACTGAATGGCTGCGAGTCGAGGCTAGTCACTGACGTCCTAACCAACAAGCAACAAAGCTTCGTAAAACTACACAACAGTTATGAGATCAATTTAATTGCAAATGATATCAGAAAATTTAAGGGGATGAGTCGGAAAAAATTTGTCGCCAAGCTCTAGACTGAAATTCCCAAGGAAAGAAAGTGAGAGCACTTCAAAAACAAAAACAAAAGAGTCTGGAAAAGGAGATAAGGGACTCTAATAAATCGTGGAATGAATTCAAAGTTCTGGCAAAATTGCGTACGAAATGGAAAAGTTTTGCTGAGGCCCTATACTCCAGCTAAGAATAACAGGAACCAATCGCTTATTCCCCTGCAATAAAGACACAACTCAATATTCGGGTTTTTGGAGTTATTAATGCCACTAGGATCCTCAGATATTTACCTACATGCTGCCAAAAGACAGAATTCAAGTGCTGAAATGCAGATAAAATACTTAATTTTTAAATTTCAAATCATGATTTCCCAACAATATGATTTTTGAGCTCAAGTCCGGCGAATATGAAGCCTATCATTGGTAGTTTATAAAATTGGGCATAATTCACTTGCCAGCAACTGTTGTATTTGCTTTGTATTTGTGAGGAAATCATTCGAATTATTGTTTGGCTAAGCTGTCATTTAGTTTGGTTAATGTATTAGCAATTTAATGCCTGATTTCGGCGCAGATATTTTTTGAACCATTCCAAAGCTCATGATTTCATATCACTCTCAGAATCTCAGTTTGCTGCTCTATAATATTAGGCTAGACTTGCACCACGATGATAAGTCCTTATGATAGATTTAAGTTATTGTACAGGTGTTATGTAAATATGTATCGCCGTTGAAGGATACTGAAGTAACCAGCAGTCGATCACATGATACCCAATGGTAATTGAGACTAGCTTTTATGCCAATGTCATTCATAAGTGGAGGTGCCTTAGCTGTTAACTCATATCCAACAGACTTTGAACTAATCGTTCAACGATTGGAATCCCCTGAATCTATTCAGTTACTTTGCATATTTGTCTTACAGCTGTCATGGTTACCTAAAGAAACACCTTGAATTAAACTTAGCAACAAGAAGAATAAAAAAATGTTTAGAGATAATCCGGCTGTAAAAAATGTCTGTATTTTCGCAAATATTTCTAAGATTTAATGAAATTCATATTTTAATTAGCTAATTGAAATTTCGACTTAGTAACAAAATAATTAGAGGTCCTATGCATGTATTGCAATTTCAGTGAAATACAAATAAAGCTGATCTCGTACCAGAAAGCAAGAGCAAGAGTAAATCTCAAAAGTCGGAAACCGAGAAGAAAAAAACGCAACGAAACTTTTCGATTGTGTGTCTCCAACAAAGCTAAACAATAAAACACAAAAGCCTTTCGTCGCAAAGTTTTTGATACGAAAAAGTTTTGGCTAAAGCGATTGTTAAGAAGAAAAACGTGCAAAAGTGCCAAAGAAAATAAAAACGCCAGACGAAAAGAATTTGCGAATGAGAATAGCGCAAAAAAAAACCTTCATATTCGCAATGAATTTACAAGAGTTTGATGACATTTTAATTTCAGAATAGTTTAAACTTTTTTTTTTTTTTTTTGGTTTAGCGAAGAGAAGGGAAGGTCATTCATACAAAGTGTGAGGATAGACATAAATAAAAGGAAGACTTTCAATGAAACATTCTTTGAGGGAAATTGTAAAGATCTTTCCATTGATAAAAATGTTAAAACCATTTGAAATTAATTGCGTGACCGTCACTGTACTCGTGTGTAGCACTGAATGGACTCGAACGAACTGAGGGGATGTGCAACTACTGACCACCAAACCAAACACTTAGCATCATTTATGCACAGTTTATGCGGTGAAAACAATTTATGGAATTAAATCGAAAATTACTGGGGAAATTCTTGTTGTTTTTACTTTTGTGAGAATTTCTATTAAAAATTGTATTAAAAATCCAATTTCCGCTTGCAATTAAATGCAAACGATGTTAATATGAAAAGTTTTCGTATTTTTACATTGAATAAAAACAGAATACGAAAACGAAAACGAAAACACAATGTCTGCAGTGTTCTGAAAGAGAGATACAAACAAAATAACTAACACAGCAACAACAACAACAACAACAGCAGTTACAATTACAATTACAGCAGCCACGACTTATATTCCGAAACTAACAAACGCATGTTGCACACTTACACGTACAATAACAACTTGTACTGCTGCAATAGCAACAACGAAGAAAAATAAATAAAAAAAAAGAACAAAACAACACAACAACAACAACACAACGTACATACAACACAAAGAAAAAACGTAAATTGGAATTTGTTACTTTTGTAACTTAACTTGTATTTACCCAAGGATATGCAACATAATGTAGGATGCCGCATGCTCACATATACAAGCACACACACACATACACACACACAAACACTTACACGCAGCGCGTGCTGCAACGTCGAGCCCAGTCGAGTCTCAGTTGTATGCAGTTGAAGTAAAAATTCTTTACATCGGTTTGTGCGCTGCGGTTTCTATTTTTCCATCAAAAATTGAAAAAGTGCAAAACTTTGTCTCTTACTTAAGCTCTGCTTGTGGTTGTTCTTGTTGTTTTTATATTATTCTTCTTCTTGCTTCCAAATGCATGAGAATGTTGTATCAGTCGCTTGCTGCTGCTGCTGCTGCTGCTGCTGCTAGGCTCTGTTTGGCTGCGTGTGTGTTCCTTTGTGCTTGTACTTGCCATTGCTGTTCATTCCTTTCAGACTTATGTAGTTTTTGGTTAAACATTTTTTATGGCCCAAAGTACTTTTGTGCCTTAGAAAGTTTTAGATATTATGTATTTACCGTAAAGTATGAGAGTGTAGTGTGGTGTGGTGTGGGTGTACCCATTTCAGGCAATCACTAATAACTTAACAATTATGTAATTCTGATTTGAATTGCTACAATGATGATGGCATTGTCGAAAAGATACTTTGAAATGATTTGATTTCATTCAGTTCAAAGCCAATAAACTCTACTCTCTCATAAACTGTGATTGAACTGTTGCTAACTGTTTTGCACGCCAAAAGTGCCCAAGAATTTGAGAGTATATTTCATGCTATTTACTTCCCGTGAGGCGCAATAATGTGTTATTGCACAACAGCAATCACAGGAACAGCAACAGCGACAGCGAAAATAACGTGAAATACCCACAGTAACAATGGGAAACCGGCACAACAACAAAGTACGAAAAGAAAAATTGGAAATCAACGCCAAAGGTAAGAAAAGTCTTAAATTTCAAAGACTTTGGCAGCAGCAGATGGAAATTGCAACAACAACAAAACCTTATGTAAAGCGAATGACTGTGTATGCGAAATGTGTGTGGGGGTATCTCGTATTAATACACACACACACACACACACACACACGTGTGTGCAAAGTGACTTGAAGCTCTACAATACAACAAAAGCGAATCACTTTGCAATACAACAACAACAGCAACAACAGCAACAACAAAAGCAAACATTCAAGGTGATACCTTCGCCGCAGCGCATGTTTGTGTATGGAGTTGACAAAAATCTCTGCAATTTACTCATACGCCAATATGTGCTTACAGTTTAACTGAACTGTTAGCGTATACGTATGCGTGTGTGTGTGTGTGTGTTTGTTTGGATCTGAGTGAAATGCCCCCCAGTCAAAGTGTACATTACAGCGAAGGTTTTAAATTGCGCTCAAGCGTTGGGTATCACTGTAATGATGCGCGTGTCAAAATTTGCTTAAGGAGGCAACTTGAACCAATTTTTTTGTTCGCTAGTTGTTGTTGTTGCTGTGTTTGGTTGTCGCTGTCAGAAGCGGTATCGGTGTGGGTGCAAATGAAAGTAGCGAAATAATTCCATTTTCAGGTACCTGAGTTTTCGTTTGCTTTTTTTTTTTTGGCCATTGTAATATAAGTAGGAGTAGTAAAAAATATGTACATACCTCAAGAAAATGGTTGCAAGGCCCAAGTTAAGGAAAGTAACCTTCAGCCTCAATATTTAAAAATTTAAAGACTCTTTCGATATAGATGACATTAAAAAAAACCTCTAAGACGCGAATTAAACAAAAGCAATAACAGCTTTAGTCAACTGAAGAAACCTTCCACTTGATAACCTTTTTTCCATAAACTCGATTTCACCATTTAGCAGTTAAGATTGTATTAAAGAAAGAACCATTGAATTAACCACGATTCCAGGTTCGTATTTCGTACGAGCTCATAAAATTTTCAGAGGGACTTAAATTTATAATTAAAACAAAATTGTTCCTAAAATTTATCCACTGCCTCGTCCATTCCTATTACAAGATGAACCATTAAATGATTCTAACTCATAAAATACAAGTTTCTATAAATTACTACCTTCCACGCCTACCTCTATTTCATGCCTCCTTAACTGGGAAAACTGTAAATTGACTTGATTAAATTTTCAAAAAAAAAATTTTCTTTACTAAATAATAAGAGGAAGAGTAGGAATTTTTTATATCCTACACCCCTTACAATGAAAGGCTATACCCTGCAAGAAACTTTGGTCGGAAGATAGTCAATTAGAAGGCGTGATAGGTTAGGCTAGGTTAGGTTTGGCGGCTTTAAGCCACATATAGACCACATATTGCAGTACCAGAATCTTATTTATCCAATACATGATGATTGTTGAGCTTCTTCCATGGTCTGAATCTAGTCCGAACGAGCCAGACTTTATAGCGAAGCTTTTTATTGCTTTTTTGATTTTAGTGAATTGTGACGTCTGCTAGCGTGTTGAACGTAGCTCGACCAAGAATCTTCCATCTACTTATGGCTAAGACTGTTGCAGAGTAGATATCCTAGAGTTTCTTCCTCGTTTGACTCATTACACTTGCGACACCAATCGATGGAAACGAGTCACCATTCGTCTTGCGTGTCCTGAAGTTAATCCGATTGTGAGTCTCCATTTTATCCGAGTCTATAATTAGAAATCGCCCTGTCGTACGAGGGCCAGAACATTTTTTGTGGTACTACTGTGAGTGCTACTGGGCCCCCAAATCGTTTTTAATTCAATGCCAATCCAGGAATGTCTCCATTGTCATTTCCACTAACACACATCTACTACTCATGCAAATATGTTCTTCACATACGCTACAAATTTCGTATTTCTTCTGCTTTCATTTCGAACTGATTTGCCACAGATTGTTAGTTCCCCTTATTATTGCACCTTCTTGTGCAAATTCACCCGGCATACCTGCCAACTCGTCTTGCCAACTGACACGCATCGCTCAGACAACATTACCCCCTGCCTATGAAAATATTTTGAAGAATTTATGAAGTTCTTCGGTTTTTGTTGTATTTCGTTCGTCACAACTCCTGCGGCTTTATTACGTCGCTTGTAGTTACATATTACAGCACATCGGTTTTGCATTCCTCGGAAATGTTTGTTACACGCTCCCCTGACAGTTGTTGTCGTTGTGGCAACTCAATTCCGCATATGTTGCTTTGTACATTTATTGCGTATATTGGGTAATGTTCCAAACTGGCAATGTAATAGTCTGAAGCGCTTGTTTGCAGCGCTTTTTGTTTCTTTCATTAAATTCCTGAATTGGAAATTGGAAAATAAGAAATAAGCAATTTACAATAAAGCGGAATGTACGAGTGTTGGGAGTTTGGGGGAACTGAGAATGTTTGCTATTGCATTGAATATTTTGTGATTTTTTTTATAATTTTACAGTTTTGTTTTCAGTGAAGGTGGCATAGTGTCACTCATATTTTCATATTCATAGCCTACAACCTTGCACTTTCCATCGCTCAACAGTGTGCAACAACCAATACAGCAAAATGGCAATAGCAAACGACAATTCGTAACCACAATTAATTACTGCCGCGATATCTTACCAAAAACGATAAAACTTTCGCCGTTAAATTTCAAACCGCAGCCACTGAGCCGAACACTGCCAACTCCAGCTCGAACGCGAACGCGAACACTGTGAAGAAAACGATTAGAAATGAAAAGTTTTTGCGGGAAAACCCCACCCACCACCGCATTGTGTGCTACTCTCGCCGAAAGCATCTCTACCGAAAACTCGCGGAAAATTGGTAGATACTTTTAATTATCGCAACCGCAAGAATGCAATTTCCTGGTACACAGAGTACAATACGCGCATACAGCAACATACATTAGCGCGCCAAGAAGCGGCGGCTAAGGCGAACGCAATGGCGCTGATTGCGCCACAAAGTATGCAACGTATGCAGTGAGTGTGCAGTTGCGGTTTGATGTTTCTTTTGTTGTTCTTTTATTTTGTTTTCCTTTGTTCCTTTGAGCTTATTGTGGCCTTAGCCAATTGCCTTGTTTTGGAAAAGTGGAATTTAAAATCATATTAAATTCGCATATAGCTAAGTATTTGTGTAGGTGCAGGTTCATACCATTATACTTTTTTGCTTAAAGAAGAAAAAAGAAATCATTTCACCCAAACACAAATACAAACATGGTACACACACACACACACACAGCAAAAGAAAGAAACGTGAACTCTCCTCTCCTCTTGTGTACACAAAATCATTCGCCACACTTAAGCAGTGAAGCGTCAAGCGGCAGCGTAAACAAAGAACGAAAAAATGCATTCAAGCCACCACCACCAGCCTTGATTCAAACTGAATGCAAATATTAACATTATTTGTAACGCTAACGTGAACGTAACGTGCATTCGAATGGCATTTCAAACCAGGAGCGTGTCGATTTCACCAAACGAATTGAAATCCATACGCCGACATTATGTTTGGGAATATGCAGATTTTTCTGAATTAGTGTAAAGCTATCTGATAGATGTCATATATCGTTGATAAATCAGTTTCTCGAAAAAAAGATGAGAGCCCACTTTTATATAAACTGACCGAGGTTCATAAAGGCTTTTGTATAATTTTTCCTCAAAGTTCTTTAAGCAAAGTGGTAACTAACAGTGTATCTAGTTACAAATAAGGTACATAAAGCAACGCAGTCGAAAATCGGACTAGTCTGGGAATAGTCTTCTGGTTTGAACTATCCATCCCCGTACAAGAAACTGTAATTTGAGAGGTCAATTGAAGGTGTACCTCTAATAACGTGTTAAGTGACAATTTCTTCCAGAACGAGATTGCAGTAAGTGAGGTAATACACTTAACACTTTCAATTCCTTCCATTTATATTGAATCTGATCCTTCCAGAATATCGAATGAAAATAAAACAAAACGAGAGAATAGGGGAAGTTTATATGTAAAAAACCACCAATGTTAGTAAATCATTGAAATTTCCTATCATTGGTACATTCCAGGCAGAGATAGTAGCAATCCAAAAGGCACATCTTTCAAGAAAAAGTCTTATAAACTCCACAACAGTTGAATACCCTAGGGTCATAGCACAGATAACACAGTTACTGTAGAGTGGGTTCCGGGGCACTGCTATATACGGCTGATAACGAAAGGACAGATGAAATGGCAAAGAACGCAGTTCAGTTAGATGCTACATTTACTAAATTACTGGAGGGATAACCCCAGTAACAGACAAGCAAAATCATTTTTTCCAGCTAGTTTTTAAATAGATACACTACTCTCCCTAAACAGAAAATCAATCAGGACGGTTGCAGGATTCCCAACTGTGGGGTAAAAAATAGTTATTAACAATAGGTACAGTACAGAAAGAAACAGCAGAGCTATGTCACTTGTGTCACTGTGTACTATGTCACTGTGAGGGTTTAATAAGGCCCCGCTTTCATTACCTAGTGGGGCTTACCTTGAACCGTATGACATCGCTGATAGCTCGCTCAAGAATGTCTCATCTTTTCTAACGAAATCAAGACTCAGGGATTAGCTATAAAAATGTAGATGCCTGTCACCTTGAATCCTTTCTCTTTTGATAATCTTATCTAATCTAACCTAATTTAGATACAACACCTTTGTTGATCTCAGTTCTTAGTCTACTGTCCAACAATTGATGTTGGCTAGATTCACACTCACAATACTAGGAGAGGCCTTCTTTAGATCGCTAAGGGTGGGGTCCAAAGTACAGATCTCTCAACTCTCATTCGAATTGGTTTGAGATCACGAAGGATTGCAATCTTGAAAGGAACACGAGTCGCGGAAACACTTAGGACCAAATTGGTCTTTGCAGCTCCTCTAGCCTAGTGTAACCTAAGCCTTCTCATTGAAACTGTTTCACAATTAGCTGTTCTACGATATCAATGCCTTCTGTCGTTCAAGCTTTGATTATTACACCTTGAATTTTTGGAGTGCAATCTGATTTTGGAGTATTTATTTTATTTCTAATCCCAATATAGCTAAAAACATGCAGCTGCTGTCCTAAATCATAGCTTGCCAACTGCCAATACAAAATTTTAAAGCCGCCACTGTTCAGACGAATCATTGCAGCACGTAGCGTAAAAGGCCACAAGCATTAAGGCTCCTTTCTCCACTCCTTGTTAAATACAAAAAAAAAGGTGAAAGGATAAAATATAAACAAACCCCTTTACCACCTTATCACCCCACCACTTACCAGAGACGTTCCTGGTTTATTTTGTGGTATATTCTTGTTGTTGTTTTTTTCTTCCTTATTGGTGGGCTCCATCAACAAATGCAACCACTTTCATGACATTGCGCGATCCTTGCTAGCGCCTCTGCCCCTCTTATGATTTCAGTTGTTCGTTTACCGCGTGCGCCTTACATCGAATAGGAAATTGCCCGAAATTACCGTAAAATTGCGGAATTCTGAATATTTCTTCTTCTTTTTTTGTGTATATGCGTGTGTGTGTGTGTGTGTGTGTGTGCCATTTTTCTTCATTGCTTTTCTGGAAATTCTTGTACACAAACAAAAAATCTATGCAAATAATGCGAATCACGTGGCATTTTGTGTTGTCGCGAGGAAATCACAGCCATTGTGAGTGTTTAATATGAAAATCAGATTGAAAATCGATGGCGAAATCGTCAGCAGAATCGTTAACATTTACATGAGTGTGTGACAAGTCAATAAGGTGGCGCTTACGCTTTAAGTGACGAAAATGAGGTGGAAGAGGTAATTATTGCATTCACATTTTTTACTCAATAAATTCAAGTGATATGCAGGAGAAATGTGCAGCCAAGCGAACAGAGCTTTATTGTGGCTCTTTAAACTTTCAGCAAAACCATTGACTAAGCCATTCAAAACTTCAATTTGAGCGAATTAAAAATCCAGCCACTTGATTATGAAAAACATTTTCTTCCACCAGAAAAATCAGGTGAGCACACGGCCGCTTTTTCAATAATAAAATGGATTTTCTTCAAAGGTTTTGTTTGCTTTTCATTAGTTTGTTTCGCATTCGATTTGTGTGTATGCATGAACTTATTTCTGTTGTATTATTCAACGTAGGAACAAAAAAAAAAAAAACTTTGCCAATATTTCATCAAAAGCCAAAGGATATGGCCAGTTTAGTAGCAGGTAGTTACGTTACCAAAGTGCATTTTAAATATGGAGCAGAAGGCACTTGACCCAAAGTTACTTTCAAAGCGAAGCGTCCTTCTCCCCGTGCCAATCGAAGCAACGAGAGAAGCGACGAGAACGAAGCAAACCGAACGAATGTAAACAGAAAATCGGAATCAGCTTTTCTAAACAGCTTCCAAGCTTTTAAACGATTTGCATTGCAACGAGGAGGCAAAATTTCAATTGAAAATCAACGAAATGGAAATTTTATGAACGCTTCAATCGATGATTTAAGTGCAGTTCCAGAATGCAATAGGTTCGCGGAGAAATGAGAAGCGCGGCACACAGCACACACACACAACGCACAGAGCGCACACGGAGGTGTGGCAAAATACTGAAAGGCGTTGCGAAAGTATCAACGATGTTTCGATGGAGGCTTGATTGCGTGTGTTGTTGTTAGGACAAAAATATGAAACAAGCAAAGGGGGGGATTTTTTTTCTGCTTGCCCTTAGAAATAACTCGAACGGTCAAAGAAAAACGATACTCACATTTGCAAAGGCAACATGGAAAACTTATTCCGCATTAAATGATAAAAATCGTCGCCAAATTCGGCAAATTGAGTCAAGTTTTTGGCACGCCTTTGATCGAAATTAAACACTGACATCAAATTAAATTTTAAATATCTCCCAAAAAATTATCATAATTTGCACTTGGTTAAAAACTTTTCTCGAACGTACGAGCGAGCGGAAAAAAAATTGGCCGATTTCATTGCTTGCTGGCTCATCTCCAAATCCACATTCAGTTGCAAACACTGAAGGTGCTTGCCTCGCCATAGAGCCAAATGAACGGGCAAATACATCCGCCACTGAAGGGTGTACATAAATATTTATGCCTGAACGCTGCCAAACGGAAGAAAGGCTAAAAATTGAAATCAATTTAAGCTTCTGATAAAATCGTTTAGATTAAGATTAAAACAGTTGCCGCGCTGCGCTCACATTTCGTTTTGGGTTACGCCTTTGGTGGTAAGTGGCATCCTTGATAGTGAGCGAGGATAACTTATATGCCAGCCATACCAGCCGTACAACCAGCCAGCCAGCCAACACATATACACAGTAAATTAACCTTTCACAGCGCGGCGCTCGCTGCAAATTGATACAAATGTGATGCTCGCTGCCAAAATTGCCAAAAGCACTCAAAACCGGCACGAAAAATGACTGTCGCAATAGTGAAGAAATGATAAAGCGGCATAAATTTTGTGCAAGGACGTGCAAAAGGCATGAACCTTTGAACACACAGTTTTCAACTTTTTTCCACCCTTTTTTTTTAAACAAATTTTTCGGGAGCTTGGGGGAAATGGCTAGGGAATTTAGAAATGTTAGAAAGTCACAATGGTAGAGTTAAGTGACTGGAGATTTTATAATGGAAAAATAAGTATAGATTCATTGAGTGGTTTCTCAATCTCCTTACAGTTATGTAATTTTGATTACTTTTTGTGTAATTTCTCTAAAAAAAAACCTTCTCCCGTCTCTATAATGGCTTAATTATTGCCTTTTCATTTCATCTCAGTTGCCGCTGTGCGCAATTAAAATTTGGTTAATTTCCACGTAAAATGCCCTCTTTGCATTTACAAAAAACTTACCAACACCATAGCATCCAATTTGCGTGCTGCGGCACTTAATTTTCATCCTAAATTACGCTTTCAGAAATAATATTTACCAACACTTTTAATTACATGCTCACTTGGAAATTTTTTGGCAGAGGCCATCCATCCACAATACCGTAAATGAGTATCTATGACAAGACAACACGACTTTTGTACTGGCTAGCTTTAGCCACACCAAAAGAAAAGCGCCGGTAGGTATTGGTTACTCTGTAGTTGTTGTTTTTAATTTTGCTTTTATTATCTTTTCATTAAAAATTAGCCTAAGCTTGGTGTTGGTGTGGGAGTTGGTATTTCCATTTGTATTTCTGAAAGCCAACAAAAGTTTAACAATCAAAATTTAATGGATAGTAAAATATTTGAAAAAAGTTTATCTTCCTAGGTCCACTAGGTTGACTGCAGGGAGAGAATACGGTCATATTTTGAACTAGCATGCCCCTTTCTGGAAAAGTTCTTGGGCCTTTCAATTCCAAAAAAATAGACGGGCTAAGCCAACTCAGGAGGTGATCAAGAATATATACTTTTTATATACCTGCTTATGGGCATTACAATCTTCTGACCAAAGTATTTATACCACTGATCATCAGCCCTATACCAGCAAGCGCAAAGAGCTTTGATCGATACGAGTGCTAACTGTTGTAGTATTCGAAATCTTTATACCGCAAAAGGTGTAAGGTATAGTCTATATATATGAAACAAAGTCGCGAAATGTGTTACTCATCGCATCAGAAATCAACGGAGCACCCGATTTGGATAATTTGTTTTGTGTTGCCTTCGTCTTGGTGGTACGATTCTATGTCGGCCAAGAAAACCCGGAAAATTCACCCGGAAAATTCACCCGGAAAAGTGTGAAAATCGTGAAAATAGCCAATTCACTGCATAGTTCTGGGCCGCCTTCATATATTTGTAAGCGAAAGGTTTGTGTGCTTTCAGCATCATCGTTATTGATGCAAGTACTGCCGCACATCATTGCATACTTTCTGGGGTTACCATAATTTATTTTTCAGTTAGCACAGATCAGATCCATAGATTATACGTGGCGCCGTGGTGAGATGTTTGTTGCATACACAACACGTGACACCGCGGTGAGATGTTTCTGGCACCGCCGTAGTGAAAAGATCACAGCTTCACCATTGCGCTAACTGCCGTTTCATTTGTTTTCTGTGACTGAACAACAGAACAGAAGCACAGGTGCAGAGGTTTTATTACATTTTAAAAGTTTTTTAGGCCCAGCGAAGCGGGTCCGACCCAGCTAGTAAAACTAAAAAACAAAACTAGTCTTCAACTTTGCTCTTCACAATTTTCCATTCTTTAAAACGCAATTGAAGATTAACCCGATAAGCTATAAATGTAACTCGTCAATGACTAATGAACAGGAAATCATCTGTTATCGAATGTGAACATTCCCAGACTTTCAGAATTTATGAAGTCGGACTCGACTTCTTATCAATCTCGCAATACACTCAAAGAAATTTTTCGTTCATAAGAAACGAAAAATTACACAAACTTACTTCGTTTGCGACCAACGTCGGATAAACGAAAAAAATAATAAAAATTTCAGCTCAGACAGGATTCGAACACGGGACGTAAGGTTTATAAGTTCCGCATATACACGCTGTGCCACTGAGCTACTTTCGATCGGGTCGATAAAAACAAAGCTTATTTCGAATTCGATTTTAACGATGTTTTTCGTTTACTAGAAATTTGTTTTTAATTTGCAGCTACTTAAGTAAGTTTCCAATAAAAGTAAAATGCAACACTTTTATTGGAAACTAACTTAAATTGTTGCAAATTTATTTATTTTTTGCTGCTTAAGTTGGAGCAAATCTACTACATTTGTTTTTTCGTTTTAGTTTGTATTTGCAGCCAACTTGATCCAAACATAATAATTCTTTGAGTGTACATGTATTTTTTTCTGACCGAACTATTTTATCCACATATTTCGAAAATATGAAACACTTTTTCATTCAGTTCACTTTTGTCAGCATCCCGTGACATATTCCAATTGTTTCAGTGAAGTAAAGAGTTTATAAAAACTTGTTACTTTGGATTTAAAATGAATTCGAAAATTCTATGTTTTCTTATATTTTTATTACATTTGATAAGTGTAAGAGCAGCACCAAGTGCGATTGATGTTACCACTAGCGTAACGGTAATATTAATTGACAATTTCCCAAAATTAAATTTACTAAAAAATATGTACTCTTTGCAGTCTACTTTGTGTCAAGAGGACGATGTTCTCATCGAATTGCAGAGCGAAATAAAGCGTCTCAAAAAGGATAACTTTAAGATCAGGTAATTTTTGGAATGCATATTCTGTCTGACTTATCCATAGCAAATCTTAATTGTAGCCAATTTGATTGAAATTCCTCAATGCATTTCTTAGATTGCAGCAAGAAGTTTCTGCGCTAAAAAGCTCCTTTCAAGATGACATCACAAATCTAATTAATTCGAAAATGTCTCAAGATTTAAAGAATTTTGAAAGTAAACTTTTCAATGAGTTGATGGAGTCATTGGAATTGAATACGAGCTCGCATCGTCAGAGTGAAGAAGGGATGAACGAAAACTGCAAGGATGCCTTAACAAAGGGCGGCCAAAGTGGTGTATATGAGATACAATTGCCCGGCTCGGAGCTGCCACCATTTAATGTTTACTGCCTGCAAGATCCGGATACTGGCCCCTGGACCATTGTACAGCGCCGCCAAGATGGTAGTGTCGATTTCTATCGAAATTGGTCAGACTACGTGAATGGCTTTGGCAACATAAGCGGCGAGTACTTTATCGGACTGGAGAAGCTGCATGCTTTAACAGTTAAAGGGCCGTCGCAAGAATTACGTGTGGTCATGAGAGATTTCGAGGGTCGCACACGTTTTTCGCATTATGATTCGTTTGCGATCGGTGGTGATGATACTAAATACACCTTGACTACTTTGGGAAAATATACCGGTGATGGGGGTGACTTGTTGACATATCATAAGGGACTAAAATTTTCCACAAAAGACGTTGATAATGACGAAAGTAATGAAAATTGTGCTCAAAGCCGCCATGGCGCTTGGTGGTATAAAAGCTGTTATTACAGGTTCGTTTCATCAGATTTTATAAAATTGTATTTCAAATTTAATTCATTCCTTTTCTCTTTTAGCAATCTGAATGGCCAATACTTTCATAA
This sequence comes from Heteromyza rotundicornis, assembly GCA_951394025.1. Classification (NCBI taxonomy): domain Eukaryota; kingdom Metazoa; phylum Arthropoda; class Insecta; order Diptera; family Heleomyzidae; genus Heteromyza; species Heteromyza rotundicornis. Next base: position 63,741,036 of record OX596012.1, read on the forward strand.
CGGTGAAAAGAGTAAGACAGGCATTTGCAATAACCAATGGTATTCGGATTGCACTACTTTAAAGTACGTGCATATGGCCATTCGATCTTCAAAAAAATAAGATATTTTCGAATTGTAAATTTAAATGGTGTTAAATTAAAATAAAGAAAACAATTCGAAGAGTGAAATTCGAACATTGCGCCTACTGTACCACCAGATGTTACTTGTATTATCTGAAAAAAATCTATATAAGAGACATGTATGTTTGTCACCAGTAGACGCGAAAACTACAGCACCTATTCTCACCAAAATTTGTATATGTGTTCTAGGGGTCGTGAGTCGTGACATAGGATAGGTTTTGACACGCCCACTTTTACCGCCCACAAGTTAGTAAAAACTGAAATTTGCCATGAACATACTACAAGACCCCAGCCATAACCCATTTCCTTCCAGTAATGGGTTTGAGCAACATTTGGAAATTCTTAGAAACCGATTCTGGACTAGTTACGAGGTTCCAAAACCTCCTATAAATGTGTCATTGTACACATTAAGTTCTACGGGTACTCCTTCTTTCTGCTCCAGGTGCCATCCGACCCTGCCCAACTCTAAGAGGTTTTCAAATATCGAAGACTCCATAATTCGCCTCCGTAATCTTGCGAAAGCAGGACAGACATGTGCCATATTGTGTGGTGGTATTTCAGCTTCGGCAGTGCGAAGATAGTTCACTCTCTAGTTTTTTTTATTAAGTATGGTTTTGAGGGGGCCATAGAGAGATATAAGGGTTTTTATGGGGGCATACGGGCATCCCCATGTCCTGCATATGTAATTTCTATATATCCGACATACAAACGGTGTAATAAAACCAATATACCCTTGGACACTAGCGTGCCAAGGGTACTAAAATGATGACTATAATTTAGAAATGTATACCAAACATGTAACTTTGGCTTGAAAAAGTGTTCCCGCAAGGAGTTTTCACAGTAAGTATTCCGGGAAGTTAAAATTCCCTGAAAATTTAAAGACAAATTTTAGGGTCACCTTAAGGTCAAGACATGTTGCCTCAACTATTTACCAACCTTCTGCCTCATTGCAAAGTACAAATCATTCAGAAATTTCCAATTTTTTTAAAAGTAAAACATTTTTAAGTAAAAAAATCTTTAAAAAATCAAAAATATCTGGGTTTTTTCTAGTTAAGCGTGATGAGTTTACATCCTATCGTGAAAAGGTTATATGTTTTTTTAAGGTTTGGTATTCCTCTATCAAATGCGTATGTAATATTTTAAAATCAATGAAAACTGTATTTTTGAAGAATTATTATGTGCAAAGGAAAAATGCAAAATGCTAAAATGCGATTTAAACGGTTTTAAGAATATATCCAATAAAAGTGGAAGACACGGGTACTCTTTTTTAACCACCTCCAACAGAATATATTAGTCCCGATCATGTGCATTTTTTAGTCCCGAACAGTGTAATATTAATGAACAAACATTTTAAAGAAAATATCAAATGTGTTTCATTAATTTCAAAAAAGTACTGTCAGTTTTCCAAAATATTAATTAGCGCCGGTGAAGTCGTTAGACATTTTTGTTGTTGGTTTCTGTAAGCGCACGCATTTAAATTTCGGTCTATACAATTTATGCGTTGTGCAAAGAACCATTGCGTTGAGCAGTTCTACGGACCACCGGCCACCCGAAGTGGCCTGACAGAACAACATTTCACAAAAAAGTAGCAGTCGCCTGTAATTATTATTATAAAGCCGCTTTCCACTTAGGCAATAGCACAGGCCGAAGCGTGCAAATCCGTTGCTGGTGCTGTCGGCTGCAAAGTAATGAAAAGTGATGAAATTAAGGGAATCACAACATACGAACAAACGAGCTTCACGTTTAGGAACTGGGTTGGGCTCTCATCCAACAGTTGACGTTAGACAGTTGCCCTACGACAAGGTGATGAGCTGCTTAAGTGTGGTGAGGATTTTGTTGGTGTCGTTCCGAAGCTCAAGTACACCACTGACACACTAACCAGCAACAAAAACAATAAGAAGAGCAATGAAAGCTGTAATGACAACACTTTTTGCTTTTAACTTATTATTACAGTTATTTGTGCTTGAGCTAATACCACACCCATTACGAAACGACCACCCTAAAGCCTCACGCCATATACTTAGTTACCCTGTCATATACTCACTCGCATGATGATGATGATGATGATGATGATGATGCCACCGAACGCCCTCCCAGTTTTACTTTGCTGCATTTAATTCTCTCGAGGAGTATTTAATTTTATGACTCGTCCTTGTGCGTTTTTATTCATATCCTGAAAATCAACAACAACAAAAACAGGCAACAAAAGAAATAAAATTCTCTCATCTTCGTGCATTTTGGTGCGTATCCCAGTTGTGGTCTTTGGCTGTTTCGTTGTTGGCTGTTATTATTGCTGCCTCCCTCCTATTCTCTATAGTTCCCCCCAGCTACCTATCACCTGCTGATGTTAATGAAAATGCTAGTAGCACAGCGTTAAATATTGTAACGTAACGTTAGCAAATGTTATGGTTTAATTACGCAGCGATATCAAATTGTGCCATTCACTCATACGCCAAAGGAAGATTCCTTCCATTTCATCTGCTTTCCCCTCCATTTGGGTTCATGCAATTAGCTGTGAATATGCTGGCAATTGTGTGTTGGCAATTGCTTGTGGCTGACGATGATCAAGTAGAAGAAAGAGTTAAGTGTACAGCATTTGTTGTTGTTGTTTGCGTTGCTTGGAAATTAAAAAATTTTATTAGCTTTCTCTAATGTACTATAAGGGATACTACGAAAATTCGGCAAAGGTAATAAATTTGTGTCAATAATTGCCTTTACAGTGAAAACAGTCAGCCGCATGCAAGTATCAGAGCATTGTAATTACATTTCCGATACCTTCCCAGTTAGTGAAATGCAACCAAAGGTAGTAATATGACAACCCAACTGACTTGAGTTGCAAAGTTACCAAGTAATAAACACTCTAGAAATTCTGTTTAGTGTTGAAGTCTTCGAAATTTGTTACCAAAATAATCATGAAGCGACCTTGGAAATTCGAGGAAATCGTTTCGTAAATCATTTTTCCAACTTTTTTTTTTTTTAATGATAGTTTTAATTTGTTGTTTTTGTGTTCATCTTTTGCGAATAAATCATTAGCGCAGAAAGACGCCTCTCCTCACTATTTGCCAAAATTCGGTGGAAGCCTTGATGTTGATTTAAATCATTTGCGCTTCACAGCTTGATATCGGTTGATAATTTCGCTGGTAAAAAGCCACTGGCAGCAGCGATGCCATTTCCCACATACGGCTGCAAGTACAAATACTGCAGCGTGTATGAAACCGAAACTGTAAAAAGGCGGTGGCACATGACTGTGTGAACCGTATCGCATCGCATTGCAACGCCATGCCGTACTGTGAAGCATCACACGATGCGTTGCCACATGTTTCCGGTTTATTTACTTTGCAGTTGGAACATGTTGAAATGCAAAATTTTCCAAAATTCATGGAGGCGCCAAAAGTTTGAATTTTTGGCAATTGTTTCGGTGAAAAAGTTATGACTGTGCGGAAGCGGATATGTTTTGGCAGGGCGGAAATGCAGCTGCACTAAAGTTGAATGTTTTGACAGTCGTTAATTTTATTCAAAAATTCACCAAATTTTTGTGTGTATAATTATTGGCTTTTTTCTTCTCCTTTATATAATCAAAATTATTTAAATGAATAGAATCGAATGGATGGGTTAGCCACTTTGACTTTGTGCTGCCAAGAATTGGGTCTGAACTAAATTGCGAAATTGTTTGCACCAATACGATCTGTTGGGAATGTGTGTAATTTATTCCTTGTCATGTCCGAAGAACACCTCCGTAGTGGAAAATACTCGCAATTGAGTGCGTGAAAAGTGTGTTTCGTGTTTAATCTTGCGTTAAAATAGCTGCCACAGGGAGCGTATTTGATCCTAGGCCGAAATGACAAACAAAGTGCACTCTGGGGAAAATGTTCATAAAGGCGGAGGGATATAATAGTTGAATGAGATATTTAGAGGGAAATTGGTTGAAGATTAAATGCTCGGAAAAGGAACTTTCCTGTAAAAGAGTTGCAATTTTTGGGTCATTCGTTTGGTAGGGTTTTGGCAATTGAATAGCCAATATTTGATGGAAAATGTCTGAAAACATAAATGATTATACATGATCTGTTTTAATTTCCTTTCTGTGTGTTGTATCTCATTTAATTTTAAATAATTTTTTAAAATTTTGTTTTATTTTTTTATTTTATTTATTTTTTTTTATTTTAATTAAACCGACTACTTGCTGGCATTACAATTTGTTTTTGTTTTATTTAATTTTAATTAATTTTAATTATTTTTAATTATTTTCAATCAATTTTATTTAATTTTTTAATTTAATTCAATTTGATTTTGATAAATTTTATTTAATGTTATTTTATTTAATTTAATTTAGTTTTATTTAATTATTACATGTTTTTAATTTTAAAAAATTTTTTTATTTAATTTAGTTTAATTTTAATTAAACCGATTACCTGCTACCATTACAATTTGTTATTTAATTTTACTTAATTTTAATTAAATTTAATTAATTTTAATAAATTTGTATTAATTTTAATTAATTTTATTTTATTTTGTTCAATTTTATTTAATGTTATTTGATTTAATTTAGTTTTATTTAATTATTGTATGTTGACATAATTATTAAACAATATGTAATTTTTTTAATTATATTTAATTTTTATTTCATTTATATTTATTTTTTATTAATTTTTTTAATTTTTCTAAATCTAAAAAAATTTATATTTTCCTTTACTTGACTAACATTTCCCATTGTCTGTACAACCGCATACGCACAATGCCAAATCCGCACACAAACTCAGAGCCAGTGGACTGGTGGGCACCAGTAAATTCCTGCTTGACAAATAACCGAGGATTTTCGCATTTGCGTATATATCTACCGCTTTTGACTGTGCTCACCATTCACCGTTCACACAGCTCGCACACCGCATTGCATTTATCAATAATACGCGCGCGAAAACGAATAATGGCCAGCGACACTGACGACACTCACACAATTACAACAAAAACACACGAAATTCCACGATGCTCACATATAAACTATATGTAGAGGCGAGCAGGAGGCCGCTCGTGGCCCTGGTATGTGTTAAACTACATTAATCATATTTCGGAGTGAGTTTAGTGTCGGACCACAGAGCAAAGACCTAAATTAAGCTCCAGGTATGTTCAAGTTATCAACAAAAGCCTTTTGTATGCCCATAAATATTCTTCTTAACCGTTAGTGTAACGGCGTATGCGCGCATTTCGGTAGTGGCAGACCAAACAGACTTCTTGCTGCAGCAGTTCAATCGGAATAATTTGCAAGAAAAGCGTAGACCAGGGGTTGTGAAACGTTTTCAATACAAGGACTCCACTGATCGGCTGTATCTGTCACACTTCATGGCGAAAGTATGCATTTTTTGTATCACATTTCAGTCGTTCTTATGACCAATTTGAAGCTACTTACTTAGCCTGGAAAGATGCGAGAACATTTGTGAAACGCTGGCCCATTAAAAACGCTAAAGTTGTTCTGGTTAATTAGGCAAACATTTGACTTGTCCTTCGCCTTTTGTTTGCATTTTGCGTAACTTTGCACGCGGCGGCAGTAAACTTGTTCGCCACGCAGCCACCCAAAAAATGCGCGGAAACAAAGCCTTTCACATTGAAATACACATTCCATGCTCCGTGTTCCACTTAGAGCAATGCTTTTGTGTGTGCGGATGCGTGTGTGTGTGTGTGTATGCCACCGTGTAGACACTGATGCGACAAGCGAAAGTGTCCTTTTCGCATAAAGTGAATTCATAAGTAAATGAATGTAAAATGTGCGGCTTTTGTAGTTGAGCATCGTTTATGTGGCAAAATGATAAATGAGGCTGGTCGTGTGTACACTGTACGGCGGGTTAGGTGCAAACTTTCAATGTGGCTAGTGTATTGTAATGCATTGCATAATTTCGGGCACCGTCGTAGCACTCTATCAATTCGTAGCACTGAAACCACTTTGATGTTTTCGAGGTTATAAGGACTTTTTTAGGCATTTTTTTTTCCAACTTTTTAAGAACATTAAAAAGAATTCTATGTAAGTAGTTGTTGTTGTTGTTTTTTTAAAATTAATTTTTTCCTAAACAAGCAAAAGCTGTTTTGGTTTCGGTTCCATGCCTCCTGCGCGCCAGGTGCGTTGTGAAGTGGGTGTGAGAGGCGTTACTGGTCCCTGGTGAATAATTTGTTATCAACGCATAATCAGCAGCGACAAAATGTACTATGAGAGAGGTGGGTGAGGTCGTTGCCGCCATAAAAGGTTGCCATCAAAATAATTACATATGTGTGAGTGCGTTTGTTTGTAAACAAATGAGCGTGCGAGTGCATGTGTGCGTGCGTGTACGAGTGTGTGTGTGTGTGTGTGCACGCGTTGCGCATAAACAACAAAAAGTCATTTACTTAAAAACATTTCGGTTGTTGCTGTTCGCTGTTGGGGTTTTGTGGGTTCTTCTCCTCTTCATTTCACTTCTTTTTTTTTTCCTAGTAAAATACACAAAATTACTCTTATGAAAATTAATAAGTTAACTTTTTACTTCATTTGAGGCGCATTCAATGTAATAAACGTAATTGAAATTAAAAGTGAAGAAACGTGTTGAATATTTAGGTGAAGCAAATTAATCCCCAAAGTAATTAGAAAAAATGCGAAGCGAAGTGAAATGAAAATGAAATGAAAAAAAGAGGTTGGTACTCGCATTCCGTTCATAGGTTAGTAATGCGCGGATTGTGAGTTGGAAAATGTGTGTGTTTTCTAAATGCTAAAAAATATGTAGGCCTGCATTACACCGAAGTTAACCAAGTAACACGCAAGTGTGCTGTCGAAATCTGTGTTGCGCAAATGTTTTACCAAATTGGAGTTTTTGGATTTACCTACTGGAGTAACCAGTAGGTACAGAAGGCACTTGCCTAAAGCCCTGAGTTTAGAGGTGCGCTACGGACAAACATTTCATATATAACACCGTGCGACAATAAAAAAACGCACATGATCGGGACTAATAGGTTCTGTTAGAAAGGGTTAAAAAAGAGTTCCAGTGTCTCGCAGTATTTCTAGATCCATTCTTAAAACCGTTTAAATCGCATTTATGGATTTTGCATTTTTCTCATGTACATAATAATTCTTCAAAAATACAGTTCTGATTGGATTTTAAATATAAAATATGCTTTTGATAGGGGAAAAACATACCTTTTAAAAACATGTAAACTTTTTATAATCGGATGAAAACTCATCACGCTAAACTAGAAACAGTTCAGAAATTTACAATTTCTTTTACAAAAAAACTTATTTTAAAGTAGAGAAAATGTAAAAAATAAAATTTCTGAATTGTTTCTGAACTAATTGTTCTTTCCTGATAAAAATTTAATTTATTCCCATCTGAGAACACAACTTTTTGCCCATATTTGAAGTAATGACTATGTTCAACAGTCCACGTCATGTGATATGCCGAACACTAAAATCTTCTTTGGACGGTTTCCCTGGAGGTTCAACACAAACAACGATCCAGTCCAGACATCACCAGTTGCTAAAGACTGTATGGTAACTTTTTTTCTGGCCATCATATTCACCCGACCTAAACATCATTTGGGGTTGCAAAGTATACTATGCATGGATACTAAGTATACGAAGACAAGGTCAGATCAATTGATAGACTCAGCGTAGCCTGGGATGAACTTTCCCTCAAATACTTGCACTTAATATTTATCAGGGTCCTAGTATTTTGAGTGTACAAAAGTACTACACCGTGGAAAGAAATGTGGTGTTTGACGTCACGAATTTGGCGTCAAAATTATGCATCTCATAAATTTGTACACCTGCAGTTATTTTTTGCATTAAATATTCTCATTTTCACAGAATATAGTTGCCGTCTTTTCAATTTTACTTGAGAGAGTAAAATGATATTGCCAACAGTGGATGATCTATTGACCAATTTAATCACACTGGGCCCGTAATTTTCTCTCTTTTCTATGTTTGCTAAATATGTTAGTACTTTCTTTCATTCCATCACAGTGCAGTGTGATGCTATTATACACTACAACATGTTCGCAGTTTTGCGTATTCCTTGTATCTTTTCTTTTGATTTTGATTAAAATTGCTCTCTTGAATATATCTGGCTAAGTAAAACATTTGTTTTGTCCCAATAAAGATTGAACATTTGCCTCATAGTAAACTGCTTAGGTATTCTCCATAGGCAGGCACTTAAGCGGACAACAAGTAAGCGCTAAAAAGGAAACAAAAATAACAACAATAGATCCCCCGGAACATGTCCTCATTTATCTTAATAAACCTAAACTTATCTTGACTCGTTTTGTAACATTTTCCTCAAATCAATTAATTATTTATCGCTTAAATTCTCCTCCACTTGTCATTATGTCATTGTTTACTCAGAGCCGCAGGCAGGCAAGGCATTCCGGCTGAGAAGAAAACCATTTTCAACTTTATCAATTCTCAATTGAGCAGCGGCAGCCTTTTCTCCGCTGACCCCAATGATGGTGTAAGCTTAACTTTTCTTACCATTTTCCTTTCACTTTGGTGGCGTGGTTTTTTTGTTCTTTCCTTTTTTTTTTCCTTTCTTGTCTGTATTTTTTCTTCGCTTTTTCTTTGGGCTCTTCCTTGTAGGTATTTTCTTTTCGCAACAATTGAAATCCCCAATTGACAAAAAGAAAACCAATTTACCAGACAACGACGACATCTTGGAACATACGCTAGATAAATTCATCAGGTGAATAATACCAAAGGATACATTTTGCAGGCATACCGCATCGTATCGCACCGCATCGCATCGCATCAATACCACCCCAAGAACGGCCTTCGTGTTGGATCAAACGACAACTGAATTTGCCATGTTAAAGTTTATAACGACAGGGCCGATTCATTCATTCAGTCGAGGGCATACACAGACTCGAATAAAGAAATCGAGTACATTTATAAGGATAACTACACCATCAAGGCCTTTACCACGAGCCAGCCAGCCAGTCAGCCAGCCAGCCAGGAACAACGACATCCACAACAACAACAACTTGAAGCATCCTAAAGAAAAATATGTACGAATTGCTCAAAAGTTCGTTTGTGGCAATATGTCTTCAGGGCGGCACACATTCCTGAGTAGACTCGTGTTATTTATTTAGTTTTACTTTGCCATTGGTATTTCTTCAATTAATGTCAATTCGTTTTTAAGATAGATATCGATAGGCAACAGCAACAGCAGCAGCAGCAACAGCACATCCTTACTTTATCCACCGTCATTTGGAGAAAAGGCAATAGAGTGTTTCTACACTTATATATGTGTGTGTGTGTGTGTGTGTTTGTGTGGTAAATGCTGCTATATAGCGGTGTGGCACTGCAATACAAAAGATGTGAAGGGGCATTCCTCAATTCAAGCGAAGGGGGGGTGGGGGGAACTTATGGTATGGCAGAGCATTGGAGTACATCATTGGGACTCAGTGTCGACATCTTCTTTTATCGTATCTTAGCCACAAGGGCAAGTACCTATAGAGTGGTTGTACACAACTAGTATTGAGAAAATAATACCCCAGACTCTGCATGTGCGGCATGTGGCCATTTGCAATATTTTTCACTCATGCATATTAAGCAAATGTTGTGGTTTAGGCGGCATAAAGCCAGAATATTAAGTGTATTTACTTGCGAAGTATTTAAAAGGCCACTCACTTGACTGGGGAGGGGCCCAAAATCAGTGATGAATGAGGTTTTTTTTTTTTGGAAAAATTAAATATGAACATGTTAGAAGTTAGGATGAGTCTAGTAAATCAAAAGACTGGTGCAAATGACAGAAAGCCTCAAGCCAATTAAGTATTTACTAGGCAGGCTGTAGGCCTACTAGTGGGATTTTATTTCGGCCTATTCACCAAAAGCCACCACTAGATGAAGTCCATATAAACATTTGAATACGGACATGATTTTTGAAAATATTTTTTCCTAAATTTCTCGAGGTGGCACGATGAAAACATGTGATGACCTTCTTTAAATTTCTAATAATTCAAGTAAATCTGAGCCTATGGTTGATAAAGTCACCATAAATAAGCCTATGCTTGGAGATTTTGAAGCTTTAAATGGAATACTGTCCTTACTACAAAAATACACAAAAATTCAACAAATGAACCAAAATGCGTTCCATAGAGTGCTGGGAATACAAAATTGTTATTAAGAGAGGCAGGGAAATTGCCATAATGCTAATGTCTCATTTCATACCAAATTGAAGTTTGTTAAGGGATTTTTTTTTCGTTTGTTACTAGCAGTGGTTTTGACATTTTCTTTTGTTGCGGTTTTCACGCCATAAATTACCTGTACATTTCGTTTTTATTTTTGCCATCGTCTTCATTTCAAGTGTGTACATATTACTGTGGTATGACACACACACACACACACACACACACATATTAATTTATTTTTGTTGTCATTTGGCTTGGGGCCCGAGAAATACTCATGCGGTATTAGAATATGTAAATGTGTTCGGTACATTTGACAGTAATGGAAATGTGTGTCATTACTTTTAATTAAAGCAATGACATTTCGTAAGATGGAAAAAGGGTTTCAACGGGGATGCGTGTATGACAAGCGAATGCCTGTGTGTGTATGTGTGTGTGTTTTTGTACATTCTATTATAGTACATATAAAGGGGGTAGAAGAAAATGAAATGTACATATATGCACCAAATCGCACTTTAAGAAAGTCCATCAAGTATTTCCAACGGTGTCGTACAAGCTCAACATGAGGGAACAAGTAATGAAAGCAATTGTCACTGCAGTTTCAAATCACCCTCTAATTTTCATACAAAAATTTCATCTTTTCATGGGTTAAAATTTGACTTAAATTTGCAGCATTTCATAAATGTATTTCTGTATGCAGTGTTACCATATTTACAGATTTTTTAAGCTCTGTCAGATTTTAAAATTTTTTTCCACAAACTACCAATTTTTTTATAAATTTAATAGATTTTCTGATAAAAAAAAACTATCTTCTATTCGAGTCTGGAGCCACTGTGATGCGTATTTATAATTTCACATGATCAGGATACATCATTCCTTACTAACACGTATTCACAGGTTTGATGCGTACCTGTTAGAGTTATTGATGAACCGATAGTCGGCAGATACGGTCCAACTAGGCAACAGCAGGCATGAGTTTTTCCTATCTGCTGCTTAGCGTTCAATAAAGAAGTACAGTAACCACTGGTCGCAGCCACCTCCTTTGTTGTATTAGTCGTAGTAAGCGAGATGAGATCCAGCAACTTTAGGTGTTCTCCACCGCAAAGGGATCTCACATTACTGTCACTAATTTAATCACTGTTCCAATGGCTCTCCGCACATCAGCCACAGATTCGTGCCGACACTAAAGAATCACTTTTCATCACGCCTCCCAATTTGACCGACCCGAGAATGTGGCATGGCGTGGCGGCTTACATTTCAATAAGACAAAAATCCACTAAATTGATACATTTCAAACGAGAAGAAAGCAAAGACGGAACCAAGACAAGACGTGTAAATAGAAGTAGTGAGAGCGAGAGAGAGAGAGAGAGAGTGAAAAAAAAACAAATTAAAGGATAAAATTCCATCTTCTGTGCAGCAATTCGAAAATGCTGTCAAAGAATGAAAATCTATCAAAAGACTATAATCGGGGGCCAAAGAAAAACAGGCAAAGAAATACAATAAAAATACCATAATAATCAAGTGTTGTAAATGTGTGTGTGTGTGTGTGTGTGTGCGAAATTTCGCCACCATCGATTGGTATTGTTTCTTCGGTCTTCCTTTTGTCACTTGCTGGTTTGCTTTTTATATATGTGTGTGTGTGTGTGTGTGTGTGTGTGTGTTTGTGTGTGTGTGTGTGTGTGTGTATGTCCAACAAAGATTCCAACCCAAATTCCTACTTGACCTTTTCTCAATCAATTATGAATGCGATTTATGTGTATTGAGACATTGAAACAGTTGAAGATCGAAGGAAGCTCAGCAGTTGCCTGCCCGCCTGCCTGGCCTGAAATAATATTTCAACAACCTCACAAAGAAAAGGGGTGATTGGAAGAAAATTAAAAAGATATTCGAGGGTGTTGGCTGCTTTTTTTTTTTTGTGCTTGCCTTATTATTGCTAAAGATTATACAATCAACTTTTGGAAGTGTGCCACAAATGGTAATGAAGTGTGCGAACAGACATTGTGGACGGAATTCTCACGTAGTAAAAATCCAATAAAATAATAGACAATTGCAGATAAGAAGGCTTATATTCATAGCGGAAAAGCTGGTAATAAAAATAGAGAGAACTGATATATTTGGTAATGTCCTGAGAAAAATACTTACTTACCTACTGCAACTCTCCCTTATTTGATTCAGGAAGAGGTTTACTTTTGATAAAGAAAACTTTTCATATCTCTATGGAAGACTTAAGGATCAAATTACTGCTCAAGTCTTGGAAATTATTTTTATACCAATCTTGCATTCCGTAATGTCTGTTGACAGTATCGAGTATTGAATGTGAGAGATTGAGCTCACCTCCATCGTTTTAAACTTTTCTGTTATTTTTTTTATTGCTGTTTGTTGTTCTTGTTGTTGCCTTCATTTCCAGAGTACGACAAAGGGAAATCGTGTGAAATCAATTGTTCACAAAGTATCAATACAAATGCAAACAAACTCAAACGCATACACAAACAAACAAACAAAACCAAGTAGACAGACACGCACACAGATAAGCGGTAATCATAATGTTAATATGATTTGTTTGTGTGCGTTGATATGTGTACATTTAGATGCGTATGTGTGTGTGTGTGTGTGTGTTTAAAATACAAAAAAAAACAAACACACCTTTGAGTCTTCTTCACCACTGCTTACACAAAGGAGTACACAATACACAACGTAGTAGGTGTACTCTTGTTGTGCTAAATAAATTTTGCGCTTTGTTGAAGCCATAAATTGATACATGAGATACTTTTATTTGCTCACAGGTGAGCAATGTCATTTGGCAAAAAAAAAAGTAAATAAATAAATTGAAAGGAACCAAACGAACTGATTTGCTGCTAATGGGAAAAGCTGCAAAATAAATTTATATTTAAAAAAAATAAAACGTTTATTGTGTAAACATCATTATACTTACATATACGTATGATGAGTGGGTGCTTTGGTACTTTTATGATTAGGGGAAATTTAAATACTGCTTCATATGAGTACCTGGTGACAGTGTAAAGCATTTTTAAAACATTGAAAGGAAAACAGTTTATTGAGCTTTCAAAATTCATTGTGAATTTATTAAGGGTATTTTTCTAGAGAGAGACGAAACGATCGCTCTTTAACACACTGCAAAGGAAAGGAAAACTGTGAATCTGTGAATTATTTAGCACCAAAGAAGGTAAACAATGGGGTTTGAAATTGAAAACAAATTACATGTTTTGATTGAAAAGATATTATTGGAATATATTCTATCTGCCAATTGTTAACCATGGCGTATGAGTGATTTTTCTCAATTTTATTCTTAAAACGTATTGATTGATCTAGAAAAACACTATAATTTTATTAATAATTACAGACTAGATACGGGAGACTCTTTTGGGTGCAGCCCATAGTTGGATTTTTTCTAACGTTGCTATACATGACGCATGAGTAACAATCAATACAAAATATTTTTATTCCAAAGAAATTCAAATGACTTGATGACGAGGCATGAATATTTATACTCTATACACTAAAGTCCAAAGGGTCAACTGCTTTTGTCATATCGTTAGAAAAGCCACGCCAACCTCGCATACAAAATGGCCTCCAAAATGTAGCTATCTTCGTATATCTTGTGAAATACTGAACCGATTTGGAAGCCGTTTTCTCTATTTGGTTGCAAATTCTATCGGGAACGAAATGGGAATAGAATTGGACCGGAACAAACTGGATTTGGAACATTTGAAAATAGATCGAGAATGAAGTTAAAATGAAAATTATCAGAAATTATAGAAAAACTATCGATAAATATCGATAAATTGTTAATTAATCGAAAAAATATCGAAAAATTATCGATTAATCGAAAAATTATTGATTAATCGAAATGTTATCGAAAAAATTATCGATTAATCGAAAAATTACTAGTCGAAAAAATATTGAAAAATTATAGATTAATCGATAACTAGTTAAAAAAATATCAATTAAATTATCAAAAAAATGGTTCTAGGAAGGTGTCGACTTGCATGTGGAGGATATTTTAGTTTCGGCCAGACCGAAGATTATTCTCTTACTAGTTTGTGTTAACCCTTCCATCAGAATTGGTTTGGCGACTTTCTTGGTGTCATTATTAAAGAATTGACAATATGCCGCCAGGCAATCCTTAGTTTGACAATTCACCACTTTTTTTCAAGATATTTTTGAGGTAAATTTAATTATATTTGAGAAAAAAAGTAATTTTCGATATCTTTTGAATGGTAAGTCAGTGCTGATCCTGAACTGCCTTTTGGTTAACCCAGATCATGCTGGCTTTTTGGCAGTGTAAAAAACATTTTATTATATCAAACAATAATTCTTGTACATTTCTTAAAAAATTATAAAAATATATGCGATTGTGCGCAACATTAATAATGTTTGTAATTTAACGGTTTCCAGGAATTTTCCAATTAAATTGTTTTCACTCATACCCACGAACTTTCACACACACACACACACAAAGTGCGAGGCAAACATAAGGAAAAAATGCGAAAAATTTCGCAAAATAATTGAAATAGAAATCGCTGTAAATTTTCCTAGGAAAATAATAAATTTTCATAAAATGCTCACGCGCGCAACGACGCAATAGAGAAATGGCAAAGCAAACGACGATAGAACGGAAGTAGCAGATTCGCAAATGAAACTGGCACCAATTGTCGCTCGAACGGTAGCTTTAGCGGTCGAAAGGGTTTGACCAAGCCTCAAAAAGCGTCGTCCCCGCCTCCAGGTCCACACAATGCCGCTGCGTTTATAATAATTAATTGTGCGCAAATATATGAAACGGTCAGCAGCGACACCGAGCGACAAAAGGCAAACTGAACAGACAGCGGCGAACGCACACACCGCCACCCGGTCCTGGTGCCTGCCCGCAATCGTACACGAGTATGTTAACTGTGAGATACTGGCCTGACATGCCTTCCCCTGACCTCCGACCGGACCGTGCGATACAATTCAGCCAGCGCGAGAGCCCAGTCAAAAGGTAACTTCTGGCCGAAAGGACATTCGGTATATGAACGATATATGGCGGAGTGTAGTGTAGTGTAGTGTGATGCGGTGTGGTGTGGTATGTGTGAGCAAGTGCCCTTTTTGTTATTGCCATTTTTTTGTCGTGTCGTTGGAACCATTTTATAATTTCTGTTGTTGCTGTGGTGTATATGCATATACTACAGTATAGCGCACCAGCCCACAAGAGTACACAAACGAAAAAGTACCGCTAGCAGCGAACACTTGAAACTGCATCAATAGCATACGCTGCTGCCCTGAATAGGAGCGCAGCATGATAGTACGTAAACCAACGTTTGTTTGCTTTTGTCACTTTTCCCTTCGCTTGCATTTCTGTCAGCGCGAGGCAGAATGAAATTTGAATCCTGGCTTTGGCAATAAATGCGATCGGCCAATGCCCTTCTGGCAGCGGTAATAAAATATTGATTCAGAAAGTAGAAATGATTTTTGTATTATAGAATTGTAGATGTAAGCATATTTTTTAGGAATTGAATGTAGTTGAAAGTAAATTGAAAAGAAATTGAAAGGGTCGCCAGGGTATAAAAGCCATGGCGATTCAGAAATAAAGCAGAGATACTTTTTGGCTTTCAAACCGAAAACTTCTTTCATTTTGACTAATTGCGGCGACTTCGCCAAGCATAACTGTCAGCGGAGGACCGCTTTAAACATCCAAACAATAGAATAGGGACTACTGACTAAAACAGATAATACTTAAATATTATATGGCGATCCTGCCAATTTCCAACCTTGGAATTGTTCTTTTGACAAACCGAAATTCAAATTGCGCTATGAGAATAAATACAGGCAGAATTTCATGTAACCAAATACATTTCCTCCAAGGAACTGATTTCGAGTATCGACAATGATCGCATACAACTTGAGTCTGCTAAGCATAACTTTTAATTTGATAAATTCGACAACTATCGTTCAAAGCTGCACCGGTTGCATGATAAAACCCGTCGTCATCGCCAAACATTGCGCCTTCTCCAATCCTTCGCTACCGAAAGTCCACCATTGGCATACTTCATGAAATTTCAGAGGCCTATTTAATCAATCTATTTGCGGACACCAATTTGTGCGCCATTCATCCATAGTAATAGACAACAACCAAGCAAACAAAAGACAAAAGGAAGCAGAATGGGAAAGCAACAAAGCAAGCCGCAGCTACAGGAGACTGTAATAAATAATAACAATTCGGAGACGATGACATCAACAGCAATCCCGGAGTACGCGATAACGCTGATTATAATAATTATTCTTTTAATAGTAGCTTATAAAATTAATAAATATTTCAAAACTTACGTACATAAGCATAACGTTAGTAGGCCTTATGCCACAAACGTATAATTAAATAAAAATTATTTTTCTTTTAAATAAACCACAATATAAATGGAGAAATTAGTTCAGGAAATAGATAGGATTTCAAGTAATCTAAAAAAGAGTTCAAAAAGAGGTTACAAAGAAGCAACATTGCTGTCAAAATTGGTAGAAATAAATGAAATAAAAAATCAATTCGACCTTTTAGCTAGCGAAAACGAACAGGACGAAAAAGTAATTTCCCTAAAAATAGAATTCAACTCTTCTTACAAAAATTTAAAAAAACTAATAAATGAACAAATTGAATTAGCTAAGAGTAAAGACGACAGGGAGGAACCAGAAGAAGAAAAAGACGAACTTTTCGAGCTTTTAGAAGTTTTAGATCAAGGTACATCAAGTATATATTCGAAAATGTCTGCATTTAATATGGAAACTGCCATAAAGGCGATCCCTTTGTTTGATGGCAACAAGAAGGAGCTTGAGGCGTTTTTGAAAATTGTTCAAATCATGAATAGCACTTTGTCAACTGAAGCAAGAGAACAACTTATAGATTTCGTTTACTACGTGAAATGCAGTGCATCTGTTAGGACAACCTTGGGCGCGGTATCGGTACCAAAAGATTTTGAGACGCTTAAGAAAAGGCTGTCGGAGGCGTATAAGAAAATTGTGACTATACAGCAGTTACACACTTCTTTGTCTGGCTTGACACAGAGAAGATTGTCAATTACTAACTTTAAGGATAAGTTGTTAGGACTTATTAATGACTTAAATGAATTGCAAATAAGTAATATAGGGGTGAACGCAACGGAAGCTCAGCGATTAACGATAGTGAGTTCAAATGATGAGTATGCACTATCAGTTTTTAAAAATGGGTTAGACGAAAATTATAAACAAACAATTTTCGCGGCACAACCAGATTCTTTAATTAAGGCTATAAACTTATCATTGGAATTAGAACAGAGCAGGCAAACTGAGCCGGTCTTGATTTTGAATAGGAACAACAACAATTTCAATAATAACAACAATTTTAGGAACAATAACAATGGTTACAGAAACAATAATAATTTTAGGAATTATAATAACAACAACCATTTCAATAACAACAATAATTTAGGGAACAATAACAATGGTTACAGAAACTATAACAACTTTAGAAATTACAATAATAACAATACTTTCAGAAATAATAACAATTTTAGAGGCAACAACTACAGAAATTATAACAATCAAAATAGGAATCAAAACGATAGTTACAATAGAAACCAAAACGATAACAGAAACCGGGGTAACGCAAGGGTGAATGTATTAAGCAACCAGGGAAACGAAGTCAACCCGGGGGACAGTCAGCAAGGACCTTCGGGGGAAAAACAATAAAAAACAGAATTTTTAAAATCTCGGATAATTTGACCAATTATGTCACACTAAAATGTGTTCAATTTGGTCGTACGCGTACATTTTTAATAGACACAGGAGCAGATATATCCATCTGCAAAACATCATCTGAGATAGATTTGAATATTAATAGTAATAACAAATGTAAACTGACAGGCATTACTAAAGATGAAATATCTTCGTTGGGTTCTGTGAATTTATCATTATGTTTTGGGAAAGATAGAGCGCACCATGAATTCCATCTGGTGGAAGAGGATTTTCCAATTTTAACTGACGGAATTTTAGGTAGGGATTTTCTAATTCGATTCATGTGTAAAATTGATTATGAGACTTTTACGATGTCGGTAATGTTTATTGAAGATGAATATATAGTCCCAGTGGCTATTAAAATTCCTACACAAAATTGCTATATAATTCCACGTCGGTCTGAAATGATTGTGCCCATAAAGTTGCATTTGGAGGAGGATAGTGTTATTCTGAACCAAGAATTGGCAGAGGGGGTGTTTTTGGCAAATTCTATAGCACCAGCTAAGGGCGTCTGTCACGTAAAAGTAATTAATGTAAATGATAACGAAGTTACACTGAAAGAAATTTTACCTAAAACAGAATGTTTGAGTGAATATAAAATTTTGAGATATAACGAAAAAGTTAAGGGAACCCATGATGAAGAACGTTTTAAGAATTTATTAGCAGAGCTGAAATTAGAAGACTTGGATGTGCAATCTGCAAAAGAATTAGAAACGATTGTTAGAAATTATCAATACGTATTCCATCTTGAAGGTGAAAATTTGTCTGTTAATAATTTTTATACTCAGAATTTGAGGTTGGATGATGATACTCCTGTATATATTAAAAATTATAGACTACCACATTCACAGAATGAGGAAATTGACAAACAAGTAAAGAAATTAATTGACGAGGATTTGATAGAGCCATCTGTTAGTGCGTACAATTCACCACTGTTAATAGTACCAAAAAAGAGTGAGGATGGTGAGAAGAAATGGAGGCTAGTTGTTGATTACAGACAGTTAAATAAGAAACTAATTAACGATAAATTTCCGTTGACAAGGTTGGAAGACGTTTTGGACCAATTAGGTAGAGCGAAGTATTTTTCCACTTTGGACATGACTAGTTCCTTTCATCAGATTGGTCTAGATGAAGAATCAAGACCACTGACGGCGTTTTCAGCGTCGAGGGGGCATTTCCAATTTAAAAGATTACCATTTGGGTTGAAAATATCTTCCAATAGCTTTCAACGCATGTTAACTATTGCATTGAGTGGCTTGAGCTCAGGCGCATTTTTGTACGTTGATGATATCATCATTTTTGGGTGTAGTTTGCAACACCACAATAATAATTTGGTAAAGGTTTTTGACAGACTGAGTAAATACAACCTGAAGTTGAATCCAAAAAAATGTTGTTTTTTGAAACCAGAAGTCATTTACCTTGGTCACCAGATTACTAGTAAGGGTGTAAAAACCGATCCGAATAAACATAAAACGATACACTCGTATCCTGTACCCAAGAATGCTGATGATGTACGTAGATTCGTCGCTTTCTGCAATTATTACAGAAAGTTCATACAAAATTTCGCGGAAATAGCAAAATGCTTAAATAACCTCCTTAAGAAAAAACAACCCTTTATTTGGACAGATGATTGTCAATTAGCTTTTGAAGTTTTGAAAGAAAAATTAATAAACCCACCAATTTTAAAATATCCTGACTTTGACAAACCGTTTGTGTTGACAACAGACGCATCTGATTATGCGTTAGGTGCTGTACTTTCTCAAGGAGAAATCGGAGAAGATTTACCAATTTCATATGCCAGCAAATCTTTGAATAAGCATGAATTAAATAAGCCAGTTATTGAAAAGGAACTTTTGGCGATACATTGGGGGATTAATTTCTTTAGACCATATTTATTTGGACGCAAATTTATTGTGGTTACTGATCACCGACCATTAGTTTCTTTATTCTCGCACAAGAATCCATCTTCAAAGCTGACGAGAATACGAGTAGATCTGTCTGACTATGATTATGAAATTGTTTACAAACAGGGAAAGATCAATACAAACGCTGACGCATTGTCAAGGATAAAAATAGACTCAGATTTGTTAAGAACAATGATTCCGAAAACGGAAGATAAGTCCGCGAAGAAAACATTAATAATGACAAGGGGCATGACTGCAAAGGCTGTTGCAGAGAAAAACGTTGATATAGAGAAAAGTAGCTCTCGATCGGAGTCTGTACAGTGCACGGTACAACTTCATTGTTGGGACTGCACGTCCATTTCTGACGTTAAAAATGTGAAAAAGTTGAAATTTATTATAGAGAGCGATTTGAATATTAGGGGTCCCCAAAGAATTGAAATATTAAATAATTTAATACTGGTACGATGTAGTGATAATCTGAACAAATTCGATTTGTCTTTAGAGAAGCTATCATCGAGGATGAATACAGTAAATATTAAAGAGCTAGCGCTAGACGAAAATGACATGATATTTCGGTATATGTCAAAGGAAAAGTTTAAGAATTTATATAATGTGTTGCAACACGATAGATTAAAGAATAAACGCTCAGGAGTCAAGATATTAATATATAAAAGTCCCCAAAGAATAGAAGATGAAGTAATAAAAAATAAATTGATAGAAGAATATCACAATTCGCCTTGCGGAGGGCATTTCGGAATCAGAAAAACCATTTTAAAACTAAAACAAAGATTTGTTTGGAAGAATATGAGCAGAATGGTAAAAAATTTTGTGTCAAGTTGCACAAAGTGTGCGTTAAATAAACAAATAAGACATACAAAGGAACAGTTGATAGTCACAAAGACGCCAAGCACAAGTTTTGAAATCGTTCAAATTGATACTGTGGGACCATTGAGAATTTCTAATGGTTATCGCTATATTTTGACAGCCCAATGTGAATTAACAAAATTCGTTCTGGCATTTCCCATGGAAACCAAAGATGCAGACACTGTAGCACACACTCTCGTAAATCAATTTATTCTCAAGTACGGTTGTTTTAAAGTGCTAAAGTCCGACAAAGGAACCGAATTTGTAAATGAGCTCATGGGCAACATTTGTAAACATTTAAAAATGCAACAAGTATTTTCGGCACCATATCATCATGAAACTATCGGTGGTGTAGAAAGAAACCACAGGGTACTTAACGAATATATGCTTGCATTTGCCGATGACCAAGAATGGGACAAGTGGGTTTCATTTTACACTTTCGCGTATAACACTACTCCAAATGTTGATACGGAGTACACGCCGTTTGAATTAGTTTTTGGTAAATTACCGTATTTGCCGAGTGATGACATTATGAAAAGTCAGCCTGTGTATAACATGGAAAATTACGCGAATGAAGTTAGTTTCAGGCTGAAGGCATCTATAGAAAAGGCAAAAGAAATCATTAATAGAGTTAAATTGAAAAGAAGAAATGACAGCGAAACAAAAATAAATCCATTAGTCGTAGATGTAGGAGATTTAGTTATAGTAAAGTTAGGTGGTAGAAGGAAAAACCAGAGTCCTTACCATGGACCTTATAAAGTAGTAGAAGTAGATGGGGTAAATTGCCTTGTAGAGATTAAGGGACATATTAAGAAACTTCATAAAAATAACTTGAAAAAATATATCGTAGAAACATAGACTTATATATCCATGTATTAATTATTAAATTTTTTTTTATTTTAAAGACTATATTTAACAATATTCAATTTTTAACATTATATATATAATTTTTAAACCAAATATTATATATCATTATTTTTACAATACTTTTAATTATTCCTAGATGATCATTTTAACTGAATTGATGTTATTAAAATTAAGATTTCAAATTTGTAATATTTTTAAGGAATTCATTTATTCTTAAAATCAATTTTGTTAATTTTAATTAAATTAGTGTAAACATTTACATTATATATTTTTAAATTTCTTATCATATCAATTAATTCAATCATACTAATATTTTATTTTATAACTTTTCTTATTTTTTTTTTTTGAAAATTATTTCTACACAACTAAAATTTCATTTTTCGTTTTTCCAAATAATTTTCATCTAAAGGGTAAGGGTGTGGTGTATATGCATATACTACAGTATAGCGCACCAGCCCACAAGAGTACACAAACGAAAAAGTACCGCTAGCAGCGAACACTTGAAACTGCATCAATAGCATACGCTGCTGCCCTGAATAGGAGCGCAGCATGATAGTACGTAAACCAACGTTTGTTTGCTTTTGTCACTTTTCCCTTCGCTTGCATTTCTGTCAGCGCGAGGCAGAATGAAATTTGAATCCTGGCTTTGGCAATAAATGCGATCGGCCAATGCCCTTCTGGCAGCGGTAATAAAATATTGATTCAGAAAGTAGAAATGATTTTTGTATTATAGAATTGTAGATGTAAGCATATTTTTTAGGAATTGAATGTAGTTGAAAGTAAATTGAAAAGAAATTGAAAGGGTCGCCAGGGTATAAAAGCCATGGCGATTCAGAAATAAAGCAGAGATACTTTTTGGCTTTCAAACCGAAAACTTCTTTCATTTTGACTAATTGCGGCGACTTCGCCAAGCATAACTGTCAGCGGAGGACCGCTTTAAACATCCAAACAATAGAATAGGGACTACTGACTAAAACAGATAATACTTAAATATTATATTGCTGTTGTTGTTGGTGTTGTTTGTTTTACTTTTTAAACTCAATGTCGCCACATTTATGGAGTCGGTTTCCTTTTGGGTGCGCAAAACCAACAAATTGCAACATTTATTTCCAAGATGAATGGCTTGACAATTTATATGTGAGCCTCTTTGTCTTGCGAAGCGATGCGGTTCCATTACGAGTGAAATTAAAAATGAAACGGAGCAACAAAAAAAAAATGGGAAAACACCAACGAAAAAAAGAAAGAAAGGAAATAAACTGTGAAATAAAATAAACGAGGGACACACGAAAAAATGCACAATTAAAAGAGATAAAGTAGACGGAAGTGACTTTAATGGCTACCGTCACATATTTAAGATATAACGCGAGGCGATATAACACGACATGCGGCCACATTTGCAACTGCGAAGTGAATTTGTCCTCCGGCAATTCAAATTAAAACTTATCAAAACTCTGCGAGCATTTCGTAGTCATTTACTTCGGTTTTGTTGAATTATGTCTTGTGTTGTGCCTTAAATGGCTCAGTGTGATATAGACTTTTTACACATTACAGATAATCAAACCAAAAGAGTTCAGTAATAGAAATAAATATTTGGGGGGAAAAAATTAAATAAAAACATGATTCAAAACGAAAAGAATGGAACGACATAATGTATTATTGGCAGCCGACACAGAGTGCCTCAAATGATGCTGGGTGTTGCTTGAAATTCTCATGTTAAGAGAAATGTTATAGGGTTCCATGATATCTCCATTTGTTTGGAAACTTTGGTTAAGACTGAACTGTTAATGACTTGAGACGGTTATGTTGACGATTTGCGACTGCCCCGTTTACTCTGTAATATCAACACTGCTTCGAACATTCTTTCTTATGAGGGCTTGTGTTGCTGTTGTTTAAGTAACGCAATAAGTATAACCATGCAATTTTGGATTTTTTTTCTCAGTGTACCTACCATTTTTATACCCCCACACACACTGTGGCAGGGTATACTCACTTTGTCACAACGTTTGTAACGCCCATAAGGATGCGTGTCCGGTATGGAAAAGTATATATATTCTTGATCAGCATCACCTCCTGAGTCGATTTAGCGGTGTCCGTCTGTCTGTCATACACCGAAAAAAAGGTAAAAATTTTTCAATTCTTTTTTATTGTTGTATTCGATTGGAAATGTTTAGAAACGTATTTTTGACATGGTCCGAGGTTCCGAAGCCACATATATAAGGGTCTAAATGGGGTCTTGAGACCAATTTTTTTTTTGGTGGATTTGATTGGAAATTTTTAGAAATGGATTTTGGACATGGACCGGGCTCCAAAACCACCTATAATTGGCTCAAAAAAGGGTCTTGAGACCACATTTTTTTATGTTCGATGTACTTCTTCCTACAGTGTGGGGGTATTTCAGTTTCGGTATAGCCGAAGATAGTCCACTCTCTAGTTTTTGTAAAACTTCAGAAATTCTGAACCGATTTGGTTGGAAATGATGTCAGAAACTGAATGAAAATGGAACTGGAACGAAATTGAAATGGACCGGAACAAAATTAAATTAGAACAAGCTGAAAATGGAAATTATCGAAAAATTTACCAACGTAAATTACCGGAAAATGGCTTAGATCAGACCAAGGATAACTCTCATACTAAGTTTTTGATCATTTTCAAATCCACTGCATTCCCTTTCCATATGGAAATTTTGTTTCATTTCTACTTTGTTCCGGTCCATTTCCATTTTGTTCTAAATCCATTCCACTCCGTTCCATTTCTAAATTTGTACCAATTTTATTATTTTTTTGGGTCCATTTTCATTTTGTTTCTGTTTTATTCCCATTATGTTTTTATCATAATTTCCAACCAATCACTTTTCGTGTGCATTTTGTATGGGCGATAGGCAAGGTTCTCCTCCTAGTCTACCTCTTAATAAGAAGAAAAATACAGGAAACATTTGGAATCGAAAGCTCAAATACTGCAGTTATCGGGAAATGACAGACAGACATCACGAGATCGATCCAAAAATATATATTTCTACATATATCTGCCATTCCTTCTTTTGAGCATTACAAAAAGTGTATATACCCTTGATCATTGTGTGCATAGAATAGAGTCCCACATTTAAAATTTCTCAGTTCGTTTCAAATATTTCTTGAATCGTCTTTAAAAATCCAACTTGATTAGGAAATTTTCAGAAACCTTTTTCTTATACAAAAAAACACCTTAGAACTTTCCAGATATAATCAAATTCAATGCCAGGCACTACCATTAATTACACAAGACAGGATAAAAGTTGATATATTTGCATGTAATGAATACGGCAATGGCATTCCCACAGTAGATACTATATACATATATATGTATTGTATATCCTTCGTGCAATTATGTGAATGGGGAAATGAAATATCAAACCGAAATTGCACTAAATTACGAACATTTCAAAATTTTGCCGAAACAACAGTGGCAAATGTTTTTGAAATTTCCACAAAAGTGATAAGAGTGAACAAATGTTTTCTGCACGGCACCGCACACACACACACAAACACACACACACACACAAATAAATCAAACATTTTGCAGAAACTCCTAGCAATTTGAGATTAAAGCAAATCTGTCGCTCATTAATTATGAGTCAATTTACATTTGGGGAATACGGTCGTAAGCACTCACACTCGGTGGTACGATACGAAATTGCTGTAGTTGTTGTTGTTGTTGTTGTTGTTGTCGTTGTACTAGGAGTAACAACAATAATATTATCCATTCCGAAGAGCAGCGCCAGTAAGCAAGTACAGGCCCGGTCCCAGTCGTAGTCGCAGTCATCGTCGCAGGCAACAACGGCAATGGCAACAGCAACGGGCATCAGCAGGAGGCGCAAATGCTTAAAACTCCAATTCGATTAGGAAATTTTGAATTATTGGCCAAAAAACGAAAATTCTACTTAAGCACCACGAGGCTAAAAACAGAAATTTATATGTACGCTTGTGTGGGGATGCATGAGTGTGTGTGTGTGTGTTTGTGTGTGAATCTGTTTGTTTGAGTATTCGAACAAGATTGCAATTTGTGTATGACCGAGTGTGTCTGTAGAAGGCATCAGTGTATCCCAGTAGAAGTTTAAATACTACCACTACAAATACAACAGCAAAACGATTGTGTGTATGTGTGTGTGTGTGCGTACAAATTTATTTGCAAATTGCCAAGGAATAAACACAAACGCAAAATGAAATCATATGATTTTAAAATTTTCGCATTTCATACGACACACAACGACTGGGGAGCTGTGGAGGATATTGGGTGGTAGCAGGCATCAGGCAGCCGGCTGCCTCGGGCGGGTCGAGAACAATAGTTTATAATGTTCAGCAGAAATACGACACTCGAAAGTGATGTTCGTTCCTTTAGTTTTACTGCGTCACACACCGTACAGCATAGCGTCGAAGATGCGCCATGGTGCAATTTGTTTTGAAATGCATTTGCCAAAGCCTCGATGGAACTGCAACTGGCGGCGCACAAAAGCCTCAAATGCTACTCGTACTACCCCCCTTTGAGTTGTGTCTTAATTTTGAGAGGAGACTCTGACTCACACACACGCACACACACAAACATAGCAAAGGCTGGGATACAAAAAAAATATATACCCAAAACACCATCATCAGCAATTTACCCAAAAAAAAAGAGAAGGAAAAAAAGAAGAAGAAGAACGAAAACGAAACACAACGAAACTCTACTCTGACACAAAAGTCTTGAGTTTTGGAATTATTTGAATTTCGAAATTGCTTTGTGACCCGCTCGCATACGAATTCTTGTGTTCTGGTAGGTCCCTTTAGTGCTTTAAATTATAGAAATTCTACTTACTACTTACAACGTTTAATTTGATTCTGTGCGAAGTGTGGTTCTTACAATGGTTGTTGTAATTTGTAACTCGTTGTTGCTATTGCTATTGCTGCTGCTCGTATATAATCTATTTCGTTAAGTAAGTTGTATGTGTATTTCGCAAGGACATGTATGTATGTAATCTGTTCTTTTTTTTTTCTGTGCGAACTTTCCACAATGAATGGTTGACATTTTCATAATAAATGTATTCAAATGAATTTGGGTTAATTTGAAAATATTTGTAGATAAAATTTATACAATTTTGGCAATAATTTATTTCCACAAATATGTATACACAATTTATGGCACCGCCTAGTATACCACCTTTGCCGTTTGGCCCCCTTCACTCTACTAAATTTTTTTTTCTTTATTAGTTTTCCTCTTTTTTTTTTTTGACAAATGAAAGTAATCAAGTATTTAAATTGTTTATAGTCATAGTTCTGTGCTGCTCTCTGTGGGATTTATTTCACAATTTTGCCAATATTTCACATAATCTCTAAAGAATTTCTTGTGTACTTAGAAATTGACAAACAGGAATTTGGTTGCTTTTAATTAACAGGCAATTGGCAAAATCAAATACGAGTAGGAGATATGGCAAATGGAAAATTATTATTTATCGTTTAGGTTTTGCTTTGATATAAATAATGGATATAGAATTACTTTTGTGGAGCTGCAATTAGGTAGTTTGATTGTTGGTAAGATGGGAATGATTGCTAAGTGTATCCTTTTGAATCCATTCCTCAATAACAATAATGAAATTCCACTTTTTCACACAGACAAGAAGTTTTCCCAGTGGAATGCCAAAATTACCTATCAAATACAAATACCCTAGTAATGGTGTTATGGATATTTGCCACGTTAAAGTTTAGTAGTTCAATATCTAAACAACATACTTCAGAACTTCACTTACGTCAAGCATCAGCTGCACATTCCGTTAGATACTGTAGTGAATCGAAATGCTTTAGGCTTCTGCGAACAAAATACTTTAGAAAACCATGTATATAGGTTATCACAAATCAGGAATTACCTAGTGGAAGCAGGATTTTATTCCAGTGCAGAGAGACTAAATTCAACACTACTTACCTTGTACTTACCTTGTTTCAGACCGCATCACAATTAAATCAAATAATTACAATCAAATGGAAACTTGAAATCCTTCATTCCATATTCTTCATATTTACAGCAGAAGCATGAGATATCTACATCGAAGCATTCCCCAGGGGAATTCATCACAACAATGATACAATAAAAAAAAATTTCGATAACTGGCCATATTGGATTTGAAGGAAACCAAGCATGCTGAACCGAATGTCAGCAGACTAATATTACCCAGTGGTCAAAAGAAGGTGTCTGCAGGCATGCCAGTATGCCTCTTTAGGAGCTCGTATGCCTACCCTCCTCGCTTCCAACCTTTAAACAATAAACAGTCCTATGTCTATCGCTTCCATGCGTATGCCTGCTGGCAGGCAATATTGCATAGAAAATCCATTGACACCACCCTATCTCCCTTCTAGCGCAGGCATACCGGCATGCCTCCACTAGAAGCGAGGATGGATGTAAAATTTCTTCCCATAGCAGGCGTTATGGCATGTCTCTAGCTGAGAGAGAAATTTACTACTGGGTAATTTTGATTCACCACACCATTAATTCTACGAGGTGAAGCGTTACATAGTAGAAAAGTCATTGATTTTACATCGATCAGGTATCAATGACAATTATTATCATGAATTAAAATTCAAACTTTCACAGCATTTTCGTAATAGTGTCCCACTTCTTCATGTATGACATTCTGCTTGAAATACTTTCAGTTCATGAAACTAGTTCCCAGTTAGCGATTTCTCTCACCCCTAGGTTTCAAATTTAAAATGTCATACGCAGGAACCGGTTGTCGATTTTATGCACCACTATGCATAATATATATATATACACCGAAAGAAAAAAATTAACAGTTTCACCGTTAAAAACCATCCGACAGTCCGAAAATTGTTAAATTGACAGAGAAAACTGTTAAAATAAAAGCAAAACTGGTAATTGTAACAGTTTTCGCTGTCAATTCAACAGTTTTTCGACTGTCGGATGGTTTTTAACAGTTTTCGTAACAGTTTTTTCTCTCGGTGTAGAGACGTGTATGTTTGCGACCAGTAGACGCGAAAACTACTGCACAGATTCTCACCAAAATTTATATACGACCCATAGGTCGTGAGTCGTGTTCTAGGGAAGGTTTTGACACGTCCACTTTTACCATCCTCAAGTTAGAAAAAACTTTAGTATCACAGATCGCATGAAAATTGTCATGAACATACTATAGGACCCCAGCTATATTCTGGGCTACAAATGGAAGGGAATTGACAATGGGGTGTGCCTCAATGTACATATGATCGGAATTGGACAGCGGGGCGTGGCTACACAAATATTTCTCCAACATTTTTTATTTTTTGTTTTATATTTTTTAGATAAATTTTTAATATTCTATATTTTTTTTGATTTATAAAAATTTTAATTAAATTTACCTTTATAATTTAAAATAATAACAAAAATTTATATTTTCCCGATATTATTTCGGTGGGACTCGAAACTTCGACCTTAGAGGCAATGATGACGATCGACAGCATAGCAGATAGAGCTATCGGCAGCACTATTCCACCCAACGTCAAATTTTTATTTTCAATACGTATTCAATTTAATTTTTCAAAATTCGATTGTCTTCATTTTGTAATACAGAATACGAATATGCGGGTTGAACGAAGAGCCAAAGCAGAAAATGAATGAGCTTCGTTGAACTGGCGAGTCTCTGCATTACCTTTCATTACTTTTTGATAGTAAGCTTTGTAGAATGCAAAAAGTGGCTACATTTTTAGCGACGAGTGCACACAGCAAACAATTTATGCAATAGATCAAAATTTTGTCAATATACGGTCTACAATTTAATTTTATCAACTGAACAAATGGTTTTTTGTCAAAATGAAAAAAAAATGTTGATCAAATAGAAAAATTTGTATTCAGTTCAATGAAAATTGTTTGTTGTGTGTGGAAATTGACACTTGCCCAACTGCAGGGATTACATCAATGTCACACCACTGCATTTTTGCAATTTTTTGTGGCGAGATGACTCACCTTGCCTTGAATCGGTAGCCAGTGTTTACATTTGTCTCATTTACTTGATGCTCTAATTTTTCCTGACTCTCATTTCGTGAGTACACTAGCTAATAGCGTATATGTCAGCAAATACAAAAAAAAAACCAGCAAATTGTCATATTGGAATGAAGTAGACATTATATCAGTACCATGACCACTAAATTACCGGGTACACGAAAACTTATTTTCGGGAAACTCAATTACTATGGGACCCACCTAGTTCTCAATAGGACATGGCCTTTCAGACATCTTTCAGAGCTAATAGAATTGTTCGTTTAATTAAGTAATTATGCAAGTAATTAAACAATAAAACACCAACGGATAGTATAACATTTCAAATCACCAGTTTTAATACAAAAAATACGAATTTCTTGAAATAAATTTGAACAAATTTCCACAACTTGTCATCGAATAATTGCTGCGTCAAATTTCTTACTCCCTCCCCCAAAAGAAAACCGAACGGAAATTCTCCAATTTTCTACCTTTTACGTTTATTCTTTATTTTTTCGGTGTTCATTGCTATCGGCGAAATTTTTTATTTATTTGTTACCTTTTTGAGCGTTGCGCACCCCATCACACCCCTCTTCAGGCCTCACTCTGCCGCCATAGTGCAGCATCTTCTGCTTGTGCGATTTTCTTGGTTCAAAATACGGGCATTTGGAAAGAAAAAAAAAGAATCCGAAACGGAATTACGCTTCGGCGCCATTTCACCTTAAAGAAATTTCCGGTTTCCTTTTAGTGTTTTACAAATGTCGTCATTGTATTTTTTCAAACGATTTCATTTGAACCTCGCTTTTATCGAAGGTGGAGTAAATTACTTTTTGAAATATGAAAAGAGGAAGTTGGGGTCGACTGCAGAAACGACCAGAAGTGGAACAAAAAGCAGAAATATGGAATTTAATGTGGAAAATTGAACTGAATGCAATTAAGCTGGTCTAGTGAAACTCAAAGAAGAAAAATATTTGAAAAATTCCTTAAATACTAAAATTCATGAAGACTTTTCCTACACTAAACTATTGTGCATCGAAGTAAATTTAGAAATTACCAACTTCGCCGCCAACAAAATTCAATTTCCGCTCCTGCTATTTTGATTTGATGTGTGTACTTAGTAAGTGTATTTTGGTATGACTTTAATTAACTTAAACTAATCACCACAACCTTAAGTAGCCCACGCCCAGCCTAGCCTAGACCAATCTACACGCAACGAGAACATGAAATTATGAAAAAAAAAGTATATAAACAAAATACGACGGCGGCACTTGTGAAATTGTCCAATTAACAGTGGAGAAAACAAAAAGCGAACCCCAAGAATTTATTTTGTTTGCCTTAACAAAATGTAAATAAATGTCCTATTAAATTGACCATTTGCCTGGAACGGAACAGACGCCGGTGATTAAATTCCGCGTAAGTGAAAGTGACGGCCAAATTGCCAAGTTGCAGCTCAAACAAAAGAGCTCAAATCTTGCGAACAGTCCTGGCCGTACGTAATATGAACGGGAATTAAATGACCAAGCAACCGTGGTTATTAGTTATAATTTAAATGTTAGTTAACTGTAGCGATTTAACAAAATAAAAAAAAATCAGCCAACAGTCTACACTTGAAGAATTTTCACCTTGATGTTTTAGGCCACTCTGAATGGGTACCCATTACTTTGCATTTGGAAAAAATGTTTTAAGTCACAGTCAGCTTGACTATATTTGATTCTTTTTCCTACCAAATTACCTTATTTTTTAATCCAATTTTAACGGTAGGAGCTTCAGCAATTTTTTTATAGGATTACTATAGGCTATAATAAATGAGTAACCGGTACTCTTGGTAGGTTTTTTTTATTTTTGATAAAATTTTTTATAATTTCAAAGTCACAGTGAAGAAATAGTTACTATATGGTATATCCCGGTACCTGATTGCTCGAAGAAGGGTTTCAACGAGATAAGTTTATACATTTGATATTTTTCTAATCGATTACTTTGACTTTAAAACAAAAATTTTACTTGGTGCGACTTCTGGGCAGCCTACAGGATACAATTAGTGGGTAACCGGTAGTCAGGTTACTTGGTTTTAAAATAAATTTTTTAACATTTTTAAAGTCTGGGTGTAGGTACCCGGTTATTTGTTGAAATCACATTTTTTGTTCTTTTTGTAATCGGATTAAATATTTAACGATTAAAAGTTTGTGTGATGTCAAAGGCCATAACAAATGGGTACCCAATAGCGGCCAAAGCTGGTTACTTTTCTATTAAATATAATTTTTAACGTTTTTTAGAGGACAGTCTAGATGTAAATTCGGTGTAGTTTATACCATCTACTCTTTACAAAGGTGTCCAGTAAATAATAATTTTTTTAACCGGTTACTTTTCTTAAGGATTACATTTATAACAAGTTCAACATCAAAGCTAGTTTGATTTCTGGACATGCAATAAATGGGTATCCGGAATGCTCGAATTTTAAAGTCACGCTCCGGAATCTATGTAGTTTTTTAGGGTATCCGGTTATTTGAGTATGGAAAAAATTTACATTATTTGATTAGATAAACTAATTTTTATGGTTTTACCATGAAAAACAAAAAATGTAAAAGTGAACTGAGGAATTAATTTTTTAAAGTATTTTTTTTTATAAACATGCTTACATTTTTGTATTCTAAAAATTCGGCAAAGTCGCTTGCAAAAAAAATTCTCAAATTCAAAAGAAATTTTCTTTCAGTATGGGCCTTTCCTGAAACGAGGTCACTGCACGCAATATCAAAACCAAAGCAGCAAAAAAAATGGTTCGCACTTCCGTTACTGCATACGAAAATATGTCGGGAATGTGATTTTCTTTATTGCCGTGATTTGGCAGCAGTCTTTTGGGGCGAGGACGCTTATGTGGCAAGTGGCCGCCTGGCGAATGCCACCCCCAAACGATATGCAATTAACGATATTTACGCTGTTTTCCAAAGTGGCTCGCGTGCTAATTGTTCGAAGAAAGAAAAGTCAATGAAAATAAACGAACCAAAAAAAAAATAGCAGGAAAAAAAAGTGGGAAACCCAAATATGGGGTCAGTAACGTGTTTAAGGACAATTTACAAAAACAAAATTAAAATTTACATTTCCATGAATGGCTGAAAAGATGTTTCGTAAGGGTATGCAAATAGAAAAGTATATGGGCACCTTTGAGGTCTATGATGCCTAACTAATTACGGACAAAAGGGATGTGCAATCAAATCAAAGTGGTGGTGTGCGATGTTTGTAAATGACAAGGACCTCATAGGAATTTTTCAATGTATCCCCTTGGATGTATAAGTGCATTCCATTCATATCGAAAAATTCCAACATAGCGTAGATTATGTAACTAAAATTTGTATAAGAATGAGCCGACACCAATCACTGATTGTCAGCGTCTCTCTCTCTGTCTTTGTGGCATTGTACATCTCAAAAATGTTTAAGTAGCAACGATTGCGTACGCACACAACTTTTCGCCTAGCCAAATTGGCAGCAAACCAATAAAGTTCAATCTACCAAACTTCCACCACACACACACTCATACACCGAACCGATTATGCTGGTACGCGTTGTAAATTTTCTCCAGTAAGATAATTTTTTCTCTTCCGTTTTTATATTTTTAAAATTTTATAACCAGAGAAAAAAGTGAACGGTTTTTTCTCCTTTCTTTTAACATCGTTCATGGTTCCTCGTCGTCGTCGTCGTCGTTGTGCTAACTTGGTTTGCTTTTTTGACAAATGCAAATAAAAATTTATTACCAGCGAAGACAATGAACACCATCAATAAGTCAAGAGCAGGAATTTCATTTCATTGCCTAAGCGTAAAGTTAAGTAAGCAGCAGCACACAAACACACACATACACACAGCCACAGTTATAGCACCACACAGATACACTGTGATACGTAGAATACAAATACTGCCTGGCGCTTTTTTTTCTTTTCTCTTTTTTATGCGTTGCATCATTCGTTGGCATTTGTCATTTTGCCAAAAAGCATCGAGTAGTCGAATTGTGGTAGAGTGGCAATAGAAACTGAAACAGAAATGGAACGCTGTTAGGCGAAAAAAAAAACCCGTGAAGTAGCAAATGAAATTCTTGTTTCGCACGTCATTTAAATTCGACATTGTCAGTGGTGTAAGACAACGAAACTGCGGCAAAGCGTTTAATTTCATTTGCGGCTTTGAGCACCACGACAACGACAACTTCTACACGAGCTGGCAGTAAATGTAGCACAGGCAACAACAGCCGCCGCGAATGATAAGGAAGGCTAAATGTCAAAGTAAATGAAATAAGGCATAAGACGGATATAAACAATTTTCGTGTTAATATTAAAATCGGATTTGACAGACTTCCGATATGATTGCAATTGGCTGTGGATGCTGGTGGGAGTATGACTGGGAATTTTCAAGTAACTCAAGTGAGGGCCAGTGGAGAAAGTCAAGGGAGTGAAAGAAAAGGAAACAAAGATATGCGTTATATTTTTTCATAAGATCACAGTTTGTGTCTTTCAACTCGAAGGCAATCAAATGCACAAATTAGCCTTGTCCCTCAAAACTTCAAATGAAGCTTATAGTCAAAAGATCATAGTCAAATTCCAATTGCAATGAAAAGCCATAGGCACATCCCACCATAAACGCTTGCTAAGAAATATGCAGGCGTCAAATGTTACCCAGCGTCGAGCGTTGGTCGAAAGGTGTTGCTTTTTTGCAAAATAAAATGGCCGAACTTAGACATGTAGAGAAGCACCACTCCTTTTTAACATAGGACCGCTAATAGTATTTGCAATAAATTTTAAACAATACCGCCGTCGTGTTGCTTTGGTTGTCGGTTTATAAGATTGTATAATTGTTAATACAAAAAACTAAAGCTATACGACGGCGGCACTGTTAAAAATCAATGGTAGCAGTCCTATGTTGAAAAAAGTTTTAAGAGTAGGGAGACCACTTTATGGCCACTTTACCAGTGGTCACTTTACCATCAATCAGATTTGCAAGGGGGTCCCAATATCTCGGTTATAGGCCACTTCTTTAATTATAAGACGAAAACAAAAATGTACAAGCCAAATTGATTCTTCAAAAGTCACAGAAATAAGGAAATTTAAGAGTTTAAAAAAATGCTCCTCGCATAATTTTTCTATAAATGATTTATAATAAATCACAAAAAAAAATTTAAATCACTGAAGAAAAATTGGTATTTTTAAAATTATATTTAGGATTGACGTACTAAATTGCAATGATTTATGCACAAAGTCCTTTTGTAATTAGCTAAAAAATAAAAAAAAATAATAATTTGGAATTTTATTTTCAATTTCATGTTTTAAGTCGACTTTCCACCTTTTAAGACAAGGCAAAATTCCATACCAAAATATGCATGAGAAATGTTGAAATTAAGTATGGAATTTTGTCTTTTCTTGAGAGGTTGAAAGTCGTTCAGTGACTTAGAGGGCATGTAGTTAACGACATCTGTAATTAAATCATTGATAATATTTTGCGTTGCTTATTTAGGAATTAATTCAAAATTCCGGATCCACGACTGTCATGGTTGTATTTTCGATTCATCACAATGGTAAGAAAATTCGTTTTAGGAGGGATTTTCGGCTTACACATTTCATATTCGATGTTGAAATTGCACAACATACGATGACGGTTATTTTCCATTTCGCACCAATTATTCCACATACAAGTTGGTTCAATTCAAATTCCATGTTTTTACTAGGTACCACTAAAGGGGCTATTCTGGCGAGGTAACAGGCTTTTAACCGATATATTTACTGACACCAATATAACAAAATGAAAATTTAGAAAAGATGAGTTAATCGATTTGACACCTGAATGGCTCATACATTTGCAATTTGTTGCTTTTTACCAGAATAGCTTCCGCTGAGTCTACTGATAGGGGGGGTAGTTTCTTTCCCAAAAACATTATTGACTGTCATCGTCATTGTCATCAACTTGCCGCCACGGTTTGGAAGTCTGGCCTGTGTTTGACGTTTAGAATTGTTATTTTGGCGGTACAAATAGACTCCAAATGAGTGTCATTATATTTTCCAGAGCAGCACTTGCAGTGAATAAAATGAATTATGATTATTGCAGCACATTCAAACTAACTTCACATTAACGCTCACTTTTCACCACTTCATACTACTACCAGGCCCCACGCAATTCACTTGTCCCATCCACTTTCGCAATGAAGTACAAACCCCGCTTTAATTTAATTTTCACCGCCAAGTTGTCAATTGCCACAACAATCGAATTAACGATCGCAACATAAATTCACCCTTTCTTGGAGAGGAGGAGGGGGTGAGGGGGGTGGGGTCCTGCTGTCGTGCAAACATTCATACTGTCAAATCCACCCAACGAATGTGACAACATCGTATAAAACCGCATTGTCACCCGCTGTGCAGTAAGCGGTAAGCAGCGGCAATAAGAACCAGCAGCTGAAATAATATACCGCGAAGCGTTAGAATAACGGCGACCGCTTAACCCAAACACACACACACACACACACACACGCACTTAAAGAAATGAAGTCGTAAAAATTATTTTGTGACAAATCGTCAGCGTACGTGACCGTCATGTTGAGCGTATTTAAATGTGCGTTGAAATTGTTATTATCGGGAAAAGCCACTGCGGCCGGTTCAGTACGTTGGCATTCCATGCCGTACGGTGTTGTGCTGTGTACTGTGTACTGTGTGCTTTGTGCTGTTCCTTGTCCTTTTGCCATTATGTAACTGAAAGTGACACACACAAGAATTCGTCGCACTATACGCCACGCATAACAACGCACATGTCGTATGGTAAACAGACAGACGGACGAACGAATGGATAAAAATATATAAAGAGACGGACATGGGGATCCAAGGAGGGCTGACTGACAGTCAAAGAACCGGGGACAGGACACTCGCTTGATTTAATGTATTCAGAAGACTTTAGTGTTGACTAGCTTAGACGATGGCAGCTCAGTGTCCACCGCCTCATAGTCGCTATCCCGCTGTCATTGAACATTGGTGGGGCAAACGCATAGAGTTAACTGACATTTCAGCACGCAACTACCGCGGCGCATACAAAACGAGCGTGCAAAATTTTAAAATAGTTTTTTAGCTGCTATTTGTCCGTGTGTGGTTGTGTGGTTGTGTGTGTGTGTAGCTTTAAATACCCTCCGCCCTCCGAGGTGGCAGGTAAGTGCAAAATTGCGTGTCGCGCTGGGGTTTTGTAAAATTGCGCGTAAAATAAACACAGAATAAAACGCACTCACAGCCAGCCCCGCCGCGAGCGAGCTAAGAAGGTACACTTCATTTCACAGTTGAAATCAACACCATCAACTCCCACCCTCACCAGTGACTGGGCGCACTTTGCTCACTTTTGCCTACTTTGCGTGCGTGCCCATTTGGAAAAAAAGTGGCTGCTAACTATGACAATGCAGTCCATGATACAACCAACAAAAGTCCCTTTTCAGCCAGTTGTTCTTGTTGGTGTTATTGTTGTTGTTATTGTTGTTGGTAAGAACTACTGAGTAACCCCCGTTGGCCGTTCCCCAAACCACATTTAATTTGTGTGCGCTGATATTTTCATGCCAAGTTGGTGTGTTCTGCTTTTCAGCTGTTGTTTTGCCTTTTTAGTAAATTAAGCATAAAAGCGTTTTTGTCCGTCAAGTGGTCGCCATTATGTCGCATAGACACACTTGCCTCACGACATTTCCGCGCGTGTTTTGCACTGTTTCAGAGTTTCACAGTTTCAGAGTTTCAGGCGCTCGAACGAATGTTATTTCGCTTTGCAACTTGGTAATTCATTTAGCGTCCATCGTCGCGGTCGTTCGCCATGAGGAAAATGAGCGGCGTTGCGAGTTCATATGAGGGCCATATTTGTATTTGAAGTGCGTGTAGAACAAACCGGATTTTGTTTGTTGTTCTTGTTGCCGTAGTTGAGGCATGTACTCGCTCCTGACAGATTTTGTTGATTTATGCAAAGTGCGTTTATTACTTGCATAACGATGAACTTTTTTCCGCCCTTATTTGTTCCCTAGGAAAGTAAATCAGAATAAGCGAAACTATAAAATGGCGCAAAACTGCTTTAAATGGCGTCTCTGTGGCCATGCGGAATGCTCGGTTAATATATTGCGCAATGCTTCTGATAACAAAACAAAAAAAAATTAAAATAAAATATATTTGAATTCTTTCAACAGAGAATACTTAATTACGGGGGAAAAAAACTTGGTGAATTTGTTGCAAGAACCATTTCCGCATATAAATGTCTGCTGATTAATGGCAAAGGGATAAGTTTTCTTTTCAAGGATAGCAAGCAATCCGCCGCAAAATTAAAAACGCAAAATTAAAATCCTTCTAACGACATTTGTGGACAAAAGATGCACTTGAAAAAAGTTCAATTGAATGTTTCGTTTTGTAACTATTCATTGGTGCTCTTTTCGGCCCATTCGATTCGTACGGAAAGGGCCAATAATATATTTTGAATTTAAATGCTTTCAAATGTATATATTAACATATTTTCATACTCTGCTGTCCCATTACGAATTTTGCCTTAATTTATACACTGCACTGTTCATGGGACTATTATTTTTTATAGCGACGAACAAGTGCACCCCTTCAATGTTCGTCCCAAGCTTATATGCAGACAAATCACTGTGGTTGGCCAAGGGAGTAGATCATGAGCCTCAAAATTCTGTTAGGTCGGTATTGAAAATGATCAACAGCGTATAAGAACCCCATCAACAATGGAAATTATGATGGGAACAGAATGAGAATGAAACCGGAATGAAATAGAAATTAAACCGAAATTAAATGGACATGTTAACTATCGAATAGATATAGTTATAGAAAGATGTACGCAAAGCATGTGGCACTTTAGGCGAGACAAAAGGATGACAGACCTTATGAGTTTAGAAAACCCGCAACTGGTTATATTCTATTACTAGCAGGGCCCGGTCCGCTTTGTTGGCCCTAAAAAAGTTCTTTTTGCCTTTAAGGTCATAATAAATTAATGAAAACATTTGTCACATACTTTTATTGGGAGCCCAAGTGTAGCACTTTGAAATATTGAATTGTATGGGAAGTGCCACACCCCGCTGTCCAATTCCAATATGTTGCGTTGAAGGCATATAACCATTTCCCGTTTAAGAATATTCAATGGGAGCCCAAGAATGGCACTTTGAAGTATTGAATTGTATGGGCAGTGCCACGCCCCTTTGTCCAATTACGCCGATATGTTGCATTTAGTTTAAAGTTGAAACCATGAAGCCATTTGCCAAATTTCGTTGGAAAACATTGTGTGGGAGTGCTATTACAGCATTTTCAAATATTGACTTGTATGGGCGGTGCCACGCCCCATTGTCTAATCCCGACCATTTGTAGCCCAGATTATGGTTGGGGTCTTGTAGTATGTTCACGGCAAATTTCATTTTCTTGTGATTAAAAACGTCTGAGATATAGCAGTTTTTACAAACTTGTGGGCGATAAAAGTGGGCGTGTCAAAACCTATCCTATGTCACGACTCATGACTCCTAGAACACATATATAAATTTTAGTGAGAATCGGTGCTGTAGTTTTCGCGTCTACTGGTGACAAACATACATGTCTCTTTTATATATATAGATTTTGAACCAGATACAGATGGAGAGCCTCATTGGAACCGTTACACCTTTTGTGAGCTGGTACCCGGATCGAAACAAGTGCCAGTCAAACTGACACTTCAGACCCTAGAGTGGACATTAGCATTATGAAGAATTTTGATTAAAGAAATTTTTTTTATCACGCCACCTCCTAATCTTGTGGATGTAATAAATATTCCAAAAAAATATAAATTAAGGTCAATTGGCTCGAAACACTTAAAAAAAAATGTCAAAAAATCAAAATGCCAACTTATAAATTTATATGGCCAAACACTGCTATCAATCTAGAGGCGGGAACCCACCAATTTCTCACGTTTAAAATTTGTTCGGCCCTTAATCTCAACCCAAGAAGTCTAATGCTAAATTTTAACCCTCTAGCTCACCGGGAAGTTTTCAACATTATTTTCATTAAAAAACTGTAGAGTGAACTATCTTCGACTATGCCAAAGCTGAACCGTATGATCCATTTAGACGTATCTTGAACATAAAAAAATTTTGATCCATTTATAGGTGGTTTCGGAGACTCAAAATCCGTTTTAAAAATTTCCAATCCTATCCACGAAAAAAAAAATTGTATCTCAAGACTCCATTCTGACTTATTTATATGTGGGCTTGGAAGCTCGGCCCATGTTAAAAATCCAAACATTTCCAATCCAAATGTTGACCATTTTTTTCGTTATATGGGAGCCACGCCCAGTTTTTGTCCGATTTGGCTGGTTCGACTCATGATGTGATGGTGATCAAGAACATATATACTTTTCCATACCGGACACGACTCCTTATGGGCGTGTGGGGGTATAAAAAGGCTGGAACGACGCTTATATTTCCAAGTTCGAGACATTTCTTATCATTAGACCCAGCCAAACTCAGGTAAGGCCTCCTGTAAAATTTTAAACTTTTCTCCGCATTCACAATATATAAAAATAGCGTATACTTCTAAGACCTAAGTATAGTTTCGTTGTGCGAATTAGAATTCGTGCAATTGGTTTCCACATCGATTCATTCACCAGAATTTCCATCACTTTTAGAGCCCTCAATGAAAATATAAAGCTATTGTACTGCCAGCCAAGAAGTAGTATTCGCACAGTCCTGTGTGAAACTCGAGGCAAAAGGGCCATAAAAGTACTACAAATTTCCTTAAATTTCAGAGAGAAAGTACCTAACACACTAAAGAACAATAAATTTAGTTTCCTTTAAGTGATTTGGCATAAAAATAACTTTCTTACTTACTAGGGGTATTTAGTGTACACATACATCTCAGCCAAATCAATGCAATCCATACAACCGGAAGTAAATCACCCACACAAATACTTTCTCTCATACACACAAAAACACTTTGTCTTTTATGGTCTGGCCTCCACCTACTCCGCATTCAATTAATTTATGTTTTATTTGCTGTCGCCTAGGCTATTATTTTCAGTGTTTTAATGTATTTTTGATCACAATTGGCTTTTGCGCGAGCTAAACAAATGCCGCTGCCATCGAACAAAACACCTTTAAAAGCATTGATTTATTTGTAACACAAAAGCAAAAGCAAAACAAAACAAAACGAAAGGGACACAGCAGCAGCAGCAGCACAAGCAGCACCAGCATATTGCAAACAACTCTTTTATGGCCGCGAGTGGGCCCTTTTTTTTGGGCTCCTGCCATTTTCTGTGTCAATTATGGCTTTTTCGTAGCTGTCAATATTTTTGCTTTGCTTCTCTGACTCTTTCATAGATTTTCTTTTTTTTTTTTCATATTTTTTCCATTTCTTTTTTTTTTGATTTTTGAAAAATTTCAAAATGGCGCGAAACAGTTCAAGTTTGCCATTTTGGCCGCCATTTTCATTTTCATTTACCTTTCAGCGCAATCATAAAAATCATAACGGACACAATTCAAACAGAGCGGAAGCAATAAAAACGTTTTCGAAACTTGGCTAAAAGTTTTGCGCGCATTTGCTTTCGGTTTTTTTTTCCTTCTCCCTTTTTTTTTTCTTTGTTTTTATGGGGGGGTCCGCACAAATACAGCAACAGCAAACAAACGAATTGACAGCAATTTATGACATTAGGCGCAGTTTAATGGGAATCAGTTGTCGCGAACGCGACCAACGAACCGCGCTAATCAATGCCGCTGCTTGTTACCTTCTGGCAGGACACTCAGCCATAGACCGTCGTCGCTCATCGCCATAACCCCTCACACCACCACGACCGGTATGGTGTGGAACGGAACGGGAAAAAATGTTAACGGTTAATAGACATTTACCACGATATCAAAAAGCGATTCGTGTTGGGAAAATTAAATGAACATGAACAGTGTGCTCAATTGGGTTCGAAAGGCAATACAATGGCACGGCGGTGTGGGCGAAGAAGGTAACTTGTCAACACACGGACGCAAGTTGTGGCAGCAGTTTGCTTTTTTGTTTTTTTGTTGTTGTTGTATTCTTTCCTTCTTTATTGTTGGAATATTTTTAGAAACAAGTGGAAATTTATTTATTTTTGTTTGTATTTGAATAATTTATTTATTATGTTCAGGCAATAATTTTTATCGTGCCAACAACTGTGACGGCTACAAAATTGCCATAAATTGAATTGTTTCTGTGTTTTTTTTTTGTCTTTGTTTTGTTTTTGTTTGGCTTTTGGTCGAACAAAATGAAAAATGTTGTCACAGGTTGTGTGTAGTGTAGGTACTTTGGCATGTGGCAATAGACTCTTGGCAATAGAACAAATTAAGTGCTTTTGGAATGTTTCGAAATTTTTACACTACATATATCAAACTAGGGAGAAGTGAGATCTGTGCGAAGTCCTTAGATAAAAGAATAATGAAAATGTGACAGCTACATTCAAAATATTCCATCACTTACTACATACCCACAACAGTAAAATCCAGTTTGCACACGCAAAACAAATTTAAAGCAATGCAATATTATTAAAATTGGTTCAAAAAAAGTATTCAATTAAATCGAAACTGTAGCAGTTGATTCCGGTAAAGGAGCAAACAAAATAAAATATTATATATCGGGTTCGGTCTGAAATTTTTTTCACAGTGGTTCACTTAACAAATTTTTTGGAGCCCTTCGTTTGATAAGTGACTGAAAAGGTCTTTATATTTTTTTCGCAATAAGCTATAGGTCAAAACTCTAGTATGAAAACTAAGCTGTGAGTATATTTCTTTCTATAACTTTAGAAGGGATTCATCGGTTTTTATAACCTTGAATACATTTTATAGACAAACACCAACTACATTATCCTTTTCCATCCACAAAACGACTTTATAGTCGTCTTAAATACAAACTCTTTTAGCCCACATCACTTTCTGGCGTGCAAATGTATACACACCTTCGCAGGATTACAAAATATGAAAGTACTTTGGATGGTCCACGATCCAACTGCTGCTCATTGTCCTTACCTCACATCATCAACTCATCATTTTAACGAATTTTAACGAAATTTTGTGTATGGCTTTTAGGTTAGGTTAATGTTGCCGTCGACACGCACACACAATTAGACCAAACCAATTGGAGCTCAAGATGAACCGATGAAGTCCTGTTATGCTAACGGTAGAGAGATCACAGAGACTGTCCAAGAAGAATGACACCAGCAGGGCCCTCCTTGCTGGAGACAGTGCCGGGAAGGAGCAGAGAAGATGCATCACAGTCTGCTTCCTTCTCGTCCACTTTAGTAATAATGGCAATATCAGGGAACTACTTACATTCTACCAGGAACTGGAACCGAAACGAATATCGGTTCCGGTTCTCAGATTTAAAAATATATCCGGTTTCGGTTCCATAAAGTCAAAAATTTTAAATTTTAAAGTGAGAGTGAGAGTGAGAAAGAAAGTGAAAAAG
Organism: Heteromyza rotundicornis; assembly: GCA_951394025.1. Taxonomy (NCBI): domain Eukaryota; kingdom Metazoa; phylum Arthropoda; class Insecta; order Diptera; family Heleomyzidae; genus Heteromyza; species Heteromyza rotundicornis. The sequence continues at coordinate 63,784,077 of OX596012.1, forward strand.
ACAAAAGATAACTAACAAAAATTGGATGACAAGAAAATTTACTTAAAATTTGTATTTTAAAATTGTATTTGTGACTTATGCAATTAGCAACCGGTTCTCAGATTTAAGAAGATACCGATTCCGGTTTCGGTACCATGAATTGAAACGGTTCCGGTTTCGATTCTATGAATTGAAACGGTTCCGGCTTCGCTTCCATAACCGGTTCTTGGCGGTTCATGATTTCTACACAAAGGTGCTGGTTTAAAAATTTAAACTTTTAAACCGAATTAAATGAAGTAAACAAAATAAATCTAATAAAATTTTTGTTACCTTCTTTTAATTGAAAGCATTGGATTTTTTACATATATTTGTTTTCTCCTGGTTACCCTATCTTTTTTCTTGTCTTTTTTAGGTTTTCCTTTCTTTTTTGCCCTTTATTTTCCCCATTTTCATTCCCTTTCCCCCCTTTTTTTGTGGATCAAACCGTTTACAAAATTGTGTCACATTATTTTATTACTCATACGCAGTGTATGCCAATAGATTTTTTTTTATCAATATATTTTTTTGGAGTTCGTGTTCCAGTGAATATTTCTCAAACATTTTCAGACCACGCTAATTATAGTGCCAACTAGCGATGACATTGTATTTTCCGAAATCGGTGCATTTATATTAGGTAAAGAATTCCGAATTCATCGGTTGTTAATTGAACCTTTCAAGTCAACACTTGACGAATTTAAATTGCCATCAAGTCCAAATATGCATTCAGTGGATTGAAATCATATTCATTACGTTCTGTCACTAATTGCAATACAATACAAATATTCCAATAATAATAGCCCGTCATAACAGTGTAAATGTCTATATACTTCAATTAACCTACGAGCGCGCATTAAACTCGAGGCGTTGCTCGTTATCTTCGACAATGGCCCGGGCGGGCAAACAGCAAAAGCGTCAATAAATTGTATTAATTGCATTTCATTTCGATTACCAAACAAATAATAATATTATTGCAATTTTATGCGCCCTTAACTCACATGAACGAAACGCTCTCAGCACACCACACGCCACACACTGCCAGCCGGACCAACTAACTATTCAGACACTATCGAACCGATGAGGGGCGGCGGATGGTACAGTGGGAACGCATTTTTATTTCAATTTTTGCTCATTAATTTCGTTCAACATTTTTATGCATTGTCATAAAATTAATTTTATTACACGCTTAGCACACACACACACACACCAACACATACAAGTATACACACGACCACACTAACTCGGACACACACACACTCATGGCAGTCATTCGTTGGACAAAACAATCGCCATATTGGTGTTTGGCTAATTAGATTACTTTAGTAATTTTGGGTTTTCAGAAAATTTGTGTCATTGTGTTGGCGAATGTGCCTTTGTTTGTGTTTGGGTTACTTGGTCGTTGTTGTTGTTGTAGCTGCTTTTGCTTTAGTAGTTCAGCAGTTTTTGTGTTCCGTTGCCGTTGGCCATCATTATGGCCATTTTAAGACTTTATGGCAACAGTTAAGAAATTCATTGATTTTTTATTGTTTTTGTTTTGCTTATGTGATTGTTGTATTGCTACGAGTGGGTGTGGTAATATGAACATTAAATGCGACTAGTGCAGAATGGATTTACGTTGAAGTGTGTTCATAATGGGTTTATTATCATCAAATGACAATTTTAGAGCAGGCCATTAAGTTTGGTGAAATATGTTCCGCATCAAGGACCTGCTGCAAGCAACACAAATAAATAGTAACGAATTGGTTGAAGAATAAGCAAAATTATTAAGTTTGGTGAATTGAGTTTTTTTTGTTCCTTTTAACTAATACTAATATTCTTCGTAAGGTACAGAAGAGAATCAGCATCACCTGATCTACCGATAGGGCCGGGTAAATATGAAGCTAGGGGCTGCGGGGGATCCTGGACACTTTCCAGTTCCTATATTCCCGGTTTTTAAACTCCTAAAACCACGAGTATTATTCTATAAATTTACCGAGAGAAAAAACAGTTAAAAACCATCAGATAGTCGAAAAACTGTTAAATTGACAGCAAAACTGTTAAAATAAAAGCAAAAACTGAAAATTTTTCGAATGTCGGGTGGTTTTTTAAGGAGAAACTGTTTTTTTTTTCGGTCTACAACAAACAACCTTTGCAAAAGAAAGTATTGTGATAAAAAAAACTCCTAAAAATTGCGAGTTTTTTGAAAAATTATTTTAAAAAATTCTGAGGAATTTTTTTTTAAAACACTTTTTTTTGCTATATTATTTCTAGGAAAAAAGTACGAAAAGTAGGTAATTTTTTTACCAAGATTTTCTCGAAGTGTACTTAATGGATTAAGGAATTGAATGGACCTTTCCATTAATACCAACATCAATAGCAAAATAGTTTCCGTGAAATACTGCACAAAATGAAAGGGGTGTACGTAAACTTTTTTGACCCAGTGTACAAGGTACATTAGCAAAATTTAAATTTGTCACGGGCTGTTATAATAGCAGCTGGATTTAGCCATAGTTCAATACGAATAGTACAATGATATTTTCCACAATCTGTGCCATTTCCAACTGCTCGAAGGCCTACAGTGCATTGCTGAAAAACCACCAACATCTACCGAGAAAGTCCCACATGAACTGCCGATTAGCTTTATCCGAGCAAACCATTTGACTATTTTTTGACTCTTTTAGGCTCTCATTTCGCTCAGAAAAGACTCTAATTGGAGCCGTATATGGCGTGTTTCCCTTCCTGTAGGGCACTATGAAATGTATGTGATATGATTCTAATTCGAGTCCGAATGTGACTCTAATATGTTTCCAAAATATGACCAAATCTAATTTTTTTGATATCTGCAATAAACAGCTGTCCTGTTGTCAGGTATGGCCATGGAATTCTATTTCCAATATTAAATCAAATTATTATCATTTCAAATATTAAAGAAAAACTTTTTACCTTTTTCTGGGTTCGAACATGGGACTGTTTTGTAACTCAATGCTTAACCGTCTGAGCTACGGTGCCTCATTCATGCCGATAAATTATTTTGGAGAAAAAAATCCTCAAAAATTCGATACTTTTGGGACTCTAAATTGTGAGCGCTCATAATATTGTCTAAGTCCCAGCAATAATTGTTTTCATTGTAAAAGTATCGAACAAATATTTTTTTAAACAAAATTTTAAATTATCTGAACAATTCTGGATCTAAGAAGATTCTCTTACTTCCTACTTTATCTCTGGCATATCGTGTAATGCCACCACTGTATGTCACCACAGTTGCTGCATTCCATTTTAGCATCAATGATAAACTTTACATTTACAAAAAGCATAAAGGAAAGCCAAACGAAAGCGAGTGATAAAACGCACATAATTATTAAACGTTCTATCTGCGACACCTACTAACTTCGTTTACAGCTAAAGCCAAAAGAACTTTTCCAAATGGTTACAAAGTGCTTTTATTTAGTATTTAATATTTTATTTTATTTTCCATTTCAGTGTGATTTCACTGGTTGTGTTGCATTTTGAGAAATAGCGTGAACATTTTCATTTCAAAATAATATTCAACAGACAAATTTATGATCATAAAATTACACATGTCCTTTTGCCATAAATCATATGGAAGGCAAGAGGTCCTTGCTAGCTTAGCTGTGCTGCTGGACGTACAGTAAGTCTGTGTTGCTTCATTTCTTTTTTTTTTATTTTTTTTTTTGTTGTTTTCTGTTACTACTTCTGAAGTTGTAGTATTTGTCTGAGTGCGCATGTTTGCGTATGTGTTAGTGTGACCCACACACACATCATACACCAGACTCATACACAAAACAACAATCATGCTAAGACCGGTTGAGGCACTCATATGGCTTATAAAGAAAATACCCGATTTGCCCCCACTGTCGGTATGATTTGGTCAAGTATGTGTGTGTATTTATGAATGTAAGTATGTATGTGTGTGTGTGTTCATTTCGATTTTTCCTATTTTTTTTTTGTTCCTTTTGGGTTTTTGTCTACAACGCATTGGTATGCACATTGTCACCGGAAAAGTCCAGAACCACATTTCCCAATGTCAGTTGCAAGTTGACATGGAAACGGGTGTTGCAAGTGGCTTCGTCGGACTTAGCAACTGTAGTGGTGCTCTTGGTGGTCAGGTCAGTTCTGTTTGTTGGCACCATCAAGTGTTTGTGGGTTTGTTGAGCAGCAGCTTAGGGAAAGCGAAACGAATTTGAGGAATTGTGAAGCCCTTACGCAAAAAGAAAACCTTAAGGATTTAATGAATGAAATGTGAGATATAGGGTATTTTTATCAATCGCTTAAATCTGTTTATACGTAATTGCCTCGACGACTGCTTCAGTTATTATCATACGAAAGTGGCCATATTTATGCGAGTCAGCTAATTTTTTTGGTAGAAATGTTCCTTCCAACAAAACTAAATAGACAAATAAAATACCAAATGCTCCAAGCCACTAGTCGTTGTTGTGCTTGGATGACACCCGCCAACATTGCTCAAAATTAGATTAAAAGGCCACAGCGACACGAGCACACAAAAACTGACACATGCACTGTCATATATCGCCGCCGACACTCAACACAATCCGAAGGCAGTCAACGCCTGTTCGCTTGTCACTTTGAATTTTTGAGCAATTTGTTTGCGCAGCGGAAGTGAGCAAATATTTTCGCGGATTAAACGTAGATTAAAAAATAACATTTATTTTTTTTATTTTTATTTTGTCATTTTTGTTTGTGTGGTTCCCAGTAGGAACAATTGGGGGCAGTGAACTTTGAAATGAATTTGGGAACGATTTTAAATGCATTTCAGAATCAGTTTCAATTTAAGCCTGTTACTCTCATGTTCCCCACACAACTCATAGGCCTTAAGGACTGCAATTTTACAAATATATTCTGAAAGACCATTACTAGACCCACTGGATTTTAGATTTTCACAAAGGAGAACTTGGCTGCTCAAAATATAGGTGTGACATTTGAATTTGAGCTCTCCTGAAGGCGTCAGTGGACCTAGAGATTTGATTTCTGACTTTGGATAATTATATAATCTGTAATATAATGGCTAAATACACTGCGGATTGGTTTCTCCTAAAGGGGGCATAACTGTGAAAGTGGGATTTATCCTTAAACAGTAATTTCACATGGTATCTAAGTAATGTCTATGGGGGCTCTAAGGGGGTCTAGGAGTATAAGAAGGCTCTAAGGAGGTTGGAAGAGTAAAGGGGTCATAATAGGATTTAAGAGTATATAGGGAGGGGTCTAAGCGGGTCTATAGTGCTCTGGTCTTATCGGATCTTTGGTCATCTAAGGGAGTCGAAGGTCTAAGGGGCCTAGTGGGTTATATAAGGCTCTGAGAGCGGTCTAATTGGACTATTGAGGGTTTAAGGGTGGTCCAATGAGGATTTACTGGAGGGTTTACTGGATACAAGTGGCTCTAATAGGAGTTTAAGGGGGCCTAATGGTACTAGTAGGTGTTTAAGAGTTGACCAAGGAGTGCCTACGGTCTAAAGGAACTCTGCGTGGGTTTCAAATCGATCCAAGGTTAGACTACCTTAGTCTAAATAGGACCCAAGTGCTTTTAAGTGGTGTCTAAAGGCGTAATAAAGGGCCTCGGGTGGGTATAGGGAGGTTATATTTTATATTTGCTCGCTATTATGACTTACTTTCTAGCATTTCTATAAATTTTCTACTGGGCACATATGCCTTCTTCTATGTATAAATGGATGACTGCGTGGCTAAGTTTGTTTGTATGTGTTTTTTTTATTTAGTCAGCACAATACTTCAACAATTGGCTTCACTTGGGAAAAGCAAAAACTAACACTTTCCGTTGGGTGTGTAAGCCATGGTGGCGTAAAGTCAGCCAGTGCGGTCAATTCGGGTTATTTTGTAAATTTTTACATGGGGGCTACAGAAACAAATCTGTGGTGAATAGCAATTAGCGCTTAAGTCTAAAAATGCAATTCTGAAATATGGTCAATTTTTTGTCTTTGACCACAGCCATTTGAGAATTTACGAAATAACACGAATTGACCGCACTCAGAGCGTTTTTGCAGGCATGGTGTGTAGTCGGTTAAATGCCTTTTTTATGTTATTCTCGTTTTTTTTCTATTCAATTTTGTAATATTCTGTTGGTTTTCCTTTTGGCGCGTACTGAAAATATTTTATTTCATTTCATTTTCTTTATGAAGCCCTTGGCGCCAAAAGTGATTAACACGCACAACTGCTTGTGGATTAGTTTCGGCGGATTATTCAGTCACCAAACGACATGTGTGTGTATGTGCATGTGTGTTTGTATAAATATAAATACGTTGTTAACATACATTTGTTGCGACATATTCTACATTTTAAGTGAAAGCTAAATCAAACGGGAAAACTGCTGTAAAAGGCTCACATATATTTGATTCCTTAAATTATGTGAGTAGAGCATTTGAATTTCAAGCGACGCAATTCAATGATGCAATATGTGCTGTAAGTTTTTAATAAAGCCAATTGCAGGCCACATAGTACAACGGTAATATCAAAAATCAACTTCAAATAAAGAAATAAATTTCAAATTTGTATATGCCTTTTGGATCATCAGCCGTTGGCTGTGGCACAGTGAAACTGATATTTGCCTAAACGATTACGTACATGTGTGGTCACACGGCCACACGTTCGTTTGTGTGTTCCTTCGTTCGTTCTGTCTGCATACCGAAAGGATAACTGAAATTAATAAAAGCTGAGGCAGAAGGCGTCGAGCGAATCCTGGTTCCTCTGAGTTATTCCATGGGGATGACAGTTAGAACTCAAATATGCTTATGGAAGATAAATAAATAAATAGAGAGAGAGAGAGAGAGAGAGGAGCAGCAACAAAAAACAACAACAACAAATTACATATATTCACCAACACACGGAACCAGCCGTCACATACCTACGCACACATACCACCTATCTGGCCATGTGTGTGCAGTGTACACAAACACACACACACACACAGAGACAATATTAAATGTCACGTTTCTGTTTAGTATTTTGTGACTTGTGGTCGGGCGATAAATTTTATTGTCTTTCTGTGGAGTTTTATTTATATTACACATACACACATACACAAATGCATGCAATTCATCTAATCCGCTCTCCACTCAGTGCAACCGAACGACCGACCGACCGACCGACCACTCCACCCATTCGTCTAACTATCCGTATCACAATTCAACCCCTCGCCTCGTCCGCACATTCGTCCATCCCGGCCAAGTCTAACAAATTTTGACAGGTGCCATTATTAGTTTAGCAGGGAAATTTCTGTGTTTTTATGTCTCGTCGGACCGACGAGTGCGCCTGCCTTCTTCTGGTGGCCAAAACAATGCCATGCGGTTTGTGTAGCGTACCGATACGGACAGATAAGTAAGCGAATGCTACGTTCGTATTGTTGCCTTAGATGAATTGTGGGTAATAAACACAAACCTTGAAATTGTGTTTTATCACACGAGAACATGCTTAATAAACCATGTCCGAAAGGATGTTATGTTTTTACGATGGTGTGTGTGCGCACCACTAATTAAACATACCGAGATATCAGCAGCCAGCATCACATTCGGCTGGATAATATTTAAATTCATTAAGGTGCCAGCAGTACGACTCCAATACATATCTGTGTGTTTCATTACATTTAAAAAAATACCCAAATCATACAAAGCGAACGCAACGAATGAATGTCTGAAAGTTCTGTCCATGGAAATACAACTTTGAGTAGGTATTCTTGTAGAGTATTTGGCACTATTCACTTTTATAGTCGCTCGCTTATTTCCTATTTGTCAAAATGAAATTTTCACTCTTTATATTAACAAAGAGGTAGGAATGCTCAAACATTTCTTATTTGAAAAGCCGGAATGCTCACAGAACTTTGAGTGTAAAATGCCAAAACAACAAAATAAAGTACTCGAATGGTAATCTTCCTGAAGACGAAGAGGAGAATAATTTTCATGGTGAATTTTGACACACCGAGTTCTTTATTGCAATTGGCATTTCGGAGTCAAACGAATTTTAAAGAAAACGAAAGAATCCATTATCAGTCACAGTGAGGACTGATGAAGCATGAGTGGAATTTTGGCTGAACTGATGGTATTTTTTAGAGAAAATTCGAATTGATTGAGGACTGTCATTCCAGGCCAAGGAAAAGCCGCGGTTAATCGGTGGTGTTGAGTCCGATTTTGAACCATTTATTGGCATCGACTTTATACATCGAGTTTCTCTCCATAAATTTTTAAACATAATCGGTCGGACTTCCACAACAATACCGCGTGCTATTTTCTTTTTTATTGAAGCCACCTGGAAAACCCCTTAAAATATTCCGACCTACTTTACCAAATAATAAGGATAAAGGCCCAGTTGCTCTAGATGTAAACACAAATATATAAACGCCCAATGGGTCAAAAGAATGTGTCTGCAGGCATGCCAGTATGCCACTTTAGGAGTTCGGATGCCTTCCCTCCCCGCTTCCAAACTTTACTTCTTTTTTTATATGAAACGGGACAAATAAACAGCCCTACGTCTGTCGCTTCCATGCGTATACCTGCTGGCAGGCAATATTGCGTAGAAAATCCATTGACACCACCCTATCTCCCTTCTAGCGCAGGCATACCGGCATGCCTCCACTAGAAGCGAGGATGGAATGTGCAATTTCTTTCCATTGACTACTGGGGTTGTATACATTTTCAGAGTCCTGGAGTAAACGACTGTATGGAGTTCGGGTAAGGTTGAGTCAGCTGAATTCTACGCCAAGTTTTTACGTAAAAAAAACTAACAGGGCTATTCTGGCGAGGCAACAAGCTTTTAACAGAGACGTTTCATAGCCCATTATGACCAATATGTGATTTCAGAAAAGTGAAGTTCATTGATTAGATGGAAAACTGCCACAATACTCACTACTTTCATACTTTGATACTCGCTAGTCCGATAGTTCGATAATTTAAAAAAACACCAAATAGACATGAAAAAGGTAGCTATTAATCACGAACGAATTGAAGAAACCGTTGTGAATCGTCTGCATAAACTTTCCGTCTCTCCTAGTTCGAGCAAAGGGATTCAAAGAAACTTTTGAACTTCGTATAGCATAGATTTGATCTCGCTTCAAAACTGATTCTAGTAACTGATTTATCTGTCTCTGTCTCTAGGCTATTCTACTACATTCATTCTTGACTAGTGAATTCCAATCAAGTTTTTGGTTCAGTTCATAATATTGAACCTGGAAACTTCTTGATAGAAATTTTAAGTTAGGCTTGATTTTAAATGCAAGCTTATACTTAGTACCTCAAAGTAATGCCTCAACTAATCCATTACTACAACACTTATTAACAACAAAAATTCCACCACATACCTACTAACATAAAAGCTTTTTATTGTACCTACTATTTCCTTAAAAGTTTTGGCCAGATCTGCCATAACCTAAACGGTTCATTATTATGTGCATTAAATTTAACACAGAAAATATTTTTCTCCACTTCTTAAGGTTCCTTTGCTTATTTTTTTGTTACTAGTTCACCCCCTATATAATGTACCTACTTACAACCTACCTACTATGACCAAATAGAGAGAGAGTTCGTGTGTTGAGCCTTCCAGTCAGATACGTAATTATAATATTTTTTATTAGCTTATCTGATCCTTAAACAAGGAAACAACATAAATTCTACTGTTTTTTTTTTTCGTTTTTCGTTTTCGTTGGTGGGGTTGTTGGCTGGCGTGCCTCAATGGGAAAAGTGAAATGCACACCCACTTTTCGACGTTGTTGTTATTTGTTGTTGCGGTTGTGTTTATTATAAATTTTTATTTACGGTTTTGGTGCAGGTAGTGAGTGCAGCTGTTGTTGTTGTTGTACTCCATTAACCAAGAACCCGTGAGGGAAATTCACCACCCACCCGCACCCGCAAGCAGCACCCACACACCCATCTCATTTCACAATGGTATCTACCACTTTAGTGGACTGAGCGCTGGGCGTATATGATAATATAAATGGAAAAACGAAAGGTCGACATTTATTATGAGAGGCTTTATCAGCAAAGGACATTTGTCCTGTTTTGTGTAGAGGATTTTTTCATATTTCAAGCATTTTATAGCAGGTTGTTGTGTGGCTGCTTCTGTTGTTGTTGTGGTGTGCTCCTGCTGTCTGTAAACGGTTTGTTTCATTTTATTTATTTTTTTTTTCGTTGTTGTTGTTGTTGTTTTTTTCCTCTCATCCTACTTACCTTCTGCTGTTGGGAGTACCTATGTCTCTTTTGTATCAGTAACAGGCATAAGCGCCGGTAATAGGCCATTTTGCAATAAACCTGCTGCAGCGAGCACGTGTCCTTTTATGGCGGTTCGGTTGGCCGCGAAGGAGGCTGAGGCATCGAAAAAATGTATATGTATAAAAAAAAACAAGCGAAAGAAGGAATGGTCACACAATGCGTTGTGATGATATCTCGTATCCAGGCGTACAGCAGACCACCCCCTTCCGCCGCCATTTCGTTGGTATTTTCAATTTTTACATGGATGAAGGGAAGGTTTATGCTTGAAAGTCGGTGTTATTGTTGTTGATAGTAATATTGTTGTTGTTGTTGTTATTTTTTTGCTGTTGTGGTTGGGGTTTCTGTGTGTTCCTTCTTCCTTCATAAATTCATGTTACTTTGTTAGTAAATGATTTTGCATATTGAAAATTTGTTGCTTTCGTTTTGGTTGCGGAACGTTCGGCTCGAGGGTGATAAGCACAGCCCGAATGTGATAAGATGCTATTTGTGGCTGCTGTCGTGTGCATTTGCCGTAATTACTTTGGCCCATTTCTGTCAGTCTGAGATGGCCGTCTGAAAGATGTTTAATGTTTGCTTTCAAAAAATGGGGAGAATATTTATCATTCGCTTTTGATTTGTATAAAGAATTATATTACACCGTGTGATAAAATCGATTTTTTTTTCTTCACCCAAGTATAAATTAATATACGCGTGAGACTATTCAGAGCTCATATGTTATGTGCTAAAACAGCGTACTCATATTTTTCATTATCATGTTCATTGTTTACTTTTGAAAGGACTTTGCATTTTCAACCATCAAATTGGTTGTCTCATATAAAAGAACCGTATTTTATCTTTCCAGTGTGCAATATATGACCCTCCTACGATGATTTTCAGAAATCGATCTATTCCTAAGAGCCGATCCCCTGTTCGGCATCAAATGTAAATCAAGAATCTCCCCCGTTTATCAAAAAAATATTTATATTTGCCAGAACAGAAAAGTTATTCTTCATCTTCTTATGTCCTGTTGTCCCTCGAAGAAACATTTCGTAGAAACCTTATGTAAGAAGAACAAGAAAAACTTTTCTGTTCCGGTGAACTTGATCTCCATTAAATGTCTTTCCGGAAACTACACTCAGGGAAAAAAAAACATAGTAAAATCAAGTACGATCGTATTTACTCCTTCATTTTTTTCAACTTAATGGAAACAACTTTGAAATAAAGAGAAAAATACTTAAAATAACTATTGTCAACGTTGAAACAAAGTTGAAAAGTTGAAATGAAGTGAAAAATACTTAAAATAACTGTTGTCACCGTTGAAACAAAGTTGAACGTTTTTAAATCAAGGTCTGGCAAACTTAATATAAATTTGAAAATTTTTGAATTAATTGGAAATCAACTTTGAAATAAGTTTGTTTATTTTTGAATCTAAGTTTTAAATTGAAAACAAGTTGTTTCTAAAATTTCCAACTTTACCAGACTTTCATTAACGTTTCTACTTGTTTTAAGGTGGTTACTTTTTCCATGAGCATTTATGTCTCCCTAGTCGTCAGCTGCCCTGAAGATTCCATTCAAGTGCTTGTCTACAAATCGTATTCGGCGATTTACGAAGAGTGTGACCAATCCACCAATCCGATCCACTTACCTGGAGTTGACTCGTTAGCAAGGCAGTCATTAGTCAAAGTTCCAAAGTATGTTTAACTGCGTCTGTTTAACTGGATATCATGTTAAGAATATCCTCTGTGGCACCTCCATCAGTAGCGATGATGTTTGGTAAAGCTTTCGACATTGTCTCTAGCGTCGATTCCTGCGTTAAAATTGTTGCTCATGCCTGTGGAATTTATTTTGCATTATTTTGCGAGTCCTAGGCGATAACTCTATGGACCGTATTGGTCTATGTGAGGCATATCGCCGCCACTCTAACCCATTCTCGTCAATCTTATTCTGTATATCGGAATTTTTGGACGATATTAGATTGTCTTCTAGGTGGTTGGAGAGATTCCAAGGTATAACTCTCTGGTCGACATCCATGGCTCTGGATAGAACATTGATCAAGAACAATTAAAAATTATGTGAAATTTGATAACACTGATGGACGTGGGAAATGGAATCGAAAGCGATTGATATGCTTGTTGTATTACACACTGCATTTAACTCCTTCGTATTCTTCATTATAATTTGATCCTTAAATACCCTTGAGTTAAATTTGAGTTACGTACATTTCTTTCAAAAGAATTCATGCAAAATTCTTATGAGTGAAAAGTACTGTGGAACGCTGCTATCGATTTGCCCTTCTGTGAGCTTACTTGCAGAGACAACTAGCAAAAGGTGGCCATTTAAAAAAGTACGATAGGGGCATTGTGGAGTGAGTTCTTCTCTACCCATAGCCACTCAAGTTTATGTTAATTTTAAATACAAAATGTTAAATATTCAACTACAGTTAGACGTGTGCAATTAATACCACAAGTCGTTTCTAATCTAAGAGCAAATCTTTTGCAAATTTAGCGTTAAAGTTTTGCTGAATTAAGTCGGCCCGTGTCGGTGTGGCGAGGCTTAACGGTGTAGTGATTTGAGTCAACTTGTACATAATATTTCAAGCTTTTGTTTCTTTGCAAGTTTTCCCTCGCAAAACTTTAAAGTGCAGTCGTAATTATTTTTCCCCCAAAAGCCGCTTAGCACTGATTTAAGAGTTACGCTTTATGTTGTGGCACACAACATGGCATAAGGTGATTCTCACACACACACACACACTCATACACACACGCATACATAAGATGCTTATTTATGGTAAGATAAACAGGATGCAATGTAGACTCGGTACCGAAGTTGTTAGGCAAAGTCCTGCTGCGGAAATTATTTCTTCGTGCGCTCGTTGGATTGGTCCAAACACACTCACTCAGACACGCACGGCACTTGCAAGTGTTTTGGGTCAACTTCAGATTTTCTACATTCCAAATATTAAATTAGCTTCTTATCCCATATTATTTCGAACATTTGCTGCTCTCGTTCACTCTGCACCCGTCAACCGTTCACCTTAAGTTTTGTTTATTGTTACCTGTCGTGCACTCTCGTTATCCCTTTATCCCTCATCGTGTGGCCTCTCGCACACAAAACACACATGACAGTGTGTGTGTCTTGTTTCAGTGCATGTTTAATGTCATGTTATTGTTTTAAATTGTATTCCTCTTAAAGCTTATCTGCTGCATATCCTGCCACTTCAACTTTTTCTGCTTCTTCGTCATATGCTTTTTTGCTGGGATTTTGTGCTGTTGTCATTTTATTCTTGTGCTTTTGCCGTTGCCTTTGCTTTACATTTGAAAAGGTTTTCTTCGAAAAAATCACCTTATTCTTGCGAAACGGCGTCGTATGCATCTATTTGCGCATTTCCTGTTTCCGTTGCACGCTGCTGGCATATCCTAGCTACCCCTGCTGCAGTGCCAGCATTGTTGATACGTTTCTTATATGCGCTGAATGTATCCTGTAATGGGGGGGATCGGTGAATGGAAATGCTTATTTCTGTGTATTACACTGACAGCTCATGCATGGAAATTATTAAAATATCAAATAGCAACGTTGAACGTTCCCACTGCCGACGGAGGATAAGTAAAATAACAACTAAAAATGTTGTAAAGTACAGCAAAAATGTGACATTCCATGTGGCAATGTGTATTTGCGTATGCGGCATTGAACGTCCTCTACATTGTAAAGTGAAAGCAATAAAATACTTTGATGGACATGTAACATTTCAATATTGCCATTGCCATTTGCGGCCGAACGATAGAGAAATGGCAAATACTGCTGACCAAGTGCGCAAAGTTTGCGATTTCGAAAATGCAATTGAAATTGAAAAGAAATATTCCGAGATCTTTGGCCAGTGCATGTCGACTGGTTCGGTATGTATTTGAATAAAATAGGAAAAAAAGAAGTTTCACAATTTATGCTTTGCTTCCATGTGCAGGTCCAAATTATAAATTTTTCTCAAATATTCTGAAGTAGAAATTTGTCAGCTTTTGTACAATTAATTGATAAATGCTAGCAAAAATTCCATTGGTATGGCATTCCTTTCGCTAACATGCATTCATAATTATAAGAAGAAGCACATATGTTTTAGGTAGGATTCGGAAGTTGATAGCCAAAAAAATAGTAACGAAAAATCTCTGAAAAAATGCAACAAAAAGAACAAAAAAGTTATTGAAAATGGGCTTGAAAAATTACTCAAAATAATTGAGTAAGTTTCAGTCGTTCATAGCTGTCTTAAGGTATATTTACACTTACCCGATTTCTGGAAATGGAATTGGAACGAACTGGAAATGAAATAAACCTTCAAATGAAATACCAAAATGCATACGAATTCAATTGAATCGGCATCTCGAATTTAGAAATGTCAGCATCAGATTCGGAATCAGCTTTCCCCAAAATCACCCTCGTACTAAGTTTGGTAGTATTGCTGCGAAATTGGTTTACCACACGATTTTGCAAATTTTCGTGATCAGTATCACTTCCAGAGTCGATTTAGCGGCCTCCGTCTCTCTGTCAGTCATTTCGCCAGATAATTGCCGTGGTTTTTCAGCTATTGAATCCAAATTTTTACCGTCCGGAATTTCAAATTGGCAACATCGGTTGAAAACCACGCCTACGTCCCACACAAAATTATTTATTTTCATTTATCTTAAAACTGGTTGTTGCAATAAAGTGTATTAAACTGACTAGGCAACAACATTTGGTGCTAGTTGGGTACTCTTTTAGATGCCTCCATTTTATTTGGTTGGAAATTATGTCTGGAGCGGAATGGGAATGGAACGAAATAAAAATGGACCGGAACAAAATATAATTGGAATAAACATATAAATGGAATGGGAATGGAAGTGGTAGTGGTAGTAGAATAGGAATGTGGAAGTGGAATAGGAACGGAATGGAAGTAAAATTGGAATTGGAACAAAATGGAATATAATTTTTGAAATGGAATGGGAATGAAGTTGAATTGGAAATTATGAAAAAGTTAACGAAAAGTGGTCTAAGAAGGTATCGTACTCGTTATATATGGTCAATTCCATGCCAAATCGGCAATGCCACAAGGGGTGATTTCTACAATTTGCTGCATTAGTCGTGCTTCTCCACAAAATTTGAGGCAAATGGGACAAGTCACCTTTGAGCCACGGCCGATTTGTCCTAAAATTCCCCTAATATAAAGCATAGGGCTTCTTCTATAGCCGTCACACTTCTCAGCTCATTCCAATTGACTCGCAACATTTGCATCTCGACTCCTTCCTAATCTTCATGATGATTCGTTGAACGCAGTTAAGCCAGAACACAACTCATGCTTGGCATACATGAATCACGACTCTATCGTTCAGAGGATACCATTCCAGCAATACTGCACTTTTATGGCCAAAATTACATCACCAAACTACTAAATTCGTGATGAGGGCGTAGAATTAAAATTTATAAAATCCATCTGCCAAATAAAGCATTTTGTCGGAAATTTCATTCTGCAATTTCAAAATGAAATTCTCATTTGAAATTTCTCCGCTCGCAACACAAGGTGAATCCATCTTCGCCCAATCACCCCCAGATACGCTCAATCAACATTCGCACAATACCCAATTACGATGAGCAGCAAATACTTTCCTGATTGTTAGGTGCATCCTTAAGTAACTTAATTCACAGCAAGTTAAATTTCCTTGTGTAAATTTCCCTATTTCCCCATTTTTCACAACAACGGTGGAGCCATTTCGCACAGACACACACACACACATACAAGTTGTTGCATTCCTGCATTTTGCCATTTTTCAATACGAAAGGATGCCCTGATGACTCCCAAAGTGCTCGTACCTTGTTTTTTAATTTTACACCTTCCACACACACACACCTACACTTATGCAGCTACTATAGCCTTATACTTACTATATAAAGTTCCACACACATACACCTGTACAAATACAAATAAACATCAAAGCATTATTTATGGAAATTGAAAAATATTTTTCTTATTATAGTTTAAGTTTACGGCGGCAACGCTGCACAGCTCGAATACGAATTACCGTAGATTTGTGGTGCAATCGCGCAATGCGGGTTGGGAGAGTGAGTAGGTGTTTGGGGTGATGTGATGAGATGAGATGATGTCGGAAACGTTGAAGGTGTATTGGGGGCATTTGCAGCTAGTGCAATTTCCTCAGCGAATTGGAACTGTTGGTGTTTATGTGCGAATATTGTGCAGATAGGTTGGCAGGTATGTAAGTACCCCTGAACGGAAATGTCTTTCCTAGGATTTAAGGGCAGGTTGCAGAAATTTTCAAGCTCTTAGAGAAGGAAGCGTCCCCGTACAAGCACTTTGACGTGGAAGGCTTATCTTCTAAGTTTTCAATGAAATTTTCTACAACCATCACCGCATCATTGGCCAATTCTACAGTCTGTGGAAATGCGTTGATGAATCGTGCAAAATTTCTTCGCATCGCAACGAAACAATAAAGAAGCTGAGCACAATGCTCGACTCGACTCGTGCGCACCGAAAGCTGTCGACTTTAAGGAAATAACTTTTTAGTTGCCAAACAATAAAACTAGAGAGCGAATCAGCGAGGACCGTGTTAACAGAGCTAATATATATAAAAACAAGATGCGAATCAAGAGTTTTGGAACGAAAAAAAAAACTTTTTATTTTGTAGGAATTTCACTAAATTAATATTAAAACTAGTAAGAGAATTATGTTCGGTCTGACCGGAGCTGAGACACCCTGCATATGCGAGTATCGTAGTTTCTTAGACCATTTTTATTATTTTTTCTATAATTTTAAGATATTTCTTCAAAATTCTGTCCGATATTTTATCGAAAAATGTTCTATTTATCGATAATTTTTTTATTAATCGAAAATTTTATAGATAATTTTTCAATTTATATATACGATAATATTTCAATTTATTGATATTTTTTATTTATAGATAGATAATTTGTCTACTAATAATTTTTCTATTTATCGATAATTTTTTCATTTATCGACAATTTTTATATTATCCGATAATTTTTCTATTAAACGATATTTTTTCTATTTATCGATAATTTTTCTATTAATCGATAATTTTTCTATTAATCGATAATTTTTCTATTAAACGATAATTTTTCTATTAACCGATAATTTTTTATTGAACGATAATTTTTCTATTAAACGATAATTTTTCTATTTATCGATAATTTTTCTATTAATCGATAATTTTTCTGTTACACGATAACTTTTCTATTTATCGATAATTTTTCTACAATATTTTGAAATTTTTCGATAATTTTTTGATAATTTATCGATCATTTATACGCATTTTATCGGCAATTTGCATTTTTGCTTCATTACCAATCCATTTCAAAATGTTTTTCCAATTCTATTATGTTCCGATTCATTTCCATTGCATTCCATTTCAATTCCCACTCCGTCCCCAACAAAATTTTTTCTAACAAAATACAAGAAACGGCGTCCAAATCAGTTCAGTATATTTTAAGATAAACGGAAATAAAGAAATTTGGTGGCCATTTTGTATGAGAGGTAGGCGTCGTTCTTATCTCTTATGGGAGTCAATAGCTCAATAACTACGGCCTGTTATCGTGGGAAACGACAGACAGACGGACAGGAGGTGTTGCTGATATATAGCTTTCCATATCGGCCACCCCTCCTTATTGTCGTTACAAACGGTGTAACAAAAACCATATACCCTTGAACACTAGTGTACAGTGTATACAAAATAAATTAGTTTATATAAAAGCATGACGACATCAAACAAAAACGCAAACCAGCCATAACTAACGCATTCACGTGCAGCAGCTGACCCGCTTTTCTCAGCAATTGCACTAATTGTGTGAGCAAAAATAAAATGAAATGCAATTCTAAAAAATTCAAAAAAAAAAACATTTCTTTTTCCACTTCTTGTTTCCTTTATTTTGCAAAAAAAAAAAGAATTGTGCTAACCTCTTTCCGGTGGCCGCTTTTATAATTAGCATAGCGCCCGAGTGGCTTTATTAACCATTCCGTTCGAAATGTGGCTGGCTATGGTCGTTTGGGCCCCACTACAGATGATGGCTAATTTCGAATATAAGCTCCAATTCCATCTGCCTTTTTTGCCCGCACAGAAATTGAACAAAATGGGGAGATGGTGCACAAAAAGAGAAATACACACAGAAGAAACTTAAAATTAATTAATTTTAAATAAAACGACAAGCGTTGGCGTTTCATTTTTTTTCTCTTCTTCACTTTTTCTTTCAGCGATGCGCGCTATTTATTCTAGATATGAGTGTGCGCGGCCATTGAAGCGGATAATTGCTGTAGTGGAGTGACAAGGGGATCCTGTAGTGGTGGTGCTGACAGTGACTAGCTGCCGCAGCTACCTTTGCTAATTTTACCAAAATTAGATTTTTCCGCTTGTTAAGGACGCTTGCTGTTGACCTCGTTTGAAGTGCCACCGCAAAACGGATAATTGGTGGTGCACTTTTCCGCAGAGATTTATCGAAATTCGGTATGGAGATACGGCGGCACATAATGCAGTATGGCTTCGCTTGAAATTTAATTAATACTTAAAATGAATGCCCGGTTCTTAGGTATTTACGAGGCATAAACTTACGTTGTATTTCAAATGCGAATCATTTTATAACACAGTGCAACCGTAATGATTATGCTTGGATAAATCCTCATGGCCATGGAACACAAAACCTTTTCAGTTTTTTCACATAATAACATTTAAAACAAAACACTTTTAAAATTGCATCCTTAATATCTTTCAAAATTACGAATGAATTCCTTTGAACAAGGATTCTAACGTATTCTAAACGAATTTTTAACAATCCAGAAACTTCTACCCAGCAGAAAAGTCATCGATTCAATAGCGAGCCATCAATGAGAAAAATGTTCATGAATGACAATTCGCAGAAATTCCAATGTATGAAATGTTAATCACATTTTCATAGCAGTGTCCTACTTTCTCATGCATGACACTCTGCATAACATTGCATCAATGCCACATCAATGCATTGATTCCTCGCTGTGATGCGTGTCAGTGTTTTCTAAATTACTCTCATTTCGAGAGAGCATTGGCTAATAGCTGAAATGTCAGCAATAACTCATCGATGCATTGGTCATGTATGAAACTATTTTCAACTGGTTACTGGGAAAACATTATGGTACACACCCAGGCATACACTCACACGATGTCGTCTTTGGACAATCACTGTCCAAAATGAACTGTCTGCGACAGTATCGTCTTGCAAAGAGGTGACGAGAACAGCTTCCAATAAAGTTCGTCATCATCATCATCATTGAATCCTTGAACTCCTCGGGGAGCATTGGGACAATACAGTTCGTAGGAGAAGTCTAATTTATGCCGTTTGCTCCCATGCTGAAGAACAGCGTAATATCATCATCAAATTTAGAAAAGACTAGTATGAGAATTATTTCGGTCTAATCGAAGCTTAAATACACTACACATGCGAGTACGTTCTTAGACCATTATTCGGTAATTTTATAGAACATTTTTCTATAATTTTTCGATAGTTTTTTCCAATTTTTTATCGATAATTTCAGTGGCGAGTTCACAAAATCAAAGCAATTTAAGTTTTTACTTTTGATAATAAATTATTGCTATTTGAGTTCATCCGATTTGGCAAATTATACACCGTTGTTTTTGTTATTAAATTACCTTTCCAACACACCCAAGGATGGTCTTCTAGCTGCAGTAGTTCAGAAGTGAGACAACAAGCAGTGATAACACAATTTTTTTCATTTCCCGAGCATAGAAATTAACTGACGGCGGTTTGTCTACTAGACTCCCTGTATAAGCTAACTCTAAGGGGATGCCCCTGCTCCCTGCAACGCATTATGTTGATTCGAGAAGGGATAGAAAAGGGTGAATAATTACAGTAAAAGTGCGTTTTGAATTTATAAATGCTGCAATTGGTTGGAAAAGCACTCGCAGTGAGATTCTTCCACATTCGGATTTAGCTGCAGCAGAACGAGCTGTCATAGTAATGAGTGGTGCGTTTGAATGACGTTTTTTTTTTATTTCAGAGAAGCATGTACGATTCAAATAATGGTAGAATAGCATCACACATTCCAAGCTAAGACGATGCTCCAAGGTGGGAGTAGTGCTTGATAGACTACTGTCACCATTACGCTCAATCGCATGTCGCTGAACACAAGAGATATATGTATTATTGAGGCCCCTGCCCATATATGCGTATTCTGCTCCATTTTAGATCGAATAATGATGGAGATTGGCGCAAGTGAAGTATTTGTAACGCCGCTTTAAAAAACTATAGGATCTTCCAAAACTGAAACTTAAAGTCGTCATTTAGTTAATAGCATTAACTATGGCATAAATAAATATCAAGTGTAGTGTCATCAGCGCCACAGATCTCTCATACAAAATATATTGCATCCGAAAAGAATATGTGTTTTACGATATTTACATACACTGAGCCTTAAGAAAATTGTCTATTTGTTCCTTTTTAAAATTGAAGAGTCGGACAACGACGCAGAACAACGACAAAATATTATAAAATATTCAAAATAAAAATGCTCAAGAGCACACACATGAGTGCCATCTGCCTTCTTCCCCCCGACGTGGTATCGTTTTCCTTGTTGTTATTTTCTTTGGCTCTTGTTGTGAAAGCAAAACGAAGCAATCGCAGCAGCTACCATGTTTCGCCCTAAAGGTGAGTTCGTTAAAAAACATTTATTCCGTTTGAAGCACGCACACGCACACACTCAAATTCGCATATGTACAAGCTACGCACACACACACACACACACACACACACACACAACAAACAAACAAACGCATTGCTTCATGGGCCTGAGAAAAAAGACAACACGTGCTACAATAACAAATCAAAAATTTACAAAACAACACACTTAAACACACAATCAAGCATTCGCATACACAAATGGAAAATGTTTTAAACATTAGAAATATGTAATTTCTGTTATGTTTCGCAAAATATTCGCGCAACCCTCCCTAATTCTCAGCCTGAATTTTGAACTTGCATCCAACTTGAATATGTTGACACAACATGGAGCGTGATGCATGCATGTGTGTGTGTGTGTGACTTTGTGCGTGTGGCTGTTTTTGCTTTTTAATACATACTCGTAAAATATTTCAAATTACATATGCCTGGTAATTCAAGCTCAAGATAATGTTTTTCCTGCTTAATTTGTAATGCAAATCATATTTTCTCAAATGTTTCCAATTGTTATTAATCGTCGATTACTTCATTGCCATCGCATTCGCTGAACATTGTTTATACGAGATACACCTTTTTTTTTTGTCATTAATTACTAAAGAATATCCCATCTATGAATTTTTCCATATGGCATCATTTATTGACTGAATGTTTAATGATTTCCCAGCAATCTCTTCGTTGAAATAAATTTACAGCTATCAACAACTATGTCTAGCTCCATAGATAGTTTTTAATTAAACCTATTCATATGTTACGCTTTGATCTTTGACTCCATTGAGAATGTGTTTGAAACCAATTTAAGCTGTATTTGCCATGAGTTATTTAATATTTGGAAAACAACATGCTTGAAGACGTACTTAACTTCAATTTTCGGTCTACACTTTGTATCTTCCAATCCAATTTACAGTCTCAGTAGAGCTCATTTTATTGCTTGGGAAAATATCACTGTCAAATATTTTCCTCACAATCGAAAGGTATCACCAACACAAGTATAGGAATTTTTTTCTCAGAAAACCGCTCTCGCCAAGCGATGACACAATGGCGAGAAGCCCTGAAAAAGCTTTACTTTCTATTCATCGTTCGGATTCGGTATGAAACTGTATCTCCTGAAATTCTCATACGCCTTATCACTCAATCTGGGCTATAATTTGGATCGTTAAGTTTAATAATATCAGTGGCATGTGATAATTCACTTATGATATCTCCACAATATGTGAGTTGAAGCAACTTTTATGTCATGTCATTTGACCAAACAACGATTGTACATCTAAGGAATCCAAAAAAAAAATTCGCCTGATCGTTTCTGATAGTGGCTGTGCGAATCATCCAGTTGAAACTATTTCTCCTAGATGGAAAAAGTCATACCTCGTAACAATTGTTACAAAAATTTCGCGAATTGTATATATTTTCTGCACACATTGATGAGTTATTTTCCTATATGTCAATCTAAAAATGGAACCACCAAATCGTAAATTTGGGCACAAGTTCTATAAAAAATATTTTTAATATAAATGCCAGGACGCTTTCGTATTCTCTTAACATTTCCATTGAGCTATCGACTTCAACTTCTACTACTTGTACTTCTTTTTGCTTCTATTTCAGCTGCCACTATCGTTTTAATGTGACGATATACTTACCAGTCAAAAACATTTCCGCCCACCACTGAAGCGATTACTTTGGTTTGAAATTTTGTAGGGCAAGAAATAAGAATTGATTGAAATGGAAAAGGTACAAAATGGAAATGAAACACAACAATCTTGTGGCCCTTTGCTCCTCCTTGAATCTAAAGGTACATATATATAGATTCTGTAGGAAACACTAACTATAAAGACAATAATTGATAAGGTATGTATGAAGACTGTCTCTGACAAAAATTTGTATTTCATCTTTTTGGTAAAAATTTAGTTTTTGCCCAGAATTCTTTGCTAATTTCAATATTGATGATACTCTATCACTAATTTTATATTGAAAAAAAATTGGAAACTATTAAACTGATTTACTAGAGTTTTATTTTTGTTGCCCACCTTCATCCACTCCCTGATTGAATTATAGAAAAAATATCACATAATCATATTTCATCAATTGATTGCTTCTCAAAACTTATTTTGAACTAACTTTTCCTCATTTGCTTGAAGGCATCATCGAATCAAAAACTGTAATTGCCATACGACTTTCAATCACTGCTCGATCCCTATAATTTATTGATGGTTGATGCTGGATCTGCAATCAGGGATGCAATCGTGTATCGCAATCAATCGTTTTTGATCGAAAATCAATGGTTTAGATTTCGTTCCATATCAAGTTATATGATTGCACCTTAGGCAAAATGTCTTACTGCTTACCCGCAACATTTGCGTGCCCTCCCGAAATAAAACACCACGGCCCACTGGTTTATTTTTACAAAATTTTTTTTATTTTGTTGTCAATATTTCATTTATGTATATATATATAATATAATTTTTTTGCTGTGTTTCACTTTCCACCTTAATTAATAATTCATAATTTTTCTTCAGTTTTATCTGTTTTTTGGGTTTTTGTTTTGTTTTCTTTTTTTTCATCATTCACTACAGTTTTTTTTTTTAACATGTTTTTTGTATGCATTTTTTCATTGCAAATTTTTCTTCTTGTTGTTGTTGTTGTTGTGGTTTTTTTTACAATTTTTTATATATATTTAATGCGAGACTATTTGGGTTCGCCGTTAATATAATAATTTAGATTATGTTTTATAGTTTCTTTTCTTTTTTCTGTTTTCTTGTGGTTTTCTATCCTTCTTTCTTCCTCTGTCTATCGTTAATTTCTTGCAACATTTTGCAAAATTACTTCTTTTTTTTTTAAATTTGATTAACTTTAAATATTCGTTACATTCTGTTTACTTTATGTTAGACATTGTTACATAGACATTGTGGTAGTTACAATATATATATTAATAATAATTACGTTTATTTTTAATTGTTTTTTTTATGCTTTCTTTTGGTTTTTAATGTTTTTTTTTTTTTGTTTTGTGTGTTTACCATTTTGTTTCGCTTAAACATTCAACCTTGCTTAAATTTCTACAAAATATTTGCAATACTGCAGTCAATTTATTTTTGTTTGTGATTCTGTTGCAACTGTATTATTTCAATTAATTATACTTTTTATTTTTTTTGTTTGATTTTTTTCTTTGCTTGCATTTGTTTTAATTTTGGATTTCAGCTCAACGATTTGATCTCATTTTTTTGGTTTTGTATTTGCATTTGCAGTTGCATTTGATTTTATATTTTGGGGGTTATTTTATGGTTCGATAGGTTTTCTGATCTGTGGCGGAACCAATGGGTTTTTTTTTCAAAAATAAATTTGTGTGTCCTCCATTGCTTCTGGGTGGAAACAATTGTTATCGTTTTTTGCTTTTTAACATGCAATCATTGCTCCTCGGTTTTAGGTATTTGCTAAGGTATTCTTTTTTTTCATTTGCTTACATTAGGACTTTATTTTTTCTATTTTCGTAATTGTTGTTTGATTTATTATTTGAGTGTATGTGTGTGTGTTTTTTTATATTATTTTTTAAAACTATTATTTTTTTTGACAATTTTCGAATGTTTTGTGTTTATATGTGTGTGTGTGTGGTTACATCTTCATTACTATCCGAATTTCAATCTTTCACCTTGGTGTTGTGCCATTTTCCGGTCCAGCGATTTCCAATCAATTCGATTTCCATGCATGTGGTTTCAGAGTATTTTGTGTTTATTTTATTTCATTTGCTTTGCTTTGGTTTTAGGTTTAATTTTTTTTTGTTTACGTTTTCCGTTGTATTCATAATTTGTGGATAATTGCTGTAGTATAAGTTTAACATATACATATATACTTTATATTGCTATTTAATAATTTGTATATTGTTTATATATATTTTTTTTTTGTTTTCTTTTCCTTTCCCTTCTTAGTAATACTTTCATTTGATTGGTTTTGTTTTCGAATTTGTATTTTGTTTGGTTTTCCTTTCATGCGAATTCTTCGGACATTTTCCGCCTCAAAATTGTTGCTCTCATTTTCCCGGTACCTACTCCAGAATTCAACATTATTTCTGATTAAATTGACTAATGTATGTTAATATTTATAATTTTGCATTTACTTTTACGTGTTGATGAGATGTGACAACAAAGGACAACGTAAAACAAATAATAGATTGAAATTGGCTTCAAATTCAGTTAAATGAAATGAGAAAATAAATTATAGAAAAAATTTTATAAGTAAAATATTGGACAAAATATAGCACTGGGCTAAAAGTGGTATAATGGATTTGGCAGCCTTTCTAAACATTGATTGAGGCTATGTAATCTCAAGAACTGTCCAACTTTGATATAAAAAAGGGCTCAAATGCTCCTCAAGTAAATTACTTAAGTAAATTTGTCAGTACTTTCCTACCCTGTAAGTTTTTATTTCAAGGAAATGCAACTCTGTTCCCTCCCATGGCAATCAAAACGTAATTTTCTCAGAATTCATCTTCAAAATACGAATGCCTGAATTTCACTACTCCCAAATCAGGTTAAGTATAAACAGGCTGGCATATCATAAACAGTTTTACGAACTGACGAAAAGTTGAAAAAAATATATGGAAGGTGTCATCACCGTTTGTCGTATATTGCAAGTTTCCGTGCATATGCCATCGAACCACGGAATTTTCAGATTGCCACCAGTCGTTGACAAATTATGTTGCTATTTATTGTGACATAGTGAAAACCAGGCATAAGATTCTACTTGTCAAAGTGAACAGTCAAGCTGAGGTTTCGCAAAGTATGTTGGCAGCCAAATGACATCTGCTCATTTGTGTGCCAAAAATTGTCACACGATTTTTTTAAATTTCGTAGAATTTTGAACGAATTGCGGTAATTGTGGGATCGTTATTTGGCGTAGTCTCAATTTGAAGTTGGTTGAGTTATCTTTCAGTTAGCCGCATTAATGTATGAAAAGCTTCCCCGAAAAATTAGCGAATATGGAGAAAACGTCTCTTAATATTTTATTTGTGACAGTTGCTCTTTACTTCTGGAAAGTGTAACATTCCGTTTAAATTGCAATGAATTTTCTCTAAAGCAAGACAGACAAACAATTATTATTGGAATTTGTCTATATAATTCACACAGCTTATGGAATTTTTTCTGAAAATGTACCGTCTTTGCAACTAAAGCAATTTTCCAATATTTTATTTTTTCAACCTCACGTAAGGTGCATAGTATTTTGCGGGACAGCCCTAACTTTGAAATGTTTTCCTGAACAAGATTGCTAAGGACGAGCTTGATAAGAAAATAACTATTAGTAAACCTACCCTCAAACAAATACTGGCGGCATAATATCTGCAAGTCTAAGGCCTGTCTAAGCAATTAACTTTCACGTTTTCGTATTTATTTAACTGAATGATACGTTTTTTGCCCTCTTAGTCCATCAATTGGATGAAATAGGACACAGTTGACCAATGCCTTTGATTAAAACTGGATACCAATGTGGTAGCCGAGGCTCGGTGACATTATCAACAAGTATCAGGTTCGATTGCAGGGGCATACTTGGACATTTTCCTTGAACATTTCAATGCCGCTGTCAATTCTCGGACATTCTCGGACTTACGGACATTCCATTTCCATTGTAAAATGTAGGTGTCACAGAATTCCCTCGCACATTATCGTTTCTTTTGCCTATGCCATTTCCGAAGAGTCAAGTCACCATTGTTGAAGTAGGCAGTAATTGCCTGCATTGACTTTTCAAAAATATTCGGAGCGAGAATCTTGGCCTTGTGACGGATGTTATGTATGACAAAGAAGATAAATAATTTAAAAAGGTCAAAACAAAATTAAAGGAACAAAAATATTTTTTAATATTAAATGAGAAAAGCAAAAACATGAATCGCCTTTATTTGCATTTTTCTTTTTTTTTTTCTATTTCTATTTCCTTTTGTTTTTCTGTTTTCATTTTATTGAAGTGATGCCTCTGAATTTTACTTCTACTGCATGATAATTTCTTTTATTTTCTTTTTCTTTTTCTTTTGTATATTGTTAAATATATTTTGCTAAATTATTTATTACTATGGCATTTCACCAACACCACATACAACACTGCTGTAGTATATTATGTATACTTATTAGTAGTAAATAGTCACACAATATCAATGTCCATTTTTGTGTTATATATTCAATATTTTTTTGTGTGGTTATGCTTTTGTTTTGTTTTTTTTTCTTTTTTGCTTGTTGTTGTTTAGTATTTTTATCGTTTACTTTAATTGTTATTTATTTATTTCTATATATTTTCTTTTCTTTTCTTAGTTTTTTTTTTTTTTTCCTTTTTACTTTCTTTACTGATATGTAGCGCAAACATTAACAAACAAATCAATTAACTTTTTGCATTTATTATATTTTGGTTTTCTTTAACTTAGTGGCTATGTTCTTCATGGTTTATTCTTATAGCCAAATTACTTTGCTTTGGTCAACAATTATTATTTTTTTTTAGTTTTTCATTTAGTATTTTGTTTTTTATATACTAACTTTTATGGTTTTTATTTCATATTCTGCAAGTATTTGTTTTGGTTTTCGTTTATTTTCAATTTCTTCATGTTTTTTTCTTTTTTATATTTTTATCTAATTCTTTGCGTAACAAAAGTAGTACAAATCAAATAACAAAAATTCCTTTTTTTCTCCACCTTAAATCACAAAAATTTAATTTCAACTTTCTTGACTAGTTTTTTGGTTTTTGTTTTTTGGTTTCTTATTTTGTTTGGTTTCTTTTCATTGTAAAACGTTTATATTCCTTCTCTGCCTCTTTTTCAGCTACTTCACTAATACTAAAACACACAACTGGCTTATGTACGCACTTGTACATAGGCTCTATTACGACTACAATATTTCTACTAACATTTTCCATTTTTGAATTTAAGTTTTCACTCCCGCCTTGAACGCCTTCAGTGCTGACGCTAAACATCATGCCAAATATTTTCATCTCGTGTATATAGATTATATATTAATTTGTGTATATATATAGATGTATATATATATTTATACATATATAAATGCATATGTATTTGCAAAATATTTTAATTGTTTTTAAATATTTTGTATATAACATATACACATATATACATATATGTATATAATATATATGCTATTATGTATATATATAAATACACACATTTATCTATGTATTTGCGCTTGTGTATGATTTGCCACTACATATAAACTAAATGCGTTTTTATATAATAATTATATATATGTATTATCTTGTATATAATGTATGCAATTTAGATTTTTTTTCCTTGTTTTTTTTTTGCTAGCAAACTCAATGTGATGCCGTATTTTTTTGATGTTTTTTTTCCTTACTACATTTTACTTTTCATTGCACATATGTATGTATGTATGTTATGTTTTCTTATGTATTTCTTTTTAATGTATATTATGTATTTCATAACATTTCTTTCTAATAACATTTATAAAGTATTTTTTTAATTATTTTTTTTTATTTCTAGTTTCTAGATGGCTTCAAACATCATTTGGTTTTGTTCTTTTTGTTGTTGTTTTTCTATAAAAAAAAATAATAATTGTTTTGAAAGAAAAATTTAAAACGTTTTGGCTGATTGTGGGACAAAGTTTTAGTTAAATAGCATTTATGGTGGCATTGCGGCTAAATCACAGAAAAATCATATGCTATCAAAAGAAACTAGGCGCTGTGGAAATTTTAGAACAAGTATTGAATACGGCGAAATGGAAAATGGATTGCCCGGGTAATCTATCACTACCCTTTCTGTGTTTAACTGGAATGTACTTTTATACACAAAACTCTTTCAATGCTCGAGTATAGTTTTGAACTCTGTTAGTCATTTTCACAGAATATCTTGACCAAGAAATAATACCAGCAAAGCACATTTTACGAAATGTTAAATTTATAGCTCAAAAGCATCTGAAATCTAAATATAAAAAATTTTTAGCATACTTTTGGGGGCCTAAAAACCAGCAAATGACAAAATTTGAATTCAATAATTGTACAGTGTTTGTACACGATAATGTCGTAAGTATCGAATATTTTTGCACTTTCAAGTTGTTTGGCCCCAAAAAATATGCTTCAAATTTGTATTTGCCCATAAATCCGCAATCTAATGATCAGCAGGACACATTATTCTTTAGCATTTAAAACTTGTTGCATATTTTTTGGCTGCAAAAAAGATGATTGCCAACTATTTAAGTTAATAGCTCAACCTTTGATTTGTTATCGTGTAATGTCTATCATACATACGTACAATAGTGTCGTAACTTTGAGGCAATCGAATCAAAATTGTTGGCAGTCAATTTTTATTTGGCATCCAAAAAGTATGCAACAGATTTTTTAAATCTTTGAATGATTTGCCGTAATGATAAGGAATCAGATACGATTTTAGAGCAAATAACCGAAGAACCTTTCAACAAATATTAAAGCGGACGATTAATGTTTATTAGGGAAATTCAATTTATTTTAGTGAAAACTCTTCATACAAGTGAAGCCTACTTTTAGGAATTACAATTTTTGTTTAACCCTAGTACGCATAATTTGTACTTCAACCGCTAGGAATTAAAAAGAAATAAGTAAATTCCATTTCTAAATTAACAAGACTTCCGTGTAGGTGTTGTCTGTCAGAAGGTTCATCTATTGATTGTACTTTTCCATTTATTTCAACATATGCAATTTACTAGCAAATTTTCTAACTGCGTCCAACAATGATTTATAGCAAAATCAATTAAATTCTTGTGGTTTCTTTTTTTTATTATTTTTTTTCAGATCCAACAAAATTTCTGTTAAGCCTTTGCTTTGCTAAGCCGCAAATCAGCCACGGTTTACAAACGAGAGATATCAAAAAATAAAAATTTCAGTATAAAATCAGAACCATGAACATTTCTTAACGTTTAAGTTTTTTTTTTTAATTAATTCTAACACGTGTAGGTTACTTTCAACACATACCTACGCACATATGTATGTATGTATGTATTGTGAAATGTAATCTATGCTAATTTGTGTATGCAAATTTATTTTAAAACATTTATGTATGGGTGGTGTGTGCATGAGTGTTTGTGTGTGTGTGTAAGTGTATGCTTTACTATTGTTAGTTCTTACATTGAGTAAACACATAAAATAATATGCTCCATTTACTAATACCAAGTAATATCATTCGATGGAATATTTGATTGTTTCAAAACATTTTCATATATATGTACACGCGTATATATGAATTCATATATATATGCATATATGTATGTATATATTTATCTTAAGTGTGTGTCTCTGGATTTGTATTTGTGTTACTATGTATGTCATCATATTGCAGTTGATTTCTATGTATTGCATTTGCTATTGTTTGTTTTTTGTTTGTTTTTTTTCTCTTCTCTTTTTGTTTCTTTTCTCATTGAGATTTTGCCTATTTCAATTTTGAGTTTCAGATTCTAAAATGATAACTAACATAATAAATTTGCTGCTAACCATTCATCTTCTGGCAACTGAAATAATAGAAGAAATAGAAAATATAAATTTCACGATTTTATATTTTATTTTATTATTTTTTTTTTTTTTGTTGGTAATTTATGGTAGGTAGATGATATATATTTGGTTTATTATTTTTTGTTTTTAAATTGAATTTTCCTTTTTTTTTAATTGTTTGATTAAATATTCTTTGAATAGGTTAAGTGAAGATTGAGCCTCTTTAACTAGTTTTGGCAAAATACAAAGCTTGGTTGAAGGTTAACGTAAAGGAAATGTGGGCGTGTTTGTGGGTGTGTTTGTGGTTGTGTTCCTAAAAGTTCGTTGGACTTGAAGCAAACATGGTGAGGGGTTGTGAAATGAAGGAACAAAATATTTGTTTATACAAAGTAAAAAATAAAGGCATAATTGGAATTTAAGGACAATGCACAAGTTTTAATTAATTTGATAAAGAGAGACTGTAAATACAATACTGCTGAAATTGGAAAAAAAAACTGCATGAATTTTAGTTGCTTTTTTTTTTGAAATTATATTTTGGCTTGAATGACAGTTTAATTAGTGGTGCTTTGTACAAGCTTTAAAAACTTATTAAAAGTTTTTTTTTACATTGGATATATTTTTAATTACTCTGCTAGAGAATCCAAAAAGCATTGGGATGGCTTAGATTTACATAAAGTGGGTTCGAGGTTGCTGATCTAGTCAAGTACACACAAAGAAATAATGTAGGTTAAATGCACAGCAAAAAAATGTTAATTGTACCAATTTTGGCTGTACAAATGACTCAGAAAAAATTGAGTTTTATTTAGTTAGAATCGTGGGATTCGTTGGAAAAAAAACGTAATGCATTCACATGAAAATATTTCACACGCAAAACAAATCTACCAAGGAATCTAATATACAATTCTGGGTAAAATAAGAAAAAAAAATGAGCGATTGTATTGTAAAATATTAACCACAAAATTGGTTGAAATTTGGTTAGGTTAGGCTGTGAGGATGTTTGGTACCATTTTCACTCGGAGGTCATATATGGCCCATTATGAGTCCCATTTTTTATTTTGGAAAATCTATTTTATTTGGTTCCTTACTATAAACGCACCTTTGGTCAGTTCTGTTGTACTCTCAGAGAATCGGAAGCCTAAGGCTCGTTGATGCTTTCTTTGTAGAGCGAAACAGTGGCATAGGAAATGTTGTATCCGTGGGAAGATATATCTGTGGGAGTCTCCCCAACATAGACTATGGACATTGTCCAGTTATAACCCCCATCAGTATGCTAAGAGATTTTCTATGATAGCAGTTCCGTTGTTATTTTCGAGCTCAGTCTAGGCCAAAGTTGTCTGGTCGTTATATAGTCTTGGCTATGGGCCCATTTGCAGGTTATTGCTCTATTGCATATCGGTTGCTGAAGTGAGTTGTCAGCCGCACTGATCTTTATAGTAGAACCTCTTCTTTCCAGCACGTCTGCCTTTTCACCGCTGGTGGTTCTGTATGATTTTCAGTGCTTCCCTACACCAATGGAAATTTGTGCAATTTAGCATGAGATTTTTTCTGAGTGTAGCTTGTAACCGACAAAAGTAGCTATACTTTTTTTTACCAAGGTAAATAGTAACTTTACTTTTTTACCAATGGAACAGTAAATTTCACCTGGGTAATTGGTAACTTTACATTTTTAACAAGAAAATGGTAAATTCAACCACGAAAATAGTTACTTTACAACTAAATGGTAGTATAATCATCTAGTTGGATACAAGTTGGTTAGATTTACTAATTCACAATCCAGGTTTCAGGTTAAATTTGCGTATATATTTCTTTATGTGTATTTGACTGACTGACAATATTACTATGATTAATTTTCCTAAATGGCACATTGGGCACTGCAACATTAAATTTATTTATATCATCCCACTATTTTCAAATCAAAAAACATTGCTAGTGCTTAGTAAATTTTTCGAATGATAAATTATATATAAAACTTGTGCATTGAAAATGAAAATTAAAACTAAAAACAAAAGAAAATCACTGCATTGTGCGGAAAAACTGAAAAAATACGGCAAAAATCATAATATTTAGTATTTTGTTATTGCTTTAGGAACTCTTTGAATGAGCAATCACATGATCTTTTATTTTGGTTAATTTTCTTTTAATAGTTCTTCTTCTTTTTTTTGCGTTTTTTATTCTTATAGCATTTTGCATGGACATTACTTGAGTTAGGCTAATGGCGTGTGTACACGTACAACTGCATTGTGTTAGGAAGTGAATTGTTTATTACCTAAGTAGGAAGTACCAATTTCGTGGACCAGGAGTACCAGAAGATATGATATGAAATGATGTCATGATTCATGTCTTCTCTACCACTTCGCAGTACTCCAGGTCTCAATTTTATAGTTAGTGCTTGTGTGTGTGTGTGTGTTTTCTCCTTTAGTTATTTTTTTTTGTGTGTTTATATCTACTAGAAATTTTCGAGCATTTAGATTGGAACTAAAAAGCAAAATTAAAATAGCAACAATCAAGAGGCAACAAAGGTAATGATTTCCGTGTTCATGTTTGGTGTGTGCGTTGGTTTGGTTTCTCTTTTCGTTTTTCATCTTCTGATTTTTAGTATTAAGTAAGTATCCTCGATATTATTACAATTTTTCTTTTTTCATATAAAAAATTTAAATTTTTTTTTGTGTTTTTTTGTCTTCTTGAAAAAAATTTCAAATAGTTTTATAGGCACTAGTGCTATGATCGTTAGATTACAAAAATGGTTTTTATAGTTGAATTTTTTTTCGTTTTTTTGTAGAATGGTGTGGGTATGTGTGTGGTTGGTGTGTGGTTGGTGTGTGGATTGTGTGTGGATTGTGTGTGGGCTGTGGGCGACTACATAGAATTGAGTCTAATGAAATGATTAGCCTTATTCTGTTGAAGTTTGTTTGTCTAATTGTGAAGCGGCGAAGCTGTCAAGCCTTTGACAAATACCTTTTCCAACGTATATTTTGTTCTAAATTGTTTTTTCGTTTTGTCTAAGCAAATGTAAGTTTAAGTTGATTAGCTGCGGTTGGGCCATAAAGTATGTTGCAGTAGAAGTTTCGTATATTCCGTGATGCGTGAACATGAGTGGGTGTTTGCTAATGTGTTTTGTATCTAAATGTGTGTAAGTGTGTGTGTGTGTGTGTCTGTGAATATTCTATTTTTGAACATTTCAAGTTGGCCATATATATTCTTACAGTGTAATTTGCAATTTACATGTAAACACATTAATATGTAATTAATTTACCGTTTTTTTTCTCATTTATTTATTTATTTATATTACTTCCTTTCAGCGGCATATGTATGTTTGTTTTCAAGTAAGCGGGTGAGTGCGTGGCGGATAGGTATGTAGGGCTGTATGAGTGAGTGTGTGTGTGTAGGGGGTAATATTTGCACAGCTTTTGTTTGTGCTGCAATTCGTTTTTGTTTTTGTTTGAATTTAATTTTTTTTTTGCTTTAAATTAAATTTTAATTTAATTTTTTTTTCAACTATGTGTGGCTAATTTTATCTCAATGTGTGGGTTGGCTATCGCTTATTTCATAATTTTTTTCTGTCGCATTTTTACGCGTACTTAATTTCTGCTTTTACATAAAGTATAAATATGTATTTAAGTATAAGTAAAGTGTTTTACATCAAGCCAGTTTTGCAGCTAAAGGAATTTTCATAATTTTGCTCAAAAAGAAAAATCTTTTATGTTTTTTAAGGTTTCTTTTCTTTTCTTTTGTTTTTCTTTTCTTTTTTTGTTTGTATTTATTTACAGCTCAGAATTTTGTCAAATTCAAATATATATTTTTGTTTGTTTTGTGGATTTACTGTGCCTGCAAAAGTAAAGGATAAACCTTAAAAAATAATATGGGTGTTAGTAAGAATTGGAAAAAAGTAGTAAGTAAAAAAATGATTTAGAGAATAAATTGGATAAATACAAAATATATAGGCATATTGTGAGCTACGAATGTACATAGCAATGTTTGCTGAAATGCATTTATGAGTAAACTATGTAAAACTTAATGTGCAATTAAAATCTTAGTTTTGAAATTTAAATTCGTAAGAATTAACATTGCAAATACATTCAAAACAAGGGAAATACTTAAAAATACTGTAGGGTGCAACAATGACAACATTTAAAAAATTATATTAATGTTTGATAAAACTTTCACTAAAATCTGCTATTATACTAAATTATTTAATCAGCTCGGGAAATAAAACCTTCCACATCCCTTTTTAGTTAATGGCTTTCCCTTTCCCATTTTCGACCCAGAATTTTTTATACTAATTGGAACCTGTAGTCCGATTTCATTGGGGAATAATATGAGATCTAACAGTTATCATTTTTAAAAGTTGTTGATGAAACAACCACTGGAACCTTAAGAAATTACGGTGAAAAGGTGACCTTGAAAGACGTAGAGAAAATTCTCTCGCACTGCAGGTTTGAAGAGGATGACTTTCAAGCAGTGAATATTATTCCACCGTATATGAACGAGTAATCGAAATTGCATTTACGTTTGATATAAGGGATAAGTGCCAGTGTTCGCTGAAACAAATACTAACTTTGACA
Organism: Heteromyza rotundicornis; assembly: GCA_951394025.1. NCBI lineage: Eukaryota > Metazoa > Arthropoda > Insecta > Diptera > Heleomyzidae > Heteromyza > Heteromyza rotundicornis. The sequence continues at coordinate 63,819,019 of OX596012.1, forward strand.
CTTACCTATGGGAGTCAGGGTGTTTCCCGGTTTTTACAAAATGTAGTGTAGTGCAGTGGCTACATTTTTTTCCCCTATTTATGTATTTTTGATATAATTTGCAAGAAGATCTACTAGGAAGATATTTTCCAACTCACTCCAGCATCGCAACAGGAAAGTGGTGGATGGAGAACAATTTTTTTTTCCGAATAGCCAAAAGACAAAAATTACTGTTCCATGACACGAACAGCGGTCGAAAATGGGTTAAGGCAATTAATAAAACTTATTAATTCGTTAAAAGTTTATTAAAATAGTTATGTACGTACATTTTTTTAAACCAAAAAATGTATTATTTTAAATTCTGCTACTTTTAAAATATACATAAAAAGAGACGGGATTAAAATTTTTAAATTTCACTAATCAATTAACGCTGTAACTTTCCGATTTTTTTCATAATTTGTGTCTTTGGTGCAGTACAAAATAATTGAGTTCCACAAAAAAAAATTTAATTAATTAGTTTTCCCTATTATAGATAAAGTCGTCCAATCATCCGATAGTTGTTTGATTTTTTGTACTAATGTTATTTGGTGATAGTTTTGAAAAAACTTCTGTATCAAGGCTACCTATGAACTATTTTTCATTTCCTGATTTTCGATTAGATTTTTGAATATTGACCACTGTGGTTTTGTTAACCCCCCTTTAAACGGCCCCCCCCAATGTGTTGATGCCATCTGGTTCAGCATCCAAAAATTAATAAGAAGAAAACGCTATGCTTTTTTGTGTTTCACCACAGATAATGTAACCCCTAGAAATATGCAATGAAAATCTTAAGTACATTACTGCAATAATTATTATAAAAAAAATGCTGATATTTGCCAATTCGGGGATTTTTATGACTCTTTGAGCCTTTGAAAACCTTTAAAAAGCTTATGGAGACTCAAAATGTTTAAATTTTTCAGAGTAGTATTATTGGACTCTATCGAATTTCTACAAACGGCTTTAATGTGTAGGTAAAAGTTACTCGTCTACTTGCAAAAATGCATATGTCACATATTTCACGTGGTGACTCTATGAGTAGTGTATTTTTCCCAACTTGATTGCCCTTTGTATGAGTAGCAATATTTTGACCTAAACTGCTGGTGCGTTAAAGTAGTCTAATGCAATCTAATGTAGTATTAAATATCAACCGAATTGTAGTTCTAACATGCATTAAAAAATAAATTCAAATTTAAAAGGAAATGGAAATGGAAAAAAAAAACATGTACGTCAACGCAAACATTTTAAGTACAACAATGCAATGTGCAATCGTAACAGTGGCAAATATTGTGGCGCAAATGTGCGCCACAGCTGTCGATGCAGCAGTTGATAGTACATACCTGTGGGCTCACTTGGAATTGCTGAATTGGGTAAGCAACAACGCCAGCTGCCTGCGGTATGGCAGTGCCAGCCACGCCCGTCGCCAATTGTTGTGCGGGAGAGATTTGAGCTTGAGTGGCAACACCTTGCCAGGTAGCGGGAATCTGAACGCCCATGCTGTGAAAATATATATGGAGAAGCACAAATATTGTCAGAGACTGGCCAATGTTTAGATAAAATCAGCAGAGCATGCAAAGTGTATATGTGTGTGTGTGTGTGTGAGAGTCCTCCTCAGTCATTATTGCATATGAAATCCTTTTTCCATTACTGGAACTCAAACTACTGAGCCCTGTAAATTTATATCTTTGACAATATTTGGCCATATTTTACCGCTACACATGAACGCTGGTAAATAATGGCTGACGCATATGGGATAATCCAATGACATACATTTGAGAGCGCAATCAAGCAAAGGACTACACCAACAGCAGCACCACCACCACCACCACAGCCAACAAGCAAAATGGTAACAACACACAAAAAAAAAACCTTTCGCAATTAGCAAATGAATTCAGTTATCCGTCATTTTGTCGTTATCCCCCCTGGTGGCGATTCAATCATTTCTGGTGTCGTTGAGTTGTTGGCGGTTGTGCTGGTGTAACCACGTTTAGCAGCGTTGAAATTACAATTTCCTCACACACACACACACACACGTACGTACACCGGAGTTCACGTTTTTAATGCATCATCATGTCAAGGTGTGTGTGCGCTTGTGTGTGTTTCTGTGTAAAGGATGTGTCATTTTAAATTAAATGATATTTCAAAATGCGTTCTGCTCTCTTTTGCAAATGTCATCGAATAATCAATTGGCAATCACAATTATTATTAGGGCCTTTTATGTACAAAGATTGGAATTGGTTTAAGAGTTTGAAGGATATTCGTTGTTCCTTGTGTACATTGAAGGTGACAAGCGGACAGAGTATGTTTGCCTAATAAACCCAAAATGCCAAGTGAGTACTAAGAAACGTTGTAAAGTCCTTTAAACTCAATTGTATAGCATTGGGGAATCCTTTGCCACACTTACAGTCAAGGACTCACACACACACACACACATGTATGTAAATAATTCCAATAAATATTTTTATTTTTTTGCAATTTCCTTACCCCATATAGCCCTGCTGATAGCCGCCATACTGTCCGAAATGATAGCCCTGAATGCCCTGCAAGAACTGATTCTGCACCGCAGCCGAAGCGGCCGGAGTAACAGCCGCAGTGGCCGACGAAGCCGGATACGTGGGTGTTGGCGAATACCAGCAACCGGTGGCGGCCAATTGTTGTCCATAGGCGGCCGCAGCAGCGGCAGCGGCGCCCACACCATACGGGAAACCAGCGGCAGCTGGATTCAAAGCCTGACTGGCGATTGTCTGAGCATTATTCGGATCGCCGCTCTCCTTGCCCCAGGAGCACTTCACGGGCTGGGCATTGATTTCGGTATTATGAATGCCGACAATGGCGTGCGTGGCAGCCTCCTTGGTAGAGAAACTGCAAACAGAATAATGCAAATGGTCACATTTCAGTTGGAATTGGATTTTAGAATAAAAAAAAATGTTTTTTTTTGTTGTTGGTTTTTTTCAAATTCTCACCGCACAAAAGCATATCCTTTGTCCTTGAAGACGCGTATCTCCTGTATCGAACCGAAGGGGGCGAATGTCTTCTGCAATATCTCTTCGCTGAGGGCGGTCAGAGCGCTGTTGACGCCGCCCACGTACACGGTGCAATTCGAGGGGCTGCTCTGATTGTAGACTTCGTCGAAGGTCAATGGTTTTACATTCTCTGCAAAAGTGGCACAGAAAAGACGAAATGGCGGAAATTCGTTAGAAACTAAATGTAATTTATGGCCACATTTCAGTGTGTAGTAAGAAGGGCTTGTGTGATTTGGAGTTTCTTTTTCTGTTTGTTCAACATTTCTTTGAAGCAAGGAAAAAAAATCAATTAATTAACGCCTTTGACGGCATTACCATGTACCCTGTATGGTTAATATGTAAATAAATGGAAGGGGCCTTTGCCAGTCAAACAACAACAAAGAGGAAAGCCAAATGCAAAATGCAAAATGCAAAATGCAAAAAGCCAAAAGCAACTTTGCAGTCGTGTATTTAAAATGCCTCGCTTTGAATCAAATTTTAACATAGTTTTGGGCTATTACTTGTCCTTGTTGTTGTTTCGCTTTGTGGCTCCAATGCAAACTTGCACTAATTACTTTTTTTTCCAGGTTAAAATAAAATTTGCACTTTTAAAAATAATGTCAGCATTGCGTGTTTATGTCTTTGTTTTGTTTGAGTTTCGGTATGCAGCTATTTTAATGGATACACAGGAGCGCTCTCAGGGTAGCAACAAGACCGTGTGTTGACTGTGTGCATAACTAAACTGACTTGAATACGAGAAACTTTATAAAAAAAAACAGAAACAACAACAACTAAAATTCAAATCCTTCACTGAACGCAATTAATTCTTTTTAAATGTAAATTTTTTAACAAACTAATTTCTGGGCTGCCGCCCCTCACTGCAACTGCCAAACTCATGTATCTGAAATAAAATCAAAAAGAATATCTACACAACAACAAGGAAAAAAAAAAGTAACTAAAAAAAATATGGCTTCCAAGCATGCAACAGGAATTTACGTTTTGGGTTTTCACCACCGAGTGCGCCACCACCACTAAGTCACACAATGGCAGCGTCGAAATTATAACAAGGTAAAAATAAATTTGGTATCCTAGCCGCCATATTAAAAGCGATTGACACATACCACTATGCAAGTCGCATACTTATGCGCTAATTTCCAGCAAAGCCACACTTAAGCGCCGCCACCCCAAGCCCGAAGCGCTCGACGCGTATAAGGCATGGCGGCGCCCTAATTTATATGTAACTCTTCCATTGGTGTTGGTGCGCTTGAGTGTAATATTAGTATTTTTTCGTTGCTCTAGTTGTTGTTTTAATTTTTTTTGCTCCATTGTTGTTGTTGTTCTCTTTTAAATACGTGTAATTAAATTTTAAAATATAATCACAATAATGACAAGCAACGTTCGGTCGGTTGTTTCCTACGTTCGTTGCCATATTGTACGTGCCTCGCCCGCGGCCCCTTGTCACCCAGGGCCGCACTGGGTAACACTGGTCGGACGTCTTTTGGTTAAAGGCTGATTTCATGTTTGGTGCAAATGAAACGGATGTGGTGGAATGACATAATATGGCGGATATGCAAATTTTTAAACGGAAAAAAAATGAATGTGTGCATGTGTGTATATTTTTAATGCATATGTATTTTGTGTCTGCAGCGGGCAAGTAAGTACAGATGTGGCCAGAATACAGGGAGTTTATATCGTTTTAATTGCTTTAATAATACATTTAGCAAATTACTTTTTCACTTCCGGTTGAGTGGCAGGGGATTTGAGATTAATTTTTTGTTGCTATTTGAAATTTATTTTTAGGCTTAATGGAAATTTGTTGAAATACTTTGTATCGTAAAATTATTGTAAAATTATTTGTTAAATTAAACAAAATTAATGAAAAACTATCGATAAATATCGAAAAATATCGAAAGATTTATTAAAAAATCATCGAAAAACTGTTGATAAAATATCGAAAATTTTTTTTTAGAAATATCGATAACCCATTGATAAATAATTCCAAAATTTATTGGCAAGTTATCGAAAATATTTTCAAAAATTATCGAAAACTTTTCGAAAATTTATCGAAAAATTATCGATAATTTATCAAAAGAACTATTAAAACTTATCAAAAATTATCGAAAACCATTGAATAATTAATACATATTAATAATATATTTTCCAAATTTATCGAAAATGTATAAAAAAATTATCGATTATTTTACCTATTACACTGTGCGACTGTATTTTTCGGGTATGAGCTTTTTCAAGTGGAATAGATACAGTACATCACAAATAACAATATACATTCGGATATTTGCTGGACTAGTGAAATTAAGGCTCTTTTTTAAACTGTAAAGTTTAAAGATTCTTATTAGGTAAACAAATTTTTAAAACTATGATGGTGTTGTGGAATTTTTGTCATTGAAAACTTGTTGGAAATGTAATAAACTGTAGTATTTTCGAAAATATTGGAACTAAACTTTTCGCCACTAGGGGGCGCTTCAAAATACTTCTAAACGGAAAATTTCAGAATTTTCGTGTGCAATTGAAAACAAAATTAAGTGGAAGTGGGAGTGGGAGTTTTAGTGTTCTGTGTATATCTAAGTGAATTATAGAGTAGGTAGTAGGAAAAAAGTACCCACAAATTATAATCGGGAAAGTGATTTTTCACTGAAATCATTCTCAGCAAGAGTTTATTTCCAAATGGCTGGTCTAGGGAGGTTATGCGTTAGCCTCTTATGGAAAAATATAATTATACTATTTGGAGAGCATTAAATTATTTTATTTATATGAGATGTTTGTCCGTATCGACCTTCTGAGGCCATCACGCCTTCTGAGTCCTTCTGAGTCCAGCACTGGCCCTCTGAGTCCAGCACTGACCAGTTGTACTTAGAGTAGTTTAAAGTCTCTCACCACTGAGCTATGACTTTTTTTAAAGTAAAAATATTAATTTTTCTCTGCTCTTGTATTTCTACATTCTGTTTTCAAGCGATGTCCCACCAAAGGACCCCATCCTAATTGCCCAAACACCCTGTACATGATAAATGCATTTCGTGTACTCACTATCACAATAATTAAAATATTACAAGCGGTAAGCAGAGAGAAAATACACCACCAACAGCAACAATACCAGCAATAACAACACCAACGACCACAACAACACCAACTACTGGCATATCGTGTCGCATATAAATCATTGTGATTAATATGCATAAATATGAATTTAATTTTCTCATGAAAAACGAAATACGAAAAACGCAAACTATAGAACATCGAAGAAATGCAATTAAGCAGTTGAAATAAATTAACAACAAAACAAACAATTGGCAAACAAAAAAAAAAAAAGCATGAATTAAATACGCTGTTTATGAGCGATTTTATGAACTTTTGCAAATAATAAAATTTTCAAAACAATGTCAGCTGCGTTGTTAGGGGAGGCAGCAGCCAAACAACTGAAAAAAAATATACAATTCACTCGAAAAATGCAAAAAAAAAATGCAAAAAATCGCCGGATAAGTGCAGTCACAGTAGTAAACATTTAAATGCCATTATTGAGAGGAAGTCGAATTGAATTTCCGTTTGAATTTATACCGGAAACTAGCAAGCAGCACTATGGAGGAGGCTAGTATAGAAAGCGTACAACTACAACAACAACAACAGCAAATAACAAATATAACAAGCTAAAACGAACGAATGAACGACCGACCGAACGAACGAACGCATCGTAGGAAAGAAGGATAAATTGAATTTCCAATAAAACTGTTGTTGCCATTGACGATACGTTGGAGCATAAATGGAAGACATAGCTCCGCTCCTCACATTGTATGCATATATATACACAGTTTATAAATGTATATTTGCGCAGAAAAAAACAAAACAACAACAAACACTAGAATGAAGCAGAGAAATTACTCACAGGAAATAACTCTAAAAGTCATCATTAAGTATTTACGCTATTCAAAGCGCGAAGGTTCGAAGGTTCTTCCTACAACATTCTCCTCACAAAATATTCATGCAGAGCTCAGGCAACAGCGAAGAGGGCGACGACTACACAATATCATCAGCACGAAAAAAAAACAATACATTTTTAAAAAGCTTTATTTTGTTGAAAAGAAATCATAGGATATGCAAAGAAATATCCATTAAATGGAATAAAAAAGGACGTAGACATAAACTGATAGCAACAAAAAAAAAAAAGGTAAGAGACTTTAAGATGGCAACGGATGTAGGGAAAGAGTAAAATATTCAAACATTTTTTTAGGCTTATGCAGCTGCTTGCGCTGAGCAACTGAGGTGTTAATTCGCAGTTAAACATTAGTTAAAACGTTGCCTAACCAATCACTGACTGAATCATAAATAAACTAAACCATAAGTGAACTATTTCATTGAGGACACGGTCAAGTCTCAAGCAGACAATTTTGTTTGCCGCAAGTTGATTCACTAAACAAAGCCTAAGGTTCTCTAGGAATTGGACTGAAATTTGAACCTGAGTTACCTGTCAGGACCTTCGAATCATGTAATTTTTACATTATTAAAATTCTTAGTCTCGACATTAAGTATCTTCACATTTCCCTTATGACATATTTTACCAAATAACCCTTACTTTCCACTTCACAATCACAAGCCTTCGTAGTACTACCACTCTTTTGTTTTATTGTCTTCCCAACAAACTAACCAACTTCTCGCAACTTCATTCAAAATTGTTTTATTTTCTAAGAAAAAGAAATGAGTAAATTTTTGCAGGTAGCTTCGGCTTTTCCCTTTGCTCTTACTTTTATCTCACCCACTCACTTGCCGTAGTTGTGCTGCGCCTAAAAATATATGTATGTACCCCATTACTTCGCACAAAATGTTCGCCTAATTGTGCGCAACCTTGCGAAAACTTTGATTTATTACACAAACGAAAAGCCAGGCGCACAACATTTGCGCTCATTCAAGTTGAAGTCATTTAGAGTAGCGTCAAGTCAAAAGTCAAATAGTTGCCGGGGGAAAATTTGTCATCTCAACTATTGTTCAAGTTAATTAAGCTATTACGATAATGAGGTAGAAAATATTTATATAGCCAGTACATACTATGTACGTATGAAAAAGGTATTTTGTAGCGTAACAAACAAACACACGCACAGGTAACTACTACCCACTGTGGAATTGTGTGCCGATAAATAGAAATTAATGCAAATCATATTTAAGTATTATTTATGTACTGTACTGCCATAAATGTACGAGTCGGTAGTTAGTTAATAGCAATGCGTACTTAGGAGATGTTGAGTAATATTTGATGGAAGATATTTGGAGTTTGTTCGTTGAGGACTTGAAAATGTTATCAAATATACATACTCCATTAAATATATAGTTGCTGGATAAACATGGAAAGGTATTTAATTTGAACCTTAAAATATTTTCATATTATTTTGGCAAATCGCCTGAAAACCACAAGCAAGTTTTTATTCCGAACAACTTTTCATAATCATAAGGATAATGACCAGACCACGTGCTATTCTGGCGAAATGACAAGATTGTAGCTGAGTAGGTTACTGAGAATAATATGACCAATATGAATATTAAGAAAAGTGTACTTAGTTAGCTTAGTTCACTTAATCAAATTGGTTAAGTCCTATCATTTGTATTGCATGTTTTTTTTCCTATTATATCCTTGTAGCTATAATCTTTTGTATACTTAACTAGTAATTAACACATAACTTCGCAAGTACTTCTATAGATATGCCATTTATTTACCCCTAAGATCCCATCCCTTGAATCTACGCTCGACTTACTCCATTGGACATTTGCTCAATCTTACACACAAAAAAAAAAAGTCGGTAGATTTAACCGAAAAAGACGGTTAAAAACGCTCCAACCCATCTTCGTCGGTTAATCTAACCGACGAGAAGTGGTTGATTTACTTTAATGATTTGTTGGTTTACAATTTTTAATTGTAAACCAAAAAAATTCGGTTATTTCAACTATTTTTTTAACCATTTTTTGTCAGTTAAATCTACCGACGAGCTCGGTAAAAAAATTTACAATTTTCATACATTTTGAAATGCTGTACGTCAACCACTTTTTGCGGTTAATTTTACCGACCTTTTTTTTCTGTGTATAGCCCTTTAGTCTTCACTTAGGTTCACTTTAGAGCCCATCGACTCTCAAAGACACCTATAACTGCCCCCTCCACCCCTCTTTGAAATAACCTTCGGTTCAAGAATCACAAGTCATGAGTGCATTTGATATATGCATTAGGCTAGCTCTCTAGGGACACTGATGGCTTCAGGAAGATGCTTACCTAAATAAAGGTGTACAATTAAAAATACAGGGTGTCTGTCTTTCAGTCTAAAGGAGGAACAACGTGCTTCCTGACCCCAGTTATGATCTACAAAGGAAAGTAAGTCGAATCATCGCAATCATCGCATTCAGAGGTCTCATCATATTTTAAGCCATAAATATTGGACTATTGCAGCCAGAAGGTCTTCTGTTTTTTCAAGGCAATTGAATTCGTGTAGGCTTTACGCATGTTTTTTTCCCTCTACAGATGTCCAGTATTTTTTGCAGATATTATTTTAAGCCCCAACCCTTCCGAAAATGAGCCGAGAGCGAAAAACCTTCTACAACTATGAATGCTCTAATTATGTTACATTTTATTCACAACGCCTCAAGTCTGAATTCTAACCGTTGCATAGAAAATATTGCTAAATATTTGATAAATCAAGCCAACTCAAATAAAAAATAAAAATCAAATATAAAAACGCAAATAAAAAAATCCAAACTTTGTCAAAAAAAAAATATATATTTGGAAAGTTCCTCAAGGAAACTACATACACAATAAAAGTAAAAAAAAAAACAAATGAGAAGAAACAAACTGAAATTGACAAAAGTGTAACATGCCCGATGGCAATAAATCGCTTGGGGTGTGTAAAAAATTTAACACCGCTTTCGGTTTAAGTGCGGCTTTTACACATACAAAAGCGGCCATAAACTTCAACATGATGAAATCATAAAAATGGCACAAAAATGCCGAAAGTAGCAAAATAAATAAAAAATATAAAACGAAATATAAAAAAGAAACAAAAAAAAACCAAAATAGCAAATAAGAAAAATGCTAGCAATAGCAAAAATAATAAAAAAAACCCCAAAAAAATCTCCGATGTTGTGATGCAAAAGCATCATACTGCCACGGTGAGATGATGTGGCCACACCAGAAACGCCTTAAACTATGCAACACCAACGGGAGGTTTAACTGTTGCGGTAAATTGCTGCAAACATATTCGAAGCGCAATTGTGGCGCGCGCTGTTGTTGTTGTTGGACTTTTGCATTTTCTTTTATATTTCATTTGATTTTATTTCCATTTCTTTTTTTTTTCGCTCCAGTCTTTATTGTAGATTGTAAAAGTGTACAATTCTGTAAAATGTCATACGTTTCGGATTACTTGAAGGATTTTAGGTGGCCCCCAAAAGGATATTGCGGAAAGTGTTGGAATTTGATTTGCGGTAAATTGGAAAGTGACAACGGCCACTTGTGTGTTTTTCAGGGAATGTGTGAATAAGAAATTCTTTTTACTCTTTTTAATTATTTAAATGAAATGTTAAGCTTTGAATCATGATTCATTCCAAATCCTTTAACAATCGATAGTCGATATCAAAAAATAAACGAATCCTCTAACCAATTTTTCTATACAAATTTATTGAAAGTGTTTTCGTAATTGGCAGCAGTCATAAATTATAATCCCTTGTATAAATAGAAATACATTATAAAACGAAAGGTTTGATAAACGAACTCTACACTCACAAACACACACACACGTATACTAACGTTATAGAAATCATGCCGCACTATCATCACCCCCGTTCTTCTATTAATCCGAACGCCCTCGTGCCACCTATAGGCCAATAAAAATCCGCTTAAGTTTTCATAGGCGTCTTTTATGACAACAATATAAATGCAAAAATAACAGCAAAAGCAAGTATCGCAGTAGTAGACCCATCACAAAAATGCCTTGCAGTAACGAACCCTTCATTCTTAAGCCAACACCACCTTTTGTCGTCGTCGTCGTGATAGTCATCGCTCCACAGTGTATGTATATTCTCTTATAAGAAATAAACATGGAAATTTTGTATAATTTTGTGCTGTGCTTTTTTTATGATAATAGTTTCGTGTTGGTGAAATTTATTTCGATACGTTTGGATTATGTGTGCTGGTATTTGTGTGAGCAACTGTGTGTGTTACATAATAATAACAAATAAAAATTATGTTAAAACATGCAAATATGCGTTAACTTTGATTTATAACAAAATACTTAACTTGACTGCCTACACTTTGGCATACTTTATACTTTCTTTTTTCCGGGGGGGAGGGAATCAAGGCATGCATGGAATTCGACATGGTATATTAGGCATAACTTCTGTGGGTGTGTGTTAATGGGTGAAATTGAATTGCGATTTAGTCATAAAATGATTTTAGATAGTGGATAAAAAAAGGGAAAGCGGAGAAAGTTTTCCGAATTTATGCGTTATTCATTTTGATGACAAAGGATGTTCCAACTTTGCTAGTCGCTCTGATCAATGATTTGAAGATAATTTCAATGTCATTTTTTATATCTTCTACATAACTTTAATGGTTCATAAACAAGATGAAATAAAAATAAGATAAAATAAATACAAATATAACAAATTTGGATTTGTAATCTTTCTTCTTTAACAACAAGCTGTCGAGATGCTTCAATCATATATGAGTTCTATTTCAAGTAAAATACTATCAAAAAATCTTTTTTTTATAGATTAAAGTATGGAATTTTCATAAGGGTTTTCTAAATACTTTAATTGGTTCTAAACAAAATTTGTATTTTTATATGAAAAATCAATTGTTTGCCTTTTTTAAAATTGGATTCTCTCAAAAATTCTCCTTTTGTGAACTGAATTGTTTGGAAAAAAATTATCTTATTGTGTTTTCTATGGGAAATTTTTTACTTTTTAACCCTTAGAAATGGTCTTAGCTTTTTTTTTGGTCTTTAGGAAATAACTAGGGTACAAGGGAGCTTCAAAGTTTTTAAAAATCACTGCGTCAACAATTAGTTTTTTTTACTTGTTAAATTTACGTTGAAAAGGAAAATAGAGCCAACACCATGAGTTTTGAGATATTTGATTTTAAAGACAAAAATATTCTTAAAAAATCAAACAATCGTTGGACAGTAATGTTTTTAGGCTGAAGGCATAGAAGAACCCTTGAGCAATAAATCACAAAAGAAAGATTTTGAAAACCGATCGCTGGGACGAAAAAAGCAGGACTAATGGACTTAGTTCTGAGCACTGAAATTTCGCATTCACATATGACACCCTGAGTCAGCTACAGTTCTTTAAAAGGACTGTTAAGTCTTCAAGGGACTTAACGATTTTTTAAAAAATACTTTAGCTTAACCTAGGACAATGACACTAGTATAAAATGAAAAAAAAGGCAATTAATAAAAACAAAATTTTCAATATATTATTTGCACAAAATCGATATGAATTTTATTGGCGAAAATTAAATGATACAAAAATTTAAATATGTTGCAATGTCTTCCCTGGGACCGATTAACCAAAATTTGTTTATTATTTTTTTTAAATCATGTCCAACAATTTCAGAGATTACAGAGAAATTGGATGTTGCCAAAATAAGGACCACTCTAATATTAATATCCAAAAATATATTATTTTCAACGGAATAATTCAGTATTTCAAATATAAAATTTAAGAAAAAATCATAACATGATCAATAAAAACTATATTGGGCCATCGTCCACGACAGGCTTCTTAAATCTTATTAGGAAATAAATAAACTTTGAAAATATTTATTTGCAATTTGGATCCTTCTTAACTCGTCGAATCAATATTAAAACAATTGAAAATTTACCCCAAATACATTCAGGACGATCAAAATGATTAGAATATTTTCCCAAAAATGCCTTTTTACATCATGAAGATTGTCGTCACCTGATTTAGAACCTCGAATCATGTACTTTTGATTTTTCTAAGTGTCGAAAATTCTTTCGCACTGTATTATTTCAGTAATTTTGTATCAAAAAATGTGCCTTAGTGAGGGAGGAGAGGTTCAAAGAAAATCTCATGAGTAGTACAGCAATACAAACTTAATTCATTTGAATTTTTCAATTACCAACCAGAACCTAGAGCTTTTCTTTATGCACACACTTTGTACTTACCCTAAAATCAATTTTCATTGAACAAAAAATTATTTTCCTTTAAACCGTTCAAATACGCGCCCACATAATTGCTCGCAAAGCTGAGCGAAGGCGTTAAGGCTTAATTCAATTACTCATATTGAAAATATTTCCAAAAGATTTGTGGGCTCGCATCTACCAACAAGAGCCTAGCAGGAAATTAAAGCTTAATACAGCGTAGGTGGTATTTGTGTATATTTTTTTTCACTGATGAATTTTTCGTTGCATTTTTTGTTTGTTTGTTTTATTTTTAAGATAAACTTTCTGTCAGAAACTCCAAATGAAATGAAGCAAAAGGAAGAAATATGTAATGGCAAAAATTGAGAACAATTCTTTCAAGGTACACACTGAGAATGACAGACAGAATGGCAGCCACTGCTGCTTGTCATTCATACTTTTGACATGCATATCCTGCCGTTTTGAACCCCCCCCCCCCTATAGCTCCATACCTTTTATCAGTTACTTTTGTTTACATTTTTTTTTCTGTAGCTGTTGCTGTTTGTTTTAAATGTTGTGCTGGTTTTTTATATATTTTTTTTGTACCCATTTTTTTCCTGTTTTTCTTATCTTACTTACCTTTACTCGCAGGTGGTTTCCGGGTGGCCCAGTTCGTTCGAATTGAACGCGAGCCAAGCCATTGTCCATTCATGGCCGTAATGGCGCTCTCAGCTTCCTGCAATATTTTAATTAAAATTTTTTTTTTATAATTTGTAAACATGCAAGTTGCTGATAATGGAGATAGAGAGCGCCTCAGTTAACGTACCGATTTCTTGACGAACGAAACGAATCCGTAACCCTTCGATTTCAATGTTTGCGGATCGCGTACAACACGACAATCACTGAAATGGAAATGGAAATTCATTTAATTTAATTAAAGAATTCAGCATGAGAACAGCTGAGAAATCTCAGGATAATACATAATAATGAAGAAGCTAGATTGAATCATTCCAGCTATTTTGTTTGCTTTTTGTTTTATTAGTTTTTCGTTTCCTACTTATACTTTACGCATGGATTATGCTACTTAGGCAAATCTACGCTCGCGCGCAAACTTTAACATTTATGCAAATTTTAATATAACTCAACGCTCGTGCAACAACGGAGAGCAACACCTTTAGCCAGTAGCGGTTTAGCTTACGCACTGAGCTCATAGTCAAGCGAACCACAAATATTTCCCAAAGCACATTTATGAGGCCCCCAAACTCGTTCACCGACCGACCCTGCCTTATAGGCCACCTGCTCACACCCTCATTTAAAATTCACGCACTGCCAAAAGTATTTCCGTGTCGAATGTGGCCATAAAACCACAGCAGGGCTAGGAAAGTGAAATAAATTTTAAAATTAGAAATCTGACCTTGTTCAGCATTTTATTTGCGCTGCTGTGTGCTTTCATTTCATTTCACTTCATTTTCGTATTTCAATTTTCGCCACAGCTGAAGAAATGTTGACGAAAAGCGAACCAAATAAAAATAGAAAGTAACCAACCGCAAGCGCCCAACTTTTATTACATTCATAAGGATAACTGACACGCGGACGCATCCTTATTAAATATTCACACGCGCAAAGCATTTAACCAAACGGTACAGCACAGCACCAGCACCAACACCAACACAAATGTATGTATGTATGTATGAGTTTGTGAAAGGAAAGTCTCTGGGTGATGCAGAAATGAAAAAAAAAATTTAAAATAAAATGAAAGCATTTTGATATCCCAGGCGCGTAAACAAGTCCTTTAAACTTTTTCGCGCCTTTCATAAGGCAAAGAAATAAATTTAAAAAAAAAAGAAACTTAAAAAAAAAAACGGCTGCAAAAGCTGCAGAAGAAGCGAAAATAGAATCATCATTTTACATGCGGATTTTCTCAGACAACGCGCCCGAAGTACACGTTTGACACCAAGAGGCGACGATGAGCACGAAGCGATGCAAAGCATGAAAAGTGAGCTGATGGTGGTTGGTGGAAGTAGCAGGCGACGACAGCAGCAACAACAACAACGACGACGACGAGACATAGGCTGGCATCTGTCGAATATTTCTTAGTTTGTAGTTTTAAGGCAGGAAACAAGTGCGAGTTTCCTTTTAATTTAACGCGCCCGCAGGTGGCGCTCTGCCTCATGATAACGATATGAAGGAATTTTTGGATGAAATCGTTAAGCGGAAGCACAGTTGGTTGCTTTTGAGTTTTGCCTTTACTGTGTGTGTGTATGTTTGTGCTTTATGTCTTACGTTGTGCGGTGCGGTGCGGTATGGCTGCTACGGAAGTGGAAGTTTGGTCTTATGAAGCGAACAACTGTTAATGAATTAAATGACCATCTTTCGGCATCGGAAGCCAACTGTGGGGAATTAATTTCGATTTTTTTTCTTAATTCTTGTGTGGCTGTAATAAGTCAAAATGCTTTGATTTTGTGACTTTAGGGCATGGAAGAAAGTCCCATTTTAATTCTGGTACTTTGTAAATAAATTAATTCGTAATAAAGTAGAATATTGTTCGTTTAATCTGTGGTTATTAGCAGGACTTTAGAGTCGTTCTTTTGTATTTTCTTAAATATTTGCTTTACATTTTTTGGTGTATTGGTTCCATATAGTAAAAGATTGTCGGTTAGGTTGAGACACATATTTTTTAAATATATTAAAAGGCAAATGTCTGTTATAATGTTTACCATTTGTACGGAATTTTGTATTGTTCATATTAGACTGACGCTACGACACGATTTATTTCGAAAACATAATCGAAAAACAATGTCCCTAATGACGTGATTGTCAATCCCCGTGACCCTTACAATCTCCTTATACCAAGTTTCGTAATTATAAAATGAGATTTCGAACGTTGACCGCCACATTGGATACACCATCTTCTCGTTTCAGTAGTCAAATTCACCTCTCCAATGCACCAAATGTCAGCAAAATCATTATGAAATTGTTAGTAAAACATCCCGAATGTACAATAATAGTCTTGGATGCTATATCAGAGGGCGTAGCCTAGGTTGTCACCAGAACATAATACAAACTCATTCAGAACTCTAAGGCAACGGTTTGGGCTAAGTGATGAGTCAGTCTATAACCACCAATCAATCAGCATAAACTCTTTTACATATATCTTCTCCTTATCGCGAATTTATCGTATGAGTGCTTTTTGAAATTTTATAGGCGACGGTGTTTTATATTTTTTCCCAATGAATTTTGTATGGAAACAATAAGGTTTTTTACTATTTCATGTACATTTTGCATATTCTAAGTATGTGGAAAGATGCAACACATGCTAAGGAAACATTTGCATTAAAAAATCGATTATCGAAAAAAGTACCACTTACGATAAATTAGTGGCGTTATATAGATTTGTTTCCTGATGAAACTTTCATTATCCTAGATTCAAAATTTTCCTCACCCATAAATCTATATTCATTAAATTCAAATACTGTCTAAATGTCTGTCTGTTTGATCATGCATTTCGGAAAACCACTTAGCCTTAGTTATGTACCATTAGAGCAGTCCAAAAATTTTAATTTTTACGAAAATGTTTTTTAATTAATTCTAGGGTGTTTTCCGCCAAAAATGCTTAATTATGGTCTTTTTCTCGTATTTTTCTTGATCTAAAACGAACTTAAAATTTGTGTTTTATTTTTTTCCCCCATACAAGTGTAAGCCCGTTTTGGCCAACTTCAGGGCCTTTGCGGGCCGGGTTGCCGTTATCGGATCGGCTTGAAATTTCCAACTTAAGAGTTTTTGGTGTATTTGCGTTATTTAAGCCACTTTCGAGACAGATCGGGCCCATTTTTTTTTTGAGTGCTCTAGTGTACTATTCTGTAGGATCTAAGAAGTAATCCAGGAATCAAATGGACTGGATTGGATTGGATATAGAGACGTGGCACCGCCAATACAATCCATTAGTTCAGGATGTCATACTTGGGCTCCCAGTGAATACTCATCAACGGAATTTTGCAAATGTGTTTGTGCTGTCAACTCTAAGTCTCATGTCGTGGATAGAAAAGTGAGGTCAAAGAGGCGTGGCACCTCTCAAAAAACTTTATGTTTAAAAATGCTGAATCTCTGTATGCCCAAGACTACCTGTTGTCTATTCTATATTTCATTGCTAATATGGGCTTGCTTTGACTGGCACTACGCCTACTTCATTTGTTATGTGATTTCCAGGGAAATGGGTGTGGTAAAATAAAAAAAATTGGTACATGGGTTCAAGGTGATGATATCAACCAGCTATTGAATAGGAGTTGGGAATTGATCCGGTCCAATTCCCAACTCCTACTCGCCAACTTCAGCTATAACTAAATTACTAACCACTGTGCTTTTTACACGAACGAAGCCGGGAACATCTGCCAGTGGAAGTATGCAAATCTGACAAAGTAAGGTAGCTGTGGGGTTGATGTGGGGAACGTTTTGCGGTAAATGTAATTCTCAGTAAAGTAACACTCGGCAGTTTCTAATTTTTCTAAGCTAGCACTGCGAATTATGGCTAAAAATTACCACTTAAATTTTAAAAAGATAATTTTTCCACAACGACGTCTGTGTTGAACGAAAAATTTTCAGAAACTAGCCACTGATTGTATCATTTGTGTTACCAATGCTATAATAAATAAAACGGTAGGTGTCCCAACCAACCAACCATGCCACATAACCCGACAATCCTTGATTAAATATACCTTATTATTCCGAAAAGCTTTTTCTCATTTAGTCATTAAGCCAGACAACCTTCAACAGACTGCTTTTTTTTAGGGGGAATGAGACCTTCTAACCTTTTCTCTAAATGGCCATAAGCCAAACCGACACTCGACTTATCTATTAAGTATTTTCAATGTGGCGACACCATAAAGGCTGATTGCCGCCAGGTTTGTTAAGCTGTGATTTGGGCCCTAGCAACAGAGAAGCAGCCAGTAGAGTTTACCAAGAATATTTTCCCTTACATATATAAAATTTAAATGCAAAAAAAAAAATGAAAAAAAATGCAAAATCATAAATGAAAATCTCGGATATCTGTGTATGAAAAGCTTTCAACCAAACAAATGCTTTTCGCGCCTAAGGGGTATAAATTTCAACTTGTTTTGGCCACACCGACAAGAGCCAGCGACTACCAACTATGCCGCGGTTCATGTTGTTCCGGGTGCGCATGTTGATAAACTTTTTGTTTCAGAAGTTAATTAAGCAAGTTTTCGGACCAACTTGTAGTTTATGCGGCAGATTCGCGGCGGTGATGAGCGCCAGCGACAGCGGCTGTCACTGCGGCGTATGTTGTTTTAAAATTGGCGCGACGTTTGACTGGAGAGGGGGGTGCGGGGGGTAGACTGTAGGGTTGAATGGATGGTTTGATGACGTTGGAGCTGGCTTGAGTTCGCTGAATTCAAAAGACAACTCAAAGCTGTTAAAATTTAAGGATGTTGTGTTCGCTGCATACAAAAAATTTCTTTTCAAAAAAATTAAAAACCCCAACAAATATTCGGGGTTAATCTATTAAAATTTGCATAAATTTAATTTTGGTGCGAAACATGTTGCTTTATTTTTTATTCTTTAGGCTTTAATTTGATTTAATTTTCCGTTTTTACTACTTACGAAATTTCTCCAAATGGCGTAAAAGCCTCACGCAGTTGTTGGGTTTCAATTTCCGAACTGAGATCGCCCACGAAAATATGAAATTGCTCTGTAATGAAAGAAAGGAAAGATATTCGAATCAGGCATACGTTCAAAGTTTCAACCATTAAAAAATATAGAATAAATTGCACAAAAAATTGCATAAATTTCGATGGACATTAAAAGGCGCCTGGCTTACCAGGCGACTGTAGTAATAGCGCAAAACTTTACCCGAAAATAAAACGAAAAAAATAAAAAAGAAGAAACATCCTTTAAGTTTATTGCTTTCTTAAAGTTTATGTAAATATCCTTCGGAGCATAAAATATCCTCTCATAATGTTGGCTTTTCTTTCGGCCAATGAAGTGTTAATTGGAGAAAAGTTTCACCACCAAAAAGAAATGTAAAATATTTAAACAAAAAAAAAATGCACAGAAATTAAAAGGAAATAAAAAAGATTCCATTTTAATGAATCAATGAATGAAAAATGCTATCGTTGATGAGAGGAAAGTTGCATTTAAAAAAAAGTATTTTTTTACACTGATAAAATGATAGGTATGTAGCAATACTTCTACAGACCCAATATATCAGATAGAGCGCAAAAGTCGCACTAGTACAACAAAAAATGCATAAAAAATTCACCGAAAGCACACGCAATAATAAAAATAAATACAGCTGTTTGTAGAATAAATATCCGGCAACCGATAATCAATTACCTGACACGCTATTCGTTCGTTCGTTCGAACGGCCGCATTGCATAATGACACAGATACCCTCCACATACACACAACTCCCGTATTCACAGAAACACGGACTGTTTACTTTTCAGGATTTATTCACATGTACGGGGAAAATACGCCGTAGGAATTTTTCTTTATTTTCTCGTTTGTCTCCTGCTTTTTTTTGCATTTGTATTTTTTCTTTCTGTATCATCGTTGATATTTTCTTGATTAATTGCAAATTCCTTTTAATTTTGCAAAATACTTTTGCGTTAATGAAAGCACATATTTAATTAAGTGGCTTATTTCGTAAGGAAGGCGCAGTAAGTATATAACGGGTACGTAGTAATATATGTAATGTGATGCCACAAATCGAAATCGTATTTCATTCGCTTTGGAAGTGGCCGTATGCATACTTTATTTAATGCAGGCAAGGGAAGATGATTGGCATATGTGAATTTATCGACGCGAATTATATGCTTCTTTAAAGCCTAAAGGGGTTACTTTACGAAATATGAGCTCAAGCTTCGTTGTTACACTCAGCCGAAAATATAACAGAAAGTAAAACGGTAACTGGTCCATAGCTCATGTGACATAGAACCGTGAGATCGCGAGGTAACTCGAGCCTGAGACGAAAACCAAAAAGATTTTTTTTTTCCGCACGGCATATATACATATATTGGCGCTACAACCCTCGAGGGATTTTGGCCAAGCTTCTTAATGCAATTATCATGGGCAAGTGTATATGATAATTGTGGACCCAAAGAAGAAGCTTTTCATAGCAAGATTTACTCTCGCAAGATTGCCAGAACTTGGCGAGAGAGTGGCGGTCTACACAGAAAAACAGAAAACAAATTTCTGCCTTGCCCCAGGTGGCAGTCGAACCCGATACCTTCCGATCGTGAAGCAGAGGTCTTAGCCACTGCAGCACGGCCGCCACTATGAGAGTATAATTTGCCGCAAAGATATTTCAGTTACCTCTCGGAACTGGAACTGTATTGTAGAGCCCCTGCAACTCACAGAAACCATTTCGCGTTTGTGAATTATAGAAAATATCCCGTCGCTATGAGAAGTATTTGCCAAACGCTCAGCGAATATCCCTCGGGAGTCGAATTTTTTTTTTTAAATAAAACAGAATCCAGTATGGCTCAGTGAAATGAATATTTTTCACACAAAATTGGCCAGCGCACAGTGCGACCAAAAATACCTCAAACGGAATTTTCGTTTTAAAAAAGCCAGTTTGATATTTGGTTTGGAATACTCCCACTAAAAGGGTTTTGTGATATCGTCCTTAGTATGGCCTTGGGGGATGGTGAAATACAAATTTCTTATGATTTTCAAAATGATTTTTAAAATGTTAAAAAAATTCTCAAAATTCTAAAATTGTTGCTGGAAAAGAATCAATAAATGAAAAAATTTCTTAACGTAAGGAAAAAAAATCAAAATGAATTAAAAAGGTTACTAAAATTGGTATTCATGTTGTTTAGACAAAATTGTAAACAATTTTTTTTTTTTAAATTTTGAGTGATTAAAAAAAGTTTCTTGGAGATGTTTTTATACCCTTAAAATGTAGCGAATGGTATAAATACATAAAAAAAACTCTTCCTCAGTCTACTAGGGACTTTTTAAATAGACAATATTTTCATAATTGACAGTCAGGATTAAATGGGAAGTGGTCCAAAAAACTACTTGACCACGCCCATTTTTCATACAAAAGTTTATTTTGGTACAGAAATCAAATCGGCGAAATTTCATTGAGATCGGATAATGTTTACTATTTTTGACCACAACTTATATGAAGTAGCTACACTCTAGGCCATCACTACATGTGAAAAGTCCTTCAAATTTTAAAATGGAAAAGAACCACTTTCCATAATAATGAGGATAAATACCACTAACAGGGCTATTCTGGCAAGGTGACCAGCATATAATCGAAAATATGAGAATTCGGAATCGATTTGACAACTGAATGGTAATTTTTTATATATTTTTGTCGATTTTATACAAAGCCATACAGTACGTTTTCAAACACAAACATCTCACAATGCATTTTTTTGAAATTTCTAATTTTTGTTGCAAATAAACTGAAGGCCGTTGTTCTATTTCTATGTTCTATTACGACTAATCAGAATTTTACTGATAACTAAAATGATTTGCAGGCAAAGTATGCAATCATGCAATGCCAGGAAATGGCAACTGCATGTACCAGAAATAATCGACCCATCGATATTGTAACACACATTCGAATACATAGAATGAAATCAAGGCAGTTGCAGTCGCCCAGGCTTGATTAAATAGAAAGTCATCCGAAGGATTTCCTGAAATTCATGCAACGATGATTTAAAGATTTCCTACTAATAGCATTGAAATAAATATTAAAACCACGACAAAATGTGTTGAAACATAAATTATACACTTTCGGCTTCCACACACACACACACACACACACACACACACAGACATACATTTCGAAATACAACAGACGCACAAAAGTTGTTGTGCATAGAACCAAGTCGATGCAAGCGGTAAGCCAACTTTTGCGTATGAAACACACCATACCGCCGAAGACATTTCCCAAAATCGTTGTTTTCTTTGTTTAACATTTCAACTGACATTTATTACGCTGTGTGGGTAGTAGTGCCGTATGTCTGTCCCACCGCCTGTCTGTCTGACTGTCTGACTGTCGCTGGGTCTATATGTCTCCGACTCTGTGTGATTGCTGCATAAAGTTGTTGATTATTATTTTTGCTCAACGAATGCGACTTTCGCTTCGCTTATTTTGCAAAATGTACTCAAGTACAGAAGCAAGTAGAACCGCAGCGGCAAATATCGCACATTCACACACACACATGTACACACACAAAACTAAAGCAAACCCATACACACACACACGCGAGTATAGCCATGCACATTCATTATTTTTGGTACGGTCTTTGTCTCTCGCTTTATATGCGTGTGTGTGTGTGTTTGTGGGAAAAGTCGCGACGTTGTCGTAGTTTCAGGCGTTCGTTCTTCGTCCTTGGTCCTTGCGTTTCGTTTCGTTTTGGTTTGTTTCGCTGCTGCGTTGATTTTTCCAAAGAAAGTGGAAAAAGTGCAAGGATACATGTGTTTGTGTATGTAGTGTGAATATATATACTATATACACATGTGTGTGTGTGCGTATGCCTTATGGTTGCCTTAGACGCTTTTTTGTTGTTCTTGTTGGCAGGGCCTTTCGCGAAAGCAGTAAACGCACGTGCACAAATTAACGTTTCCGGTAATTTTGCGAAAATGAACGCAAGGCGCGTTATTAAAGGAAACAGCAAAAACAAAAGATTTCCAAAGACTAGCATTTGAAAAGGTTAAAGCCTTTTATAGTTTATGAAGGAAAATGTTATAAAATATAATTGTCAAATTTGACTCGAAGTCATCAAAGACAAGAAACTTCACAAAATGATATTATTGAAAAATAAGTGAAGAAAAAAATTACAATTGTCCCAAACATTTAACCTGATTACATCAAATTACATATGAATTATGAAAAAGAGTTTGTACCGATATTTGATTGATTGATTGATTGATTGAATGAATGAATGATTGATTGATTGATTGATTGATTGATTGATTGATTGATTGATTGATTGATTGATTGATTGATTGATTGATTGATTGATTGATTGATTGATTGATTGATTGATTGATTGATTGATTGATTGATTGATTGATTGATTGATTGATTGATTGATTGATTGATTGATTGATTGATTGATTGATTGATTGATTGATTGATTGATTGATTGATTGATTGATTGATTGATTGATTGATTGATTGATTGATTGATTGATTGATTGATTGATTGATTGATTGATTGATTGATTGATTGATTGATTGATTGATTGATTGATTGATTGATTGATTGATTGATTGATTGATTGATTGATTGATTGATTGATTGATTGATTGAGTGAGTAAGTGATTGAATGAATGAATGAATGATTGATTGATTGATTGATTGATTGATTGATTGATTGATTGATTGATTGATTGATTGATTGATTGATTGATTGATTGATTGATTGATTGATTGATTGATTGATTGATTGATTGATTGATTGATTGATTGATTGATTGATTGATTGATTGATTGATTGATTGATTGATTGATTGATTGATTGATTGATTGATTAATTGATTGATTGATTGATTGATTGATTGATTGATTGATTGATTGACGGATTGATTGATTGACGTATCATTGCTCAGCCCATACCGCTAAACCTAGAGTTCCGACCTAATTGTATGCTCTAGGTACACCCAAGGCTTCGTCTATATCGCAATTAGACGCTCCGGCCTATGGGTTGCTGATTCCTAATTTATGGTCCAGCTATGAAAAATACCTTCCCGCTTAAAAGACGAATCCCACTGCCCAAATTGGGTATTTCTTTCCAATTTACTCATTCCATCAATAATTTTGCGAATTATTGATTTCGTTTTTGATTTCCCATTGCAGTTTCGATCACTCGATTTCTGTCGTTCGCTGCTAATTAACATGGAATTAAAAATATTCTAAACCACTTTTGACAGCCTAATTAGGTTCATATAGAATTGCAATTTCCCGCAATTCAATACAACAAAACGAAAGCAAGAACCCTTCAAGGGAATATTGTTTCGCTTTCAGCGCTTTAAGTAATTAAGAACGCATTCAATATAACTCAAGACAAAGTACGGTACAGGAACTTCCGCACTCATACAACACAAAGCACACACACACACACACGTGCATACGCACATGAAAATGAAATAACACGCACACAAACACACAATAACACACATGAAGGCGGGTTGGGGGGCATAAATAAGAACATCAACTCACCACCGAAGTTGAAAAGGATAAAATTAAACTTACGGAAGCTCTGACTTTAATGTATGTACATGGATGGATGAGTTTAACAACATTTTCACACACACACACACACACACACACACACACTGCCTCTCACTCACATAACTAACGGCAAACATCCATACTGACACACTTACACGTGTCTTCGTCGTGTGCGTATATGTAATCATTGGTATGTGTCGTTCAGCGTAATGTATGCGAGGTTAGGTTGCATATACTTAAGCAGCAACAAGGAAGCGTCTAACTACCACGGCAGACAGGCAACACGAAACGGAACGCTTAAAAACGCGCCGGCACGGGGATTTATGATTAATTTATACGAGGCTGCAGCACAAACTAAATTAACTCATTAGAAGCGGCAGTTGTGTGTTGTGTTTTTTTTTTCACGCTCACTATGCGCTGCATAGGTAGAAGGTGGCTGGGATGGGGGTGAGCCGAAATGGCAGCTTGAAATAGTTTTGTTACTTTTGTGTGCCAAAACATATTTCAGGTAAGCGTATTCTTTGCCACTTCGACTTTTACTTTTTTCCCTTTTCGTGGTAATCCTCGTATTTATTACATTACTTTTGGTGAAGCTTTGCCTGCCTATTTGCCAACACACACATTCCACTGTACGGCCTGATGAGCCACTCCGCCTGTCTGTTCTTGGCTTTTGCAATTGAATGCTATTTGGCTTCAATTAGTGCCGTTGTTATCATTAATTCTTATGTGGCACAAAGTAACGCGCTGCAGACGGGGGTCATGAATATTACATTGGCAATTGGTGGTGCTGATGGTGGTGGTTAGATGGTGTAGCATAGTGGAGTACCCTGTACGCGTACATGCTTCACTTGCCGCTTTGAGTTGGCCCATGTTCGGCTGTGCGAAAAAGGGCAATTGAAATTGTGGCTGCGGAAGCAATAAAAGCCGCAGCTACGAAATCTGCGTAGGTCGATTGATTTACAATAATGGCTCTCGTTTCTGCTTGAGCGGAGGCGCATAGTCTGAGGGGGGCCAGTGTGAAGGTGGATGCAACTTTCATTAAAGTTATAATAATGTAGGCATTTGGTAAAGAATTAAATTACTTAAATTGAACATATCACAACGTTTAATGCGTGGCAGATAATGTAATTAAGAAATTAGATTGATTTGAGTGAAGTGGCAAATCCAATATTTTCGAGCTGTAATCGTGAAAATATCGTAAGCACCAAAGAGCAAATTTTACAAGAGTTTTTTTTAATTATCGCATAATAAATGGTACCGATTTGAGTACATACATAGGCGTTCATACATATGCGTAAATTCTGACTGTAGGTAATTTCCGACCGAATTATTAATGAATGCCGCTTACGATATTTTCGCTGTCATGAATTCAAGGAACTTTAGGTCACTTGCAATTAGAAAAATTTGCAAGCGACGTACTGCACAGTTGTATGGCTCTTACAATAAAAAAGCATGTGATGTTTCACTACCCAAAATAGAGTAATCAATCTCAAGATACATTTTTTTTTAAAGCTTCGTTTTCAGCTATTAAGAAAGGACTCAAGAAAAATTTGGCTAAGTTTCTTGTGCTGTAGTATTAGAGCAGAATTTTTGAAAGATGATGCGCCTTCGCCTTTTGTAACATTACCGCTCTGTTCTTTATCTATTTTGCTTTCTATTTTGGTTAGTGCTCTAAATTTGACAGTTGATAATGTCGCAATTGCAAATTTTTCAAGAGGGCACAGAGTTGCAGTTTCGAATTTCGTTGAAAAAAGGTAGACAAAATTTTACTGAAGTGGATACCATTTAAAGAGAATTTATGCAAGGAAAATTACTTAGCAATTTCTTGTCTTTTTTATATGAAGTTGGAAAAGTACTTGAGAGCTGGAAATAAACCTTAACTTTGTAATGGGTAACTCCCCTAAGATTTTGCGTGGAAGTATTGGCGCTTACGATACTTTCGAGATCAGGGCCCGTTTTACGGTACCTAAAAAATTTAATTTGATCGTACGTATGACACCTACAGGTGTATTGTGTATACACTTCACACAGAGGCAGACATGTACAAGGAACTTGGGTACCTTTCGTACTGTAATTAATACAAGTACTTATAAAAAAGGTTGTCTCAGTTCATTGATCACCGCATGGTTTGGATTATGTGATGAACCAAGATTTGATAAATTTTTGTATAGTCCAATGGAACTATATAATAAGAAAAGGTACCCACGCATAGATAAAACAGGCACTGGTAGGTTGGAAGTTCTATGGGAGAGTTCTACGACATGGTTAGGATTGATCCATTTCGATGGAATTTTGAATATTGTTAGTACAAGTCTAAGCTACGCCATGTTATTATAAGAGTAAAATATATTTTTAAAATTAAAAAAAACTGACATTTTGATTGAGTTGTTTTCTTCAATTAAAAGATTTTAAATTTTGTTTGCTTCAAACAGGGGAACAGCGTGGAAGGCCACAACTAATACCAAAAAAAGGTTACCTGACGACTGGCTATATTACAAAATCCATTGGATAATACTTCAGATAATTAGAAATTCACGAGGAAATCCTTACACAATTCAAGCGTCTTCAAAGCGAGTAAAGCAGAAAGCAATGCGGAAAGTGAACATGTTTTTTAATTAATTTAATTAGTCAGTTAATTAAGTTATTTCTGCTCGGTTTTTCATTAAATATTTCATTTTGTAATTTAATTAAATTATTTGTCATATACAGACACAAAAATACGGCATTTCTCCACTTTAAAGTTGATTAACGAACATTTCCAATTAGAACCCTTTTCGCCTAGACCACTTAAAAGGCTATTAAGCTGCCTTTTCAATACGGTTTATGTGAAATGAGTTTTACTTTTGCATATTTTTTATTTTCGAATCTTTTTTGCCGTGATGACTCGTTTGGCAAACAAACCTCGTTGACCACACGCTGTGTATCAGCTCTTGAACGGTAAAGCTTTCTGTCTCCGCACATACACACAAACACACACACAAAGAGACATCAACAACCCACAAGTAAAACATGCACAATCGTCCATTCAAATTCAGGAATACATCAACGAAACACATTCGATACGAAATAAAGTGCCATTTTGGGCATCCTCCACTCGAGCATCGAACGTTTCATCGATACGCATCGCCTGGCACCGAATGCTGTGTGTGTGTGTGTGTGTGCTGGGCGACGTTTTTCGTTTTTGCAGCGGCCAATAACACATGCGAATTGACCACAATCACAGCAGTCAAACCAGTCAAGTCGGTGACTGAGCGGGCCGGTTGGGTGTGACGAGGACGAACAAACCGGATGAGAAGCATCTCTCTTTCAGTGGACAACCACAAACGAACTCTTGAAGAGGTTGGAACACAATCAAATGGCCAAACAACAGCAACAACAACAGCAACAACAAATCCCTAAAATGTACATGAGAGCAAATGATGGAACAGAGAAAAGGGATCAACGCCCCAAAATTGGACAAACAAAAATGCTGGACTGCCTTTTTGCCAACCAAGACTCGGGGACATCTTTATGTGATAATTTTGCCCTTTTTCCTTATTTTTGTTGTTGTTGTATTTTTTGACTGCCGTCAGCACAAAAAACATAAACACGCACGAACGCACACGTACGTACGCTCTTTGTGTGGCAGGGCATCATTTCATTTGTATGCCAGCGGACTAAATATGAATTTGTTTGGCCGCACCATGGGCGCATATTATATATTGAATTGTTGATAATCCACTAGGATATCCCCAATAAGGAAACGAAAAATAAGTAGGAAGAACGAGGAGGAAAGAAAGGCAGGCAGGCAGCATGTATGAAAAGGAAGCCATGGGCAGGCTGACGGGCTGAACGGCCTGGCAGTTTGTCGATTGGAAAAGGATATTTATATGGAAATTTGTATGGCCTGACTTATGACTTTGATCGGAGCGCCGTTAAGGAATTTTTGTTATTTTGATTGGTCTTTTATTTTCGTCGACTAGGAGTTTTTTGTTGTTGTGGTTGTATTTTTTGTTGTATTTTTTGGGTTTTTTTTTGTATTCTGTCTGTCTTTCGGTTTGTCCTTCTTCACTGGTATGGCTACCATTGCTTTTGGGGGCACTTATCCCTTCGCTTTATGTGGTCATTCATAAATTTGCCTTTTTAAGGGAAACATTCTTTTGATTGGATCAAATCTACTTGATTGGATTGATGTGTGTGAGTCTGATGAATTAGAATAAAATATCAATAGAATTTAAATGGTGGACATACACCTAATTGGCATGTCATATTTATATTGTGAGTGAATGTCCAGAAAATAAAATGAATATTTGAAGACTTTAATCAAGAAAGAAACTTTATTTTCTACTAGGTTCTCCATTTGCTTAAATACATTCAGAAATACATTAAATTTACTTTAATATGATGATTGGGAAAAACCCCCAAAAAGCATTCACTCTTCCAACTTAGTCTAACCGAACTCATTGAATTACCCAAAAACCACTGTACATGAAAGCATCTCCCATTTTCATTAACTACTTAAACATCAAAACCATATCACTTTCAATGAAATACGAAACCGCAAAGACAAAATCCCACCGACAACAAATAAGCCAATTTCAGCCAACAGGTATACGTATGCACACACACACACACACAGCCACACACACATACACCACCAGAGCCTGCAACAGACAAACGTAGACGAAAACCTCATCAACCAAAATCGCAATTGAATTTCCCATCATCAAATCGGCGAAATTATTTCTAATGTGCACTTAATTTCATTCATTTAGGTTTTCGCTACAAAAACCCTAAAACCCAACTCAATGCGGTGGTGTTTGGTCGTGGCAACGTTGCCCCTATACAATAGATTTCAGTGAAAAAAAGAGCCGAAAAACTGACAAAAGAAGCACTACCTGTGCGTGGAGAGTTAAGCAGCTCCGAACTACTTAGTGGGCCATTATGTGAGGCACAAGAATGTTGGGGAATATTTTTGAATTTCATTTCTGAAAATAATCACCAACATTTTGTTGCCGCGCTGCATAATGGTAATAATAGGGCCAAGCTTAGTCACGGATTGCCACACAACACAAACTCCCACACATAGTACGAAATTAAAATTGCAAACTGCACTTGAATTGGAAATTCAAGTTGATGTTGCCCGCGCCAACATTAAAATTGCATTCAGACAACGTGGCATTCACCTCTGTTGCATCAGCAGGTACTCGTATTAGTGACGTGGGCGTTTTTGTTGCGACGAAATCAAGTCATTTGCCATTTACCCTTTTTAATGAAATCTTCAAAAAGGCTTGATTCGTTCCACACTTCAAGGGGGGGCCGTTGTTGTTGCTTTTGTCCTCGTCATCACTAGCACACCACCACATTCGCAACCCTTGCAGACTCTCACTGATGGCAGAAACTTCCGGCGCTGTTTCGTATTCTTTCTTATTTTTCTTTTTTGTTCCCTTTCCTTTTCGAATTAACATAAAAGCCAAGAAGCGGTCGTTATGGTGCGCATCATCAGCATGGGTGAAGGTAACAATGATGATGTTGATGCTGATTACCACATTCCAAATTTCATGCCATAGCCGGGCTGACAAGGCTGCCATTTTAGCATCAACGACGTGCGATCACCAACCACCAGCCACCACCACCCAGTGTTGCAGTTGAGAAAATAACTTTGTAAAGTTAAAAGAAAATATCCTTTATTGTGCAGATCAGTTGATGATGAATACTCTAGTGACTTTACACAAATTAATACTGTTGTGCAATTTCAGATCACAGGTATTCAGAGAACCGAGAATATTTACATGCGATGCCAATCTCTGATTTCTTCAATCATTTTTCGCTCAGTGTGCCGATATAATAGTTCTTGCCATTGCCAAAGTATTCAACTTTTGAAGTATTTTTAGTTGCCATTTTATAAAAGCAAATGAAAGGATTCGAGTCAGGTTGGCTGCTGCTGCTGCTGTTGTTGCTGTTTCAGTGTTGCTGATTCAAGTGGTTGCCAGTGGAGGGAGGTGTGTGTAAAGGCACGCAGGTGGTGGTGATGGTGGTGTGATATCAAAACCTGTTTAATGTGACGCAGATCAAATGAAAATTTCATTGTTTGCCTCTTGAATGTTGCGTAGTAGTTTGGGGTGACTTGGGTTGACTTGAGAATTGAATGGGTGGTTGGAGTGGCTAAGGTGGCTGCTTGGGGTGGTTTGGGGGTTAGAGTACTTTGTGTGCGTCCTGGGACTTACTTCCTTCAGTATTTTTGCTGCTACCTTATGATGTCAAATAGAATTTTGTTCGAAAACTTTAAGTTTTGTTGTCGTTCGACGTGGTTGTTGTTGTAGTTGTAGTTGTGTTTGTTGTTGGGTAGTGTTAGTGGTAGTCATTCACCCCTTACGTTGCTCTATTTCGCCTTTTGTTGTTATTGTGGTTGTTGCTGCTGCCTGTGTTGTTGTTGTTGTTGTTGTTGTTGCTTTTGTTGTCTTCTAGCAACGTGTAAAACAATGACTCATTAAGGCTCATCTAAATTCTAATGAGATTCAGTAACCATTAAAAAGGGTTTCGTTTCAGTTTTGCTGATTGTGTGCCTTTTACGTTGTCTTTACTATGAGTACAGTTATTATTCCTGTTGTTGTTGTTGTTATTGCTGTTCGGTTGATGTTGTCCTTTTAAAGTCATTTGTGCTGAACTTTCGCCTATTTCAGTGTCTTTTGTCGACGTCGTCGTCGTTGTTATTGCGACTACCGCATGTGTCACAGAATTTGAGGGATTTTGCGAAATGAGCGCCTCATATTCAGTCAGTCCTTGGCTTATTTTAAATTCATTTCGGTTGGCTAATGTTTTGTTAATTTTGTGAAAAGTTTCCTGTAATACCACACATATTAGGCGTTTAAATTGACATTAAAGCGGCACGTCCCACATACGGAATGGATTAAATTTGGAAATGATTCCGAGATTCGATTTGTGTGTGTGGCATACAGTAATGTGATTTGATTTGAATTGAATTGTAAATGTTCCATTCGTTGTTGTCATTCAATTTACTTCGATTAACATAATAATAATGCTGCGCAACAGTTTTTGATGTGCTGAATTCAAATCAATTTTTAGCTCTAGTTTTTGAATTACATGTATGCAAAGCAGCTTTAGTATTTCAACTTTTCAACGGATTTTTATTACCTGAGATTTAGTATTTTTACAGAAATTATTAGAATATTTATTTTTGCCGTGTCTCTTTAAGTTAATGAGATGGAAGAGTTCAGAGTTCATAGTTTTTTTCTTGACAATTGAAACTGGATCCACTACTTTTCTTCTAGTCTCTACATAGAAAATCATATCTACAATTATTTCTTGAAATTTATTACCCCCCAAAAACCAATTTCCACAACTTCCGTAGTGGCTCAAAGTGATAACCCTGACAAGCCATCACTGCAGCGTGGGTATAATTTTTTCTTTAATCACTCACGCTTAGGGTTACCAGAGTCAGTAGAGTAGAAAAGAGTTCAGAATTGCAGTTGGTCATTCTAGGGGCGTCTCCTAAGCTTAATTTCAAAAAGGCTGGACTCTTCAGGTTGTGCTTCAGCTGATATAAGGAGAAACGGGTTTCCACGAATATCTTGTAAACGGTGCATCCCATGGAAAATCTCCTGGTATCATTTTGAAGAGAATTACACTGCCCACTTTCTAAGCTAAATACGTTTTTCTTAAAGTTGATAGCTATAATACAAGCTATCAACTTAATAACGGGTCAATGTTGTATAAATCTAGTTTTTGTGTAATATCTTGTAAACGGTTGGATGCATGTTGACGAGACTTATTTCCAATCTTGTAATTAATAAAATGCTCTACAATTTTTGCCTAGAACAATATCTTGTGGGATCATTGGTCGAAAAGTTATAGCTCGACAAACATGGAATATTTATTATTTTTCAAATTTTATTTATAAAAATTGGTCCGATGTAATCAGTTCAACCGTTTGATGATCAGTTACATATGATAAGTGCTCAGGAAGTAGAAAAACCGTTCTTAATGGTACATTCTGAATCCCATGATTCTAGCTTGCTTCTTTTTGAGGAGTAGCTGCAAAATGAAGGCTGCTATGGATTTTCTTAATTTGTGCAGTGTCCCTAACGAGCTATCGTTCAAAGTTACTTTTTTACAAAAGGATTGGGTCCCTAGAACATTTTGTAAAAGGCACTCGTTGAAGCAAATATTCAATTTATTCATATAATTCACATTTCATACATTTGGACGATTTTTCATCAAGAGCTTTGGACGCTGGGTTTTGCCCACGTTTTGACCAATGGATTGTCTAAGTCGTAACTTTTATAATGTCTCAATTGTCGAGAATGTCAGCAGCGGTGATTATAATAATAATAATGACAATGTTAACACATTTTTAACTACAAAATGAATCCCATACGCTTTAATTGTTCCTTCAATCGAAGCCTTCAAAAGTGGGTAGCCAGCACCTGAAGTCAATCAACTTGATTTAAGTACCGACAAATAGGCTGTCTGTCTATGCATGAACCTTTCTAAAGCAAATATTCTGCAAAATCCATGTTATTTGCACGCATTCATATTTAAATAACAGCAAGGGATTGCCTAACAGTATTTGAAATGGTTAAAGCCCTAACATTGTTGTTCGTTCGTTCATTCTTCATTGTTGACAGTTGTGCGAAACTACATTCGAGAACATATAAAGTTGATAGCTTCAACAGCCATCCTAAGAGGATATTTTCAAAAAGAAAAAACTCTCTTACACACACACACACAGGGCTAATAATAGCGAACAAAACAAATTCGCCTTAACGGGAAACGAAAAAAAAAAATGCATTAAAGAAGTCCCCAGGCGAGTAAACGAACATGTTGCGTTGTAAATTAGAGCAGACATTTACACACTGCCGGTTAGTGGGCTAGAGTTGAAGGGGTTAGGTAGTATAGTATACACTGCCGCAGGGCTATGCGTATGTTGGGTTAAAGGCAATGGTGGTAGTTACGAAATAAAAAGAAACCAAAAGGGTACCAATCGTTTGGGGTGGTGGGGGAGAGGGGGGTGGGGTTGATAATGGGAATTGTGTATTGCAGAATAGTCACAAACGTTAGGCATTTATAGGCGGTAATGTTGGCAGTTGTTTTTGTTGCCACTGACAAAGACAGGCGACGGCTGAAGTGGCCGCAGGACTTTTGATGCGAACTGGGTAGTCGGTGGTCGGTGGACTGTTCCAGTAGCTTGGACTGTTGAGGTAAGTTAGGAAAAATAGGGGTCAAATTGTGGTTAGCATTGTAATAAGCGAAGGTGTTGATGGATGGACAGACACATGTGTGTCTGTGTTTTGAGTGAATGTGTGACCTGTCAGTCTTTTTTTTTTACCTTCGAGTCCTATTTCACTTGTCAGCTGGATGGTATAATTATTGTAGGCAAAATGATAGCATAATTACACCATCGACACATTGTAATTTTACATCGTGTTACGTTGTTAAAAATTTAATTATTTAATTAGAAAGAGAAACGCCCTTTTTGTTGAAATAATTTGTAATTTTATTTTGCAAAATTGTGTAATCCAAAGCCTTACTTTCCATTCATAAAATTCACTTGGCAAAACTAGGGAAAATTCAAAACAAAAGTTTTTACAAAACTGAATGGAACACACCACACACACACCCTGTGCACTCTTCAGTTAGGCGAAAGCGTCGAAAGTTCTAAAAATCCAAAGCAAACCTTACTGGGAATCAAAAAAAAAAATTCAAACAAACATGAAACAAAAAAAAATTAGGTTTTTAGTCTTGTAGGTCGTTGGCTGTCCAGTTCAGTGCAGTGCAGTGCAGTAGAGTTCAGTCCAGCCTAGAATGCATTCAGGGCCCACATTGCCGCATCGCATGAATGAAATGTTAAAAAAAAAGTACACAAGCGCCATTGTTGAAAGCGGTGTGTTGACGTTGGCGTTGGCGTTGGCTTTGGTGGGCGGCCAGCAGCAGCACTGGGCCCCACGTTGCAAGTTGAATAAGCTTTTGGTGTTGAACTGTTTTCATTTGTCTTTCGGTATATATGTGTGTAGCCGTATATACATTTTTTTTGTGCCCATTTGCTATTTTATCCGCAGCGTGTGTATGCGGTCATTTAATTTCGATTTGTGTTTTTGATTCTGTCTCTATATAGATATGTTTTTATATGTATGCCTAGTGTGTGTGTGTGTGTGTATTTTGAATCGTTGATTTTTTTTTCTATTTTTCAACATTTCGGTTTTTTTTATTTTGCGAATTGATCCAACTAGGATTCAGTAGTCGCTTACGTATCTGTGGGGAATCGAAACGTACACAGCATGGCAAATTGCATTTTTGGACATTTGACAGCGTACATTCGGAGAATTTAGACATCATGGAATTTTTAATTTTCGAATTTCGGCTAGGATTATATTCTTTCTATTTGTTCGTTTTTGTTGCTTCTGATGTTGGCGTGAATTTAATTTGCTGCCTGCCGCTTTGTTACTTTAAGCGTCAAAGACATTGGCCGGGGAAATTGGGCAAATATTTGCACAATTTGCTATTGCCGCATATTTGTTTAATTTGTAATGAATCCAAGTGAAGCACTATTTGTGTATCTATTTTGAGGGATAATCATTGCTATATTTGTGTCCCGAGGAGTTGCATTTGTGATGCCATCTCACATGCATTCCAATGTAAATAAATGTAAAAAGGCTTTGGGTTATTCAATAGCAAATTCACTACGAAATATTAATTTCATGTAGTTACCTTATCTGCTCTTTGTTCAAATTGACACTGCCTGTTTACGGGCATTCCAGCTGCCGACGGTCATTTTGTGATATTAATTTCGAAATATTTATTTGACAATATTGCAATGGCAGTTATCAAATGGCACGTTAAATGAAAAGACAGTACTTGACATTACAATTATTCAGAGTTCAAGGACTTTCTACCATGGTTCACAGTTGACAGAGTTCGACAGAAATTTGTACACATGAAAAAAAACCTGTAAAAAAATGGATTGGAAAAAATGTTGATAAAAAAAAACCCCACCTACCTATTATACAAAATATCCTTCCAAATATTCAGTAATTCCGTTTATCTTGAGAAATACTTAATTGATTTAAACATTGATTTTTTTTGAAATCATGTCACGAATGGAATTGATATTAAACTGGAACGAAATGGAATGAAATTCATATGGACCGGATCAAAAACGAATTGAAACAAGCTTAGAAGTGGAACGGAAACGAAATACAAGTGGAACAGGAATAGGAACAGGAATAGGAATGGAATTGAACACAATTTCGAAATGGAACGGGAATGAAATGGAAATGGAAAAGATCGAAAAATGAGCGATAAAACTACGGAAAAATGGCCCAAGGAGTATCGTATGTACAAGAAAATTTAGCTTTGGTGGAACCGAAAGTAATTGTCTTTCCAATTTTTTATTTGGTTGAAAATTATGTCAAAAATAGAATGGAAATGGAATGAAATTGAAATAGAACTGGAACAGGAATGAAATGAAAATGGACCGGATCAAAAAGGAATTGGAACAAACTTAGAAAAGGAACGAACACGGAATGGAATGAAATTGAAATATAATAGGAACTAAATGGTACTGGAACACAATTTTTAAATATAACGGGAATGAAGTGGACATGGAAATTATAGACAAAAAAATGTTAGCTTCATTTCAAACCTTGGATAATTCATACTAGACTTTTCTTTGGTGGGATTTAATGTCGGAATGGAATGTGAATGGAACTGGAACAAAATAATATGGAAAAGGAACGGAACAAAATGGATTTGGTACAAGCTTAGAAATGGAAGGGCATGGAAGTGGAACAGAAATGCAATTGAAAAGATATGGAACAAAATGGAAATGGAACACAATTTTGTAATAGAACGGAAATTAAGTGGAAATGGGAAAATATTGAAAAACTTTTATGAAATTACCGAAAAATGGTCGAAAAGGGTAACGTACGTACGTGTGTCCAGGGTATTTCGGATTCAAAGGGACCAAATACAATCTTCTCACAAGTGTTTTTTTTTTATTATTTCTATTTTTCTTAAGGTTCTTATAATTCCTTTAATTCTTTCAGCAAATTGCTTGTCAACTTTGTGAATTTAAAATGCACACAAAAAATTGTATCTATTTGCCTAAATACCCTTCAGCTGCAATGCAGCCAAATACAATTACAAATTTAAGCACATTAATGGCATCGCCAGCCGAAAACGACTAGTCGACTTCGAGCACCAAACGAGCGACTTACTGCAGCACATAAATTACATCAAAATGAGACATCCTTCAATGCCGGTTCTTCTTTTTTATGCCATTTTTATTTTGTGTTGGCAACAAGAAAAAAAATGAAATTAAGCAAAATGATTCAACTTGAGGCAAATAAATGTCCTTTGAGACTGGAATAGAGTAGATTCGAGTCGCGTTGAGATGGGATGGGATGGGATGAGTTGAGATGAGTTTAAGTTTGAGATAACTTGAATTTAGTTGAGTTGGGACCGCTGTTGCTGACTTAGTGCATAAGCTAAACACTTGTACTGAGCACAGGGTGACCTTAAAGTCATTCAATAAATTGTTTATTAAATACTTAGAATTCGCATTTCATGTAAAAAAAGTTGAACGAAAATATTTATAAAAAAAAAGATTCAAATAAATGAGAAAGAAAAAGGAAAGAAAAATGTGAATCCATATTGTATTTACATGAAGCGCCCCCTAAAGCATACTCGAGTGTGTATCATCATCAACATCATCTGCTCTTCAACTGAAGCAGCAGTAGCATCACAGTGGCAGTGGCAAAAGCAAAGGCAAAAGCATCCTCATCATCATCATCAGCCACTGAAGCTGAAGTCGCCTCGCTCTCTCTCTATTTTACTGTGTGACAGTATCATGTTCTTCTTAACGGCATTACATGCTGACTTATGAATGTATCTACAACATAAAGTATACCACCGCCTGTATACATAGTATATATTCTGCAGCACTGTTGGTACTCGCTCGCATCAGATACAATTTGACTTTTTCGTATCGTCAAGTACTTTTGCTGGTTTTGGCCTCTCGGGGGACATTTGTCAGTCAAGAGACAAATTTAATTTTTCGTTTGCATATAGACAGCATCAACAAAATAGCTGCTGTTGTTGTTTCTATTATGATATTGTTGGCAAGATAGCAAGTCGAATTCTACAGCTACTTTGCCTGATGCCACATTTACCGAGAGCCCAGCTTCAGATTTGATGGTGCCGATGGTGAAACTTTGATAAACTTTAAGAAACGTTTTGCCGCAAATGTAGCAAAAATTAAATTTTACAACTCGCCTAATGTTTGGCAGAGTTTTGTGAATTTTGATGTGCGTCCAAAAATACTTGCCATGCGTTTGTGGAATTTTACTGTCGTACATTGCTTGAATGGTTCTATCGTTCGCTCATTTAAGTGCGTTGCAGAGTGAAACGAGTAAGCAGCGTACTGGTAACTATGTGAAATGAAGCAGAAATTCATTTAAATGAAATTGCTGCTTGGAGTGCAATTAGCAAGAATTATTGTGTGGACGTGTTGAAAAGTTTCCGTTACAATAGCCCAATGTGCTTGTAGTTTTGCCCTAGTAACCGTAGTAGATCACTCTGTGGGACGTATGAGTGATATTTGTACAATTTGTGCATACACGCTTGTATTTATTTGGAAAATTTATTTGTACATTCTCTTACAAGTATTTGGGAGATTGTTTGGAATGCCACTTACGAAAATGAATATTGCATATTAAATCTGTTGAATTGTTTATTGCTAAAACACAAAGGAAATTATTATTAATATCATTGGAAATATGTTGATTAATATTGCATTGCAAGTGTGGTCAGTGAACGAGTACAACTAACTAAACACAAGTAATTTGGCAATTGGATTACAAACGAGTATCATGAAATCAATACAGCAAATTTACAAAATTGAATTAATAGCACAGAAATTGCAAGTGCTTTCAAAACAAATCTATTCATTACCTGATGGCTTTAGTGTGATATGGGTAAGTTCCGGTAATCACAAATCTTAAAAACTTTTTCAAATTAAAAAAAAAAAATTTCAAAAAAAATAAAAGTTTTGCTTTTGATAATTAATTAACGTTTTTTATGTTCATTAGATTTTCTTCATATTTCGAACCTCTGTTTTTTTAAGTCAATTACCTTTCCAACCCGCCCAAGGATGTCCTTCTATCTGCAGTAGTTCAGAAGTAAGACATTTTTCACACACTTCACCCCATAATTTCTTACAACTTTCCTCTCACCCAACTTCATATTACTTTTTTGACAGTATGAGGAAGTTGGGAAAGGCGGGTACTTTTACTTAAAAGGAGAACAAACTCTTCCCTTTATTCTCCTTTTTCTTCCTTTATTTCTCTGATTAGGTGAGCATAAATTAATCGTTCGTAATCATAATTCATAACCAAAATTCTTATATATTATAGAGTTGATACTCATAAATTGTGATCAATCCTCACAACTTAAATGCCTATTTCCATTTTAACAAATTTAAACAAATTTATTTACTTATAATTCATGACATCAAGTGCAATGTTCTGACTAAGTCTTTCAAAAATCAAGGAATTCACAAACGTTAATCATAATATATACCAAAGTCCTTATGCATAATTACTGTACGAAATTGAAGAATTTCAGACTACTAATCATAATATATGATTAAATACATACCATACAGCTATGAACTCTTTAGTGAGGCGAAAACATTTCTCTCTGAGTAGCTTATGTATAAGTAAGAAGCCGAATGTGTAAATTAGTATTTTAAAATTTTATCCCTAATTTGTCTTCAAATGAAATTATTTATTTGTACTTGGAATTTACCGCATGTTTTTGAACATAATTTTTTTATAAGAAATATATTTTATTTTAAATTTTCAGAAAGTATTCTTTTAGGCTTACTTTTATTTTGTTTCCAAATCACGGCTAAATTTTTTTTTTTTGTATAAAATATTAAAATTATTTTCTTTTATAGAAAACGTACGACTAGCGTTTTTGTAATATTTTATCAAACCATCGATTTTTAAGTCACCTCACAGTGTACTTAATACATTTTCCCTTTCCAATATTCCAGCAGCGTTTTTTATTACTTATTACTTCCACGCGTGCATTTCAAATGACTTCAAATGTATCAACAAAAAAACCACCCCCCCACTCAATCTCATTGAAAATTTAGGGATAATTCATTTATGCGATTCATCTTCTTTTCACATAAAATTTACTAGAAAAATAGAACAAAAACCAACAAAAACAATGTAAAATTCAAAATATAAAATATAAAATATAAAAGAAAACGAAAAAAGAAGCAGCGAGTAAATTGTTTGCACATCCGCTTTTGTTTTACTTAATAATAATTTCGATGCCCCCGACCTCTTTACCAAGCCATGACATAAAATCCCAAACCCAACGCCTTCCAAGCAACAACAATAAACAAACACGCCGACCGAAATATACCGAACCAAATCAGAAATATATAATTTTCTCATAAAATAAATCAATTCACTAAAATAACAGCACAAAACACAACACAAATTTCCAAGGCAAGAAACAAGGAGTTTGGAAAAAAAAAAGCCGAACAAAAATTCGTCTGCAAACAAAACCAACACCAAGACGCCAACGATTCATAGAACCGCACAGCCAAGCAACGCCCATCTCCCCTGCCACTTGCCGTTTCGTTTGTTAAGCTGATTTCTTTACTCGTAACGATTTTCTGTGCTTTTGTATTGCAGAGTTGTCTCTCAGCTTCATTTGCGGCGTGTGTAAATTTGTGCGACGTTGTGGCACATCTTTTGCCTCGGCGATGTGATTGAATTTCATGCGTTTCCTTTCGGTTTTGTTCTCGCTGCCATTCAATATTCTTCTTCGGTTTTTTTTTTTTTCATTTTCTTGGTGGCAAAGCAACTCCAGCAACGCAGCACAAAAAAAAATTAACGTTCAGCAGATAATATTATTACAGGCGGCACCTAATGACATTCCATGCAAAAAAAAAAAAAATTATGTACAAGAAGAAGAAATGTATGTAAGTATGGGAAAAAGAAGTGTGGGCAAAAAATGAGTATAAAAGAAATTTCACAAAATTAAGCTGAAAGTATGCAGCCGGAACAACAAAAGTGATGTCGCGTCGTTACAGTCAAAGAAAAAAAAGCTAAGCTATACGCCCGCAGAACGGCCATAATTCGGAAATTGCCGAAATTCTTAGGAAACAAACAGAAAAATAATAATACGAAAAACAACAACAAGAACCACATCAGCAACGCATAATGCCATGCTGATGCCTATTAAGTACACCATTTGTGTTTGCCTGATTTTGTGGCAGCGCACATTTTTCGGATGCCACTTTTATTATTTTTATTTTTACTTTTTTTTTTAACTTTACTTTTTGCTAGCAAGTAATTGTGTGGTAGCGCTAATGATTTTTGTGCTTTGAATGCATTTTAATGTTTTATTGCAGACCAAAAAAATTGGTTAAATATGAATTCGCTTGTGGGGGCGTATGAGTAATATTTTTGTAATTTTGTTCATACATGTTCATGGGTATTATGTAACATGATTTGAATTACATTTCATAACGTCTTAGCAATTCAAAACTGATTTGAATGAAAAAGGACAAGAGCCTGTTGGGTAATCGATGCAGAAAGACTATTTTTCCAAGAAACAAATCCTTTTACAAGTAAGTACTTTATCAATGGCTTGTGTAAGACAAAATAGAATATGCAGATTCATATAACTAAATTATTTTCTATTTACTTAAACAACAGACAAATTTCACAGAAACTTCAGACACTTCAGCTTTTACCGTTTTTTTTTGTCACTTCAATTTTTAAAAAACCAAAATTAATTTCAACTTTCCCAACTTTAAGCCATACCAAAAAATAAAAACAACACCCCATAGTTAATATCCTTTGGTTGGCAGTATATTCCCAAAACAAATAAACATCACTCATACGCCACCGGTACCAAAAAAAAAAGTATTCTTCATCACCCACACCACATGGAATGGGCATATAGCTTATATGCTGAGATGAGAGCACAAAAAAAAAACAACTGCCAAACAAAACAAAACAGACTTCCACAACTACTCGCTAAACTTCAAAAAACAACTTTCAACACTTTGGCAACCAAAACTGCATCAAAAGTGCATTCATCTGACTTCTGGGCGTACCAACACCCCCCCTCCCCAACAACAGTGCCCTGCATAAACTGAACGGCACATCAAAACTTTTGACAAATTAAAACTAAACCACAGAGACGCTGGGCGGATGCTGGAGCTGTACAGCCAGCGCCAGCGCCATCAACCAAAAAGGCGTTATGTGGAGAAAATTAATTCCACACAGATACTCACACGGAAGTTGGGTGCAACAAAAAAAATCAACAACAACCAAACAAAACAACAACTAACACTTCAACTGTCAGCTGAAAGCCAACAAAAGTAAAGAAACAAAAAAAAAATGGTGTTTGCAAGCGCGCTGCTAGCTCAAAATTGAGGCGAATTTTAATAAATTCGAAATACCCGAGAGTACAGGAAATTCCGACGAGCGGCTACAACACACTTATCAAGTGCATTAATAACAACAACAAAAACCAACAACAACAACAAAACAGACAGTATTTAAGTAAAGTTATCTGCCTGCCTGTAACAAAAATGTCTAATTTAAAAGTTCGCATTGCGCGCAGCGGCAGTCTTTTTGGTAAGCTGCAAACACCCCCACCCACATACCAAAAGGCAAATTGCAGCGGGCGCGACACACCAACACGGCACATTTTTCGCATACACACGAGTGTATGCCACATCTACTTGATGGCTAAGGTCTGCCCAGCTGCAGTTTTTTGTTGTTGTCGTCATCATCGTTAGAGGCAGAGAGCGCATCGGCAACATTTCGTCAGCTTCCGGACTGACTGCCTGCACAAACGCCTTCTACAACAACGACGACGACGAGCAGCAGAAGTACAGCAACGAATTTCGCACAATTGCCAACGACGACGACGAGTGGTGGTGGTTGTTAGTGCTGCTGTTGGTGTTGGTGTTGGTATTAACGTCGTAAGGGATTCGTCGCTGTAGCTGCTGCCTGCTCTATTTTTATACTTTAGCTTATATAGTATCGAGTCTATACGAGAAAGTTCTATACTCTAGACCCGAATAGTGCATAGTCTGGTAGGTATATGCAACAATGTTGCAATATTGTTGTAATTGTTATTGTGGTTTCTTTTTGTTTTTGTTTTTTTTTCTGTTACTGTTTGCTTGTTGTTGCTCTTCGTTGGCTTGGCTGGCAGTGGCTGGTGGTGGTGGTTTCATTTTTTTCTTCTTCTTTTGTTGCCATAGTCGTCGTTGTTGGTATCAATTTGTCGGCGCAAGCGAAATGTTAAAATTGAATTATATTGTCTGCCTGCTTTCACACATGTTGTCTTGTAGGAATGACCTACAGAATTACAGAAAAATGTATAATTCCCACTAAATTCATGGAATACACGAGAATGGGAGAGAGAGATTCTTGGGGTATAATTTTTTATGGCTAACTTAGAGTATTTACTTTGAATTAATGTTTAGTTTCATAATTCATATTTAAAGATTTTCTCAAGAATCTCTCTAATGCGCTTGCATTAGAAGGCATAGCATTTTAATTTACAAGAAGTGTTCATATATTTGAGCTAAGAAGCTGGAGAGTTCAATGGCAAATCGATAGATTTTCCACACACACATTTTCATATGGAAAACATTTAATTCAAAATTTAATTGCCTTATGCTTCAAGACATTTATTAGGGTAACATGGGATAAACTATGAAATGACACGCTCAGAATAAAAAGGCGATGAAATGTTCCATACATTTCATCGCTCTTTTCCTCTGAGCATGTCAAATGAGGTTATGTGGGAAATCGAAATATTTGAACATGTTTGTGGGAGTTCAGAAAAGTTAACAACTGTCTAGTGTTGATTAGTATAAACTGACTAATATAAATTAATACACTGATTTTTACTACTTCGAAGTGTAAGCTGTGGACATTTCCAATCGGTGAATACATTCAATGTGATAATTTGTTTTTTTATCTTTTGAAATGACACAAAATTCACATAATTTTACATTGTTAGGATGACACCAAGCGATGCGGAAATTGAAGTAATGTGGGAAACTGTTCATGTTAAAATTTTCTGATGAAATAAAGGTGTTATCATGACTTGTTCACAAGATTCGGCATGCTAGGAAAATATATATTTTTCTAATTAGAAGGCACCTGTCAGAGTATAATGTTTTGCATCATAAAATATGCTCAACTGAAGATTCTTCAAAATTTTTAAAAGAGAAACCTTAAACATAATTGAACTATTAATTGATGTGGTTTTGGTAAAATATTGAAGATCAGAAAATCACAAGGCACCAAAAATCCATTCAAATGACACATTTATTGAATTGTTCATGGACGAAATTGTAATATGAACTATAAAAGAATATATTTTTTAAAGAGCAGGAATAAAGTCTCCTAATCACTGCGACCATATTAATCCTATTGTGACAGTTTTCTATATTTTCTAGGTTTTCCCTGAGTCTTAGGTTAAGTTATGTTAGGAACGCCAACACACTTAGACCAAATTAGATCCATTGTGATACCACATGCTGCTTGCTGTAATTACCATATGCAAGTCAGAATGTATATGACAATTTCAGGGAACTTACGGCTTGTTGCCGCATCTAAACAGTGAATGGAAATTGAAGCATTCTTTGGAAAGTTATATTCTCGTAAGTATGTCAATGCTTTCAAGAGGTGGCTGTCTGACAGAAAAATGTTTTACCGGGTAAGGATTGAACCCGATACCTTCCAATTGTGACACAGAAGACTGCGCTATGGACGCCACCTTGTAATCATAAGAAACGCTGAAACATACTTGAGTAAGATATCAACAAGTTAAGCCATCTCTAGGTAACAAAATCAATTCCTAATTAGACCCTCACAGGGACAAAATATATGTACTACTGCCTCTTCCTTCCAGTTACTACTGGGTCGACACATATCATCCTGTACAGATAACACAAGTGTTTTCTATTTGTGTGCTGATTGATTTTCTATTTAGCTAGAGTAGTTGTTGTGTCTGAAGTTGGTACCTTTTTGGAGCCAGAAGAAGTTATTTAGTGAGTCATAATTTCTTATTAAAATTATTTCTAAATTGCTTTACAAATTAAGTGGTAAAATATTTTATCTATCAACACAAAGGTGTAATCTTCCATCTTATCCACATAATGCGTGAGGATTATGTGTGCTTTGACATCGAAGGCAAAAGCAAATATAATCTTTTTTCTTCTATTATTAATATTACAATTTTTGCTCTTATATTTTGTACATCCGTTTGCCATTTTATCTTTTTTTCTTTGCATATTTT
Source organism: Heteromyza rotundicornis (assembly GCA_951394025.1). Classification (NCBI taxonomy): domain Eukaryota; kingdom Metazoa; phylum Arthropoda; class Insecta; order Diptera; family Heleomyzidae; genus Heteromyza; species Heteromyza rotundicornis. The sequence continues at coordinate 63,863,731 of OX596012.1, forward strand.
CACTTTGCATTAAATTGCCTAACTGTTGGAGCTATCATCGTATCGGCTCGTTGCTAAACACAGCGAAAAAAAAATCTCATTTTCACTAAAGTAAATTGTAAAATATTTATTAGCAGCAGCTTACAAGCGCCTTTTACAATAAGCAATTCTGTGGGGCCTACCTACACTTACGCACACACGCACACATATATAGTCTGTCGTCTTGCGCCATTATCTTATCCTGCTTCCTTGTCATCTCATAAAGGAAGCCTATTATAAATTAATTTTTGCTCGCTTGCCTGCCTCGTAGCCGCCACGTGTCCCTGCGCCTCATGTGCTATTTGTATGCATATGCCTGGGTGTTTATGTGTTGTGCCGCTGCCTTTTTATATATTACTTATACGCTCGCAACATATTCGACTATATAAATTTTTGATTTAACGCTGTTGCTGTTACCGCCGCTGTCGCCTTTGCAATTTCTCAAAACACCCAAACCGAGCAACAGCGAACGAACGACACATCCACTGAACAACATAGCCACCGTTTCCTCAACATGACATTTATCCCTTGCTGTGCTGCTTTATTGTTATCATTAGAATAACACCTCCCACAGCTTGTAATTTTTGCGTGTGCCCGGGTGTGAGTGGAAATGGAAAGCTTGTTTCGTTTCATATTATTTTGTATGTTTTTTTCCAATTGGTTTTCGCTGTAGCTGGTAACTGGTAACTGCTGAATAGCATCACAAAAAAATTGCTAACGTGTTGCTTCGGGTGTCATAATTATTCATTCTACCTCCTTCATGCTGCGCGAAACTTTTTAATATGCTTCAAATTTTGTGGTTTTGTATTGTTTTGGCGGTTGTTTTTTGGAATTTTTTTACCTAACTTACATTGTTTTGTTGTTGTTATTTTTGGTTCGCATGAAAAGAAATACGAAATTGTCTGCTGTGTTTTTATAAGGCAATTTGTGTTGGTTGAGTTGATTTTCGTGCGCCAACAGTTTTTTAGTAAATATTAACCGGAATAATAAGTCAATGTTGATTTTATACTTTATTCTTCAGTGATTTTTCGGTAGATTGTCGAAATGTGCTTGCAATTAAGAAATAACAAAAACGTATTTAAGGGGGGGGGGGGGGGGGTTGTTTATTTTTAAATGAAAATAAAAGAAAACTTTTCAACGATAAATTTTCTGAGAAAAAGTTGTTTAGAGATAATGTTTAGAATGGATTGGAATGAAATTACTGCAACAAGGAAGCTCTCCTCTCTTATCAGTTTCTTATATCGTAAGCAATAGAAACAAAGTACGCATATGTTTATACAGCGCGAAGTGTCTTAGTTAAGAAAGTTTCAAAATGGGCGCAAGGATAACTAGAAAATGAATGGAATTTCAATACCATACTGAGTACATATGGAATATGATATTAGAACACTTAAAGAATTTTTCAATATTCAGAAAAAATTTTCTATTACTAAACTTTGCATCTTTTAGTATCAAAAAAACATTTTCCAAAGCTATCAAGGAAAATATCACTTGACTTTTCTGATAAGTACTTAACCGGTTAGGGCGCTAAGTAATCATTTGAACTCTATCAATACCTATTTTGATAGTCACAGTCACACTACTGAGATGTTCTGGCCAAAAATCATTCCAAGTATATCTTATGCCTCAACCTAGAGGAATTCAGACTGACTCCGAGGAGTGGTAACCGGACACTGTCTTACTGGACATAAATGGGACTAGTGTTTAACTGTAATGAACCTGTGGAGGAGAAAACACTTTAACATTTGCTGTGATATTACCCGGCGCTGGTCAGATGTAGACTCAAAATCCTAGGAGAAGCATTCATTGACTCGATAAGGGAGGTGCCTAAACTAAAAACCTTTGAACTGATTTTACAGGACAAAGCGCTCGGATTGGATAAAGATCACGAACTGTAAATTTCGAATGGACCAACTTAGTCTATCCTGCACGGGGGAAATGTTAATTTTCAAGTAAAAAATTACATTTTCCACTCAAAATATGAGAAGTACCTACACATACTTTTAACAAATGATCGAAAATAATCGCTTTAATATTTTTAGAGTCTTAGAAGTGACTTTACAAAGATAACAAGGGCTAATTTTTATAAGGATCTAAAACTATGTTAGAGAGCTTAGGGCATTAAAAAATGTTTTTTTTATTATTATTATCATGAAATTTAAGGAATGGTTAATTTATTATGGGTTTGACTTATATAAATTCTGAAGCTAATACAAAATGGAAAATTTGTTCTAATTTCGAATATAATTGCAATGTGTACGTTGTGATGATAACTTTTCAAATAATAAAGTGAGTTTAGAAGACCCTTTCGGTCATATTTGTGCAAAATACAAAATTATACAAGCTCAAAGTCATTAGCAACTTCAAATTAAAAAAACATTATTTCAGCACTGGCACAAAGCAGATGCATCAAAAAACTTTAGCAATTAACACAAACTTGAAGGAAATTGGTCAATTTTGAGAGGACTACTGCCAACGCCCCCATCACCATCGTGGAAATAATAACAAACGCTAATACGCAAATGCAACTGTCAAAATGTTTGCTAAATTTACTGCACCGCCTGTCAATAGCAAATCTACGCGATTTGCGTTAAAATAAATTCATGCTTAAAGCGTAATGATTAATTATGCAACTGCTGCATGCCGAGCGCAGTGCGCAGTGCTGCAATATGCCAAAAATGCAGAATGCAATTTCTGAACTCAGCGTAAACTACATTTCATTCATCAAACGCTTTGTGCTGGGGCAAAAAAAGAACGGAAGGATATCCACAGACATCCATCGCCCACAACCCCTGTGCCCACAACAAATACAACACAACGTTGTACTATATAGAAAATTCAAATACAAAATTTACCACAGCTTCGTAACTTTGTCAACGACCACGGAGACGAGAAAAGTTGACAACTCAACCGAATTGCAATTTGCAATTTTATGCGAGCTACAAACAAAATAAACTTACAGCAAAAAAAAAAAAAAAATAGAAAACAACAAAAAATAATTCGAAACGAAATGAAAAAAAAGACGTGGCAAAACCTCGCTGAAATTCGTTACTTTATTCGTTCTCCTCAAACCAGAAGCAAACAAACCAATTTAAATTTTTCACTTCAACCCGCCAACAGCAGCAGCACGAAAGTGCAAAGGCAACGAGGAAAAAAAAAGCGCAACGCTTGGCCACATCCGTTTCCGGTTACGGAGAAAAGTTAACGCCGCAACACAAAACATAAAACAAAAAAATATAAAATAAAACAATATGAAAATCTTCTTGGCGATCACCCTTTTGGAAATTTTGCACAATAAACTTGGCCAGCCCTGGTCATCTTTGCCCGCACACAGCGAGTCTGCGTCTTTCCCACACCCCAAACTGCTTCATTCCGTTTTATTATCCTTTGTGCATGCACTCAATCAATAAATATGCGCTACAGAAAATATACAACAACAACAACAAGAACGAAAACCAAAAGGACGTTGAGTACACTGGTATGGGTGACAAAGCGAAATGAATGTTGGCCACCAAGCTTAAAATCAGACGACAGGATGAGGCAGCGACAGGACAACAAACTGACTTGACTGGCCAGCACAGACGAGCAAACGAACAAACGAACAAACGAACGAACGAACGAGCGAACGAACGAAAGGACGAAAGTAAGAAGAACCGGAGTATGGAGAATGGAGAATGGCATGGTATGAAATGGCAACGTAAAGGACGCAGGATCGATTCGGACGAGCACAGCGACAGGCGGATGTGGCTTTGTGGGATAAAAGCGAAGCTTCACAAGAGGGCAACTTAAACTCGAGCAGCAGAGACGACAGCAACAACAACAACAACAGCAACGAAAAAATGGAAATGCCACATTTGTAAAGCTCTTACACTTTTGTATTTTTCGTTGTTGTTGTGCATGACCCTTAGTTGACCTCAGGCTACCGCAGGATACCACGCCAGTCTTTGTCATTTTCACTTACACTCAGTAGAAATTTACAACAAGTAAAAAAAAATACGTTAAAGTTACTTTTAAATTTCTTTCTAATGCACAATAACTTTCCCACAGCTTATGAACGATAATCTCCACTCTTGATCGATGGATCCATGCAAAATCGCTAGAGGTTATGGTGAATGTTTTTTCCGTGCATTGAAGTTTGAGCCAAAAATGTCAGACTGTGTGTGCAGTGAACTTCATAAGTATTTCGCTAAGTGTACCGACTATTATAGTTCTCGTTGCTGTTGCATGGTGTACACTTTAAATTGTATAAAATATTCATAATGATTGACGATTTTCCACTCTCGCTGTATACGTGTGAGTTGGCTTCACAACTAACACACACACCCCCCGCCGCCGCTCCCTGACTCATTCCAAAGCATATGGGTTAAAGCAGGGCATTAGAGAGTTCGAGTTGTGCTCTTCCTCGTACAGCACTACTTGGGGAAACTTTTGCATCCAACTGCGGTTGCAGCGTGTTTATTGGCAAGTGTCAAGCTACGCTTTTGAGGTCGTAGCACTTTTCGTTGCCACATTTTTATCATCTGCTGCTCTCATGTCTCGTTTCGTGTTTCCCCATTTGAGATTCGCATTGTTGTTGTTGTTGTCGCTTTGACTGCTTTTGTTGCTTTTGCTGTATTTCAAATTATACAAATTCACACAAGGACAACTTTGTCGCCTGCAGCATGCGATGTTGTATGCTGATAGCTTTGCTACGCTTTGACTTTTTTTTCTCCATTCTGCTCTAAATTTTTGTCCCCTTTCTTTCGTTTCATTTCGTTTTTTTTTTCTTTTTTTTTTTTACTATTATTTTGCCTTGGCGTATGGGGCAAGCAGCGGGGTCAGTCAGTGGCTTCAGCATGTTGGACGTTTTCGCAGCTTCCCCTTCTGCTGGCTGATGCTGGTTTGCTTCGGTTTCGCTTTGCCATGAAATGCATTTGGGGGTCGCTCGTATTTTGCCTTTGGGGGATTTATGTTTTTAAAATGTATTTTCGTCCTTTATTTTTCGATTTTTGTTGTTGTATTCTTGTTGTATTTTTCTACGTACATATGTATGCCACGCCACGCTATGTGGTCTGCTAGGGGAATACTTTAAAGCTCTTCTGCGGTATATTTCAAAGTCGTTCATTTTGGCATGGTTTCAATTTTAATATTTCAAGGGAGTTGCTCGCTCGGTCCTTTGCATGGCAATATTTTAAGCGAGATTTTGATTTATTGAAAACCCTTTTCATTTCATAATAATAAGATAAGAATCGAATAGGGAGGAATGGAGATTTCTATCAGAGTATGTTTTTTTTTTTTGCGAATATTTATGGAATATGTTGAAGAGCATGAAATAGTGTCTCTATTCTCAATGGGGCAGTTTGGAGTTGATACTCTTTGAAATATCAATTCAACTATTTTAGAATCCACTTAAATCACTTCATGGAGAATTTATTTTATACAGAGTGGGTAATCTTCACATGTGAATACGCAGAAGAGGTTCTGGCTCAAAAAACTTCAAAAATTGTATTAATTCCGAAAATTAATTTTATCACAACTACTTTTTTCCCAAATGAAAATTCCATTTTGTGTTCGGAGCCTTGAAAGTTTTCAAAACTTTAATTTTATTACCAAAATCACATCAAAGCTTATTGGTATTGAAGTAGCAGATAATATATCAACCTAATATTTTGGTTAGGTATTAAAAAACAGAAAAGTTAGTAGTTCTTACTTGGCGCAATGTTGTGGCTACGAAATTTCGGCTGCAGCATAAAATTCCCGCTTAATGCAAGCAAAATTCAGTTGTAATGTCAGAACTAACTGCAAAATATACTAAACGTTTTAGATAACTGAATGGAAGAGTATTTTTCGGATGTGTGTACCTTTGATATGAATCAGCTGCCGCAACTGAATCTACTAGTTCTGCATTTAACGGCAACTGCCTATTTCCGTTATCACAACCAACCCCGAAAAACTTCAATAATAGGCTTTGATTTTATCGGCATTACTTATAGAGTCGGAATAGAACAGAGGGTCATTTTATAAACTCAGAAGTTCTAGGTTAAAATTTGGAATATATCAAAAAATGTTTTCACTATATGTATGCCTACTATAAATCGTATTTCTTAATTAAAAAAAAAATAATTTCTGAAAAAATATCCTTTTTGGGATTTGAACCTATTTGGGATTTGAACCCTTTTGGGATTTGAACGTGAGCCAGCAAGATACCCTCTGCGATTGAAAGGAATCAGCAAATATAGAGCAGTTTTCAATGTAATGACAAAACTTGCCATTGACACGTGTTAGGTTACTGCAACCGTAAAAATCAGTTGGTCAAACATTCGGTTGTCACAGCAACTTTTGCTGAATAGAACCACAAAAGGGTTCTGAACTATGAAATAAATTCCAAGTTATTCTGGTATCTAATTTAATTAAATTTTTCAATTGCTTTCACGACGATTTCCACAAACCATTTCGGAATCCAAAAAATACCAAAAACCAGGTTACCGTGAAAATGGACATAGCATAGTTGTAATTTAAGGTATTCTTATAAAAAAAAAGGAAAAAGTTACCAACTGCAGTAGTTGATCTTTTTTTCTAATTTATTGATCCGGGCATCAAATACATCAATGCCTTGGGATCATGAGACATGCGGTCATTGTGACACAAGTACCTCAAAAAAATACTTCATTTGTGTGCCCAACTTCATAGACTTTACATCAGCATTGCTGATACCTCAACTGACACGCAATGAACTTTTAATTGATTGCATATAACGGTGATAACAATATAATCGGAAATTAACACGCCAGAGGAGCATCATTTCAAGGAAAACACTATCCAGGACGAAGGCAGAAAGTTTTCCTACATCACAAACCAGTCAATGCAGGACCCAGCGAACCTACGAATAACAAAACAAAAAAAAACAAACGAGTACCACTAATTTGCTAACACACCTACACATAAGCGGAGGCAACAAAGCGGAAGCTGTTGGAATTTAGTATCGCTTAAACTTCAATTCGTTGTACAGAGATTTTTCATAGACCGTTTTTTTCTCCTCTCTTTCGCCTTTCTGTTTCCGACAACTTTTTGTTCCTTTCCCTTTGTCTTTGCTGTGTTTTAAATCCTCCTGCCAAAGGATAAGCTTCGTTACACATTTACGTTCCATTTTTTTTTCTGTGCTACCCTTTTGTTGTTGTCATTGCTCTAGGTGCTGGTGCTGGTGCTGTTGCTGCTTCGGGTGAAATCGAAAAGTTTAAATTGTCGTTGGCTTAGGAAGCAGGTTGTTGTATGTGTGCAGTCCATCTGAGAAGGTGTTACCCGCCCACTTAACAACAATGCGCTGCACTAATGGTCTTCATGCTTAAAAGCGACTTATCTTCATCTAACTTCTACCGTTCACTGTGTACACTATCCACAGCCGGACGGCGGACACTGGAATTAAGAATCTCTCCCTCTCTCTCTCTCTCTCTCTGTCTCTAATTCATCGTGTCCCTGGCCAGTGTCTGGCGCACGGAGGACATGTGTACAACTTCTCAACTGTCGCTTCAGTGGCGGACAATAGGGCTTCATTCATTAAAGTCAAAGAGTGCACTCGTACAACCGTACGACCATCTGCGCCCGTCCGGTTGACAGCGAAATGACAGTCACGACGAAAATGACAGTTAACATCAATGGGTGCAATTTCTATTATCTTTTTTTGCCCTCTTGTTGTAGTTGCCTTTGTAATGTTTAGTACTTTTTATTAGACTGGCATGTAGAGACTATCAATTAACTTGTGACGGAGGAGTCTAGCCGCGGCACTGTGGGCGCATATAAATGTATTATTTTTAAAATTGGAATTGTATAGGGTAATCCCAATAATTGGTGCCCCTACCGCCAGCCAAACTAAAGGTTAATGACATAATTATAAGGTTGTTCTCGTAAAAGGTTAACAGAGAGGACGCGCAAATAGGGAATTGGAAATTACACAAGTCTGCAAATTGATAAAATTATTAACTCAAGTGAAGGTGAAACGCGAAATAGTTTCATTGCTTTGCTATGAAAAAAACTTCTACAAAACTGCTGAAGATTTCTTACACGATGAGCACCGATGATGGCTCTTGCTGGAAAGTATTGAACTGCCAGTCTCATAATAATAAAAATAATAAATCTTCCACAGTCGACGTACTGCAGAAAAGTGATAATAACAATTTATGGCGACTGGGTGAAAGCCACACACACGAATGGCCAGTCAGCCACTGTACACACAATGGAAAAAATGCAGCAAGACAATCAACAAAAAAAAAAAAAGAAGAAGGACGAAAGAAAAATAGCAGAGCAGAGGCGAAAAAATTAAAAACCGCATAATAAAAATGAACAATGACAGGTTAATAGCAAATAAATGAAAACCCATAAGAAAAACCAACACACAGCAACAATAAAGCCGAAGGAGGCAAAGGAAAAAAAGTAACAACAACACACCAGCAATTGCAGCAGCTGGCCTGGACTACACACACACCCAGAAGTTATAACACACACACACACACAACTACAAACAAAAGGGTACAGCGATTCACGCCAAAGACTGCAAATATCCTTTTAGCCTAGGCAATTGATATATGGTTTTCAATTTGAGCAAAAAAATGAAATCCCCGTTGAATGGGCAAAGAGTAGAGAGAAAAAAAAACTAAAATCAGCGACACTAACGGCAGCAGCTAACACGAAGAAGAAGAAGAAAAAAACGTATTGGCAAAAAGAGTGGGCACAACCACCACACATACATACACATAAAAGATGACTGCATTGCATCGTAATGGCCGAGACGAAGGCAGGCAAAGCAGCCAATAGTTGGGTTGTGGAAGCTGCGCCCATGATAATAGAGTAAACGGCAGCAGAAGTGCAGCAAACGAACTTAATGGCGACAATAATGATAATGACACGAAGAACGCAGCCGTATAAAGGATGGCAAAGGAAAAAAAACTGCAGAGAAGCCGAGAAGCAGAGCAAAAATAAATGCTGGAAAATAATAAAATAGCGAATGAAGCCCACTCACACACACACACACACAACACATAAAAAAGAAATGGCACAAGTAGCAGATGATTAAATGCACTTGGCAGCGCTGCAGAAGCGAAGCAGAAAAATTAAACCCATGTAGTAGATAGTTTCGTTGGATGGTGTACAGGTGAACAAAATCAATTGAAAGTTCTTTTTCGCAGTAGGTACACTGAACGAATCAAAAATAAAGAGAACTAATGAAGAGGCCTCACAACAAATAATGCATTGAACGTCCTGCTTCTCATCATCATTGAACTTTTGAATGTAATCGTCTCTGTTGTAATAATATAAATGTAAGTGGGCATAGCTGCCTTTATTAGGGCTTAGGTCGAGCTACTTGGTGCAATTATTATGGGTGATACGATACATGATAATTGCGTCTAATGCCGAATCCGAAAGGCGAGACTATCAAATAAAACAAGCCTTTCCATGTCAAACTATCGCAAGCTTGTCGTTGTTTGGTGAGTGAGTGGTGGTGGTCTACACAGGAAAATTTCTGCTTTCCCCAGGCGGTAGTCGAACCAGATACCTTCCGCTAGTGAGTCACATGGCATTAGGGTTGTCTCTATTAGCTAAACTTATTTTCCAGATTAAAAGTCAGTTTTCATCAGTAAAATGAAGGGACAAGACAATTTTCAAGACTTCGGCGGAAGCAAACGTCGGAAGACCATGTTTTTTTTTTAATAATTATTGAATTTATAAAGAGTACTGAACTTTATCTTACCCCAAAGAAACAAAAATGGATTCATATTGCTTCTTACGAAGGGTGCCCATAGGGAACAAATATTTTTTTTGTTGCAGGGCTTAACAAATCAAGCGAATATCCTTAGTATTTCAATACAATCGATACATTGCCATACTTTTTTTTAAGTGTAGCAATTACAGTAACAAATTTTATATAATAAAAAAGCCAATTATGGATTATTAAATTTTTTCCACGCTTCTTGCTTTTAAGTTGGGGAGTAGCGGGTAGTCAAAAGTGGTAATGATAATAATTTATTGAATGATTGTTCAATTGATGATTGTGTGAAATTAAGGTTAATGTGTTGAAAACGTCAGACGAACCACTAACACACACACACACCCAACCATTCAAATGCACACACTAACGCAAGAGGACGTTTGTTTTTGTATAACATTTTTTTTAGATTACTATTACGTGGCTGTTTTTTTTAATACAAACCTTCTTTTTTTTTACACTTTTTTACCAAACGATGTCGATTACATTTAATTAATGTGGAAAATTGTAAAAATGTTTTAACTGAAAGTGCTCGTGTGTGTTTTGCATATTCATGATGGTTGACCGCAACATTTGCACTAATACACACGCTGCACGGTGCCCGCAACAAATACTTTAAGTATTCATATCAGATACGCACTTAAATAATTCGCATTTAATTAAATTAAATTATATTTGTTTATTTTTTTGTGACATTTTTTGGAATGTGTATATTTTTTGCGGTGGTTAGATTGAATTTTTTTCAATTGAAAAGTTGTTGCATTTTTTCGTTGCCCACGTCTGCAATACTTTGTTTTATTTATTTTTTGTTATTAATACTTTGCGAGTTTTTAATTTATGCAGAAATGCATTATGCTCACCATAAATATCGAATGAGTTTTGCTTTTTCGCACCATCTTTGGGTGGTTGTATTTTAATGCATTTATTTTTTTATTGTTAATTTCTGTTGATTGAAATTAGATGAGAAATGTTTTAGTAATGCATTTTTATTTACTTTTTTTAATAATAAATGGTGAAATCGGTAATTAAAATTAGTTTTACATTAAATTGACAAACAATTAGTAATGTCGGAGTTTGGTAGTAAGTAAGTATAATAGTTAATTTTGTTTTTGATTTGTTTTTCGCTTAGAATTTCAAAGTTTTGATAACGCATAAATTATCATCTAGAAAGTTGGTATTTTTTTTTAGATCAGCTTTTATGTGTAAATGAATTCAAATTTAAGTAAATGTTCCGAAAACTAAATATTTATATTAACTTTTTTTTAACTAGCACTTCAAATTTACAATTCAATTCACTTCACTAGCTTCTTACGCACCTGTATCGGAAAATTACATCAGCGTCCTCAAAAAGCGAAAAACACGTGTAGATCATCAGTGGGTTCAACTGTCAAACTTTGAGAGGATTAGGAAAATAGAGCCTTGATAGCTTCCTCATTTGAAACTTTCGCAAATTATGGTAAGAACACACCGAAAATCTCAAAGTCAATCGTGCCTTTTTGTCACAGCTACTCCAGCTTACCCTACTTTTTTTTTACATAAACAGACTAGCTTATACCCACAACTTCGCTCGAAAAAAGTTTGTGTTTTCACTACTCAACACCAAATCCTCGAATGGGGCACGAGTTAAAGTTCTATAAAAAACTGGCAATTGGCAGATCAGACATTTCCCACCCAACACTACACCCAAAATTTCATTAAAATCCCTTGAATACTAGTACCCACCCAAGTTACAGAGTTTTGAAAATTTTAGCGCGCGGCTCTTGAATTTTTATAGTTAACCCTCTGCCCATTTACCACCCAGCAACAAACCCAAAATTTCAGCAAAATCCCTTGAATAGGACCCGAGTTGCAGAGCTTTAAAAATGTTAAGGCGTGACAGTGGGCGAACCGTTATTAAAACCACATATAAAATTTAAGCAAAATAGCTTAGATATACATGAATTCTAGCATTTTACAATAATAATATTTGTCACACCCACCTAGAATATTCAAAATGGCATATAGCCTATGTCGAGACTAGTTAAATTACCTGCACTTTGATATGCGTTTGGTTAAAATCGGTCAAGTATTTCCTAGATTATAAGGGAACAAACATACAAAGAATTTTATATAAGTGAAGGTAAGTGTCTTTTTAAACTGAGAAGTTTGGAACGTTCTGCTCTTCCGTACTCCAAAAAAGTCCTGTAAGCTGGTACTTTGTGTAATTTCCCTTTATTGACATTCTATTAATGATAGCCAAATAAAATAATAACAAAACCGGCCATTCCTATGGCAGCGACACAACAATATCAGTGACACATATGTATTTGCCATATTTCCATTTTTAGCTAAAATTTTAATTAAATTATAAAATCAAATTGCGAAACTGGAATACTTCTGAAAACAATCATTCCACAATGACAACTTGAAAATCTATTAAATCAAAGCAGACATTCAATGTCTCCACTTCAGCTGGCTGGTTTGTGTCATGGCCCAATTTACAATGCCAAATTCTTCATCATTTCTTTTTTTTTTTGTGTGTGTGTGTGTTCGTTTTGTTGTGAATGATGAAATATTTTTGTGATAAACTACGAACGAAGCGAATATTGTCGAAATAAATGAAGGAACATATCAACAACAATAAATGTATGAGGACAAGAGAGAGATGATGCCTTCCAAGATGATATAGGAACTCGTGCATGCATCTGATTGTAATATAAAGACAAAAACACACACACACACACACATAGACTCGCATACCCAACCGTACGTACTGATTCGCATAAGATTTGTCTGCACTGTACTGTACTGTGAAGCGGAGTGGAGATAACGAAACACGCCAAAAACACACCCACATTTCGTAACAGCATCAGTCATCGTCCTTTTGGTCCTTCGAGTGTGTTGTAAGCTCTACGTTGTTGTTGTTGTTGCTGATGCTTTTTTTTTGTCTTAAATTTTTTTTTTCCTTTTTCTGCTGAGCAATTTCTTTTGTGTTTTATTTTCAATTTCAATTGAAATTGAAATTTTCAGGATATATATTCGCTGTGTTTGTTGTTTTCTTCTTCTTTATTTTCCCTATTTTTTCCAGTCTTCCTTGACGTTCTTTAAATATTTTAAAAACAAATTTTCCACACACTCATACACATAGAGCGCAGATCGCTTTCTGTCTATTCTGGTCAATGTGTGCTTGTGTCCTGTTGTTCGCATTGTTGCTGTACTTATTGTGCCTGTTGTTGTTCTTCTTAGAATTTTTTTTCTTTGTAATATGTGAGTGTATATGTGTGTGTGTATGCTTGGGTAATATGTGTTTAATGTTACGTATACGTCTAAGTACGTTTCGAAAGTAAATTCAATTCGCTTCAAGTGCAATTGGCAGCGTACGTCTCGCCAAGCATTTCAAAATGTGAGTTTTTCGATTTCATTTTATTTTTTTCTTCGATTTTGTTTTTTTTTTTCTTCTACTTTGTTGGTATTTTCGTACGCTTTGTTTTTGTAGCAGATACGTTTTGCTTGGTGTTTTTTTTTCTTTTTAGGTTTACAACTTTTGTGACTTCTCATGTTTTTTTCTTCTCCTTCTTGTAGTGAAGGGACGACAGCAAGTTTGTTTGTCTTTCGTTTAGTTGTAATGCCAAGAATGACAACAACCGAGAAGGCAACACACACACACAAAAAAAAAAGAAGAAAACTAAAGGGAAACTGAATCAAAATCAAAATCAATGCCATGTGGAAATTGTCAATAATTTCAAATTGATTTCTGTTTGATTTTGCAAACATGCAGTGTAATTTGGGTTGGGTTCGTAAATAAAACTATTATTTGGCATGTTGATTTTGCACATGGAAGACAAAGGAAAAGTAACTGATGTCATTTTAGCAAATAGAAATGCTTATTTAGGAAATCGACTGTTGATGTAGATTTTAAGGATAATGGCTGGGAATGTATACACACAAATTATTGAGCACAGAGAAAATAGTTATTTAAAGTTAAAATCAACCGGAATCGCTTTTGAAAGATGTATTTCATTTGAATGTGAGTAGGCGAATAGCTTTTTCGTTATTTAATGGCTTTGATATGGATAGTGTTGTGGCTTTTAGTTTGCATACACTTCAAATGTTTGCAGATAAAAGGTTTGGATTTCCTAGTTTTGCAAAAGGTCATCAAATGTATATGAAACTAATGGTTCAGAGTAAGCAAAGTTAAAAATAATTTCAAAGAATTTTTTTTGTTACATTAACTCAAAGAAAAAAATATTTTGCTGTCAAGTGAATTTTAATCTGTTAATTTTAATCATATTTTTTTTATGAATGAACATTTGACTCTTTTGAAATCGACAACTTTTCGGGAGACCCTTTCAGTATTTTTGTTTATTGTAATGGACACGATACTCAAATGCGTAAACAAATTTTATTTGACTTGTTTTTGTTATTGGTTTTGAAACCGTAGTCTGCTTATTTTTGGTATGCTATTTTTTACTTTAGAGTAATACTAACACATTGCATGAATGGTAGAAAGGTTAATTTCGGTTTGTTGAACTGATAACATTTTATTTATTGCAATATACAAAATATAAAAGCAAACAATAGAAAAAATGCAGACTGTATCCGTAGGGATCTGAAAAATTTCTAGGGCGAGTTGGTGCGTTCATGCCGTATACTGTTGTGATAGTCGTAACAAATTTAATATCTATTTTTTAAACATTTTTTAGGAAACAAAAAACTTTTAGCGTATAAAAGAACGAATTCTGTATTTTTTTAAATTCTCTTCGAAACCATACTTTACCCAATTAATTTTTTTAGATAGCAAATATATTTTTTTTTTTATTTATTGCATTTGCCATAACCGAGAAAAAAACCCTAATTTAAATTTTTTTCTAATGTCTAAAAAGTGATTTGTGATGATTTGATAGAATTTCTGCCGTTGTACTATAATTGAGGGCTTCAGACTCAAAATACCTTTGTTGCATTTTTTAAGAATGAACACACATTAGACTGGTAAGGGAGTTTAGTGCTATTGATACGATAAACTGTATTTTATGGAAAAAATTTAATACATTACAAAATATTCACAATAAACTTAAGCTAGGATCCCACGATTGCCCCAGTATAAAAAAATCGTAAGCAATTCGTGTGAATTCAATTGAGCTGATTATATTCTGCCTCACAGGAAACAACCAGAGACGTTGATGCACCAACAGTATGAGCCGAACAGTTTGCCGCATTGGGGCAGTCGTGGAATCCTAGCTTAAAGCTCTTCAGTAAAAAATCGTACAACTGGTTGAAGCACGATACCCTTTTTATGTGACGATGTCATAGGAATAGACAATTTATCGAAAGGAACTATATCGATATCAGTGAAAAGCCAAGCATAAATCGACCATTGCCTTTTCCTATGACCGTGTAAATAGAGTTAGGAAAGGGTGTCATGAAGCAACCAGCTGTGAAATTTTTCACTGCGGATTTACATAATTTAAGGCAAAACTTTTGTATTAAAAAAAAACTGATTTGTTAAAATTTTTAATGCAAATACTATGATGCGAAATTAAACCCACCAATTTTTATTTGCATATGATTTCACTCCAACGCATAACAATCAAAATAAATTATTTATTTTTCTCAATTATCTTGGAACGCTCTAAAGTGGATAAAAGGCTTTTTTAATCACATACACTCAATAGTGGCAAATGAACACATACGCATATGGCAACAGAACCAAAACTTAATTACACAATGGACAATTCGAAATGCCAATAGAAATTGTTATTTTGTATTTATGTATACGCCTTTACGTACATCCCCCCTCCCGCTTTCGTTAAATTCACTGCACTTACCTTGCTTCGGCGAAGCGCTCAAAATCTGCTGCGGCGACTGCTGCTGCGAGTGTATTTGATATTGTTGCTGCTGTTGGGCAGCAACGGCCACGGCCTGCTGTTGTGCGGCACATGCAGCAGCGGCTGCGGCGGCCTGCTGCTGATGATGCTGGGCAGCGGCGGCGGCCTGTTGTTGCTGTTGTACTTGCTGCTGCTGATGCGATTGCTGCTGCTGTTGTTGTTGCTGCTGCTGTTGTTGCTGCTGCTGCTGCTGCTGTTGATTGGCAGCCGACATTTGTTGCTGCTGCTGCTTGGTAGCGGTCTGCTGGTGATGCGACTGCTGAATGTGCGACTGGTGAATGGCCAGCAATTTGGTCTCGTACGGTTTCGCGTGTGGGGCACCAACTGACAGTGGTTGACTGCTAAGCGTCATTTGTGCTGTGGCTGGCATCATCAGCGTGGGCATCGCCAACATTTTTGAGATTTTTTTTTTCTGTTTTCTGTTTGTGTGTTGGGTTTTAGTTTTTAGTTTTTAGAGTGATGCTGATGTTGTTGCTGATGCTGTTTTGTGGTAGCAGTGGTCGTTCTGCTGCCGCTGGGTATGTGCTGCTAACGTTTGCGGTAGACAAAATGTCTGCTGAAGTGGCTGGATCTGGCTTGGATGATGACGGCGATAGCGTGGAAATTATTTGCTCAAATGAAGTTGTTGTTCGGTTATTTTTGCAGTTGCGTGGGGGCAGTTAATTAAAATATTTTCGTTTAGGCTGCTGCACAATTTAGAAAGCTTTTGTAATGTTGCTGTTGATGTTTTGGTTGTCGTTTCGATTTTGCACGTTTCTAGTGCGAGAGAATGTGTGTGTTTGAAACCGCACTTATTGGATGAGTTTTGATTTGTGATGTTATTTTTTGCCTTGCGTTGAAAGTGTTTAAATTTTTTATTTTTTTCTTTTGTTGTTTTTTAATTAAATTTTGCTAATTTTAATAGTTTTGCTTTATAAAAATTTTTCGCTTGACCTTCACTTATCACAGACCAATGGAGTTAGTTTCCCATTCAAATTGTTAAGATTTCTTTTAAAAATTATTTCTAGAAAAATAGTTTAAAATTTAATATATTTTGTGGGCAATAAAAATAAAAATGTTTCTACATTCATAGAACAAAACTAGCAAATCAAATGCATTTTACAATTTTTTAAAAATTCTGAAAATAAAAAAAAAAATAATTTGCAATGGAATCCTGAGAAAATACTCCTGTCATTTTAAGTAAGAGTAACTTAAACTAATTTATTGGGAATTTTCTTGAAAAATGGTATAGTGAATAATTCCTTGAGAGAGGAAACAGTTATTGATGACAATATCTGATGAACTGAAATAGGCTGCCATCGGCAATTTTGCAGAATTTTTTAAAGCAACTTGTACTCCAAGTACTTTGTCTATAAAATGAACCTGAGATATCCCTGAGAAAATTGTTCTTCTCATTAGATAGAAAAATGTATTTAACATCTTTTTTATTTGATATAAAGCTAATAGAAGGGTGCCTTTCTTTCTGAACATTAACTCTTATTTTCCTTATAGAAAAATGAAGTGAGTTACCATGGAATTACCCTAGTAAGTATATTTACGAAAGTACATTGTGAAACTAGGGAGCATATGGTGGTATCGAAAATACAACTTGAATTCTGTGGGGAATAACTTTAAATCCTTTTTTTTTACAGATATCTCAGAAAATCCCTTGTAAAGTTCATAGTTCAAACACTGTGACCAAACGCTTAAGTCAACGTAAACATGAATTAAGTTAAGTTTTCGTAAAACATGACCACAGCAGTAGTCTCTTGTAAGACTCCTTAACATAATCAGATTTTTCATATGAGCCTTCATATTTTTTATTGTCTCATCTTCTGAGTCTGAGAAATCATTTGAGTATGTAATAATAATAGAGCTAATACAGCCATTTATAGTTTGTACTTTCTCAGAGTTAAATGCCGAAAAATATTTACCCACTGGAAATGAGGTATGAGGTATGAGCTCAACGAAGAAATAAGGATATTTATTTAGATTTCGAATAAATAACGACTTAGTTAATAGGAACGTGCGTCGTAAATTACGCTTTGGTGTATTCGAATGTTGGGAAAGGTACATATTTGCAAAGGTACACATTCTGTTAAGGGGAGAAAAGGCACCATAATTAGTTTCAGAAAATGGTACATAGTACAGATTAATTTGGCTGCTTCTACGTTTAGTATTACAAGTAATAAATATATTCAAAAAGCTCTGGTGAATCAAGGCAACCTACAAGGAAACAAACAAATTCAGTTTTGCATACCGTATTAGATACTCAATGAGTAAATACTCAGTAACACTTTTTTTAGCTGAATACCTCAAACGGTGTATTGATGATAGCGACAGAATTTTCTTTTGGCTTTTGGTTCTTGTAAATGTATGACATTATTACAAAGCTACAAAGTATGAACGTAATGTACTACTATGAGGTTGATGCTATACTGCAAAAAAAAAACCTAAACATTAAATAGAATTAGCTACCCTAATTAATTTGGATTAAAAAAAATCCAAAGGGATTTGGAATGTGGTACCTACAAATTACGGCAAGCCACTGCAAGAGCGACTGAATAAAAAAACTGCTTCATCTAAGGTTTTTTTTTCGTTGTCTGGTGTACTGATGGTCGCTCAGCGATTACCAGGCAAACAATTGTCGAAACCATTGTTTCATTATTATACTATTTCATGAAGACAATTCTCAAGTGGCATGTAAAATTCGAAATTGTGGCCAAAGAATTAGGCAAAATGCATCATTACCTCGAGGTAAAACAAAAGAAGTGTTCCTTGTGTTGCCAGTTAGCAACACAAAGGCTTTATCATACAATCTATATGGGAAAACGAATTGTTTTTTTTTAATTTTTTATTTCAAATTATTTAAGATTTCTAATGAAATTTTTCAATTTGATAATTTAGTTATTCTTTGAACTTTGGTGCAAATTGTATCACAAAAAACTTTTTTATTTAAATTATATACAAATTCACATGCAATTTCCTTTCTTTCTAACCTATCAATTTTAAGGCATTCAATTTGGCTACTATTGAATTAGAAAAGTGATTTATTCAAAGGTAACTTCCTTTCCTGCATGCCCAGATTGATTTTTAATACCTAATATAGGCTGGAAAAACTCATAAAATCTCATATGCCAATTTTTTTCATATACTTGATGGGGAAACAAATTTAAAACAATTGTTTTTTTTTTTGTTTTGCAAGGTAATCAAGAGTTTTATGTTACAAAAAAGTGTATTAAAAAAAAAGCCGAAAAAACCGGTAATAAAATCCTACCCAACAAATGAAAAACTCACATAATCATATATCAAACCTAATCCATTTTCACATCATTTACGAAATTAAATTTAAAATTTAACGATTCGCCACATATGCTGATAGCGAAATGTGGAAATTTTCATACCCAAAAATACATATTTGCAATGCAGACATATGTAGATACGTACGTGTGTACGAGCATATACAATATAAAGCCAGATGAAGTATGCAGAAATTGCAAATATACACTTTTATTATATGAATTGGAGCAAACACAGAATGTGTGTGCGTCTAAGTTTTTGTTGCTGTGTGTACATGTGTGAGTGTGTGTGCCGCTTCCGGGTTTACAACACAAGTACGTGAAAATAAACTTATATTCTTCATATGTATATATGTAGGCACCTATATAAAAATGAAGAGAAGAAATGAAAGCAAAACTGCGTCTTTCATGCTGCTCCAGCGTTTAATGACTTTTCTGACTGTTTCTGCTGCGTTTTATGATCT
This sequence comes from Heteromyza rotundicornis, assembly GCA_951394025.1. Classification (NCBI taxonomy): domain Eukaryota; kingdom Metazoa; phylum Arthropoda; class Insecta; order Diptera; family Heleomyzidae; genus Heteromyza; species Heteromyza rotundicornis. The sequence goes on from OX596012.1 coordinate 63,883,091, forward strand.
CGCACAAACACAGACACACACACACACACACATGGGCGCCCCGAACACACACAAATACTACGACTACTACATAATATACAAAGGCATTTATGTATTAGTGTGTATTGGTATATGAGCGTAGCAGAAAATCGATTTCAACTTCACATTAAAGAAAAAAAATTTCAAATCCACAAAAAAAAAATTTAAGTACTTAAAGAAACTTTGTTTACTTGTACGAATGTGAAATTAATTTTTAGCTTCGGTGATACTGTGGAATTGCGAAAAATTCTACGCAAATTAAAATGCCAAACTTGACACGGCACGTACGGTGGTGGGCAGACATCTCTCCCTTTTGCTGAGGAAATTAAAAAGCAAATCTTTGTGGCAAACTTTTATCCACAATTTTACACAAGTTTTCTATTCATGTGTTTGGCTAATATAGAAAAAAGCAAAATTTTACTGCATACTTTCAGGCGTGATTTGCCCATGAGTGCGATGAGAAAAGAAAGTCGGCGAACTTTCGAAACGGCTTGACTTGTATGAACTTTGGATATTTTCAAAATACACACACACTCAGACACAAAAGCAACAAAGGAAACAAAGAAATCCCCCAGCCAAACTTCAGTAAAATAATACAAAAAAAAAATCGAATAAAATACAAACGTGGAAGAATCCCATAAATTCTTAAACTAAAAATGTCCTCGGCACCTCGGCATTTAAGAACTCCACAAAAGTAAAAAGTTCCCCCTCCATACCAATCGCTTAAGCAATTATGAAACAAATAAATGCCAACGAAAAATCGTTAAACTTTTTGAAATTCAAATAATTTCAGTTACGTGTCTTCCTCGGCCCCTTGTCTTCGTCCTATCTTATCAAATACAAGTAAGTACTTTATTTGTGCTACTTTATTTTATTGTATTTACTTCTGCTTCGACGTTTTCTCAGTTGGATTATGCCGTTTCACTTGATTACGTTTGCTTCCTCTTTTTTTTCTCCTCTTTTGATTTTGGTTTTGATTATAATTTTTTTTTTTGCTTATTTGGATTTTCACTTTGATTTGGACTATTTTTTTTTTGCTTTGCTTTTAATTTTTATTTTTAGCTCTTGCAATCTTTTGGCTCTTGTATATCCTTTCTTTTGAAATTATAATAACAACTTAACAACAATGTAACGAATATCCTTTCATTACGAGGACACAATTCAAACTGAATGCGAAGCTCGTTCGTCGCTTTCACAAATAGTCAAATCGGCTGGTTAGCGTTTTGTCCTGCTGCTCCAACTGTCCTGAGTTTCCGTTGTAAACACCAGAAATGGGCGCTCTTTCAAAGCGTTCGCTGGTCGGCTCTCACTTCGGGTTTTTTGTGTTGTTCGCGGTCGGAATGTGCGAAAGTGCCCGTTAGAGCGTTAGAGCGCTAGAGCACGCGAAGTCCTTTTCGAAGTGCGAAGTCACAGGAGCGTTGCACAGTTTAACGCTCTGTCATGCGCATGGACTAGCAAACTCTTTAAGCGTTTTGTTCGAAGATTTCGAATATTTGAAAGTGTACGAGTATGAAAGTGAACCGAAGAAGGAAAAGCCAGCGAACGCTATTCCGGAGATAGTCGTAGACTGCCGCAAAAGTACTCCATATTCCTTTGACTGTCGAAGTCATTCAGGGAAATATCGTAAATTTTACTTACGAAATTCGGTGTGTTCGAAAAATATACTGGGTTCGTACGAAGGATAACAATGGGATATTTCGATGCCATAATCCAAATGCGGTATAGCAAAACTCATGAAACTGTTATAATTTTATATTTTCTCAAGAACACAGCAGATTCTAGGTATTAACATACTCGTATCATGTAAATTTGAGTCAAGAAAATCCAATTTACACCAACTTGTGAGTTTGAATTGAAATTGAGATCAAAATGTAATCAAAAAATCTGGGAATATGACGAAATAAATCAGATAAATCGCAAAAGTGGATGGGATGTTTATCTGGGGTAGCTGCTTGCTTATTTTTTTCATATGCTTCTTATTTAAATTTATTAATTAATAATTAAATTAATTAATTTGGTTTTATATTTTTTAGTATTTTATTCATTAAGATACAATAGTATTATAAAAACCTTATAAATAAAAAAATTATTTTGAGAAGTTTTCTGAAAAAAAATTATAGGAATTTACGACAATTTTTCGATAACTTTATGATTATTTTTATTAAATCATCGGAAAGTAGATGATTTTTTCGATAATTTGTGATAATTTTTCGATAGTTTGACAAAAATGTTTGATAATTTCAACAGGGTTCTGGTTCTATTTTCATTCCCAATATTAATTCACACCCAATAAAAAAAATCCTCCAAGCGAATGCAGCAATAATAGAAAACTTGAGTGAACTATCTTCGGCTGTACTGAAGCAGAATTACTCCCACTCAATATTTACTATTTAGAAGCACATCAAACGTAAACAAAAATTTGGTCTCAGGACGTCATTTTGACGCAGTTATATGTGCTTTTGGAACCTCGGAGCATGTCTAAAATCCATTTCTAAACATTTCCAATCGAATCGTGTGCACGTACGGACGGACATGGCTAAATCGGTTCTGATTGCGATGCTGATCAAGAATATACATACTTTTCTATACAGGTCATGCCCCCTTATGGGAGTTCTAAATGTTATGTCAAAGTTGATATACAAGATGGTCCAATTAAAAGTTTATTTTTAAAAATTTTAAAAAAATTAACCAAAATAATTTTTTTTTACGTTTTTATATTATTTGTTTATTTGAATGAGCAAACGTTCCCATTATTTATGGAACACAATTTTATTCATGTGACTGTCTCAGCTGGCTTCGCAGTAAAGCATCCTGTCAACTCAATTTTGATGCTTTCTGGCTCTATCTCACGAATGGAATATGAATCGTTAATGGATTGTTCGCATAACATCGGTCCTGCACGGTACCCCACAAAAAAAAGTGTAACGGCATCAAATCGTGGCCAATTGACATCATTGTCTCATTTCGGCCAATACTTATTTTCAGCAAACGCACTGTATGTGTAGCCGCACAGACTTTGGAAATGAGATTGCATTATTACCCAATGTTGTTCAAGCGATTCATTTCGTTCTGCGGAGATATCATATTGACTTTCTGTCAAGATTTCGAGCGCGAAAGAGCTGTCACTGTCAAAATAACATATGATTAAAAAAGAAACCACAGATGAACCAACCGTACGCTGTCAAAGTAGTGTGTGGTGGTACAAAAAAAATTCTCAACAAAAGTTTTTTTTACCCTTTGGGGGGTGAACAAGGAACCAATAAGGTATTTTTTTTTCTCGTTAAAAAGCTACTTTTTTATAGTTTTAGTTTTTAAGTTGAATTTTAATATTTATGAGCCCACTTTTTTTTGTACTTGGACCAGAGCAGATAAAAGGAATCACATATTAGTGATTAGAAACAGCGAATTACTTTAAAGACTATAACCTCTAGCCCAGACTAGAAATTATCATTCCCCGGGAAATGTTTTTTTTTATTATTTAAACATTTTTTCCTATTTATCCCTTGAAGTTTTACAACGAAAATCCTATTACACATTATCCCATTAAGAGAAAGCCAATTCCTTGTTACAATAACAATTCCACAGTAAATGCCCTCAAGTGCCAATAATCCACTTTCTTTCTTCCACTATTGTTTTCTCACTTAATTTCTTCGTGATTTGCCGCTTAAGAAAATTAATTGTGTGTTGAATGAACTGCGGGAACGTTGGAAACAAAGGAAACAATTCAGATGTGAACAAATAATGGCGGAGAACTTAAGCGGGTGGCACACAGGACAAAGAAATGTTCGAATTGACCACAATTAACACAATTGCAAAAGGATGTCATTGCGTTGTATGCAATGCAATTCTGTAAGTATGTGTGCATGAATAAAAGATATTTATTAAAATTATAGAAAAATGTGAAAGTTTCTCCTTTTTAAATATTAATCGATATTATTTCAAGGATTTCCATACAGCTTGGGTTTTCACAGGCTTTCCGCATGACATTTTGCTACCATAGACGCCCATTTATAGAAATATAAAATACAAAAAAAAACAAAAAAAAAAACAAAAAACACTTGCCTCGAACTCTTTTGATGTTGATCCCCTTTTTTGCATATTCATGCAACAAGCAAACACTCAACTTTTACCGCGTGGTATCAGTTTCAGTGGCAAACGTTGGAAACGGCAACAGCGGCAAATGCAACTATAACAACTACAACAACAACAGCAACAACAACACGAAGTGAATGCACGCACGCTCAATATTATAAATGCAAAAGTCCTTACAGCACACATGGCGACACATTATCCGCTTTGCTGGTAAAAATGCAGAAAGCGCGCAAACACACACACACACACACACAAGCATACACATACTTGTATCCTGAGCTCACGTGAGCGATTAAATCTGCAGAAATTTGCAACGTCAGAGGAGAGCGCCGAGTGCAGTTGCATGTGGCCGCATTGGGCGTCATGTTGTTGCTGTTAACGTTTGCTGGTTGAACGTTTGATGATGGGTGGGGGGGGCGGTTGGTTTGGTTGACTGGTTGGTAGCTGCTTGTAGCCGATTTGGGCTTGGTGACGTTGTCGGTAAGGACATCGTGTAATTGGAGGAGAGTGCAAGTGTAAAATGCAAACTTACGACGTAAATAAATCAAAAGTTTCTGACTGAACCATCATTCAGGTGGGCGGAAAAAAACTTGTGGCTGCAACCAAGGATTTAAAATGAAAAGCGAAGGAAGTGGATGAAGGGGGGAGCAGAGGAGGATGGGGGGAGGGGGCGATATTTATAGAAAAACTGGAACATGCTCAGTTAACCGTGTCGTATGTTGAACGTTGATGAGACAAAAATTATAAGAATTTCCGCAAGAATAATGAGAAATATTCAAAGAACAGCGAATTGGTGTCAGCGCTTCTTGCCGGTGATTGTGGCTGTTATAAAAGCGCTACATGCTCTTCATCGGATATTTGATTTGTTTTTAAATACAAATAGTGCAACTTTTGCTAAGTATCACTAACAGTGGCAAATTTTGAGCCTTGAATCAGTGGACCATTGCAATTGTATATGAAATGGTGTAGAATGGCCAATAGCTGACCCAAATAGCATAGCAACGTATGACGCATAATGAATGATGAAAAAACGAACGGAATATTACGTTCACTGCCCATCGTCCTTTACAATTGTATTTATAGTGTGGTTGGCTGGTGCAAGCATAGATGACTGAGAAGAATAGTTATCTCCCATTTAACTCTCTTATCCTTATTTCTTAAGTTATAAAATGCAACGCTTGTCACTTCCAAGTGATATTCTAAAATCAAAATCAATTTAACGGCATCAAGTTCAAGGCAAACACTTGGCAGACATTTTGGCGTCCTCTCGACCCATTCAATTTGAAATGCAATATATGGAAACTGTTCCGCCATTCACTGGTTAGCCTCCGAGCATCACTCATTGATTGATTCTTGAATTCAACACAGAAAAAAAAACGTCGGTAAAATTAACCGAAAAAAGGGGTCAACGTACAACTTTTCAAAAGGTATGAAAACCTGAATTTATTAAACGTTGTTGGTAGGTTAAATTAACCAAAAAAAAATTGTTTAAATAAATCTTCAAAATTGGACATAAAATAGTTCAAGTAATTGAAAAAGTTGTTGTTATTGTAAGTTTCTTTACCGTAATTGTTGGATAAATGTGAATATTGCACAAATTTACTAAACAGACTACAACTCAACAGTGAATAAAATGGTGCAATAAATTTACCAACTCTCATCGGTTAAACGCACAACATTGGAGCGTTTAAACCCTCTTTTTTGATTGGATTTACCTTTTTTTTTGTGTGTAAAGATAATAATTGGCAGATATGAAAAATTCTAAAAACCGCACCCCTTTCCCCTACATTTTTTTGGGAAGTATTTTAGGCCAAAAGGAAATTGTATACAAAAAAAAAATAGTAAGAGATACATCTTCTGTCTGACCGATGAGAGAATACACTGCGCTTGCTAGTACAATTATTTCTGAAAACGTAAATTAATCGAAAATTTGTCGAAAATTTTTTCGATAATTTTTCGAAATTTTTTTTTGTTTTATTTTTATCGATAATATTTCAATATTTTATCGATAATTTTTCGAACTTAAATGAAGCTCACGCTTCTAAATCTATCATTAAAAATAGGGTAACACCGACAAAAATTGGTTTTCCTCTTCTAACTTCGGATTTTGGTGGTGTAATCAAAATTCCTGGTATGCAGTTGTAATTTTTTTGGAAAGACCTGCAATGTGGCGCCCCAAAGTCTAAGCGACTGTAACGGAGTGTTATCGAAAAAAATTGTCATTTACACTTCATTCCCGATCCATTTCCAAAATTTTATTTGTTTCCATTTTGTTTCAGTTTCAGTTCCATTCCAATTTCGTTTCCGACATAAATTCCAATCAAATGCAAGAAAGCACGAATAATAATTAGCTAACTCGACTCAGTAGGCGACTTTTATATAGTTTTCCATACCAGCCACGCCTCCTTAAGAGCTTTACAAACGGTACGACAAAAGTAGTTTACCGTCTATTTTATTATTCTGCCGCATCCGTGGTATGAACGGCCTCAATTTGTTTTTCTTTTGGAGGTTTTTATCGTTGTAAAAAGGTAAAATAAGAGCCAGTCTACTGTACATAAAGTATAAACCGAAATCCATCTTCAAGAAACAGTATCATTTACGGCTCAATACGATATCTACTTTTGGAGTTTGTCAAAACTAAATTTTTCTACTAACGCTTTTCTGGAAAATAGTAAGTATCAACTTTTTTTGTGATCACCATAATATCAATTTATGAACAAAAGTAAAAGCAATTTTCTATCTTGTCCATGAAATTTAATAAATTAATAAAAATACCCGCACCGAATGTGATTTACGAATTCGAAGTACAAAATATATATGAAATCTACGAAATGTATCTAACACAGTAGAATATGTAGTAAGCAAAGAGACAACATAAAAACACGAGCAACTAATGAATTAGAAAAAAATATATGATGGAACACGCGATGTTGGTGTTCCATCAAATTTGATTGTGTGAACAGCAATCAGTAAATAAATGCAATCAATGTGTGAACACGTTGATATATTTTTACATGCCTCGTTACTCTGTTCACCTGCAAAACGGGGAATAATAAAAACTTTAAGCCGGGCGGCATTTTTCATTACACTTTTGTAACACATAAAAAAACTTACTTCATTTCGAAACGGACAGAGTCTGTAAAGCGACAAAAAAAACAACTGCCGTACAACAACTTAATTCTTAAGTCGTAAAAAGTAAAAAGTAAAACGTAAAAGGTAAAACGTTTGTCAGCAGAAAGAAAACGCTGAGCATTAAAGCAGGAAAGGAAATCTGCACAAACTCCGGCGGATGTGAATGGAATATCCTTGAAACTATTTGTGCGATCAAAACTATTAAAATGTCGTTGGGAAAATGAATCGCAGTAAACGGCCCACGGTTATGGCATTCTCTATGATTTATTTGCATTATTCTGTCATTTTCCCGCCCACAAAAAAAAACTTTTCATTCTAATTTTTATTTCTGCTCAAATGTTAACAAAACATTGGATGCGGAAAACTTTCTGCCGCAAATATGAATGGAAAAACTTGTTGTTTCCATTTTCTTTCTGCTGATTCAGTTGCTGCTGCTGCTGTTTCTGATATGCCGCTGTAGCTGTTGTTGGTATTCTTGTAGTCGTCGGTCGTACAACTGTCAGCCAAGAAATGTCGGTGATTTTTCAAAACGCCACATTTTCATATGTCCAAGGTGGAACGCGCGCGTGAAAAATACATCTTGAAACTATTTGCCAAGTGTGCCGCTGCTGTGCAGGAACAAAGTTTAAGAGAGGCTGTTTAAGTGAATCCTCGCAGTGTTGCAAAAAAAAACCAAAAAAATACTTTCTAAGCTTAAAAAGTTTTTGTCTTTCTTGTACGTGTATTCGTTCTATGTTCGTTTGTTTATTGCTGTTTTGCTGTAATTTATTGCATGCGCTTTAGTTAATTGTATTTATTTTGTACAAATGTCAAGTTTTCTTGCCGGTCGAAAAGATTTATCATTGCCGAAGTTGTCGGAATTTCAAACGCTGTAATTGAATAGAATGCCTCAATCTTTAAGGCACATCTCTGTTGGCGAGTTAACATTTGAAGTTAATTTGAGAATTGAAATATTCCCATTCGGAAGTTGTGATGATTTATCGTTGGAGTACATAAACTATTTTTAAACTCTGACTGGTTCAAAATTGAATTTGTGAATTGTCTGACTCTGAATCGGACTACGGCTTCACTTCAGAACAGCGATTGTTACTGTAGTAACAATTAAATTGTATTGCATTTAGCGGCTTTGTGCCATCCAAGTATTCCTAGAAGTGGTTAAAGGACATATCTTAATACCGATTCAGTTTCCAATGAAAAGGTAAGATTTTATTATGCTTCACGTATGTTTCCATTAATGCAGTTTAATACACGTCCAGAAATGCTCTGCACTTATTAGTAAAGTTTTATAGCTGTAAAGTTGGTGCCGGAGTTAGGCTCACAGGCGTTCATAAACTTAAACTGAACAAAGTCGACTTCTTCTTTCAATGCAATCAAATGAAACTTTTTAAAGAATTTTTTATAGATTTGCATTCATCCCTGATTAACCCTTTCGCTACATGTTTTTCATTTCGAGCCTTAAAAATCTATTATCCGGTTGTTATTGCTATTAATGATGCTAATAGTGATAAAAATCAAAATTTGAAAAAAAAGTTATTTGAAAGTAGTTTTTTGGAATGTTGCCATATGACAACAAATTTGCTTAACGGTCTAAAAATTTTCAATATCAAATTTATTGCATATGTGCTTAAATTTATATAAGTTTATGTATTAAATTTAAAAATGCATTTTTTTAACAAACAAAAATTTGTTCCTAAAAAATACATTAAATATATTTACATTTACTTATATATTAAAGTTAATCAAAGTCAAATTCATTGCAAGTGTGCATTTATTTACATCAATTTTATTCATGACAGTTCAAAATAATTTTTTTTTTAACATAAACCTTTTTTACATATAATATAATGCATACAATAGTTATATAATATCAAAATGCAGAGAAAAAAATTAGAAGAACAAAATTATATGAATATTTTCATTGAACGTGTAGCAACTGTCGCAAAATTCAAATTTAGACACGTACAAAAAAATATACCATTAAATGGAATTGTTGCCAAATGGCAACACGTGCATTTTAAAAAATCGCCACAGCTACGAGAATTAAATTTTTGAATTTTTAAAAATGCAAACATTTTTTTTAAACAATTAAATTTAAATTTCTTAAGTGATGTTTTCGGTAAAAAATTTCTCGCGTCAATATGGTGCAATAAAAAACGGAAATTGTTGCTATTCTACAAACCGAAAAAAAAAATGTTTATACAGAAATGCTTCTAAGAAACCAAAGAAAAAAATGGCATTAACTTTTTTTTTGTAAGTTGTACCGAGGCTGGTCCACGTAGTCTTAAAGTGAGATGTTGCCATATGGTAACAAATTCGCGAAAGGGTTAAGATATTCTTTTCTCTTCTCCAATACAAAAAGAAAATCTTTAGAGAAATCGGCAATAGCCGATAACCCAAATTTAAATATCAAAATCTGCAACACTTGACTACAATAGGTATGAATTTAGTGTTCGCTTCATCGAACGCTGGCGCTTATCCTATATACTAAACGCCCATACCAATTCGATTGCTCGTCCATATAAGGTGGTATTATATTCTCTATATATTCACATTTTCTTCAGCATTCATATTAGAGAGAATGTGTTCTACATATCCCCTATGGTCAACTTTTTTAAGCGCAGCATTTCCTAACACAAAATAATTCGCTTTTCATCACTTGAAAATTGTATGGGATTCTAGAACATTTACTAGACTTCCATACAAATTCTTAGTACTTATATAGGATAAGCGCCAGTGTTAGTTTCATCAAACACTTTTAAAAAGGAAATAACGATACATCATAAAATAAAAAAAATTCCGTGTCGAAAATGGGTTAATAAAAAGTTGTGATATAGCTAAAATTGTGTATCTTTGATGATAAAGATACACTATTTGTGTTAATCAGAATTTTTGCGTCTCAAATTTATTTTTTTTATTATTCCATTACCTTTCTAACAATCTCAAGGGCAGTCTTCTAGCTACACCAGTTCAATATTTATGGCTTATAACTTGATGACACCTCCGTTCTGAATGTCATTTTTCGATATACTGGCATCGGTAGATCCTAACTAGGAGCGATGGACCATATGGATCGCTCCATACATAATTTGTTGTTTAGACCCAAATAATCACTTCATTCATTAATTGCACTGAGAGACGGGATAAATGGCTACTTAGCCGTTTTGTTCTTTTCCAGTCTTTATAATAATTGCTGTGTTGTTGAGAAACGAAATTCGGGGAAAGCTCCACACAACCGTAGTCATCATATCTTTTTATCGAGATTTCGTATATTTTTAATTCCACTCATACTACTTCATACAGCGGATTTATTAAAAGATAATGTAAACATGTACGGCAATTAACCTGTCAGTTTTCTAAGCTGACAACATTTTTTTACGTCCCTATTTCGGTTCACAACTGTAATGTCAAATTGGGCTGTCATATTGGTACCATATATGCATTTCGACAGCCAACGACCCAACGATGTCATTTCGAATTACTTTACTTGGTACCTAAATACGTTAAGTTGAGATGTGAAACGTAATAATTTTAAATTATTGTTTTTTTTTATATAAATCAACACTCATGGGATTGCGGTCCCCACACTCATTCACAGTCAACTCCAATGCTGGAAACTAAAGCTAAATCATTCGATTATACGATATACAATGACAGTAAGGACTAATAGACGAACTTGGCTTCCATCACGTAAGACAAAAGCAGTGAAATGATATCGTTTTCTCGACAGGTCGGCTCTGATTTATACTTTGAAATCATTTCGACGACGATTGTCTGAAAGTTAAGTAATGTAAGGCCAGAATACTTAAAATTTTTATTTTCATGGCTTAAGGAAATGGGCACGGTTGTAGTACGACCTGACTCTCTCCGAATAAATCATTGTACCTCCCCATTTCTTTTCAGAACATATCTCTTATTTATTTTCCACCATGGCATTTAAATTACTTGCCAACTAAAATCTTGTATACTTAAAAAAAAATAGATGTACAAGGTAATAAAAATAGTAATTACATCCATAAATCGTGTACATGATTTTGGAAAACCCTTCGCTAGTCAGTGAATTTATCAACAATCTACTTACTAATTACTGCGGGAATTGCATCTTGATCATCTGCCGTCAATGGTTCCTCATTCATTTCCTCTACCATGGGCAGGTCTGAGGGAAGTTTGCCATTCTGAAAATTAAAATAAATACAAGAAGTAAAAAATGTTTATTACTACAAAATGTATGCGAGCAACGGAACACTTGCGAAAATTTTATATTTTCTCGCTCATAAATAGTAAATGTGATTCATTCGCTCGAGCCACGTTACAGGCTACAATTGCAATAAACTACAGTAGGACCTTCGCAATATCTAATTGAAACATTAAACTTCATTACGGCCATCAGGAGAATTGTCCTCGTTCTTTGTTCGTGTTGTTCTTGTAGTGGTTGTAGTTGTTGTAGTTGTTGTTGTGTTTCCTCTTCATTTAAAGTATGGGGAATTGAGCAATATTCAACGCATGAGCGTCACAAGGTTACGACTTGCAACTAGCAGCAAACAAACAGATGAACAGACAGACACACGCTCACTACAAAGGATTGCACGGAATGAACCCGAAAATAAATACAAATTTCAAGGGGTGTATAAGCTTTTTCTAACTTTATGCGTTTCCAACCCAAACCAAAGGCAGTCAAACAGTCCTTTTTTTTGTTGTTGCTATCAACACTGCATGTGTTTGTCACAGCAACAAATGAATTCTGTTAATGTTCGCATTACTCGACTATATTAAAAGGCGTGATGGTCACTTCGGCCGAATTTCACAATTTCATACCAACGAAAAAAAAAACGGACATAATTAAGGGCAAGGGGGCGGGCGTATAGAGTTACCTTGGGACACAAACGAGATTTGCGGTTGACCACAACTTAGCTACAACGAAAATTCAACAAATGAGCATGTTTTCGATGAAATATGGAAAATAGCCTGAAAGCGAATTTGTGTCTGTTGTTGGTGTATTTTCGTTTATTTTGCTCGGGTTTTTTTTTTGTTGTTGTTCGTTTTTATTCTTCTCTTTTGGGGTCGAAATTGCGTATGCTGCATATCATAAAGGGAACAAACAAAACATATAATTATCTTAAAACCAAATACAACAAGCGTTACACATACGAGTACACAGCACCAAACAGTTGACAGCACAAAATTTACGTTAATAAACAGTGATGGCGGGAAAAATGTGTGACTACATAAGAATAATAGAAATTTCATAAAATGATAAGATCTCAGAATATTTCAGTGTCCAACAAAAATCATATTCACGTTTTTTTAAATTTAAATTTATATCGAAATCAATTAAAATAAAATGTCAAATTCAACCATTTGTTTGACATAGTCGTGTTTTGGTTGAAAACGTAATTCAGTAGTTTCTTTTTATTAATAAAAAGTAAGCGACTACACAACTCATCGCTTAGTCGTCGCTTACTTTTCCTTAATAAAAAAAAACTTTAAGATTACGTTTGCTTTTAAAATTGACTAATGTTGTTTAAACATTTTTTTTTATTCTTATAAATAAAAACATTTTTTTAAATTAAAAAAAAATTACACAAAAAAAAAATTTGCTTAAATTTCATTATGAAAAATCGTACAAACCAAAAGTAGTTCAAACTTCGAAATTAAAGATGACAAAGTAGTAGGCGAAAATAAATTTTCGGGTAGGCGATTTTTCATAAAGTGTTTACAAAAATTCGTTCATTGAAAAATCGCACGAAAAATAACGAAAAAATAATTTTCATATTTAAATTTGGACAATATTACATTTTGGCATGTAAGCGTATTTAAATTTTTTTATTTTCGCTTAAGCAATTTGTCTGCAATAAACATTCAGTCTATAAACATTCAGGTCGAAGATTAGGCGTAGTAAGTGATTTGTTTCTAAACAGCCAATGAAAAATGCGCAATAGCTCAAATGACAAAAAAAAACCACCCAAAAAGTTTAATTTCAACCAAAATATGTAACCGATTTTTTTATATGATAAATCGTTAAATTTTTAGAGATGCACATATGAACGATTTTTTATTTTTTGTGTAAGCGATTTTTATTTTAAAATTACAATTAACAATTTTTTCCAATCTGTCGAATTAACAGAACCACCACTGTGCAAACGAACTCATACCATAATGTATTTTGTTAAATTTTGCGTATGTATTGTGAGACAAATGTGCATTGAGACAAATAATAATGTGAAAACGCAATGGCAAAACATTATTTTAGTTTTAGTGTGTCATATCCTGCGTGTAATTTCACTTGCTGTTTTTTTTTCTTCTTCTACTTCTACTATTGTGCGTATGTGTTGTATGTGTTGACTATGCCTCTTGCCGAAAGAGGACATCACTGGACAATTATTGCCAGTTTTTGGTATGCAAGAGAAACAACAGCAGCCAAACGAAAAAAAGGGTCATGATTAGTTCGGCTAATAAAAACAAAACATGACAATAACGTTATTTTGCTACGTCCATAACGTGTGCTCAGTGCGTGCCCTCTGCGCAAATAGATTATGTGGAAAATTGCTTTGACTCTAAATAATGTTGTAGCTGTTGGTAGAGTTGTTGTTGGTACAGTTGTTGCCCATATGTATAAGCTTGCAACTGTGATAGTCACAGTTGTGTTTTTTTTTGTTTTGGTTTCTATTAAGTAGTTAAATGGGAAATTACGCTGGTTTGTATGTTAGCCATGCGCAATTCTAGACAATAAAGTGTGTTTTATTTGCTTACATAATGAGCAAAGCATTTTCCAACTCATCAAATATTCGCTCGATATAGTGGATTAAGGAAGAGCACAGATGAATTAATCCCTAAGCTGATACTTGGTCATCCAGATATTGATGCGAGCCTTAAGGACTCTTATGATTGTTTCTGACAAGATTCTCTAAAATAAGACCGAGCCATTGTTTTTACACCTACGGCACTTGGGTGAATTTCTCCACCTCTCAAAGAATCTTCATCGTTTCACAAATTGACACATTTTCTGAATAAATGTTCGCAAATTATACAACATGAAATGGAACAATCCTTCATATATACATATTAAAAAATTTGATAAATCTTTCCAAAAGATACAAAAAAAAAAGAAAGAAAACTGAGGCAACATAAAATAAATCTAAAGGATATTGTTGGACGTTGTCATCGCACATTTGACGCGTGGCATCCCATAAAGGAAGCAATGAGGACAAATAAAAAACAACATTCCAAAGAATACATCAAAACTACAGAACAGCACACAACAGCACACAACAGCGCACAAATGCCAAAATAAATGAAAATTATTACGAACAACGCAATATTGTGGCAATGGTTGGTGGTAGTGGTGAGTGAGATTATGGCGCCTTTTGTCATTTCACAGTGCCGGGGACATGCTGACTTGGATTTGTTTCTTGATTCTTTTATTTTTATTTTTTTTTTTGTATGTAATGTTCCGTTGCGTTGCGTTATTTTAAATAAAACCAAATCAGTCGTTTGCCTGCGGCAGAAATGACAAGAAAATGGATTTATTTTGTTGTTGGTGTTGACAACAGACAACGACAAGCAGCAAGCAGCAAAAATCAGCAACACGTAACGCTTGCAGGCCCATAATACGCAAAAAGTCGCTAGTAATTTAATGTCCAGCAGACATATCAAATTTTTTAAACAATTTCTTCTTCTTTTTTTTCCACGTTTACGCTTAAATGTCTCGCATTACATGTGGCGAGCATAAAATTTAATAACATTTTGTGGAAAAGCACCAAAGTCGCGATAAGCCGTAAAAAAAAAGTTTAAAAAAAACCACTGGCCTGGCAACAACAAAACGCCCCACAATTGCAAATAATGCGTAATGTGGAGTATTATTATGTGAAAAGTAAATATTCCTAGCCGCAGTTCACTTTGCATTCGAATCTTTGAGTCACATTCAGCTGCCTCCACCACCACCACTCAGAGCCTACAACATTACATTTAATGCCAACCACACATAGTACCCTTTCTAGGTCTTTTCTGTTGCAATTTAAGTGCCCGAATCAACACAAAAGTTCCATTTTGCACATTGTTATAGGCGGGAAGTTCAGATATTGTGGCATTTGCATGCGAAAAAAAAATATACAAAAATAATGCGCCCATAATTGTTTATGATACCCCGCACAGGGGCTGGTGATTCCACCAACAAATTTACCAACGCCACATACACACACACACACACACAGTTCACTCCCCATCGTTATTATGCAAAATGTCCACTTTTCCTTCGACTTTCACATTTGTTATATATCCAATTTGCCATTTTTCGCACATGTGTGTGTGGTGTGGTGTGGTGCGGTGCGGTACACGAGTTCGCCATGTTTGGCCCGTTAATGGACTCGCATTAATGGTAAAATAATGCAAATTACCTGCTAATAGCCAGTGTCAACCCCAAAAGCAGTGCTCATATTTATTTATATTTTCGTAGGTTGGGTCAAAGCCGACTAGCCGACTAGCGACTTTTAGGCGTAATTTCGGTTGAAATTTAGTTGATTTTGATTTCGATAAGAGTGCAACAAAAAACAAAAATAAACCCTAGGTATATTTACGATGCGATTTTATCTTTTATTGAACATTTTCCATAAATTTTTGAATTTAATTTTAAGTGAGTATTTAAATTAGATAGCGGTCTGAATTATTTTATTATTTTAAATGAAGTATTTATTGTTATGAGATTTTTAATTGAATTAATTGTTTATCATATTACTGCAGTGAGACACTGAGCGATTGTCGCTAGCGCTGTCCTCCGAAATCTTCTGATCGGAGTTACCGCTGCATAGAGATACTACTTGCGATCGCTCAGAATCTAGTGCACAGTAGGGCGGATCACGAAAAAAAATTAGGAAAGTCCATCCTTCAAACTTACCTCGAAAGCTCAGCGCAAAACCAAATTTTATATTAGGCATGCGCTAAAAGTATAAATTCTCTGGCGATAACCAGGGAACGGATTTTGTTAACCCTTAGAATTGTTTGCATACTTTTAGGGACAAAAAAACCAGAAAAGTGACAAAATTTTAAGTCTATAAGTTTATGTTCAATAATTACATTGCTAAGTGTACTTCGCATCATATGTATTAGCGAAATTTTTTACACTGTCCAACTAAATGATATATTTTCCAAAAAAAAATGCAGAAAATCCGTCTCTAGTGTGTCTAGCCATTTGTACATAGGGAGTATATTTGAATTTACAGCTCTCTAGGTTCACTGTATGCTTCTGGAAGGTGAGGACAGATCTCAGGATATCCGGACAGACACACAATGGGATTTTATATAATGTGATGTCGAACAGTGTAATTGAGGATTAAACCTGGGTTAAACGTTAACCGATTGAGATGCAATATATGGGAGGTATTCGATTCCCAAATAAACAGTGCGTCAAGATAAAACATTGGCATTTTAAAAAAATAGTTGTCCTAAAGCATACAATACTAGCTTTCACCCACGTAGAAAAATATAGAAATTCACAACAGAGAAATGAAATAGAGAAATTCCTCTCCTCCTCACCTAACAGGAAATTTCGAGCACAATGGATATTTTCTCACAATCTGGCATCCCTGATCATTGTGATCAAAGGGAAAGAGAGAGATAGAGACCACAAATATTCCATATAAAAAACTTGGAACAGTAGAGAAGTAGAGAGTGGAAAGCAAAATGCAATAATGTTTTGTAAGCACAAATTATGTCAAAGTAATCGATCGGAAATTTGCAAGCACGGCATTAAATTTTCAAAAAAACTTTATCCCGAAAATTAAAATATTTCCCTTTCAAAAATTAAAAGAAAAAGTATGCTATTCACTTCTTTGGCACAAATATGATGTATTAAAAAACATATTATTAAAATCGGTTGGCTAGTTTTTGCCAGGATCCGTTACAAATAAATTTGCGTTTAAATTTTATAAAGAGATGAAAATTCCCTGCAATACCGACACAAACTTATTGTTGATTTAAAATTTGAAAGGTTTTAAAAAAGGAATAATGCATCCAAAATTATGGCTGCATGTAGATTAATATCTTCTAGTGGGATTTATAATTCTAAAAATCCGAATTTTGAGTTGAGTTGTTATTGTATTGAGTGTATATTGATCTTGCCACACCATTTAGGACTCCCAGAAAGAGTCGTGACTGTCAAAGTATAGTACATATATTTGTGCTCAGAATAACGTCCTGAATCGATCTACCGAGGGCCGTTTGTTCTACTGAGTAAAGAAAAGTGAACAAAACTATTATTGAAAGTCATAAAGTCATAACTGCCGTGTATTTTAGATAATTTCGTAAATTTTTTTACAAAAAAAAACCTAATTTCAATATGATGAGATGCTTTCATCACCATAGAATTATCATAGAATTATTCTGCTACAGTAAACAATATTTCGCATATCACAAAACAAAAAAAAATACTTTGCTGCATTATGTGCTTCCCCGCCACAAGAAAATTTGCATGAAATTCACATGATTTATGGCCTAATGCAGCGAAAACTGATGGAAGGCGTTCCAACTTAGTTACGCCACATCAGCGCACAACGTTTAATTTACGCACAGACACACTACAATCGACTGACGCATTTCAATGCACATGCAAATATTGCAATTTCAAAATACCGGACTATGAATTCTAATTAGCCACACACAAACACACACACACACACACACACACAGGACCCTACATTTTTCCCAACTAATGCACAAAAGTATAAATTATACTTTGCATATGGCAAGGATTTGCGTTGCGTTTACGCTCACGTGTATTTGTGCAGTTTTTACGGTTTTTAACTAACTTGTACTGGCGTAAGTATTCCAGGACATACTCTTGCGTGATATTCGCATTTCCGGTGCGTGTTTTCTTTCGAGATTGCTAGGTGCTGGGCTTTTAGTTGTTCCGTTGGAATTAATTATTTCGTTTCAGCGTCGATTGAAAGTGCAGAAATCTAATAACATGGCTTTTAAATGCATAATTAGGGGCGGTAAGGCGAGCTAAACTTGAAGTATTTTTAAATAAACGATTGCGACACTGCAAAGTCAGACGAAAGGAACGGTGCAATAAAAACTCCAAATCTAGAGTTATTCCCTTTTGGAAATGAACAATTTTTTATTTTATAAAAAACAGAAAAACCAACACAACGCGACCTACTTACAGCTAGTCCTTTCACATTTTATTCCAACAAATTAGAAACCGCTGATGGAAAAAATACTATATAAATGGAATAGCAACAACAAGCCAACAATAACGCATACAACCTCTTTTGGCTAAGTGCCATGTCCTGCCTACGGCCAATGAAATTGCTTCATTATATTCCACAGTACAAGGCAAATACTTGCAACATGAAATATTCATAATGTACTTGAACAAAATTCAACTATACCCCAGCAGAGAGAAGTGAACTTGCAACCACCACACGTTCGGAACGAAAGTGTTCAAGGCTTAACTTAATTCTGGCGCTTTTTCCAATCTTTCAAAGTTTGATGGGAGCATCATCGTTATAAAATCCTGTTTCCATTCCTGTCTAATAATGCCTGACGTCTTACCCTCTGACTGGTTGGCTGACACGCCGGGCTGGCTCCCCCTGACAACATTGTGGCCAGAAGGCACACGTGGTAAGGTAGTGGAAAAAAATGTCGGAGTTGTTGTTGCCGCTGCTGTTCGGCGGCACTTGCAAAAGTCGATTTTAGCTTCCGAGGATATGTTGTACATTTCTTGCTAATATATATTTTTGTATACCTACAATATTGTGTTGGCGAAAAGGTGAAGTCAATCATTTGCATTTGTAGAAACTCGGCACGAACATATTTCTGTTGTGTTTTTGCCATCGGCCATGTACGAAAAGTTTCTTTTTTTTTTTGTATTTTAATTAATTAAATAATAAAGAAAAAAAAAGAAGTAATTTGTATGTACATGGGAACCTCGTACAAATGAATTTCGTCAATATTCAATTTAAGACGGAATTAATATTCATTGCAAGAATCACACACTTTAGATACTTCATAACAAAGGAACTAGATGAGAAGGAAAGGCTTGAACTTCTGCTCTATTTATATGTAGCTCTAGTTTGAGTCAGCGATATTGTTCTTTGCTAGGCAAATGTAGCCTTCAACCTAATTCCATCTAACCTAACCACAACAAAGAGTAGATATTTTCAAAATGATGTTTACACACTGATTTAAAAAATGTTAAGCATCGTCGGTGATAGGTAGGTATCAGAGATCTGCGGCAAGTGGTTTGTGCTATGAAACACTGAAAATATTCAATGCCTTTCGAGAAACTCACAATCATTCACATACGCAATTTTAGATTGAATAAATACTTGCATCCACTGAATGATATGATACAGCCTATATTCGAGTCAGTGATGGCCATTTTGAATATTTTGTAGTTATTGTATAGTCACCTATTAATGAGTCACATAGAAGGTGAAGATCCGATCATTTTTTCGATGTCTTTCGCTAAGGCTCATATATTTTGTTTCAATTTGAACGAGTGCAATGAGTTCATTTGAGCTGTTTCAAACTAGAGGTGACTCAAATCATTAATGGGTACTTAAAAAGTGTTTTATTTTGAATGGAGATTTGAAGTTTGCAATTTAATTTGTTTGAGATTTATATAAATTTTATTTAAATTCCAATAAAAAGTTTAAAAAAAAAATACAAATAAATGTGAGCCGCTCTAATAAACCATACGTTTGTTGGAAAATTAAATCTTTGATGGTTGGTTTAGCATAAACAGCTAACCGAACTCGTTGTGTTCAGATTAGAAGGTTTATTGATCTTTGAAAATCAATATGCTAGCAAAACTCAAAATTTTGATGCACAATAGCACCCCACATTTGGGCCTCAGAGCTCGGAATAGTCTTAAATGTACAAGGAACATTTATTTCATCAAAATCAGCAAATACAACAATTTCTGATAATATTTTCAGTTTTTTTTTGTCTCATTTTTGATTTTATGACTTAACAATTGGTTTCCTAAAGTAGTATCATTCACTGAATAAATATTCCTATATTTTCAAATAAAGGGGATTGTTTTATTTATACTCGTATGGGGTATGAGGGTAAAAAATGTTCTTTAAATTCCATTTCATTTCTTTTTTCAGATTTGTTTAAATATATTCCGTAATTTACATTGTCGTCTTGAGATAGTCTTCTTCAGTCGCCGACACATTTGCTTTGGAAGCTTTAGAACATTTCACAAGGCAAGTTTGTGCAATGCGTCACGTACCACTTGAATTTGTCCAAGGAATCATGAATCTTTCACATGCTACGAGCCAATATGTAGTGATTATTTAGGGTATAGGAATCCTATTAGCTTCGTAATCATTCAGATTTATGATACTCCTGCTAGGTTGGCATTCGTTTTTAATGAGTACGATTAACGGTTGCTTATTTAAGCTTGAGTCTCAATATTAGAATTGAACACACTAATTCAGTTCTCTGATTGGTAATACAAATTTGAATAAACCTTGCAATATAAGAAATTGTGAAACTATACATTTTTTCATTTGCAATTCAATTCAATTTTGGAATTGAAATATTAAATGCAAAAACAAAATTTAAAAATATTTCTTTTACTTATTTAAAACTTCTATCTAATTTTAAACATTTTACTTGTATCCGCAATAGAAATGTTATGGCACACCGCGGTTGGAGCACTTTTCCTTCAATGCCCTCACTTACAATCCACTTCACTGCCATGATTCCACTATAGAAATTGATTTCACACATATACACACTTCGCCCGGTAATCAGTCATTACCTAACTACTAGTTAACTGAAGCTGATAGTTTACACCGAATTAATGACTTCCTGTTGTGCATGTGCTTATGGTATGCAGCAAAAAAAAAAATATGGCATCGCAGCAACTTCCGCTACACTGAAGGGTCATCCATTAAATTGTTTATTTGCCTTTAAGCCAGTCGCTTTCCCTTTTCTTTGGCAATAGTATATTTCGAAATGGCTTTCGAAGTCAATTTACCAGTCGACAACATTGCAAAAGGTGTTTAAACTTTTACCTTATTTGAAAAGAACTAAAAGGAAACGCTTGCCAAAGTAGTACAAACAAGTAATAAAAATAACGCAAAACTGCATAAATAATGGGCGAAAGCATTTTGCTACAATTTTCGCGTCTTTGGCAAAACTAAAATCGTAAATTTTGCAACGACGCATTCCGAGTGCATAAAAAAGGAAAAGAAAAAAAAAATAAAATAAACTACACAAAAAAAAAAAAAAATGGAAAACTAAACTCCGTTCATATCCAAAAGGTCGGTTGGTTAGTTGGCTCCATTTTAAGTCAAAAGCACAAGTGTTTGCTGCTTGTTTGTTTGCCTGCATGCGAGTGTGTGTCTGTGTATGTTTGATGTCTTAAGTGGAAATGCTCTTAAATAAGCCACTGCATACACACACATGCACACAAAAAAAAAAAAACTTACGCCGAATGGAAAATTATTAGCGAAGCAAGCGAAATTTCTATCGAGTTGCCTTTGGCGCTAAATTGCTGGACACGGAAATACATAAAATTGCACTCAAATTCCCGGGGCGTTCGTTCGTTCGTTCAGAGATACGGTCACGCATTTCTTTTATGCCTTCTTTATGCTTCTTACGCAATTCAGAGCTAATATTTGCTGTGAAATAATTTAAAAAGTTCCATGAAAGCTTTCATTTTCTAAACTTGTTACAGCGAAAATGGAAAATTCAACTCTCTTGGCCTCGAATTCCTCATATTTCAATGGAAATTTAGAGAATTTACCTACAAGAACAATACGAGAAATAGTAAGGAAAATACTTCTAATAAAAGCAAAAGTCATGATAGCACAGTTGACACCTCTTCCTTGATTTACAAATGTGCGGTCGCACCGCAATCATCTGCTTGCTTTGAGTTATACGAGAAGCGGTGACAGGAAGGTACCAGCCAGCACAATGGCCACCATGAACAACTGTAACATTGGCAGCAGCAGTCGCAGCATCGCAGCATCAGCAGCTTAATGAAACATTCTGTTGGGGTTAAGAGGAGAGGGAGGCTGAGTCGCAATGCAAGTGAATTTGTTTGCTTCCTTCATAAGTGATGCAATACAAACGACTGATGCAATGGTACAAAATAGAATTCATCTCTGATGCAACAACGTCAACAATAAATTTGCAAAAACATACGTAACGCCCGGTCGAAGGGACTCAGGCAGGCAGGCAGGCAAACACACCGACTGACTGACTGACTGACTGACAAACTGACAGATGATTAGACAGATGCCTTGCATTTGGTCGTCGCTATAATCGGAAAGTGAGAAAAACAATTGCTCGCAACGATGCGATGTTTAGAGCGTTCCCCACCTAGCATCGTTCTGGTATATCAAAGGCGGATGTACCGGACGGATAAATATGCGAATGAAGGCAAATTTCTATTGACGGCCGTAGCAACAACATCACACACACACACTCACACGCAATGACAGCATCAGTCCCCCCGCCACACTAACGGCAGGCAGCATCAAGCGGTAAGTTGGCTTGCCACTATCGCTCATAATTTGCTTTTGAATATTGCTGAAACATGCAGCAATGCTGCTGCTGCTGTGTTGGAACAACATCCGCGCATTTCATCCGTTTGCTGCGTTTTATGTATCCCATGTACGTTCGCGTGTGTGCTTGTATGTGTTTGTGTGTGTTTTGTCTGTCGGTCTGCTCCACCACTGTATATCCTTTGCATTTGGTGCGCTCGTTTGCGTTGGTTTGGAATTCATTCGTGCTGTTTTATTGCCTCATAAAACTTTCAGATGCAATTTTCTTATATCAATTTGAATGAATTTATTAGTTCGACAAAGTGTCTGCCACTATTGGCTCCTCGTGCATCTGCATGTGTGTGTGTGTGTGTTTATGTTTGTGTGTGATGTGTGATGTGTACATTTGTCTATACCGCATTTGCATGGCATGCGTTATCTGAGCCAAATGCACCTCATTTCGAATATAAAAGGTGAAAGCTTTTGTTCAATGTTGTTCGTTTATTTTTTTTGTGTGCGGTTGTTGCTGTTGTTGCTTTCATTGTTTTTCTGCTTCTCTTGTTAGCTAATATGCTCCTCTAAATATGCTGCTTTCACGTACAAACATATGTCTGCGTGCAATGATGTCAAAATGTGTAGGGGGGGGAGGCGAAAATGTTTCTCGATTCGATTTGTTGAGAAATTGCATTTTACAATTGCCAGAGTGGCTGTCGGGATGCAAGCAGCAGCAGCAATTATATTTTTTATCTTCTTGCATGGTACTTTAGTTGTCGCTGGGGACACATTCCAGCTGTTGAACTGAGTTGAGTTATGAACTTTTATTGAGCTGCAATCGTCAAGTGGCATATGATTTGGAAAAAAAATGGGGTGAAGAATTGGGGTGAAGATGTCTGCCGCAAGACTAACAGAAATATGGGTGTGGCATATAGGATGAAAACCTGGGTTTAGAGTGATGCTACAGGCAAATTTTGATATTATTTTGTTTTTACGTATGATGGACCTACCATTTACTACTAATTGAAATAATAGAGTTTTTCAATATTAGACAAATAATTTTTTGTGGTGTAAAAACATTATAATTCGATAACTTTCGATAAATCTGAATCTGATGTTAATAGTTATCGATAACTTGTTTTGTGTATTTTCAGAGACGTTTCGATAACATGTATATCAGCAATAAATTTTCGATATTTTTCTTCAATAACGATATTTATCGATAATTTGTTCGATATATTTCCGTAACATTTCGATAACTTATTTGACACAATTATCCAAAATATTTTCGATAAATGTTCTATAGCTTATCGATGGCTATTAGTAACTCAGAAAATTTTTTCGATAAATGTTCGATAACTTTTCGATAACTTTTCGATAACTGTTCGATTTTCATTTCTGTATGCCTCATTTCTACAGTAATTGTTTTGTGAATTTTTGCTCAAAATTGCCTTAGTACAGTTTTGTAAAATATTACATACCCAATTCAAGCATTTCGTATTGCAACCGAAAGTCTACAAAATTTTCAAATCTAATTAAAATTTTGCCATAAATCGTCAATTTCTAAAAATCTATTTTCATATCAAAGAAAATTGAATTTATCAAATTATGAGTCATTGAATGGAATTGTGAAAATTCATTTCGATTTTCCGTGAAACACATTTGCGTCCACAAAACACACACTTTTATCATGAATATGGGTTGTCTATCTCGTCAATTTAACCACGCAATCATGTTGCAACTTTTAATCAAAAGTAAACCCAACTAATTGCCAGCAAATTTGCATTCTGACAGTTGTAATTTGTTTTGCATGTTTCGCTGTCAAAAAGTTTTGCGAAAATGTTTCCACCCACCTCACCCCGCCGCACGCCTTACGTGGTCTCTTCCAAACAAACAAATTGCGAATGACGAGTATAGTGTTTTCGACAACTAGGGCTGCTGCAAACAAATTGCAATGAAAATCATTACTGGCAGCGAATACATATGTATTGTATATGTATTTGACTTTAATAGATTAGCCGCATGACAAATGAATGGCAATTACCAGGTGCATAATTATGATTTTCTTATTAATTTTGTATGCCTAAAAATTCTACCCACAAATTTACTGGTTAAATTTTCGTTTTCCATTTAAGTGGAACTTAACCATTTTGGCCTCACAGTCTATCATAATTAAATTAACCCCCAACCCATTCGCCCTTAGCTGCCATGTGGCTACATTATTCAAAGAAAAGAACGACAACAGTTCGTTGTATAATAAACAAGATCTGGGCACAAACAGATTCCACTCCAAATACGGTAAAATAATTGTGGTTAACTTGTTAAATGGGCAAATAAATCAATTAATGTCAAACAACCTGTAGTCACATATTCATGTACGAACTACTGACTGCTGACATTCCAGGACTATACTAAATATAATTAATTACCAGCCGAAAAACACAATAACAAGCTCGAAGGAAGAGTGCAGGGAAACTTGAAAGGGAATTTTGCGAGCATACCCCCAATAAAAGTGAAGGTGTATTCGCACAACACAGCCTTCCCCACCCTACTATATGCCCCCAAATTGTTTGAAGCTGCACACGAAATCAATACACCAAAATTTTTCGACAAAAACAAGTCCAACAAAAGTCCAATCAATTACACGCCCAATTAAATGCCAACGAGTAGCGGAAACGCAAAAGCAGAAGCATACTTCAAGGAGCTCCTGTCGATTTTGTATGCCTGTCAGTTGCTTTGTAGTTGCCGTTGTGTTTGTTGTTGTTGTTGTTATTGTGGGTGCAATTTATTTTTGTGGCAGACATTTTATGTGATATTGAAAATAAAGACGTGCACGTCCCGTGGCAAAGATAAACAAAGTTACCGGAGACAGATGCCGAGACTGCGAGCTTGTTGTATTTTTAAACTAAACAGACATTTGCTAACTATCAACCAATATGTGCGGTAAGGTTATTGAATTCACTTAGAATGCGGATGTTGTTTGAAGGTTTATTTTATATTTAAAGTTTTTAAAAACTCCATGAATTTTGTATTCCTTGTATACGAATCAAATCTGTTTTGGAAATAAACTATCAAAAAATTTCTTAATCATACCAATATATAAATGCGAAATAAGTCTGTGAGTGTGTCCCCCCTTTGCTTTTGGATCAGATTTTTAATAATTTTTAAAGTCAAAATTAGTGTGTTCCTGGTGTAGTATAGCCTACAACAAATAGATACCGGAAAAATCTGGTTACTTGACATTAAATAACGCTTTCAAGGGTTAATGCATACTCTAAAAATGTTGTTGGCAAGTTGCTTTAATTTAAAAAAAAAAATTTCGGGTAACCGGTTACTCAAACAAAAATTTCCAAAAAATTGAATTGAAATTTGATCTTGCTTACAGATCAAATGCATCACATTTTCAAGTAAAATTTAATTTGTTTCCTGGGCATACCCGAAAAGACCGGTTACTTGGCGTTATATAATATTTTCGAAGATTTTAAGGGATAGTGAGTTCTCTGTAAATGTTTTGCCATAACAACTGGTTTTGCAGTACCAGGAAAGTCAGGTTACTTTGATTTTGGAAAAAAATTCTCCAGGTAACCGGTTACTCGAACAAGAATTTAAAAAACATATAAGATTTATATTTAATATCTTCATTCTACTCAGTTACGTTATATTAAGATCAAATGTTTAACGTTTTTAAAGTTGAATTTAGTGAGTTTTCTGGGTATGATTTCCGGTAAATCCGGTTACTTTTAATAATTTCAATGTTTGATGTTTCCGACAAAGTCAAAGTATAAGAGCTATACACTATTTCGTTTACTGTAGCGCATTTATTCAAAAAGGGTTTTCAAGTAACCGGTATTTAATTTTGTCCGGTTCGAACTCTTTGCCTTAATATAAGGTTTTAAGCTCTTCTAAAATAAAATTATTTAAGGATTTTTCTGGGCATGCTTTGTGTAGGCTACAATAAACGAGTACCCAATTTTTTTCATAAAATACAAATTTTTAAGTTTTTTTAATAACTTTCTAACATTTTGCTACTACTAAGATCGGCAAATACTATACCCCTGCTATTGAAGCCGTTGGCAACAGCTAGGGTGACCCTAAATTTGTTTTCATTATTTATTACGCATATCATTGCGACTAAATTTTTGTACTAAAATAATTAGGATTATTAGCACTAACTAGTTTCAATTATAGTTTCGAACTTTCCGACTTTCCTGTCATTATAATTTCACGCCGTCAAATCCGTTGTTAAATTATTTTCCCCTCGTACGAGTTTGTTCACGTCAAAGGTCAAACCGCCAACATTTTAAGCAACGCGAATTAAATGCAATTGACAGTTGCAATTTCGCCGAAGCTGTCAAACTAAATCCCAAAATGCCGTGAAATCTACCAAACAAAAATGTGAGAAAAGAAAATAAAATTGTGGACCAGCAAAAAAAAAAAGGAAAAACGAAGAAATAACATCCCCGAAATGCTGTCAAATTAAGGAAACTACCGAAGATGTGGGAACGTACATACATGAAGTGATGTGTAAAAGGAGAAACTTTCGAAAAACCACACACACACATAGTTTTGGAGAATTTATCCGAAACGAAATACACAAGAAGGGCGAAGGGTGGGGGGGGGGGGGGGGGAATACGCTCATGTTATTTGTTGTTATTGCTGCCTGCTGCAATGTTGCAATTGTAAATATGTGCCACAATGCGAATGTTAAGGCAACAGCAGCACACATCAAAGCGCTGCTGCTGTCAGTGGCATCAGCGGCAATGCATTCGGCATTTAAGCAGCTTTTCGCATTCGTACTGCTTGTGCCACCTTCGAACGCATCTTAGCCGTACTTTATAAGCCATGTTTTTTCCTTCTTTTCGCTAAGAGCCTTCATGGAGCATCTAAGAATGTTGCATTGCATTGAATTCGTTAGGATTACCAATTTTACCATGGAATTCCTCTAAGCTATATACACTTATGACAATGAATTCTTTTGAGTTAGCTTAACTATGAAGCTCTTCCCAAAAATTCTTTAGGCAAAACATCGAACAAAATTTTTGAACTTAAAATCGCACCCATTTTCTGTAACGTTTCCCCTTTTGTTCTATAACTTCGAAGTGCCTTCAATCAAGCAAACTCGAGTGCATGTTCATATAATCCACCGACAATAAGTTCATGATAGCTGTCACCTTGGAAGACATACAGCGTGACACAACAGAATGGTATTTAATTGATTTACCCAAACCAGCGACCATCCAACCCATCAGTCTAATCTTTTTAATGACATTCACAATTGAGCCGATGAAAACGTCAGGATAACTGATGGTACCACGCACACAAGTTGCTGATGTGTCGCTGTTAATTGTCGCCGATGTGTCACAATTAAACTGTGACGTTTTGTACAATACTCTTGTCATTTGTCATTTAGTATTAAAAAAAAAAAGAACAGAACAGAACATGTGACATGCGACAACACGGAATTTGCTAATTCCTATCGATTTCAGTGTATTTGTCATTACATATTGTTAAAAGCGGTCAAATACCCTTAAGCCACTTGTTAGTAAATACATTTGGCAGTTGTTGTTTTGGACAAATATTTGCAATTATTATTTTAACAATTAGCTTATGACATTGAGTAACAGTAAAAAATACTCCGATAGTTGCTCTTTCATTTGGGTGAAGTACTGAAGTATGAAAGGAAATACTACTACATGTTGTCGAAAGCTGTATTGGTCTGCACATAATACACTCTTTATGGTTCTTTCTATTACTATGTTTAGTTACACCGTACGACAAAAATACAAATTTTTATCACTTCCAGGCAAAAATCCTTTAAATCATAATAAACAATCGCTGAGTGTCAGTTTTTCCAGATCAAATAGTTTGACTTTTTTAAATCAAAATGTTTGCTTAATGTCATGTTTGATTTTGACATTTTATTGAACAAACAGCTCCGTGTTCTGACAGCAAATTGCTTTCATCGGCCCTTTGAAGCGCTCCTTTTCCCGCTGGCTATGTATTTACGCGCTTTAGTTTAATGTCATATTAGGGCGATGAATGCTTTTACAACAACAATTAAGTAGACTTGATGGAAACCTTTCTGAGGGACGCCACTTTCCTACCAAATTCATTACTACTGCAGCTGAAGACTCTTCCAATGACTGGATTAGTGTTATCAGTAATTATTTTGTATTTCATTGCAATTATTAAATTCCAAGTTAATGTGGGAGTCTTCAGCACCAGCTGAAATTACTGTTGAGCGCGTGACGCCAACAGCATCAGTAACATTCCTTTTTATACACAAAACTAAAATCGTTGGACGAAAGGGTTCAATGGCAAAAGCTTTACAGACCAATTTATTATTCATTGCTTGAATTAAATGGAAACTAAAATTAAATAATTAATATTCTTTTTGCATAAATATAACAAATTAATAAATCTCCCGCAGAGTGCCAATGTATCAGTCAACTATTTGGAAAAGTTAATTTAAACTTAGCTAACCAGTTGTTAACTTTACCAACGACATATTTCCGAGTATACAACAGAGACCATTGCAGAACTTCGCTGGGGAAAACAAATGTCGAAACAATTCGTTGTTCGAGTTTTCTTTTGTGTGCGACATTGTTTTTGTATCGCATCGTATATTTGTACCTACATTGATTTGACTTCAACGGTATGTGTACCTGGTGCATTACTTATTAAATGCCAAATTGTAAATTGTAAATTGTGTCATTGGAAATTAGGCAGGATTATGTTAAGTAACATTTCCATAAATTGTTTCTCAATTATTTACACAAAATGTTCGATACTTTGGCGTTGCGGTGTCCGTCCGTGAAGTGTGTTCGTGTGTTGGGATTAGGCATTTCGTTGTTGGCTGTTGTTGGCTGTTGTTGTTGGCTGTTGTAAAGTAAAATTAAAGTTTATGCTTATGCAAGTAAAATGTAAATAACTTAGAAAACAACAACAGCAACATTTTCTCGCATTTATGCCTTCAGCAATAAATTCCCCATTTGCCATCGTCAAAGGCATTCGAACCTAAACGAAACTTTGGCTGTGTGTGTGTGTGTGTATGAAGACGTGCATAAATTCTTTCAGGGCTTATTTTGGATTTATTCAATGGGAAATAACTTACATAACTGCTGTTTGCTGCAGCACTTGCTGCTGCTGCTGCTGCTTCGGTTGCTGTGTTGTTGCAACGACGACGAGAGTGTGCATAAATAAAAGTGAATGATGCGAAAAGGCATCTAATAATAACTCCACAAGGGGGGGGGGGGGCTAGCTCAGGGGCTGTAACAACAGCCCCAACCCGCGCTCAATCAATTTGCTTAACTGCACTTGGGTAAGCCGCAAACAAAATAAGGAACAACAACAACAATAACAAATGCTCTCATGCCTCTGCATTGGCATCCACATTTTAACTTAACTGCCACATGCAGGTGCATTTAGCATGTTTTCATTCGATTTTCATTCATTTTTGTGTTGTTGTTGTTGTTGTTGTAGGTGTGTTTTTTTTGTTGTATTTTTACCTCAGGCTCTATCGATCTATTTACCCTATTATCCCTGTACCAATGTACCCACACAGCACTGATATGTGATTGTGTGTATGTGATTGTGTGTGTTGTGTTGGTACGCTGCTTGCTTGCTTGGTTGCTGTGCTTACATATGAGCAAATACATTATTATTTGGTCTCGTTTTCCAATTGCATCAGTATGCAAAAATGTTCCAAAGCATTCGTCCTGCCATCCTGGCCATGTCTGTCTGTTTGTCCGTCTGTCTGTCTGCTCGTTCGTTCGTTCGTTCATTCGCCTGTCCTTTCGCCCCGTGTGCGTATATCTCATGCGGATCAGTTGCGAGTTCCTCCGGTCTTCTATTAGGCTAATGCTATCTTCATGTTAACAGCTGCTTTTATTTGTTGTTTGCATACTTCAGGTGCACTGATTCCACTTTAGTAATGGAAAATGAAATCTAAATACATGTTATGCAAAAATGTGCTCCGTACATTTCGTATAAATCACACATTGGGGGCTGCGCAAATGCATTCAAATCTACCCCCCCCCCCCCCCCCTGTAGATTCTCGATTGGGAATTTGCATTACGAAAATTACCAGTGTCGCATGCGATTTGTTTCCGCTGAAGTACAATTAAATTAAAATACTTTTAATCAGTGGGCACGTATGTGTGTCGTTCATCAAGACACGAATTTCGAAGAATTTCCTTTTCACTGAATAATGTATTAAAGATCTGAGATAGGATGAGTCATTTCAATGGATTTGCCTTATCGCCTCATCACAAATATATGAGTTGTGTTAATTGGTTAAATTGCAATGCAATGCATAGCCCCCGAAAGTCAAAAGCTTCGCCATAAATTGGCGCTAAAATACTTCTCGTTCAACGAAGAAAACCCGATTTGCTGGTCGTGACAAAAGAGCATACGAAGAACGAAAGTGAGAAAAAGCTTCTGTGTGATGATGAAAATGAAATGAAACCTCACGTTAGCGCCTTTATGCCGCACTAACAATGAAAGAAAGTGAACAAGATTTTTACGTTCTGTGATGCTGGACGATGCTTGAATTGGCTTTTGCTAACATAATGCCAGCGCTCATTCACACAGAGACACCAACGACGCCTACACACACACACTGGCAGGCTCACATCGAATTCGATTCTCACAACGGCAGCGCCACCTTCTGGCGAATTCAGAGATTAAATTAAAAAGCAGCGCGCACACAGCACAAAGGACTCACGAGCCAATGTAGAGCACACACAAAGCAAAAGCCCCTGAGAATAAGAGCAGCGCAGAAATGTGAAAACAGAAAACCGAATGGTTCGCAGCCAAACTGCTGGAAGAGCCAACCAACACCAGCACGGCTGAAGGATGACAATTCCTCTGTAAGTGTAGTGTGTGAATTACAGCAGAATTCTAGCAGTTTGCATGCCGCGAATGTGTGCCAGTGCAAATGTCAGTGCGTACGTCTTATCTTATTGCCTTTGTTGTTGGTTAGGTTATTTTTTTTTGGGAATATTTTGCCCTCAAGCATTTTAAAATTGTCAAACAAAAAAGTGGTCTTTTCCGTTTCTGTTGTGTTCACTTTTGATTTTTCCATTTCTTTCTTAAATTTAATTTCGCTTCCTTGCGACTGTCATTTGGTTGCGTGCGTTTGCTGGTCGCCACAAAGACTTCCTTTGAGTTTGTATCCTTTGGCATAAATATCAAATGTATTTAGAAAGCGAAACACAACAACAACAAAAAATATAAACTCATACATAAATAAGAAAGAAAAAAACATTGACAAAATTTTGTCTTTGATTTCCGTCCTTCGAAGTGAATGCAGCAAGAAACCCCCCGCTCCACCCGCAGCAAATTCTTAATTTATCGTCCGAGACGCACTGTGACATCTGTCGCAGTGCATTGGCGTAGCGAAAAAATGCAAAAGTAAATAAAATCCCCCGAGGAATTTGAATTGAATTTTTTCATAACGTTCGTTTCATTTCACTGTTATTTAGCATAAAAGTGAAGGGGAATTACTCAGAAGAAAAATATGCGACTCGACCGTGGTGTATGTGAATGCAAAAGAAAGCAGTTTTTAATTGAATTATGTTCCAGCGAAATGGCGCAACAAGTGCAGCAATATTCTGGGAAACTTGAGAAGAGTATCGTCCAAGGTATGTCAAATTTAAAAATGTCAACAGGAAATAGCCAGACAACATTTTTTTTTAGAAACACTGTACAGCGATTTGAAGTTTTTTTAAAATCTCACCCAGTTTCGCAACTGGTTCTTTCACAGTCTCTGGTCACGAATACATAATTAGTTTTTCGAATCAAAATAAAAATTCTTTTTGAATTGCCTGACCGTTTTTTATGGAAATTTTCAACAAATTATCAAATTACTTTGACAGCTTCATGGTTTGTCATTAAAAACCAATTAAAACAAAAAATTTGTTTTTAAAGAAAATTAATTTGTTAGTACAGAATGGAATAACTTTTGTATTCAGGGTAAAAACAGGAGGGAAAAAGGATAAAAAAAATGATAAATAAGGATTATATTTTTAAAAAAGCTAAATTATATTTAAATTATGTAGTAAATGTAGGGGAGGGCGCCCAGCTACTGGCAGGCCTTGTTCTTCTGCGAACTCTTCGAAATCGTTTCAAAAATGATTAGAATGAAAATTCGTTTCAAATTAGTTACCTTTTATTTATTTTCTAATATATTTTCCCGGGAAAGTCTTACCGGCTTAGGCGGCTGCTGCTTCGTATTGTATTCCGATGTTCGTGGCGATGACAGCGGCAATGTGCTTAATGTCAAAGTGTAATCTCCTTAAGCGTTAACTTTTTATAAATCACTGAGTGGTATGCACGTATTGCTGTAGTCGCACGGTCGTCGAAGAGTAAAAATTACGAAAAAAAATCGAAGCTGATCTAATTTTGTTCATCTTTGTTAAGTGAATTTTCGAGTATTTTTCATGAATATAGAAGGGTGAATATGAGTGGAATTCTTAGTTTGTTTTTGTTTTTTATTCTTCACCTTTTCGACAAACAATGGAACATTATTGTGAAATGGGGATGAGGCATCAGAATAGCGGAAATGCCCACCTACTGGCACCCTTGGGGCAACATCGTGCCAACATCGTGAACAACACACAAATGTGTCAACATGCAAAGGAGCTATTTTTCTTGCAAAAAATTATGTTCTGAATATGAGGGAGAAGCTGAAGACAACGAAACATAATTTTAACCCATTTTCACTTAATTTCTTCACTTATTTCCATTTATTTTGCTAATAAAATCTTACGAATAGATTTTTTCAGTTCAAATGGTCAGAGTTTACTACTAAAAGAATAACAACACATAAAAATTATTAAAATAGTGTTTATGCCTCAAGACCATAGGGTGCCAGTAGGTGGGCGCCCTACCCTACTAAATATTTCATTAAATAAATTTATAAAACATAATGGAACTACTTCGATCGGCTTAGCACGGACAAACATACCTACTACAAGCAATATTTTAAAATATCTACCCTGGAAGGATTGTCTTTAATAGCCTAAGTAAAGTATTCTTATGGATTGTTGGTTGATGCTGAACAAAATGGTGTTCTCAGTATTTTTCCATTAGAAATTTTAACTTCAAAAATCGAAAAAAATTTCCAAAAAAAAAGTTGATATTTTTCAGTCTCATTTCATATTCTTTTACTCTTCCTTTTTTTTTAAATTATTAAAAAATTTTAATATTTAAAAATGTCAATGTTCGTTTTTATGGGGTTAATGATAACAAATCAACCCCAACTTTTCCCAAGACAACCACGCACCCACCCCACCTCAGAAGGCTCACGCTTCAAAGTGCATTCCCTTTGTGAATCTAAGAAAAAATAATATAAATTTTCCTTGTTTCGCCTTTCAAAGACAACAACAACAACAAACAAAGGCAATAAAAAGACACACACACACTCACACTCATACACCAAACACTGAATATGAAATATGAATTCACTTACGAATCGCATTGCCCCAAGGCCAATAAGCCACAGTGGAACGACAGAGTGTGGAGTGTGTCGATCTTTCCACCACAGGGTTTTGTAGCTTTTCTTTTAGAGCGTAAAGTGTATAAAAAGCAGCCAAAAATAATACAAGCA
This sequence comes from Heteromyza rotundicornis, assembly GCA_951394025.1. Classification (NCBI taxonomy): domain Eukaryota; kingdom Metazoa; phylum Arthropoda; class Insecta; order Diptera; family Heleomyzidae; genus Heteromyza; species Heteromyza rotundicornis. The sequence continues at coordinate 63,917,435 of OX596012.1, forward strand.
GCATATGCGACGCACATCGATATGATATCCTTGGAAATGCGTTTTTTCAGGACTCAAGCAGAACAGCATACATAGAACTGAAATGCTGCCGCTTACGTTTTTGCTTATTATTTATGCTGCACTTAAGTTAGTTCCAGTTCGGACATGTTTTGTTGGGTGGTTATTTTCTTTTCTTTTTTTTTGTCATGTTTTTTGTTGGGTAGATGGTAGAAATGGCACAAAAAGTACCTCGACTGGCTGATATCATGTTGGGGTTAATTTGAAGTTGGTCTGACAGTAAGAATATTTTTGACATTTCGTTTCAGATTTTTTGCGCTTTGCTTTTTTTTCGGGTACACGTTTGTGCAGCGTAATCCCGAAAGGACTAACCCCAGGGCTTTACTGAATAATATTCATTCTTCGTTGTTGGTTTTTTGGTTCTTTGTTGCTGTGGAGAAAAACCGGAAATAGATAAAGTCGTTGGTGGTTAAGCGGAAATGGCTTTATTTCTGTCAATTTGTCGCACTTGTGAAGGATTCAGTTTGAGGTTTTAAGCAATACATTTAAAACACTGAGAATTGAAAGGGTAAGTGGATGAAGGCGTTTTGAGTTTGTTGCAAAAATTGACAAATTTTTTTGGATTTTGGAAAAGTGCTTGTTAGGTACTATTGATTTCTGTTTGAATTTACATAATGACGAAAGAGTCAGAAAAATAAATCAAAATAGAAATAAAGAACTTTTGGCTTATTGGATTTTAACTTAACTCCACAAGTCATTCTTGGTCTAAAAACTGTCTATTTCAGTGTCAGAGCATTGACAGAAATTCCTATTTTTTTTCTTGTGTGGGTATTTTTATAAGCTGACGATGTCTGAGAAATTGCTCAGTCAAAAATTATCGACTGGAGACTGTATGCTGTTGGCTGTAATACCTGCAACCACTTTTCTCTTTAATTGTACAGGAATATACGATTTTGGATTTGAGTAACTAAAAGGCCTTCCTAAGATACATACTTTGTATTTTCTGTGAAAAAATGTCTACTTCAGACTTGACACATGTTTTACTTAAACTATGTAATGATAAAATCCTTTGAGACTTGGGGATTTGACCGAATTCATAAGGCAAATAAAGAGCGTCGGCGTATACACAAAACTAGACATCAAAGTTCAAAGGAGGCTACTGCACTTCTATTGAAAAATCTTTCTAACAATAAAGGATATCCTGTGGTAAATTCAACAAAAATTTTGTACTTAACCCTACACTCAGAAAAAAATCCTTTAAAAAATTAGTCAATTGAATGCAAACGGGTTTGAAATAATACGACTTTTAATCAGTTTTCCTATAATTTAATTAGTTTGTACTATTATTTCCACAGTATTGTGTCCTATTGACTCATAGTTATAGAATTTTTCCGAGTGTAGCTACTATGTTGCTTAACGTCTTTGGGCATTGGAGGTGGCAACTATTAAAATGTTATAATTTTTCGCCGACTTGAATGTAATTTTGTATTTGGTAGGAGTTTGGGGATGAATGGGCAGAAAAGTTGACTAGGAAAATGTACGCCCCTCTTGCCTCCCTTTTTGAAATCTCTATAACTCTGGTCCCATTCAAGGGTTTGAGCTGAAATTTTGTATTTAGTACTGAGTGGAAATTTGCCAGAGGGGTGAATGTGAAAATCTACGGTAGGGCCAATACCACGCTTTAACATTTTTAAAGTTCCAAACTTTAACCCATTCAAGGGATAGTGTGTGGGATAGTGGGTAGTATATGGGCAGATGAATGAATGTGAAAATAATTTTTTTCTTTCACATATCACTTAATGAATACATAGTATAGATATTTTAATACACAATCGAGCTATGTCCATTTTTCAAAATTTTAGAAAATGAAAAAGAAGTTTTCAAATTGATGTGATTTGCATGGAAATGGGTTTAATTTATTTTATTTCCTCATTTCTTTTTCCTAAAATTAAATCCTAAAAAGGTTTTGGAACCGATTTCTATCAGCATAAATTGTGTATTGCTTTAAAGAGATGCAGTAGCAACTAAGAGATGTGACGCCTTCTATATAACCTCATTTTTTTTCTTGGTATCTCAAATATTTTCATAAAGGAATTTTAAATAAAAATCTATCTAACGGTACTTATATCAAAAAATATAAAAATGTTTCAACTACATGCAATCTCTTTAAGCCTTAAATAACCTGACCGAACGAATTTCTAACCGAATTTCTCTTAAAAAAAAAAAAGCAAAAAAGCAAACATTGAAATTGTATCATAATGTATGCAAGTACAAAATAAAACAGAAAAATCTTTTAGTAAAGTATACGATGGAAATGAATTTCATCTTTATTTCGAAGCACAACCAGCTTCCCACACATAACACTAAAATCCTTTTTCATATTCTCAAAACTATCTACTGGATGTGGCAAGTGTAATAGTCCAAATGTATTTGTTTATGTGTGTGTGTTTGTTTGAGTCTCCATATGTGTGTGTGTGTGTGTGTGCCTTTCTATTAGTGAATGCATTCTTATTTTTAGTTTCCATCATAAACTTGAAGTTTGCGCCCCAACAACAAGAACCACCACAACAACTACACCGAATGAATGGTCCGAATAAAAGTGTTACTCCCAACCTGCCGCTTGCATTTCGATCAAACATGGGTCCATTATAACAATAAGAATGAAATCCACATTTTGTATGGGTTTGGCTTCACTTTCAGTCTAATAACAAGAAAAATACAGGCAAACATAGAAGCAAACGTAGAAGCGAAAAAAAAATAGACAAAAACCACAAGAAAAACAACGCATTGTTGAGTTATAAGAACTCTCCTCGCTCGCCTCGTAGGACTCTGCTGGCTGGATAGTAACGACAACGACTTGGGCATGAGTCCATTCCCAGTAAGTGTGCTGCTACTGCTGCTGCCGCTCTAAACGAAGCAAAAAGGTATTTCATGAAAGATTTAACATTCAAATGTGCAGAAAAAGTTTTGATAAATAAAACTACTTAAGCACATGTGAATGAACATAAAGGATATTCGCATGTTTATTTAAGGAGCACATAAGTGTGAGCAGTAAGCATTTTTAGAATAACAACTGAAATGTAATATGCTTGGGTGGTGGGTATGTCGTAGAAGTAGTTACAAAATAAAATAAGACAACTAAAAAGTTTTCAAATTCATTTCACTAGCAAATGGCGAACAGGAGTTGGTTCACTCGTTCGTTCGTTGGTTCGTTGGTTCGTTGGTTCATTCGTACGTTGGTTCGTTCCTTTGTTCATTTGTGGAGTCTTTCCGGCCTGGGACTGCGGATGGACGTGCGAATACTTTATGAGCAATTCGGTTTAAAGTGCCTGTTGTTTCCGAAAAGGACATCAACAATATTGTCATCAAAGCGAAAATTGCTTACGGCAAACTTATGAATTTTTATTTTGTAATCTTGCGTTCATCATACGACGTTCATCCTACACTGCACTTCACCTTTGTTGTTGGTGTTGTTGGTGTTGTTACTTTTATCTAACAAAAAAAATACCTTGTCGAGTTGTTGGGCTTTTCGTTTTTTTCATATTCCGATTTTTTTGTTGTTGTTCTTTGTTGCCAAAGTTCTTCGAAGATTTTTTTTACGTTGCCGTAGATCCTTAATCAGGACAAACTTATCTGCTATGCACAGCATCGCTGTCAAATAAACGAACGAATGGACAGCACAACACAGTCAGTGCACAGAACACACACAACCACCCAGCACTGACACTGGTGCGGTGGATGGACGTACTGTATACAAAAAAAAAGAAAAAAACGTAAAATGAAGGTACAATGTACCTGGCACGCTGTAATTTAAGGTAAAAGATTTCAACGAGAATGTTTGCATATATATATTCCTCTTCTTCTTTTTTTTTCTAGTACACCTTGTGTTGTGTTGTGCCTTGCGTTGTTCTCATATTAAATGCAAAAGTCATTGAAAGCAGGACAACGGCAACAACAAAACAACAAGTTTATTTCACATCCTTGGCCAGTGGCGCTTGCATATGAGCTTGTTGTAAAATTTCGTGTTGATGATCTCGCTCGGATATGCATTGGCTATTTGCAGTTCACTCTCACCTACATGTACGGCATTTGCCATTTCTATTTATGCAGATTGAAGTGCAGAAGACTTTTTAATAAATATTTAGTATGGTTATTCTTGTTCCCCCGTATCTTTTGTTTTTTTCCGTTTTTTTTTTTTTTTTTTTTTTTTTTTTCGTTGCTGCATAAGTAGACAGTGAAGTGGTGTGCTGAAAGAGTGTGTCCATTAAATATGTGTTACATCTTGGAATTGTCATTTAGGTGGGGGCAAGTGTGATATTAGAAATATAAAAATACATGGAAAATCTCTTGTTCGCAAAAAATATGTTCAATCCACATGTAGCTTTAAGACTAGTGCATAGAATAATATAAAAAAAAAAAACTAGTAAAAGAATTTTGTTCGCTCAAACCGAAGGAAGACTACTTGGATTTAACTATAGGCACATAACACATTTACCTCAGAGAGATCTACTAGAAGGACAAGTTTTTTTTCAATTCAAAACGTTGCGTGGCACATAGCCACCTCAGGCCAGCAAACAATGTTGGTATGGGTGTGTCAGAGCTGTAAAAGAATGCAATCTTTTTAGGTTATATGTCAGCAATAAATTACATTCCTTGATTGCTATTTTAACTACAGCATAAAATATTAAAATCCTCGTCTTTTCTGAAATCATCATTGTCCATTCAATTCACAAGATTGCATACTTTTTATTTTTAGGCTTTTGATTTCAGTCCTCTGCAGATTGAATTCACTTATGAAGTCAAAAGAAGGCATTCTTTTCGATTGAAATATTTTATTGATTCACTGAAAGCCAGTTCCCGGAAAGCTGTTAATGTTCCGACAGCGACTAAGAAGGGGAGGGTTCTCTCTACTAGGGAAGATATTTTCCATAAAAGCTTTTAACCGCATTCTCACAACTAATCAATAAATACAAAATATTTGCCACCTACCTTCTGGTGTACGGTAATCGCTGCGGCCGCGGCATCTCTCAATGGAGGAACTCTCCGTTTTGGAGTAACTGCTGCTGTTACAGTGCCCCGCGAATAGGTTACAGATGTCGAAGTTGCAGAACTGCCACTTGAAAGTATCGGTGGCGGTGGCATAGAGTGTAGGCACGATGGCGGCGGCATAGTGTGCGGGCAAGGCGGCATAGTATTCATATGTGATGAATGTATTCCTGTTGAATTCATTGGTGCTGGTGCTTGGTAGGGAGCCGGTGTTTGGTAGGGAGCAGGTGCTTGGTATGGGCCAGGCATGGGCATAATTCCGGGCATAGTGAATGGAAGAAATACCATTTGATTGTTATTGCTCGGCGCCGTATTGCCGATGGCCGAACAGCCCATGTTGGGCACAACCGATGTGACCGGTGAATTTACCGCATTCGCTGTTAGACCGCCAATGAGGAATTTCGACGGTGCCGCCTGAGCGGGATGTAGGAATTGGTTCATTTGTGATGCTGATGGTGGTGGCACTGGTGGAGGCGGTATTGTCATCAGCGAGGCAGCAGTTGCAGTTGACTGGGTCAGTGTGGCCGATGCAACGGAGCAGCGTCCAGAAATGCAATTGTTGTTGTGATTTGCTGTTAGGGCAGCAACGCAATTCACTTGTTGTTGAAATTGCAGGTGTTGCTGATGTTGCTGCTGTTGTTGATGTTGTTGATGTTGCTGTTGCTGTTGATGTTGCTGCTGTTGTTGATGTTGCTGCTGTTGTTGTTGTTGTTGCTGCTGTTGTTGTTGTTGCTTATGTTTGCACTCCTGACACGGCGATGTTGATGCTGCTGTCGTGCTACTGCCGTTGTGCATATATGGTGCGCTGTTGGCACGTACCGCCCCACCCAATGTTGTTAGTTTTGGTGCCTTCGGTCCGTGCCAGCACTGCAACGAGCACGGCACCAGTCCGACCAAGCGTAGCCCCACGGGGCTCGCTTCTGTTAAATTTGGAGTGGTTATTTTGACGTCGTACCTTTATTTCGATAAAGAATATATTCGCTACTTGCTATCACAGTCAGTGTTTTAGATTTCAATTTAATGTTGATCTGAAAGAGAAAAAGTTTGTGAGCATTTATACAAAATGGAAATACATTTTATTACGAAAGGAAGGGGTCTATGAAAGAAACTTTGTATTCAAAATCAGTCTACTGTGGCACTACATGACGTTTGAGATATTCACATAAAGCGTGACGACCTTTACGATATATACAAAAGTTTCAATCGGTCAAAGCAGACACTTTTTAAAACCATTTTCAATCCTTAGACAATCCCAATTCAATCCCAATTACAGCTCTCCAGATCCACTGGTGGCGGCAAAGAAGTCTATTTTTTCTACAATGTCCCTCATGGAAAATAAAAAATCCATCTCAATTGTCTCTAGCCACGGTTTCATAAAATATATACGTTAAATTTCATCTTCCTAGGTTCACTGGAGACTTCAGGAGAGTCTACCAAACAATGGGGTTTTATAAATTTAGATGGACATTACAGTATCTAAATCAGACTCCGAAACCGTTGAAGCAATAAGGTTTTTTTTTAAATGCTATCAGGAGTGCACAACAGAACCATGGTTTCGCTTTCATTGTCCTAGACCTGCATTATTTTAGCTGAGGTTTTCCCCACCTCTATTTTCCATATGCAGCCAGATCACTCGATCGTCGTAACGCCGAATATTTATTTTATTTTCCATATATTTTCTTCTAGATGTATTTTAATATCCTGTAAAAGCACCAGTATTTCGCTTATTTGATCCTCTGACAGACTAATTCCGTTTCTTGCAGTATAGTCGACCGTCTTCTTCTACGGCATTGTGTCTTAGCACCCACTAGATACATGAATAGCTTACACTTGGCAACCAGTTATACCATTTCTACCCTCCGTGCACTGTATGGCTATTTCAGACGATAACCAATACGATTTTAGTGCTGCGCGAGACCCAACTAATGTTTAATTTTTGTATCGGAATCGATATACATATTAGAAAACTGATACATAAACAAGAGTCGACGACCGACTCGACTTTTTTTTGTCCACTTCAGATGAATTTTTCGGTTTGATTTCGTAATGTCCGTACACAAAATACTTCTGGAATGGGCATTTGTAAAACAAATCATGATTCTTTCTCCTATTTAATATTTACATCGCATTGAGGCAAACTGATTTCCATTTACGGTAACTGCCGCACCTTTTTCTCGTTTCTCCGAAAGTCCAAAAGAAAACTGTTGTTTTTCGCTTCCAGTGTTCATTGAAAAGTTTCCCCAAGAACAAGAAACCAATTTTCCAGCTGAGTGCATTTTAATTTAAAGTACGCCTCCCCCCCCCCCCCTGCACTTTTTATTTTCGGCAAACCAACGGAGCCAACCTACAACAACAGAAATAAAAGGGAATGGGAAAATTGTGGCATTGAATATATTTCCTTCAACAGTTGTGCAAAACCCATACCCGGCATTCACAGAGCCACCGCTCGCACGCTCGTTCGCTCGCCCCTAAGACACAGAACCAGAAGCAACCACGCACTGAGAACCACCGGTGATGAAACAATTGTGGCTGTTGAGGCTGATTTCGAAACTTGTTTCGGGTTTCGTATTTATTTTTCCAAAAAAGTTTGCTTTTCATTGCAACACGCCAGAAATGGCAACTTTGACAAACAACAACAGCTGAGAAAGGTAACATACAGGCAGGGCAGAGTGAAAATATTTCCTGCCCTTTTATGGCGTCCCCCTAGAAATGTTGTTCGTTTGCATGCGAATGCGTTCTTCACATATGGGGGGGGGGGGGGGTGGTACTTGGGTACAAAAAAAATGGCACCGACTACGAGCCGAAAACGAATTCTTGCAGCAAATTCCCCGATAGAATTTTTAATGTGGCAGCAAATATGCTCCTTGTTTGCTTTTGTCCGGTGGATATGCACACGAACAACAACTCGTTATGTTGCTGTTGCAATGCGGTTGCCTCTAGTTTGCCTCCCCGGTTTGTTGATTAATTTTTTTTCCCTGTTCATCATCAACAGAGCCTCCTTTGTTTCCCGCTAAATTATACTCCAATGTTTATCAACTTTAATGAATTTTGTCGCAGTCAGTTGGGTTGTCACGTACAATAACTGCAAACGATGTATGTCGATTCGGTTTAAATTGAAAATGTTCTTCCTGCCGTTGAATAGTTACGTCATTACACAAATCAAAAAGAATATGTGTGGATACCATAAGGCATACTTGCGTGTCAAGTCTACTATATGCGCGAACTATCGTGGGATTAGTCTACTTAGCATCGCATATACGACAGAAGTCATCCGTCAAATAATGCCAAATTATGTAAAAGACCAAAGAAATCTCAATCGACACTCAAAATCTTTTCATCGATTATGAAGACGCATTCGACAACAGAAACTACATATGACACGTTCAGAATAAAAAAGCGATGAAATGTATGGAGCGTCAGTACAGTTCATCGCTCTTTTCCTCTGAGCATGTCATATTCGCTGCTCTGTCGGAATTTGGTATCTTTGCGAAACTCATACGACTTTGCAGAATGACACTGAGTAATATTAGCAGATCATTAAGAATTGGTATGGACCTCTCCGAACCATTTAATATCAAACAAGGTGATTCCCTCTCATGTGATTTCTCAACCCTGCTTTTCTTGAAGATTATCAGAGTCACTGAGCCGAATCACACTGACACTATCTTCTAGCCGCTAGCGTTCGCCGATGATAGCGACTTCATTGGTAAAAATGTGTGATCAGTCAGCGAATCATTGTCCAAACTGGATTAGGAGTCGCGTCGAGTGGGTCTTGTGGTGAACGATGGCAAAACGAAGTACTTTCTGTCAACTAACCAATTGTCTACCCGTCTTAGATCACACATCACTGTTGTTAAATACAACTTTGAAATTGTGAAAGATTTCGTCTATCTAAGACTTCGGGATCACACGGAGGACAACTCTTGCCAACATGCGCTACTTTAGGATCGGTAGGCAGCCGCATGAAAACCAGATCCTTTTCCAGCCGAGCGAAACTCACGCTCTAAATGTACTCATCGTGTTCGTGCTGCTGTATATCGTTGAAGCATGTGTAATATCGAAGAGCGATGACCAACCCATAGCAGCTTTGGAGAGGTAAATTCTCTCAAGCAAACAGCAGACACCTTTTTAAGTAAAAAATCAAATATTCTCAGATTTCTAAGTTACGTTTACCTTCGGGTAAGGTTGGTTGAGTCAGCTGACTACTGCGCCAAGTAATTATGTTTTTACATATTGACTATAGTCAATTATAATTGAGCCTTAAGACCTATGGTAGACTTTGCGTCGATGGTGATCATGACATAGTCAGGCGCAGGCACGACAATGGTCTATTGGGAATCTGTTTTGATTTTGCAACCCTGAAGCATTTAAAAAAAGAAGTGTCCTAAAACCGAGTAGTTTTAAACCCCCCTGCAGTGGCGGCCGTTGTGCAGTGGCGGCCGTTGTGCAGTGGCTAAGACCTCTGCTTCACGATCGGAAGGTATCGGGTTCGACTCCCACCTGGGGCAAGGCAGAAATTTGTTTCCTGTTTTTCTGTGTAGACCGCAGAAGTTCTTGCAATCTTGCGAGAGTAAATCTTGCCATGAAAAGCTTCTTCTTTGGGAGTACCGCCGTTCGGAACCGGCAATAAACTGTGGGTCCACAATTATCATATTCACTTGCCCATGATAATTGCATTAAGAAGCTCGGCCAAAACCCTCGAGGGTTGTAGCGCCAATATATGCAATTAAAAATTATTTATTTGTCTATTGTTTTCTATTCATGAGAATCTGGTAACACTATGCGGGGGTATAAAAACTGTATTTTCAAAACTAAAACTATAATATTGTTACACAAATATTTCTACCTAATATCATAATTTATTTCTCATCGAAAATTAACCTTGTCATAACATGGTGCATAAATTGCTTAAGTAGCTAACCTTGGCTCATTAAAGGCATATGAATGCCAATGTTATGCAAAACAACGCAACCAACGCCAAGAGTTGCGAAAATAGTTTTTCCCGTAACAATTTTGTAAATTATTCATAAACTAAATTCCAGAAATATAATTAAATACTTGAAGTCTCAGAAAAGGCAAAGTTTAAGTACAAGCACGAGTACACGAGTAGCTAACTACGCACATGTTCATGAAACCAAGAATGTTTAGGGCGCATACATGTATGTAGGTTTGAGAGAAATTAGGCAAGTTTTAAACAATTGGTGGGAAGTTATCCGAAGAGGTGGTGTTCTGATGGTTGCATTGTATAAACTTTCATGTTAGATATATCGAGAAACAAAATTTAAATACAATAAACCCTGGACAACGTTACAACGTGGGCAACGCTCTCGGCAATATCACTAGTCCTGACCCCACACAGTATTAAATATTTTTGATCCTTTTTGATCTCTTGAAATGAAAACAACAGCAACAACAAAAATAACAAACACACAAACGAATTCTCATCAAAGTGAGCATTTCATAATCACTTTGAAGCAACATTCGGCCAAAGTAAATACTACAAAGCGTCGGCAACAACACCAAGGAAAAACAAAAAAAAAAAAAAAACAATCAAATCCCGTCTGGTTTTACTAGGTACGTAAGATATTAACAACAGTCGGCCTCATACCATTGCACCACCGCTACACCACTCACACCCCATTTTTTTTGTATGTGTTAAGCGTGTTGTCCGTTGGCCTTAATTAAATTTAAATATTTTATAACCGAAAAATTGCTTGTTGCAAACGAAAAAAAAAAAGAAAAAGGGTGCCAAGTGTTGGCAAAGCGTACCGTACGGGCAGACAGACAGACAAACGTACACCGAACTGTGAAATGCTCTGGTGTCGGGGATTTTCGTTGTTCACCCTGCCACAACTGCTGCTGTTCATTTACCACACTTCATCTTCAATTGTGTTGAATAATTGCCATACGCTTTTTTGACCAACAGTTTTTGACACTTTTTATACGGGCATGATGGGTTCAAGTGCCGACACCGGGGTGGGGGGTGCCGCAAATATAGAAATTTGTTTTGCTTGGGTTATTTTATATTTTTATACCCCACACCTTTGCGTAATGTTTGCAATGCCATAAGGAGGCGTGGTAGGTAAAGGAAGATATATGTAGGTATTCTGGATATTCATTCAGTGATTAGTAATGTTCGTTCGTCAGTATATCAGTAGGAATGTATTTTCATCTTTCTGATCTATTTCCATTTTCAGGATCCCTATATGATTATGTTGTATGCTATGTTTTTATTTGTCACCCCATTGGTATCACCCAGAAGGAAGCTTTGAAGATGTAGAAAAGTATTTATTCGTGATCAGAATCACTTCTTGAGTCAATCTAGCGATGACTGTCTGTCTATTCTTCTGTCAGTCATTTTATGCGATAAGTATTTGGGCAATTAACTCCAAACTGTGGTATACTTTATGTAGAATTAAAACCCCAAACTCTAGCGAAGATAACCGTTCGTGACCTGCTCATTTCTTTCTTTTATCGGTTTTATTTTTAACATTTTTTATGGTCTCATGAATCAGTTGTTTTGGATTCAGACTTGAGAGATTTTAGTGGTTAGCTATGTCTGCTATTGTCACACTATTTTTAACGCCCAAAAAGAACCATGTAAAGGGCAATAATGTGAACGCACTACCTCTCGTCAAGCAATGGATAACTCACAAGAGTACAATTTGCTGTGAAGATACTTTAGATGGTGTTCCGAAATGTAGGGCCTCTGCATGAGTCGTCTCTGTGAGAGGTTCGTGCCAAATATTTACAATTTACTATGAAGACAACTTTAAACTTCGGCTAGGCTAGAAATTAGCACACAGTGCCTCTATGGTTTAAGTCTTTCTTATCATATACATGGAACCTATTTGAAAAGGTTATATCTTGTAATGTTCTTTATGAAAATTTGTCAAGAATCTCTAACAAGTTTCCAGTTTTAGCTGGACAGTTGCATACAATATGCTTAGATGTTTATAGTATTTTTAAAAGTACTTCATACTTCAATATCAAAAGGTTACAAAGGAATTGAAAGACTTCAAAGGAATGCAAAACACTTGTAAACGAGTTGAGAGACTGCAAAGTACTTAGTACCTACAGGCTACCCTTTGGACTGCAACCAGATAATATTTGCTAGGCACAGTAAAAACTATAAATGCTGCGATTGCGGCTCAGTAATCGAAACCTCGGTCCCAGTGTAATTAGTTCGAATCCTTCCCTTTGCTTACTTCAAGGAGCCATGAAAATCTTGACAATTCACTGTGCGAATTCGGTCTATGAGTTTGATCGGTTCAAAGACTTAGGAATGGTCCGATTGGACCAGTTTGGTGTAGTTTTCTATTTAAAAGATCCTAACAAGGTCAATTGGACTAATTTTGAAAAAAGCTATGTACGATTCTGAACAGGTCTAGCATATATATGCCTTTATATGGGTAGTATCAGAGCAATCACTTTTGTAAATATAACCTCACTTTTTTATCATGTGTTACTAAGTATTAATGGATTTATTAAAATAATTACAATCCAAACATAACATACGGGTAAGTTTGCAATAAGCGATCCAAATTTTTATATGCAATTCCTGAAGATTTTTTTCAGGATTTCTTGTACTGTGCAAAGTTACAATCTCAGGTTTTGTTAATTAATTCTTAAATTGGACAATGCTTGTTTGGGAAATTGACGCCACAGTTTCAATCTGGTATGTTGTCCAAAACAAGGTAATCATTAATTAATGTACTTAGAATTTGAATGTAATCTCACACAATATCAATATTCAGTACAGCAACTCCTAGACCACTGACAGAAGAGAGAGCAATAACCTTCTTTAGAAAACGTGGTACACATGCGCACAATATTACCGAGAGAGTTACATTTTCTACACACCGGCACCGTTCACAAATTCTAGATTTCACCTAAAGCGTTGTCAGCGTGTAGGTCCTCGCTAAAAGGCCAGCTGTCAAAGAGGTGTCAGATGGAAATAAAACTGTACTCTTTGAAACGCTTACTCACACTCTCACTCGCTGAAGTGGTGGTACACAACAAAAGCGAAACACCACAACACAGCACAGTACAGCACAACAACACGACACAACACACGACTTCTGTATCGGTTTTTTTTTTCTCACTGAACGTCACCGAAATGCTAGCACGAGTTAAAAAAGCCGCTAACGCACGGACACGTGATGCGCCAAATTGACTCGAATTATGTTTGGGAAAACCGCTGAAATATAGTCGAAAATGACTCAAAACCAGATCGAAATTGGTAATATTCGCAAGGAGCAGAGCACAACGCCTCGTGTCGTCGAATTAACACTGAAGAGTTGATGGCGTTTCGCTGTAACGGACACATGGGCACTAATACTGCAACATTGCACAAACACACGCACAGACACACACATACAGACGCTCGCACTCATATTCATTTACAAACCAACACACCAATGCAAGCAACGCAAATATACGACGCCAAACAAAAACCTAGCACAATGAGCACAATGCGGTGCCGAGGTTGACATTACCGTGAGGCGAAATCCCCACACACACACAAACACACAGAGACTGGCAACAGCTCAGCATGACAAACGGTGCCGGAGCTGTCAAAGAGAAAAGGAAAAATGGAAAAAATAATATAGAAACAAAACACAAAAACGAGGATAAAACTAGAAGAAGGAAAAACAACTGGCAGCAGACATTGGCAAGAACGCCGCCTCTTTCATTGAGCACATGCACGCACACACACACACACACACACATATATACCTACACAGGAATAACAAAAAGTATCAAAAGGAATATAAAAATTGGACTCCCTGGCGTATACGAAACTATAATAATAGAAATATGAACTCCAGGCCGCACCGACTGCACCACCGACTGCAATCACCACCACTTACGGTATCTGATATGCTAATTTTCACATTTTTGCAAGGCAAGTGCCCGAGAGCGTGCCACTTCAGCGGGAGAGCAATTTTGCATCAGAAATCATTTGACTTTGCAGCGCTTTTCTAGTTATGAAGCTGCTGCTGGTGCTGCTGCCGCCACCACCATCACAGATGCCTTGGCCCGCAAAAAACCCAACCACAGTTGAAAATATGAATAACAATGGAGGAAAGTACGATACACCTATTATGCACAAGGTGGAGCGGAGGGTGCTGGCATTTGGGTGTGACGATTTGTATGAAGAACACTAAAAAGGATTTTGCCACTGTATGAGCTCTCTCTCGGAGAATATGCGGCTCATTCATGCGGTCTTATTTACAGAATTATTACGCTTAGTTGTGGTTTGAAGTAGTTAATGAATATCTTTCTGGTCACATCGGTCCAGAATTTGTATCAAATCTTAGAACTGATGGAATGAAGAATTTTATTTGGGAAATCCTTTTTGCAGTATAATTTTTATCACTTATGATACCTGTGGCCCTATGCTTCTAGGAAGGAACCTTCGTATTTTATTATTATTATAATGAAAAAATTAATCTATATTAAATTAAAAATTTCTATGCTTGATCCTTTAGACAATTAATACTTACAACAAAATTTCTGGTTTCGTTTAAAATTCATGACTGCACCCTACTGTCTGATATATGAGCCGATACATATCAAAGTCGCTTAAGTCCATCAGAAGGCAATTTAAGGAAATTCTGGTTTTCATTCTGGACATTTATGTACGTTGAATTTACATATCTCCATCAAATGTAACCTGAAGGAAAGGTTCTCAATAAGTTCCCTACATTCAAAAAAAATCGTCAATGTACCTAAGTCTCACAATGACTACCATAGAGTACAAAAGGCAACCACTGTACTGCAGAAATCCTGCAAAGAGTAAAATTTCTGCATTGTAGCTGTGTCCGGAAGTCTCCTCTCAATTTTATTCTACATTGCAGCCAAAGCATGAAAGTTGCACATGGCACACGCAGCAGCACAAGAGCACCAGAGGCGGAGTCTTAAATGTACAAAACCAATTGTTATATACCAAAAGGGAGGTGGCTTTCTGTGAAAATATAACAGCAGAATATAAGGAAAATGCATATAAGCAATATACCCACATATAGTGAAAATGATAGATACATATAGACTGGCAAGGAAAATGGCGGATTTCATATGGAAAATAAATTATACAAGTTAACCTTTTCAATAGGAGGCTTTCCGTGAAACCCTTTTCGAAAACTCCACAGCTACTGCACTGTACTTTGTTTACCTCCTGTTTATTCATAAACAATACGGACCACAACAACTACACCAACAACTCGTTGGCACCCATACACCCGTGAGAATTTCCAAGAAGAAAAATTATAAACACACGCGCCAACAAATCTGAAAGCCGGAGAGCAACCATACAAAATGAACGAGTGCCCCGCGTCAGGCGAGAGCCACAACACAGCAAATTGTTGTTGCCTTGTATCGCTATTTTTGCACAGCGATACATTCTCTCTCTCTGCGAAATAATAACGATACAAGGCAACAACAAATTCTCACACAGCAAAGAGAACTACAGGCAGAAATGTCAAACAATGTTCTGTGGCGAAAAATGGCTTGGTTGATATAGGCACTTCGAGCCTAGGACATGAACAGCTGCTTTTTGTGGAGAAAGTTTTCACGCTTGTGACGTCACAGACCGGCGTCCATGGCGACAGTTTCGACATTATCGGTGGAGGCATCTAAACAAGTGGGTCTTTCGCAGTGAACGGGTGGATCTGGATAAAAACTAATCGATGGGCTTGAGAAATTAAAGGGTTTTTCGTTCTAAAGTTGAATGCAATGCGGACTTTTTAAGATCTTTCATAGTAAAAACGCTGAAAATATTAAAAACTGTATTTAATACCTACTATCAAAACTTATATTATAATAAACAATACAAGGATTATTTGTGTAAAATTGGAAGCATCTTTACTTTTTTTATTATTGCAAAGTTTTATTTTCTCTTTTCATGCCTACATTATACATCATTATATAAAAGGATATACTTTCAAAGGGACATTGTTAGTCAAACTGGAGGTTAGACGAAAAAAATAATTTGAAAAAGCTGACAATTGTCGTACTGAGTTTATTACTAATTTTAATATTTTATTGAATAGTCACATTTTAAACGAATTTTTTGATATCCTCCGACTAAATAAAATAGACGAACTTCCCTATAATGAATTCGCACGGGACCTGAAAATAACTTTATTATATAGAAACTTCATTATATAGAAGTTCACTGTAGAGAAGTTCGACTGTAATTTTAAATTGAAGACAATGTCATTTAGTCTAACTATTCAAACAAATTTTTAGGAACTTCTATAAGTTTTGAGTATTCACAGTGCTGTGTATAAAATTCGATTGTTAATTTTTCAAGTACTAAAAACCAAAAATGGCACAAGGTTAAAATGTTACTCATACGTCATGTTGTGAACATTTTTTTTCTTTTAGTAAGTTGTATTTAGATTATTGAACATTTGAGTAAGAATTAATTTATTATACTACAGTAGCAGTAAATATACATTGTGGTTTTCACGAGGCCTTGTGTATCATAGTAAAGTGTAAAATAAAAATATTCTCTAATAACAAAATGCTTTCAACGAAAAAATTAAATATTTTTTCCTTAATTTTTTTTCTTATTTTACTTATTTTCAAAGGCCCCGCGAAAACACTTAACATATCATAAACAATGACTAAATAATGTAGATTACCGTAGTCCAACACTAACAATCACCTTAAATGAAATTAAATATTGCGCTAATGTGCCTCGATAATGTGCACTGCAAATATTTTGTTTTTCAAAAATTCAAACAAATGGTAGATTATTGCAATGTGATATAAGCAGAAATTATAGAAAAATATAGTAAATAGTAAATTGTGAAATATGTATTTTTTTCGTTCAAAACATTTTGCAGTTAGATTTTTGTTTTACACTTTACTCTGTTACTCAAGGTCTTCTGAACACCCCTACATTTCTTATTTGTATACTATAAGGCTAATTCTTACAATAATACAAATACTAAGTACTTACTAAAATACTGAACAAAAAAAATCTTTACAACATGGCGTATGAGTAATATTTAACTAATTTGTGACTTTTTTAAATTCCACTATTATGATAATTTCGTCGTTTGTAGTAAAAAATAAAAGTGAGGAGAAATTATAAAATAAACCCTCCAAATGATCAAACTAAGTATTTTTTGCACAGAACTAAATATTTTATTTACAGAACTTTGAAGCCGCAAAACACACAAAAATTTATTTGTACCCTTCCTGTTAGCAGAAATTTGAATTTTGGATTTAGGTTGAAGCTGTGATCTGCAATATTTTTCTATGAATTTCGCTGTATCCACTCAATTTGTTCAGAAGATCTTCCAGAAATTCAGCAATACAAGAAAATATCCTCTGCTATTTCTTACTTTACTCTTTTACTGGTTACAAAAAGCCTCGCGAAAACATAAGCAGATTAACATTTAATTAAAAGGTTTTAAAATAAAAATAAACACTTTTCAGAATATTCCCCAAAAAATTGTTGTCAATTTCACGAAACACTTCACTCTATCTTAATGGTTTCCCTGACAAATACAACGAGAGACAAACTCTCAAACGAAATAAGGGCATTGGCAAAAGTCTACTTTCTTGATGATTTTACAATTAAAAGAATCTCATTTCCGGTTACTTGGGCTTTGAGGGCATTTCAAAAGAAATTCGTAATTGAATGCAAGCACTTGCCTTCCAGAAAGAGCTTAATGTGGGCTTTAATCACCACTGGATTTGCTTTGAATGGACGAAAAATCAGCCCGCACAAAACAACGACTTACCTCTGCAAACTACAAAATGTGCCTTGAAGATATTTGCGCCTTCAACCGAGTAGCAATAACCAAATGTAAACTCAATTTAAAACTACATTTCAAAACAATCACAACCGCAAGGCTTCTATGAATGCACAGAAGAAGAAAAAACAAATTCAATCAACTCCGCGAATGTTGCTCAATGTGTACAACAACAACAACACAAAAAAAGAAGCTTAATGAAAACAAAATATTGTGAATGGTTATTGAAAGCAGCCGCCGTTAAAAAACGCGAAATGAAAATAGTATGTAATTAGTTACGCGAAAATATGCATTGCAGGAAATGTTTGCATTAACCCCGGGCTGCATTTCAACTTATTATGAATTCATTAAAATTGCATCAAGCGGCAGATGTGAGAAGAGTGTGGTTGCAGCCTCTGCTGGGCTCAAGGTATAACAACGAGTAGTCGATAATTTTAAATTAAAAGTAGCATAAAGGCACATGTGTGTACTTATGAATTGATTCTGCGGAGGAAATATGAAATCCAAACGTGTTTGTTTGACTGCAACTACTTTCATCAGCATCTATTGTACAATTGTAAAATACCATGTATTAAATACAATATTTAATACATTAAATTTGTGTTTTCTTAAGACAAAGGCAGCATGTTCACAACTCCCGGGGCCTGTGCCCACCTACCCCTTTTTCTGATTTTTAATTTTTTATCTTCTTGGCTGTCTTTGGTCATAGCCATTGCCACCACCATTGCCGCCGAGTTTATATCCTTAAGCAAATTATGCAAATAAGGATTTTTTATGTAAACATTTATTTTAACTTGACTCGAAAGGATGCTGGCTGGGCCCCGATGAGGGTTGGCTGTGCACAGTCATTTGAAGTCATTGTGTTTGGCTTTCTTATCGGTTGGCTACGTTAACGCGTCTGGACGCACAACACTTTTAATTGTCTTGCAAATTAGACAAAGTCGCCCTTTTATCGACCCTTTATTTATGATGTTGGCCGCACTTGAGTTCAGCCCAACTGGGCGTGGACATTTTTACTTAATTTCCACGTACTTACGATTTTATTGCGATAAGATATCGCAATATTGAATAACAAAACGGAAACGGAAATGAAAAATAAACACAGACAGTTGACATTGTCCCATCAACGTACGAACTCACAAACGTAAACAGTGAAATGAAATTCAGCATCACACACAATCACATCACACGCCGATTAGCACATTTTGCAAAGGGGCCGTTAAACGCGAACACGTTCACGTGATTTCGCTTTGCTTTGACATTTCCGTTTTGAACTCGTCTATTTTTTTTCTGTTAGCGCTATAAACACAACCAGGCAATTCCAAGCCAAAATCGAAAGTAACATATTCTCCGTTGAAAGGCTGTCATGCCCACCGTAGCCAAACAGACAAAGATTCACATTTACAGCTGCTGTTCCTTGTACCGTATGGCTGTTGGATGCTCAGTCAAGGGACATCATCACACAGTACAACATAGCGGTGTCGGATGTCGTTGACGGCAACGGAAACGGGAACGAAAAGAAGGAGGATTAAAAAATTTGGATTTGGTAGTGGCAATGCCGAAGATTGCCAACAAAGCTAGGTAGGAAAATAAAGTTATGAATATATTTTAGAGGCGATGGTAGAAAACCAAAAAAAATTTGACTTTTATCAACATTGGTCTCCAATATGGTATATTTTTGAGGTAGACTTGTTGTTTTGCTACTCCAAACAAAATTTTTAAATGATTTGATGCATTTTTTAGGTACTATATGCCACGCCTTTTTGTGGACCGATTGACCTAAATTTTGTCCAATAGTTTATCTAGTGTGTATGTATAACTGGGGCTATGAGAAGTTGTCCATTATCATCAGTAGAAGTTATCTTTGAATTTACACTTCTTCACATCTACCTCATCCAGACGCAGGTTGAGAGGCTATACTTAGAATAACTGGGGAAAGCGTCGGGTTTTTGAAGGTTTATCTGTAAATTACAAAAAAAAAAACTAAAGAATGATATCCTGGTGTACAGACGGGTCTCTTGCTGAAGAAAGTACGGGAGCAGGGGTTTTCGCCGAAGAAAAATACTCTGAGATCATGGGCAAATATACTAGAATATTTCAGGCGGAAAAATATGCCATAGACAAGTAGGTACGCTTATTTTCTTCAATCTCAAATGGAAATAGCGGAACCAAACCATTGCGATCTTAACCGATAGTCAAGCTGCAATCAAAGCATTAAAATCATATCAAGTATTCTCTAAGCTGGTGTGGGAGTGCCTTGATAAACTGAATACGTCTTCATAGTCGGGTATGTATCTGCTGGGTGCTGGGACACAAAGGGATATAAGGTAACGAAATGGCAGACGAACTAGCAAAGAAAGGAGTAGAAAGTCCCTTTGTAGGGTAAGAACCATGTGGAATGTGAAAAGGGACCATTTTTATTAAACTAAAGGAAGAAGAAGATAAATTAAGGAAATCACACTAGGACATTCAACCAGGGCTGAAGCAATCAAAACCTTTTATTCTTAATTTAAAAAAAACATAGTATGGCTATATAAAAAAAATCTTAAATCGAAAAAAAACCGTTAAAAAAATGGCGAAAAATGGCGTCAGCGCGATGTTTACAGTAATAACTTCTGTGTTTTCCATCACACAAATAAAAGTTATACCCTGATTGAAGCGTCTGTTTCTCTTCTTTTTAACAAACTACAGTTTTTACACGCTTCTAAAATTATCATTAAAATTAGGGCAACACCGAAAAAAATGGTTTTTTCTCTTCTAACTTCAGATTTTGGGGGTATGCAGTTGTAATTTTTTTGGACAGACCTACAACGTGTAATAGGTGGCGACCCAAGTTCTGGGCATTTTTTGTAACGCAGTGTTATCACATCGAATTAAGACATCGAAACTTCAAAGCAGATCTTACTCAAACCTACCTAGGCTGTATATAAAATTGAAATCCGTATATATGTCCAATAATCTTTCTATTTATTGATCAATATTGTGAGAATAACACATAATTTCCTGTGTGTATTACCAATTAAAACTTAAGGTAAGTATGTAATTAATAGTTTAAGAATTAATACAAAACAAACTTGGATACTAACAATACATACGTATATATGTATGTATGTATCTATGTGCGAACTGAAAATCGTTATTTACTTTACCAAAACTTGTGCGTGTCTGGTTGCACCCACACAATTGCATGTAAGAACGATCCAATCAGAAAATCATCGAGGCGGTGCTAGACACAACGTAAGTAAACAAAAGAAGTAAAACGAAATTGGGGGGGAGGGGAGGTTTGTGTGAACTCTTCGTTTGATAGGAATTAAAATTTCACGATTTTGAGGAGGAAAAATCAAAAGTTTGTTTAAAAACAATTAAAACTAATAAGAAATTTATAGTCGGTCCGAGGGAAGCTAAAATATCGTGCACATGAGAGTACGATACCTTCTTTGGAAAATGTTAATTTTACGATAATTTTATTATAATTTTACGATATTTTTGCGATAATTTCCATTTGCACTTCATTTTGGTTCAATTTCAATAATTTTGTTCCATTTTCATTTCGTTCCTGGTCCCTTTCCAATTCGTTCCCGCAACATTTCTACGTTTTTCCAATTCCCTTTGTTCCGGTTCATCTCCATTACGTTCCAGTGCCATTCTGATTCCGTTGCCTGGTACGTTATTCCCTTGGACAGATACCCAATTGCAAATGACTTCTTAGTCATTAGCTATTTCGTTAGCATAATTAGACCATCACTCAGCGGTTATGTTAAGTGTATTCATTTTAATCACATTCCCGTCCATTCCCAACTTTTAATTATTCTACCACAAACTAGCAATAAACACTAATCAATGTTCTTTTAAGTATTTTGAAGGTTTTTATGATCTTCCCCGCTCCTTACAATGTTCGTGTTTTTGCACTGATGTTTTCGTTTGCAAGTACTTTGCCAGACTGTTTCTATCACTATTTAATGTTGTTTTATGACTTTCAATGTGAGATTAATTGATTACGACATCAGCGCATAAGCAGTTTATATGCTAAACAGGCTAATAAAGTATTTAATATTCTGTTACAACAGCGACCGCTTGCTCGGTAATTAGCTACAAATTTTGTAAGACATTTCGGAGAGCACTTAGGGATTTATTTATATTGCAACGAAATTAAAGCGAATTGATATGGCGTAGCTTACCAGTGAAAGGCTTTAAATAATTCTAAAAATTTGAATTTCATTTAACTTTAATGTAGAATTTTTTTTAGTTCGCAGACGCTTTTAGCCATAATTCATTTTTGAGCATTAAAACGGTTTTTTTGCCAATCTTATTTTTCGCACTTTGGCTGTCATTGTTGCCAGTTTTGAGGTTGGTGTTTCCTTTTTTTTTCTTCTTTGGGGTTTTTTTCTTGTATTAAGGCTCAAGAGTTTCTTAGCTTTTGGCTTTTATCCTCCGAATATAACACACACGTCAAGCCAAACACTTTCTTTATGTGTTTACAAACCCACAAAGAAATCCTTTTAAAAGTTTTTTTTTTCATGATGGCCACAAATATCATTGTGGCTTTCAGACGAGTTTTTTTCCTTTTTTTTCGTTGGTACGTGGCATATGTAGTTATTCATAAATAAGTTATTTAAGTTTTACAGAAAATATTTATGGTGTAAATTGTATGTGTTTTGTACATGGAAGGATTATGGTTGGAATCGTTGTCAATTTTATCGCAATATATAAAATGTAGAGATGAATATTGAAAGGGTCCCCAATTAAATTGCAAGATTGATTGTGTAAAGTAATTTTTTTTCTTTTTTGTGAAACTATGGATTATTTTTAACGGACCAAATATGCTCAAATCATGCTAACCACTGTGTACTCAGACAAGAATCCTACAAAAATTTGTCAATAGTAGACAAATAGTTACCTGAATACTATATTAATATATAGCGAAGGGGAAGAAACAACAGAACATTACTATGCTCACAGGACCCACTTTCGTTACCTTTTCTCGAACAGTCGTCGCTGACAACTCTCCCAGGAACGTCTCTGTTTTTGTAATGAAAACAAGACTCAGGGATAAGCTATAAATATGAAGAGATCTGTCACAATAGGTGCAATGTGGCCGCAGTGATAAGGAGACTTGAATCCTCGTCTTCCGGTAATCTAATTTGTGAGGAATTCATCGATCCTTGGAACTTCTAGCCAGAATGTATGGGTGAGCTTCTGCTTGTATTTCGTGGTAAGTTTAAGAATTTCGTCATTTACTACAGTTATTCTCAAAGCCTCTGTGGATGCTTGTGCTTCTTATATACCAAATCAACTTATTCAGATCAGTGGGAGAGAGGACTGGAAACAACTGCATATTTATACCCCCACACTCACTGTGGCAGGGTATACTAACTTTATCACAACGTTTGTAACGCCCATAAGGAGGCGTGTCCGGTATGGAAAAGTATATATATTCTTGATCAGTATCACCTCCTGAGTCGATTTAGCGATGTCCGTCTGTCTGTCCGTCCGTCTGTCCGTCTGTCCGTCTGTCCGTCTGTCCGTCTGTCCGTCTGTCCGTCTGTCCGTCTGTCCGTCTGTCCGTCCGCACGATAGCGGTCGCAGTTTTGGAGATATCGACTTGAAACTTTTTTTACATGTTTTTCTCGTGAATACTGAGATCAAGTTCGAGAATCAGCCAAATCGGACAAAAACTGGGCGTGGCTCCCATACACCGAAAAAAAAGGTAAAAATTTTTCAAGTCTTTTTTATTGTTGTATTCGATTGGAAATGTTTAGAAACGTATTTTTGACATGGTCCGAGGTTCCGAAGCCACATATATAAGGTCTAAATGGGGTCTTGAGACCAATTTTTTTTTTTGGTGGATTTAATTGGAAATTTTTAGAAATGGATTTTGGACATGGTCCGAGGTTCCGAAGCCACATATATAAGGGTCTAAATGGGGTCTTGAGACCAATTTTTTTTTTTTGGTGGATATAATTGGAAATTTTTAGAAATGGATTTTGGACAACCACCTATAATTGGCTCAAAATAGGGTCTTGAGACCACATTTTTTTATGATCGAGGTACTTCTTCCTACTGTGTGGGGGTATTTCAACTTCGGTATAGCCGAAGATAGTCCACTCTCTAGTTTTCATACACATGAACATACAAAGCCTAGACAAGTGTTATGTCTTGAACCTTTGATCCTCGGCAAGTTCGCTTTCTCACTTATCGCACTCCTCGATTTCGCCTGACCATCAACAATCACATAGTAGGAATTTTTAAGTCGCCACAAATTCCAAAGTAAATTCATGTATTGAAGCACTGGGACCAGGGCCGTAGCCAAGAATTTTATTCGGGAAAAGGGTGAATTTCCAAAAAAAATGTTAAAAAAATAGTATTCTTGACTGGTGATCCGGACCCGTACATCCCCCCTCCCCAAATACGGCCTTGGCTGGGACCATGTGTCAACAGTAGGATTGGGGGTGGTATACCTAGCATGCTTCCACTAGACTACAGAGGACACTTTCAGGATCAACTTGGCCGTTTATCAATGCGCTTCTTTTTTTTAAATGTTCAGTACTTCGTAACTTTCAATCATAGAATATAGAATATTAACCAGCAATAATTCACTTCTCCAGCAATAAAAGCATACAGCTTCAGTTCAGCTTCATAGAAAACAGGAAACAATATTCGGAAGTGAGCAGCACATCAAACTATAAATTTTCCAAAAATGAATTTCAAATTTCCCCACTGAATCTGCAGAATATCTGGGAAAAAGTAAATCTTTCACAGAAACAACGAATTAAATAAGAAACAAAAGTAACAACAACAACAAAAAAACATAAAAACATAAACAAAACAGAAGTAGCAGCAGCAGCAGCAGCACCGTAATGCTCGTTGCCCTTAAAACAAAAATGCATTATTGTCATCTAAAATGCAAGGATGCATTAGCCTGTCACATGTCCTTTGAGACGACCTTTTTGTTGGTGCTTTTGTCATGGTACTTTAGTGCTCTTTGCCATGCTTTTTCGCCAAGCAAAACGTAATGTGTACAGCATTAAGATTATTATCTGCTCAAAGAGAAAACATTTCTTTGGCCGACACTCCTGCTGCTACTCAAGCTGCTCGTGCCATTGCCATTGCATTGGGATCAATTTGCCAGCAACATCCTCTTCCTTTACAGCATTATGACATATACGAAACAAACTAATGCCCTTCGAGTCGCATTCGCAGCCAATAAGCTACATTGAAGTGCAGCGAATGCCGTTTTCTCGCACTATGGACGCGCCGTTAATATTCGCCTCATCGTCGTTGTCGTTGTCGTCTTTGGTGCGCCACCCTAATGCATGTTCTTTGGGGAAATTATCGAAGTTTTGCGAATTTGAATTCGCAAAATTACATATTGAAATATTATTGCTGTGGCAAGTTTTTTATTTGCTCTTCCCAGTACGTTGCAAAGTGCAAATTCGACAATTCTTCGAGTGTTGCAGCCATCCCTGCTGAAAATTGCTTTCAAATTATTTTGTCAGCTGTGTCGACAGTTGTGTTGGTCGCCAGAATGGCGCTGATCGTCCGGGCGAATGGGCACATAATCATGCCATTCGTGCCATAACTGCACTGCTGAGGATATTGCGGTCAGGCGACGAAACATTTTCGGTGCAAATTGAAAAGAAATTATTCCGGAATTTCGGAGGCTGTCATCGTAGCTGCCGAAATTGGACTTTGGTGCTGTTAATATGGGATTTCAATAAATTATAGCTTTCAAGCAAAATAATTTTATTATTTTGCTTGGAATTTTTTTTTGGTCTGCATAATGTTTGCAAGGAAGTATTACAATGTCCCTGATGGTTTGGAGTGATTTTCTTGTATATTCTTTTTGCGTTTAAATAGTTTTTAGATAATTTTTTTACTGTCATCCATAACCCAGTCTCCGCATAAAATCTTGGTCAGACTTCCAGTTTTGGTGCATTGCTTTTTTTAAGTCATATGCAAATTTCGCAGAATGCTTCACTAGTCCGATGTCACTTTGGTCTCTTTTTTTTTTTGAATTGTGGCTCGTAGAAAATTGGACGACTGTTTTATACTGGAGGAAGGCGAGTTGCTCATCCCATGTTGTCTATTTGCAATACCGTCCAAATAGAGGACCATTGGTGGTATAATGCAATTTTAAACATTAAACACCCTACAGACATACTGGAAATGGAACCGGAACGAGTTGGAATTGAATCGGAACTGAATGGAATTGAAACCAACGTAAAAATGGAACAACTTGAACAGAATAGAATCTTGAAATTTTACACAATTACACCCACTGAACTTACAAGCCTAAAAACTTCGCTTTAAAGTTTGGCATGTTCGGACTACGGGCAGACCATGGAAGAGGGTCAACAATCTTCATGTAAAGGATAAGATAAGTTGTGGTTTATATGTGGTCTATGTAAGGCTTACACCCGCCACCCAAACCTAACCTATCCAGCAGGTCCCTGCTCGGGCGCCATGAGACAGCATTTAGTATATACATTATCACTTGCCTATTATAGTTGCGTAAAGAAGTTCGACCTAAGCACTGTTAAGGAAAAAAATTACGATTTTCAAATATTTCACTTATTCCCTTTCCAAACATATGAAATAAATAAAAATTTTCAGTGGAATAGAATGACGAGGCATAGGCAAAGTATCGACACAATTTTGTTTAGGCTCAACAGTGAGCTTCTCAAATTTTTAAGACATATTAGATAACTATATTGTCCAAAAGTAATCATAGACTAAAACCAAAGATGCCCAGAGTGTGTCTGCATGTAATCCCGAGTCTGGATTGAAAGTTTATTTCCAACTGAGCTAACCAGACCCCCAGTGCAAATTGAGGTATGACCTTAAAATTCCAATGTCAGACAAAAATGTTCAACACACAAACACCTTCGGGCTAAACACAGAGCCAACATCATTATTAGAATTCCAACACTTCCACCACGAGTCTTCGATGAGGAGAGCACACCCGCAAATTGAAAGACAATAAATGGACGCAGTCATATGGAAAATTGTAATATTCACACAATTTAATTAACAAGAATAAATATTGTGCCAGCTAAGCAAAGGACGATGATGACGTTGAGCACGATGAGCATGACGTCGACAACAATAACAAACGACAGTGTAAATAATGAAAACCCCCACACAAACAAGGAAGCTGACTGCCGCACAGCCAAACGGAACGCCCCAACCTGACAGCTGGGTCGCACTCTTCGGAATTCATCACTCTATAGGATTGGAAATTCGGCACATGTTGATGATGACGACGACAACGATGTGGATGCTTATGATGATGTTGGCGTTACACAGCCACACAATGGAGCTGATGCTGCCTTCAAAAGTCCTCAAAACATCATAAATCCCTAAAATCTCGTTTGTTATTGTTTAAAACTCATCAGGAACTTGCACTCGGGCAGAGGAGAAGTAACAAATTTGCTACATTTAACCGTTGCCGAAATGCAAACGCAATTTCAAGGCACTTTCGACAATCGAGGCTTACATAATCCCTTTTCCGTTACGACAAGCCGTTGCATACCCAATTGCTGCTATTGCTGCTTCTGCTGCTGCTATGCTTGTTTATTCGTTACCCATTCTCAAACAAACCGCAATGTTGCCAATCAAAGCCACCAACATGGAAAACATCTTCATTGCGGTTTCATTGTTTTTTTTTTAGGTTTTGTGTGTGATTCGCTGGTGAATCTTGTCGTATTGTTTTGGATTTCTGTCAACACACAAATATGCGCTCGGCAAGAAGCGAGTTTATCCTTTGTTTATTTGCTGTGGTAGCGGCAGCTTGACGAAATTTTTGGTCAATCCTTAGGGTATAATGAAGCCAATTAGCTCCGTTGAAGACAATTTCTCGCAATGGTAACTAAATTTCAATTTATTTATTCATTAACGACTTGATATTTAAATAATTCACAGTTAATTAAAATAAATAAAAACAACCTTCAGTAACAAAGGAAATAAATAAAAAAAAAAAAAAATAGCAAGACTATACGTTCTTAGACCATTTTTGGGTTCTTTTTTAGAAATTTTTTTTGTATTTTATCGACATTTTATTGGTAATAATGCTTCGATTATTTATTATAATAAATTAATTAATGATCTTTAGAAATGTCATCGATAATTTTTCGGTATTTAATCGATAATTTTTCAATATTTCATCGATAACTTTTCGATATTTGATCCATAATTTTTCGATAATTATCGATGATTTTTCTATATTTTTCTAAACTTTATCAAAAATTTTCCGATATTTTATCGATAATTTATCCTTTTAAATATTTTAAAAATATTGTTCCAATTCCATTTTGTTCCCGGCATAATTTCCAACAAAATAAACGAAAATAATACAAATTTGGTGTAGTTGTTATCCGATGTTGCTCAATGCCGTCTAATCATTACAACAAATAAGAGGAATTCCCAAAATTTGGAGTCGATAGCTCAAAGGAGGAGGTGATGCTGATTAAGAGTATATATAGTTTTACATACCTACCATGCCTTCTTATGGGCCCCCTTGGACACTAGTGTGAATGGTATAAAAATCACCAACACAATTTTGTTTCCTAGAAACAAAGATATTTTGCGGCAAACAAACGTCTTTAATTTAATACACATATTTTGAAATGAAAATTTTCTGAGAATAAATATTTTTTCATTTCCATTCTAAGCCCATGAATTCGAAACGTTTAGCACGCCTAGCCGCGTCTGAGTTCAAGTTTAAAACTATTTTTAAACTTTAATCTGCACATTCTGCCGCCCCCACCACGAAGTCAACTTTAAGTTAAATATTCAAGATAAGACACGCAATGACAACGAAATGTCTACACGCGGCGATAAAAATTTGTTCAAACACCATCAGCAGACAGCAGAAAACCAGCGGAAAAACTCCGCTTACCCACGCTTACACCAACGAAGTCTTGGTCGCGGTAGAGGCAGCAACAGACCAGACTCCAACCAAAAAAACTTATCACGTCAATAGCAATAAAAGCGAACGAAAAAAAGCAAACTTTGTCGAGAACATTTCGACCAAGATTTACCGAAACGCAGACAAATCCTAGCAACAAGAGCACCACGTGCGGCATCAGCGAAGCAGCAGCAGTTGTTCAAGCAGCAGCGGAAACTCCACAATCCAAGGAAAAGAAATCCAAAGCGAAAGTAAGGATTCGCTGCCACTATCAGAATTGACTTTTTCGCCACTTGCCAACGTCACAACTGGCCGCAAGCGCGCCTACCCCTTCTGTCTTTGACTCCCAGCTGTCTTTTAAGTATACTTCAATTGAATTGTAAACGCGTATTGTGAATTGGTATCGAAATGTTTGAATGGTAACGCCACGCCAACGACTTATTCTCATGCTCATTGTTGTGAGCTGTTGTTGTTGTTGCTGCTGTTGGCTTGGAAATCATGGTGCCATCTTTGGAAATTACACAAGAAAAGTTTATTTCGCTTCTGCTACGCTTTGTTGCTTTGTTGGAGGGAAAATTGAAAATTCTCATAATTTTTGGGCCAAAACGATTTTATTTGCACCGTTATCGTTGCTGTTCGAAGTTTTGAAGTGTAAATTTGAAAGTGTTTTGAGGGTCGTTGAGTCAATCGTGCAATTAAATGAAATCTTTTATGAAGATTGGCTCAAGGCATTTGGTTTTTAGTTTGGAACATATTTAGAATTCCTAAGATTAGCATGATGATGATGTGCTGCATTTTTCTCACTAAAATCTTCTGTACGTGTTAGTGAATAATTGTATTGTGTGAGTAAAGCAAAGCTGGTGGACACCTTCGTTTATCTTGTTCAAAACTACATACACATAATTTTAATCGCTCCATAAATTGCATTTCTGTTTTTGTACCCCAATTCGGAGTTGTACACTTTTGATGTATGCATTAAAAAATACTCCGCATAAAATACCCTCAACAGCAGATAACTATTTGCATTATTCTGTGTATTCAAAAGAAAATATACACGTTCGCCCATTCTATTCGCCAAGCAAACTGAAAGCCCCTTCACAATATCGCCCATAATTGCGGTGTTTTGTTTGTGGTCATATAATATTTTTGATTGTCAAGTGTTTCCCTCACACACACACGCACACATCAAAACTTAGCCTTAATTTTTGCCCGTCTTTTGTGTGCTTTTGCTATATAAACTAAACAAACATCACCGCCCGTTTTTGCATTATTTGCATTGCAAACCGCCTGATTCTGATATTTGCATTTATCCTTTCGCATGTTCAAAATTATATCCTTGCGTTGCGTGTGCATGTAATAAATGTGCTTGTGCTTATTATTATTTATCAATAGAAGTTGAGTAAGATTTCTTGGCTGCCGCCGCCACGGGTGCACAGTTTTGAGGTTGCATTAGTCACGGCAGAAAAATACCTTCTTGAATGGGCTGGTAAGGCATTGGCTAATTGTTTGCAGTTGAGCTTGACAAATGAAATAAAGTGTTTTCAAATTTAGTTGTTTGATGGTGGCGGTGGGAATGGTAGGTTTCTGAATTTATGCCTGGACTATTTCATCGGTACTAGTTGTCAGAGGAAATTTAATGTGATAAGTACTTTTGAATACCAGCAAAGTACATTTTTCTTTCACAGTATTCAAGAAAAAATTTGGAAAAAAAATAATTGTTTAGTTTAGTTTCAATTTCTCAATAGCCCAATTACCGTTTTCTCAATGTTTGATTGGGATTTAATCCTGCTTTTCAATTGCCATTTCTTTCGAAAAGTACCTGCTAAAGTGTCGGCTACTGCTACACTCATACACCTGGCAACCCTATGTATGAGTGACTTGTGAACTAATTTAAAAACCAAAGTTTTTTTAATTCAAACTATTTCCTAATATATCCCATATAGATCTTAAGGTGCATTTAGATCGCACGAACGAACCCAACTTTAGTTGCGAAGTCTAATCGCAAACGAAATTCCGTTCGCACATCCATTTACACTGCCTGAATATATGTTCCCGAACACGCATCGGAAGGCAGAGTATGCCGGAACATTTTGAACGAGCCAATGATCGCGAACCTAAGATCGCTAACCGGGCATTTACACCGACCGAATGAATGGCATTTTGTTCGCAAGTTCGTGCGATCTAAATGCACCTTTACAGAGACAGAGGACCTTTGGTAACCGAAGTATGCTTAGGATGTAGTAAAATATTCATGCTAAATTTGTGGTCTACATGATCCATATTCTGCATATGCCACCAAATTGTGTAATTCGTTAAATTTGTTTTGTGCTCTATGAAAAAAATCAGCGCCGGAACTGAGTGGCGATAAACTCCTATAAGTGTGGAAAAAATGTAAGCCAAATAAGAAAAAATTATAGAAATTAAAAAAAAGAAAAAATTTTACATATTACGCTGGGCTTTGAATGAGTGGGGGTATTTTAGCTGCTCCGTTGTCGAAGATAGTCCCTTCTGTAGTTTTAAAATATTATAGTTTTGTCTTGAATGTCACTCAACCGATTGTTATACATATCGGTTTCATATGGTGCTATACAGGGCGTATGAGTGATATTTAATACAAGTTTCAGAATACACATATGACACGCTCAGAATAAAAAAGCGATGAAAAAATATGGAGCGTCAGTACATTTCATCGCTCTTTTCCTCTGAGCATGTCATATATGGGACTTTCTTGGGTGCCGCCTTGCATCGTACGGTGTAATATTTGTATACCATATTCAGTAGAATAATTCCAGAGTGTAATTGCCTCAACCGATTTCCACCAAAAGTGTCTTCTTATGCAGGCACCTTGGCGCAAACACACCAAGCTATGCGCTTTCGACAATGGCCATCGAGGATTATGCAGTGCTCGGCCAAAATAAATATATTATTGTCGTATTTCAAATGTAAAGTCTGG
Organism: Heteromyza rotundicornis; assembly: GCA_951394025.1. Taxonomy (NCBI): domain Eukaryota; kingdom Metazoa; phylum Arthropoda; class Insecta; order Diptera; family Heleomyzidae; genus Heteromyza; species Heteromyza rotundicornis. The sequence continues at coordinate 63,949,110 of OX596012.1, forward strand.
GCCGGGCACAGTCACAAGCGCAGGCCATGCATGGCACATGTGAATCTCGTGTTTATGTTTTGGCTAATGTTCTGTTAAAATAAACCACTTTTGAATTTGACACCAGCTGGTGTTGCGGTGTGGTGTGGTGAACGGAGCGGTGTCATGTCCACAACTATTGAACGACAATCACCCGCAATCGTCTTTCCACTCCGAAATGCATGCACCACAGTCACAGGCGTGTGAGTGTGTGTGTGTGGGGGGGTGTTCAGGTCCCATACTGTATTGCGGAACGAATTGAAATTTCCCTGTGAAACAAAAGCTTTTTCGATAATGGCTTAAGTAAGCCCAATTGACCGACCGCGCGCCAGCAACGAAAGTTTTCCCAACCGCAAAAATTGGTGACAATCCCCACTATCGATGGTGGACTTGCTGTCTGCGTGTGTATGTGTGAATTGGTTTGGGTTTATGTGTGTGCGGTGGTGTTGGTGTTGGTGCTGGTGTTGGCTGTGATGTCGGTGGCTGATTTGTGCGGAAATTCGCAATTGCAATGCTCCGCCATCTGCACGGAAGGGGTGCATGCGAGCGTGCTTGGCAAACTATTCCATTGTTGCTGTGGTCAGTTTTAGGATATACAAATCTTTCATAGCTGCCGCTTATAGTATTTTTCTGTTTTGTTTTTGTTTTTGTTTTTGGTTGTTTTTTTTTTCATTTGCATTCCAAAATATTTTTTATTTCGTTTTTGGCTTTGGCAGAGGAATTAACACGCGAGTGAAAAAGGGATTTTGCACTCCGACAACAATATGGCAGCCATTTGTTTTTTCATTTTGAACGCAGTGACACAGCGTTAAACCGCATCGGCTGGCTGGTAGCAAAAGGGCGGCTGGAAGCACATCCTGTCGAAGTACGGCCAACGGATCGTGCAAGCGGCTATGCGTTACAGCAGGAATTTATTTCTCGAGTGCGGTTACGGCTTAAGGATATTTTGTTAGCTGCTTTATTGTTATTTCGGATGTGAGCATATAAACCATTTGGTGCTAAAAATTTGTCGCGCGCTCTCACATTTCACAAGGCAAGCCAGAAATTTCGCAAGCGAAAAAAATTGGTATATACTAACGAAATAGCGGAACTGCAAAAAACAAAAAAGTGGCAACATTTTTATTTATTTTCGTTGCGGATTTTTCCTTCAATTTTTATCCCATATGAAACCCCGTCGCCTGTTTGTTTTGTTTCGTTTTTTTTCGTATACTTTTTTTGTATACTTTTTATTTTGCATCGCGGGGGGATTTGACTGTATGGCATTTGGTTATTGCATCTGCAGCGCGAAATGCACATCGCGCGTCGTTGCAAATTTATTGCTTTTAATTTGCAGAAAAAGTAGAGTAATTCCTTTAATGGTTTTGCATGCTTCAAAGTCGTTTTGCGGCAACTTATTGAAAACCATAAATAAAGATTTTGCGGACATGTCACACACGTCTTTGCCATGGCAATTTGGTGTACATGGGGGTTATGTACATACAAACATCTGTACTTATCGGTGAATTTATTTAACCGCAGAAATATTAGCATTATTATGCGGGCATCTATAAGTTACACTCAAGTGTCACAGCAAAATATTTGCTGCGCAAATCAAATACATTTCAATTTTAGTCATTGGATCACATGGAAAGTAACTATCAAATGTGTATCAATATGTGAAGCATCTCTAGGCCAATCCACATCTATAATGAAGAGTTACACGCTAGCGCTTCTAATTTCGTTTCGATTGTACGCCCAAATGGCTATGGGTCGTTCACTAGCCCAGTCCAAGTTTACACTTCCTGAATATTTGTTCCCCAACATGCATAGGAAGCCACAAATTTATTCGTGGTTCGGAACTGCCCGAACATTTTGAACGAGCATTCGATGGTGAACCAAAGATCGCAAGCTGAAACGTTTACACTGACCGAAATAACGGTTCTTTGGTGCTTAAATTTTATTGAAAAGTTTCGAATTTTTTTTTTTGTTTTTTTTAGTTTTTGTAGTTTTTTTTTATTATAAAAAATTAATTTTGACTAAAACATTTTAAAAAATCATCATAAAAGCGACAAAAATGCTTTTACAACATTTTTTCGATTAATATCGATACCTTAAAGCACAATTATCCTATGTCCGTTTTCATGAAAATCGAGTTTTTGGATTCCTGAGAAGAAGCTGTATCATATAGGCTATAGTGGTTTATGGGAATCGTAATGGAAGTAATTGAAAAATGAGGAAATAAAAACCCATTTCCATACAAAACATACCAATTTGACAACTTGTTGTTGTAGAGTTTTGAAATAATGGACATAGGATGGTTGTGCTTTAAGCCATCGCTATTAAACCCAAATATTTTTTATAGTAAACAAAACCAAATAAAAAACTACAAACAAAACTAATTTAAAAAAAAAAAAAATGTGTCGGACGCTTTTGTTTTTATTACTGAGCAAAATATGAGGGTACAGCAAGGTATTCTAGAAAGAAATGGGAGAATCAATACAATCGGTTTCCATTTTCTGCATAAATGTCTTGGAGCCCCAAAATCCTTAAGGCAATTGGAAAGAACAAATTGTTGATAATTCTCTAATCAGCAGGTGACCGAATTGATTTTGTGTAACGCTTGATGGACCTACGATGTTTAATAAATATGTTACGGAGCTTTTTGGGATTTGTAAACAAATGAAAAACTCTGATAATATCATAAAACGAATACAAAATATCTAATGTACTCGTATTACTTGCAGTGCAATAAAATGTGTGTGGCAATTGGCCCCGCTGTGTCATAATTCAGTGTAGTTACCGTGAATGATGATGATTGCAATATGCAGTACTGCAACATGAAAATAAACGCATTAAAAAGAACAACACTAAATATACAATGTCAAGAAGAAGAGTAACTAAAAATCAAATTCGGCAACAACAATTAAAAATTACAAATTACAAAAGTTTTTGAACTCATTTAATTAACTTTTGTGTTCAGCAAATTGCAAATAACAACAGCAGCGGCGCAACAACAAGAACAACACAAAGCAACTAACATAAATATTTTGTTTCACAACAAAAGCGCAAATCAAAATAACGACAACAATGAAGCCAACAACAACAACAACAACCACAACGAGCACATCAACAACAATAACAATTTACCAACTAAACGATTTTAAGCAAAAATGTTGAAAAATCGGTCAGAACGAACCGACAGACCGACCGCACTACTGACACCACAGGAAATCACCGCGGAAACTTTTAAAACGTCACACAGCGAGCGTTTCTAAATCAAAAATATAAAAATAATAACAATAATAAAAAAAATAGAAAAAACATTCCAACAACAGCGACGTCATTTTAATGCTACAGCCAATGAAAAAAGTACGTAGGACATTTTGTCAATTTCATGGGTATTAAATTTTAATTGCATTTGGTCTTGCACTTTGATTTTGTCAGTCTAACTTGAAATCAGGGCTTAACAGCGGGTACATTTTTCAACTGATTAATTACAAGAGAAAAGAGGACAAAGTTCCTTATATCGACTTTCCTTTAACAGGAAGATGGTTGACCTTCTTCCATGGTTGCGACTTCTGCTATCCTGCTGAACGTAGCTCGACCAGTTGCATAATAGATGTTCTAAAGTTTCTTCCTGGTCTGGTTCATTACAATTGCTACACCCATCGATGGATAAGAGCCCAGCTTATTGGGCTGTGAGACAGTGTCCTGTACTTATTTCGATTGTGAGTCTACATTCTATCCGGGTTCTATGGGACAAAGTCAGAAGCATAATGGGTCTCTCATCTATATTCTCATTTATTTCCAAATATCCACTGCTTCCAGAAATTCCGCTTCTTCCCGCCAGCACAAATCAAGTGGATTCAAAACAAGTCAGGGCGCGTATTACTGCATTTGTGAACGACAGACTCGTATAAAAATGTGTGGTCCTTTCCCACAAAGAATGCAACAAATAAAAAATCGGAGCAGTGAATTCCTTTTCTCCGACCAAAATGCAAAGCCTTGTTTGAAATATTTACTGATTTTGCAAGATAGAAGACAAGTTTAGAACCCAGGGTTGTATTTTAAGAGCAAAATTGATAGCGAATCGTAATTATTGTCATTTAAGCTTAGTCCTCTTTGATGGCAGAACATTTCGAATTTAATATTTAAATTAAAATTGCTTTGATTCGGAACTAGTATTAAATTTAAAATGGTTCAGTTTAATGCCCTCACCATGGTGGAAAATTTAATGAACTACAGTTCTCATTGTTTGCGCCTAACATTTGCCAACTAACGAAAATTATGAGCTCAGCTTCTCGCCCGCTTTCCATACTTTTTTTCGATGACACATTCCATTTTTTTGGCAAATTTGTTCTCTCATTTCCTGTGACCTACTAGAACTTTACTGCAACTGATGTAATTACAAATGATCGATCAAAAACTTCTAACGAGCTCACTTTAGTCAACAGTGTTTTTTCCCTGAATGGCCAAAAACTCACTTCTCTAATCAACTTTGTGTGTTTCAGCCGAAATAAAAATTTTGTTTCAAAATTAATTTCATTATTTTTTTTTTTTATTTTTTTGTGTGTGTATGCAAGTATTTTCCGAAAATGCTGGGGTCAAGTTGGAAAAAATTATTGTTTGCATGTTGTAATTGTTGTGCATTAAAAAATCAAAAGTTGGCAACAGGGCAAAGCTCCATATTGGCGAAACATAATTAAAAGTTTTGATTGAAGTAGGGCAAGCGCACCTCCTGTGCCATGGTAGGGCGGCGGTCCTTTGCTGCAAATTGAAATTGAATATATATATTTTTTTTTTGTTATTTTACTTTGTGAAATTATAAAATAAATAATATTGCAAAAATAAAAAGGGGTTTTTGTACAAAAAAAAATACATTCAGGGAAATAAAATAAATCATCTGCGGAGCAATGCAATTACCCCCCGGACAGAATTTTCAAATGAAAAGTACATTAATGGCGTACATTTGCACACATGCATGAAAATCAACCACAACTGCATCGGTTACGCACACTATTACCGAATCGTGTCACTCACACGCACACACACGCATGCACATGTTCGCTCTCGAGCTCCTCGCATGCAGTCCAGCATTTTACAAAATGCAATTTATCGTTTGTTTTCATAATTGCGCACAAAATGGCCAAAAGATCGTGTTGGCTTATTGGAAGCTGGCTGGCGAATGCCCTTGCCTGTGTGTGTGTGTGTGTGCTTACGCATACGTGCGTGATTTGACTGAGCTGGAAAATTGTGCTTGTGTTTTGTGGCGTTAATTTTGAAAATATGTTTTAGCCCGCAGCCAAAAGTTAATTAAAAACCAACAAAACTCCACATTGGGTTTGCAGTCAAAATTGGCAAATTAAAACACGATAGACCAAAGACTCAGCAAAGGTCGCCCTTGTCATATGGCTTTCGTGTGAAGAGTGTTTCTTTTTTGCTCTTAAATTGATTTCTGTGTAGTTTTCTGTGATTTACTTTTCGGAAATGTTTATTTTTTACATTTTTAATGGAAATGTATGTAATATATGCGAAGGTTAAATGTTTTGGTTCAAACCAAAAACAACTCTTCTTAAATTATATGGAAAGAAGTAAAAGAAAAAAAGCTTCATGGAGAAAACTGATATTGATACTTACACTAAAACTAAAAGATTTATATTTTTGAGATGGAGCCAAGTGCCACTCCCTACACATCAGCGAAATTAGGGACATAGTACTCAGCGGCATAAACCCGGGCTGCCTGTTGTCCCCCACTTATTTTTCTTGTTGTTATAAGAGACGTGATACGAGCGGACATTACAAATGGCTCTAGATGGACAATGACAATGTTGCCGAAGCACCTAGGCTACACAGGTGATATTTGCTCAATGTCCCACAGAGTTATGGATATTCATCAGTTGGCAGCCCAAAAATGTGTATGTACATCAACGTAGGCAAGTCGAAACTACCCAGCCTGGCGTGCAACAGCGACAACTCAAGCAAAAAGGTTCACTTAAGAAGTGGTACATCAGCTGCCATATTGATGCGAGTGCCTCCTTACACATCTCACAAACAGTGCATCTTACGAACGAATCCCATTGTTTGTCTATCTGTCCGGATGTCGGTCCAAACCTTCCAAAAACCCCCAGCGGACCTGGAATTTTAAATATATGTCCTAGCCACCCGTGGCAGATATACTAGTATGTTCTTGTGAACCTAGGAAGCAGCAATTCCACATATATTTCTGTGAGACCATAGCAACAAATTCTTGAGTAGGATTTTGGATTTTTCCAAAAGGGGTCGTGGAAATTTGATATGTGGGCGTGCGAGTTAAAGGTGGACTGAGGAAAGTATGCTCTTCTGAAGCCACCAGTAGACCAAGAAAGCTGCAGTTAGGCATGTATATTTTGTAAGTCCATGGCTACAGATTATTGAGCCGGATTTAAAAATATGACCGTGTCAGTATATAGTATTTTCTCCTGCAGTAACCAGTGGACCTAAGAAGTAGTATATTCTCTGAAAGCATGGCTAGAGATTCTGGTTTTAAAAGAGTACGTAGCAGTACATAATCTGGGTGTGCCAGTTAAAGTTGGGTTTCTAAAGGGGTCCATGGGGGTCAAAGGAGTGTACAATGCAGATATGTGTGTGCGAAGTCACCGGTAATTTTCAAGTGTTAACATAAAAGACAAGCATTTCAGATAAGAACGGTAACCAATTTTTTGGTGTTTCACATCTGACACCATGACTGAAATCCCATGGTCATGGCCTATGTGTCCATTCCATATTACATTTTCAAGAGGTAATAAACTTTTTCCTAGTATATTTTAAATTTTTTAAGATCAACTGATAAGCAGTAAGTTTTTTTTCAATGTATTCCTGGCACGTTTATCTAAATAACCTTAACCAACGCCCATATCAACTGTTACCCGCTCTTGCCGGAAGTCGTTGTGAACTCAAGTATTCAAAATAGCTTATCAATATTTGAGTTGAATCTAAGACAAAAAATTCATTAAACCTTGTCATGCAAGAACAACACGTTCGCGACAAAAATTTTATCTCTTTATATTTAACTTTCCGTAAGCACGATTTGCCACACACATGCTACTGTGGCGCATGTGGCTAACACTTTCAGCTAAATTGGATTTTTAATCCCATTTAATTGAGTTTTTAAAAATCAAAAAAAAAAAGAAAAGAAAAACTAAATAAAATTAATAACTAAAACACAAGAGGTTCTAAAAAGCCAAACTGATTGGAAAAAAATTCAAAGAAAAAACAACGTTCAATGTACACGCGACAAAATGTTTATCAAGCAAATTGCATTAAAAGTGCACTGCACATGTGACAAAAACATGCGGCGTTGGTATAAACTATGGAAAAACACTTTGTTGATTGAATTTTTGCAAATAAGAAAGTCACCAGGAGCTAGAAAAAAAATACATGAAAAATACGCGCTGATTGGAAAAATGCGAAATTGCATTTTTAAGATATTAAAATTTCTATTAACAGAAGATTTAATTTATGAATAAGTGCAAGCGAAGAAAAAGAAACGAAATTTTTGAATTCAACTTGCTTTTTCCAAGGCACTCAGCTGCTAGACGAGGATGAAATGCGCACACCGAGCAGAGGTCGTTGTGTTTCTGCCTGTGATTACCATATGCAAAACTGAATCTCGTAAATCAGTGTAAATATAACCCAGCGAAAGCTTATTGCGGCAGCTTATCTGCTTATGACAGCTTTCCGCCTTGCATAAATAAGAAAAAAAATCGTACATATATATGTGAGTATAATATTGCCTAGCCACAAAGCCACCGACGACTCAGACATTGCGGGAGGGCTTGCGTGTGGACTTGTGGGGGATTCTGTCTTCTTCTATTATTTTTTTTCTATTTTTATTTTTTAAAGCATTTTCGGGGAACTATAAAATTTCATTGTCAGCAACAACTTGTGGATATGAAAATTGAGCGCATCCTTTCACTTGACTTGGGTGCCTTTCGTGGAATTTCGGTCGACTGGGTTAACTGTCAACGGCAAACGTACACTGTTATGAATGAGGGTTAACCGAATTGCGATGGCGGGCATGGATTATGTCGTTCCAGAGTGTAAGGGCCTTGCAAGCACCTTAAAGTCTAACTGGGAATTTCAATGTTAATTTGAATATTTCGAGGAGAATCCAAATGCACTTCACAGTTGACCCACTAATCAGTAACTTAATTTCAAATTCCATTCCACACAGCGGGCCCATCAATTCGCTTTTACTACTACAGTCTTCACAGCGTTCCACAAATTACAACTTCATTAATAGTCAATATTATTATTGTTTTCCAGTGGATTTATTTTATGTTCTACAGAGGCACTGGCAGCACACCAAAGAAATCTCAACTCATACTTGGTGCAATCACTACCCGCATTTCGGCCACATTATGGTACAACAACAACAACAGCCAGGGCAATGAAGATGATGATGACTTCTCCAAAAATCCAGCGTGATGCCGCATTTTCGACACTTTCCAACACAGTCACGTAATTCCGTCAGTAATAATCACTAAAGTTTTTCCGCTCGCTCGCTTGTTCTGCTGTTGCTGCTTTCTGCTGTTGTTGTTGTAATTGTTGTTTTTGTTGTTGTCCTGGTTCCAAGCAACCTTATAAATATTTTAAGAGCCCGCATCTACTATCTTCTACCACTGAAGGTGTGCATAATTTCTTTTGTGTACATCAGATTGTACATGTGATTGGCTGTTTGCGTTTCTGTGTGTGTGTGTGTGTGTGTGTGCCTTTTGGGTGGATTGCAGTTTTCCTCGGTAAATTATTGGCGTACTTTGATGCTTAAATGAGACTGCTGCTGATGCCGCTGCTGCCGGTGGTGCGTTTCGTTGGTCTTTATTTACATTTCGCTCAGCGTTCGCGCGCCGTGATTTACTTTTTGGCTTAATTTCATTTTAGACATTATTTCATGTTCTGCCCGCCGTTTGTCTTTTCCCACTAAGCACTTGTCTGGCACAAAATGTTATCCGGATCTAAGTAGTTGTGATATTTATGCAATTGCACGTACAGCGCAAATTTTTTACGACTTTAGGCGAGTTTCTGATCTAAATTAAAGTAAATTTATGGCCAATGTCATGAGATTAATGGGTTTTTTGGTTATGATGGCCGTAAATAATTTGAGTGCTTGAAATTAGGGTTAATTAAAATTAATTTCAACATGTAGGTAATATTGTTAAAAAATAATATATTCGATACAGAGAGAGAAGTATGTCTCGTCTGTCTAACGTTGCTCAGGAATATAATTTTAAATTCAAAAATTATTCATCAATTCATGTACTTTTTTTCACTTACATTCCTAAAAAAATATTTCAAAAAAAAGGAAGAATTAATTTCTTTTAACAAATGTTCGGCAAGTAAACACCCCAGCACACAAAAAAAATTTATTTATACAAAAAATAAAAAAACCTTTAATTGATTGCTGATTTCCTTTAGTCACCACATCGAGTACCAAAACCACACAAATAGAAAAATTAACCGAAACGAAAGGCTCAATGAAGCATTCCGAAGTGGTCCCGTCCCTCCCACCGTGACTAGTCAATTCGATGCCTTCTTCGTAGCACTGAAACGCATAAATTTACATTTTTTTAAAACTCTGCGCAGCAGTCTGCCGTCCACTTTCCTTTATGTTTTGTGTATTTTTTTATTATGCTTGCTGCTTGCTGCAATAAAGTTGATTAAATGCGGCAAAGTAATTTTGCAATCCATAAATTTAGGGGATCTTTTGCGTGCTCTGTGTGCATTATAGTTTTTATATATTCATCTTATTTCTGGCAAGCATTTACGAGAGTTCACTTAATGCTGTGAAAGTGCAATTGAATTCTTAAATTTCAATATGTACAGTATTTTCATTCGATTGTTAAATGATGTCTTTATTTGCTATTGAAAATTATATACACTTAACCTTTGATGAATGTCTTATTAAGTCTGAGTAATTAATGGAAGTCTGCTAACAGAAACTTTAACAGAATGCAAATCCTGTAGAGTTACAAATGAAGTGTATGGAGAAGAGTCAAAACCAGATTCGGATTAGGACAAGATTAAATGAAACAAAAAAAAAACTGCAATAAAATTTGAAGACAACTAGCCTAAACTAATGTACACCAGGCACCCGAGACTACCAGACAACAAAGTAAGTAATCTGAGAATAAAGTACATATTATTTTTGCAATTTTATGTGTTCTCCGCGTCCACAATGGGCCAAAAGAATGGCCATTATTTCCGAAAATAAATGTTGTGTACTTAAAACTTTTTCTATTTTCAATTTGGCTGCATCCTCCGTGCGCCACTGACAACTCAATTGGCTTTTCCAATTCCGACTTCCGGTGCTTTCTTTCGCCGCCACCAGCCATTGATTAATGCTGATTTCTGTGTTGTTAAATTTGTTGAAATTTCATTGAATCAATTGTTGGGCTGAATTGTTTTTTCCTCCTCGTCTTCTTTGTTTTGTTTTATGTTATTTTATTTTTATTTGTTTTTATTTATTGCTCCATTTTCTACTTGCACTCATCCTCATTTATTTTGCTGTTCCTTTTCCAGTTTTTTTTTTTTTGGTTTTTTGAGGAGTTGATTTCCTGCTTTGTTGTTCCCCTTTCATTCATTCATTCTTTATTTCTTTCTTTTCTACGCCTTCGTTCTGTTTAATGAACAAACAATGGAAATTAAGCGCATAAAAATTGAGGTTTTAAAACATTTGCTGTTATTGTTGTTGTAATTTTATGTCCCTCGGCAATTGTTTGCGGATTGTTCATGAGTTGAATTGTGGTCATTTAGTCAAGGGTTTTTTTTTTTGTATGAGTTTTTATTTTTTGTTTCATTAACAATTTTATAAGTTCAATTCGAATGGGCGTCATTACTTCATTATTGATGTTTAAATTTAATCAATTTTATGAATACAAAAGAATCACAAATTAGTGAAACTTTTTTTTATTTTGTTAATTGTTCGAGTATTCGTAATGATTCCATTCGCTCACTTCAGTAAGCAATTGCAATTATGCAAATTGTAATTTTTTAATTATTTGTTCACCACAATCTCAGCAATAGGTTTTTGAACAAAGATGCGGAAAACAATTCCAAAGAAGAGTTTTGTTATAAAATGTATGTTCTGCTGGACGTTTCGTGGAAAACACTGCATAAATCTAACTAATACAGATGTTGATATTACTAACCATCAACAACATGTCCAAGATAGTGGAACAGGTTATAATAATTAAATTTTTCAACAGCAACATGAAAAGTCAAATCGGGCATATTGCGTGGGAATTTGGAGATTAACTATTTTTACACATTTTTATCACAGACATCGACTTTGTAAAGTTGTTGGTGCCATCAATGTGGCATGATATGACGATTTGAAAAGCATTGCAAAAGCATTGCGAGCTTTCTGAGCACTCCAGACAATATCTTATAGTCACCGTCAACTTCTTCGATATTTTGTCCAGAAATCTTAAAGTTCCTCCAGGATACTTGGTTGATGATCACGAGTTGGTGGAGGCAATTTAATTGCTTGCATATCCGAACTATACTGAGGAGAAGTACGATGTCGTGGGATCGTTGAGTTGTTCCATTGTCAACGGATGCCACAGCAATACTTTGATTTGCAAGCACAGGAATTTCGTATGAAAAACAGTAGTAGCTCCTTCAATACATTTCATTGTCTTGATGTGGGTAAGGGTTTAGAACATTTTTTTTAATTTCACATGAAAGGGAACCTTTTTGGGGCTTCTTGACATAACTAGGAAAAATCTGTTGTGAGTTAACTGATGTATGTGAGTTAACTGATTATGTTAAGGATATGTAAGTTATCTGGTAATGGCTTTCGTCAATTTCCAGTCAGTTTGTGGTGGAAACTTACCAACTGATTTTTGTTCAAAAAAATTTCGAATAAGGATACGTTTTCCATTTTGAGTCCTCATGCGAAATTCGAAACAACTTGGCGGGACGTGTACCCAAAATTAGATGACATATGTATGCTCACAGTACACGAGCTCATACTTGTAGGATATACCGCTAACTGCGTTTACTTTACAAATAACCATATCCACACTTGGAACAAAAAGAGTGTCCAGCGCCAGCACATTCCACCGGGGAACGCGTCAAAGGTTAGTTTTTGCAGTAATTTTGCTACACCCAAAATTTGTGGACAACCATAAGTTTACGCGACGAGTGACTTGTTTTGCAGTGCACCGTACCTTGTATTAAATTCATATTATGCTAATTCATTTTGCTTCATTTCCCCACAACAAAATAAGCTTCAAGTTGAAAACAATAAATTTGTCTAACAAGTGACTTTCCTTGAGTGTGCCATGCTCGAACTACACCCATCCACTGTCGCCACAATGCCCGTTCGCTAAAATCTAAAACCCAAAAAACAGCTCGCATACATTCCGGTGCAGTGTTCCACGCTTTTGTCTAATGCCTTCCGGCAAGTGTCCAGCGTCAGAGAGATTCGGTACAAAGCGCACTCAAACGCACGAACGAACCGTACCGATTGTTCTTCTGCCGTGTGTGTGTGTGCGCGAGTGTGCCGTTGTTTGAGTACCAAAGTAAGAGTATGGGTGGGGAAGAGTCTTTGCGCGCATATGTGCGTGCTTTTGGCACTGTGTCTTCCGTGTGTGTGTGTGTGTGCTGCCAAGTGAAGTGCTTCCTTTTGTTTTGGGCAATTCCCCCACCCCACCCCAGTCCAGCTTGTAGTTTGTTTGGTTTTTGTTTTTTTACTTTTATGTTGAATTGTGTCCAGCGGCTTTGTCGTACGCTCAGTGCTCAGTGCTCAGTTCAACTCATAATGGAGGTCGAGCCAAAAAGAAGTAAAAACAAAGCCAAAAACAAGACAAAAAAAATTCTTTTTGTTCAAAATGGATTTGATTGCGTTGTGTGAGTGTGAGTGTATAAGAACGTTTGTGTGCGTGCTTGTGTGTGCATTTGTGTGTGTCCTGCAGTCACAATTAAACACATATGCCCAGTGGGCGGGGGGTTGAGTGCGGGTATATTACCAGCACCAAGTGCGATGCTGCAGTGTATCCGTTTTGGCCAAAGTTTAAACTCTTTCGTTTCGGTTTTTTGTTTTTTGCTTTGTTTTTTTGCTATTGTTGTTGTAGTTACTAGCGTTACATTTAAAATTGTCATAAAATGCGAGGCAAACACTTCGCTTTGCGTTTCTGCCTGTCAAGCGAATTTCAAAACAAACTGCATTTTTTTTGTTCTTGCGACAGCCCTACAAAAGCTGGACATTTGTGCCCAGTGGGGAGGTTTTTTGTTTGTGTTTCATCTTTTTTTGTTGTTTGTTGTTCTTGTTGTAGTACTCTTTTTTCTATCGTCATCGCTATAGTTGTTGCGATGCAAGCTGTCATGTTATCGCATTAGAAATTTGTTTGAAATTTTCGTTGGTTCTTTTTTTTGTTTTTTGTTTTGTTTAATTTTTATTCCGTTTTTGAATGTTGGCGCAGTAATTGGAGCGTAGATTTACGTGTTGTATGCGGTCAGGATAAGAAATGTGCTGACAGAGTTACGATCAGACTTGGTTTGGAAAAAATACATATATATTTACTTATTTTTTAAAGCAATCGTACATAGGACATATAAAAGTATTAGAATGGTGTGAAAAAAGCGAAAAATTCAATTAATCTATCAACTGAATTGATCATAAATTCTAGCCCCAGTGCCCCTAGCCATGATCTCTCAGAAAATATATCTAAAATTGCTGCTCTCAAAGTCCACTGGGGCCTTCAGGAGAACCTAATTTCCACAGACTATCTTTAAGGAAAAACAATAACTTTTCTATTTTGTTTTAGAAAGTAATTGTTTGTGGCCAGGCGAAACTGAGCAGTGCAGAAAGAGAGAAAGCTATCTTGCCGAGGTTCAAAGGCATAACACTTGTCTCGGCTTTGTTCGTGCTTCTGCCTCTCATTGTCTCACCTCTCCATAAAATATGCCGTTGTCCGAGTCCCAACCTACCACTAATATTATAACCTCTTTCCAAAGAGTCTAAATAGGCAGAAATGGTCTGTCTTCGTTCTATAAAAAAAAACTAGTAAGAGAATTATTTTTCGTCTGTCTGACCGAAGCTGAAATACCCTGCACATGCGAGTACCATACGTTGTTAGAGTATTTTTCAATACTTGATTTTTGATTGTTTATCGATATTTTATGGAAATTTGGAATTTTTCTATATTTTATCACAATTTTTCGATATTTTATTTGATAGTTTTTCGATATTTTATTGATAGTTTTTTTTAATATTTTATCGATAATTTTTCGATATTTTATCTATGTCTTTTCGATAGTTTTTATTGAAATTTTTTCATAATTATCGATATTTTTTCGATATTTTATCTATATTTTTTCGATATTTTATACTTATTTCATTTATAGTTTTTCGATATTTTATTGATAGTTTTTATTGATATTTTATCGATCATTTTAAGATAATTTTTTCATAATTATTGATAATTTTTCGATATTTTATCTATATCTTTTCGATAGTTTTTATTGAAATTTTTTCATAATTATCGATAATTTTTCGATATTTTATTTCTATCTTTTCGATATTTTTCGATATTTTATTGATAGTTTTTCGATATTTTATGGATAGTTTTTCGATATTTTATTGATAATTTTTATTGATATTTTATCGATCATTTTAAGATAATTTTTTCATAATTATCGATAATTTTTCGATATTTTATCTATATCTTTTAGATATATTTTCGTTATTTTATTGATAGTTTTTCGATATTTTATTGATAGTTTTTATAGATAATTTTCCGATAATTTTTTCATAAATATCGATAATTTTTCGATATTTTATATTTATTTTATTTTATCTTTTCGATATTTTTTCTATAGTTTTTATTAGTATTTTATCAATTATTTTTTCATAATTATCGATAATTAACTATTCGTGTATTTGTGTGGAGTGGCGCTACTGAATGAAAGACTGACGGAAAGAACGACTGACAGACACATACCAAACCAAACCATTTATTTTTTTGCCTATTCCGAATTAAATTAGTTAATTAAAATACCCGAAACACAAAGTATCAAAATTCACATCAAATCTTACCCCCAATGCACAATTCCGATTGCAAACGGTAGGTAGATAACTACCAAGCATATCCCAAAACTAATTTGAAAATAATTATAAACTGCTGATAATCGCGAAATTGCATCGGAACAATTAAAAATATAAATTTCACAAACATTTTCCCAATGGCGAATTTCTCGCTGTTAATGATTAAATTCTGCTTAATGCCCACCGAATTAGCACTAAATTAGTTTCGCACATCCCATATCTCACATAATTTGTGTAGCTTTTTCGACCAAAACACACTACAACCAAAAGCTTTTACCACCACAACCAAAAACAACAACATACAAATAAAATAACTGCACACAAACCAGTAAGCAATACTAGAATGGCGAACATTTTAATTTTCAATAAATTTGTTGGTAATAATTTAGTTGGCAGCAAACTAATTGTACAACGCCTAACACTGACAGTTTAGCAACAGCCTAGCGCCGCTACAAACGAAAATGAAGTTAAATAATGCACAAAGTTAAATCAACCAAAATTCAGTAAATGAAATTACAAAAACCTTTTGCAGGGCGAGTGGTGATGCGTGTATTAAGGTCCTTCGGCGCAATAAATGTTATTTTGCGCCATGTAGCCAGGTAAGTCCAATTGTAATGAAGTTTGAGGGTTCGTTAAGCGCCAAATTATTCGGATTGTTTATGGCGAAAATAAGCGCAAATACTTTGGGCACTGTTATGGGCCATAACAAGCTGTTAGTTCTTATTGCCGTAATTAAAATGAAATTTAATTTGTTTTCACTTCAAGCTTCCAGTCAAATTGCTATATTGGCTTTTCTGCGACTAGCCCTTGGGTTTACTTACACTTATTCAGAAAATTGTGGGTCTTTAAGTCCTTCGAGAAAGCGGCCTTACCTCAAAATGTTCGGTTCGAGGTGTTATTGATCAGCATCACCTCCTGAGTTTATTTGGCCCCATCCGTCTGTCTGTCCGTACTTTTTTTAAGAAGCTTTTACCCCAGTGGATGTAGGGTACCTGCATATAGTCGGCTTCGATCGACTGAAATTTACTCACTTGTTTAAAACTCAATTTGATGGACAATTCAAAAATAAAAAATCGAAATCATTTCAATAACAAAACACTGCAAAATAATAGAAAAGTTGTGTAAAATGTTTTCTCCTTTTTTTCCTGCAAACCTAAACCGTACCGCAACCACTTAATTTTGGCCATCATTTGCATATGAACGAAAAACGGACACCCGGAGGGCATTAATTAATCATTTGCGTTTTTCGACAGAACAATGCACGAAAGTAGGTAATGCAGGCGAAGGCAGATGAACATGAAACGAACAACGCCTCCACCCGCCGCACCGCCTCCCGCAAAACAACAAACATGGAAATTTGCACTTGCCCCTCCTTTTGCGGTATAGGTCTCAACTCTATTATTTAGCACTAAAAACGAAGACAAAACCCCCCCATCAAAAGGCGATTAGCCATGTCCCTTCAGTTTCGGCTTGGAGTTGGTGGAGGAGGGGCTTTTTGTTAACTCTCGCTTACAACTAAATAAGTAAATGGCATAAAATGCATAAATGAGCGAGTGTTGGGTACAAACAAGACTCATAGACTAACACATACATAGTCAAACAATGATGCAGTGTTGGTGCCGGGCTGATGTTTTAGCATTTTGGCTTGTTAATTTATTTTTTGTTGTTTTTTTTCTGATTATTTGGGCAACTCTTTCTTCATGAATTTGCATAGAAGCCTGTAACTTGTATTTGCATGTAATGTTTTGGCAGCCATTGTTGTTGGGCTGAGTGCTTTTCTGGTGTCTTGTTTTGTCCAAAAATGTTGTGCAAAATAGTTTTTAGTTACTGATTATGTTGTGAAGTTTTAGTTGTTCTTTTTTTTTGTCTCTTGAACTTTCGAAGTACCTAGGATTTAAATATTCATAGTCGGTTTATTCATAGTTTTCATCTACTGTCCCCTTTTTTTAGTGCCTGCCAATGAAAGGGAATTAGGCGTGTGCCTTCCAGTTTGGTTGCCCTTTTATTAAATGAAGAGTTTATGTGTTGCACATTTCATTGTTCTGAATTGCATTTTTGTTGAACTTTTAAGTTTAGTAAGAGGAACAACTAAATAAAAATCAAATGGGCTTTTTAAATGAATTGCTTTATTTTTATCAGATTTTGAGCAACTACACCTAACTCTTGAGTATTCGTTCGGTGAGAGCATGTATTTCTGGAACAATGAAATTAATTGGCATTAGTCGGCCAAATTGTGGCAGCCTAGCTCAATGCCTCGGATCCGAAAGGTGATAAATGTTTATTATTTGTCTAAATGCAAAAAAATCAGTAAAAATTTTTAATAAAAAAAAAGGTGATGAGGTTTGTTAGTTTTAAGTACCTTTCATCACATTGCATTGAAAAAGTTACAAAAATCATTAAATACTAGCATACTAGCAAATATAGTATAATAACTTAGTACCCCGGCGTTACTCGGAAATATATTTTCATTATTCCAAGTACCCTCCTCGTGAAACCCCCGGTCAATAATAGTGGAGACGCGTCTCTCCTGATAGCAGCTGAAGCACAGCCTCTAGGGTCCCGCCATTTTGGCTTATGTCACTTACATGAATTCAGCAAAAAAAATTCCATACTCTAATTATTGTTATTTTTTATAGAAAAAATTACAGAATGGCATAGAAAATACACAGAAAAAATGCCGGTAAAATTAACCCAATAAAGTTTTTAATATACAACTTTTCAAAATGTATGAAAAACCTGAATTTATTAACCGAAAAATATTTGTTAAATAATCTTCAAAATTCGACATAAAATAATTCAAGTAACCGAAAAAGTTGTTGTTATTGTAAGTTCTTTTAATACAATTATTGATTAAATGTGAATTTCTGTAAAACCTGTTAACTCTTTCAATCCCTTTTTTAAAGACATTTTTTTCCAGTGTACATTTTTTTAATCTTTATAAAAAAGAATTGGCCTAAAACCGATGAGTTTGGGGCCCCCTGAATTTGGTGCACTTTTATACTTAAGAGAATCTGTTAACCCTACATACCCGAGTATTTAAATTTTAAGTCCAGTTTCATAATTTTATAGGTGACAACCAGCGCGATGATTTTTAAATTTCTACTCCTGTACTCTGATAGTAAATTTTCTACTCCTCAGAAAATTTTTTCTACTACTATTGAAAGAAATCTACTACTAAAAATTGTATGTCAGTTTCATACAACCATGCAAAACCACTACTCTTTCTAAAAATCTACTATCCTGAGAGAAATTGTTTTCTACTCTACGCAATAAATGATATCTACTTCCCTTATTTTATATGTCAAATTTTGTCGGATGCTGCAACCTTTAAAGCCTATTGTACTTCAGTGGCTAATACTTAACAATGCACTCTTCAGGGGTCTGATTTGAACTTTTAACAAAAACAAAAGTTTGCAACCCAACCTATGTTTTTTATGAGTAGCACCACGGGGGGAGGGCAGGTAGTAAGTACGAACTAAAGCAACGGCAATAGGTACAGCAACCGAACCAAATACTCGGTAACAAAATATTGTGTACACCAATTATTGTGGCTGTTGTTGGTCAATGGACATGAACACGTTTACAACCTGAGGGCAGAGATTTTCAATTTTTGCTAATCTCAAATGAGTTTGCAATGTTTTCCCCCGGGGGCCAGCAGAGACATAAAACATGTTCGATTGCAAAGTAAGGTATTGCGAATGTGGGGGGGTGTTTTCGGGCAAGTGTGTGTGAGGACTATCTCATATGTATATGAAAATCACGTGAAGCGTAAACTTAATAAAAATTTCCAAAATAAAGGAAGTAAATTTAAGCCCATTTATGTGAAAACCAAAAATTTAATTGGAAAATTGGGCTTAATTCCTTGAAAAATCACAGTCAACCGAGAGAAAAAAGAATCCAAAGTAATTTCCAATTTATGAGAAATTATAATTCTTGAACTATTGAAAAACTATTTACGTGCCTCGTGAGTGCTCACCATAAAGATTTGACCAATATTGTACGTGCTGCATTGTTTGGCCAATCGCAATCTACGTGACGGTGCTGCATGAAATGTAACTAACATGAAAAATCATATAAATTTCGAACAAATTGAAAATATTGTGTGAGATTAGCAGAAAGTAATCACACGAAATCATTACTTAAATAAAGACTTGAGCTGGTCCCTGTGTGTGTGTGTGTGTGTGTGTGTTTGGTTGGCTGCCCTGTAGGTGCTCAAGTTTTTCCACACCGTTTGGCAACTTATCGAACACAAAGTCTCGAACGGAAATTGCAAAACAACAATCCACCGAAAAAAAAGAAGAAATTCAACGGAAATTGTTTTTTTTCTCACAGCGAAAAAAGCGAGGACTAAGCGGTTAGTTCTTCTGCGGGCATTAAGTGTATCGTGATGGCATCGCAAATAAAGGAAACATACAATAAATTGCTTATTTATGAGTCAGCTTTCCGCAATAAGCATGCTTTATTGATTTTAATCAACTCAGAAGATTTTCCCGAAAAAATTCTACAAAACCAAGAACAATGGAGACTGCACTATTGAAAAGCCACTGGTGATAGATGAGTTTCCTTCCGGTTACATTGTGGTTACATTGCAGAAATTATTCTTACAACATTGAGCTGGGAAGGGATTTCAATTAAAGCTGAATGGACAGATGGACACAGAAAGGCAACAATTCAATTATTTTTGTGGCAAATAATTTTCCAATTGAACGTATTTTTAAATGCAAATTTTATCTTCTTCCCAGACACATAAACAATCCTACAGACAGTAGGATTGTCTCCATCATTCCTTATATAATCAAGCATATCGAACTCTCATGTTCCCTGCAAGAGTTCTGCTCCTTTTTCGTTTCGTGCTATTAAAATGTCATCTTACTTTCTTCGTCTCACTGACGATTTTCCAAATTCAATTTTCCTAAAAGTGTTTCGGCTGCTATGTAGCTAATACCCGCTCGTTTGGACTGTCACCGCTGCCACTTGTTGTCGCTGTCATTTTAAATCCTTCGACTCGATTGCCCGCCACTCCTGTTATGTTGGCGAATCCTGCTCTGCTTGATTTAAAAGCGCAGACACAGAATGTTGCAATAAAATTTTAATCGATGTTGAACACAGGTGAAGTATTTCGTGTCAATCGTAACGTTTTGACAGTCAATTGTAGTCTGCGAATAAAAAATATTTTACGCAAAATCTGTTCCACTGTTAACTGTGGCAATGGGGAACAAACAAGCGAAGAAAAAGCGGAAAAATTCCAAAGAAAAAAGGGATCAAAAATGCTTCAGCACTCTTGTGAAAGCAGTTGCGTTAATAGTGTTCTAAGCTTTCCGCTTCATCCGCACAGGTCCTACTCCAGCTTTACCCACATCCACTTTGTAGTTCGAGAGGAGCTGGTTTCGTCCCAGATTCTATTGTGCTCTTTGGATGCCCATCCAACGATGCCGTTTCTCAAGGATTGGAATGGTTTTTCCTCAATAGTGATTTGCTCCACACCACTTCCTACCGAGCTAAGGAGTTATGGTTGAGAAGATCATTTCCAATACATATTTTTCATACCATAAGTCAAATTTAAGTCGGTCACTGTCTCGCACTGGCATTCCCTGGAAATGAAATTCCATACAAAATGTCATATAAAAACGTAAAGTCGCCCCGCACAGCACAAGAAAAAACCTTCAAGCTAATAGAAAAAGTAAATGTGATTTAAACTTGGCTCCATTATACGCTTCAGCTCCAACCAAAGCCGCAGCCGCAATTCACATAATCTTTTCTTATGCATTTAAATTTTTATAATAAATATAAATAAAAGTTCGTTACATGTATTTACCTGCAGATGGTTTTTTTCTTCTCTTCTGCTGCTCGCCTTCTATTATGCAAAGCAAATGCAAACAAAAAGAAGACAGAAGCGAACGAGAGATCCATTCACAGATTTCATAAGGCGAAGAAGAAGCTCGAGCGCATTATAAGCTCTGATGTTATTTCATGCGAATTTTGCCATCAAGTAAAAAAAAAACACACACACACACAGCTGAGGATGCAGCAAAATAAAAGTGGAAAATTTTACAACTTTTTTCCGAATTACTGGTTGTGTGTGGGAGTCATTTTCAATGCAGAAAAAAAAATGTATGAATGCGTCCACCCAAAAGCGTCCACATTCGCATCCTGTCCGTCTGCGGTCGTGGGTCCATGCAGCAACAGCTGCACAGCAGGTAACCGCAACAGCTGCGCAACATAATCATCATAGCGGAAGTGCAACATTAAGAAAAACACATTTCACAACAACAACAACACAAAACAAGAGTCACAAGCGCACCAGCTGCAGCTATTTTTATAGAAAAAGTTGCTCCTCCATTATTTGCCTTATTTTCCCATTTTGGCCCGCAGCGGAATGTGTGAAAATGGAACGAATAAATTTTCATTATGTTTAAATTAACAAACGGAAACGCAAAAGAAAATGAAAATTAAAAATTGTTTTTCTATTTTCCTATGCATTAGGAGTGACATATTCTCTCTTGTTTTTTTCCATTTGGTTCATTCGTTTTCCTTGAATTCTTTTCAGCGAAAAAAATAAGTAAGTACTAAATTATTATTTAAAAATTGCGTGGAAAAAATTGTACACTGGAAAAAAACCGTTTTAATGAAATGTAAATAAGCGTAGACATTTTGTCCATTCGTGGCTGGCATTTCGTGGTATTTCGTCTTAGGGGAAAATGACAAAAAAAAAGTGGAGGAAGTAGAATTTGTTGTTGTAAGTAGTAATACTTGGGAAAAGTACTCGTTTAGTTGACTTAAGTTGAGTTTAGTGTATGAAATATTTTGTTTGGATCATAGCAGTCATGCTGTAATGGAAAAGAGTGAGAATTGTGGGAATAAATACAATTCGTGGGTAAATGTTTAGTTACGCATTAAGGTTATGCGTTAGTTAAACATTGTTGTAACTATTTACAACTTTGACAATATTTCTCCGCACTAGAATTTTCTTTACATGAATTTAAATGTTATTTTAATGAATGCAGTGCCTAGACACCGATACCTTAAAGCACAATCATCCGATGTCCATTTCCATGAAAATCTAATTTTTGGCATTTTCGGATTCCTGAGAGGAAGCTGCTCAGATAGGCTATAGTGGTTTGTGGGAATCGTGATGAAAGTAATTAAAAAATGAGGAGATAAAAATACATTTCCTTACAAAACATAACAATTTGAAAACTTGTTTTTAATTTTCAAGAGTTTTAAAAAAAATGGACATAGTACGGTTGTGCTTTAAGGTATCGATATAAGGGTTATATAATTTTTAATTTCTCTTTGTATATAAAACTAAGGCGTTCCTCGAAAAATAAAATAATAAATAGTCATTTTTTCGCGATTTAAATCAAAAATCGTTAAGAAAACTAGAGAGTATCTTCGGCTATATCGAAGTTGAAATACCCCCACACAGTAGGAAGAAGTACCTCGAACATAAAAAAATGTGGTCTCAAGACCCTATTTTGAGCCAATTATAGGTGGTTTTGGAGCCCGGACCATGTCCAAAATCCATTTCTAAAAATTTCCAATTAAATCCAATTAAATCCATTGGTCTCAAGACCCCATTTAGACCCTTATATATGTGGCTTCGGAACCTCGGACCATGTCAAAAACACGTTTCTAAACATTTTCAATCGAATACAGCAATAAAAAAGACTTGAAAAATGTTGACCTTTTTTTTCGGTGTATGGGAGCCACGCGAACTTGATCTCAGTTTTCACGAGAAAAACATGTACCCAAAGTTTCAAGTCGATATCTCCAAAACTGCGACCGCTATCGTGCGGACGGACAGACGGACGGACAGACAGACGGACATCGCTAAATCGACTCAGGAGGTGATACTGATCAAGAATATATATACTTTTCCTTACCGGACACGCCTCCTTATGGGCGTTACAAACGTTGTGACAAAGTTAGTATACCCTGCCACAGTGAGTGTGGGGGTATAAAAATTTACTAACAGTGAAAATGATTTATATTTTTAGCGACCTCTTAGTAAGTGAATGATTGCACTGTGCTACATGAAATATGTTCAGGCATTATCACTTAAAAGTAAAGACTTTCTGCGTTTTCAGAACCTTTCCTTCACATCGAATTTTTTTTAAACCAATATTGTAGTCTACTTATAGGCTGATCTTGGAAATTTTTTTCAAATCTAAAATGTACAAAGTTTTGAAAATCGGTGAAAAAATTTTCTAGTTATTATGAGAATCTGATATCAAATTGGTTCTGGCTTTATTTTGAAGCCTACATTCATGCCATTATGTCGGTCCAATTTTGTTATGACACTGTCCAATACGTGCGGTATTATTCCGGCAATAACATCTTGAATGTTGACCTCGAGTTCGGACAAAATGGTTGGCTTGTTAGCGTAGACTAAGGACTTAACGCAGCCATAGAGAAAATAATCGAGGGGTGTCAAGTCGACTTGATCGCCAATTGATGAACGCTCGCCGTGAGATGAGACAGTCGCCACTTCGTGTTCTGCGTTGCTTGTATGGCATGTAGCGCCGTCTTGTTGGAAGCACAGCTCGAATATATCGATGTCGGTAAGCACTGCTCTATTACGAGGACCGTTGACGGAAACAATGTCCCAAAACTGTTAAAAAAATTGCTGATTTTTGATAGAATTCATTTGTTACGCCGTAGGTACCTACATAAAAAAAATTGCTTAACGAAATAATTTTAATATTAGAAATGAAAATGTATTCAGGTGTAATTTATTATCATAAACTAAACGTTCAACATGTTCAACCGCCATGCAAACAAGAGAAATTACAAGAATCTATTAAGAACACACCGCAACCACATAATACTCCATCAAAACCGCATTGTCACGTTTTTATGGCCACCCAATGAGACCACACCAAACACCATTCAATTGCCAAGCAGCTAAGGTCAGCAACATTTCAGCAAAATATGTTGTCAATGGAGGAAAAAATCTATACAAAAATAGAATCAAATAGAAAAACTACGGTAGAGCCATAATGACTTTATTAACTCGAAAGCAAACAGTTAACAGCTTCCAGACGAGCGGAAGAATCCACGAAAAAAAAAAAACCAAATTGTCATCAATAAAGCACACATGTTACCTTTAACAAGCCAGAGAGACAACACACAGCGTGGTTGGGGTGTGCAGCAGTGGTTTCGTTTTCAACTTGCGGCCATGGAGAATATATAAGAAAATTATTAAAACCAATTCAGTGTCAAGCCACTGATTGTGAGGTCAGGCCAACAGAGACGTGCCCTGGCACAGTGTGTCACATGCGTTAATGGTGCGTCAACACAATTTCAGCATGTCGTTTTGCTTCTTTTTTTCGTTTTCTTTTCACGTTTCTCTTTTTCTCCGTTGACTTCGAGACTTCGTCGCACTATTTGGACAGATGATTAGACTTAATGGCCGCTTCTGTGACAGCTGGGGTGAACAGAAGGGAAGGGGCCTGCTGGCTGTTGAAATGCTTCAAATCAAATGGACTATTTGTTTAGTTTAAGGCTGATTTGTATTCGAGGGATGATGGTGGGTTAATGGCCTGCAAATTGAATACCAATGACGATTGGAAATTATTTTGAGATGATATTTTCCATGGCAACCGGTATACGGTGTCCTTTTTCTTAATCTACTCGAAAGTATTCAAATGATTATTTCAAATATTCTAATTAATTTATGAATGAATGCAGGTAGTCAGTGCAAGAAGTTTCCAAGCAGACAAAACTTTTAACCAAAATAAAATAAAATCTTATCTAACTCTACTATATACTTGTAAATAGTACAGTAATTATTCGACGTACAGTAACATTGTTACAAACTTCATGAACATTTTCACATATTCCTTCGTCAATTGTTTGCCCTCACATCAGAGTCTCAACCGCAACTTCAACTTCAATCATTCTTCATTCTTCAATTGTGAATGAATTGGTGGCAAGAGGGCTATGATCGGCCCACATATCCACACATATATGTTTTCGCACCACATGGCCACTTTGGTTGTTGCCTGTTGGCTTATGCAACAACAACTATAACAAAAACCATAACTCCAACTATCCATTCAGTCGTGTATGTGTGTGTTTGTATGGTTGTCCTTATATCCTTTGAAAAGTGAAGTGTCATATTTCATATCATTCAGTCTATGACCGCACAACATAAAATGACAGTGGAATGTTTTATCGTCGACTTTGATGCATGTCAAGCTGTTCGTATACCTATTGAGCTACTAGTTACTATACGATTGTTACATGAGTTTTTGCCCCCAGGACAACAATTTAAAGTTGCAGAAAATTTGCTAGTTTTCTCTTCTCTTTTTTTTTTGCATCGAGAATAGTTGAGTTGAGTAGGGCAGGTGTCGGTTTTAACTAATAATGATTTGAAGAGGGTAACTACAATGGAATGGTTGAAGCTGTTGGTGGGTAAGTTAAGTATTCAAATGTTCAATGGAAGGAATAGTAAATTTAAATTTATGTCTCTATATACAGGAGCGGATTTAAAGCGTAGAGGCTAGCTTAACGAAATAGACCGAATATATGTAAGAAAATTTCAAAAAAAAATCAATTAAAAGTCAAAAGAGCAGACCTTTCTCCACTAAAATTTGAGGTCATTGCGCTTAAATATCTTTTTAAGTTGAATATTTGTATTTCTTTAACTTTTATCAGTTCGAGATAGAATGTTTAAAAAGTTCGGTGAATAACCATTGGGTCCACCTACTAATAATGCAGTAATAACGTTAATAATGTCACCTTAAATCAAGGAAAAGATCACCATGATTAAATTTATATGACTTGTTTTTTTACCAACCCATTCATTGGACACGCAGAGAATTTTCATAATCCCACTAACTATTCAACTAAAAATTCAAAATATAACGCATGGCAGGGAATAACTATTTTGAAAAAATTCATTCCCACCGAACCTCAGATCAAAATTTTCATCGAAATGGTGCGAAAGGTTCCAGAGCTAAAGCACTTTACAAATTTGGGACGTGACAGTGTGTGGATTTTCATAACTACCCCTCGGCCCATTCCCCATTTAACAAATATCAGAGATCTCCTTTGAATGTGGCCTGAACATTTCAGGTGTTGCAGTGGGCGGACTGTAAATGTTCACTGTAAGCCCATCAGCTTATTCATTACCCAACAACAAATACAAATTTCCATCTTCTACTCAGCCTAGCCATTCACAACAAAATCTATCTTGTTTGTGTGGCAGTGTATAGTGTTTATGAGAGACACGATAAGGCAGATTAACTTGCCAGAAAATGATCGACCTGTACTATTACTGGACCCAAACCATTCTACTGCCATACATGAAGTTCGAAAAAGTTCAATAAAACTCTGGCTTAAAGAAAAATATCTCATTACTGGAGGAAAATCTCCGGCAACAGACGAGGAAAGCCATTTTTGCCTGCCACTGCTCAACTACAGAGACAACAACTACTCTAGACACCAAATGAATCAGAGTGGTTACAGGATTACTAACAGTGTACATACATACATATTTGGCGCTACAACGATCGAGGGTCTTGGCCGAGCTTCTTAATGGAATTATCATGGGCAAGTGTATATGATAATTGTGGACCTACAGTTTTAATGCCGGTTCCGAACGGCAGGACTCCCAAAGATTGCCAGAACTTGGCGAGAGAGTGGCGGTCTACACAGGAAAACAGAAAACAAATTTCTGCCTTGCCCCAGGTACCCGATACCTTCCGATCGTGAAGCAGAGGTCTTAGTCACTGCACCGCGGCCGCCTCTAACAGTATACTAAGGTCAAAAAGCATTTATCAACCATAGAAAAAGTACAAGATGATATGTGTAGACTATTTAATGGAGAGGAAGAAACAGAAGAACATATACTTTGTCACTGTGAAGGTTTTATTGGGTCGCACTTTTGTTACCTACGAGGGACTTACCTCGATCCGTGTGACATAGCGGAGGTCTATCACAATAGGATCAATGCTGCCGGAGTGAAAAAAAGACTTGAATTCTTCCCTATATAATCCTATGATGTATCTGTGATACCAGAGAATTCTACCTCAGCTCACTTACGACCGTCCGGTATATTTTTCCATGAGCATACAAAGTACTTCACTTGGCAATTTTACATTTTTGTATTCAAAATATGCTGAGCAATTTTATTTGATTACATAAAAAAGCGTATTTTTTTGTAGCTTAGCTTAAAAATTTTCCATAATATTGCATGAATTTCATAAAAAGTACCTTACAAAAAAATGTTATATTGCATAATTGTACTTTGCACACGATTGCATCGATGGCTACGACCCACGGCGCTTGTTATGCCACACAAATACTACGAATTGAAATAAGCATTTATTTTTTTATTTTCGAAATCAATTTTGCATATTTACATCATAATCACAGGAAGGATATTATGGTTGGACAGAGATCTATTTTTTGTGTAAATATTTTACATCATGCAACAAGCGTGTACCAGCAACAACAACAAAAAAAACGTTACTGCTGGCAGTGGTCAAAACGATTGCCCAAATATGCACACACATACACACACACATGCATAAATACTATTAAATTGAGCGAATTGTAAATAGAATCAGTTTTTACATGACTGAACTCTAAACCGAGACAATAGGCTTTATTTGCGTCAAATTACTTCCGGATTTATGAATCACAAGCATTTTTTTACCGAAAAACATTTGATTTTGATTTGAGTGGCTTATGCAATGACATGATGCAATGCTACATGTACTTTACACTGCTTTTATTTTTTTGTACAAATGCAACTTAAAGTTGTATATTTTCGCCCACTTAGTACGTTTCAACACCCTCCTTGCGGCCGTACACTTTCACGTAAACAACAAACACATTGTGCCATCAAATTCGAACATGTTTATCGAATCTATCAGGCACACACTGGTACTTTCTTGGGTAAATAGCTTACAGTCAAAACAACAACAACAACAACAATAGCAACAACAACTAAATACCTATTTCGGCAAAATGGGCAAATCACCTGTGTTTCCTTCCTTCCTGCTTAAGGGGAAGCTCAGCTAGAAATAAAGTCGGCACCGAAAAAACAACAACAACAGAAAAGCCAAAAAAGCAAAAAAAAAAAAAAAGAAGCCAAAAGCAAAAAAAATATTTATAAGCTTCTCGACTTCACAAGAAAATTACGTAAATTTTTGAAATACCTTATCCTGTTGCTTCGGCCGCCGCACTTGATGTATTCATGAGTTTCGGCGGCACACAACCCTCCAGTAGCTGTGGAGTCTTTTCAATTTCCCCAGAGGGTGTTCCGATCAAACAGGAAGTTCTTAAGCAGCCAGAAGTGCTTCGCATTCCATCATCGCTGATGGCAGTGGTGGAGGCGTGGTGCAAGTGGTGTTAGTGGCATAGAAATATAAACACACACACACACACACTTCCATACACACACTTTAATTCACATTGGGTATTTTGATTTCAAAAATGCCTCGAGCTATGCGCCGTAGAAGCGCAACCCATAAAATAATATTTCATTCGCCTAATACCCATGCTGCATAAATATATTAATGAGTAGAAAATGAAGTTTTTACCTTTGGAAAATATTTGCTTCGGGGTTAGATTTGCGGCAGACGATGAGAGTGAAATTTTACACTGTAAATGAACTAGGCATACTCGGTTGCCTTGGCTTGAGATTGAGAGATTTCAGTTTTACTTTCTTAGATCTTTTTGAAGATGGCATCAAAACATACAAAGAATCAATCAATCAAATCAACAAACAGTTTTATTTCATAGCAAAGATGTCATATTTAGACCCTGTTTTATCGACATCGCTGAAAGTTTTTAGTAGAGTTAGGGGGTCACCACAAAATAAGAAGTTTCAATCAAACCACTACGAATAGCATAGTTAACTGCTTAATGTGGGCAGTGAATTAAGTCCATGTATATCTCAATGTGTTTGATGTGAATCTTAAAGCTAAACTCCCACGATTGCGGCATCTGTTCGGCTCGTATGGTTGGTGTATCGGCTCTTGGATTGCTTTCCGATTGACTTCCCATTTTTTTCAAATTGCGTATAATTTCAACGCATTGGGGCAACCGTGGTACCTTCGCTTAACTCTTAAGGCAGCAGTGATGCCAGGGACTTTGCTCGAAAATAAATATATATAAAAGAATGAAAGTAAAAAATTCCCTTTTGTCTTCAGATGGATAAAAAAGTCCCTCAAAAAGGGAAATTACCCTCAATTTTGCATTATTTGGTGCCAAAACCTATGAATCGTAAGGTAAAAATTCGAGCAACAGGGGGCGAGCCGTATTAGCGAAATAAACGAAATGAATAAAGTAAAGTAAAGGGTCTACGAGCTAATTTTAAAAGCTTAAAATTCTAATCGTTCTAAAAATATAAAGGGTTCAACTTTAACGTAAGCGACAGTCATTTTGCGTCTCGGATATGACATGAAGACATGATTCACTATGGAACTGAAGGTCACATTTGTATATGGAAAAAAGGCTAGACAGCGGAATTTAAAATAGTTTAGTCCACCTAGGGTGGTGTGTACATTTTCAGTAATTTCTTCGTGATTTTTATCCAATTCAAGAGTGGTGTTCTGAAATCCGTTTGGTTTTAATTGACTACATTCTAGGTTTATGACCTCCAGCCAAAACTGTCTTCCACTAGCTTCTCTTAATAAGGTTCTTTGTAGTTCTGATATTAAGACTCCAAAGGCTAATTCCAATTTCCAGGCAGTTCATTTATTTCTTTTTTTTTATTAATTTACAAATTATTTTTTTTATTTTGATATTTTCATTGTCTACTTTTTTTCCCGTGTAATTGTTTTGTTATTATGAAAAATATGTTGTCGTGTTCTATCAACCAATAATGCTATTTTTTTTTTTTGTTTTTTGCACACAAAATTCCTAACCTTAAAACAATGACGCAGGAATTTCACCTTTTGTTGTATTTGCCAAACAAAGTTTTCATATTGCAATATGAGGGTTCAAAGTTTTAAATTCCTTCCCAATGTTAGAGGAACACGGCAGCAGCAAGCGAACTGTACCAATATTCCTAGCCTTCACATTTTATACACTGCGCCATTCCCTGCCACACTGGCCCTGCTCCATTGAAAAGGTGAACATTTCAATAAGCACAGTCACCGAGCCAAGCCGAGCAACAATTGAGGGGTTGAGTGGGGGAGAGGGTGTGTATGTTGGCAAAAGTTAACAAACTCTTGTGATTGATAAATATTTAAAGCACACCAACAAAGCGAAATAATTGAAATAAGTGAAGCGTTTCGTTCAACATTCAATGGCGGCGGCAGCAACAACAACAATAACAATAACAACAACAGCAGCTACTACAGCTGCCAACGTGTCTGCTGCGTATATTTCACAATTGCTCCCCAGATGGCGTTCGACACGATGACGTTACGCGCCCGTGTGCCTTCCTGCCATTCTTTCTATCCTCAGCGCTGGCAGTTCATTGCTTACGCCTGCCTGTCCTGATGTTATCAGCGATGCGTAACGTGAAAGTCGCGTCCTCCTTGTGTTTTTGTCGTTGTCGTCCTCCGCAATTGTGACATTTTGCCAAAACTCTGGCGGGGTGGGCGGGGGTTGGTTACGAACAAGCCTCAAACTAATTTTGCAGCTCATCGCTGGAGCTTAGCTTCTTTTAAATGCGAATGACATGCCAAAGTACTTGAGATCCCAGATTTTTCTGTTCATTGTCATTGTCGTCTTTGTTGTTGTTATTGTTTTCGTTCTTCTTATAGTTCCTGTTTGGGGTGGCGAATTAAAATGCTGGTTGCTTGTTTGCTGGTTGACATTTAGCAACGATAAAATGCAGTCTCTGTATTCATTCATCCCACCCACATAATGTCACCAAATATTGCTCCTCAGACATTATTTGATTTGATTTCATTTCATTTTGGCGCTTGTCTTGCCTTCAAGGGTGCCCAGACTCAAAGCCAAACACATCAAACTTCCGACTGGTACGACTTGGTGCCATTACAGTGGCTCTGTGTTGTGCTTATTAGCACAGGACCAACAAATTCATGCTAAATTTGTTTTTATTTTAATACCGTGTCAGACATTTGTTGGCATCTTTCTATTTATTAGTGAGCGAATATTAAATAATTTATATTACATTTAACAGAAGAGATGGTATTTACTCACTGGAACTAGTTGGAAAACTGTCAGTCCTGCCAGTGATGTTCGCAAAGTCCCATAGTTTTGGTTTTTCCTTTTAGTGATTTCGTTTTAGAGAATTTGGTTTTGAGGACATCCAACCCAGCCCTAATTTTTTAGGTCAATTCTTGTTTTGGATAAGGCAATACGTAAATTGTTAACAAAAGTTCACAGAACGGCTTCCATCTGTTCAAGTGGGACGTTGAAATCTAAATCTGATTTCCTTAGATTTCTTAGCTAAACAGATGGCAGCTATTGGGCTAAAATTCACAAAGCAATGGGTCTACTCCAGAGTAGGGTCATTCTTCCATTTTTGTAGGGTTGCACTTTGTTACTGATAAAACCGACTTATTCTTCGCGTTGTCTCCTGCCAAAGGGACAAACTAGACAACAAATGCGGTGATGGTGTAAGTCTCTCCTATCGTCTACTCTACCACTGAAGTGTTTTTCAAGCAGAGGTGATGGTTACTAAAGAAGTTATGAGCTGGCTGCGGATGAACACAATCTGTACAGGATATCACGATTTTCACGGCTCCTAACATCAAAATTAGCTTCAGACTGTCGCCCATCTCTGAATGAGATGGCTTTGGTAGCTGTTTGATTGGACGCCATACTGCAATGATTGGTGTCTTCGCTAGTGACTTCTGTAGGAGCTTCAGATACGAGGAAAAAGAGGTGAGAGTAGAGCATCTGCTGTGCTCCTGTTAAGCTGTATCTCGACGTGGAAGGGCCTGGCTGGGATCATTCTTCTTGAATAGTCTGAGTGAACTCTCGACGGTTTATCACAAACTTTAATTGATTTAGCGAGTAGAAGTTAGTGATCCTGATTCTGTGGTATCACAATGGACCTAGTGTGGTCTAGGTGTGTCAGTAAACCGGCGTTCACCTCAACCTAAGGACAATTGTGTCACGATTAGGAACTAGTTAAAATTTATCTACCTTTTTCAAAGGTGGGCATTTCTAGAACCATTTAATCAGAATAAATTGAGAGGTAAGTAGAACGCTTAAGGATCATTGTTCATGTTCATATGTATACAGTTTACATATAATGTTCATATTAAATACTAACAGACAAGCGATTTGTTGTTTGTCAATACAATTGATTTCACAATTCAGAAACGCAAAACTTACCAGTCCTGGCCTCTCCTTCCCCTACGATTCTCTTTGAAAATGTATTACAAGTAAATCAAATATTTATAAGCAACATAATTTAAATGGAAATGATTACTGTCAGCCATGCAAATAGGAAAAACCGTGTGTGCCACTATTACCAACTGGATTGCCTATGAACCCATTCACTCCCGCTCCGCAATTGAATGTGTAGGCCTCAAACCACTGCCATAGTTGCCATATTGAAATTGTAATATTATAGTAGACACATACATATACGTTAATGTACACAAAAACACACATACCTGTGAGTGTGTGCCCTGCATATGAAGAAACTCTCACCATACCAATGCATGGCCATAATTACAGTATAATTAAAATTTGGAATTTACAAGCTCACTTAAGCATTTTGCATGCAAAAAAAAAAATTCAAAATGTATACAAGCATACAACAACAAAAAATAGCAACAACAACAATCCAGAAATGCAGGATATGAGCTCGTACCCCCATATTACCGGCTTTATCAGATTTTACCCCGTCGGCGATGTTGTTGTTGTTGTTGTTGCCCTGCATGAAGAAAAAGCGAACAAAAACCGAAAAGAAGAAGAAAAAAAAAACGAATTTCATGTAAGCGCGAATGTGATTAAAACATGTTTAAAAATACGGAAAAGCGGTCATTGCAGTGACCCAGGGGGTGCATCTGGAAAATATTAAGCACACGAACGAAAGTTGGCAACACTGGCTGCGGCGCAAAGTTTCAACTCCTGCGGCTTGGTGGCATGTTGAAAAGTGAAAGGTTTTTGCATGATTTATGCTGCCCACGGTGAATTGCTTCGTGCTGCAGTGTAATTAATCTTTAAATACCTTGTTAGAAGCGCTTACTTCTTGCCGAGGCTGTATTAATCGCAATTGTATGCAAAATAAAAATATGCTTGTGGCTGAAAAGGAAAAGATTTCAAATAGAAAAATTCTCCATTTGAGATACAAGATTGTAATTGCTCAGAATGCAATGAGGGGGGAAAGAGCGAGGTCGAATGCAATTCAAATTTGATTTGATTGCAAAGTAGATAAATGGCCATATATTTGAGAGTGGAGATGGTGTATCCAGTCTGAGGGGTCTGCCACTTCAGAGAAACTTTGTGGTGGTGTTTCTTCTGACAAGCTTCAGTTACAGTGTTCGCTAGAAAGCCTCAATTTATTCTTCGATAATGTAATCCTGATATCAAGAATATCCTCGGACTTTTGTGAATACCTTAACAAAATGCCATATGTAGGGCAATAGATGTGATCACTTTTCCACACTTTTTTTTCAGGTGGAGGATCCAGTAATTCGATAATTCCTCTATATGATAATTTGTCCTTCAAAGGGCTATTGCACCTATTACCAGAGCTGGGTGTATTCAATTCCAAATACATCCTAGTTGATTACTAAAATCTTCCATTCCCTTGGGTCTTTTTTTTTTGCTGGAGGCTTTGTATGGACTGCAGCAACTGCTCCAATGAAAGTTAGCAATGGTTAAGCAAAATGTGTCTCCATTATTTGAAGTCATAGTTTGGAAAACAAATGTGATAACTTGACACAACAGAAATTGGTAGTACAGGTCAAGCATATTTTTCACTTACGTATTAGTTTTGGTGGTTTTTAATATTATAGAAGTGAAGATTGATCAGTCATAGTCCAGTAAGCATAGTCCAGCTTATAGTAACTGAATATACATCAGTGACATGTCCATTTACAATCACCAGGATTTGGAATTAAAATTTAATTAAATTCCAAAGCAATTATTAAAATTGGGTAGTTGGGGGAAGTAAACATTCTATCATCGCAGACTGTTTTTAAAAGTCTCCCCTAAGAGAGCAAGGACTTTATTTGCAAAATATCTACAGATTTTACCACTTTTTAAATTTAATTTAGAGATTCTTTTTTTTAATAAAAAAAAATGGAATAAATCTTTTTTCCTTTAATAAATATATGACTGAGCCAAAAAACCTCATTTGCGTTTTACCTTTCCAACATGACCAACCACTCCCGATCACGATATTATTGAAGTTGTGCTGAGATGCCATTTTTAGGCATACTGAAGGACCTTAATGAGTTAAAATTGTCTCCACTTTAAATAATATTCACTGATTTTAAAAATTAAAATAAATACAATTTCAAATGCAGAAATAGCAGCGTGATTAAGACGAAATGATAACATTATTTTGCATGTAGCAGTTAATAGTAATTTTTAATTAAAATTGTAGAATATGGGTAGATTGATACTTCTACCATTGGTGAATAGAACATTTTTTTCGCTCTCCTGGACAATTGTGTGTTCACTGATAGAGCATATTGAATATAAGCCATCCATATGCAAAGTAGAAGATTTAAAACAAAAATAATTGCATTCAAGTCTTAAATTTGGCCCAACCACACCCAGAATGTTTAACAAAGATGCACTTTGACATTTCAAAATTATTTTACATTTGGTGCTATCTCCATTTAGTTGTTGTTTTTTTCAAATTAATTAAAGTATTCAAATTTCAAACTCAACTTCACTTGCGTGGCGCGCATTTGCCACTTCCAACATTGGTTAATGGCATATGTTGTGACTTTTGGCTTTTAATTACCAAACTAAAAATGGTGCAGCAGCAACAAAAACGAAAATAGACCCATGCCAATGTAATTCATCAGCAAACTACCCCCAGTGCCACTCTCTGCCTATACAAAAACACATCCACACGAAGGCAGAGAAGAGCAGCATTAATTAGTTTTAGATTTCTCAGGGAAGATTTTTAACTTTTAATAAAGAAAATAAATGAAGGGTGTGAAGACATGTTGCAGTCATAGTCATCGTCGTCGTCGCTGCAGTTGCTTTTGTTTGTCATTGGTGCCTTACAACTACAAACTGCAAAAGAAATTGCGAATCAAAGGCACAAGAAAGTGAAAAACTTTTCAAAGCGCGCATTACGATGAATTATGCGAATTACAATTACGGAAGTGGTAGCAGCAGTGCAGTCAGTGTGTGTAAACATATCCGAAAGATACAATTAACTGCACTAATGAAGTGAATTTAGCCAAGGAAGCGTATTAATTTGCCGCTGCAACAACAACTACTTTTTAATTTTGTTCCGGCAATTGCAGTCGTTTCAGTTGCCGTCATTGCTCTTCCTGCTGTTGTTGTTGTTGTTGTTGTCGTTCTCGTTGTTTCCCTGCTAGTATTGTTAATGCCGACGACTGCACGGTCGACAGGTGTATGCGAAGCGATAATGATTGTAATTAATTTAATTCCGTTATATTTTCATCTAGGTCCTTAGCCTTGTGCGCCGCAGCAACTGCAATGCGCTAAATGCTTCCTTGGCGATATTATTCCACTACTGCTTCCGTGTGTTCGGTGAGCGTCCGTTTGCCTGTTTCCACTTCCGACGCTGATTTTGTTATTTTTATTAGGTTTACGTTTCCGTTGTCATTTCACGGGGCCACCTTCTTCTTGTCGTTGCAACAGTTGCCAAAAAAATAGTTGCAATTGCCCCCTTCGGCAGGTAGCTAGGTACAACCTTGGTGCATGTGGCTGGTGATATTTTCACCATTGTGTGTGTGTGTGTGTTTTTTACCTTGTTTCCTTTTTTTTTTTTTTTATTTTTCTTATTTTGGCATTAATAAACGCCAACGCTTTCCTGTGCTTCGCGATTTGCTGGCATTGCTGCAAAATCTGTTAACTTGCGGCTAATTACCAAAGTTTTCTTTCCGTTGTTTTTGCTGCCGTTGTTGGTGCCGTTATCTAGATGCCGGTGTTGCACACATGCAATGCTCATTTACAATGTATTAAATTTAATTTATAAGCTTCATTAAATTTTTGAACGGCTACCTTCCGTTCACTTGTTGGGGTAATATGAGTTTTGTAACAACTCGTTTGGAGCCATAGTGGATTATGTAGGGGAAGATGGTTTTAAGTGGAACACATTTGGATATGGGCTTCAAAAAAGGTAATTAAGAATTTGTTTAATTCTTTTGAAGAGCGTTATTCCATAGAGTGGTTCATTATCTAACTTTCTGCACTGACAGAATAGAATTGATTTCTCTTTTGATTAGAAAGTTAAATACATTAATAATTTGAAAAAAATGAAGTCAGATAAAAATAATCCCACATAACCCCATTTTTTCATATGTGCAGGGTTTTCTGAAAATTCTGCTACAAATTTTCCTTAATTTCCAAAAAAAAAAGGTTTAATATTATTTATCAAAGTATTACTTAATCTACAGGATGTAACAGTCCAGATGATCCAAAAAAAAAATTTTTTTATTGATAAAATTTCAGGCTTTTGCGAATAACTTCTAGATAGAAATACAAGTATGGG
Source organism: Heteromyza rotundicornis (assembly GCA_951394025.1). Lineage (NCBI taxonomy): Eukaryota > Metazoa > Arthropoda > Insecta > Diptera > Heleomyzidae > Heteromyza > Heteromyza rotundicornis. The sequence continues at coordinate 63,985,790 of OX596012.1, forward strand.
GTGTATTGTGTATAGCACAATCGATTCCTATCTTTTAGACCATCTCGACTGTTACACCCTGTATATTTGACTAGCACATCTGACTCACAACCGTTCGCAAATTCAACTCCCAACAGTCCCACTTACCCGCCCAACCGACCGAAGGGCACATCCGGATTACGCTGTGCAACCGATCTCTGGTAAACACGTCATGAAATTCGTTTCAGCTACAAGCAAAGGCAAACTTACGAGAGTATAATTTGCCGTGAATAAACTTCACTTGTCCTTCGGAGCCAACGATTTCGTGCTTGTGAATTGCAGACACTAGACAGCTAGAAGTTTGTATAAGACCGCTCGAGGGTCGTAATGCAAAAAAATTGTTTTCTAAATATTACATCAGTACTTTGTAAAAATATGTTTTCTTCAAAAAATCTCAGTTACAAGGTTTTGGTACTTAGACCTTCAACCCTTCAAATGATTCTGGATATGAAATTCCCGGCGGCAGCTGAATTACCAATCATTAAGCATCAAAGGGCAGCTTATGATTGATGCCGAAATGTATACAGCCAGGGATTTGATTACCTTCGGTCTTCATGTGAAACACCCAGCGGTGTAATGAGCAGTCCAGTACAGTTAATACAAGTCTCCAAACTATGTATAGCTTAGGCTGTATGTATGACTGTAATTAAAACATTCAAATGAAGTTGTAACTTGAATAAGCGCTTAAATTTATAGACTGGTGTGTTCTAATATTCTTCTGAACGCCAACCCTAACATTTAAAAAACTTCTGAAAATATCTCACCTATAGTATACTCACACAAGTTATAAGCCACATGACCATAACCTTCCGAATTGTAAATAAAATATATGCTGCCTTGAAGCTCCATCGACCACAACCGCTCACATTCTGAACTTCAATTAACACAAAGGCTTTGAGGAGCTTCGCGTCGGATAGGCACACTACAAGCAAAATTCAATATTACCGAATGAAATACTTTTGACACGATGGACATAACAATTAACACAGACAGAGGCAGCAGGCAGCAGGCATGTGTCAGGCAGACGGATGAAAACCAAGGAAATTGCCACCACCCCCCCCCAAAAATACTTCACAAAATAGCAACTTTGAGGAAAAACACTTGATTTTGGAAATATTTCGTAAAATATCCTCAGGAGCAATTTCAGGTCATGTACATAAGTAAGTAAAACACCACACTCTCTGCATGTGTGTGTGTGTGTGTGTTGTCATTTAAGTGTTTATGTATACGAAAATATTTACTTTTATTACAACCACTCCAAGTCGAAGTTGCCGTAGCAGTGGCAAAGTGCCTTTCCAAAGTGCTGTCAAATGTCTTCACTTGTGAGCGATGCCGGAAGACCGCAAAAATTTTCATATGCACAACGCTGAAGTGGCAGCACCCGACCAATGCCAAAAGGATGGCAAAGTACGTACTGCTACTGTACTTTCAAGGTGGCATCGTTTTGCAGGAACCACTGTCAACAGCATTCGGGGGCTTCCATTTTCATTCACTCACTTCAGAGTTGGTTCTTGTTTTCATCAATTACACGATATGGCTCTGTGGGTGTAGTTTGTAGTTTGTGTGTGTGTGTGTGTGTCCGTGTGTGTGTGCTTGTGTATTTGTGTGAGGGATGCAACGCTTTTGTCGCGCCATGTTGCAACCTCTTCAGTTGTTTAAATGAGTATTTTGCGGCTATCAACTTGATGTTGTGTGTGTGTGTGTGTTAGTGTGTGTGTGTGCGTATACGTGCACTTGACATTTGAACCGATGCTGCTGTCAAAGCGAGTGCGCTTTTAGCAAGTGCAAGTCAAGTGGAGTACTTTAATCGTTTTTGGTAAATTAAACCCGAAATTCGACACCATCCCCTGCGAAATTCCACAATTTCAAATTGGAATATCTGAACAAAGGTCCTGTCGCTGTCGTCTCTGCGAATAATTAACATTTCTTACGCCCATTTGTTGACTTTTTGATAAATCAACAATGTGTGCAATGCTCTTTGTTAATTCGTATCACTGTGACTGCAGCATTCATTAATTTTAAATATCGGAAAATATTTAATTGCCGCTGTGTTTCGTGTGCGTGCGTGCGTCTGTGCGCTGTGCTGGCAATTAAAATGGCAATCATATAAAACGTTTTGTTCTACCTTGATCGATGCATTCATTGTCCATCCATTTGCGACGTCAATAAAAATCACATTGTGGTCTGATTGGTTGGACTTTAATTACACTTCCGGTGTTGGGATTGTGCATTTCTTTTGAAATTCCCCTACAGTAGATACGACGGACGAGTGTGTCTGTGAATGGTTGTATTCATCGTCATAGTCTTACTCCTCACACAAATAGTTTCGGGTAAATATTATTCCTGAGCTTTCGTTGCGATTCAACTCACATTGTGGACTGCGAATTTCGAATGGAGAATCGATTTCCGGTGAAAACATATTTTAAAATGAAAATCCTTGAAATTCAATAAAAGGAAAACAAGTATGAGAATTATCTTTGACTATGAGTTAACTTTGATTTGCATGTGTTCAAGAATTCTTCATTATTTCTGGTTTTTATTTCCAAGAATTGGTTGGCCTAAAACAATTGCAAAATTACAAATTTGTTGCATACCTTTTGGGGCAAAAAATACCAGAAAGTGACAACATTTTAAGTCATTGGTTCTACAATTACGACATTATCATGCAAGTAGAAACTTCACACTAACAACGTATTTAAAGATTAAAATTTTGACACTTTCAGGGATTTTCGGCCCCAAAAAGTATGCAACAAATTTGTAAATTTGCAAATTTTTTTCTTGTCCTTGATTTTACGAACTGATTTTAAATATGGGAAAATGTATATGGTATCCCCTTTTTTCATATATGCACGTCAATAAGTGCCAACATGCTGGAAAATTTCTTGGCATATCTCAGCCCTTCCGTCAGTCATTGTAAGCTTAGGTAAGATATGGAAAAAAGCTTTAGTGACATACGCATGTCCAGAGGAAAACTGTTTTATGCGAGTCCATATACAGGGTTCGAAGGATTCAAATGGACAATGGAGCAACCTACACCGATCATACAAGCCTTATTTCAATAAATGATTCGTTCAACATTTTTTTATCACTTTGTGTAGAAATAGTATGACATTCACCGTTCGCTTAGAACGAAGTAAATCAGGATGTCTCCGTCTCAAGTATTTTTTGCTTTCAATGTAAAATGAAAACTTTAGAATATGCAAGGCAATTGACAGATTTTATTGAGATACTACGCGTATTGAACCCTCATCTGGAACATGACTTTAACCTCCACAAATTCATTATCTCAGATATTCCGACACTCATACTTAAGGGATCACTCCTACAACATAACCATAAAAGATTTCATTTTGAAGTAGGTATCTACTTTGCTGATTGTAATGTTGAAATATTTGTCGTATTGGTTACCAAATTAACAAGGAGGATGGTTAATTAAAATGAAATGTAAATATTTCGATGCGCTAATGAAACTGTGGCACATTGGATAGAAATGAACCCTCTTCACTCACATTTGACACTCGTGGGATCTTTTGCATCAAAGTTTAGAAGTTACAGTAACGAAATGCCTGAAAGTTGTTATTTATTTTTTAGTCTAAGCTAGAAACTTTCATCAAGTTGAATATTGAATCTTGAACATGACTAGATCAAATGGCTGCTTTTGGTATTCAAAAAATGCACTTTGCAGTTCAGAAATGATAAAATTAAAACCACCAAATACTCTAAGCCAAATTCCTTTTCCATAATTCAAAATCCAACTGTTTGCCTGGCGGTCTGTGTAAATTCGTAACATAAACAAAATTGCTATTTGCCCGTCAGGTGTTTTCTTAAATGTTCATTTAGCAAACGTCACAAATTTATAACTTCAATAAATGCTTGCCTCGCAGGCAAACCTAAATGGTAAAATTGTGCAATTAACACAGTATTTCGATTTGTTTAAAGTGGCCAATTCGCGCTCACTTCGGGCAGCACATATGTATGTTAATCACCATTAAGGATAAAAGGCCCGGAAGACTCAATACCTTTCAAAAAATTACTATAAATATTATGAAGACTTTCAAGTATTTTTGATTTAAAATTCAAGCAAATAATTTTCTCCCCGGATTAATCACTTCAAATCCAAGATTTATCGCTACCCACAGAAGGCATCGTCCGGAGGAGACAACAAACAACAAACATCAACAGTAACAGTAACAAATTTAATTCGGCAATGTTTTAATTTCACGCTCAAATTAACATTTAATATCTTGGAATTTACCACCAGCAATAAACACCCGTTTCAGTCAAAAGGGCTATCAATGTAATATCCTGACAAAGCAACGGAAAAAAGTTCAGCAAAAAAGAACCAAAAGAAAACTCATGTAATCCTTATCAAATTCACAAAATCATAAAACAAAAGTTTACAACTTCTGACATAATATTTGGCCGACTGCCGACACCCACATGCGACCTCAACCGCAAAAGCCTTCTAATCTGAACCAAGCGCTGCCGCTGCCGCCGCCGCCACCACTTGCAGCTCCCTCGCCCAACGATAAGTCAAGAGTTTTTGAAGTCGACTTTCATTTCGCATCGCTGGGTGTGCGCTTCACTTGATACAAATACCGGAAATTGTTGTCAAGATAATTATTGTTATTTGTTTGTCGAGAGGAGAGCACAACAACAACAACAACGAAAACAACAACCACAGCAGAAACAGGCCATGGAACATAATATGCCTCCATCAATTCATTCAAGCATTCGTCCGTTCATCAATCCATCCATTCAGACCTCCAGCGATTTATGCAGTCAGGCGTATAAGTGAAAATATTCACAATGTCAGAATTCGAGTCGACAGGAGTTGCTTGTGTAATTTGCGGTTCACATGCCCACAATTTGGCAGCGGCATTGTTGTTGGTCGTCAGTAAAAAGAAGGATATGCACCAAGACCAAATTAAGGTGTACAGTTTATGCCGCAAAAACACTTTGCCGGTGGTTGGATTTCTTCGAATTCGTTTGGCAGTAGTAGTTTGGTGGGGGGTGGGGGTCAGTCGTTGAATGTCTTGACCGTGTTTATGCAGAATAATATCAGACGGAAGTTATAAATATTATATTCGCAAATTTCGGTTTTCATATTGTTACACGAGCTTTTGTGGTAATGGGGACTATAATAGCATCGATTCCAAACGAACAAAGTAGTGTGGGGAAAAAACGGTTGCAGGAAAATATTTATAAATTCGTGGGGAATTTAGTTTAAACTTTAAAGTTGGTATACTTTATAGCGGTTTTCCAAAAATAACATTTTTTCTGCAATTGCCTTTGTGGTCTTTATCGAAATTGGCGACCCATTGTCAGCCTTTATCCAATCCGAAAGTTTTGGTCTGAAGCGTGAAGTGCTGTAGCGTGAAGTGTAAGGCCTTGCTCTAGCTATAGCTGGACAAAAACAAAGTCTTTGCTCAAATGTTTCCTCCTCATCCGTTAATCAATTGCTTGCTCGCGAACTGCTTTGAACCGACGGTTTGGTTCGCGGTTTGGATCAAGAAAAAAAATCTTTAAAAAATTAAAAATATCTTAGTTTTTTCTAGTCTAGCGTGATGAGTTTACATTCTATCATAAAAAGTTTATAGATTTTTTAAAGGTATAGTTTTCCTCTATCAAATGCATTTTTAACATTAAAAATTCAATGAAAACTGTATTTTTGATGAATTGTTATGTGCAAAGGAAAAATGCAAAATGGAAAAACGCAATTTAAACGGTTTTGAGAATTGATCTAGAAAAACTGGGAGACACAGGTACTATTTTTTAACCCCCTCTAACAGAAGCTATTAGTCATCATCATGTGCATTACCAAGAGTTTATTCTCGTCGAACGGTGTCATAAATCAAACCGGCAATTTTACAATAATCTTGTGATCATTTTTCGATATTTTGTAGATAATCTAATACCTACAGCTTCGCTCGCAATAACTATGAATTTTCACGTCAATGTATAAATGTTAGACTATGTATTCTTTGAGTGCATGAAATAAAAATATATTTTCACAGTGATCCCTCTACACAATATTAAAATATTTCTGATATCCCTTGAATAGGAACTTGGAGCATTTTCATAATCACCCCTCTGCCCATTCACCATCCAGGGCAAAACTCAAAATTTCAGAGAAATCCCTTAAATAGGACCTGAGTTACAGAGCTTTTAAAATTGTGGGAAGTGTCAGTAGCCGGACCATATATCACTCTGCCCATTCATCAGCCAACACCACATACAAAATTTCAGCGATATCGGTTTAACTCGATATTTGCCACGCCCACCTCGAACGTAAAATTCATGAAATGGCATATATTAAGGTGATTGAGGAAATTACTAACATTTTGTCATGAATCGGTCAAGTATTACTTGAGCTATAAGGCAACAACATACACACAAGACTACAAACATACTCACGAAGAGTTTTATATAATGGTAAAGATTTCCACTTCAGGTGCTTGAATCTGTTTTCCTGATTTGTAAGTGGAATGATTTATAAGGAATTGTTACTGATTTTTGTATAACCCTTTATTTAAATTGCCTTGGGCGACGAGCTTTTTCATACACATAAGCTGTGTTAGATTATATTTTTTTCCAGATAGAAATCCGGCGACAATGCATTCTATTAAATAATCTTCATAATCTGCAATGACACTAGGAACAAATCAGCCAAAAACCTTTAATCGAAATTGCTGAAATTAATTCAAAGGACATTTTTTTTTCTGCTTTTTAGTCGATTTAAGGGTTATACATATTTGAAAATATTACTTTTTTACTCTTATTTTTTTGTAATTCTAAAAAGATATGCATGTATAGCAGTAACTAAATTTAACGAGTTATCGCTTCACAAGTTCCGTGTTTTGAGTAAAACAATTTCACAAAACGTTTCAGAATTTAAAATTTTATCAAAATTCCATTTAAATTTGTTAATAACGATAGAATTCGATAACAATAACAAAATGTGCATTCAAATATTTCAAAAACCACACCCAATATCTAAATAGCATCTTTTCGGGAGGGGGATAACAAAAGGAACTCCCAGCCATTGTCTTGGAAAAAGTCATCATTGAGAAAACCCTTTCACAGCGTTTTCTATCAAATAACCAAAGAAATAATTAACTTATTGGGTGAAATTTCGGCCATTGTTTGAAGGCTTCACACAGAATTCCGAACGATACACTCTGACAACTTCAATATTTCCAATTTGTCTTTAATCGTCCACTGTAGTCTTCAGCATTACACCCAATTACACTGAACTACATGAAAATGCCTGAAGTTATACTCCAACTTTTGTACTTCACTGGTGGTAAACCGCATAAACACAAACGCACACACTACAACCACATGCAAAGTACATATACGAACACGAACACATGCAGGCAATCTATCCGAAAAACGAACGAACGAACAACAGCAACAACAACAACACCTCTTTGTCATGTAATAAACTTTTATGGGCGTGTTCATAATAATAAAATTTCATTAAATTACATTCGGTTAAAAGAAATTGCCGAAATTTCGACAATTTATAAGAAAATTAAGACAAGTTGCCTTTTGCGCCTTCACTGCGGCCGGAATGCAAATGAATGTTCAGTGTGGAAAGTTTTGACTTTGGCTTTTGCGGGCTGGTGTCCTGAGAACCGGAAGCGCACACAATTCAATTATGTGAAGTAAGCATATGAGTCGTAAGTGTGTGTGCGTGTGCATGTGTGTGTACTAATATAGTCGAGTTAATAAACTGATAGACTCATAGAAAACGAAATAACTCGAGCTGATCATTAAAATTCTTCGGTTGTTCAAATTTGCAGCACAAAATTGAAGGAAGAATTTGCTTTCATTTCATTTCCTTGTGCACCGGAGCGGGTCACTACTAAATAAAATACTACTTTCTGAGGCCACACCCCGAAACAAACCCTTTGGCAAGTTCCCGCTTGGACATAACCATATTGAACGAAGATTTATTGCAGTGCCAGTGTGTCCAAGTGGAAATAAATCAAATAATTTTCCATGTGGAAAATTTCTCGCAAAAATCACCAACAAGAAAAAAAATATTAAAAACCAAATTTATAAAAAAAAAAAGAGACAGAAAGACAAAAGAAGCAACTCCTAAAATAAAAAGGGCGATTTTTTTCTCTGCTTGTTTGGCAAGCGACCTCAACACATGAGGCGGCAGGCAGGCAGGACGGCCTCTGTAATTTACTCATTACTCGTATTATGTTAATGTGGTTTCGCATTTCTTTAGCGCCCGAAAGTATGCTGCAAAAAAGGCGAAAATCGCACTACAAATCCCTTCTGCAAACTGAAATGAATGGCTTCGCTCATTACACCGTATTCGTTGGACAACAACACCAACAGCGCAGAATGCATATGCATGAATCGCATTTATTTATATTTTTTTTTTGTGTTACTTCACCTTAATTTTTGTTTGTTTTTTTTATTTGGTTGAAACTTTTTTTCACAACCCCCCCCCCCCCTCCCTTCTTCATTTTGCAACTGTCACTGTCCAGAAATTAACGAAAAATAGTGGCACTGAGCTGTCGGGATATGCAAAGCAGCAACGAATGGCAAAACTCGAAGCCGAAACCAAAAAGAAGAAAAAACTGGTAAAAGAATTATGTTCGGTCTGATGGAAGCTAATGTACCCTGCACATAAGTGTACTTTCATCAAGAAATGTTCGCTAATTTTACGATCATTTAGTGATAATTTTTCAATATTTTATCGGTAGGTTTTCGATTTTTCAATTTCCACTTCATTGCTAAGTTATTTCCATTTTCATTTCGTTCCTGTTTCAATTCCATTCCATATCATTGCTAAGTTAGTTCCATTTCCATTTCGTTCCTGTCTCACTTCCATTCCATATCATTGCTAAGTTAGTTCCATTTCCATTTCGTTCCTGTTCCACTTCCATTCCACACCATTTTAAAGTTAGTTCCATTTCCATTTCGTTCCTGTTCCACTTCCATTCCGTACCATTTCTAAGTTTGTTCCAACTCCAATTTGTTCCTGATCCACTTCCATTACGTTCCCGTTCTATTTCTCAGTTTGTTCTATTTTCATTTTGTTCCGGTCCATTTCGTTCCAGTTCCAATTCCATTCCGTTCCCGTCGCATTTCCAAGTTTGTTACATTTCCAGATTGTTCTAGTAAATTTCGTTCCTGTTCCACTACCATTCCATTCCCGTTTATTCCAACTCCATTTTGTTCCGATATAATTCCATTTCGTTCCTATTCCACATCCATTCCGTTCCCGTTCTATTTCTCAGTTTGTTCTATTTCCATTTTGTTCCGGTCCATTTCGTTCCAATGCCATTCCGTTCCCGACCCATTTCAAAGTTTGTTCCAATTCCAGGTTGTTCCGCCCCATTTCTTAGTTTATTTCCACTCCATTTTGTTCCGATATATTTCCATTTCATTCCTGTTCCACTTCCACTTCCATTCCGTTCCGGTTTTATTGTTCTATTTCCATTTTGTTCCGTTCCATTTCCATTTCGTTTCAACATCAGTTTCATTTCCATTCCATTTTTGGCAACATTTTCCACCAATAAGATAAAAGAAAATTTAGAAATTTCACGCCCATTTTGTATGGGAGATAGGCGTGTTTTTATCCGATGTGGCCCATTTTCAATAGCTTCCAAATCAATCAATAATTATGGTCATCGTACACAATGACCAGACAGACGGACATTGCTAGATCAACTCAGAAGGTGATGCTGATCACTAATATACTCGCCTCCACCTACCACGCCTCCTTTTGGGCTTTGCAAACGTTGTGACAGAAGCCATATACCCTTGAACCCTTGTGTGCAGCGTATAAAAATGGGCACATGAAATGGAAAACTTTGCATTTCCTCGTGCTAATGTTATGTTAATTACAGGGGGATTTCATGCGGAGGATTTGCATTTTTATTTATGCTCGAGTCGAGAGTTCGTTTAGAGAAGACGACCGGGCGACTCCGGTTGCGAAATGAGAGGCGTGTGAGTGCTGTGCGAGATGAGGTGAGTGGTGGTGGTGCACAAAAAAACAGACACACGGCAGCCGCAAAGAGCAACGGGGTCAAATGTACATACCTGCCGCAGAAAATAAAGAACGAAAAAAAACATTTACATTTCAGCTTCTACTTCATTATACATATTTAGTGCAATTACATAGCGACTGGTTTCAAGTGTTAAAATCAAAAATGTTACTCAATTAACGTCAACTCCATTTTGAAATTTTTTTTGTGCAATTATAATATTTTCCATCACGCGTTGGTTAGCTTGGTCAGCTTAACATTTGCTTACCACAAAATCCTGTATGAGCGCCCACTTTTACAAGGATTGTGGCAAAACCTGCACTATTACACTAACATATTTTACATCATTAGGCTGTCGTTGTTGTGTGTGCGAACATGCAAACTGAAGCCAAACTGAAGCAATTGACAATGGCTGCAGAATAACCTTTTGGCCAAGCAACGGCTAAAGCCAATGACAATACACTTAAACTCCAAGTGGTGCACAAGGAAAACAAAAACAACAACAAATATAATTAAATGAAATGTACAAAAAAGAAAACAAAAACAAAACAAAAGCCTCGGGGCGTTTTTGTTATTGTTGTTGTTATTTGCCTTCCCCCCCTTCATAAATACATTTAATGCATTTGCAGCAACCGCATGCAAAAGCAATTAAAACTCATTTGTTTCATTGAAAAATGTTAATTGTGTGCATGAGGCCTTTTCAGCAACTTTTTCCCATTGCGTTCATTGTCTTCTGGCTGTGTGTGTGTATGTGAGTGTATGTGTGTGTGTGTAAGTGTAGGTGGGGAACGGGTAAATATACCCTTGAAATGAATTTACGTTAATTTCGCAAATTCAAATGCGTTGGGCGTCGCTATAAAATAAATGCAACGCAAAGGCAACAACAAAACAGAAATCATTTTCATGCCACAACGCACACACACACAGAAACCTAATCGCATTAGGTGTTGCCAGTGGCGCTCTTTGCTCTGCTTTTCTGCGCATCTTGAATGAAGTTCGGAGTTGTTGGGTGGACTTTTCATTTAATGCATTTAATTCTGTTTTTTTTGTTGTAATTTTTCGTACGAATGGGGAGGTGAGTCTGTTTTCTTTTCTTTTTTAACCAACTTTTGCAATTATGTATTTTCCTTAAAATTCTTTTGTATTTCCTTAACATTGCATCTTCCAGTGTAATATGGCAATATGGAATATAATGAAGGCACTCCTATGATGAAATGGTTTTTTCCAAATGAGAGATTCTTAAAAAATAAATAAACGTACGTCTTTGACAGCATTTTCCGAAATATCATTCATAGCACCGTTCAACCAAATTCAACTTTCAGCTGCAGGCAAGAAAGTTTCTTATGAATTCTGAAAGTAGAGCTGAAAAAAAAATACTTGTGTATCCTTATTTTGCTAGATAGAGTAGGACGATTTTTTTGAAAATTTTTGCTAACAACTCCTTATAAAAATTTTAAAAAATTTCTGAATATTTGGAAATTGAATTTATTGTAATTAAATAAAAATTACTCATACGCCCTGTAAAACACTATGCAACAATCATCATCCACGTATGTAGGTATGAATCGTTAAACAGGAAATAAACTTCGTTAAACTGCAAATAGTTAACCAATAAGTTTACTTCGTTAAAATTCATTCCGTTAAAAAGATAACGAAAGTTAAAGTTATTCGTTAAACTTTTTATTTTTCCAAAATTATTTTTCGAAAAAAATTAGCAATAAAATAAATAAGTTACTCGTTAAAATTACATTTTAATGTAGAAAAAAAAATAGTTTTTAAAGTAATTTTAACGAACATTTTGTTTTTTGAATTTTTGCATAAATTGTCGGTCTAAAACTGCTCCTAAAGCTTTGTTTTAAATCCAGAAAAAACGTTTTATATATTTTTGAGTACAGGGTCTGTCCTGTCAAAAAATTTAAACAAAACCGTTTAACCCGTATACGGTGAAGTTGTACTTTTGTACCACACAAACGATAAAGGGCAGTAATGATGCTTTTAAGACATGACTCCGTCATTCGGCTATCGAAATTGTAGAAAACAGGCATCTTCCACTATTCTTTTAAGTCTCGGGCCATAACTTTCTTCGATCAACTGAACACATGGCAAAGGGACTGCTCCAGGTTGGAGTCGGGATCTATTCGACACGGTTGCTTTCAGCGGAGATATAATGAAATCGCTGTGCTGAAAATGACTCTTACAAACGCGAAGAGCTATCCAGGACAAAACTGTAGCTTGTTATCCAACGCTGGCGCTTTGCTGGCACACTTTCACCATTATCGCACACTGCAAACCGCTTTATATTTAGGTTTCCTTCATTTTATTTGCAGATTTCAAAATATTCACACAAATTTGTTTTTTTTTATTTTGAATATATGTGGTTATTTTGGGTTAAGATTTTCTTAAGTTAGATATTCTATGGATTGAGAAAAAGAGAGCAGTGTCAAAATCACTCCTACTTTGATTAATATCCTTTCAATTTGCCCCCTTTGCGACATTTTGGGCAATTGCCTCCTTATAATGGTCAAATATCAAACTGCGACACGTAGAAATTTTGATTTTAGACTAAAATATTTCCAAAAAATATTGGGGTTGATAAGATAACGTTTAGCTTTATTTGATAAAAAAAAAAGGATACAGGGTCAAAAAAACAAGAAATATCCAATTTTATTTATTTATGGATGCTGTCCCTCTTGTCTGACAATAAATTTTATTTACTGCAGAAAATACTTGCAAATTCTTAAAGAAAAAAAGCAGTAGGTGCGCAGTTTTGAGCTATTAAAAAAAGTATACCGTTTTTTGCTATATGATTTTCAAAAACTTGAAACGAATACTAGAAAAACAATGAGACATGGGGTATTTTATTTAAATCTTTAGTTCGGATACACTAAACTAACTAAAAACCCCTCGAAGACAAGACAAGCGCACTACTCAATTAACAGATGGATTACAAAGACACGCAGAACTGTTATCGAAAGTAAGCCAAAAAAAACCAGAAGACTAAATTCCATAAATCGGTTTTAGCCTGTAAGCCACCTTGCTTTGCGGAAGTTCTGCGCCCATAATCCGCCACTGCTAATCCGGCTCTGACTCTCTTTGATGTTCCAACAACAATAATTTGCATGCATTTTCAATTAAATACAGAAAAATGAGGTCATTTCAAATGGCTTTGAATTTCCATTTCATATTTTTTTATTATTATTTATTTCTTATTTTTTAATTTTCTAAAGTGAAATTACCGGGTTTTTTTTCATTTTTGCTTCGTTTTGTTGTGTTCTGATCACTTGCATGTGGCAATTGACTTTTTATATGTTTGAGGAGACGCCTGGAGGTCTTACACAGAAACACACACACCCTCATACACATACACACAACAAACACAGTCGAGACAATGTTGCATTCTCTTTCATGGTGATTTTCTTTGAATTCTTCTGTATGGATGTGGGCGAAATTGTGGAGTTTTGCATGTCTTTGTCGTTTAATTAACTAAAAAATTGCTTTCCTTAATAGTTTGCAACATTTTAAATCGCTCGGATGAGTTCTGCTGCCGGCACACACTGATATTAAATTGTAATTTTCCATTTTTTTTTTATTTAATTGAACGTTTTTTCATAGCAGCAGCAGCAGCAGCCGCACTTAAAAATTCCCTTTTTACTTTCGTTTGTTCCATGGAATTTCTCGGGCAACGCATAAAAGTGCCTTGGTTGCTCTGCCGCTTTTCTTTATGCGCTTTGGAATTAATCCGGTGCGTATATGAGCGTATTTAATATGTATTTCATGAATACTTAAGCGAGTAATGCGCTTACAAGTGATAATGCTTTTACTACTTATTCCTCCGGCCGCTAGCCGTGCCCTTGTTGGAATTCTTCGACTGGTTTGGCTAATTCCGGCGCATATGCTGTGAATTCTGATTAATCTGGTGAAAGTGCTGCCAGATTAGTGCTCCTTCTTCTTCGTCTCCTTCAAAAGAACTCATTAATTAACTGGAAAGGTAAGCCAGGTACCAACTAAAAGAAAGAAAATAATAATTGAGAATGCAGCAATGACAGGTCTATTGTATGTCAAACCTTTTAAATATCTACCGTTATAATACAATCAAAACTAGTTTAGACTACAATCCCCCTATCCCCCCCCCCCAACCACTGTGTCCACTTTGTGGCCTTTCGGCCTAATGCAAATCAACAAAATCAAAGGAAATTTCTGGTCAATTTTTGGTCATCAGCATTTGGTTGATGTTGGCCATTTAAATGGTCGAGTGCAAATAAAATAAAGCACCAAATGCAATTTCCGCTTTTCAAATGCATACAATTTACTTTTTCCAATTGTCAAATTTGTTATTTGTTAGTTGTTGTTGTTGTTTTTTTGTGCCATTTTGGTGTTGCATTTTTATTACGATTTTGTGTTCGATTGTTGTTTTTGCCCCAAATATATCTGAATGTTTAGCCTCCGCTCAGCCTCGATCAACTAATGTTGCAACCGATATAAAATGCAAATGTCCACTTGGGCATTGCTGCCATGTCAATGTATGTATGTGTGTGTGTTTGTACGTCTATGCCAGTGTGTGTGTGTGTGTATTTTCTCCGAATGGAATTAGACCCAATACAAGTGAAATTTCCAATGTAACTGCAGCCACACACAAAAATGCATAGGGGCACATTTTGAGAGAAGAACAAAAAATAAATTTCACAAAATGTTATTTTCCCCAATTCGAATTCAATTAATAGAATTCGGCACTCGTTTCTAATATTTTGCATAGAAATGAAACGCAAATGGTTGAAATATTTCTAAACTGGCTCAAATGTTCTAATACCAATAAATACACTGAAAATAAAATGTACTTATTATAATTTTTGTATTCAAGTATTTAGCACACCTTTTAGATTATCGAAGAATCGTTTCAGGTTCTTCATACGATTTATTTAATCCTTCGTGAGAAACTGTTTCTGGCGAGCGACTCATCTGGAATATACTACGGCAACGCACCGAAAAGAGTGAAAAATTCTATGACACTACACAATTATAGGTTAGGTTTTAGCTCTCAAGTAAAATAAGCCACTGGCGAGCAGATTTCGTCAAAGGCCACATTTTGAAAAATAAAAGAAAATAGAAAACCTTTCAGGATCGCAAAGGAATACTCTTTATTGAACCGAGACCACCTCAGAAGACACTGCAGATCAATATCAGTTCCAACTAGTTTATTGGCCTGTTTGTAGACTGGTCAGCAGATAGATTGCTCATATCTGAGTCACTCCTTGTCAGTTCATCAGCTTGATCACCAACTCACTAACTCCGAACTGAATATTGTGTAAGCTTGTAACATTTAAAATCTTCCAAAATACCTTACAAATAGAAAGGATACACCTATTTTGGTTTATCAACCCAATGTGTGGCTCAACATTTTGTGAGCTCAGTATACATAACAGACTTGTAACACACAGACCTCAAATAGAAGAAGACTCTAGCCATTTTCATTGCCGTCTAAAGCCAATCTTTTATGAATAAATTTATTTATTGTTAACATTCACCGAACAAATGTGAACACTAAATAATCGGGGGAAAACGAAATTTGTTCATGTTCTATGCTCTGTTCTATCCTACCCGATTTCCTATCCTTTATCGCATGTGTAGTGACAATTGACTCGAAGTGTGTAGTCCTAAGTCTAGATTTTTTGTAACTAGTTATAAACAAATTATTAAATACCTAAATAAGTTTTATTTTGGTCCAATTGTGATGCTGAAGACAGACCAAAATTATATGTAGTTCAACTGTAATTCAATGATAATATGACAATCTTTAACTGGGTCAATTGTATGAATACTGCTCCATTTGTGATGCAAGTGTGGGTCAGTATTAATAAGTGAAATTTTTAAAGTAATTTTCTTGAGCTAACTAATTTCAATGAAATGCAAAAGGTGACAATTGAACTGCCCCAAATGACATGCAATGCTAATTTGAATTACATTTTGGTACGGGAGTGGGGTAGACTTTTGACTAATTTCAAACACAAAAGCAGTAGTGTACAGACTACACTTCTTCTAGGTCGATTTCCTCCAAATTGGCGAAAGCTCCCTCCATTTTGACTCTCAGCGCGCATTACAATGACTCTATGTTAACCTATGGACCAAACTAATATCAAACCAACTCAATAATCCAGAGAATATAACAATGTATTTTTTTTACAATGTACCCGTTGTAAACGTGAATTTATTTGTGTAAATTCCATGCGAAAGGCATATCAGTCGCTCGATGTAGGCATGAGCGTGTATATAGATGTGTTGGTGTTTTGAGGGTGTCAGAATGTGGTCAAAATGCCAGTTGCAAAACAATTGTATTTTGGTCACTTTGCTGTTAAATCCGGAATTTCGGCTCAGCCAACATGAACACATCTCGATGACATCCAATGCGAACTGAAACAAGGGGGGGGGAAAGGGGGGCAAACGGAATTTTATTGTTGCCTATTTATATTGTGTGACTGCACAACACAACAGTCGTACTATATCCACACAAATACAAATACAAACACCATTACAATAGCGTGTGTGTGTGTGTGTGTGTGTGTTTGTGTAGTTTTTAGTTAAAAGCAAAATATTGTAAAAGTCCTCACCCGGGGAAATGTTCATGTTTGTCTGCTGGAACGGAGTGGCGTGAAATGCACTCCACACTCTGCAGCGCGCTCAACATTGTGCAGCTCGTCAATGTTGCCTGGGCATTTGTCATACATAACTCGAAATGAAAAAATCTCCAAAACTGAAAAGCAATTAAATTGTACACTTTGGCCCTGGCTATACACTAACAACAACAACAATGAAAAGAACAACAACAACATGAAAAAGTGAATTTCACATACATAGGCCATGCATGCCATGCCCTTTTGCCAGAATGACATGCAAATACGTTCAATTTGAAAAACTAAACTAATAAAACAATCGAATCGAGTGCACAATTAAAAATATTATTTAGAAACGCTTGCAAAAGGCGAAACGACATTTGAAATGTTACCAACCTCCCCTAACCCCCAGTACAGCTGCTGTGGAAATTAGGGAGATTTTTTTTATACATTTTAATTCTAACATATTTTCTATGTCGAAAAATTACAATAAATTGTGCATTTGTTCATCTGTCAGACATTGTACAAATTGGAGTGGTTACGTTGAATGGGGTATTCATGAATTCAATCACGAGAATTTTAAAGGGTATTTCCAAAAGAAACCTTCCCAGAATCATTAATCAATCGTTGCTTTTTATGCATTTGTCTCTTAAACAAAGAAACATTTTCATTCTGATTTTTATTATTTTCAAACTATAATTTGCTGTGGAAGACGTGATATCATATCACGGAAAAACCATCTGAATGCAAAGAAGTTCGCGAATTTCATTTACCAAAAAGAAAAAAGAAAAAAACGAACAAATAGGAAACACATATGGGTGCCGAAGCATACCAATAAGAAAATTTAAATTCTATATTATTTGTTTTTCATTTTCGAAATAATTTCCTACATTAGAACGAAGCGAAAAGAATCGTGGCATGGTGGTGTGCCTGTCGTGGCATATGAAGAGTCTACTTTCAAATGCATAACAGCTGAGAAATCATATAAACACAAATAAAATCGACAATTTGGCAAAAGGCGTAATATAACCGCAAATATATACGGCCAACGGAGACGTGAGATGATTTTAAAAATCCGCTCAAATAGAAAAATAAAACAAAAAATGCATGGCCACCAGAAATTTAAATATGTGCCATATAAAATTTACTCCTTTTGGAAATTCTAAAGGGAAAAAGTCGTTAATTTGCGCTGAAAATGAAACTAGGTCAGCCTATTTGGCGGACAGTTCTATTGCCTTTGAACTAAGAAACAAAATACAAATAAAAATAAAAAAAAAAACAGAAATTAGTCAAATTTCGTCATGCCAGTGTAAATTCTAAAAACGGCATACCCATGCTTCATGGGAATGACTGTGTAAATATGCTCATTAAAAGGTTTTCAATTCCATTTTATTCCAGTTCCATTCCCATTTCATTCCCGACATCTTTTTCAATCCAATACAAGAAACGGCGTCCAAATCGTTTATTTATATTGATCGATTATTTTGTATAATAGGTAGAGGTAATCCTTATCCGGCGTTGCCCATTTTTCCATTATTTATCGATAATTTTTCGATTAGTTATCGATGATTTTTCAATATTTTTTCCAAAATTTATCGATTTTTTACCAATAATTTATCGATTTATTTTCAATCTCTATCGATATTTTCCATTTTCCGATTCACTTCAAAATTTTGTTCCAATTCCAATTTGTTCCGGTCCAATTCCATTTAGTGCCAGTTTCATTCTCATTTCGTTCCTACAATATGTTCAACCAAATCAGAAAAAACTACGTCATCGGCTTAGTATTTCTCAATATTTACGAAAAAAATATATGTTTGGCGGCCATTTTGTATGGGATGTAGGAGAAATTTTTTACAGAAGTTCAAAGTTTGTATATTTTATCATAAAGTTTCATTCGCATTTTTGCAAAATAAAAAAAAAATAAAAACTGCCAGAAGGCAGTTAAGAAAAGAAAAAATGGTCATTTTTGTTTTCTTAAATTTTCTTAAATTTGTGTGGGCAGGGACGTAACCAGGGGGGTGGTTTGGGGTGTTCGAACCCCCCCCGAAATCTATGAAGTAAAAAATGTATGGAGTAGTTATGAAATTTAAAAGAATTCAAGAGAAACTTTCGTATCTCCTGGATATTTTATAATTTTCTGTGAATCAAATGAAAGTGTGTTTAAAATGAAAGCATGGACGTACCCATGATGGGGAGGGGGGTTTTGAGGGCTTTGGGCCCCCTGAAATATATGAACACAATTCGTCGATTTTAGAATAAATCCTTTTCTCATAAACTTCCCTTCGGGATTTTTTTCAAAATTTTTTTATTACACTTTTTTTATGAAAAATCAAAAAATTTATTTTGAAAAAAGCGATCTGTCGTTGATTTTAATTTGGTTTGCATTTTGTAGTTTCTTTCTTCAGTAGAGGTAAAAAAAAAATTTGTGAAAACCCCCCCCGAAATTTTTTTCTGGTTACGTCCCTGTGTGTGGGCATTTTGATGGACATGTTTTTGTGCTGACAGTAGGTACATACAAAGATTGCCGTAATCCAATCGTTTCGCGTCTCTCAGCTGTTCATCATCGTTTGGAGATCTACAATTGCCACAAATATATATCCCGTTGCGAATGAGAATTTCAAGAAAAATGTATTTTATAACTAAAAGTATTCAAATGCAACCTTAACAGTTTACGCAAAGAACAAAAAACCATCACATCATGCACCATGTGAATGTCAAAATCAATTGTGCAAACAAATCAAAAACAGTTATTCAACAACAAGACCATTAGCATAAGGATAAGCAGCGGCAACAAAGTCGTTCAAAATCATTTGAAATATTATTTAACCGCGATTGTTGTTGTGTTGTCAACACACAATCAAACTACAAGAAAAAAATAGCATTTGATAAATAAATAAATTTTATTGAACCGCAAATACTAAAAAAAAAAAGGGAAACCATATGGCAATATGGTGACTAGAAATGTTTGCTTCACAACAACAACTTCTCCTGCGCCTGTGTGTGTGTGTGTGTTTACTTTGTGTTTACCCACAAACACACACAAGCGGGACAAGTGACAAAACATTTACACCATAAAATATTAAATGACAAATGAATTCGAACATCACCGACCCATCGTCAGCAGCATCATCATCGGATTTGACTTTTGCTGCTGCTGCTGCTGCAAAGTGGAAAGTGAAAAATCAGCGTCGAGATTTTCCGTTGTCTCGCATTGCCACAAAATGTGAGTGTTTTTGTCGGTTGGTGTGTCTTTTGACCTTATCGCAGTACGTCTTTTGGTTAACTGCTGTAATGCTTCATATAATTGGATTAATGTTTTATAAAAGGTCACTTCCGTAAGTCGATGAGGAAGTATGGGATGCTTACAAATGCTACATTATTTGTTAAAATTTATTAGGTTTGTCTTTACAATATCAATTGCTTTTCCACAAGTTGCCTATTATTAAGTAGAATATCGTAAATGGTCTGACTCAATTCATGCTTAAGTCGACTTAAGCGGTTATTGCTTTTGGACACTGAATTTTTTGTAAAATCATGGCTTCTGTCGAAAAATTTAAAACTGAGTTTGTAAAATGCATTGCATATTTTTAGGCTGAAGAATAAAGAAATCAATGGCCAACCTCGGCCATTTCCCTTTTACTATTGTGAATAAAAATCCCTCTTAAATGTTCATAATGCAATTTAGGACATTGTAGGTCAAGAAATAACAATTGTTAATATAAAAACTGCACAACCAAGAATTTTTGGTAAACATACTTTTAGTTGTTTCCTCTTAAAAATCTATATCTTCAAAAATTACAGTCATTGCTTAGCTTTACTCCTCTAAAACACTATGCGACAAAATTCTTAAAAATGTTTGTTAAGTGGGGTTTTTTGATTTATGTTTTTTTGAGTGGTTTTTTTCACAGTGCGACAAACTAATTTTTGAAAAATTACGGTTACCAATCAATTCTTGTAGCTCCTGAATCGTTGAAATATGTGTAGGGTTGCCAGATAAATATCTCACACAAAATTAGAAAAAATCTCACGTGAGACAACATCTCACAGCAATAGAAAATTCTCACAAAAAATCTCACATCTTACACGAAATAACAAATTTCATGTGAGAAAATATCTCACAGCAATAAAAAATCTCAACAAATCTCACAGCAATTAAAAAATATCACAAAATCTCACATGAGATAAACTTCTCACAAAAATCTCACATTGGTTAAAAAATCTCACAATAATCTCACAAGTCAAAAAATATCTCGATGTAAGATAAATAGCACAAACCGTGGTAGGGTAGCATCACTATAAAAAAAACTATAGTAGTTTAACCAAAGAAGTTATTTACAACACTGCAAAGTTGACAAAAAAAATGCATGGTTTTAAGACAATAACGGTATATTGTATCTAATTATGACTAAATAAATGCAAAAATAAAACACAACAATATTTTTTCGCTTAGTGTAATGTGCCATACTTTCATATTAGTAGTGGAAAGATCGATAACCTGTGCCACCGCAATATTTTTTTTTTTTTTGCATTGCAACCCAAATTTTTGTTTGGTAATGCCTCGTGTGCAATCACTGGGTGAGCTCCAAGGCTGCCAATCTCGGGATCCCGGTATTCATTTCTCATTTACTTTCATTACGATTTCCACAAACTAAATAGCCTTTTCGACGCAGCATCTTCTCAGGAATTCAAAAATATTATAGACTGGATTTCCATGAAAATGGGCTTAGCTGGATTGTGCTTTAGGTTATCGACATTTTTTCTTTTCTAAAGAAATTCCTATTCTAGCAATGAATTATAATGACAAATCAATGATAATTCTTGTCACCTATCTCTCTCTATCTCTCTCTGTCGTCAATAGTCATTGAAATTGTTCTAATTTTAATGCTTTTATTTATTTACTTTAAGCAAAAACTATATTTTTCAATAAAAACTTTCACATTGCCGGAAAAGTCTAAAAGGAATTTTCAGTCCTGGAAATCCCGGAATTGCCCAAAACCTTTCGGGATTGACAGCCTTGGAGAGCACTGATTTTCATTCACAATAGACGTTCCTCATACGAAATCAATACTTAAGGCTACATGGCGGTGGCGTAATGCATTGCGAAAACGTGTATTAGGAATTTGTAGGCATCTTTTGCAAAGTCAAATTTTTGGGGTTGTACATTTTGAAGTTTTTACTTTCTGAGACATTGCATAGAAAAAAAGACCTCGAATTATTATTTAAAAAATTGTTCATGGTAACACAGATATCCTCTTCTGTTCTTCTAAATTGCCACCCTGTAATTGACATTCCAGTTTTGTCTTCAACTGGCATTACCGACTGTAGAATTTCAATGGTTCACAATTCTAACGAAAAACATAAGAAACTCAAGGGAAAATTGACGAACACGACGATAAAGACTAACAACAAATAAGTAAACTATTGCGAACAACGAAAACCCATTTAAGCGGCGATTGAGCACATACACTCAATGTAGGCAAATAGTAGAATATGAACAAAAGTTCAAAATTATTACTATAAAAGGCATTTATGTAGATATGTATGTAGAATCTAAATATGTGAAAAAAGTGGTTTATTTAACAAAGAGTCCAAGAGTTGACACGAACATCGAATCGTACCACTCGAAGAAAAAGCCGATATGTATTTCAATTGCTAACTTTTTTTGCGGGGGTTTTATGGTTTTGTGGCTTTGTAGTACCGTCTGTGAAGATATAGTACTAATTTGTTATACTGTCGTTATGATAATCCTAATTTGATTACAGCATAATGTTCCAAATTGATAAACGCCCAATTATGCGAAATTTCAACTCATTTCAGGCTATATTATTCATGGATTTCGCCATTTTATCGACAATCTTTTGCATTTTCATTATCACATGCCGGTACAAAATAAAATGAAAAAAAAAACAAAATATCGAAAAGCCGATGGTCGCATAGTAGTGTGCAAATAGAAAACTTATAAGTCCTATGAAATGAGTGAGAAATGGTCTCAGAGAAAAATGTTAGTTCAAGGCACTAATTCTCTGCCATATTCACAAGTTAAATATGAGACAATTGTATTAATACTTGACTAATTCACTCGAGCCAAAACCCGTTGAATAATTCAAAAAAATATATTGTTTCCTAAGTCAGATCTGGCCAAATGTGTATATTATAATATAATTTATCCATAAGTTAAGAATTTTTCATGAATTTTGGTGGTTTTAATTCATAAAGAACTATTTTTACAACTCAATATTTGACTCAGTTAAACCAATTTTTACAATTTTTCAAGGGAGGCTTATCTAACTTCTTGGTTACTTCTGAGTGTGTGTATTGGTTGCTTCTAGGAAAAATGTTGATACATGTAGCGTAATAATCAAGTGGATAAATTTGCAGGTTGTTTATCAAAGCTTATTCGAAGTCTTTGAAAAGCGTATAAATGTTCTCCTTTGAGGAAAAACTGAGTGTCGTCAGTGAAATTGGCGACGATATACCCGTGATCCATACTCCAAAGGCATCGATCCATGTTATTAAATTTCCTCTAAGCCAAAGCAAATTTTTAGCCAACCACCACGAACATTTCTCTTGCGCTGGTTTGTTTCGTTTTTTTTCCTGCTTCGAGCTTCGATCCACCTTTTCACATTTCTGTTTTTTTCTTCTATTTAATTGCTATGCATTGTCTACACCATTCATCGAAATTTGCTTTGCGCGCCTATTGAAAATTTCATACATTCCGTATGTAGTTACATTCTCTTTGCTGTTGTGCTTCTTCTCGTGTATTTCGTTTTCATTGCGGCACAAAACTAAATGGCCAATCTCCACGACTCATTCTCTCAACGCGTTCAACAGGCGACGGTAGTGATTTCCATTTTTGCTCAATCGATACGAATAGTTGTTTGTTAACTCGACGCTCAAGCCAACTCGCCAACAACACCCTGTATTGCATTGCCACTCCTGCTGCTGTCGACTTTCATTGTGAATCGTCGTGAATCGAATCGACTGTAGTAACTAGTACGAGAAGTGTATCTGTCAGTGCGTGCGGCTTTTATAATCGAGTCTCTTCGTTCGTCCACCGTTGTTTTTTGCGTATCTTATCGTCGATAGTTCGGTTCGTCTGTGACCTTTTCACAAATCACAATTCGTTTGGAATTCGCTCGAGTACAAATTAAGCGTCAACTCTATTTATTAAAAGTATTTTAAAACAAGTACAAGCAACCAATACACACACTCAGCCAATATGAGGGAAATCGTTCACTTGCAAGCTGGCCAATGCGGCAATCAAATCGGTTCAAAGGTGCGTTCAAAATCAATTAACAATTATTCTACTGCAATGTGAATGAATTTGTGCATCAGATGTGCTATTTTCGTGTCGCTGCGGAGTATTTTTACATTTTTTGCATACGTTTCTAACCTCAAAAAGTTTAATTATAAAATAGAATCTCGCAGAAGAAAGTGTGCACTTCTTGCTCGTTCGCTTTTGCGTTTTTCGTTCGCTTTTCCCTACATTGCTTTTGGGCTGTGGTGACGTTTCCAACCCAACTCTTCGCTCGTACGTCCCACCCGTTCGTTCGTTGGTTCGTTTTTCGTCCGCCCGATGGTCGATGTGCTTCCGTGTGTAGGTATTCGCTCAGTTTCGGTTTGCTTGGATTTTCCCCCATTTGCTTTGGCATGTTGTTTGGCGCTTCTGATAAAAACAAGAATGTAATGGCAAAGGCAGCAACTCTGATAAAGAGGCCGATTTACAGGGCGTTTTCTGCAGCAAAATAATTTTATGTTGTGTGAAATTGTCTGTATAGTATTTGGAAAGTTAGTTTGTATACTACCTAAAGTATTTTTTTTTGTTGGGTTACATAAATGAGCTTAGGAAAGTTCTAATAAAATTAATGAAAGTTTAATTAAAATTTTGAAAGTCTGTATAGGAATTTTAATGATATTCTTGTCACACTCAAATGATAGTTAATTAAATGTAATATTTCTATACATAGTTCCCTTGAGAAGACTTGATTTTCCTGTTACAGAAGTAGAATTGATTTTTTTCTCATATTTAAATGATTTGAATCATTTAAGTAAAAGCAATTCATTATTGATTTATTCATTATTAATTCCACTTTAAGTTTAATTCCAATGACAGGTTCTGATAAAAGTAGTCCAATTCTTTCGTTCCACTCAAAGAAATTATTTGTTGTCTTTAGCATTTTATTGACCGATGATGACATTTAAAGAAGCCACTATCTATATTCGCTTCTATTATATTTCTTGCATGAGCCTTGAAAGTTGTTTAATCGATGTTTATTATATAATTTACCATTGGTGCATAATTTTAAGGCAAGATGGAACCAAAATAACGCCTTCGTGTAAACCGTTTGTCGTGACGTCACTGAAGAAATCACTATATTCGAACAGCTGTTTTTTGGCTTACGATTTTCTGCTGTTTTTTTCATTAGAAAGGTGCAGGTTAAGGAAATTTATTTTAAATTGACCTCATATTAATAATCAATTTTTTATATTTTTAAAAATTAACTATTTCATAATGACCAGAAATTGTTTTTTAAGAACGCACACAATATTTTAATACTTGTAAAGCCTGAATTTAAATTTCTGGCAAAACTTAATTTTGTTTGTCAAAATAACAAGACCAGTGACGTCATGCCAAATAACTTCAAATATCCTAAAGGCGGTATCTTGTGCACAAATTTGATTGCTGCCTAAATTCTTTTGGCAGTTAATACTGTGAATTGACAGCTACTAAGTTGGTACTAAGGTTTAGTATGAACTTAACTTGACTATGAATATACGCCAGGGTATCCTGATTTTGAGGAATTTGCAGTGAACACTTCAGTATCGCTTAAGAGCTTTATGAATCTGTTTGACCCAAAACACCCACTTCAAATGTTCTTCAGTTAGACCCTGACTAAGTACATTCTATTTACTTTTTTATTTCGCATTTGCTTGCAATTGCAATTATCATTTTGTGTTTACTGACCTTGTTCGATAATACTTTTTGTGCAAAGCTTCATAATCCATTTAACATTAAAATTCAATACATTATTCTACTAAGTTCCATAGAGTTTCCGAACTGGTCATAGTCTATTTTAGTTTAAACTTTATCTTATCTATGCTACTTTATAAATGGGCGATAGGAGTTGTTGTTTTTTTTTTTGTTTCTCTCTCATGACACCATCATTTTAATTTAACATTTTTCCTAAGCTCACATTACTTACGGTGTCGGAATGGATCGAGCGGTACAGGTGGCAGGGGAAAATTTGGTTTTTATGGCATTAATATCGAAATTATGTCATTTGGCTAGTATTTTGTGCTTGTGTGGCAGAAAAATCTATCTCAACAAACAGAAAACACGTCAGTCAGGCAGTTCCACAATTGAAATTCTTAACAATTCTGAAACATTTTTTCTGTCGACTTCACATGACTAATTTTACATTCTTCAGACAACGTCATCATTACTATTATTTCGTTGTTCGTTTTGCTGGTTGGTCTATGTTATTTTTAGGTTTTTCATACTTGGTTCTTACACGTTTACAAATTGTGCTCCGAAGAACTGGTCGCGTCTCGTATGCTCATTAGTGCCGAGTTACTTTTGGCCATGTTACTCTGTCTATCGGCCTATGTGTGTATGTGCTCGGTGCGACATTCAACAAACATGATCTCATAGAGAAATGGAAAAAATGATCGCGCCTGAAACTGTGAATAAACCAGTTTCAAAGCCAATGATCTTGCAAAAATTAAAATGGAATTAAAACGAAATTAAATATTCATTTTATATGTAGTTTTCTTACATTTGACTGAAGCGTTTAAAGCGAATTCGTATAAATTTTGTGCAAATTTAATTTCTCTTTAGTATTTTACAGTGGAAAAATTCGCTTGATCCTTGCAGTGATTTAACCAGATGTTTCTTGCGTTAATCTCTATACGATGCCGTATTCAAAGAATACCTTTTGTTCTAACAATAATACGATGCCAGAGCGGAGAACAATAGTTTTGCCTGTGCTACCTACCTCTCGCTGCTGGATATTGCATGTACGTGCCGCTTTCATTCATGTCGTTTGAGCTGTTCTTCATGGCCTGTTGTACACGTGCTTCGTCGCCTTTTTGCTTTGTGCTTCTCGATCGCCTCATTTTTATTGCGGATCGTGGTCGCTTGGGCATCCCAGCAAAGGTGGTTCGTTTCAGATACATCATTTTTTGCTGATGATGCAGCTGTTGGTGCGTCATCATGGTGCAGACTACCGTCATTCAGCATTTTACAGTAGGCCAGTTTGAGTTAATTGAAAAGATTCTATTAACACAGGAAGGCTCTACATTCGGTATGAAATATCACACACCTTTTTTTTGTTTTTGTTGTTGTTGTTGGTGTTTTTATGTTATCTTCTGCCATGATCAAACTGCCTGTATATGACGCCATTATGGCCCGTAATTGAGAGACTATTTCTAGCGCTATATTCGGCCATGGTCGAAATGATGGAAAAATACTCATTCACGATTCGCTTGAACAATCATTTGGATATTTTTTGTAAATTTATTTACTATTGTACGATGTACATGATGAATTTAGAGAGCCAAATTTGGACAAAATCGTTTTAGTTTGTACTCGAAATTGGTTTGTCAGAAACATCTGCACGAACAGCAGATGGTTGACATTGCACATACAAAATTGTAATTAGACCTTTTGCGGTTTTAGATCATTTTGACCCTGAGACTTGAGGTGTATTTGTGAATTTTTGGAAAATTAGCCACACACACTCAAATTGTGTCAAACTGGAACTTTTTTTTAATTTTTCGGCAATTTTTTATTTGTTAATACGGTTATGATATATTTCTGGGATTATATTTTTTCCGAATTATCATTGATTCATATTACAGTTTCGATTTCTCATATCCAACCCTATTTTTGTAATTAAATATTGTTGCGTGGTTCACAAATGCCTCCGCAAAACCAACTTTAAAGCCGCGCTTTTATCGTGGCCAATCTGAGGATATCCAACACCCACTTAGCCTCAGCAATCCTATCCCACACGCTTATGTTTTTTGCATGACAAACTTTCTCGTACTTAAAATTGTCCATGATGTCATTTGTTTTTATTTTCGAAAACCACATTTTAGCCATGACACATTTTAAACACAACTAAAATTTGTCTCCATTAATTTTTCATATTAAAATGCCACAATGTGATTTATGTTGTGAAGTGCGGTGCATTGTAATTCATGTGTTGTTATGCACAAAAGCAACTTCGATTTAAATACATACGCACTAGTAGAATCAAATGAGTACTCGGTACATTTTTGATCTGATATTCCTTTCTGTGGTATCTGCGCACTGATTCCCCAATATTATTTTGAATTATTTCTCTGTTGTCCATTTAAAAGTTAAACTAGCCTTAATACTATTTTCATAAAGTAAGTACCATACACCATACTGGCTGAATGACACTCCTCTTCGACGGATTTAACAACTATTTTTTGGCCTACAAAATTACTAAAACAAAATGGTAAAGACCACACCCAAATCGGTCGACTGGTTTTTGACAACTGCAATCAATCAAGCGACAAATCGAAGTGACTATAAAGATTTGCTTTATTTGTACAGATATGCGTAAACTTATTGTAGGTTGGCTTCAGTACCGATAGTGACCACTTAAATCTTATACGGTATACAAATTTACAAAAACATATTTTTTTAAAATAAAAATTATGAGAGTTTTACGGTAAGTAAAAGTTAGGAAGGTAATACCAAACTAGTATCAAGATTCAGAGTTGCTTGACGCTCCCAAACCATCTATGGACAACCTCAACTTCGGATTCCTCTGGCCTTCCTTTAACGCTCAATAGAGTCCCAGTACCACTGGACGAATATTGAACTGAATAATTACTGATCACTTCTTCATCGGAAGGCATGTCTGTCGTCAATTTTGCAATGAAAAAATGTTTCTTATAAATTAAGGCGTTTGCTCAGCAATTACTTGGATTGGATAAGAAGCAACAAGGATGAACTGAAAACTTCGATTAATCAGAGAGCAGTGGCAACAATAAAACTTTAATGGGTCCATAGCCTGACCTACTAGAGAGCTAAAAGCCACACCTTAAAAAAAAAACAGTAAAACACGAAAGGTACGCTTTTGTAAAAATAAGTTATCTTAGTGAAAACCTGATTAAATTTGAATTCCGAGAACAAGTTCCGGACCATATCAAATTTAGATTAGACTGGGGACATCGATCAAAAAGCCACAACACTTTCGAAACTCAAAACAAACCAGTTGACTTTATTCGCGTATTCAAATAGAGAATGAAGTGCGTTGGATTATATCAACCGGTTGGTCGGTTTGCCATTCACCATTTGCCACACAACACACCTTACAGCTAAAAATATTATAAACATTTCTATGCCAGAACCGATGAGAGCTTTCACCCAAAATCTTGCACTGCTTGTATTGCTTATCGTCGAGTGGCGATGCGCCATCTGCGCCAAGTCGTTGACGCTTGACACAATTTTGAAGGTTCCCGCGCTTTCATTCTTCCACTTATGTATGCCGTTTTGTCCGTTTGGTTTTTCGATTTTCTTTTTTCCTGTACCTATTTTTTTTTGTTTTTATTATAAATTCAGCATGTTACCATTATTTTCCGCTTTAAATTAATTGAAAAACATAAAATTTTAAATACATTTTGCGTGATCCATTGTTGCGTTCGCTGAATCACAATGTTGGAATATGTATTTTAAATATACTCCGTGTTTTTTTCTATTGTTATTGTTTTTGTTGTTTTCTATTGTTTGGCCACAATTTAGCATTGTTGACAAAATGTGTGTAACCGCGCGTCTGTCTATTAAAAATGGGTTCGGTTTTTGTAAATATATTTTATACATGTTTTTTTTTTATATTGTATGCATACATACACTGAGCCAAAAAGTACTATAAAATCTGTAATTTTCCTTTACAATTTTCGGTCGATAGGAAACATATCAAATTTGATATTGTTACTTCAACATTTTGATATGAGTTAACATTTTAACGTGAACAATTGGGTAATAGATGTGAATCCAATGTAAAGTAATATGACAAATCAGACCAAAAGAAAATATAAAGATTGGAAAATTCACCCCCTGTTAAAATCACTCCCTTGAAACTCTGGTTTAAGTACGTGAATTCATATCGAAACATCATTGTTTACTATAAATTTACATGAGTTACATAACAGGCATGGGATGTGGTACTGCAAATATCACATTGCAAATTAATAATGTAGTGTAAAAAGTGCTCTCATAAATTTATTTCATATCAATTTAACAAAAAAAAACTTTCAATTTGATATGAAAAAAGAACTTCTATCAAATTACCAATTTTTTCACATGAAATCGAAAGGAAGAACATATCAATTTCACATGGCATTTTAATTCCAGTGTAACTATCTAACATTTTTTTCCTCTAATTTATGAGAGAAAAGTTTAATTATTGTTTTGGCCTTTGTTAAAACTTTTGACGACCAACAACAAAAAAAATCTATTATCATGGCAGTTTATGAATTTAATGAAATTCGCAACCAATTAGCAATTTGGCAAATTTGTTGCTATCTTTTGACATTAAAAGGCAACTCGGGTTATTTTTTTTGCATTCACATTTTGCATACATATTTATATAAAATTTTATAATTAATGTGTTTTATTTGCTACACACACATACACACAATTACCCACACGTACGCACTTTAATTAAATGTCCTTTTGATTAATAGCCTTTCATTGTGAATTATTGTTAAATCTGATTTCTTCTTTTTTTTATACATTTTATAAAAAGTTTTGTTTAAAAAACGAACATAAAAAATTATATAAACGGAAATTTCGTATCAACGCGCATCAAATCTATCGTTTAATCACAAATAATAATAAAAAAAAATATATATGTTATAGAATATGATGTTCATAAATTTATATATAGTTTATTTATGAGAAGAACAAATTTATGACAATCTCTTTAAATTTAGGAATTTATTATGTTTGATATGTTTTTCAAATTATGGCAGTTTGTGGGCATATTTTATTATTATCTCCTGTGACAGACAGCTAGCCTTCTTATCGTTTATTTATAAGTAGTAGAAAAACTTGTCAGTGATCAACAACCTTCTCCAATGTATTAGTTAATGGTGATAACAAGATTTCAATTGAAAAGCAAATCGGTACTTATGGCGTCATGTTACACAATAGCTATAAATAAGTGAAACACTATCGCCATTCAATGGCATACAATGACGAATCAGCTAGTTGCTAATGTGATTCTAACCTTCTCATTTGCATATTTTTTCAACATTTTCTTGTAATGTTAAGCATTGCATTCCCTGTGGTAATTGCATTCCCTAGGATCTCCAAAACCACAAAAAAACTTCGTTCTCAAGTCAGTGACGCCTAAGCTGCAATTCAATTCTCTAACTCTTCCTTACATAAATGCTCTAAAAGTGAACATTTTCCAATTTAATTCTACAAAACGTTACAAATTCCCAATGTACATTTTTTCGCAAACTGTCTAAAAACTTTAATTCAGCAAACCACCAAGCGCCATTATTTTTTCCTAGCAAAATGTCCATCTCCACCGTCTTTGGTAACAAACCCAATTTCCATATTTATGACACGCGATTTTTTTCCCCCAAAGTTCCTACACATTCCCAATTTGCATATTTATATTTTTGTTTGTAGTCGTTTTGCGTGTAGTCATCGATGAAAAGCTCGTTCCAAAGGCAACAGGATACTATATAGCAGAAATGTGATACCTCAAGTGTTTTGGAATAAAACACAGTGCAGGGACTTAGAAAATTTATATGGAATGTTTACAAAAAAAATTAATTGATTTAATTTTTTTTTATATATACCTAAAGTATATTACCATCAGACATTTTATTTAAATTTAAACTTAAAAAAAATTCCATTTTTCTTAAATCCTCAACCGAATTTCCCCGCCACTTCACTGTCTACGAGAATGCATTTGCATATTGTGCATAAGCAAACGAAATAACGAAATTCTGCAAACATTGTAACCATGAATGAATTATCCTTGCCCGCCATCGTCATCGATAATTCAATTTTGTGTATTATTTTCCGCCATGATGCATCTACTTTTATAATCTAAATAAATGTGCTTTAGCTCACATGCAAGCAGAGGCATGCATGCAAGCATGCTTCCTCCTCCCTCCCTCCCCAATTTCAAGCCATCTGGGCCTCTATACTTAGCTTGCAATTCCGTTGCTTCCTGTTAAGAAAACACCGACACCTCATAGCCCCCCCCCTCCCCCCCATCGACGACATGGTGGCCCTAAACTTTCAATAATCACTTGGCTTGTGGCAATTTTTTAAGCCATATTTCGAAGGAGTCAAAGGAAAAAATAATACACGGATTCATCGACATTGTTGTCTAAAGTGATTTAGGGAAAATTGGGTTTTAAGTAAATAATGGCACAAGATTGAATGGCGGCGGGGCAACACATTATAGTGAGGCGTAATTGTGCCACATGGCGTTAAGCGGAAGAGGAAATTGAAATTGAAAATTTACAAATATGAAATATAAATTGTGTTTATAAGCTGCGATATGGTGAATTTAAATACATTTTATACACATTTTGAGGGCAGGGAACCTCGGGTTGTAGTTTTTTAAATCGCATTTTTAAATGCATGGAAAATTCTTCGGATTTGAACCATGCCTACCTTCCATACAAAGTTGCCGCCCAATTCTCTGGAACGAAATAGCAAATTGGATGGGAAAATTATGTAAATGGAACCAAATTTAACCGAATATAATTTTTGTTACTAGTTTTTCTTATACTTTTTTGTATAGCTCCAAGGGAAAATTCAGCTGAGCTGGCGTATTCAGGCCACGTATTAATAACCCAAACTAATTTTCATATTGACCAACATCTTCCAAGCAGATGTTCATGCATTTGAAAGGTGTGTGCAATTCAACATCGACAGAAAGTACTGCAGGGAGGAAATTGTTTACTATCTGACAGTCGGGCGCCTCTAAAAGCTCTAGACTCTCACAGATTTAGCTCAAGGCTAGTGTGTGACTGTCTTGGCCAATTAAACCGTCTTGGCAATACTAACAAAGCTATGCTCTGCGGAATGCCAGAACACGTCTGTGTAAAAGGGAACGAGATAGTAGACGAGCTTGCGAGAATAGTGGGTTCGAGATATGCTCAGATAAAGAGTAAGGATTGATAGAAGGAATTATTGATTTGACCTCCCTGTGCTACGGCAGGCCAAATTTCTCTACAACAAGACGTTTGAAGCTTGCATTGGCCTCAGCAAAAAGCATCGTCTTCGAATCCTAGCGGGGTTCCTCACAGGTCACTGGAGACTGTTAGGCACTTTAAACGACAACTCGTGCATATTCTGCAACGAAGATGAAGAAAATTCGGATAATTTTATAAGATTATTGTAGAGCAATCATCCACACAAGAAAACGCGTACTGGGAGACTATTTAATACCAGAGCATGATTGACCGAAATTGGACACCTTACTAATCCTGAAATTTCTTGGGTATTTAGCGTTGATGGAAGTCCTTTCATTTCACCAACAGGGAACCAGACTGGTGACACAGAAGACCAACGGTCGCAGCGCAAATCCCATTTATTTATTTTGAAAAAATCTTTATAAAAATTACAAAAACACATGAACATAAAAACGTTACACACGAGCGTTTACATTCTGAAATAAAAGTATTAAATAACGAAATGACTGTTCTCCGCAATACCATCACCAAATGTCCTTATAGTAGTAACTACCGACATTTAAATTTATTTGAACGGCATTACATATTTGTATTTGAGTGATTCAGGCACATATGCAAATATCAAATATCAAATACCCATTTTGAATTTGCAATAATGCACATTTCCGTTTATGTTCACAAAGAAAATTTCATGAATATTGAAAAGTTGTTAAAAGCTATTTGCACATTATTTTTTGTGCGCTTTTTTTTCATATATTATCCTACTACCATTTCACTAAACGTAGCGCCCTCACGGCAAACAGCTGTGCTCCTCAAACTGATTATGAATAAACAAAATTTTGATGAAACACAAATTATTGTTTCATTGCGCTACGTTGGCTAACGGGTTTTTTGTTCTTTCTTGCTTTTGCCAACCATTACATACATCTAAATATGTAAAATGGCAACATAACCACGTGAAAAGGGATAGTATGAGGTGGAAATATAGCGAAAAATAATAACCGCGAGTCCAATGAATATTAAAGAGCGAAAAACAATATCAACAAATACCGATGAGTACCGCACGCCAACACCACCACCAACAAGAATACAATTTCAGCTTGCAAACGTGGCTACGATGATGGCTGATGATGATGGTTGAGTTGGATGCTGAAGGCTAAATTAATTTGCAAAAGGTAAATTGAAACGACGGCACATGTGCGAAGGGTGTAGGTGTAGGGTTGTGGCGAAACTGAGGATTGACAGAGAAAGGAATTTTTCCAATTTCATGAAATGGTTTGGAGTATTTCTGAGAATATTCGGAATAAATTTTTTTTTTGCTCAAAGTTCGGGAGTAGTTGCATATTTTGTAAAACATTTACCATGAAATAATCGCTGTGTTGAATTTTAAACTATTTCACCATTAAATGACCAGAAGCTGCAACTTGTAATATTCTTCATCAACCCACAACACCTCTTGGGCCTTTTGTAGTCAGCTCCCCACTTATGCTTTTGTCAATATGCTTTTGTTGCTTCAGTTCGGATTTCGGATTTATTTATTTATATAATTTTTTTTTCTTTTTTAAGTAAAAACATTCGTTTACTCATTAATTTCTCATGGTGCTTTTAGTATGCCGGACTGCTGCCACACAACAATGCCGTATGAATGTGTACATTTGCATTTCGCAAAAATAAAAAACCGTTAAAAAAAAAAATTATAAAAAATAAAGTCAAACAAATTGCCGCACATTTCTCTCCATTTCCATTTTCAATTACTTTGGTAATTTTATATTATCGGTAATTTCATCGCACAGCAATTGCATTTATTTTGGTTTAAATTTATTTAATTTTGTTTTTCCACTCTCCCGCTGCCAATGGGCATATGGTGGTCAGCAATGAAATGTGTTGTCTTGTTGTAATCTGGTATTTAAAAATTAAAAAAAAAAAAAAAAATACTTAATAATGAAAGTGTTTGCATTTTGTGTTAATTGTATGTATATGTTTTAATGCTCTTTCATTTAATATTCAATGGACATTTTAAAGCATTCATTGATATTTTATCGTTAAATGGTCATTACACGATTACACTTTACACCAGCAGTTGTGATATTGTTTTTACTCACGAATTTATTGAAAGAATTTAACATAGGGCCTCAACGAAACATTTTCGCCTCGTACGGCTTTTCGCCATCATTTTTATTTCGCTCCATGATTTGCCTGAGGAGGTAATGGAAGCATTACCTCCTCTAGGCTTCGCTTCCACTTTATTTTTGAACCTCCTCTTCTCCTACTGCCCAGCTGTTTCAATTCCAGAGCCTGTCGGCATATTTCGTCTGGTGATTTTCGGAGCGTATGCCCATTCCATTTCCATTGAGGAAGTCGTTAGCGATCTTACGGCGTTTCTTTAGCTCGTCATTTGAAACGACATTTGGCCACCAAAATCTTGAAATTCCCCATTTACAAAACTGTAGAGCTTAGTTGTCGGTGACTAGTCAGGTCTCGTCACTGCGTTGGATTTGAAGATGAGAAGAGCTCCATATAAGTTGGCTTCTTTTGCCTTCTTGGTCCTGGACATTCTGTCGTTTTCTTTCGCTATCCTTTGCTGAGATTACGCTGCCCTGTTAGGTAAAGGCGAATCAACCATTTCTACTTCTTCGCTAGCAATAATGAAGTTGCTACTGCTACTAGCTATGATTTTAACTGCGTTGGTCTTATTTGTGTTGATTGTAAGGCCAGCTTTAGCAGACTCTATTTTCTAAATCATCCAGTGGTTTTCAGAGAGAAGACAGATGTCGTCAAGGTCTTCGAATTGTTCGCGAATGTTCAATGAATTCCGCTCCTCTTATCTAGGCTGGTGTTGCCCAGAATTTGATATGTCACGATTAAGAATAGAATTGAAGACATAAGACATCCTTGCCTGACACCGTAGTTAGTGTCGAAAGACTTTGACAAGCATCCGTACAGGAAATCAGCTTTATGGGAATCAAAGAATTTAATATTTAGCAAATCTTTCAGAGTAACTGGAAGAATGTTCATTGAATTTTTCTATCTGCGGGGCTTTCATGAAATGTTTTTCCTTTACTCAATAAAAACCAGTTAGGTTTTACCCAAACTAACTTGTAACCTCTAGTTGTTTAAAATTTAACTTTTAATTAATTTAAATTATTTACGCAATTAATTTGATTTTTGTTTTCCTAACAACATTTAATTGAAATTTGAAGTTCATAGCAAAATATTGAAAAAGTTATTCAAACTTTATATAAACCAATGCCGGCCATTAAAGTTTATTTACTTAATTGTTCAAAAAATGTTAATTAATTTTACTTTTCTACTCTTTGCAGGTAATACATACTCCCACACACACATACATTGTATAATGGCTGGGGTCAACCCGACCACAAAATTTATTTAGATTGAAACTTAATTTGAAACACAATCGGCAGCATCAAACTGAAAATTTGTTTGCTCTCATCAACACTGAAAAGGTATTATGTATTATTTGAAGTGCAAAAGAGTGTGGAATGAATGGAATTTCTCATTAACTGCGGTCCGGTACAACACCGGCAACCAATTAGGCAACACGAGCAAATCAAATAAAACTAAAGCAGAATTGATGAAATATAATTGCATACTTTTTAAAAAGGAAGAGTTTTATTGGAAATTCAGTTTCAATATACAAATAAACACAATTTGGCATTCGATTAAGTTTCAAATTCAAATATATTCGACTAACTCTGGTTATTTATTTCATTATACCAAGTAATTCCATGAAATGGCAAGCACATTTAAGTGAATATTTCCACAAAATTCAATTTGGTCCTGTAGTTATTTTTATCTTTATTCTCTGTCCATATATTACTGCACATTTTTTTGCTTCTTGCTGATTTGGTTTTATTTTTCATTTATTGTGCCGTAGATAGTTAAAGCCTAAAAGCTGCACACAACATATTATTATGCAAGCAAAAGTGCATTTGCCCATATACGATTTTTATTTTTGTAATTTTTTTATATAATTTTTTTATTTCAATATTTTAAATGTGGCAGTGCAGCAGGTCCCGCAAAAAATCTTTAATTTATGTACTTGCATTTGAGTGTGTGTGTGTGTGTGCGGCAAAAAAAACTAGCTGCATTTGTGTTCGTTCGACGACATAGATTAAAATCACAATTTTAACCATTTGGGCTTTGTTCACTTCACACAAAAACACTAACACCAAACGAAAAAAAACCGTTCGTTTGGAAAAGCAAATATTTTACAAAATACCAGCAATCAAGTTAATTTTTAATTTTAATTCCAAGTAGTTTTTTTTTCTCTTTTCATTCGACATTAATTGGAATTTTGCACATTTTTTTGTGTCCATTCGTTGGGTATTTTTTTTTTGTTTGTGCATTTTTTGACAAATATGGCCAACCGTAAATAGGGAACCGCACAGAGATAAAATTAATTTAAATGTCAACTATAAAAATTGGAATAGGAAATTGAAATTAAACTGCAACGCGTTATCGGCAGCGAAATCGTTTTTAATCGATGTAAATGCGCTCAAATTGCTTTTGTATTAAAATTAACCAAAAATTCCAGACTAGCGTCAGTTGGTAGAAAAAAAAAAACATTTTATGTAAGCAAATAATTAATAATTAAAAGTAATGCAGAAAATATTCTACATAATTCCCCATTGAACTTTGAATCAAGCGATAAAAATTAAAGAACTTAACACAAAAATGTCCCTAGTTTAATGTCCTCAAAGCTGAATTAACTAGTCAATATTTAATATAAAAAATCCCCAACCACATTCTTTTGGTTCAAATTTCTTCGATATGACACAACTGTGATTCATGGCGAACTAATAAAGATAACAAAAAAATCACACTCCAGTACAATTAGCACGTATGCTTGATTTATGATGAACTAATGGCATAAAAATGTAAAATAGATTTAAAAAAAACAATAGGAACAATCAATGTTTCAACAGATCTAAGCTGAAATTCCCTACACCTACGAGTATGCCTAAAGTGTGATTTATGCTCGTGACATAACTTTAAAGCAAACGTGGTCCAACTCCATCGTTGTCATTATCACGAATTAGGTAACTTAATTTCTATTAATTTTCTTGCTAACCGACGACGTAGCTTCAGTTAGTATCGGTTTTCATACATTTTCGATAAACTTTCGATAACTTTTTCTTTTCCGTTCGAGAAGCGCATCCGCATGAATGGAAGTAATTAAAAATGCTGCTCTAATACACTTTTACACTTGAAGAAATTTGGGAACATTTTTCCTGAGCCGTTTCGAAGCTGAAAACGTAGCTTAAGCATGAAGGCTATAGTGCAAGTAATTCCAAACGTTCATTTCACGAATCATGAAGGTACTCCGGAGTCAATTAAATGTTCCAATAAGAATAAAGGCATCGGCCCGTTTCCATTTTGTTCCAGTTCCATGTCCAATTTGGTTACTCTTCCGGTTCATTATAATCTGCACACAAGTTGTTTTTGTCACACCGTTTATAATGTCCAAAATGATGTCTAAAAAAGGATATATATTCTTGATCAGCATCACCTCCGTAGTCGATGTAGCTATGTCTGTCTATTCATCAGTCTGCCAGTTCACACGATAACTTCCGTTGTTATCGACTCCTCTTCTTTTGCTTATATTTGGACGGTATTGAAAATGAGCTTCATCGGATGAGAACCACGCCTACCTTTCATACAAAATGTCTGCCCAAATTTCATTATTTTCGTTTATCTTGGTATATACTGAATGGATTATTTCCCATAAATTACCTAATTTGTGCATTATATCGATAACCGATATTTATCAATTTCCAATTATATTTCGATAACAAACTCTTGTTAGTTCAATGCATACACTGCAAATATTCATAAATACCACTTGTAAATTCATTCATTCAAATTAGCTTATTTATAGGTCTAAGCAATCGATAATACTAATCGATACCATAATACCATTTATGGCTTAGCTATTTCAGTACACCTTAATATCAGCAAATATGAAAGCAAAAAAAAACAAACAAACAAACAAGAGTCTACTGCGCCTGAAACATAAAATTTATAGACTTTACTGAGTTGAGTTGTGCTTTTATAAACACTACACATTTGCACTTGGTTAATAAAATATTCATATGACTTACAACAATATTTATTTTATGGACGCCAAAAATATTGCACAGCCACTTAACTGCCGCCACTACAGCGACTGTCGATGGCACGGTGAAAGCCAGGCTAAAAAAATTATGAAATACAGGCAACCAAGCCCAGAGCCACATATGCCCGCAATCAGCAAGAGGCAACCCCAACGTGCAATTTGCTACGTGGTGCACATGCTTCCGGTGTCAGTGGAGGAGTAGGCAGCGGCAGCTATGTTCGTACTCGTATGTTGATGCTGTAATTTTGGGGGTGTCAAAACAAAATAATGACACAAGAATAGCAAATACTAACACCGACTGTATAGCGGCCGCGAACCAGGACAAACCCCCAGGGCTACGGATGGATGGTGTGGGTTTCGGGAAACATTTTATGGCATAAGAGTGCAAAAAGCGATTGCAAATACATATGTATGTGCTTTGTAATACCAATGATAATGGCAGTAAAATGAAAAATATGCTTCTTCACCACAAACATTTGAGTGATGAGCGATCGACTCTTTTTTTTTTTTTTTAAACAAATTAATAAAAACTGAAGCGAAAAATCTGCATCACTTCCAACCAAAAGAACATTTGGAACATTCAACAACAGCATAAAGTATCAATTTCCATCAATGGCAGGTGCTGCTTGGCGGCAAAAGTGTAACGTAAACCGCGACCTCGCTCAAACATGGCCATCGAAAACCATCGTCAACCAGCCCTCTGCAGCGTTAAAACAATCGAATGGCGATTGCTGTGGCGGCCAGTTTGTCGCTCCTCCACATCATTATAATCATCAGAGTTGAACATTATAGCAGCGGTGGCGGCAACCCGTCACAAGTGTCATGTAAATATTTTCGTAATGCGTACACGGCCGTACGCTTTTTATTTCAAAGGATAATGAAAGCTGTGCGCGCATTCGAATCCTTTTATGTTAATTTTACGGCCTGACATTCGGTGGCACTGTTGTTATTGATAACGTTGCATCAATGGGTTCAAAATACTTTGTTTGATTGCACTTGGTGCGGCTGTGAAACCAACAGCTACAGAGATTTTATGCCTCATTTCAAAAATACTTTAATTGTTAAAGTTAACATTTGATTAATGCTTGCAATGCTGCCAGATTTAACAATTAAGCAATTCCCTAATTATATTTGCAAACTTAAGTGTTTACATGCTCAGCGTGATTGAAGAGTGAACGCTCACATTAATCTAACTTAAAAGCTAAGCCAACACACCACAACCACCACACACCTAGCCAAATGATGTATTTGCACAAAAATTTAATTTCATGTATTATGTGTCCACTGTGCAAACACACACACATACACCTGATTACACTTCAATGTATATACATTTTTTTTTTGTTTAACGCAAACACTCCAGCCCTTTGTGAGCCTAATGATTTATTTAGCATGGAATCAAATGTCAGAAGCCTTCATTCCAATTGAACGTAACAATTGCAACGGCTGCCCGCCGATCATAGAGCATCACCTCGGCAACACATCGAATCGCATCAGTTAAGTCAACAGAAACGCCACGCACAAATATTTGCATATCTAAATCTACAATTATTGAAATCGCAATTGAAATTGGTTGCAATTTCAAAGACAATTGATGCATAAAATGGAAACAGAAAAACTAAAAACCAACTAACGCACACAACAATTGCCGGCGGTCATAAAATACAAAATATTTGCCAATATCCATAATCCAAAATGAGTACTCGCCTGGGAGGGGGGGTCTGTCGTCTGGCGCACACATGTGTCAATTTCTGTGCATTTGTGAGAATTGACATTGGCATTATTAGTATTTGTTTTAATGTGTATTTGTGTTGGCTCACTTCAACCAATTCCATTCGCCTTTGGTGAAAAATCTATCAAATTTTTCGCTAAAAAAAAATGTATTTCACCAACAAACAACAAAAAAAAAACAAAGCCCACTTAACAATATAAATTTATAACAAATTTCTAATGTGCGACCAGTCATCGTGGCAAACAATTTGGCGAGAATGGCATGCTATTGAATTGCGGCTGTGCGACCTCAACGACAGGCAATAGAAAACGTTAAATGAACTCAAATTATATTTCATTATTATTGAAAATGTTTGGGGCAAAACTTTATAAAGTTATTCTCAATAGGCAAAAGTATTTAATTTTAATTATGAATTGAATTTAATTGTAATTTTATGTTAGAGTTCGAATTTCGAAGTATTAACATATAACAGCTTATGTGGCATTATATTTTTGGCTAGGGCAAATAATTTTAAATGTTAGCATTCAGCAATTAGCAGCAATTGAGACATTTACTGTCATCCTTATCTAAAATACAACATGAGTATTTTTAGTATTACGCACTAGTTGAAAAAACAAATATTTGTTAGTAGGGTAGAGTTGGAAGGGTAGGTACTGAAACGAATTAGCTAACCTCGCTTTAAAAAAAATGAAAAAATTGTGAAAAGTCATTAGATATTCGCTTTCAGCCATTAAAATAATAAAATTAAATAATTAAAAAAAAGTTTTAAATTTAAAAAAAATTATGATTTATTAATTTTTTAAAAATCTTTGAAAAAAAAACCTCGAAAATGCTCCCGTTTTTACCCTACAGAACATGTTTTTAATTTATTTTTTCTGATATTTTCCTAAAAATGCGGTCAGAGTGGCCATAAATCCTTCTTTAGCTATTACTGATAGTTCCTGATTTGAAGCATCATTTATATTTTGATTTTTTGGAAAATATTTTAAAACCAGTAATAGTGCCAAAGCAAAAAATAGTTGTTTTTTTGAAAACCC
Source organism: Heteromyza rotundicornis (assembly GCA_951394025.1). Lineage (NCBI taxonomy): Eukaryota > Metazoa > Arthropoda > Insecta > Diptera > Heleomyzidae > Heteromyza > Heteromyza rotundicornis. Next base: position 64,027,537 of record OX596012.1, read on the forward strand.
ACACAGCGAAATTAATGGAATAACCTTTATGTTGCTGTGAAAATAATTTATATTAGCCGCAAAATCACTCACAATAATTTTTTCAAATATTCATTAAACTTTATTTACAAAATTCAAAAATTAAAATGTCAAAAAATATTTCACTCTACACAAAACAAAATATATCGAAAGAAATATATCAAAGAAAAAAGTTCTGTAACGAGGTATCCACTTATGACCATCGATAAGTCATTTCTCCAAAACGGAATTTTGTCGCATCTGCATGTCGAGCTGTAGGCAGGGAAGTGATTTTGTAGACCTAAAAAATGTGTTGCATACTTTTAGTGATGAAAAATCCAAAAAAGGTCAAAATTTTAAGACAATAGTTCAATAATGACATTGTTTAGTAAACTGACTGTACTTTCGCACCATATATGCACATTAACATTGTAATTATTGAACTATCGACCTTCTGATTATTTTGTCACTAAAAGTATGCAACACATTTTTTAGTCCACAAAAACCATTCCCTAATTATAGAAAATCCTTCTTTTTTTTCATAAAAAGTAGTTAATTCCAATTTTACAGCAATTTTTTCTAGTGTAAATTTTAATAGAAAAAATTAATTTGAATACCAAATATTTTTTTTTTGCATAGCTACTATAATACAAATTAATTTTTTCAAATATTTCCATATCAATAATTTATAAGTTTTTTTCTTATAAAAAAAAAATGTTTAAATTATGTATCACACACACACACACACACACGCAATCATTAAAATAATTTTATCAGCGCAAACAAATCTGCACCCACATTCGCAAGAGAGCATATCCGTACGCATAATGACAATTAGTGGCCACATTAAAATTGATGCACTCGACGATGTGTCCATGAGTGTGTATGTGTGCGTGTGTGTGTGTGTCCGGGACACATCACATCTCACCATCAAACGAAAGGGTAATTTGCAACAAAAATTGCATTATTCTGGTGAACCAATGAGCAACCAAATTCACACATGCATCGAATGAAATTAAAATAACCAACACACGCACATTTCATTTTAAATGCACGCACAAATGAACGCAAACATTAACAACAACAATAATAACGAGAAAAACATTTATAAAAAAAAAAACAACAACAGAAATAAAGTTATAAATTCATCAGGGAACGAGTGCAGCAGCAACAGAAAAAAAAAGTGCCGAAAGGAATTTAAATTGCTTCATTTAAAATGCGTGAAAGGATAATTACGGTACGAAATTAAGCGCCTAAAAGCATGTAATAAATTGCTTTAATTTCACCATATTTGCAGTCGATTCGAATCGCCCGGGTACTCCATGGACTTTAGGTTGCATTTCTGGTTTTAATTAAACCAAAATTGAATTTTCCGTTGGTTCTGGGGCCAATGCGAAATTAACTATTTAGAAAATTCATATTCCAGTAACTATTTCGGTGCTTTATCAGCGATTGTTTGGTACTTTATTTAAGTCATAACTTTATTTCATTGATAAACTTTATTGCATTACTTTGGCATTGTTCGAAATGCTTGACGCATTTCTGTTAGATTACTTTTACATTTTTTTTGAACATTTCAAGTGAACAATTTTTGAGCCCATATAAAACCCACTGTTACCGTTTTTTTATAGAGGCCTGAAAACACTTTTGAGCCATTTGTAAATTGCATGTAATACCACTGCAATGCCATCTTACCAAAAAAAAAACAAAAAAAAAAAAACAAATAAAAATTACTAAATCGACTATATGCCACTGCCCCGCCCCACCCCGCCGACCCCTTTTAGTGTCATTGAATATTTTTATTTATCGTAAACTTCCAGCGCAAATAAAAAGTAGTAGAAATTGTAAAAATTACATATTGAAATGAAAATGGCAGCCGAAACAGCTGTGTTCTCATCCGATGCCCCGCCATGTGTGTGTCCGTCCGCCAGTCGCTTCACTGCAGCATTTAATCCTTGCGTCCTTATCGAAGTGGATTTCCATTTTCAATTGAGTGCCTGCTTTTAGCGAGAGCAGTTTTTACATCGCCAAGCGCATTGGCCATAAAATATTGTTTATTGCCTGTACTTGAGCACTTTTTTACGTGTTCACTTGGCAAATATAGAAAAGGAAATGTCGCCGTTAACTTAAATTGTTTTTTTTTGCGTTTTCCTTTTTGTTGCTGTTGTTGTTGTTACTTTTACTAACTACCCACAGTAAAAAGAAGTTGGATTTTTCGTTCATTTCCTTAATGGAATCCAGGGCACAGCTCAATTGAACTCTTGGCTGCCACTGTGCGCTTAAGATGCTCGCTGAATTTGCATCATAATTGAATACTTACTTTTTAATATATTTGTCAGTGATTTAAAGAAGTTCCCAAAATTCTATGCAGTCGCAGTTAGTGCTTTTAAATTTGTAACCAAAAAAATACTGAAAATCTAATAATCGGCCATTTACTTATAGTAAAAGTAAAGTGTACTCCCTGGCCGCAAATACCATAAAAAAATTAAATTTGGAACCACAATTTTACATTTTTCATCAGAAAAGTTGTCGCGCCCCCATCCCTACGAATCACCAAAGGTCAGCGAAGGCGGTCCACCAGGGCCTAAGTTATAACATTTCTAGTAAACCATTCCGAATTTACAGTTGGAATTTTGGAGGTCATGGCAGACGACTAATCGCTTTTTAAATGACAGTGCAAAGTAGTGCTTTCGGCCCCTTGTCCAATAAGTTCCCGGAAAGCAGTTAAACTAAAAAGTCCACGTTTCTGAAATGAATCATCTGTGGCACGCAAGAATTCTACATAATAATCCAGTGAATTTAAAACAGGGGAACTGGGACTGCAATAGTTTTGGTTGCTTTGATTTTATACCTGGACACGTATTGGACACGGTGTAAATATCTTACTTAATTCATGAACGACCCTCTCCCATTCCAGAAGAATTCCGAGCGAAAGTCTATGTCCAAATTTCTATGTTAATTGAAAATTCATTTAATTTCAATTGCAAATGCAAATATTTATTTAAGTGTAAATATAAAAACACAACAAAAAGTTGTTTAATCATTAAATATGCTAACGATGTGCAATTTGCAATTGAATACCACCCAGCAGAAAAAAATGTTTGTAATCTCGCAGAGTAAATATATATATTTTGAAAAGTTTCCAGTACACCAAAGTGCACTTTTCAAATTACCACGTACAACTTTTATCCGTGGCCGGAAAACTTTTATTTCATACTTAACCAAACAAAACGAAATTTCATGCATTTCACGTACTAGTACCATTCACACAAAACGTGGTTAAAATGCCATTTGACATTTTTTTGTTGTATATTTACCGAAATTAATTAAATTGATTTGAGGCCTATTTACAAATTAGGGCGAAATTAGCAAAAAAGAAAAGTTTTAACTGTAATGCCAATTATGGCAAAAATTAACAAAATGTTTATTTTGCTGCCTTTTTTGTTTTCTTTCACCCACACACAAATGAACAAATGTTAATTTTCCGGTTTTTTGCATTTTTGTTGTAAGTGCTTTTAGCATAATTTGCGTTAAAAGTGATTTTAATATAACATCAACAACAAAATACAAAAAAAATATAAATATGCAAAAAAAAAAATAAAAACGAAATTAATACTAAATAAAATACAGAGAACGCGGTGTTTTGTTTATATTAAACTCATTAGGGTTAAATGTGCAAATTGCGCATAGCACTTTTGTTCTAATTATTTTATGTTGCACACTTTTTTGCACAAGTCTTTTAGCGCCACTGTGTGTGTAGTCGGCCACAATTGCAGTGGTGTTTTTGTAATTTTATATTACAGAGGCGGAGTAGGAAAGGTTGTTTATTTTTTTCCTACTTTAGGTGAGAGAAAAATCACGAGGTCACAGTATGACCAGTCGTGTTTGTATGTCAATTGGTCCAAACCAATCGAAGCCTATGTCGAGCTCTACTCAAAAGTCTTCCATAAATGACACCTCATATTTTCATCTCTTGGAGTAGTTATATTCAAAAATTGCCCTAAATATAAAAAATGCATTCGCTCTCACCTTATTTGAGAAGATTAAAAAGAAAACCCGCTCCTGTGCCACGCTACACCAAGATCATAACAATGAATGCACTTTGCATACAAATAATGTAAAAGTTTTCCGGCATTCAGAGACCTCAATGACAATGCTTTATTCAATTTAACAAAATAATAAAAAGGAAAGAAAAAAAACAACAACAAAAACCACCGCTCCGCAAAAAATCACAGCACTAATGAGAATGAAATTTTTTTTCTGCACGGGGAACATTCATTCATTTGTTCAACGCAAAGACACACACATACATTTGTAGCGGTTAAACAAAGTTAAAAAAAAAAAAGTGTGTGTGTGTCCTTTCACCGTTTGCACACTCTCGACACTGGAGCAGCGTATATGGTAGCTGCTGGAGAAGCAACCACGACGACCGCAATCCCAAAGTAATTTTATGCATTTCGCGTCATTTTCATGTGCATTTAAGCGCACAACAATGCAAAAGTAGGTAACTACATAATATACGCTAACGCATTTCAGCAACAGTAGCCGTTGTGCCACAGAACAGCAAGTAAAAATATAAAAAAAAAAATATGACTTTGCCGCATAAAAGGATGCAAATAAATTGTTTGATCTGCCAAAAGAAAAACTTTGCTCATTGTCGCAAAAGCGAATTGTTGTAAGCGCAAATGACAAGGCATTGCATGAGCAGCGGCTAAAAAGGAGTTCACTTCTAATTCGTTTGGTTTTCTCTTTTTTTTTCGAAGAAAGCACTTGCAAAGCTTGCTTAAAAAGGTTATTTGGCGTGTGATTTTAGAAGAATATTAAGCAAATTGAACACTCAGCAAAATTTTATTTAGAAAAGAAAATGTTAAAAGAAATTTTCTAATCTTCAACTGACCCGCTTCTGTCAGTGAGGTTTTCCCATCACTTGATACAACAAAGCAAGAAGTATTTGGCAGCATACTTAAATCAAATATCAGAAGTAGTGTCTGACACACTCAAATTTCCCTTCAGTGTAGAACTGAGCGTGTTTTTCTTTCAAGCACGGTAATTTGGAAACTTTCCACTACTTTTCTTCAACACCATTGGCTGCTTTTTAATTTTGATTGTTATTTCTGCATTTTTTTTTTTTCTTTTATTAAGTATCTGCTCTACTCGTTCTGTATTTTTTCAAAGATTTTCATTTTTTTTGCAATTTTTTTGTGCAATTTTTTCTACGCTCATTTTTAAGTTTAGTTTATTGTCAACGCACAATGCACTTTGGCTTACGACACAAAAGTAAGAAAGAATTGCGCTGGTTTTTAGCCACAATTAATTTATGCGATGTTCTGGAAGAACAGGGAGAGGCTGCAGAGAGGGAATAGGTTAAACTTTTGCCACGCTTCGGGAATTTTAATTTCAAACTTGCAAAACTGTTTGCCAGTGGCTAAAGGACATTGGACGCACAAGTGGTCGTGGACAGTGGAAAACTGCCACCGAGGAGGAGATCCCCCTCGTTACTTATGATGCTCGGCGGCGGCGGCGTGCTATGTTTATTTTTAATTTGCTCTATGTTAGTTAGGTTTTTTTTTGTGTTATTTTGCAATTCTTATCGTTCTTTTTGCTGTCGGTGATGGTGATGGTGGCCGCCGCACACAACTTTCAACGTAATTTTGTAATTAAGCAATTTGACCGCAAAAGTTTGCGCTTGAGATTGTGTAAATAATCCGGGAGCGGTGAAATTGTTTTCTTTCTTTCTTTTTGCTGCTGCTTTTGTTGTTGTAATACAACATAAAGTGACGCCCGTGAAATTCAATAGACCATAAAACTGTGAATATGCAAATAGTGAAAAGAAGCCCCTTTAAACCAAATGGAGCAATCTCCCCTCACATGCAATTTCCCATTTAACGATGTTAACAAAGCAATTTCAAATAAAAAGTTACAAATTGAATGAATCGTGAATGATGGTTAAAAATTCATAACGCACAGCCTTTAGGATACGTTTGCTTTTCTGTATTTACCAGTAACCACCCCTTAACCCACACAACTATCACATGTGCAGCCAAACGCTCGAAAAGCATAAAACAAGAAATCAAGTGCTCAATTCCAATAAAAAAAAGCAGATAAAGCAAATATACGAACGAGTATATTATTTGTAGCACTCTTTGAGTGCGTTCTTAGCCTCAGCCACTGCAATGCAATGATAATAATGATGAGTTTGATTGTTACGATTACGATTATCCTTTAACATGTACGCGCATACAAATTAAATAACACGCATACGCCCCGTACAGTGTCTGCCTTGACTGGCTGGCTGTGTAATAGTATGTGCTACTCAAACACATGCATATAAAAAAAAGAATAATAAACACTCACTCAACACGCAACTGGCAATCGTCGTGTATATAAACACATCCAACCCACAGTAAAACAAATGCCCCCATAAAAAGAGGACGGCTTGCGCGAATCCCCAAAGTTTTTGATCGCATGGTTTAACCGAATCGACTCGCCTCGCCTCATACCCAAAACGATTTCGTTGAAATCGCTGGAATAATAAATAGATTTTGAAACGTGATTTCATTGAGAGAGGAGCTCGCAAAACATATCCGTTATATATTTGTTTTTATAAGAAATGCATTGATATGATACATATGAAGTGCGGTTCGATTTCATGAAGATGAGATTCTTGAGTTATGGGATTCCATGTGCGTTTTATAATGTAAAATTGTGAAATTGTAAAATTTATTGAAACGCCCAAAAGTATGCTTTATAGTCGTACGTACATACATAAAATGCATAATGCATACATAATTCCAAACGCACTCTTTGCCAATGAGGGGTAATCCAGCGAAACTTGAATAAGATTTACTTTAAAATTGATTCAAAGCTTTGAAGTACATCCAGTCCATTTGACGAAGAGCCACTCAAATGCGACTGATACACATCCAATCGCTTACAAGCACATCACACCTGCCAGCACTTTACGATTATCAGTTATAATCAACATTTACACACAATTTGTTGTGAGATATTTATATTCACTTCATCTCCCAATAGTCTTCCAAATGGCGCTATTAATCCATGACTATGTCTGTGTGTGTGTGTGTTCGCTTCGATTAATGTTACGCTTTATTTGAGAGGATGTGTAAAACACCGTTAAAATCGTTTAAATTATTCATAAGCTCCACTGATGATAGAGAATTTTTTAAATTCCATATTTTAGCGCAAACATTTACACACGCCCGCTCCCACTTACACTTACACTTACACTTTATATAAATGCAAATACAAGCGGAAATACAAGGGCAATAAATACAAAATAAAATCGCTGATGGCGTGTAAAAAAGAGAAGAGAACAAAACACACACACACAAATAGAACTTTCAAAGTTCGAGCAAGTGAAATTTGATAACGGTTGATTGCACACATGCGAATTCGCCGTCGATGCGGAAACTTTATGCTTGTGTGTTGTATGTATATAGAAAATAAATATATTCTTCAAGGATTAAAAGCAAATTTGAATAAAATTTCTTCTTTTTTTGCGCCCCCCTGATTTCTCTGAACTTCTTCGCATTTGAAGTTGGCATTTCGGACACGCAACAATGATAGCACAACTTTGGGCACTTCTTACTTGTTTGTGAATTGTAAATAAGCAGCCAAAAAATGACACTCAATTGGCCACTTGGACACTTTTGCTAACAATAAGTTAAATTTGCATATGTGTGTGTGTGTGTGCAAATACAAACAAATTAACCAACCAGAACTAGCACACACACTCATTCTTGGCCCCCTCCCCCCACTGGTTTGGCTGGTGCTTTAGATAACAAAAGTGAAAAGTTTTTGCCCATAGTTTATGCTTATAAAAAATTCCAAAAGTCCCTTTTTGAATTTGAAATTTTATGATTGTTACTTTGACAAGTAAAGTTCTAGCAGAGCCATTTTTACATACCTACTAATCGGGGCAAGTGAGACGAATAAGTTTTGACTTTGGCCTTTGGGAAATTTGTATGAAAAAAAAAGAATATAAAAAAATAGAATATTATTAAGTCAATTGCAGATAAGTGCTGTTGGGGGTCAGCAATGGCAATGAAAAATATCTACAACATGTTATTAGACAAATGCGTGTTGCATTTTAAATATTAATGAAAAGTGAGGTTAAATTCGATTGATTGCTTAAGACGACTTTGCAGAAACTTAACTTAACTTAAGTATTTCTTAAGCACATTTTGTATGGAATTTTGTCTTGGCATGGCAGCTCTTGTTTTTTTTTTTTGGTACTCTTAATTGTAGCCCAGACCTTTAAACCTCCGACCTAATTTAAAATCTTAAATCTCTTCTCTTCTTTTTTTTTTATCAAGAGTCTTTCCAACTAGTTACTCCTGTCACATTTTGACATCTTAATTTTCGTGTATTTTTTTACACAACGTGCGCACGCCTGCTTTTGACATCATTCTCCCTTTGAACGGTGAATTTGTAAATTGCCGCTGTCCTGTCCGTTCGTTCGTACATGCTCATCTCTAGCAGAGTTTTTTTTTAAATAAAAAAAATATGAAAATTTTCTACTTTTAATGAATACCTGCGAGCTGCCAACCAGTAATGTGAACTCTCGACATACCACACACTTTTGATCTTAGCGTTTGAAGTAGTTAGTCTCTTGTCTGCTGCCGCCCCTTAGGAGAAAGTGGAAAGGGGCCAATGTGAGCTAAAAGTGATTCATTGGAGTGCATAATTAATGTTTTATCATTCGTTTTGGCTGGTTTTTCTACTAGTTTATTATCACACACAGAAAAAATAATAACACTGCCAATTATTTTGTGGATTCATTCGGAATAATTTCTTACGTTTTTTTTTTTCAGTTTAAACATTTCTGCAATTTTATCCAATTAATATTAAATAGGTATTTGTGTCAACACCAAACAAAAAAACACAAATACTTCAACGAACACCCCCTTCCCCTAATTGTTCCCCATTTCGAAACACAAATCCAATTGTCATGGCTGGCCTTACCCAAGAATGAATAACTACGAACCCAGATTTAACAATATAAAACCATAAAGAAAAAAAAATACTTGTAACACCCTCTGCCCCGGGGAGAACCAGCAACAATCAATACGATCAATGCACATTGCGATTTTCTCACAATTAGCATTTTCGAGAACAATGCATTCGTGTTTTTTTTTTTAGAATTACAAATTCATACGTGATATGTTTTGGCAAGCGATATCAAGCAAGCAAGCACAATGCACTGAATAAAATAACAACAACAACAAAAAGCGAGGAAATATGAAAACTGCTTAAAGCTATTCAATTATACCCTCACCTCAAACCACACAACCAACCAACGAACCCACCCACCCACTCGTTCGCAAAAAGAAATATCAAAAAATATTCGGGGCAGAAATATGCATGATTCGAAAAGAATATAAATCGCAAAATATATTACAAAATTTGTTGCTGGGCATACAAAGTGTGTGTGTGTGTGTGTGTTTGTGGGCGCCTGATACAATACCGCTGCTGCCGCAGCCACCCACCCCCTCAAACACATATGTGCAGCGTATAAATCTCTCGCTTGAATACCAACACCAATAACAGAAGGACATTTTCGTATTTGTATGCATTGATTTCAAAATGTGGCTCACCGTCAGAGGGCGGGTGGGAGCCGAAGAAAAAATTTCAACAACATGAATAAAATGAAACTCGCATTAATATGCGCTTGCAGGGAAACCACTCACACACACACACGCTCGCTCGCTCGCTCACACAAAACAAACGTACCCTCGTTTAAAATGGAATTTTAAAAATGCAGCCACCTGAAAAAACGGTTTTTTGCCTCCTGAATTCGAATTTGCAAGCAAATGAATTGCTGAACTGAAAAATATTATTTTGTGCTTTTTTTTGTGTGTGTGTGTGTTTTTACAAATGATAATTTTTTGTTATATTTATGCAATTTTTTCCCAAACAAAAAACTACACTATTCAATTTTTGTATTTACAGAAACAGTTTTTTTTTTTTGTGTGTAAATTAGCTTAATAATATGGCCTTAGATCAGATCACGCTGACATTCAGTAAATACGACTTGTGCGAGCATAAAGTCATACAAATTAAATCATTTGGAAGATAACCATGGGCCGTTTAGATCATTTGAAAGTCTTGCTCATTAGGCAATCAACTCAAATCACTTCTCATCTCCATTAGAACAACGTTTGCTCTTACGAAAAGTACATACAAAATTACTTAAAGCGTTTCAAGCTCATAGGAAAATTGCAACTTCCTCCGTTGTTAATTCTATTACAAATTGTTAGACAATTCAGTGTGTAGGGTGTCCACTTGTAAGCTGAAGTGTTTTTTTAAATTGATTTTGTTTTTATTCAATTTAAGCGCACCTGTAGTAGTTCATCTGTATAAAATTGCACATGTGAGTGCACAAAAATCTGCATATGCGCTTATGTAAGCTCCAACGCACAAGCAGATTTCCATATTAATGTTTTTATGGGAATTTATTAGTATTTTTTTTTTTTTGTGAAGTGAGCTTTTTGCCTTTTGCTTCTTTACATCACCGAACATATTTTGTATTATCCTTTGTGTCGTCAATTGGCAATTAGTTTTTTTTTTCATGGGAAATTTGCTGTCATATTAAATGGAAAATTAGAAAGATTTTCCTAAAATTTATACTTATTCTATTAGGAAGGTAATCACCAATGTTTTCATATAATTTACAACATTCCTTTTATTCTAGAATCGGAATTTTTATTACATCAAAACATTTAAGTCTCAAATGCTAATTCTTGTTCTTCTTTTTTTGTACCCTTTTTTTTCTAGTTCTGGGAAATCATCTCCGATGAACATGGCATCGACCCCAATGGCATGTACCATGGCGAAAATGATTTGCAATTGGAGCGCATCGATGTTTACTACAACGAAGCGAACAACGGCAAGTATGTGCCACGTGCAGTGCTCATCGATTTGGAGCCGGGCACAATGGACTCGGTGCGTCAATCGCCAATGGGGCAATTATTTAGGCCCGACAATTTCGTATTCGGACAATCCGGCGCGGGTAAGTGAAAATTGATGTCGCCATTCGCAGATGCGTTTGCGTGAGTGTGCTATCTGTGTGTGCCTGTGTTGGGAATTTCAAATCACCCTGGGGGACGTTAGCAATGGCATAATGTTGCTGTTGAGGTTGGCAATGATTAGGTTACAACAACATATGGCCGGATGTTAGGCTAGAGAATTGCTGGGTGAGTCATGTTCAGATTGATTGTTTCACCATTTGTCGATAGCGTATTATGTTAAGTGGTCCTAAATGGGGTAGGGGGGGAGGTATAAATCGGAATATTATTTTTTGATTATATTTTGTTGTACTTAAAGCGATTTTGAACTAATGTAACGTTTGAAGTTGATATTTGGCTAGATCTGTCTGTCTGTGGGAACGCTTTTATTTTGGAGCGCTTGCGAAACTATGCTAAAATTACTAACTATTCATCGTATTAACCTTCACTCACCATTACCTTTCAGGCAACAACTGGGCCAAGGGTCACTACACAGAGGGCGCCGAACTGATTGAATCCGTACTCGATGTTTTGCGCAAAGAATCGGAGGGCTGCGATTGCCTGCAAGGCTTTCAACTGGCACATTCGCTGGGTGGCGGCACCGGTTCCGGTCTCGGCACTTTGCTGATTTCGAAAATTCGCGAAGAGTATCCGGACAGAATTATGAATACATTCTCGGTTGTACCATCACCGAAGGTAAGTCATATGTGAATTGATTTTTTTCAACTTCACAATACGTATTTGTATTTCTAGAATGGGCAACAATAGTTTTACGTTATTTTAATTATATTTTTCTAAATAAAAAAATTTTTTTTTATTAAATTAAATAGTAAATTTATTTTAATATTTAATTGAATATATTTGTTGTAATTTAACAAGCTACGCGCTAATTTTGTCAGTCATCACATGTTGTCATTGTTGTGTCCATTGCACTGTTGATTAAATTCGATTCTTTCACAAAATTTGTCTAAAAAAGGCAATCAGCACACAGAAAATCATGTTTTGCCAGACAGCCACGCAGCCACACATCCAGCGATGAATTTTCACAAATTAGCACTAAATGTTAACAGTTTTAGGCACGTGCATGCCAAAGCACACTATCCCCCCATGCCATCCGCAATTAGACAATAATTATTGCGGCAATAACAAATCAAAGTGTGCATTTAGGCGCAACGAATTAAATGTAAAATTTGCATTGCGTTCAAAATTTATGCAAAATGCGGCTATAATCTAAATAAGCGAAATTAATTATCGTCATTCACGACAGCAGATAGATGCGTATTGGATTGTACATGTCTGCTGGCGTATATACAATATTTATGCAAGTGTTTATGTAATTTAATTAAAGCGCCCAAATTAGCTTGTATATATATTTATATTATTAAAAATGTCGGGTGTTGATTGATTGAAATGTGCTCCACGCACACTAGCAACACAACGAGGCGCGTACGCTGCATATTAATGGACACACACACACTTTTGTGGTAAATTAATGCTAATTTGCCTTTAATCCTTTTGTTGTTACGTATATAAACATATTCTCTGTATTTTGTTTTGTTATTTTGCCTTTTTTTTTTTTGGTTTTTTGTTTTGGGGTTACATTTTCGTTTTTAACTTCCCTTCGACGTCACTTCAAATGACGCTTAATTAACCTAGCTGCATTTTAACGGCATTGTGACGCATTGTGTACAGCATCAACTCGAATTTAATTACATTTTGACATTTTATTATATTAATTCTGAATTGATTGTCATCGACAGGCCATGAGCCATGATGTGCGCGTTTTGCACAATATCCGAAATCATTTGTTTGTTTTTCCTCCTTTTGTTTGTTTGTTAATTGTTATATAGCGTAAATTATGCTCGGCAATGCAATGAGAATGGATTTTTGTTTGTCATAAATTAACAAAATGGTGGGGTACACTGAAAAGCTGCTAACTAGATAAAATGTTGAACTGAAGGACAGAGTGTGTTGCATTCGTATCGTGCACAAAAACTAAGAATGGACACAATTCATTGGTATGATTGTTACTTTCAACGAATTTATTAAATTTGTTCCTAAAAGTAGGCTAAAATTTAGAAAAACTTTTAAAAAAATATGCAGTTTTTCGCTTGTTGTCTATACTTTTGCAGACACCAAATTGACTTGGATATAAGTTAAGTCTAGTCATGCACAAGTTACCCGTCCAACCAATAAAAAACCACCACGAAGAACTAAAGTCGAAATCCAAAATGTCAACTCTAAATTTCTCTCAGTGCTCCTATTTCCGCAATTATGCCCAACAATAAAAACAAAGAAATTTACAAAAATAATTATTTTCCGCCATGAAAAAATATGAAATTGTTGTCGCCTCCGCTGCTGTCATTTATAGCCGCAATTATTGTTTCAAAAAAAACAAAAAAAAAAAAACAAATGCAAATGCAAAATAAAAATAACGAACCAACAACAACAAAAAAATATGGGTAAAAGAATAAATACAATATTGATGTGATTAAAAAAATCATCCTTCGACATGCTAGCTGGTTGAGCGGCTTGGCTTATCATGAATGATTTACTTACAAATTCATTAGCGGCTTGTGTGCTTGTGTGATTGAGCGTGCGTCACAGTAACGCTTGTAATTGCGAATGTAAATGTAATTAAGAGGATTAACCTTGGATTTACACAGCAGAATGCTTAACGAATTTTAAAGAGATTTTTAATCGCATAAAATCACTCATACGCCTCAGTGTACACACGCAGTCATTTGCATGAACTTTATGCACGTCAATGTGTGCGAATGTGCTTAGCTTTCCGAGCAAAGTAAACGCATTTGCGTTCATCAATGCGGTCAGTCGAGAGTCATCATGGACCCCACAGCCACCCACCGGCAATGCCACAATTGAACCAATTTTGACTTAGCACAACTCCAAATGCGTCTCATAAATTACGCACGCAGCAAACCATAAGTTAGCTACCAAATCCGACCGCATGCAATAACGCCTCTGCACCTACCCGCACGACCGTTCGACTTAACCAATCAACCGGATCTCTGCAATAAATTTTCGCATTTTTAAACAAAAATGTTAAGCGCAAACTAAAATTTATGTACCGCAGCACAGTTTGCCCACCATATACGCCCGTCGATAAATGTCTGTAAATGTGAAGGTTTCAAAAAATTTCCGCACTGAAATAGTTTAGCCAACGCCATACTTGACATTTTCCTTGACTGTCACTCTGCATACATCGATAAACATACGCACGCACACATGCAAGATGTCAACTCAATTGGCGCATATCTAATTTCGTGCTTGAATGCGTGCAAATTGTCAAAAATGTGCGAGCCGAACCAACAAAAAAAACTACTTTCAAATTGCTATTGACCAAAAGACGACCAGCAAATTGACTCCCACTCCTGCATCCATTGCAATTGAATACGCACTAAAATACACACACACACCACACCCATACAGTCAACGCTAAACCATAGCGTGCGACCGCCACTACAACGCTCTGATGGCTGTTGCGGATGTGAATATGGCAAGCGGCTGCGGTAGTTCGGTGTGGTGCGCCACTAAATGACGAAACTTATCTTATTTATGTATATGCCGTTGCGCTTATTTGTGTGTGTGTGTAGTACATGCATATGTGTGCGTAGGTTGGGTTTGTGTTTGGTGTTTGCATTTCCCCGTATACATCAGCGTATTTGTGTTTATGTATGCATGTGTGTATTAATGCGTTTATCTGCAGCTATAGTATTTGCAAATCTTCATCAAAATCCGCGCAGCGCGGTTGAACGCGGTTTATCGCACATGCCAGAATCAATCGCTCGGTTTGTTGGTCAATTGCTTAAGCTTCCATTAATGCAAGTGCTTGTGCCTGTGCCTGTGTGTGTGTATATCGATGTGAGACCGATAGTGCAGCCATAGCCTTGACTTAGCCGTCAAATCCAGCGAATTATCATGCCCACGTATTTGTTTGACAGAGTTCCGATTGTTCTCCGCATTTCAAATATTTACAAATTTACGTGGGATTGTATTTCATGTCATCTACGAACAAACAGACAAATTTGTTGATATAAAGAATCAAGGTGTTGAGAAACAAGCAATGCAACTGGGCGTAGGTTCCTCGAATGTCCTCACGTAATGCATCTTTTGCATTTTCCCGCAGTGGGTTGAGGCGGTTTTTTTGTGATAGCCTTATGATGGGTGCTAACCATGGCTTACCATCAATTCCAGCTCGTTCCCAGTCGAGGCAGAGTGGGGCAATTAAGTCAGATAGCTACAGTTGACTTCGTAACACACAACAAATCTATCCACCTTTCAAACTGTTAACCGGAGAGGACACAACCGATGATGTGTCTCCTACAAGCATATGCTTATGAATTTCCATTAAAAGTTAATTACTTCAACTGATAAAGTATTGACGCACTGAATTCAATTTCATTAAAGTAATTGCCAACTTGTACTCATTCCAAGTCAGAAATTCCTTGTTTCTTCTGAGTATCGCATTCAGCATTTCAATTTTTTGTCCAATTACACTCTTCTAATTAGGAATACAAATACACACACTCCTCACACACCTTGCTAAATCATATAAATGTCCTATTTTTTTCTTGTCATTGGGCATATGTACACATTCATGCATACATGCACGAAAAACACGAGTTGTCCATTAGTGTTGCCATTTGTTATTAAATAAATTAGCAACATTTATTTGCTCAGACATTTCTTAGTCTTATGTCGTATGCGTTCGTAAAAGATTAAATATAATTTGCACTTAAACATACAAAAGCACGCACATGTCCATACATACTGGTTAACATAAATAAGGCCCCCAGGCTTGTTTGATTTCCCCCATGCACACAGAGAAGCATAAGTACAAAATTCACCTGCCGGCCTAATAAGTGAATAATGGTGCCAACAAATACATTGTCGTCGTCGTTCATGTTTGATAATGAATGCATTTCTCGTGTACAAAGTGCACGTTATCGTTCAAACTGGGCATTGTAGAAATTCATTTCTAATTACGACCGTGTCGCATTGCTGGGGAAATTATGATAGATTTGTGAGTGGAGCAGTGCAAATCAAAATGGAACTAAGTTTTAGGCAATAAATCTCCAATGTTATGTACATATGTCACGTTTGCATGCTGCTACTCAAATAATATATGTTGCTGCTCGTACGCTTCGGATGACGTTTTAAATAATATATTAGCTATTGGTTAGATTTACTTATGCATTATATTAACTGAAATTAATAATGATAAACTATTGCATAGTCCGTCTCTTGGATTTATGGGGAGACGGTGCGGAAGAGTGGCTCTGTAATACATTTTATTACGTTTACATATATTACAAAAATTTTATTTATTTTTTTATTCAAGTTGCTCATTTATTTATGCAATAGGTAAAATATTTATATTTATGAAATATATTTTTCGTTAACTATTTCTATATTCAACAGAATAAGCCTTTAAAAAGATACTTTTTGTAACTAACAACCAATTAACACATGACATCTCTTTTTTCATTTCTTTCTTATTCACAAACGCGTGCGCTCGACTGCCTGTTTGCTTTGAACATTTTGCCGCTTGTGCCCTACAGGTTTCCGATACAGTTGTGGAGCCCTACAATGCCACATTGTCCATTCATCAGCTGGTTGAGAATACCGATGAGACATTCTGCATCGACAACGAGGCCCTGTACGATATTTGCTTCCGTACACTGAAGCTGTCGTCGCCCACCTACGGCGATTTGAATCATCTTGTATCCGTAAGTTGACCATAATACCAAACTAATGGATTTTCTTTCCTTCTCCTTTCCTGCCATGACCCGACCTGACATGCTACTATGCCCCACCCTCCCCCGACTGCATACTTACACAACACGCATTCGCCAAATGTGTGAACGCATAATGAATGCACTGTGGCGCTCGTACTCGCATTTGCACGCTGGCATATATATACGCATGCACGCACGCACTCACCCAGGTATCCGATGTAATTGTTGAGCCTTACAATGCCACACTGTCGGCACATCAATTGTGCGAGAACACAGACGAAACATTTTGCATCGATAATGAGGCATTGTATGACATTTGCTATCAGAAGCTGCGTCTGCCGATGCCAACGTACGACGACTTGAATCATTTGTTGTCCGTAAGTAATTGCTGTAAAGGATAATGGCCGCTGCAATGCAATTATGCTGGGGGGCGCCGCCAGTGCTGCTGTTACTCAATGCGCCTGAAGCTTTTTGCGTGTGTGAAGCATGTCTGAGTGTATATTGATGCTGCTGCATATTTTTTTGGGGAGGCGAAAAAAAATAGTAAAAAAATATTTTTTTTAAATCCACAAATTACCCAATTAACATGTTTTGGAAAAAATTCAAGTTGCAATGAATTGTTGCAAAAATTGTTGTAGTTTACTTTTTTTTTTCAATTATTTCTGCTATTTTTAAAATAAGGAAAATGTTTCCCCACGACGCACATTCGCAATTATTTTTCAAATTGAAATTATTTGTCAATGTCGCTGGCAGGCGTAAATAAACGAGTAAAATTAATTGAAACACATTTTCCTGTCAATTGGCAACACACAACACAATTTACCATCATTTCAATTTATTCAAATAAATTGATTCTAATGACCGCGTTTAGGTGCACAGAAATGCACAAATTTATAATATCTAGTTTAGCATAAAAACAACAACAGCAAACTAATGGGAAAGCTTTGCTTGACATTCCAACGACAAATCACTTAATTTACTTGGACTACCCCCGAACGTTCCTCCTCGCTCTGAGCAATCAAAGTGCTTAATGATGCCTAACTAAATTCTAATCACATCTTTGTCTACCTATCACTAATATACTTTTGCCTTCTTCTCCACGCATTTCAAACAGGTCACAATGTCCGGCGTCACAACGTGTCTGCGTTTCCCCGGTCAGCTGAATGCTGATCTGCGTAAATTGGCCGTGAACATGGTACCCTTCCCGCGTTTGCATTTCTTCATGCCCGGTTTTGCACCATTAACCGCTAAGGGCTCACAACAGTATCGTGCCCTCACCGTGTCCGAGCTGACGCAACAGATGTTCGATGCTAAGAACATGATGACCGCCTGCGACCCCCGACATGGCCGTTACCTGACGGTGGCGTGCATCTTCAGAGGTAAGTGTGTTAACGAAGGGTTTCCTGTCCACCCGAAAATTTGCCACGATTTAATTAAAATTATTACTGCGCAAAGAGGAGTGCGTTGCAATCAATTGTGAAATGTTGTATCTGAACAGAAAAGCTTTATCCCTTAGTTACGCCAAACAACGCGTAATTTTGCAATTAATTCCACAATGATTAATTAACGCAGTTGTGACGATTAAAATCTTCTTCGTGTACGGCGTCTTATCGCCATTTCGCAGGCAACTTTTTCAGACACAAATGATAAATGTCCCTTTTGTCGTCAGCCTGTTGATCAGGATTGGGTGTTTACTTTAACAAACCCCTCCTTTAACAACAAGCAAGTAACATTATTTTTTTGTTGTTAAATTTGTAGAATTTTAATCACAAATGTGTACATTACAAGTTAACGCAGAGTCGCATTCATAGTTTATACGAAGTACACTTAAATCTTCGACATTTTCTTTAATAAGATATTGTCTTTACCTTCCACCAAATATCATCCACCAACAGAGTAATTACAATGTCCAAAGTGAACTTTTTTGACATTTACTCTTAACTTCCTTTAACCTATGTCTCTTTAGCATAGAACATCCCCCATCTCATCCCCATCCCCTCAAAAACAATTTCTACCCATTTAACCTGACCCAAAACTTTTCAACTTTTGACTTTGTTGACAATTGCCCTAAACGAATGTGGTTTTCCACAACAACCCAAGCCCAGTCAATGTGAAAAATAGTTTTTTAACAACGGCACATAAACACCTAATTTTTTATGCCAGGCCTACAAAGGCCCAAAACGTATGCAACAACATAAAAAACTTTGTCACTTTGTCATTCCTTTTGTCAAAAAAAAAAAAAAAAAACACAAAAATAATAAATAGTATCATGCTCCTTCAACAAGGTAATAAGCCGCCTTAATAGCAGAAGCCGCAAGCGGGCAAAGCCACGCACGTGCTTTGGCTGCAATTTTCCTTCCAAGGTAACCGGGACAACGCAACGTTTATTAGAAGCCTACTTATGGGGGGAGGCCACTAAAAATGATTAATGAAGTTGGAAATTTTTAGCAAACTTACACTTTGTCACCCTACTTCTTCGGGGGGACGGGGTCGAAGTCTACAACTGCAATCAGTCAGCGGTTAAGTTCGAATTTGGTTTACTTTCCCGCGCACACCCTGGCGAACAGGAATGACAACCGGATAATGCGCAACTGCTTTTTGGAAACGAAATAATTAATATTGTGTAGTTAAGTGGAGACTTACGCTGTTGCGTTGACGCGGGGGTTAAGTTGCGTAAGAATGATTAGGCGTTCTTGGGTGAAATGAAGCAAATTGATTAACTTGGCAATTTCAACAAAAGAAAATATGATAGTCAGGCAGGTTTCAGAATACGAGTGGAATTGAATTCGATTTCGGTTTTAGTAAAAGTTTTTCTTTTTAAATTTGTAATCAGTTAACTATTCTCAGAGTTGCTATTAATCCATGAAGTGATTAAATTTAAATTTTAAATTAAATTGAATTAAATTTCAGAATTTTTATTTTAATTTAGAAACGTATTCGGCTTCAAATACAACTGTGTATGCATTTAATTACCATACAGATTTACATATTGTCGAATTTTATTTTTTTCTGGGTACCTTTCACTAATTATGAAATACTCACTTGCTATCAAAAGAAACAGCTAATCCTAATACCTACCGACACCATCATCAGCCCCCAAACAACGTATACCAAGTAATATTTCATTTATAATTCCCTCTTTAACGCGACGCTTGAAAATTCCAAGAGCATTTTCAATTTGACTGATGACTCGGAAAAAAAACCGAGTGAATAATTAGAATTTGAGTATAAGACCGTCGGGACGTTTACGCGTGACTTCAGACTTAACTAATCAAGTTCAACGTGACTTTGCAGACGCGAGCGAAGTGGTGGATGGTATTCGACGCATATCACAGAGACGTGCCAGCAACAGTTGCAAAATGATTAATCAAAAAAAAATTGTTATATATACCAAAAATAATATAATGAAAACAATTTTAGTTGCCTTCTGGGAGTGGTTTTTTTTGTTTGCTTTTGCCCAGCTTCGCATACAGGTACAAAGTTAAAAATGCGTTAAATGCGTCCCCGAAGGATAAAATGCCTAAAAGAGGGCTAAGCAAAATGAGACAAGCGTCAGGTGGCAGCTTGCGTTTGTGGACTTAGAAGCAGTTTAAGATTTCGTATTTGGGGAATTAGGGATTGGTACTTACTTTTATTTTTAAAAAATACTTTTTGGTTCGTCTTGGTTTTTTGTTTATTTGTCGTGTTGCTATTGTTGTTATGTTGTTGCTCGTTTGTAAACTGCAAAATGAATGAGCAGAAATTTTAACGTTTTAATATTGATAAGGTAGCCCATTATACGTTGCTTATGTTGGAATAATAAATGATTTTCTGCATAGTGTGAGGGGGATGGGGGCAGGAGGCGTGTCCTTCGGGTGTTGGCTTTTATATTTCACAGGATGTTGCTTGTTGCGACGCAGCGGTAATAAACAGCGGAACGTGTCTTTTAATTAACTGCTCTTTTCTTTATCTTCATGAGATTCTTTTTCGAGGGCGAGTGAATTTGGGTTTGTTTCATCCTATAAGGAAGTACACTCTCACTGACCCTCATATTGCAAAATAACGGTATAAGATTAAGTAATTTTCACACTCTTTTGAAATTTAAAATTCATTTTGAATGAATCACAGGAACTGGAGTAAAAAAAAAAGTTCATTGAAATGCATAAATACATAAAATTAAAAAATTTAGCTTAGCTTGGAATTCTTTAGTCGACTGTTAGTTAGTGAGAAGTTCACCAAGAATATTTCTAAAGCTGCATACCTGAATGTATCACTTCACAAAGGTGCACCATCTTCCACTTCCTTTGGGCCCGATTCGATTCCGCCTAAAATGTGCATTTCAATTTCAACTGTATTTCGATCCACCATATTTGCTCCGTTTGTATTACATTTTGCTCAACTCGTTGCTTTCCATTGCAGGTCCGATGTCAATGAAGGAGGTCGACACCCAAATGCTGAACATCCAAAGCAAGAACAGCAGCTACTTTGTCGAATGGATACCCAACAATGTGAAGGTGGCCGTTTGCGATATTCCACCACGCGGTCTGAAAATGTCCGCTACATTCATTGGCAACACGACCGCCATTCAGGAGATCTTCAAGCGGATATCCGAGCAATTTACGGCTATGTTCCGGCGCAAGGCTTTCTTGCATTGGTACACTGGGGAGGGCATGGACGAGATGGAATTCACCGAGGCTGAATCGAATATGAACGATTTGATTTCGGAATATCAACAGTATCAGGTAAATTCAAGCGAATCGAAACAACAACAAAAATACAATACGGAAAACGGAAGTCACTCGATTGCTTTTAATTAAAAATGGTTTTTGAAATTGCTGTTGTGTGGTGCTGCTGCTGCTCCGCCGCCGCCATTGTTGCTTACTTGCTTTCATTTTGGTTTATGTGTTTGTTTTGTTTTTTCTCTTTTGCAGGAGGCTTCCACGGACGACGATGTCGAGTTCGATGAGGAACAGGAGGAGCATGAGGCGTATGATGATGGCGCCATTCAGAATGGCGGCATTTAAAGCGGAAGTGCAATTGTTTGCCACATAGTTATTGACGAATAAAGTGTGTTTTTTTTTTTTTGAAAATTCTGCAATTTGCATGTAATTAATTGCGATGAAAATATTTTCAATAAAAAAAAAAAATGTTCATTGTTTTGTACACAAAGGATGATGATGTGTGTGGTGGATTTTATTTTATTTCACTTCGAACAAAGGCCGAAATGGCGTGTAATTTGTTTTTGAAGCATGGCAACAAATTTTGTGGCACACAAAAAGCGGAATAAATTTTACATTAATGCTGAGCAAAAAGCCTTTTAGCTTAAACTAATTTTGGATCTTTTTTATGGTGGGAAATGAATCAAAAGTGGTTTTGTATTTATACAAACCGTTACAACTACGACTTAATTAGAATTAGTCAAAGTTGGCTGTAGTCAAATGGGAGTTATTGGAGACTTTCGCCTGAGCTAAAAGGATTTCAGTGTTCGCTGCCCAGAGAGACCAAAATCAGTTTGAGAAAAATATGAACTTGATAAGATGTCATCCTGTTATAGTTGGTCACGCGCTAAATTGAAGCGTTAAAGCGTGTCAAAAAGTGGGTTCACATCATTATTCATTGAGCTATTCAGGGGCGCAGTTGTGTATCTCGATTTCACTTGTTACTCGACACGATCAAGCGGAGAAATACGTGAAGCAAATTTTTAAGGCCAAGGCTATCGGCAGATGATATATTTACGTCTGTATCTCACCTTTCATTTGCTGAAGAAACTAACTGAATAGGGAACTTAGATAGAGTTTTGTTCACCTACGATTCGTACTCTTTCAATATAAAACTTAACTTACTATGCCATATTAAGGCGGTAGAAATCTGTAAAAAAAATTATAGATTGCAATATAAGTAAGTATCTCCGCTTATAGGTTTCGCATTCACTTCTGCATTCACTTCTGCATATGAACACGAGAAAAATATCTACCTTCATGTGGAATATTCGCCCCTACGATTCGTAGAGTTACTAAAATCTCTTGAGCAGAAAAAGAGTACTGAATTGCATAGACTCCCAAATTCCTCGGCAATAAAGACACAACTCAAAAATTTATATTTTTGGAAAATCACGATATGAAATTCAAAATTTCAGAATTTTTTATGAATCCAAATTTTCTAAATTTTAAACAAAAAAAATGTTTTTCAATAATAAAAAAAAAACATTTCTTTTAGTATCAACTTACCAAAATACAGTAATTTTGTAAAATTTTTTTTTTTGTAAGCTAAAAATAAAAAAAAATGTTACTAAAAATTTTTTAAACTATTGAATCGACATATGAAAGGTTGAAAGTCCAAAGGGGTCTAAGTGAAAAACAAATCCAACGAAGATATAAAAAAAACCATGGGTGCTGAAGTTAAGAAAATGGATATAATGCTGCAAGGGGACATTACCAGTCAAAATAATTGGATTTGGCTTCTAAGATCGAACTTTGTTCAAGAAAGGCATGTAATAATAACACTACGTGGTATCTGGCGTTGTGATTAACGGATCCAATTCGAAATATGGAAGTCTTCGAGAAAGTCTTCCGGTTAACCCATTTTTGGCAAAAGCGGTCGACTGGTCGACCTAAATTCAAAAAATTCTAGTAACGAAACTAATAGGACCGATTTGAGATCGGTTTTTGGTTAATGATGGTTTGGTTCTTTGACAATAAAAAAAAATTATCAGTACTATATGGGGGCCTTTAACCTGTGGTCAGGTGTGTTTCAAAAAACACACCCATTTTATGCACTTTTTGAAAAATTTTGAAAAATTCAAGAAATTTCGTAAAATTTCTGAAATGTAATTAATTGTATTAAAAAAGTTCAAACTACAACTTTACATAAAAAATTGGGAAATTTTTAAAAATACGAAAAAATTAAGTGTAAAAAAAATTTCATAAAAAAAATTGGCCAAAAAATCTTTTAAAAATTTCTCACAATTCAGGAAAGTAATTTATAATAAAAATTTCTTTTGCAAAGTAGTTGTTTTTTGCCCTATCAACTTTATGCATAAAAAAATGTGTGTATAACCCCCAGGAAAAAAATTCTACCAATAAATGAGAAATCAAGTTGAAAAATTTTAAAATGTTTTTAACACTAAATTTGTAATAGTAATGTTACCAGAAGCTTCCCCTATGAATTTTATCAAAAAATTCCAAGCCGTTTAGGACGGCCAAAAATGGGTTAAGAGAAGTTGACCGAAAAATATGCAACAAACGATGCCATAAATTTTTATACCTTCCTCACTAGGGAACATTTGGCCAACGTTTTTTTGTATTTGATTGAAAATTATGTCGGGAATGGAATGGAAATGGAAACAAATTTTTAAATGGATCGGGAATGAGTGGAAATGGAAATTATCGATAAAATAACCGAACAAATGTTCAAGGTCTCGTACTCGCATGAGCGGGCTTTGGTTTGACAGAAAAATTTGTTGGTAAGTTTACCTATGGTACGAGGCTTTTGTTTATTACAGGTGAGAAACTATTTATCTGCATGTGAAATTGGAACCATCTACGAAGCGTTCTTATAATACTTGAAAGGCATTTCAAAAAAAAAAAATTCAACTTTTTAAGAGGCCTTGTTTAGCTATTACAACATTTATGTATGCTTGTTAAGCAACACGCTGCGCGCCATCTGTTGAAATTTTACTACAGTATTTGTTGTATTGCTATAATACCAAAGCTTTGTAGCTTTCACGTTGGCGCACCCAACATTCGAAATGAAAAGCTCACAGGCTGTACAATATTTTTAGATTTTCTCAATTTATTTCGCTTTGATAGAAATGCATTCCTCTTTATTACATACAATACAAAAGGTTATTATAGTGGATAGTTGAGTAGCACATCCTGTCGCGCCAATTCCAGCAACATGGGATCGTCGAAGAACTTGTTTATGGACACATCCTCCGACAGACCCTTGCGACGTCTCGTCTTGATCATGAATTCGCGTGCCAGATGTGAAGCCTGCTGCGGCTCTAGAGGACGTATGATGATGGACTTGTCCAGGGGATCGCCCGGTACAATCTGCCAGTGATGAAAGACGGACAGGCAGAAGGCTTGACCTTGTGTGTGAGTACGCAAATCGGTTTCGAAACCGAACGAATCAATGGCGGGTATAAAGGCTTTGATTGTGTAGAGTGGTGAGCCGGAAACGGGGGCATCTTGTGTGACATGACCTCTGCAAGGAGAAACGGAATTTAGTAGGGATTTCAATGTGGAACATTTGCCCACAACTCACCTTCGCCGCGCCAACACAGTGTACACCGCTGAGACACAATCGGCAGGCGCCTGCACCTCCACAAACAGATAGGGCTCCATCAGCCGTGGTGTGGCCATCAGGAATGCAGAGTACGCCACACGACGCGCCGTTGGAATGACCTGTCCACCGCCACGATGCAGGGCCTCATTGGCAATCACAGCATCGAGTATTTTGAATTTCACATTGCGTATGGGCTCCTCGCACAGCGGACCTTCGCGTGTGCCCCACTGGAAGCCTTGGACTATTGAGTCCTTCACCGAAGTCAGCAGGTTCTTGTCCACCTCGGAGGGCAGCGTATCGTCGACAAGTATATTTGGGCCCGTAGAGTCTGGCCCAAAGGCCCAGATGGAACGAGCGGCCAGCAAATCCCAATCGTAGTTGACTTGGAAGAACTCACCGATGCGTTTCTTATTCCAGCCAATCGAGACCACTTCGTTTTCTATGTCCTCCGCGAGTCCCTTCTCCAATGGCTCGGAGATCATGGTGATTTTGTTCTTTTTGTTTGGCGTTTCGGCGAAACATTTCAGCGAGCTCGTCTCGACGACGGTTTCGCAGAAGGCCACCACCGGATCGGCCACTTTGATGTCGATTTCCGAATACATTTTACGCAGGTCGTGCATCACACAGTCCAGATACAGTTCGCCAGTGCCGAGGATGACATGCTCGCCCGACTCCTCCACGCGCGTGGACAACAGCGGATAGGATTTGTTGACCTTACGCAGACCGTCCAGCATCTTGGGCAATTCGGAGGGATTGACGGGCTCGACGGCAATCTTGATGATGCTTTGCGTGTTGAACTTCAACGGCCGGAAGATGTACAAATCCTCCGGAGCATTAATATCCACAATTGTGGACGTCTTGACGATGCACTGATCGATGCCTTCGATGAGGACCCAATTGCCCGCAGGCACGCGATTCAGTTCGACTTTGTAGCGTGCCTCGTACACCCACAAGCGTCCCACTTGCAAGATGCGCGAATCTTCCTCGTCTTGGAGTGTGTAATTCTCACCCAAGACACGCACCTCCTGGCCGGCATGTAAAGTGCCGGAAACAACGCGTGCGAGGACCTTGAAGGAAAAACAAACAAACCAAATGAAATACAAAAGGAAATTTTCCAAATCGTTACAAATCAGTACCTGAAAGAAGGTACAATCGTCCGTGGGATACATTTTAGCGCTGTGCACCATCAGAGTGCCATTCTGATTGCACTCCATCATATCCTTGTAGATATCACCCTCCTTGGGCCCCGTATAGATATGGTCCACCTTGCGCTTGGCATTATCCAACGGTGACTTTATGTGCTCCACGCACATGTCAACAAAGCCACTGAAGTCGGCCAGGAAACGATTGCAAACCAAACGCAACAGCGGGCGTATATTTGTCTTCATCTCTTCCTTTGTAATGCGCACATTCAGCTCGGCCAATGTGTCCACCAAGGTGGTGTCCACATCGCCCACCACCTGAGCGATCAGCTTGTACATTGGCTCTAATATGAATTCGACGAAACTTCGCTGGGCTGAGTTGTGGGGCGGTTTCTTGGTGAATTTGCGGCTAAAATTTAATTTTTGTTACTTAAAATGCAAATTGAGTACTTGAGGGTCACTTACGATTTGCTGTGGAAGTACATGTCACCCCACAGGCGTTTGGAAAATTCGACATAGTTGACTCCCTCATATGTGTCGGCATAGAGTTTCGCAAACGATTTCAACGTGAAACAGAAACCGTACAGCGAACTGGCAAAGCAAACGTTGCCCAAGATGGGTGAGACCACTATGTTGTCTTCGGCACTGGCAAAGGTGCTGAAATGGAAATAATGTTTGTAACATTTCATCTGAAGGATGTGCAAAGGCAGTTAAGTACCTCAACAGACTGTTGACCTCCTCGACAATGTGCTTAAGCTTGAAGTAAGCATCTTGGGGTGGCAATTTCAGTTCCAAGATCAAGCGATCAATCTATATGGAATACAAAAAAAGGATTCAAGTAACAGACAGGCGATAATATAGTGGGCACGCCACCAACCTTATTAATGCAAATGGTAATGGCCATTTTCTCCTGCACGGCATGCTTCATCAGACGTTCCGTGTTTAGGGAAACACCCTCGGCAGCATCCACAAAGACCACAACACCGTCGCACATTCGCATTGCTGCGGTAACTTCATCCGAGAAGTTGACATGTCCTGAAAGACGAATGAGCGCCATGGTTAATACAAAATGAATCAACAAACTATCATCCCCCCACTCACCTGGTGTATCGAAGACATTCATTAGAAAACTTTTCTGTTTCACATCCTGCAGCACCAGCGTCACCGGTGTGGCCTTTATACTGCAACCGCGCTCCTGCTCTGTGAACAGCGTGTCCGTGTAGCGCAGTGTGCGCTCTTCCGTGTGCTCGAACTGCGGATGCGTCTGGCGCACCAGGCAATCGACAAAGGTGGTCTTGCCATGATGCAAATGCCCAATCAATGCCACATTACGTATTAGAGGCGGCGTGTCCATAAGATCAGCCATGAATTCCATATCATAGGTCGTATCGGGCAGTTCCTGCTCCTTGATTTGGAATTTTAGTTTCTTCACCGGTTCAATGAGCGGCTTGTCCAGCGCCTGGGCATCTTCCTCTTGCACGATAGTCTCCACATCCGGTCCGTACACTTCGACTGCGGTCGGATAGTAGCGCTTATCCTCGTGCAATACCACGGCAGTAACTTCTTTGTCCTCGTCGTCGGCATGCTCTTCTTCTTCATCCATAGCATCATCCTAAAACGTGGTCAATTGTCAGACTTTAGTATAAAATGAGCATTACGCTTCGTTCCACTTACATCCTGATCGTCGTGTGTATCCTGCTGTCCATAGAGGCTTTGATCGTCCTCCTCATCACTGTCCAAATCGGGACCGATGTAGTTGCCAAATTCATCGTACAAATCGGAATCCATTTCGGCTTTTTATTTTCTCTTTTTTTCTTTTGGAACCACCAACAATTGTAAACGTTTTGAGACGCTATAGAAATAGGACAGATAAGCACGAAAGTTTATGAATTATGTGACTACAGACACTTTTTTCATTAGTATCACTTCTTATTTGTGGTGATTTGTTAATTGTTAATGTTTATTTGAATATTTGCTATTAAAAAAATTTACCTGCTAACAACAACGAGGAATTTATTTTTTAGTTGCCGGTAGGGATGGGCGATGTGATGCTTGATAAGAATCGATACTATAAAAATCGATATTTTAAGCTAATATTCGATATGTAAAAATGTCATCTTTTGATCAATGATTTTTCAATTATTGCCGGCAATTATTGTCAAAGAATTTTTTAGCACATAGAAAACTAAAATTTAATTAAATTTTTCATTATTAAAAAAAAATTAACTTTCGATATTTTTGGATGTATTGTCCATCTTTACTTACCGGCTGCGAACGCTGGGATGCGTTCAGTGTCACAGGCAGGGTTCCCATTTTACTACTATCGAAGTAGATCTACTTTGAATTTTTAAATCTCGCTTGTCTACTTCGGAATTAGATTTCAGCTACTCAATACCGCACGATTTGAAGAAAATAAATTTCGTTGTTGAGAAATTATATATTTTTCGGTTAGTGTAGAGTGTAGCTCATGAAATATTTGCTGACAATTTAAATTTATTAACTGCTTGACTCAGAATTATCTATCAATTCAGTGAGCAAAATTTTCTTATTTATCTACAGCGTAAATATGTAATAGTGAGAAAAATTGTCTCGGTAAACAGTATCCCTTAAAAATTATAAAGTAGGGAACAAATACGCGTCTTACAGCAAATTTGCCAACGATTAATGCATACCAAATATGTACAATCTTTGAAATATACCTGTAATACCGCAACGAAGTAAAACAGGTACAAAAAGGACGCAATGCATTATTACTAGCGGCGCTAGTCTAGCGCTAATTGCATTACGGATATTTTACAACCGCTTAATGCTGTATTTCCAATAATATACAGGTAGAATCTATATTTATTCACAAAAGAAGCGAATTTTTAGCTGGCATATTTTCTGAGCGACTTTTTAGTCGCAAATTTACATTCAAAGAAGGAACACAATGAGATACCAAGTGATATTAGTAGTTGCATTATTTTGCCTCAGCACACTAAGCAGTGCCGCATATTCTCGAACATTTTTACGCAGAGCTTTGAAAAATAAAACGGTTGACTTTAGAATATCGCTTGAACAATTTTTAAGCAGTCGCAAAATTAGCCAACGAAGTTTAGATTCTATAATAAAAACGTCCGATGAATTCATTAAGCTGGCTGAAGAGTATATTAAAAATCGTAAACCTCAAAACTTAAAAAAGTACGTACCTTATATGCCTTCGAAGAAAAAGTCAAAACCCAAAGAAACCAAGGATACAGAAAATACTACAAACGATAAAAACTCTACAAATGTGAACGATGTATTGCCAAAAATTACAACTGAAAATATTCTCGGATTTGAAAGTACTACTGAACATTTTCATCGGAGACCTACTACAGAAATAAAAAACGAATCAACTACACAGGAAGTTTCTACAGACAAATTTAATACTGTGGATGTAACAACAGAATCAGTAATTATAGAAGAACCTACTACAGAAGAAACCTCAACTGTATCAGTTACTACCGAAGAAGCCAGCACACAAGAAATTACTTCCGAAGAAGTTACCACTGAATCATTTTCTACTACTCAAGAAATCACTACTGCAGAATCTACTACACAAGAAAATAATACGACAGAAAATGAATCCGAGATTACCGGAGAAGCTTCTACGCCAGAAACTACTACACAAGAAGTTACTACCGAAAAAACTGCTACCCAAGAAAATACTACAGAAGAAAACTCAAATGAATCAAATACCACCGAAGCAAATACAGCAGAAACTACGACTACACCCGAAATTACTACTCTCAACATTACTACCGAAGAATCTACCACACCAGAAATTACTACACAAGAAGTTACTACCGAAGAATCGGCTACCCAAGAAAATAACACCAAAAGAAATACAAATGAATCAGTGACTACCGAAGAAGCTTCCACAGTAGAAACCACTACACAAGAAGTGACGACCGAAGAACCTGCTACCAAAGAAAACACAATTGAATCGGTGACTACCCAAGAATCGGCTTCACAGAAAATTACCACCGAAGAAATAACCACCGAATCAGTGACAAAGGAAGAAGCTTCCACAGTAGAAACCACTACACAAGAAGTGGCGACCGAAGAATCTGCTACTCAAGAAAACACAATTGAATCAGTGACTACCCAAGAATCGGCTTCACAGGAAATTACTACCGAAGAAATAACCACCGAATCAGTGACAAAAGAAGAAACTTCTACACTAGAAGCAACTACACAAGAAGTACTTGTCGAAGAATCTGCTACGCAAGAAAATACTGCCGAAGAAATCACCACTGAATCCGTGACTACACAAGAAGCTACTACCATTGAATCTGCTTCACAAGAAATTACTACGGAAGAAATCACAACCGAATCAGTGGAAACGGAAGAAATACTAGAAGCAACTACACAAGAAGCTACTGTCGAAGCTACTGTCGAAGAATCTGCTACAGAAGAAAATACTGAACAGAATACAAAGGAATCAGATACTACCAAAACTACTACTGCAGCAACTATTACTCAAGAAGATACTACCGAAAATTTAACTCCACAAGAATCTACTACTATAGAATCTGCGACACAAGAAAATACTAACCAAGGAATCACAACTGAATCAAATACTACGAATGCTACTGCAAATGAAACTACCACTCCAGAAGTTACTACCGAAGAATCCTTTACAAAAGAAGCAACTACTGATGAAATTGTTACACAAGAAATCACCACGGAATCATTGATTGCCGAAGAAGCTACTACACCAGAAGTTACTACACAAGAATCTACTACCGAAGAAAAGACCACTGAATCATTGACCACCGATAAATCCACTACACAAGAAAGTACTACAGAAGAAGCCACAGATTCCGATGAAATTACGACAGAAAATGCAACAAATGTCCTAACTCCTGTTACTATAAGAAATTACATCGAATCAATGAAAAATACCAAACCAGCAAGTAAACAAAATTTCGAAAATGATAATAGCATGCGAGCAAACGTGGTAGCGGAAGATGTGCGCCAAAAACCAAGGAAAATTACTTTTTCCTCTGATGTTATGCCTACTTTAGATGGGTTATATTAAGACTTTAAGAAAGCTTAAGAAATAATAAAAATTATAATTTATATGAAAAAATTCAGATTTCATCGAAATTTTTAATTTTTTCTAGGATCCAAAAAAAGTTGTAAAATTCTCTAATATTTGAATTTAAAATATATAATCAACAATATACCATGAATATTTTAAGTAAAATAAATCAATATCTAGTAAAATAAATTTAATTTAAATCTTTACTCACAATTTTGTTTGGGTATACTTTTTAATAAGTCTGGCAACGTCTTATTACTTTCAGATTAATCACTGAACGTACATATGTATTTGTTGAATTGAGAATTGAAATTAATTTTTGCATTTTAGTTTTACAAATAACTTTTTTAATTTTGTGTTTACGTAGTAACAATGAGTTTGGCTAGTAAAAAAGCCAAAGAAGGCAAAAACCGAAAAAATTTCCTGCCCAAACTGAAGACGATTTTGGCCAATCCTGTCAAAACCAAATGGTAAGCTGAGAATTCTCAACCATTGCACCAGTCAGTAATTGTCCAATTCCAGTCCTACATTGGATGCTGATGAACTCCAGCAGCTACGAAATCTGCTGCAGGCCGCAATCCAAACGAGCAACGTTCAAAACACGCGTATGTTTGCCACTGCGAAGCACATTCGTTTGGGTCTGGAGAGTTCATTGCGGGCCATCAATAATTGCCAGGCCACATGTATTTTTTTGTCGCTCAACATTCAGCCCAAGTTCCTTGTCGGTCTTGTGGCACGCAATGCAGAAGTCAAGAATGAAACCACCCCAGTCTATACACAACCGAATTTGGAACAATTCACCGAGGAAGTTTTCGGTGTGCGGTCATTGGCTTTGGTACTGCCCACAGAACTGAGAGAAATCTCGGAAGATTTGGAGAAATGGGTGAGCGCGCGAACAAAGCCAAAGAAAGTCAAAAATTTGGTAAAAACTCACACAATACTGAAGAAGAAAGTGAAAAGTAAAACAATCCAAGAGCCTTTACAAGCCCAGACTGAAGAAAAGATTGTGCCTCAGCAAGAATCAGCTCCAGCTAAATCATGGAGCGGTGATTTCATTTCTTTCTCGAACGCTGGCAGTAGCATGGAGATGGATAAACTCAAACTAGAAGAGGACAAAGATCATCTATTGGGCGCTTTAAGTAAAATGGCAACGAACATAAAGGAAAAGCAGCAAATACATCAAAGTGATGCGGAGGAAATGGACACCACAGATGGCATTGATACTACTCATCCATCAAACGCTTGTGAACCTGGTTCCGATTCGGACGATTTCTTGCAGGAATATCAGCCACTAACGGTGCATAAAATTCGTCCAAATCCGGACAAGAAACCCAAAAAGAAACGCAAAAAAAATAAAAATAAGAAAACCAAGTAATTTTTAAATATTTCTGTTGAAGAGCAAGAACAATAAAAGAATTTGTTTACTGAATATTGTATTTTGAATTGGCTGGAAATTTCTATTAGCGACACCACTGTCGAGTGTCGTCAATTAAAAACGTCTGGGCACAACACTGATTCGAATCAGCTGTTTGATGTATAGGTTATGTTTAACGAGTGGAATAGGAACTTGTAAAATGATAAAATCGAGCAGCATACGGCGTGTAAGTAGATTATTAACTACAGCTCAAGTTATAAATGCAGCTCCAAAAACACCACAAATACTCCGAGCTCAAGCACCGACACCTGTGCTCTTCAACCATTCAGTCAACAAATTGCAAACCCACCAGCCGCATCGACAAATACATTTGGGTGCGATATTACGAAAGTACAACAAGAAATCCAACCAAAACGATGAGACGGATAGCGACGATGAAGACGATCCTGAATTCAAGGACGAACGCGATTCAAAAGTTCTCAAGACCAAAGTGAACTCACTGCGTGCCGATCTTTTGCTGAAGGCGGGACTTGGCATTGCAAGGAAGTGAGTTCAAAATCATTAATCATGTAACAAAGTTGTAAACTTTTTCTTTGTTCTAGTAAAATCGAGACCATCTTCTATGAAAGTAAAATACGAGTCAATGGCAAAAAGTTGGCAAAGAAAAGCGTTCAGGTAATCGCATCTATTCCATCTGATTGCTTGCATAAAACTTAAATTTTATTTGCATTTTGCAGCTTAATGTCGGTGATGAAATCGATGTCATCAGAGGTTTCAGTCAAACGAATCCATCACACTTGGTCATATCTCGGGTTGTGGTCCTTGCGGCTAACGAGCGCGAAGAGGGTCTCAGCGTTAACCTACGACGTTATAAATCATTGCTTGTTGAGAATTATGGCGGTCTAAATGGATTTAAATCATCTGAGACGGCGTCTCATTGAGTTCCTCGGATAAAAATTGTTTAGCCAAGTTCATTTAGTTAGGAAAATAAAAAAATCGTTACTTTATTATATAAATACTAGAAATGTAAATAAATGCTGAAAGTTGGGAGAGCTCCCCAAGATACATAGTTTATATCCTTCTTGAGAGTTCCCTGTAAATAAAGTAATAGTAAATAACATAAGGTTACAGTTGCCAGATAAAGATCTCACAAAAAATCTCACAAAATCACGCAAAAAATCTCACGTGAGACAATACAAAATCTCACATCCTGTAAAGAAAGTAACAGTAAATAGCATAAGGTTACAGTTGCCAGATAAATAACTCACAAAATCACGCAAGAAATCTCACGTGAAACAACACAAAATCTCACATTCGTTAAAAAATCTCACAATCTCACACAAAATTTTAAAAAATGTCCCGTGAGACAACATCTTACCGCAATTAAAATTTTTTAAAACAAATCTCACAGCAATTAAAAAATTAGTTTAAAAATCTCACTTCCCACAAGCTATTAAAAAAATCGCAATATGAGATATATCTCACAAATCTGGGCATTGAATCATGTTCCAAATTTCGATTAAAAATATTCAATGTGAGCCCAAAAATAGCGCTTCTGATTCCATCTTTTTTTAGACTCGGTTACTTCTCATACTGAAGAAGTCTGAGCAATATTGAATTCCTCTAGTGAATACCACTAATAAGATTTGTTAAATTCCGAAACTAAACGAGTAGTCGTTATTTATTTAACAAATTTATAAACAAGATTAGTTTTATTATTAAAAGTTAAACTTTGTACATATTCTCATCACTTACAATATATTCTACCACACCCGACACTTGTCCGCCTTCGGATTCATTTTACTGCCCAGCGGACAATCGTAAATCTTGGAAAACTCTTCGATATTCGTCACAGCACCCAGAACGCGATATTTGTCCATGGTGTGCTCGTTGGTCAACTCCTCCCAGTAATGCTCCTCCTTGTACGATGCACACCACAGTTGAGCAAAGCCAACGAAAAACAATTGCTCTGGCGTGAGATCCAAACCGGGCATCTCCTCCTCCTTATATAGCGCAGCCTGGCCCACTTCCTTGTTCAGCTCCTTCATTAGCCGGCGATAGGCACTCAGAGATTCCCGCAGGCCACCACTGTCTGCGATATTCTCATCCTTCGTTTGGTTGCCATTGATGTTGCGGTTTATCTCGGGCACCAGATATGTATTGTAATGATCGACATAGCAATTGGTGCGTTCGTCGAACACCTTGCCCGCCTTGGACGACCACCAGTAGCGCTCCTCGCCCACCGAATCGAACTGCGAACCGACCGAGTCAAAGCCGTGCGTCAGCTCGTGTCCAATGAGATAGCCCAGCGTACCGTATTTCAGGGAGTTTGGCCAGTCAGTGTGGTAGGCGGGTGGATGAAGAATCCCAGCCATTACATAGATTGAATTGTCCAGATTATAGTAGAAAGCATTGACCTGTGTGGCGAGCAACAGCTCCAAGGGTTTTGTCGCATTATTCAATTGTTCGTAGTGCAAGCCGTAATAGCGTTTCATGAAGACTTTGAATTTTTCGAGATTCAGATTGCTCTGCTCATAGTTGCCCTCCACGAATGTAAGATTGGCCATTTCACGTATAAGCTGCTCGGTCATTTCGGGATATTCAAAGTGGCCAATGCGAGAGACCATCGTGGATTCCTTGAGCAAAGCCTCCGCACGTGTACTCTCGT
Organism: Heteromyza rotundicornis; assembly: GCA_951394025.1. Taxonomy (NCBI): domain Eukaryota; kingdom Metazoa; phylum Arthropoda; class Insecta; order Diptera; family Heleomyzidae; genus Heteromyza; species Heteromyza rotundicornis. The sequence continues at coordinate 64,062,838 of OX596012.1, forward strand.
CCAGCCAGTCCGCGTCCTCCAGTATTGAACGTAAACTCTTGCGTACCTCATTCACCAGTAAGGTTATCTCATCGCGAATGTCTTGACTGAAGTATTCCTGCAAAGCCAATACAAAAGTGTTAATAGCGACGAAGCACTTCCGCTTCCGCTTCCACTTACCAGCAAATACATTTTGTCAAACAAATACGGCAGACTGTAGTGCAGATGATTAACGCAATACTCCTTTTGGAATTTCGTCTCCTGCAGCCTGGCATCCATGCGATACAGGAACTTCATGGCCAAATAATTGGCCACCGCTTCGGCGTTCTCATTGCATATGGCATCCAATTCCACATAAAAGTAATTACAGGGGCAGTTATATTCCGAAGAATTGAACGCCCTACCACCCCAAACAATATCGAAATAGTCATCCCATCGCGTGAATGTCTCCGACTTCATCTCTTTGCACATGTCCAAATCCTCATTGAATTTGTCCGTTACCTTAAGTACAGAGCGCCAAAATTCAAAAATATCATTTATAGTCTGCGATATCTTGGACTCCTCAGCGCCATATGTGGTCAAATACTCGCGCATCCGTTTCTCGTTCAGCACGTAGCCGCGCGAGGTATTCGTGGCGATATTGTCACTGTGCACGATGTAATCGAAGCCCAAATCGGGCAGCTTAAAGTACGGATAGAACGGATATTGCGGCAGGATCTGTTCGTTCAACAGCCCAAGAGCACCGTACATACTCATCTTGGCACTGGCATTGAACCAGCTGAAGTTTGCGGCCGACCACGTTTCATCGATGGCGGGGAAACCACCAATTGACTTGATAACCTCCTCATACTCTGACGATTTTCTCAACGGATAGAGATCAGCGGCCAAGCATGCCTGATAGAATTGCTGAGCTAATCGAAATTCCGTCGCGTAATCTACATCCAAATTCTCCGAAGACTTGTTGAGCAACTTTTCGACAGCATCACCCAATATGTAGACGATATCGAGCAGATTGCTGCGTTTGTTCTGCGACTGTCGCTCCTTGATCACATTCTTCCAATTGCCGCATGCATACTCGTAGAAATCGTCACAAGGATCGATAGTTTCGTTCATGTATGTCTTCATTGTTTCAGCATACTGCGCACGGTATTCACTCGTATGTTTGGTGATTTTGTTCTCGCCGATTTCGATTTCATTGTCATTGATCTCTGGCTCAGTTTGGGTGGGCTTTGCAGCGATCTCGCTTATTACGTTTAAAAATAATAAAGTAAACAATACAATTTTATATGCGTGCTGCAGCATTATGCCAATGGGTGGTGATTTGTCCACTATCACTTGTGTGATGATGATGATTAGCTTTGATGATTTCGTGCGCGCAGCTCAAATTTACACACGTCGTCGTCTTCGTTGTCCGTCTAGCAAGATCACCGTCTGTATGCGTCTGTACCACTTTAAAGTCAGATTAGAACTGATATTAAAAACTCAGTGTACTCGTAGTCCTCAATTGTGATGACGATACTGTGTTTAGCAGCAGCACATTCATCGTATCATCATTTATGCTGACACTCAATTTTCTCTTCTTGTCCGGCTCGGCTCAAGCGGGATTAGTGTTTTACTTGTGGCGACCTATGCTAAACCAAGTTATTGATAAGCCTTGGCTAATTTGAAGGGAAGCTTAGCACCGATTTATTTTGGTTTTATTAAATGATTATTCGGCGCACATCATTTGAATGAAGTTGTAACGCCTAACGCCAAACTATTACGGAATGTTGATTGAGTAGTATTTCGTTTCATGCACTCTACATTTGGTTAGATTTGGTGACCACAAGGTCTTCTGTGGCTTACATATGAAATAGGGAATTGATTCTAGTCGCTTCACTTAAGAACGGCTCCTGATAACTTTTGAACTTAGTAGTGAGTCTCAATTTCCCTTCACGTGATTTTCGATTGTTGTACTTTTTTAACAATTAGACTGAAATCACAATCACCTGCGAACCCCCAATTCCTAATGCACTTACTCTCATCCGTTAACAATACATGTTTCCAAAACTTGTTTGCTTTCGCACATTGTACCTACTTGTTAGCGAACTCAATACGCTTATAATTTATAATTTTTTACATTTAGAAAGAAAGAAACACTTTATTTAAATTCACAATTAAGCTCATTAAGTTAACTAAGCTGTAAGTTCATGAACCTTGCAAAATGAATTTGTTTTCTTTTTTTTTTGTTGTCGAACATATTCCAAACATTTTATTAATCATTTTGCATTCTAAACAGGATGTGTAATAGTCGGAAAGCGCTACTATAAATGCTTAACATACTGTGTATTTATTAATCTCATTGAGAAGATACTTTCAATAACACTGTGCGATAAAATGGAGACAGTTTTTTTTAGTAGGCTTAGTTAATATAACTTATAAGGAGTATGGTTACTGTAAGAGTAATGAAAGAGTGTTTCAGTCTTCGAAAGCCACTGTCCGTTACTGAACTCTTATTAAAAAACCCTTTTACAGTAACTTGTGTTAGTTCTTTATTTATTTTTTAAGTTATGTAGGAAGTAGAGTCTGTGATTTTTGGCTGTCACACAGTGTAATTAATATTCCAATAAGTCTTTACTTATTCCACCTCGGAAACAATCTCTTATCTCATAAATTGTGTAAAGTTAGATTATATTTTGTATATAAATTCATTGTCACATTACAGCTATAATAAAAATATTTAATTTGTGATTAATAAACAAAAAAATTTCGAAATAATCGAAGTGTATTTGTTATTGTATGAGGTTTATCTGCATTTAATCCGCCCACAAATGCACTTGAAAGTTTTAAAACGTCACATGCTGACCGAATTTTGACCACGAAAGAAAGTCAACCAGCGTTATTTTGGGCCCTGTTATCTGTGCTCATAGACGCCCTTGGAAAGTAACCAAGCCAACCTAACCGAGTCTCTGCATTTACATGTTTACGTCTACTATCTGTAGTAGAGACAGGCACGTGTCGCTTACAAATAATCAGTTCGTCAGACCCGTTCATCATAATTATGATAAATACTTGCGTTTCTCAAATATATTGATTGTCGAACAAGGCTTTTCATTCGAACTATTTTTAAAGCAAAAATTGTTTGCAATTTCCTTTTAAAATTTGTATTTAAATAATGATAATTGTAATTGAATAATCAATTTAACACACTGCACCCATTTTTTAGTTGTAATGTTCAAAAATGTACAACAATTTGCCCAAACTGCTGCGGAATTTATTGACTTTAATAAGTCTATATATACGAATTGAGTAATTAGGTTGAGCATTAGTCAGGTTTGGACAATACTTGCAGTAGATTGATTGACTGACATTGACAATGAAATTTGCCGGTATTTCAACGCATATTCAAATACACACAATCTGTAATTTTAATAATTCCTTTATCGTTTCAGCATTACTTCTCTTGCTGATGCACTTCTTTGGCCAATTGGTCGCTATTGATCACAATGGCCAGCCAGGATGCAAAACGACGGTGGAAATGCAAACGAAATTTTATAGAAATCTCTGGGATCCAACTGCCTATTGGCGTTGTGTGGTAAAGGCGCAACCAGGTGTTGCTATGCGCTGCCCCAATGAGAAGGCATTCGATGCCAAAACTAGATCGTGTGTTAAATGGGAGAATTGGGTGTGGCAGGAGTTGATTGAACCACCAAGTCGTCCTACCATCCCGAAACAAAGAAAATCGATTAAACTACGATCTAACATAAAATTCAGAAATTCTAATTCCAAAAAGCATTATAGGAACTATAAATAAAGGACTATTTGGGAAATATGTTGACAATGAAGAGAGCATAAACCAAATTTGTAACTATGTATGTATATGTGTATAGGTACTTGAAAAGGAACGTTTTTTGATTGGAAATCGGAACAATAAAAGAATAAAATGTTGAATAATAAGTATAATGTGCCAATCCTAAATAAATGGAAGGTGGGATTAATAGGTTTCCGCCTTTTTACGGTGTGAATAAAATGCGAAGAAGCGTCATATAAATAAAAATTAGGTCTTTGGTCGCAACTTGATCGTGAACTCTAAAGGACTCACAAAATTCGGGCGAATACATTTTCAATCGTCCTCAAAACCCAAATTTTATTATATTTCTGTGAAATCTTTAAATTTCAGTCGCCATATTGAATACATGGTCATACGTTGACACCTCGTACATTTTTTGACGTAGATAACTCAAAGAAAACAATTTTTTTACGAGGTATAAACTCTTGATATATTGATATATTCGCGTATACCAAGCTTCTATTTAGATAGTATTGAAAATGGGCAACATCGGTTAAGAGCCACGCCTACCTCCCATAAAAAATGGCCATCCAAATGGGAGTGTAACGAGAATGAAATGGAAATTTTGTTTGTTTTTGACTTCGTTTCTTTACATAGGTGGGCTTATGGGAGTCGAATTTTTTCCCGTCTGCATACCGGTTAAAATATCTCACTTCTCATAAGCCATTGAAAAATCACAATATGAGATAAATCTCACAAATCGGGTCGGTGAATTCTGTTGAAGAATTTTTTCGTCGAATACCCATAACCGAATGCCCATAACCGAATGCCCATAACCGCCTTCACTATTAAAAACGGATTTATTTTTTGACATCTGGCAGCACTGTTTGATTCATAATTTCATATCACAAAATCCTGTTGAATGTTTCTTCTGTTGCACTTTGGAATTCTAATTCTAGAATAAAAATGGAAATAAAATACACGCACATCCTGGAAAAAATCCAAGTAAGTCCTCGAATCTGCATTTACTATCTGAGTTGATAAGTTGTTCAATTGTTAGTACAAAAACCGCACAATTCTTTGCCAAATACGAGTGCAACCGCGAAACATACAATATTTCCACGGTCACCCAACAAAAGAAACATGTCGCTGGCTGCAAGTGGAGCACTGGGCTGGAATCGATGCGGGACTTGAAAAGATTCTAGACAAATGCAGCGAGTTTAAAGACTCAGAAGAGGAACGGTTTCAGTTGAATTCTTCAATTGAGGTCCGTGTCCGAAAATCGAACGTATCTATTCGAAAGCTGTGTCAGTCCATATGCGACGTGGAATTGAAAGAGAAGAATGTGGATTTGGCCTTGGAGTGCTCCGTCATATGGCTGGATGACAAACTTAAGAATGTAAGTGTAGCTGGGCCACTTGGTGGGCATAGTTCTTAAACTCCTTGTTTACACAGCAGATTGGAGATACATTTTCGAAGTTCAAAGACATTTTTATGGAAGAACAAGATAACGAATACAGGCCGGAATTCAACGGATCTTCGTATGAGACGTACACGGCCTCGCCAGTGAAAGATACAAGCGCTACTGGCACACCCGTTGCTGGCCTCTGCACGCCAAACGTCGAGGAAGAATATTCGCCCCAACCAGTGCGCGATGAAAGCAACAAATCGACACCGGCTCCGGCATATTGTGCGGCACGCATTAAAACCAGAAGAATGAAGGCAACCGAACAGCGAACAAGCAAATCTCCCGTTGCAGTGGAAGCGGAGGATATTGTGCAATCTGAAACGGCCAAAGAAAAAGCACACAAAAGGGACCGAAAGCAAGCAAAGGAAAAAAGAGATAGAGTTGGAAAATCAAAAGATAAGAGAATCATTCCGGAAACACAACCGTTTTCATGCCTTGAATCGTTAATAAAATTGGAAGTTGACGAAACGGAAATGCCAACGCAGACGAGCGATGGCGTCGCTTCGGACAGGAAGAGCTCACAAAAAAGCGACTACAGTGAGGTTCCCTCTTCAGGATCCATAAACCAAGACGGTAGACCACGTCGTTCCACACGTTCGCCTATTAAGCCACATCGTCTAATCGAAGAGGAGGTCGAGTCCAATAAGCACTTAAAGTCCAGTTCCAGTTCGAAATCGCACAAGAAAAAAAACGACGAAGACCTCTTTGGTCCATCCGAAGATGAAGACATGGCCGATTTTGACGAAACTACACCCAAAGCATCCACATCCAGAAGGCTTGATACTCCAATTGTGCCGCGGTCCAAAAATAAGCGCAAACGTGCACAAACTTTTGACTGCGAAAAGAGTGGTGGAACTGCCATGGAAATGTGGCTGGGCAAGAAGAAATCTGCGGCCAGCACATTGACGGAAAAAACGGTTGATGTCAAAAAAACCAAATCATCGTCCAGTGACAGGTCGAATGGCAAAAAGAAATGCACGCCAAGGGTGACATCTCCTTTTGCGCCACTTCCCACTGTTTATCCCACCATTCCGGAGATGGAAGAACAAAAGAAAAGAGAGAAAGTGCAAAGGGAAGAAAATTTGAGGATAAGACAATATCTGGAGAAACTAATTCCGCCAACGCCGGAAAAAGTCGAAATGCTGTGAGTTCAATTTGTTGCTTGTCTGTTCCATCAAGGTCATCTGGTTCATTCTTATTCAATCCATAGGTCCTTAAATGACATGAGCTCCGAGGAAATCTGCAACACATTCCCGCAACACGAAGCCGTTCTGGACGATATATTCCGCAACGGCTGCAAGAAGTCCTACGTTCGCAACCACAATGGCGTCGATCATTTTCTGGTGATGTACATACTTGAGCACAACAAGCAACTGGACATGATGAATAAGCTGCGAGATCTGTACGAAAAGGAAGTGGAAGGCTCAAGTATGGTGAGTCCACAAATTACTAATCGAATTCGGCCATGGACATTTTCGCAACCTTTTCGGTTTCTATTTTCAGTATTCCCATTTATTTGCTAATGCCATGATGCCGGAGTGGATTATTCGCGTTTTCATGGACAGACACAATTTCACTCGCGATCAAGCCATTGAGCGGATGAACGCTCAGGATAAATATCGACTGTATTTGAAGGAATGCGAATCGGACAGTTCGTTTTTGTCACCATAGCTTCTGAAGCGCTTACTGTTATTTAATCGTATCTACTTGTATCAATCATTGTTTTCATACATAAATTTAGTTAACCACCATTTACACAATCACCGTTATTCATTTGGAAAATGTGCCCATGTGGTGTAGAGGTGAGGTGTACCATACAAATAAAAAAGTTTCGTTTGATCTTTCGAAGGAGTGTCTCCATTTATGACGGAATAGATTCTGCAAAATAACCACAATCTGAATTCTCTTTCAAGAAAAATGTCCGAATTGTAAGTTTCTAGAAAATTTATTGATTACAATTCAATTGGTGTACATAATTACAAAGAAATCTCAATCAATTTAATTTAAATCAAAGTATTCTGTACTGATGCATTTGGCTCCTCCGAGAATGTAGAAGAAACAACAGGGCACTGCATTGCAGGACTATTGCAAAGTGATTGGAATTCAATGTGCTTCATAAAAAAAATGCTCACAACAATGTGTTTAATTTTATGCAAATAAATTAGAGTATACTCGTACGAATTTCAACTAAAGGTAAGCGGCAATTATGACAAAAAATAATGCGCAATGAAGATGGCTTCGAGGAAAGCTCAAATTAAAAAAAAATTCAGTCTGCCTTTCAGAAGATTATTTACAAACTATAAAAAAATGTCGCGACTTAGAGTTCGTCGTGATGCTGTTCTTCGTCGTCTTCGTCGTTGAAGCTTGCCTCAGCCGATCTGGAATCGTCCGGTTGGGCAGCCTCATCTTCGTCGTCGTCGAATTCGATTTGCTCGTCCTGCGAAATGCCCAGTGTTTGGCGCATCATCTTCTCGATGCTGTCGGCAAAGTCGGCCGTCTCCTGGAGCATGAATCCCGAACGCAGTGTGGCTGTGCGGAACATCATCAGGGCCATGTCCTTGGCGGAATCATCGGCCTCGTCAGCCTCGACGCGACGCAACAGCTCACGCATCATTGGATGTCTGGGATTGATTTCCAGTGTCTTCTTCTGATTCAGATAGTAGGTGCGCTGTGGGTCGTCGGACTTCTGGTGAGCATTCGACATGGCCAAACGTTCCATGTTGCCGGTCCAGCCGAACATGCCCGCTACCAGGGCACACGGCGAGTTGCTGAGGCGCTCCGAAACTTGAGCCTTCAGAATCATGTCCTTGAGGGCCACTTCATTCAGCCACTTGACGAGCGGCTCGAAGGCGCCCTTGAGTTCCTCGAACTTGCCCTGGCTCTTCTCCGACTCGTTGAGCTTGAAGCCTTCCTTGGCCACATTCTGGAACTTCTTGCCGTCGAATTCGGGCAGTGCCGAAATGCAGTACTCATCGACGGCCTCGACCAAGTACAAGACTTCGTAGCCCTTGCTGAGAAGACGTTCGACGAAGGGTGATTTCTCCACCTCACCGCGATTGGAGCCGGCAATGAAGTATATGTGGTCTTGTTTGGTCTTCATGCGCTCCACGTATTCGGCTAGCGAGGTAACACCCTTGCCGTTGGACGATTGGAAGCGCAAGAGCTTGGCCAGACGCGAACGATTGCTGGGGTCTTCCATGACGCCAAGTTTAATGCTAAATTTAGGGAAAATTGGAATTACGATTGGTTGGAGGCCATTGGATGATTCGACTTACTTGGTGGAGAACTCCTTCCAGAACTTCTCGTAGCTGTCCTTGTCGATCTTCTTGATCATGTCCAGAACCTTGCGCACCAGTTTCTTCTTAATCACCTTGATCAGCTTGTGCTGCTGCAGCGTCTCACGCGACACATTCAGCGGCAGGTCATCGGAGTCAACGACACCGCGAATGAAGTTCAGATAATTGGGCATCATGTCGTTGAACTCGTCCGTGATGAACACGCGACGCACGTACAATTTGATGTTGTCGGCCTTAGTGCCGTAGCGATTGAAAGATTCGGAAGGCTGGACCTTGGGAATGAAGAGCAAACTCTTGAAGGTGACTTCGCCCTCGGCCACAAAGTGAGTCTGACTGAGGGGCTCGCTCGAATCCTTGGTCAGGCTCTTGTAGAACTCGTTGTACTCCTCTTCGGTGACTTCGGCTGGTTTGCGCGTCCAAATGGGTTTGCTGTCGTTGATCAGCAGCCAGTCCCAGACGGTCTTCGAGACCTTCTTCGTCTTGGGTTTGTCCGCATCTTCGGTGTCCTCCTCCACCTTGGCATCTTCCTCGCCATCTTCGACGGCATCCTCATCAGAGTCGGATTTCTCGGTGACCTCCTCCTCCACGGGCACTTCCTCCTCAATGGTCTTGCTGGACCACATCTGGATGGGGAACTGGATGAACTGCGAGTACTTGCGTATCAATTCGCGCACGGTGTCCTCCTCAAGGAAATCCTGAGCTTCGTCCTTCAAGTGCAACGAGATGATGGAACCTCGCTTCAAGGTATCACCACGTGGATCTTCCACAATGGTGAAGCTATTGGCGTCCGACTCCCAAATGTATTGCTTGTCGTCGTTGTGCTTTGTCGTGACAACAACGCGATCGGCCACCAAGAAGGCCGAATAGAAACCAACGCCAAACTGGCCAATCATGTCGTTCATGTCCTGACCATCGGCCTTGGAGGGATCCTGCATTTTGGCCAAAAAGTCAGCGGTGCCCGATTTTGCAATTGTGCCCAAATTATTGATAAGATCCTGATGGGTCATGCCAATGCCTGAGTCCATGATGTGCAGCACCTTGTTGTCCTTGTCGGCCTTGATGTGGATCTTCAGTTCGGGATTTGAGTCCAGTTCGTCCTTGTTGGTTAGCGCAAGCAGACGAATCTTGTCGATGGCATCGGACGCATTCGAGATCAGCTCACGCAAGAAGATCTCCTTGTTGCGGTACAGCGAGTTGATGATCAATTTCATCATGCGGTTAACCTCGGTCTGGAAGGTGAACTTTTCCGCCTTAAAGAGAAAAATCAAAAAAAAAAAATTAGAATTGCAACAAACATTCTTTGCTCTAAGAAGTGGGCGTCATTGTCAAAAATTACTGAAGTCGAAAAAAAGTAACCTACTTCTGGTACCGGCAAAGACAACGAAAGAAAGTTGATACATAAGACGCCCCTTCCCTTAACCATTCACTTTGTACAGTCAAAAAAAACGCGTTTCGAATGCGGGTGAAAGTGTAACATGAACCGTCAATTACACAGAGCCACCACCCGTTGTGTGGTTATTATCCAATAAGCAATTACCAATTACATTCGAAATTCATTAAATCTCGTAGGTAACTCACCTTCTCGCGTATTTCCTTCATTTGAGCCACATTCAAGCCGTCCAATTTGATTGCCTCCTCCTCGCGATTCAGCGTCTCCGTATCTAGAAAGGTAAGCAAGTGCGTTGAATAGGGGGGCGGGTATTAGTACACAAGAAGTTTGACGAAATCAAACCTTATCTAAAATAGCATATCACTACAAATCTATTGCTTTCGTGTCGTGTCAATTGCACGTTTTAGGAACATTATGCTAGTAATGAGTGGTAGTGTTTTCGCTTACCTGTTCTGGAACCTTCTTTGAACTTGCCCAAGTCCAAATCGATGGTTTCGATGTTATCGCTGTCCGCATCTTCAGCGGCCGCAATTTGGTGGAAGCCTGCAAGAGATTATGCAAATGTGTTAGTTTTCGTATAATTTTTTCCAAATTAAATAAAGACCGGCATTCCGGCGTTTTTGCAAAAAAAAAAACTAACCTGCAAAGAGCAGCAGCCCCAGCAACAAAAAGTACTTCATTTGTCCAGATCCTTTTAAATATCCACAAATATGAGTCTTTATGTTTTAATTTTGGGAAATCCGCTTGGCCACGTTAACTGTTGGATTTTCAATGTTTGATTGCAAAATGAATCCGCCGCTCCAACTACGGTACTTACAAAAAGAACTTGGAAAAATATAGAGAGTAGAGAGAACTTTGAATGACAAACAACTGGCGCTTTCTGATTGGTCCAAATAATCGCTTCAAAAATGTGTATTAGTGTTGCCACTAATCAAGAAGGATACAAACACAGATGACGACATGACGTTTACCGTTAGGATCGCCGTTTTGTCGTGACGTCGGCAGATACTTCTTGTTCTTTGTTTACGTTTTTCTGGCAGCCAACGTTGCCAGAAAGATCTGATTTAAAACATTTTCTGCTAGAGTGGATTATTTCCCTTAAGACTCAAAAACGAAAAAAGATACAACAGAAATGTCAGAATTTGATAGAAATTGCTACATTATTGCAAATATGGTACTATAAGTTCTTAACTGAAATTTTTTATTACTTCTTTTGAACAAAATAACTGATCTGCATTTGTCAATACTAAACATTTTTGCATTTAAACATTTTTTTTATAATTTTTTAATTACCGAGTTGCAGAATATTGTTGCCACTTAGATAAAACCGTTTTTCCGTAACAATAATATAAAAAAATGTTTAATTAAAAAAACCGCTTCAACTTATTAAATTGTTTCCTTTATGAAGCAACTCAAATTCAGAAGTCAATTTTTTTGCCTAATTTTAATAATTTCGAATTGTATTTCTACTAACAACTAATTAATACAGTAGAAAATCCATTAATCTGGTAGCACTATTGCAAAACCAACGCTTGAATTTTTCTGCCAAAGTGACAAGAAGTATCTGTGACCTCATGCTAGATAACGGTAAACGGCCTCATGTCGTTATCTAGTATTCTATGCATCTTGGATTTTTGTGTCAGATAAATATCTGGCAACCTTGACACCGTTTCGTTATTTCATTTTTCGGATCTAGCAACACTGCCCAGACTCAAGATACATAGAATACTAGATAACGACATGAGGCCGTTTACTGTTATCTAGCATGACGTCGGCAGATACTTCTTATCTATATTCGTTTTTGAGTCTTAAGCGATATAATCCACTCTAGCGGAAAATATTTCAATTCAGATATTTCTGGTAACGAAGAACAGCTGTTCGTGTACCAAGAAGTATCTGCTGACGTCAAAACAAAATGGCGATCCTAACGGTAAACGTCATGTCGTCATCTGTGTTTATATCCTTCATGGCCTAGACTTTGACAGTTCACACTTGTTGAGAATAATTTTGCCGCAATTAATACTACGTTTTGGGATTTGAAAAATATTATTTTTTTATTTTAATTTGGAATTTGAAGAAGTTTGAAAAGGATTAAGGATTAATTAAATTTGGCGTGAACCATAATGGAGAGAACTCCTAAATTGCAGAGAAAATCATCGCTTTCCCTGAGCCGCCTGAAAAACAAAAGAAATAATGGTGAGTGGGGAAAACGTTTTGAAATTTTTCCGAAACTAAACCATCAGGATTTCCAATTCAGCCTCTCCACAAAATCGCCTCCGTTCGGCACAAGCTGCAGCAGCTGCCACCAATTCGTACAATGCACAGTCTGCAGTTCCGGGGACTCCACGCTCGCCATCAGTCTTATCCATCTGTTCCGACGCCGGAATCGAATGTACCCCACCACATAAGAAACTCAATCTGGACGACAGCATTGACGTAGAGTACTCACCGAAGGTGTTTGACACGAGTTTTTCCCCCAGCGGGTTGCTGTCGCAAACACTTGCCATCGGCAGCCCAGAGGTGGGTTGGCGTTGGGGTCATCAAACGGTTAGGCCGCCGGAAAAAGTGTCGACCACAACTCCAGACTCTGCGTATGGGGCGGACAGCAGTTTCACATCGACGGGTTTGAGCAGCTCCGAAGCGGTAGCAGTGCGCACGCGCGGCAACAGGCAGCGACTAGAATTGGAATTGCGACGCGCTGAGAAGACACGTGCAGATGACAAGCTCAAGCGACGCTGTGCCAGGCTACAGGATCAACTGAAGGATGTCACAAAGCAAATCGAAAAGCCACAAATTACACAGTCCAAATCAGCAGTTGGATGCCATGATGTGGGCAGAGTAAACACACGCAGCTCAACTGTTATATCTTCTTCGGGCTCCACTACTAATTTCAGTGGCACATCTTCTACCGCTACTGTCTTCACTGCCGTTTCCACTGATACTGCCAATGTAGATTCAATTCCGACAGCCAAGGATACCACAACGAAAGCCAATAACTCCATCAGTGACTTCTTCAACGATTCCGATTCCGACTTTTTGCTGCTGGAGGCCACACAGCAGTTGGAGGTGAAAATTGCAGAGCGAACACAGAACTCCGAGCTGCCTGAGGTTACACCCATACCTCCGCTCGCGGCTACCACACCCACATCGACGCCCACCTCCAAAGAGAAGCGTTCTTCGTTCTATATGAAATTCCTCGAGGACGAAACACCCGACGAATGGTTTACCTCACTGGAGGAAGTTATACGACAGGCACAAACGAAGAAACCGCGTACCTCATTCCAGCGCTACAAATCGATGCCCGCCGATGCGATGACAACGACCGCAGCTGGCAGTGCCGCGAATTCCACAACGACCATGACGACGATGATGGCATCTAATGGCAACACCGATTCCAAGTATAGTGGAATTGCTGCTGCCGCTGGAAATGGTGTCGCCAAAATGAAACGACATGCGAGCACCCACTCGCTGAGTCCGTCCAGTTCGTCCTGTAAGTATTAACCGATTCGCAAAATTACTCTGGTGAACGTCTGTCTTGAATGTAAATTGGGCTCACCTGATCATGAAACCAAGGTTTGTTTTGTTGTCTGAAAAACACCAACAAAATCTGGTAAGATTATTTTTCGTCTAACAGAAGCAAAAAATACCCTGCACAAGCGAGTACGATACCTTCTTAGACCATTTTTTTGTAATTTTATCGATAATTTTTTCTGATAATTTATCGATAACTTATTTTGTTAAATTTTCGATTACTTATCAATAATTTGTCAATAATTAGCAAATTTTGCCTAAATTTTTTTTATATTTTATCGATAATTTTTCGATATTTATCGAGCTATTTTCGATATTTTATCAATAACTTTTCGAAGTTTAAGTGATAATTTTTCGATAATTTATCGATAATTTATCCACTTCATACTTAATCCATTTACAAAATTTTGTTTGATGGTATTGGAGTTAGGCGTGGTTCTTGCCCCTTTTCAATACCGAAGCAAAAAGTAATTTTTCGATATTTCATCGAAAATTTAAATTTTTTCTTCATTCCTTATCCAATTTTATTTCAATTCCATTCGATTGAGAATATTTAAAAAATTATTGCCTTTTTGAGGTTATGATTCTCATTAATTCTGGGCAGAGCCAAACGGACTTCGTCTTCCTGATCAGGCGATGACGTTCTTTTTTTAAGACTTTGGTTATTTTTCCAATATTTCGTATTTCTTTCAATTCCTATTTACATTATTTTACACAATGACTTGTAATACATTTTGTGTAATTTACTTTTTTTTTTTTGGTTTTTTATATACTTTACTCTACTTATACTATATATACTTTAACAGATCGTGGACGCCAACTTCATTTGAGGAAATAGTGTCGCTGGCCAAATATTGTGCGATAGTAGCAGAACTTTCGCATATGTTTGTTGAATTGATTCAACTTGTTGTTATAACTATTTTATTGTTATGCCAAACTCAATTGAATACGATTCAAAATTCAATTCAGTTGACGTAGCTTAAACGTTTTCTACCCAGTTGAGGGGATTACTTGGAAATCCTATTATATATATATAATATTAGAAATAAATTATTATTGTGATAAAAATAAATAAATGAGACATTTCATATCCTAACACTACGATGAAAGTTACAATTGCTAATATTTACATACAACTATTCAGAGCACAGTTTGAGAATATGCAAATTAATATAATACATACACATTTCCCATTGCCATTCGCATTTCTTAGTCACGTAACTTACGTTTCAGTTAAATAATTTTCTTCCTAATAAATTTATGAATATTCCACAAAACTGGAAAATTCTGATATTTAATCATCATTTAATCATTACATTGATTATAAGATTTTTGAATAATCAATTAATCTCACATCTGTATTTTTGAATTTGACAATTCTATTGGCAAATGCAAAAACCTTTGAACTGCAACTTACTGTATTATTTACAGATCTGCTGTAGCTTCTTATAGACTTTATTCTTCTTGACTTGTTGCAAGAATTATTTTAAGTTATTGCTGCTATTGTCAGCTGCCACAGTGAAAGGGATTAATTTGAATTTTCATTTTACATTGATAACTTCAGCTGACACAGATAACCTGAATTAATATTAATCTTCTATTATAAGTATCATAACCATCAGGGTCGGAGGATTCTCGTTCTGCGAAGCATTGAAGTCTATATGTAAAAATTCTATATTGGCAGCGTAGTGAAAGTATATTCACGGACAAAATATATGAAAAAGAACATTCGTAGCTCGAATTTCTTTGCCATACTAATACAGAATTCGATGCATGTTGTTTTACTCTTATTGTGAGCTCAACAAATAGTACATTGATAGGTTACTGTCAATATAGAAGTATTACATATATGGGTGAAGTGACCAAAAATTCCTATTTCATACATTTTTTTGTGTGTAAAATATGATAAAATTTGAATGCTTCAACGCTTCACAAAAAATCCGGCCCTAAGATTGATTTTTATAAGAATTTCAAAATTTGTTGCATACTTTTTGGCGCAAAAAACCAGAAAGTGACAAAATTTTAAGGTTCCGAAAAACACGCACGAACATTATCTTAGCACTCATAATATTTTGCAGATTCTATATAGAGTGTCATGAGCAGGGAACGAATTTGTTGGACCTACAAAATTTGCTGCATACTTTTAAGGACGAAAATAAACCAGAATGATACTTTCTGGTTTATTTTGTAATTGATATTTCAATATTTACATCGTTTAGTGTACTTGTCTGCCATTTCACACCATAAGTGCACGAAACATGGTAATTACTTCAAATAAACTGAAAACTTGGACACTTTCTGGTTTTTTCGTCACTAAAAGTATGCAACCATTTTTTTAGGTCAACAAAATCCTTTCCTTTGTCATGAGTGTCGTAGTTATTGAGCTGTCGTCGTGAAGCTCGTTGCCTTGATTAGGTTAAGTTTAAAACATTTATCTTTTTTTTGCCTTTCCCCTTGATTCAGATATTTTATCTTAAAAGCTAAGCCGATGTGTATGGAAAATATTAATACTTCCAATTTTAAAATTACAAATTTTTATTGCATTTGGACATTATTTCTCCGATATTTTATGCATCATTTGAATCTGGTTTGATGTGAAATTATGCGAAATTATAAATTTAAGATATAATTAATGCTATGGAAAATAAAACTTACACATGTATACGCCAACTACTAAGTTAGACTTAAGTTGTATTATTAGTTTTATGTTCTGGAAATATTGCAGAAAGTATTAGAATGTAAACAAATCTTGAAATAAAATATATATCGCCAATCAACTGAAAAGTGTCATTTTTTTCAGCGGTCGAATCGATCAATTTGCATTTAGAATCGTGCCAAGAATTTTTTAAGAAAATTGTGCGAACTGAAATTGTGACGAACTGTCCCAGGCAACGATGTGTTTTTGGATTTAGCAAGATTTCAAATTCAGTTCAAGAATATCAAGATGTTGCCGATCGTGATGACGATGAGGAGGTTATTGTCATTGAAGATGATGAGGTTGTTGGTATTGAAGACAATGAGGTTATTGTTATTGACGATGACGACGATGATTAATATTAATATTTTGTAGGATTTTGATTGGCGCTGGGAAATAACCTCCAAATGAAATAAGAATTGTATATATAAGCATTTTTGGGATAATTTGATGCATATGGGGGAGTTGAACCCCAAACAAATGAAATAACCACCAAATTGAAAAGGGAATTATTTCACTTTGTTTGGCGATTTTTTCCATTTGGTGGTTATTTACTTTTTTTAAGGGGTTCTTTTATTTTAAATTTGTGGTTTATTTCATTTGGGGTTCATTTTGTAGCGCCTTTTAATTGCTTTTACGTTTTGTTATGTTTCTTTTTGCATTGTGGTAATCGGTTATTGTTAAAAGTATGCGTGTATGTAACCTAAATGGTTTTGTTATTAACTGTCTAAAATGTTTGTTTTTATTAAAAACAATTTTATGTATTGAGCCTGAACAAATTGCATAAAATCTAGATTATAATTTAAATAGTAAGTAGTAGTAGTACTAGTAGCATTGTCTATTTAATTCAAAATGCATTATAATTTTATGAAATTAAAATATTAAAAAACCTTAATTACTAATTGCTTCATTAGTTTTACTTTTGAAAACAATCTGCAAAATTAATTACAAAGGTTTTGGCAAATATAAAAAAAAACTCCGTCTTGAATTTTATTCCCTTCTATTACTTTTTCCATCGTTTCTTCAAAGACCTAAGTAGGATAAATCCAATGTTTGAACCGCCTTTCTTACGTCTGTAATAGCGGCTTCCTAATAAAGAGGACG
The DNA here is from genome assembly GCA_951394025.1 of Heteromyza rotundicornis. Classification (NCBI taxonomy): domain Eukaryota; kingdom Metazoa; phylum Arthropoda; class Insecta; order Diptera; family Heleomyzidae; genus Heteromyza; species Heteromyza rotundicornis. The sequence goes on from OX596012.1 coordinate 64,080,070, forward strand.
GACAGACAAACGGACAGGTCTAAATCCACTGTGGGGGTGATGCCTATGAAGAATATTTATACTTTTCCCATCCCAGAAAACTTAACATCACGGAATATGTTCCAGCAGATCGAATCCATTGCGAAGTACCGAACCCAATGGAAACGGCTGATTGATGTTGAAGTATTACACTACATAGCCAAATTGAATTTAAATCTAATGTATCCAATGCGATGAGCTGACCTGCAAACTAATTAATGAAATGGAAATTAAACTTCAGTTGAATTGAAAGAATGTGTCAATTCTCGCAGCAAACACCTAAACCAAGCGAACACCCCCCTAGGTTGCTAAATGCATTACACAAAAGTTCAATTCAATCGTAAGTATTGTCCACAAAATCTGTTTGACTCGGACATCTCGGAGGCGCATGCCCCAAGTTTGTTGAAACTTCCGTTGGCTTCATTTTTTTTTGTGTGCAGATTTCTGTCGCTCAACTGGCGTTTGTGTTTCCTCCCCTGTCGTTTGATTTGATTGCACGTGCATCTGCAAAGTCAGTATGGATACCTGTTTTTTGTTTTGACACTTTTCTTTACTTCTTTTTTTGTTGTCTTTTTGTAATTTTCTTTTCTTGTGTGCAATTGTATTAGTGCGCAGTAACACAAACACACCGACAAACGCATCAACATACACACGCTCACTCGTGTCCATATGTTTGTTCTGTCGTGTGAATAATGCTTTTGGGTTTTCGTTTTCGTTTTTTTTATTTTTATTATTTATATCAAGTGAAGCGTCACCTTATCACAAATTATATTACTTAATTTTAATTGCTTGTGCATAATTATCGGGGAATACCTGTGTGATAATGTCAAAATGGCCAATTATTTTGATTGCAACCACTTCGTTTGCCCAATTTTCCATGTTTTTTTTTTTATTGTTGTTATATTATATTATTTTTGCTCTCTACTTACTTACTTCTATACAAGTCTACTGCGGCGCGTCGTAGCCGTTGTTGCTTTTAGTGGCTTTCCTCCATTTGACGTCACAAGCTTTAATTTTTTTTTGTATGGCTTTTTGTGTCTTTTGTTGTGCGAAAGTCGACGGTAGGTGCGAATGTGTGTATCTGCTGATAGTGCGTTGATTTTGGGGAGTGCTCAATTAGAGAGCATATGTTAGGCTTTCCTTCGCAAACATCTGTCCACAAAATGGACATTAGTCAAACGAACTGATATTTTTTTGTCATTACCATTTTGTAGATATTTTTAGGGATTGTTTAATGCATGAATTGTAGACGTAGAAGGAAACTACTTTCTATTCTTAAAGTAGGGTTAAAATTTAATTCTTATAGGCATCATCAGAGCGGATATAAATATGCTTTTATAAATTGATTGCATACTTTTGGGATGCAAAAATAGTAGAATGCCAGAATTTTAAGTCCATAGATCAGTAATTAAGACGATTACGCGATAAGGTCCTTATTATGCGGTTATCTAATTAAATTTTTCGTATTCTACTATATCCAAAAAGTATGCAACAAATTTTAAAATGCCTATTTTCATGCGCTCTGGTCATCAGTGATGGAAATATGACATACATTTTTCAATAACTACGTTGTTACCTTGTAGAATCCTATCGATAAACTATCGATTTGAAATTGTCCCATTTCCTGGGTTTTTGACGCCAAAAAGTATGCAAAACTTTTTAAATACAAACAACAAATCTGAGGCATACTTTTTGGGGACCAGAAGTCATGCTAAGATTCAAAGTCAATACCCTGTAGCGTGAAGAACTAAAACAAAGTTGGTGAATTCCCTATTTCTTATAAGACAGTTACAATTTCTCGTCTCTCTCCAAGCGTACACAAACAGTGCGCGGATGACCATTATCTACCAGCACGCTGCAGGATAGTATAATAATTATGACTTTATTGTGAAGATATTATGCGAAATAACTGACAGCAACAATAAGCAACTATTGACTTAAAACTATTTCACTTTATGTTTTTTTACCCCCAAAAGTATGCCTCAAATTTGTATTTCCATAAAAATCCTCACCCTAATAATTAGCATTGACAAAAAAAGTAGTTGAAAAATGTCTTAATTTGAATTTAATGTAAATTGAAAATTTTTTAAATGCGTTTAAACTTTAAACTTTTATCATCCCAAAAAAAAAAATAACCAACTACTTGCGAAGCTTTTCCCAAGCCAAAGCGAAATATATCATGTTTCCTTAGCTTCCATTTTATTTAGAAACAACAAGAATTAATAACACTCCGGGGACATTGTATCTTGAGTGAGAATAAAAATGTCCCCTTAAATCTGAGAGACTGGTTACATTTGCCACATTCAATTAGGGCGCTGGGATTCTCTGACTCTTTCTGGACTGCAAATATCTTATTAAATTGTGGTCATTTCAGTCAATGACATTGCTAAAATATTAAACAAACTTGCCATTTCGAATTCCATTACACCGGAAATAAGATGCGCTTAAGTCCCCTAATTAAATGTGCATATTTGTGGCGGAAACGGAAGTAGTGGCTGTTGGAATATTCCGAAAATAGGTTACCATATGTTTGCCACACAAACCAATCGAATCGCATGTCAAAGACCACGCAGGCGAAATAAAACACGAAGTTGGCAGGGCAAATATGATTGGCATTAGACACGTAAGTAATGCAAACGGAGAACGGTGCAAAAATCACACACATGTCATTCATGACAAGCAGCGTTTGCTTAATGGAGTAAGTAACAAAAAAATTGAGTGAAGCGAAAGGCTTTTGCAGCAGCAGCACAGGAAGCAACCCAAACAAATTAAAACGAAACAAAAACATGAACATGAAATTGAGAAAAACGAAACAAGAGAAAGAAAACAAAATGCGACGGGCATATGACCACAAAAGAAATACGGAGAAAGAAGCGAATCGGTGACGTCTTTCGACAAACCGCTGCCGATAACCGCAACAACAACGGTTTCTGCACAGACTCGAACACACGCACACATGTCACATAGCGCCACCTACCGCAAGCCCAAAGCGAGTAGTCCGTTTGGCGTTTGATAAGGGGTTGTAGCCACGCGGTTCGTGCGGAGTGCTGCGCCAAGCATATGATATGATTACAGCAGGACCCACAACAAGTGGTGGGGCTGTCGGGTGTGTAAGTGGGAGATATGGAAAGCTTTCCGTTGCAGCAAAGCTTCCGTGCAGACTGTGCAGCCGTAAGGCAACTTTTTCAGAATTCATTGTGTGTGACTTTTTGTTCGGTCGTTGGGATATTCATAATGGCGTCCATTGACGATGAAGAACAGTTTTGTTCGGAAAGCGTAGCAGTAAAGTTCAAGTTGACGGAAAAACCAACTAGAAAAATAAAAACATTTTAGTGGTTCCACCAGATATATTGAAACTCTCTAATGAAGAACAAAATTGAACTTGAAGTTTAGCTTGCCGTGACTAAAGTCTTAAGGGACAAATATTTCTGTACATCCGACGGTATCAAAGTTATTGAAGAAAACCCTGCATAGAAAAGTGTCGGAAAATTCGGGCATATTTTTAGGTGCTGCTGCTGCTCGTTTGCTTTTGTATATCCGCTGCGCGCTCTGTCAATGCTCATTTTTGGCCAAAGTGTCAAAATTTCGTTTCTGAACAAATCCGAAAACAGTGTTGCCCACTCGATGGTATAAATAAGCGAAAAATTGCCCGCAAAACAGAAGTTCACCCATACTCAAACGCACACTCCACGCCACGCACACAGTCAAATACACTGCACACATTTAGGCATAGCAAGAAAAAAAAGCAAAAAAAAAACCAGTGGTTAACTTATCCCGCGAGCTACAGACCCTCTCAGTTCACAGTTCAACTTCGATTCGGTGTCAATAAAATCTAAAATCACACACGAAGTGCGTGCCATGATTTTTGCAGCATGGGGCTACCCTTCGACGGCGGGCCTGCTGTTTTTATGCACTGTGGGCATAATAATTGCCGTCAATGTACCCGCGATTAACGCCGGACGCGGCAGCGGCCATTCGCTGACCGGAAATGACGTCTTCACCAGTTCGTTCTTGGTGCGCTTCAAGCGCAGCGTCGACAATGACTTCGCCCATACAGTAGCGGACAAGTATGGATTCGAGAACATCGGACCCGTAAGTACAAATCGATAAATTCCACTAATGTACCGTAGAACACAGTAGCGCCCATGGTTATGCTGCGAGCGAACGCAAAAGCAGCTGTGGGAAAAATCAATTATTTCCAAACGAGTATGTCGTACAACATAAACACGTTTAACCCCTAAAAACCGCACAACAGACAAACAAAAATCCAGTGCAGAAAACAATACAAAACAAAGGAATTGTCTTCGTCGGCGCTTGGTGGTTATTATTGTTATTGCCCGCTCGGTTTGTGGTGTCAACGTGACTTCATTCAAAGCGAAATAAGTCGAGAAATGTATTATATTATTGCTGGCTTTGCATTTAAATTGCAGCAATATTTTTAGCATAATTTTGGGCATTCCATAAGCATTGTTCTTGTGCGTGTGTGTTTTCTCTCGGGGGTATATACAAATGAAAAAGAAATATTTATTTTTGGCTCGTGTTTGAACTTAACTGGTCTGGCATATTGCCGGCGCCCATTTGGGCCTTTGTGAGAGAATTTTCGAATTTGTATATTGCTGGCCTTTGCATACTTTCTTTGTGCTGCAAAATGGATAGCAGCTAAAGCGATGACCTTTAAATAAATTCAATCTATACAGTATTTATTGTATAGATTTGCAAGCTATATACGTGGGCCGAAAAGCACTAGCAAACTGTACAAAATCACGCAAATTTTACTGTAAGGCTGTGAGTAAGATTTCAAGTTATTAAGTACTTCGGTCAAGGCTCTAGAAGATAACAAGTTTTAAAACTGTTGTACATTTTTGTGAGACTTTTAAAGCATAAAACAGCTGATTAAAATAGGCATTTAAAAATGTGTTGCATACTTTTTGGTTGCTGAAAAGGATCGAATTTAAAATTTAAAGTTCATCATTCAATAACCATGACGTGCTCGATCACATATTATGGTGAAATGGCAGACAGCAACAAGAACGAATGTTGACACTTTCTGGTTTTTTGACCCCAAAAATTATGCAACAAATTTATATTGCCGTCACAACAGGTGGTCGGTTTTAACCGCTCCCAAAAAGGTTCGCCCGTTTAATCTGTTATGTTCGACCTGGCGCTAGTTGGTAATACCAAGCATTCTCAGGTTTCCCAGCACTTGGTCTTTCCATGAGGACATCCACTTTTGCTTTGGTCATCCCAGGAAAGAAGTAGCAAAGTATTGGTAAACTGGAACCCAACTCAAGTACATTTTCTTAAGTAATTCACCTACATTCGTGGTTTTTTATATGACATTTTTTCATTACTTAAGAGCTGAAACCCTAACCTTTAAAGCAGGTCAGGCCATGGAATCGTTTCGTATCATCGCTCAAGACACTGTGTAAGTTTGGTGCGTTGAGAGACAGATGTGATTCTCAATTGCCAAGAGTTATCCTTGGCTTGATCACCAGGCTGACGTATTTGTTGTTATTAGTACAAAAATAGACAAAGCCTTTCACTACTTCGAATTTGGGAACTCTCCACTCGCTGAGACAAAGTACTTATTCTTGTCTAGGGTTACCAGATTCTCCTGAGTAGAAAAGAGTCGCAAGGAATCCCAAACTCCACAGTATACATCTATTTTATAAGACTTGCGTCATGCTGACGTGCCCTTCTCGCTCGGTTGGGAGGATAAATGGATCAGTTGGGTTGACAAAAAAAACACAAAAAGCTATTTATGAGGTAAAAAAAACGTAATTCAAAGAAGTCCCAGAAAAAAGGGACATAGAGAGTTAACAAATTTTACAAAAGTGTTTTTCTTAAAATTTTACTATAATTCACTAAAAACACTAAAAAAAAATTTAAATAAATTATTTTTTAGGAAATACGTACTAATTTATGAACAAATTTTTTTTTAAGTAAGCTGTAAAATTCAAAAAAAATGTGTTAAGTTTGTATACGTTGATGAAAGATACTTAAAACTAGCAAACCTCATCTTAATTTTTTATGTAAAATTTGTGCTGATTTCCATTCTGGCGAATAATGAAATCTGGTCATATTGGCATGATATAATAAGAATAGGATGTGTTTACATTGCCAGAATGTACATATTCATTGAGTCTAAACGCTCCCGTCACAACGAATCATACTGGATCGGCGTCCGATCAAACCGAATTTTCCAAAATTACACATTCGTGAGAATAAAACAGAGGAGGTCATCAAAAAGAATACTGTACTTTTTAAAAGATTATATCTGGTTACTCTATTCTTATGCCACTCGACAATGCTGCTTTGACGGTTAGTTTTCTAATATCAATAACACATTTGTATAAAATAGTGCCGGTGATATTCACGCGCACAGTACGTTTATGATCAAAGGAGACACACGATCGACAGGGAGTCAATCACCTTGTCTCAGATATATGAATGCCCTTAAAAGGGGCCAAACAGAATGTGGCGGGTCTGAAACTTGAAGTTCTTGAAGTTCTAGGATGTGTCCGTCAGTGTAATTTCGAGAAACCGAATTAACAACTAAACCAGAAATGAGTGAAGTTGCGGTAAATTCTCATCCAATTGCATTCCATGGAATGAGTAATTAGCTCTTAGTGCCAGAATATAATTTGCTCAATTGAATTCAGACAGCTCGTGGAACCTTAGCTTTATTTTAAGTATTATCTTCTTCTTTTTGTATTATTCAAAGCAGGCAAATGAGTATACCCACACTTACCATATACAAATATTTATTAGAAAGCGAGACGATTTATGTTATTCTGACATTAGAAATCAAATCCAGGAAGAGTGTAACATTTCGCAATCACCCACACAGCTATTAAACAGGATACTCCTGCGAACACCATCCAACATTTACGGATTGAAAATAATATCCCATAATAATAATAACATTTTTCTAGAATATAAAATTCTCTTTAGTGCTCCATCAGCTAACACTAGGAAGTGCATTCATCAAAGCAATTCAAAAGGCTCAAATGAATGTCTTTTATGGGAAATAAAGCAAATAATTATAGCACCTTTGTGTGGCCATTGGAAAAGTACTTCAAAATTACTGACCCATCTGAAAAAAGGAAAGTAATACACAATATACACGGTTAAGAAAAAAAAAAAAATTGTTATGACTGACATATGGTATTATTCCGCTTATACTTAGCCTCGCCATAAATCAACGGAGTATCCAATTAGGACGAAAATAAAGTGAGCTGTTTTTCTCTCTCGTCACATTCTTCTTCGTATTTATTTGTTAACTGACACATTACAGCGTTAATTATGTTTCTATAACGATGGCTACCATGTACGGCTCCTGTTGTTGTTATCGTATTTATATGGCATCGCAGTGGATATAAGACGCGCATTTCTTTTGACCCCCCCTTGTGCATTCCACTGCACACGGCTTTTGGCGATTGAAATACAGAATAGAAGTAGCATTTCCGTTTCTCGTTGTTCGTTTCCGTTTGTAGTGAAGACGATTGCGTTTCGCTTTGACGCCATTGCACAATTCATTGCACACAATGGCAGTTTCAACCTTGAAGTATCCCTAGTTTTTCCCTCTTCTTCCGCGAATTCTCGTTTTTATGCTAACGGCTTTCTATTTCATCTGTTATCGTGCGCGCAACAGTTGCAGCACTGCACTCACTGCACTCACTGAACTACTTTGACTGTAATGCGACACTGTCATGAGCGCACTGTTGTGGAGACTTTAGGATTGGTTCTTTAATTAAATGTGAAAATCTTTCGATCCCTACATTGTTGTTGCGGATATTGTGATTGTTGTTGTTGCTCATTTGTTGCTGTGGCTGCGTTCTGGCGGTTTCTATTAATGTCAGAGTTGAACTTTGTGCGCCATTTGTGTTATTAGCCACATCTCATCTTCAATGGCCTTTCTTTTCATAAGCTTTCGTGTGAGTGGAACATAATTAATTAATATTGGTGAAAGTTGTGATGGATGTGGTGACGATGATGATCTTCCAAGGCTGTTTACGAAAAAAACCCTTTCAAATTAAAAAAAAAATACATCTTCATTTGGTAAATACAAATCTATTGCTATTATAGCAATCAGCATATGCGATAAGCACAATCGATATCGAGAAACATTACAAGAGCAGAGCGCGTGTGGCTCTCGTATACGCTTTATGGCTTTGGTGTAATAACGTTATCGACAATAAACCGATATACAAGTCGATAAAAATAAATCTCGTACCTCGATTAACGTAATTGTTCCGAGAAATACAACAGCCAACGGGACAAGTGCGCAAGCAGCGACGAGCGCTAAGAACAATCAGTAATTTGTATTTGCTTTTCAATATGGCCGAAAAAAAAAATCATAAAACTGCCTGAATATTATATAAAATATGATACTGCAATCATTTTCCTTTACTTATTTGGATTATTTGGAAGTGGAGTGCAGAAAAAGCAAGCTAACAACGCAGTATTTGGGACATCTACACACAAATACTGCTTGCGCCATGAGGAAACTTATTGCCGAAAGCAACCTTTTTCCATTTAATGTTAAATTATGTTTGTGTTTCGATATCAGCAAGAGTATTGTTTTTTGGGGATTTGTTATTTTAATATCAAAAATTGTATTATTGAATGATGATGGTATGGGAAAGGCAGCCATAAAACAGTCAGTCGGCATACGTGCTTCATCATGCTAGCAAGACTATTTCCAACTGATTGCGAGTTATCATTGTAATAGCATTTGCTCAATGTGCTTATGCCTATATTGTGGTAATCCGCTGTTCTTCACTCAGAGATTGCATGCTGTGTAATCCCTCAAAGCGCATTTGCAATTCCTTTGAATTCCACCCAGAGTTGAGCTGTCAACTTAGCAACTTGTTGTATGTCTTTGCCTGTATTGTTTTGCATTCTTTTGTGAGCTGAATTATGAAATTTATATGAGTAGAGACACCGTTGGAGTAAATAATCTCACCTGCTTTGTCTGACATGCATCATGCATGTGTTGTGTTTTGTGGTGCAAATCTCTCGGCACATAAATCTTCAAGTCAAACATGAGAGTTATCAAGGGAAACATATTACATAGATTCATGCACACAGTTAATACCGTTGTGGGTGCATAATTAAAAAACAGAAAAAATGTCAGAAATTTGATTTATTTTAAACAGTTTTTTTTTTAAATCTAGGAAAGTGTAATTTCGAAACACTTTTCTATTCAGTGTATTTTTTCCATGCCATCATTCTGAAATTATATTTAACTACTAATAGTCCAGACATAACTTATGACGTTTTTATAATAACTTTGTTAACATAAAAAAAATTGTTGCATACTTTTAGTGACGAAAAAACTAGAAAGTGACAAAATTTACACGTTATCTTGCACATATGGTGCAAAATGGCAGAAAGGTACACTGAACAGTATAATTATTGAGCTAATGACTTAAAATGTTGGTTCTGTCTGGTGTTTTCGTCACTAAAAGTATGCAACAAATTTTTGTATGTCAACCAAATCCTTTCCCTGATCATAACATATCACAAAAAGCTAGCCAATTCAACTAAAACGTAAATAAGTTATGTGAAAAATGCAATCAACTTTTAGCAAACACCCTTGATATAATTCAAGCTAAATAAAGCACGAATCGAATGCAGGAATTATCTCCAATCAACCTAAATTCCAACATTCCTCTTTAAGTATCAGCTAGAGTGGGATTGCTTTGATTTCCTATTGAATTGCGGTCAATGTAAGTATGTATGGGTTTGCATTCAAGTTTGTTTATCAACCATTCCACTGAACTATGCACACATATCATCGCAATTAAACGAAAACAAAAATTCTATGCAGCCCGGCGATTTATTGGAAAACGTGCGGTGCAAACATTATTGCCAATACTCGGCATTATAATTGTGTGCTCGCATATAATCCTCATACGGTCGCCATGACGCATATACATTCAATTAAATAGAACAAACGTCATTGCTAGTGACACTTGTTGCAGTGAGAGAAATATTCGGTGCATTTTGTGATAGTTTTGTTTTGTATTTTTAACCGAAATCTTTCTAAGAGTAAGAAGTTTTGTTATAAGGAAAGAGGTGGCAACTGAATCTATAAATTTGCATTAGCATTTAGTTTCAGTGATTCATGCGGAATACGGATATGAACCAGATAGTGAAGAATATCCTGCGTAGTCCAATTGGACAAACAAATATTAGCGTAAGACTCATAGACATTCCCTAATTTGTTTGAACACTCGTGACCCAGATCGGAATTATCATGGGTGGCACACCACACTACACCACACCACACCACACCACACCACATCACACCACACCACACCACACCACACCACACCACACCACACCACACCACACCACACCACACCACACCACACCACACTACATCACTTCGGTATTCTATTCAATGAATACATTTCTTGGCCAAGAATAAATTAAATACTTTCATCGTTCAATGATGACAGCCGAATAAGAAGAAGCCTACGAAAATGCAACTTTATCACTCAACTGCTAACGTGGCTAAGATTTAAAAAGATATTTACTCTAAAAAAAAATAGTTCTCATTTTTAAACTACTTAATGCCCTCATGTATTTTGCAATAATTCGCAAATGTCACCTAACTGCGTTACATTGAGGTCGTTCAGTTTTACGAGCTAATAATGTCACATTCTAAAAAAAAGGGTATCTTGGCACGTGTGGTAAAAAGGCAACACATTGGAGAATTCTACAATTCCATGAACACATTGAATTTTACGATTTCACAATGTAACAAGAAGATTCCATGTAAAGTTAGAGAAGATTTCCAATATTTTTTATTTTGAAAAAGAAGGTGACTCATTTAAACATTAGTTTTCTTACATTTTAAAGATTATTTTTATGTCTTGTGTGTGTTTGTGTGCTTGCGACACCCACACACTTTACTAATTTCCAATTTAATATTCCGCAACCTCTGCTTTTGGCTCGTTGAGAAAATTGCTTACAAACAAAAGCGTCTTGAGAGTGCAAACAGGCAGTTCGTGCTGTAGAGCCCAGTACACAATTCAAAAGTAATTATTTGTTTGATGTACATATTTTATTATATTTTCAATTGCGAAAACAAGCATATAGAGATTATCTCAACGAGATTATAGTAATCCATCTACCCATTCATACAATGAGATCAACAGGTAACGAGATTATTTATGACATTTAATTTGCTTATTTCTTTTGCTCTCTTGGTTGGTGAAACTAACCGAATGCAAACAGTACACAGAAAAAAAAGAGTATACAAAAAAATTGAGACTATTTTATAATCGTGCATTTTGCAAGATTATTTTTTTTTATTTATAATCCCGCATTTTCGTACAAGATAAGAGAAATAAGCTCGAAAATAAAAATTTTAACTTATTTTGAGAAAATCGAAAATTTTATTTTAAAAAAGATTTTATATCAATTTTAAAAAAGTAAACAGTTTTGATGTGGCTTTTGTAGCTAGCTCCTACCACACAGTGATTACGGATACTTTGGTGAATTTCCACGCAGACATAATTTCCATAATAATGGAAACTTGAAATTGTAATTTTGAGGTTTGGACCCACTTTCGTTTCGAGGCCGCATTTCGTTTACTGGGAAACTATCGTGTGTGAGTGTGTGTGTTTAGCTGAACGTGTGTGCCCCATTATTACGCCCCATAAACAAATTGATTTTGCAAACTTCATCTTCACTGCACCATTGTGTTGATTTTTGCTAAAAAGGAAGTGCCATTCTCAGTGCAGTACAGTTGCTGCACAACGATGCATGCATTTTGTTGTTCTTCAGGCTAATGAGTTTGTGTGTGCACTGAATGTGTTAGTGTTTGCGTTACTTATTGTTTGCGTTCAAAGGCAACCACAATGCCTTTAAGTTTCCAACAGAATGGTTTTATTTGAAATTGGAAATTAAAATACTCCATCACGTTCTATAGAACAAACCAAAGAATATTCGAATAAATTGTATTTGTGAACTTTAAATCCTTTATATGATACACTGAAATTAAATAGGTACTCATGTCACATTCTTTTACGCTTCATTTGTGCGTACTTCATCTAAGCAATTTTCCAGGCCAAATAAAAACGCAAGACAAGAATAAATAAAATGCGCCCACTTTTCGTCTGTATCAATAGCTACAAGCAATCTGGCCAATTAAATACAAACATTTTTCTTTTTATTAAAATGGGATTTTATTATTGCCAGGAAAAAAAAAACCCACTCGTGCATTAAATTGAGTCGCAACCTAATCCCAGTACACCCAGAAACGCCCAAACTGCGCAATAAGTTTTTGGCAAAAATGTTCGTGAAGCACCACTGTGGAGTGTAACATAAAATCAAATGAAATACATTTCAACTTTTCTCATTAGCGTGCCAGAAGCCAGTCAGTTTATGTACCTACAAGTAGTTGTTGGCCTCTGAGTGTGCCGTCAAAAAACCAAAGTTTCTGTAAACCATAATTACTTTTATTGTTTGCTATTTACGATAATTGATGTTAATCATATTCCACTGTAAATTTGTGGTTAATGAGTGTAATTTGTTGTGGGTTTTTTTTTGTCATTTTTCATATACACATTCTGTTAGTCGCAGTGAGGACACTACTGTGATATTACATCCTTTGTGATGGAGACACAATTGTTTTACACCTTTTTTTTCGGTGACAAAATTTCTAAAAATAAATTGCAAACGAAAAAAAAACACATCAAGAAAGCCTTTGTTGCAGGGTTCGATTTTATATATAATATCGATCGATATTGAGGTCGAAAGTTGAAAATACCAATCGAAATTTCCATATGAACCGATCTTGCTGAGGGGCATACCACTATGAGAAACATCACTGTACTTATGCTAGTTGGCATTTAAATTTTAAGATCCCAAGAATAGTGCCTGACAAGGGAGTGTACCACCACAACTGTTAGTAGAAATTCAAGCTACTTAGTTAACTATGATAATAGCTTTTCCCCCGAACATAATAACTAATTAACATACACCAGGTCCTGTTTAGCGGCATAATTTATAATACATTTTTCCAATTCGATTATATTTGAGAAATATTTCCATTTATTCTGACGGGGTTGCATTTTGTGATTCTGAAAACTATTCAACGCGTTGGTCTTCGGCGAACGGAACCATGGAAGTTGTGCCCTGAATTGAATATGCAAATGCATTCATGTGCTATTCGCATTTGAATGGGTACGCAAACAATAGTGTAGAAAATGGGTCGTTTATGCTAGGATAACTACTAACCGCACCCAGGATACACACCCAACATCTTCAACAAACTGGACATTCAAGCATTGTGTCCACCTGTTAGTTGCTTGTTTGCTTACTCGTTGCTCGTTCTGCTTCATTGTTGTGGCATAGGAATTTTTCTGCTTCTTTTGCCTTCGTGTACATTTAATTCATGAATTTGTGTGAGCCAACAGAAATGTTGTGTGCGTTTTTGTGTGTGTGTAAATAAACGTGTGGGCTGTGCTTATTGTTTATACGGCGTGAAATACATCCTCTACAGCGCATTTGTTGACTGTACAAATACATAAGTAAATAAACAAGAGCAGCGTGTTTAAAATTTAGGGAAATTATATTTTTAAAAATGACGAACTAACTTCTTTCCCTTTAATTACATAAGAAGCAAACAGTTTATAAATAGCTGACATTCTTAGCTGGATTTCACTTAATACCAGCTTAATGAGTTTCGCAATTGTTGAAGACTTGCAGAGTGAATTCCAAAAGTAGGCAAAGATTGTAAGAATAACTTTAAGCTGTACACACTTTTCACAAACCTTTCAGTAAGCCTTAAATGGATTTAACTACAGCAAAAGTTCGTTCACAACTGCAATATGACGTTTTCCCATTAGATAACAATTTGTGGCTTTGAATCTGATTTTCGTTCAAATATTCGAACTTTAATTGGATTTTCATGGATTCGTTGAACCTGAACACAATTGAATTTTCAGAAATTGATTACTTGCTGAAAGTGGCAAATTATGAAATGAAAAATTATGAGGTCAGAGGCTAGTTGGCAGTAGCTTGGCTATCTGAGACACACTCAAAACAAAATGGTCACTTAAGTTTTTAAATTTATTTAATACATTTAATACATAAATTAAATTAAAATGTACCTTTTATTTATTCGCGTCTCTTAAACCGACTAAAAAACTGAAAATAAAATTCCTTTTAATTAATTTCAGCAATTTCGAGTTACAATTAGGGTTTTTTCGGCTGGTTTGTTCCTAATGCCATTGCTGATTTTGAAGTGGCCGAAAATTTTAAATGGAAATTTATTTTCTGCTTTTAAGTGGGTTAATGTGAAAAAATTGGTTTTTATTTTGTTTCATATTTTTTTCTGTTTTCTCCCCTTTTTTTGGTCCAATAACTTCATTTTTTTTTTTCCTATTTTTCCAATTTTTATACCCCCACACTCACTGTGGCAGGGTATACTAACTTTGACACAACGTTTGTAACGCCCATAAGGGGGCGTGTCCGGTATGGAAAAGTATATATATTCTTGATCAGCATCACCGCCGAAGTCAATTTAGCCATGTCCGTCCGTCCGCACGATAGCGGTCGCAGTTTTGGAGATATCGACTTGAAACTTTGGGTACATGTTTTTCTCGTGAATACTGAGATCAAGTTCGTGAATCAGCCAAATCGGACAAAAACTGGGCGTGTATGGGAGGCACCGAAAAAAAAGGTCAACATTTTTCATGTCTTTTTAATTGCTGCATTCGATTGGAAATGTTTAGAAACGTATTTTTGACATGGTCCGAGGTTCCGAAACCACATATATAAGGGTCAAAATGGGGTCTTGAGACCAATTTTTTTTTTTGGTCGATTTGATTGGAAATTTTTAGAAACGGATTTCGGCCATGGTCCGGGCTTTAAAACTATTTATAGGTGGCTCAAAATGGGGTCTTGAGACCACATAATCTTATGTTCGAGGTAGTTCTTCCTACTGTGCGAGGGTTTTTCAGCTTCGGTATAGCCGAAGATAGTCCACTCTCTAGTTTTTTGATACTTTTATTTTTTTCTTTTTCCCATTTTTCCCTTTTCTCCTTTTTTTTTACCATTTTTTGTTTGTTATTTTCCCTTTTTTTTTTTCTTTTTTCCTTCCTTTACAAAGACGTAAGTTTGTATCTTCTTTTTATTCCCCTTTTTTTTCCTTTTTTTCGCCCTATTTCTCTTTTTTCTCTCCTTTTTACCCTTTTTCCCATCGTGAACCTAATTACCGAATTGGGGCCTTGTTTAAAGCTACAACTATTCCATTCTGGATTACAAAAAGGTTCCAACACCCCTGCCCTTTACGAATTCACCTACGAAATTTCATCATTGTAGCAAAGCGTGGGGCTTCAGAAGAACAGACAATAGGACAGACAGTAAAACAGACAGAAGGACACACCGTTCTGGACAAATATATTTATGATGGTGCAATACACGAAATAGTAGACTTCAATTAGTAATTTATACACCTTCAGGGAATACTCGGGAAGACCCCATTCCATGAACACACATTTTCAAGTTCAAAAGCTTAATTCTTTTTTGTGTAAACTTATTAGGGTAGGTATTTTTACATTTACGCCATTTGTTTTATATTCCCAATAGGCACGGTACGGAAAGTTTAAGCCAAAAAACATTTAAAGTTGTCCGCTTAGCCAGGAAAAAACCCCCAAAAAAAGTTCATCATAAAGCGTTAAAATTGCCAAATGAAACGCATCGACCACAAAGAGCGTTGTCAGCATTGTCATGGATGAATGAGAAACATTCACTCACCTACATAAATAAACACACACACACTCGCACCAACACACAATGGCTCAATGGCTACCACTTTGCGCGTTCACCGGTACACCCATCAAACGATTTAAATAGGCAAAAGCGCGCGTGCATCTCACGGGGAAAACGGAAACATCGCGTTACTAAACAAAAGAAAAAAAACAAAACCCCCAGCTGCTGCGAAAGTCCTTCAGTGTCGCGGCGCTCTGTTCGGTTGTTATGTACGAATAAATATTTTGCTGTTTGTCACGCAGTGGCTCGGGTGTTCGTCGAAGCTGCTGCCTACTTGTCGCATTGAATTATTCAGGAGCGTCGCAGCTGATTTGCATTTCTCATTACTTTGGCTTTTTCGCTGTCGTCGTCTTTTCCACACTAACCTTATTAAGTGGCTTAAAAATGGAATTTCATTTATTGTTGCTTTAATATACCCGCACTGCTACCTTTTTTGTAAATTTTATTTTGCAGTCTGAGTAGCGAATACGCAGCTGTGGTTTATATATAAAATGTATCTGTCCCTCGTTGAGTTGAGCATTTTATGAATTGCCGATAAGTCCGCTGAGGAAATTGCTACTTAGGGGATTTGTGCTGCTGCTTTTGCTGCTGTTGCTGCGACATGAACATCTTTTCTATTTTTTACAATTTCTGATTTGATCTTAAAATAGCCATTAATATTCAAATAAATTTGCATGTTATTTGCGAATTGTTTGTGTGTGTGTGAGCTGTTTTTTTTTTAATTTGCATTTGGATTTGCGATCATGGAGAAAGGTGGAAAATAATTTGATTTTAATATAAATTGAATAGCTTGAGCGAAAAGAAAAATAGTACGGGTACTTTCCAAAAATACATTTATATACAGTTAAAAAGGCACAGCAATTAGGAAAATGGATCAAGGGTCATCATCACACTGTTGTCCCTTTTGCCCACTTTATCGTCCTACACTTTTAAGTTTGTGTTTCCCTGCACAACACAATTGTGATTTATTATGCTCCAAGTAAACAAACTATGTTCTACCGCTTACTCAAATCGAAAAAAGAAAAAAAAAATACAAAACTCCAATCATATCTTTCGATGGAAGGGTTAATAAAAGCATAAATTTCCTCGAAAATTTTTATGTTTTCCAGTTGAACGCAATAATTTCCATTTAAAAATACCTTGAGGCAACTACTCTGTTACAATTTTCTAGGTCAGCGCACATGAATGTTGAATGAGTATAAAAAAAAAAACAAAACTGCACTGAATTCAAGCATAACGAACGTTCTATAATCACTTAAGGCTCTTTGTTATTTGGCGCAGTGTGGTGCTCAAAGTAATTATGTGCAAAATGACATTGACATGTTGGTATTTGAATAGAAGCACGTTGCACGTTTAACCAACAGCTAAAGTTTCAGAGGAAACATAAGAGAATTTCTCACTGACTGACTAACAAAAGGGCAATGTGTTTGATGAATGTATACATACAGAATTGAGTGTTACTCATACGCCACAGAGTGAGGGTTTTCGTAAAATATGTTTTTTTGTGCTATTACAGGTTTATTGTCGTGACTAGATCCTAATAATAAACCAAACCACTTCACCCAGCCAAACTTCCGTATTAAACTTAGTTTCATTTAAACAAAATTTTAAATCATTCAGTTTTTATTTTTAGGTGTTAAAGGGTTAAAGAAATAAAAGAGCATTCATAAATATTTAAGAACATAAAAAGTTCTTAAAAACTGCATAAGTTTGAATGTCAAACGGCGAACACATTTTTCTGAATTTTATTTATGTTACTCATACGCAGTGTGAACCACATAAATTCTGAGTATACATTAGAGTACCCATAAATGAAAAAGTGTTGTTTTGCTTCACTCCACATTTTTTGGTAGCTTGAGAAAGAAAAATAAGAACCGCCACATATGTATTCGAAAAATGCAATCAATATTTATTAAAAGTAGTTGCTTGTCTTGATTTTCAATAAATCAGCAGCTTAAAAAGGCTACAAAGTTGTGACCTAATTTTGACAGTTCGTTGTGTTTAAAGCTGTCATTTGAAGAATTTTATTTTATCAAACCTTGAAGCATAAAAAAAAACAAATTGGAAGTCAATAGCTAAATAAATTATGTTATCTAGTGTATCTGTCTCCCACTTGGCACCATATGTGGACCATAACGTAGTAATTTTTGAACTATTAACTTTAAATTTGGCAAGCAATGATTTTTTGACCCCCAAAATTAGGCTTAAAATTTTTATTTGCTTATAAATCCGTTTAATTTTTACAAATACCCTTGCTTCACGAACGGAAGGTATCGGGTTCTACTCCCACCTAGGGCCTAGCAGAAATTTTCCACTTCTTCTATGTAGACCGTCGCTTTTTCGCAAAGTACTGGCAATCTTGCGAGAGTAACTTGAAAAAGCTTCTTTGGGAGTCCCGCCGTTCGAAGCCGTCACAATTTTCATATATCTGTGCCCATGATAACTGCATACCCCTCGAGGGTACTAGTGCCAAATGTGAATGTATTTTGATTTAAAAATGCAATTCATATAAAGTCGGAAACCTATCAGAAATGTGCATCTGTGCAGATGAGCAGTAAAAACATACGACTTTTGACAGATCATTTGCACGACTTTGCATTTCCGAAGGCTATGAATTGTATTTCATATTTTTTTATTTTTTGAAGCCATCTGTTTTACAGAGTTTTTTGTTACTTACCCTCAAGCTTTTCAAAAATGCGTCCTCGTACAAAACAAAAAAAACTTTCGCACATTTCATATATTTTATGGCTGCTCTAGTATACGCTAGAATACATGCAAAAAAAAGTGACTAAAAGAATTTGCAATTCACTTTTTGATCGTATACAAAAGGGACAGTGTAGGTATACACAATTCGCCTTATGTTATTTTCCAAACGCACATACAATGGAGAGTGCGAACCCGAGTGATTTAATGGCATGAAATGAAAAGTTTTGCGCATCCATTTAAACTTTGACATTTAAGCAAATACAAATGCTGAGAAATATTGTATTCCAACTTTGGTTGAAAGTTCAAATACGGCTTTGAGTAATTGAATCATATACAAAACGTTTCCCACTCCACCATTTGACCTATTAAAATAATAAATCATTTCAACACAAGGTCCCGAATAATAGTTGAATGTGCGCAAATTAAGTGCAATATTGGCAATAAATTTTTGTATTAACTCAACATCAACGAAATGAATGATGGAAAGGATTTTTGTTTGAACGCACAATACGATTTGATACGATTGTGACAATGAGTTGACAGCACTGTATTTGCCAGGCATTCTAATTGGCTAATGTGTACGGAAAAAAAAACAAATGCATCCATTAGCGTCCTATTAATTAGTTGAATTGCGTGGTGTGATTGTGGTCGTCGACACTAGTTAGAAAAGTGAAATATAAATTGAAATCCCAGCCACACTATACACATTCATTCATTTCCAGTGAACTCTAGCAGCGTTTGTAATATTAAAGTAGCCGTAGCGTAGGACTACTATAAAGCCATTTATTATACTCCTCAATGGATTGACTGATTACATTCAATTGTATGGGAATAGTTCGTGATTGTGGTGGGTAGCGGACAAACATTTCCCATTATTGACAATGGATTGTTACATTAATAAAAGTTAGTTGGCAAGTTGGTTGTTGTGGTTTATCAGCAGCCAGAGTGGCAGAAACTACAACAACATGAAAAAGGTAGCCCAACCACAACAGTTAATTCGTTTCGAAGGGCATTTTGTGTAAAGGTTGTGAACGATAGTAGGTAGCTGTAAACGATAATGCGAACAATCACAAGTTTATTAGTTATGATAGTAAATAAATAAATCTTTAAACACTGATATAGTTGGTTATTACAATGTATTACGTAGAGAGTGATGAGTAAGTAACCACAGTAGCGTATTCGTTGGCTTGCCATGCGTCATGGAGTTTTTCCCCATACTTTATTGGTTAGTGGGTTTTGTTAAGTGCAGACGTCAGTAACCTGTGCAATGTTCAATGTTTGATTGGGAACTGAAACCCACTAAGGCCTCACATATTTTAACATGTTGCATTCTAGACCTTTTTTCTGGACATTCTCTTTACCCAACCAAAAAAAAATCCGTAAAAATTTTTCACACCTATGGTGGGGATTTCTATGTAAATAGAAAATTTGTATGCATATCTTTGGGGGCCAAAAAAATATCGAAAGTGAAATTTTAAGTCAAACATGGTGGTGGTAGCTCAGTGAATAGCACATCTGACTCCGCACGGCACCATTTTTGGCCAAGCAATGGCAAACTTTTCACTGTATAATTTGCCGTGAATAATCTTCACTTGCCGTTTGGATCCTGAAATAAACTGTAGGTCCCCTGCAGCTCATAGAAATGATTTTCGGTCAGTCAATTGCAGAAACCAAGTCTCAATGAGAAGTTGCAGTTAGAAGTTCGGCCAAGATTCCTCGGGGGTCGTAGTGCCAAATAGTTATAAATTCATTACTTGGTTCAATAATTACGTCTGCCATTTCGCACCATATCTTCACGATTTGTGGTTTCTTGGCCCCAAAAAGTATGCAACAAATTTGTAAATACCTTTTTTGGTCCAAGTAATAAAAATACACTTAAAAATAAGTAGTTATTGTAAGAAAATTTACATCTAAGCCCCCAAAAATAATAGTTTTTATAATAAAGAGATCGATAGAAATATTTAGTACGTACTTAATACAAAATTTTTTAGAAATTTTTTAGGAAATATTTGCGCACAACCCTTTTGTAAATACAAGCGAATTTTAGCGAAAAACGTGGCCTTAGGTCCAGCCTTAAACCATTAGCTTCAGTTGAAATCATGACTGAATAATAATTGCAAAAAAAAACTTCAAACAGTAAGTGGTTCTCAATGGTGAAGCCTAAACCCATTTTACAAAAAATTATTTCTTTTTATTATTTATTTTTTCAATTGGATTTTAGTCGTTCAATAGAAAATCAAAGCATGCTGTGCCTATGAAGGACAACTATGGAATTCGCAATCAAATATTCTATCCTATGGTACTGACAATCCATTTTTTGCTGCAACAAATTTTTCCAGGACTTTTTCCATTGTTTACTTTATTGAAAGTGAAGTATTTGTATGTATGGTTCTTTTTGATTGCTGCCCAGTTGGAAATCATTCTGGGTACATACATGTGTGTACTTGAATGGAACAAAATTTACCAAACAGAAAAAATTTCCCCAACAAACAGGCTCATTAAACTCACTCAAAGCCCAGCACATAACGCACGCACACAACACACACTCAAAATCCACCATAATAAATTAATTAAGTTAGTCTAATGCTCAACTAATGCCACCAACTTCATCAACATCCTCCACTGACAACTGCGCATTATTATTTATTATTTTTAGATTTTTCTTCGCTTTTTTTTTTTTTGCGGAATAATTTTTACATTATTCTTTATAGAAAACATATGGAGAGAAATTGCAACGCAACAGACCGTGAATGTGGCTGATGTATGCGTGTTTTATACGGTTTACTCACACATACTCGCACTGCGATAGTGTTTGTTTGTTGTCTTTGGGGCTTAATGTAACATATTTTTTGCCTTTAGTATCCTTCAAGTGTGGTTGTTTTTGTGTTTTTTTTGTTAGTGCCGTTGATGGCGGTATTTTTTTCTTTCGTTTTTTTCATATTATGTGTCACACAGCGGGAGATAACGTCAAAACCAACGCAAAATCCAAAGTGTAAGTCTAAGCACACAAGCAAATGCTGTTTTTCCATGTGGGCAGTGGCTTTCTCACCCCCTTTTTTATGCATATGAAATGGGGTAGGGTAAAGTAGGCGCTAGTGTAGTGTCGAGGTATTAGGCCATGTCTAGGATATATGCCAACGTCACCCACAACACTCAGCAACAATTACACGCTAAGGCACACTGGGCCGCATTGGAGTGTGGTGTTTGGTGTGTGGGTGGCAGGGGCTAATCGTATGAATGAAGAGAACATTTTTGAAATAATTTTGCGGTAAAATTGCAATTAAGTTTTGCGTAGTAATTAGTCTAAAAATACGCACTCAAATGTTGCATGGAGAGGGGACAGAAAATACCGAAAACAATTTTATGAAGAATTTAACAAGCGATTTTGGTGTGTTGGCGCTCTTGCGTCAACCTGTTGCACATGTGTGAAAGCACGTTAATAACACAAGTATCACAATTACCGCTATGACAACTTTTGAGGCGTCATTCATCATCCTGTCAGTGTCGAAAATATGGGCAGTAGGCAGATACAGTCTATATGATTTGTCATTTCATACTGCTGTTTTTCGCTAAAGCAAATTCATGCCCGCCTATTTTGAGCTGTCATGGCAAATGTATTAGTAAATACATTCAAGTATAAATAAAATGTCTTGTCATCGTTTCTTACTTGTCTTTAGTTGTTGTCATTTTGTTCTTGGTTCTTTTGTCTGATTTCGGTAAGAAGATTGTATGTTTTGTTTGCTTTAAGATTATCTTTTATCTTTTATCATTTTTGATCTTTTTCGTATACGTACTGGTATGAAGACAAAGTTGAAAGTTCAAAATTCAAGCAAGGACAATGATGTGGCTTAATGCTTTCCTGTTGACACATACTCAAAATGAGACACTTGGGACGATCTCTGAAGACATTCACTCTTCAGCACCCCTGAAATATTTCGTTTCAATCGAATGTGTCTGCCAATGAGTAAAACTTAATTAAACCATTGACACCACCTTCACTCACCCACCATTTCCCAACAATAGCAAACCCAAATTACATTAACAGCTCGAAAAATAAGTCAAAGTATCGCAAACAGAATATTAATCACATTAATGCCAAAAATCTTGCCAACTTCATGGTAAGTGAAATGAGCTTCTTGTTAAAATGGAATTCTGCGAAATCATTATTACTAGTCCCTTTCGGTTGCACGAACGACTCCGAAACCAGCCAAGAGGGGACAAGAACCCCAAAAAATAAAACAATTTTATCCAAAAAACATTTACGAGGCATTGACACCAATGTTCACAGAGAATTATAAGTAGCGAAAGCAAAAGCAAAAAAAAAAAGGACAATTTAACAACCAAACACAGACGACAGCCATGCCCGGACCACAACTAAGCTGGCATAGAACGGAAAGTGAAAAACATGGCGTCCGTTGGATCGCCATGGCCACCAACGACTTGGTCGTTGCCGTTAGCTGACAAAAATGTCAATCAAATAACTGACAGTTTGTCATTTAATAAATATTTCGCATTTCAATAATAATAATTTGCGCGCAATTTGCATAAATTGAAAAGTGCCGTTGGCAGTTGCTGCGGCTACACAGTTTCAATTTGTGCTGAGGACGCTGGACGACCAGCTCGCGCCTGGTCGTGCTAGACATTAAATTGGGTTTGTTGATACTATTTTTGGAACAAGTTGAGTTTGTGTTGGAAAAGTTGTCGCCTGAATTTTGTTACATTTTCTAGTATTTCATGCGGAAATTATGTCGCGTTCAAAAGATAAAAATTCTCAAATATTGGAGTGGAAATAAAGTCGGGTGTGGTATTACATTGTAATACAGAAACAGGAAAAAAATATAATAAAATTTGTTGTCCAAACGTAACTGACTTTAGCTTTTTTCCGAATTTCCCATTTATGTTTTAACTTTCCGATTTTCATAACCCCAAGTAAAATTTACAGCAGAACATATTCGCACAAGCTTTCAACAGTTTTAGAATTTCTTAAATAAAAAAACCTATGTAAACCTGAAAATGGGCGTAAGATACCTAAGGGGTTAAAACGTTCTACGTAAAAATGTCTCTTAAAATCTTATTATAGACGTTGAACCACTAAAAATAGCTTAGAAATAAATTTTCACTTATTACGCATATCACATACAATTTAAGGTTTGGCTCAAATAACGTGTCAAGCGACTTTTTTTTGTTTGCTAAATGTCTCAGTCTTAACACTGAAAAGAATCACCATTTTGTCGTTTGAAACGTTGTTTGAGTCTCATCATTTAATTTTGTACAAACAAAATACAAAAATTGCCTGAAAAATCCTGAATTATGCTTTTTTAGGATTTTCTATCCGCCGCACACCGGTCTAAATGCGCTTCTAGCTGGACAAGCGTATACGGAGTTGACCATTCATTCTACTTTTTTGGTGTGTAATAATTTTTTGGCGATCTCTAATGTTTTGGAAATAAATTAACAAGATTCGAAAACTAAGTGTGGTAAACCCAGACAAAAAAACAGAAAAATTGTGTGTGCAATGTTTTGTCTGTAATATACCAAATGAATAAATATTAGGAAATAGTATATTTGTAGAAAATTTAGTAAACATATTAGAAATAGTTGTTTTCATACATATTTTAGTTTAATACAATCTGGACCACAATTTACCCGGTCTAAATAACTTAAACAAATACATTCCAGAAACTCCCTTTTTTCAGAATAGAATTTTTTTTCAATATTTCTATTTATATACTTTCAATTACACTTCTTTCTTTTAATCCATAGTAGCCTTCCATCGCTAGGCAATTAAAAAAAATGGTTATAAAACGGAACAAAATTTGCAAGTCAATTTCCTACATTGCTTTCTTCCAAATGTTTGAATAAAAACTCAGTATGCAGGCTGTTGCATTATAAATAATAATTTTTATTCATTTTAAAATCCCTTTTTTTTGAGCTTTGCCACCTAGAATCGTATCTCAGACCAGTGTACGCAGTAGGGAAGTTTCGTCTTTCAAGGCACATTTATGGAATTACTCAAAAAAAGCTGCAATTAGAACCGTATGGGTTAACGGATAAAAATTCCTTATTAAATTTTTCTATACCGTTCTTTAGATAAAATTAGTTGTAAATATAGATTTGTATTTGTTTTTTTTTTCAAACCATTTCATTTGGTTTTTGACAAGCCTTTAAGCGTAAGACGCCAATACATACGACTTTCCACAAGAATGAAGTGTCAGAATCTGGTTATCTTGCAATTAGTTTTCATTTTATCAATCTTACGAAGGTGTAAATGATGCATAAATATAGACAATGTCCTCCTAACACATTCAATCTTAAATTATTGCTTCCAAGTGATTTCATTCTCCTCCAAAGTCTTTAATGTTTCCAGAAGTTTCCTCTAGAAAGGTCACAGCAACAACATTTGATACATTTCTTTGCTTTACTTTTTCCATCAATTAACTCAAACAAGGCTCAGGAAAAATGAAAAGGAATTCAATACGGTGCTACAATTCCATGAAAAATCAAAATATGCCTCGGAATTTTGTATTTTCTCCACAAAGGCCAACATAGCATATCGCAACATACTCCTACACGTATATATACTGTATAAGACTTATGCTCTTCCGCAGAGCACAAAGAAAATGTTAAAGATCTCTTGAAAGAGGGGTGAAAAGCAGAAGTCACATTGACGTACACCACATTCTTGATTAATTTTTGCAAAAATTCCATGCGAGAGCAATATGGCAAGGGAAACAACATACAAGAAGTTTTCTTCTTCATCATAATACAAACATACATACATACATACATACACACTTCGTTTAAAATTTAATTTCATGAGCTTGTAGGGCACTTTTTGCGGAAATTGTGAAATTCAGCATGTAATAAGCCTTCATCGGATAACAATTGCGTAGACTTTTGCGGAGGAAGCATGTTGCTACCAAAAATTGCCATTACTATTAATTACAACGTATACATATATGTATGTATAAAGAAAATAAAAGCCCCACAATATATGCGGAGGAGGAAATCCTTTTTTTCTCCCAATTGCCTCAAAGCTTTTGAGACACAATAAATGTCGCCTTTATTGCTGCCTCAAAATTGATTACAATTCTTCCCTTTTATCGCCGGAGCCTACACTCAACGCAGTACATGTGCGTAATACACCCTGTTGCATATTTGTGTTTGTGGAAGTGTTCGAATTTCTGTGTACCGCTGTGAAGGCATTAAATTTTATTACCCGTTACAAGTCCCTGTAGCGTTCTTTTTTTTTGTTACATATTGCGAGAGATTTTACAATGATTGAACTGCGGCGCATTTTGATACAATTCGATATTTGACTGACAAACCGAAAGAAGAGCATTCAAATTGATTGATTGACATTTAGCGAAAACATATGTTTGCTATTTACAAAGGTTGAAAAAACGCTCATCGGAATTGAGGCGTTTTTCCGCGAATGTCTTAACCTATTTCAAAACGAAAGCTTCTTAGTTGTAACCGCTTTCAGGTTTTAGTAGAACCTTTTTGTTGGCTTTCCTTTAGCTCGAATAACCAAATTGCATTTCATTAGGTCTTTGGTGACTTCCGAGAAACATAAAAATAAAGAGAAAACATGGAAGCGGTTCTTCAATGAATTCGGCGAAACAATCTTATTTCAACTTTTTAATTAAATTCTCATATTTTCTTAGCACGAATTTGGTGAAAGTTGTTTTCACAAAATTCGTCTATCGATTGACATTTTAGTTTCGGCCATTTGTGCTATTACCTTAAATTGATACGAAGTGTTCATATATTCCATCAAACATAACTTGGCCATTATTAATCGGAAGAGACCACACTTAGTCCTATTGGCTTAATACTCATATCGCTTATTCCCTGCAAAAAAGACACAACTCAAAATGTGAGCTTTTGGAGTTATGAATGCCACCAGGATCCTCAGATATTTATCTACATGCTGCCAAAAGACAGAATTCATATCTTTAATTATTATGTATTTTAACCTTTTTTAAAAACATTCCAAGTGTTGAAATTCATATAAAATATTCAAATGTAAAATTTTAATTTCCCAACAATATGATTTTGTGGCTTGTGTCTTTATTGCAGGGAATAAGCGATATGAGTATTAATACAGTAGGACTAAGTGTGGTCTCTTCTGATCGATAATGACCAGGTTATGTATGATTGAAACAGACAGACTGATATGGACAATTATTAGATTTATTTTAATAAACTTTACACTGGCCAATAGCTAAAAATAGCTTGGAAATACTTACACCATTTGCTTAAATGTGATTTATGTGTGCCTTCCAAAATGCTAAAATTTGATTTATGTATGCTTTCCTAATTTGTATGCATTCCTAATTTGATATTGATTAGAGCGGCATTTGATAATGATTAAAGCCAAACACGAAAGCACAATTATCGCATTATTACGCACACATGTCGCTACTTGATGTCGCCCACTGTCTTGTTGTCACCTAAATGGATGATATAATTTCGGAAAACAAACCAAATGCACAACGCAACATATATTCGTGCGTCTATGTATTAGAGAGAAATACCAATACTTGGAGAAATGTGTTCGCTAATGATTTGGCTTTGTTCGTCTGACTGCTTTTCAGCACGTGTCGACATACTTTTTATTTATAATTGGAATGACGTTAACATTGTTAAATGCTTATTAGTGGATGGTTTTTATTGGAATTATTATATATTATTTTGCGCTGAAATACTATGTACGCATTTTTGTTTTTTAAATGCTTTTAAATAGAAAATGCATAAATAAAATTAATCGAAATTGCCAACAATTGATACCTAAATTAAAAATAAATATTTCACCAATTAAATAGAATTCCTAAATCCATTATGAAGGCAAAATTCCAAACATTTTTTACTTTGGTAAGAGCATGTACTGAATAAAAATTGCATGCGTTGTTCTCTAAAACCACAAATCTGCATAAATTGCGATTAAAATTAGCAATACGAAAAAGCCCACGTAAGCGGCTTCCATGCTGGGATTAGAAATGACAGCGCAGCCAAATTTACTAAAAACTTCGGCCAAAAAATATGTTAAACCACGAAAAATGGCATGGAAGCGTTTCAAAAACCGCTACAACAAATTCGCGGGCTGTTTTGTGGCTGTCTATCATTTTCATGAATATAAAGGAGGCAATAAGAGTAGAGTGGGGGGATATGCGAAATTATTATAAATACAGATGTATATATATAAATTTTTTCTTCTTTCCATGAATAAATTCAATACGAAAGCAATAACTTTGCAATGCAAATAAGGTTTATTTGAGTTCGGTGAGCAAATTGACAAGAGTTAAAAATATCTCTCAACAACAAGGTTAAAATGAAACTTGCAAAATGCGGCAAACGTGAGGAAAATCTAAAAGAAATGCAAAAACAAAAAAACAAAAGCAAAAAAAATACAAAAAAAAAATACAAAATGAAAACGGATGTTCAAACGAATCGATTTAAGGAAAAATGCTCTGCTGGCAATCGACTTGTAGCGACTTTCAATAAACACTTGGCTTTAAGAGCGAAAAGGCTCATACACTTGAAATATTTATTCAAATTTGAGGCATGCCTTCGCTTTTTTTTTATTTTTTTGTAGGAGGATTATGTGGTGGAACATGTGTTGAATATAGTTTCGCTATAACGTCTGAGGGAGATGCATACTTTACATACTTTTGCAGCAAGTGGTGGCTGTAGTGCAGTGCGTAGAACATTTGACTTACGATCGGGACGTGTCGAGTTCAACTGCAGCCTGGGACTTGGCAATAACTCTTGTCAAGCAATGGCAAACTTACAAGAGTATAATTTGCCATGAAGAAACTTAATTTTGCCGTTCGGAACCTCCAGCAACTGTAGCGCTGCCTGAAATTAACTGACACGAGTTGGTTTCTGTAAATAACAGAAACGAAGTTGTCTCCGTGATTTACAGCTAGAAGTTCGACCAAGATCTCAGGAGGGTCGTAGTAAAAAATATATTTCTTATTTTTTAAATTTTAAATTGCAGCCGGAATTCGGGTTACTTTTGAATGAGAGCGATCAATATGCCATGAGATTATATGTGATTTCGTGATGATTAGTTTTTGCTCCATTAAATGATTCTTTCGTAAATTGCTTAGCCGTCTGTCGATTATTGTGAAGTTTCATTTACTCGCTGAGAAAGCTAGGAAAAAATGTATTTTTCTGAGTGTAAAATGAAAGTGCCTTTAACAACAAGTTCAAAACAATTGAAATGATGTGACTGAAAACACATCAATTTTTGATGGACAGACATGAATATATGCGAGGGCTGCTCCAGTAAAAACTATTACTAAAAATTGTACAATGTTTGACAGATCTTGCAAACATTTGTACCTTTGACAGCTGTCTTGTCACTGATAGATAGATGTCAAAGGTTATTTTCGTTATTTCGTATTTGAAGCATATCGATATTAAAGACATAGTTATGAACTCCAAGGCTTATCGGCCTTAAATCTTTAAACATTTACTTCCCACAATATTTCTAAATGAATTCAAACACATTTCCCAAGTGCATCCTTACCATTAGGTACTCAAAATGTTTATTAATAGTTATTATAAGCATTTAGTCGAATTCCCCTTTAAAAGGATGTAAGTGAAAAAC
The DNA here is from genome assembly GCA_951394025.1 of Heteromyza rotundicornis. Lineage (NCBI taxonomy): Eukaryota > Metazoa > Arthropoda > Insecta > Diptera > Heleomyzidae > Heteromyza > Heteromyza rotundicornis. Next base: position 64,109,207 of record OX596012.1, read on the forward strand.
AATTTACCAACGACAAGTATTCTCCATGGTGTTTTTGTAGAATTCTCCCTTTGCAAATATGCGCTAAAGGAAATTAATTTTTACATTTTTCCTACCCCGGAAAGCATACCATCACATTGTATACCTTCTGCAACACCAGCGCCAAACCCAGCCCCCCAATGTACTTGGAAAACTTTTGCGTGTAAACGTGGCAACTTCTGTTTGAGTGCTTCAAACTCAGTGTCTGTATTTTTGTGAACTTAACGCCTCAAATAAGCACAAGTTAACACTACGCAGTTGTTGAGTGTATGCATCATTCAGGAGCTACTGAAACTAAAAAACAAAAAAAAAACTTTTGCAACAACTTCAAAACACCGTCGGGAGTTAGATCTACAGAGCATCACAGTCGACGAAAGTGTAAAGTTCACAAGGCAATTTCCAATATGGCACATTTCGGCAATGCACCAGTCAACTGTAGAAAATAACAAATTCCCTTTCGGCATCGAGTATACGATGAGACGCAAATTATATCGGATTTCGTGTTCGGTGAGGGAATTTTAGTTGTTGTCTTTCGTACCATCCGGACCAGCCGAAACCAACCAATCATTGTACCAAACTCACCAGCTTCATCTTATTTCACATGAAACCCAATTATGGGCAAATTAGAGCTTCTTAGTTTTCGTAGCATGATGGTAGTGAGTGTAAGGGTGATCCCATCTAAAAGTGTAAGTGTGTTTAGATGTAAAAGCTGACACGGAAGCAAATATATTTTTCGTATTTAACAAGAACTGAATTGGATTTGTTAATTCAATTACTTGCCCTTGAATGCTTTCATTTGATATTGAATAGAATCGTTTTGGCAAATTAATTAATAAGCTTGTTTCGTTTATTTGTATTTAATTGCAGATGGTCGGTGGCAACGGACACGAGTATCATTTCAAGCACAGGACTCTGCCGCATGCACGTTCCAGAAGGAGTATTCCCCATACGAGAATTCTAAGGAGTCATCCATTGGTGAGTGAAGTATTTGTACTTGTTGATGTAAAGTATTTAGTGGAAATTTGAGAGAGATTTACTCAGGTATAGTTGTGGAAATTGGGTACAACAAATATTTATATCAAAAACTAGGGATATGACGGAGCTCCGCATCCGCATCCGCGGAGCATCCGCGGAGCACCCGCACTAAATTGACATCCACTGTGTTTTTGGTTTTTTCTCAGAAACTATAGGCGATCTGTGCCAAATTTTCAGATTCAGTTTCAGAACGTCAAAATAACCAACACAAAAATTAAGAAAGCGCAAAAAATGAAATTTTTTTGAAAAAGTTGTTGAAAACACCCGCATCCGGCTCTGCACCCGAATCCGCGGATGTCATTTTCAAACATTTTACAGCTCCGCATCCGCCTCCGCAAAACTCACATCCGTCACATCCTTATCAAAAACCCTCACAGAGAATCTCTACACTCTAATTGATTTCTGTTGAATTTTACTTCTACTATCGTCGTCAACACTTTTCCGAATGAAAATGCTTAAATTCACATGAGTGCATTTTATACATTTATACTCCCTTGTTGTACACATTTCTTTGCCCAGTTTGAAAGAGAGGCATTGGGCAAAGAAATGTGTAAATCTTAGGATTGACAGAAAGCGCTTTCATTCCGCCGATGATTAGATAAGGGGCACTTAGATTTATCTAAGGGGGACTTAGAGGTAGCTAAGGGGCCGATAAACCGAACATTTTCTCTGGACAAATTTATCGTCTGAACATTTTCTCTGAAAAAATGTATAGACCGAAAATTATTCTGGAAAAATATAGGTCATTTAGATGAGCAGTAGGTCATGATTAAATCGACTGGGAGAAAGATAAGTGGCTTTTTTTTATAAATATCCCTTTCTGTACCTGTCATTCTTCTTCTTCTTTGGTTCCTGTAACTCCTTCAGGAGCATAGGGCCTGTCATGCCTTCTTTTAACCATTGCAAATTGTGTGTAAAAATTACGTTTCCACTGTTTTTGCAACTTTTGAAATACAAAATTTTCTGAGCTCCAAGAAAAATGCAGTAAACCCATAACCATCAAATGGGTGATGCGAATAGGATTAAAACTTTCAATATGTATGCAAATAGACATTGAACTTTAATTCTATTCGAACTCCATTAAAAATTTATCGAATTCCTAACGAAACCATATTTGCACAATTGTCAGTTCCGAATGCAAGTACTCGTATGTATGCATGCCAGTTTGCCATCTCAGTTTGCGGCGTGTGTCAGCATGTAAATGGGATTTAAATTGCTGTGTGCCCGCTGGTCCCGGACCACTCACTGGCAATAAAATCTCAATTGAAATCGAAAATGCAAACGGAAGTGAAACATAGGCAACACCGCAGATTGGCACTTTTGCACCATTCCGTTACTGTTCAAAATGCAGTGTCGCCCCGAACGATTGTGTTCGTGTGCAAACGTCACTCGAAGCGTTTGCTCTTCATTCGTCCTCCTGCCGCACACACACACACAGACACACACACGTGTACTTTGCAATTCCATTGAACACACACTTTTGACATTCTGTGATTTAATATCATTCGCACCATTTGCATTCAGCCAGTGTGTGATAACATTTTTGCTGCAATCAATCATCCTTTTCATTTCATGCTTCAGTCCTAACGTTGCACTATTGGCCTCTGCGGATCCATACTGCTTCGTGTTCTATAAGGTTTCTTACCGCTGTACATACATATGCATGCAGACATGTGCCTTGTAATGTTGAAAAGGAAAGACGAAAATAGGTTGCTGCTGTTACGTGTGTAGAGCGTTTATGAATATTAAGCGGGCGTCATAGTTCTCCAAACATGTTCGGTAAACTGTGCACTGTGCACACTGTACAGTGCCCAGGAGATAATGTGGGTAGATAATAGAAAATAATAAATGCAAAAGAATGTATTTATGTATTTTTAGTTTAGATTTATTGAGTTGTTATGCAAAACTCTCACTGACCGAGAGCTGTGGCTGCTGTACTTCAATACTTTGTATGTAGGTACTTGAAAAAAATGCTCTCCTCTGGACTCAAATTGACACCATTCAGTTTGTCAATTGAATGAAATCCTTCTTCTTCTGTTTCATAAAATGAAACTTGATAACACCTTGAATAAGCACCAATTCGTATTAATAAAGACTTTTAATAAAAAAAGGAAACAGAATACAAAGTTAAAAATTTCGATCATAAAACCTTTTGTGTGCTCTGACAAAACTCCGAGCTTGTTGCGATATTCGTTGAATTTCATGTAATGTGCATTGGGGTGCCCCTTGGCTGCTTGGAATTTTCCGAAAGCTAAAATTGTGCTGCTTCCAACTTACGATATCATATTCCATGCACCATAGAAACGAATTTCCTGTCGATCGGAGAACTTCAAGGTGACCCCAAACGGCTTGAAGACGGACAAAACTGGTTAAATTTTGTATGGAGCAAAGCAATAATAATATGAGAAATACATTTTTCCACTTGGTCCTATCCCGACGTCCGTTTCATACTATTTCGATGAAATCTTGAAAATTCGAAATCAGCGACCCCAAAAAGTCCCTTATCAGAAATTCGGTACTATTTCAACGAAATTCTGTGGTAAAACACGATTTTCACTTGTATGGGAGAGAGACAGTCGTCCGATTGCGCCCATTGACAATGCCAACACCCTCTAGGACCTAAAAATATGTATCCAAACTTTAGATATATCTTACATCTAGCTCCTGTATTCATGCTTACCAATAAAGAGGACGGAAAGACGGGTATTTAAAGCTTATTTAGCTCTAAGGGAGGTTATGCTAAAAAAAATATACGCCTCCTGCCTCCTTCTTGGCTTTTCAAACTTCCGACACTTACATCATAGAGTGTAGGGCAGGGTTCTCATTTTTTGCCACAACGAAAGTAGTGCATATTCGATTTTAAGGCAGTAGATTTAAAGAAAGTGGAGTAGATATCATTTCGAGCGGAGAGTAGTAGAAATTTGAGGTAGGTTAGTAGATTCGCAGACAGAGTAGTAGTTTCGCATCGTATGAAATTCACATCATATTTTGAGGAGTAGATTTCTTAAAATAGTAGTAGAAAATAAGTTGAGGGAAGTAGAAAATTTCGTACCGGTGTAGAGGAGCAGACATTTAAAAATCAACGCGAGAGTAGTACTTCGATAGGAATAGAGTTAGAACTCTGGTGTAGGGTATATAAATCTGTCTGTCCATACGTAGCATGTCTGTCTGTCTGTCTTTCTTTATTTATTTTCATTTATGTTGGGAAATTCAGAACTTATTTTGATGTCGAAAGAAATGGTAATTGACTCAAACAAAATGGAAATGAAATAAAAATCAAACAATAATGAAGTGAACATGGAGTTATAGCAAAGTTATTGTAAAATCATCGAAAAAGTATTGAAAAATTATGTAGAAACCATGGAAAATTTATCAAAGTAGTTTTTTGTATAGACACTACTTACTATGCAGGATATTTTAGCTCCGCTTCCACTGAATATTTAACTGGTTGTAAAACGCATTTTTCATATTTTATTTTGTTACCATTACCATTATTATGCAACAAGCGTCATCATACAAAGAAAAACAACGTGCCACCCTACTGCGCATTTGAGTGTAAACAGAAAGTCTGAAGTCGTGTGACGGGAGCGTTGTGTTTGAGTTTGGTTCGAAACTTTTTCGTTTTAAACTTTTTACATTATAAAATATTTTTTAAGTAGCCTTTAAGTGTAGCGTTAACGTTCGCCAAAGCAACATCATATAAATTGATATTAAACGATTTGTAAAATTCTCCTTACGTACACAGACATATTTCCGAACATTTCCCATAGAAATTCTATTAATTTTTGATCATTTAATCAATTTGTACACACTTATTGGTTAATTGAATCATTAGGACTCTTCAATTTATAAATTGATTTTCTGATTTGACATTTCTTCGAAAAACGGCACATTGAACTGAAATTTGAGAAATTAAAAATTAAAACATCTCTTGTAAGTCACGACACAAAGGTCAAGGTACAGAAAAAAGGGACAACTCATGGGTTTCTTTTTTCAGTCTTTTTTTTTGCCACCAAAAGGTGAGACACAAAAACACAAAAAGAAACAGAAATTAACGTTTGCCGTCTGACATTAATTCGACGACAGCAGCGGTGTTGGAATCACAAGAACAAGTAAGCAAGTGAGCGACCCCCATGCAGCGAAGGTTTTACCTTTCTGTGTATGGGTTCCTGTGTGTGTGTGACGTGCTGGGAAATTTTGTGCTTTTGTAAATACCCTCATGACACCAAAACTAATTTAATATTTAAACGAAATTAATTTACTTGAAAGTAGGTTAGTTATGTACACAAAAAAGAAGAAGAAGAAGGAGGAGGAGGAGGAGGAGAAAAAAAAAGAATCTAGGTCAAGCGTTTTATTTAATTTTGTCTTTTTTATGCATTTTTTTCGCAGATACACACTGCCGTTCAGCAGCCTGGCTTCAAGCGGGTGAAACGCGGTTTGCGACCGGCCATACCGGCCATACATGGCCTCCAATTTGACGCCTTGGGTCCACAGCCCAGTAATGTTGGTGTTGAGCCCACGGATCCGTATTTTCCCCTGCAATGGTATTTGAAAAATACTGGCCAAAATGGCGGCAAAGTGCGACTGGATCTGAATGTGCAGGCCGCCTGGGATCAGGGTATAACGGGCAAGAATGTAACGACCGCTATAATGGACGATGGTAAGTGGGTGAAGAGGAAGAATGACAGTAAATATAAAAAAATTACAACAAAAATCCCATTTCAGGCGTTGACTACATGCATCCGGATCTGAAATTTAATTACGTGAGTATTTTTGTTTTGACAATTTTAATCAACTGAACATTTGTATTCTCAAACAATGTTGTATAAACAAGGCATTCGAAATCAATCCAATTTAATGACATTCTCTGGGAAATAAAAAAATTAACGGTTATGAATTAAAAATGGCAAAAACGTGCCTCGAGTCCGCTTGGTCATTTCAATAATGAAATTAAAATGTGAATGCATTTGTGATTACAACATTGTTGGACGGTCAGATGACATCCGCCAGTGGCCCGCAAAAAGCAAACAAAAAAAAAAATTTTAATTCCCACAAAGTGAAGTGGACAGTTTCATTTTTGCCGGAACATCCATTCCAACCGAGTGCGGTCGAGAGATACAAGTGGGTGAAGTGGTTAGGTGCTGGACTGCCAACACAATCGACTGGGTTTTCTTGTGGCATCAGCTGCTGTAAATGAAAATTGCATTTTTCGATGGGACTCTCCCACATACAGTTGCACTAAAAAGTATTCACCCGCAATTAAGGGAAAATTCTGAATTGAGACAAAGGTTCAAGGTCCTTTAAGTAGATTAATTGGGCAAGGAATGAGGCCACGCAATTTCTGCTATAGGCAAACCAATTTGAAAGTATTTAATTTCTCATTAAAATTTTCATGTGACAAAATTAAATATCTTATTGATATTACTATAAGCTATAACATCTGCTACCAAACCTCACGTTGATTGATAGTAAAATGTAATAATTTCTTTAATGTTGAACGTGACTGTGCAAATGAATCATGATTTGACTGATAACATTTCCATGTCACTGTTGAATGTGCACGTGGCACTGCATTTGCAATAAGCGTAATTAGTTTTTTGCCACAAGAGATGTGTGCGTGTGTGTGTGTGTGTGGAATTTAATCTTAATTTTAATGAATGTGAGTGAGTGAAATTTGTAATTTTCTGTTGGTTGATACTCTGTTTAATTTTAGAGAAGTAATCCAAATGTGGGTATGCATGTATATGTGTTTTAAATGGAAATATTTAATTGGATTACAAGCCAGTCGTAGGCAAGGACTTTGGTTGACAAATTCGAGCAATTAAGGACTTATTGATTTCAATTTTAATCGTTACTATAGATTCTTTGTAAAAGCGGAATGATTTGTGGCGTTAATTTCGGCATTTTTTAATTATTTAATTCTGATGATTTTTCATAAGTTGTTGGTAATTTTTAAATTTAGTTTTCGATTGAATTTTAGTTTTTTCGGGCCAACATTTTTGAGCCATTGCTTTTGAAATATTGCTTAAAATTTCAACCAATGTTTCTGAGTAAATTTTGTATATGGAAATTGACCCTACAAAGTGGGGTTAAATTAAATATTACTCAACCTTTTTGTTACATTTTTCATATAAAATATTTATCTTTGTATGGTTTTTTTTTTTAATTTTTTTAAGTTTGTGTATGTGCTCCTTGCCAAAGATTATTCATGAAAAATAGTTAGCAAAAGTTAACTGAAAAGTATTTCAAAAATTTATGAAACAGATTTTTAAATACAAGAAAGGTAATATGAGAAAGTTGTAACCGAAAACTAAATGAATGTAGCGTAGTGGAAGAATTTACTACCCCAGTAAAATAGCAGACATATTTAATTCAATGCCGGTGTAGAGAATGTTAATTCCGGAATGAAGCCATCTGTTGCTGGCATTTTTAATTGAATACAAACTTTGTTTAGTTTCGCACTGAATATATTACTTACTATTTAAACTATGGTTCTAAATATTATACTCTAAATTCCTCCAAGGCAATTTTGAAATGAAAAAGTTTCCGTACTCATTAAAAAGTATAACAAATATGTGGTTTATATGGTTTTTTTTAACAAAACAATAACAAAAAAAAAATACCAATCACATGCCTTACCATACAAAAAACCCAAACATATTCTAACTACAACAATAACAAAAAGCCATGACCTCAGAGCCTGTCGAAAATGATTGAAAGGCATTCTGTCTGTTTTTTTTTGCCTCAATTCGAAACATGATTTTTACATTAATTCGCAAGGAAAAGCGTGGAAGCTCTTAAATGCTCTCCCGCCCGTCAATCACATTGAACGCCCAAAAAACGTGCTTTAGTACGTAGGTACTTCTGCAAGAAGAAATTAAACAAAAAAGAATAAAAATGGAAGAGAAGAGAAGAGGAAAAATAAAAGTCAATGAAACGTAGCGCAACAGAACGCAATGAATTTTCGCTTGATGTGCTCCACAGTAAAGTGGTTAAAATGGAAATGACAAAATCCGTTGTTGCCCTTTTCAAACTGAATTTAAACGAGCTTGAGGAGTGCTTTTAGCACTGCGGCACGTGATGGCGCTTCATGTTGAGGAATGCAGTAATTAGTGCGGGGTTTGGCTTTTGTTAGTTTCAACAGTTATTCATGGAAATTCATTTTCTAAATACTTAAGTTAAGAATATTAAATTTTTTGTAAATGTTGAAAATATTTCATTAAAAAAGTGATGCCAATTAACTTGAATCAATATTGACTGCAATCATTTTAAATAATAATAAAATAATAATTCACTTCAATCCGGATTTTTTCGTGTTCCTTTTCCCCACACTCAACAGCACTTTCCGCGTTGACTCCAAGTAACTGTCATCAGCGGATGACAAAAGGCTTTTGCACAAGAAAAAATACAAATCCGGTTTTATTCCTTGCGTTCAACATCCTTGTACACTTTTTAATAAGACGATTTGGAAATCCTCTTTTTTCCCGTAAGTACTTAGTTGGAAAAAATGCGCCCTTTTTAAAGGCAAGTTGCTTTGGCGGCATCTTTATAAACCGTACTTAAATATGAACGGTTTCTTTGATATTAACTTTTATTTTTATTACAAAGGATATTGTTTGTATTAGAATATGAATTTCGATTTAATGGAGGAGTTTACTTTAAAAAACAAACATCTTTTCCTTTGTGTTATACGCAGTGAAAGACATGATATTAGTTTAGATTGTCTTGCTTTCGAGAATATTTATCACATTTTCATTTACTACAAATTGTGAGTTTGCATTAAAGCGAAATAAAAGTTTGCAGCAGGTGTTCTGGGAATTCATGCGCCACCATAATATAATTGTCAAACCACCTGCCATTACGACGCTGACTTATAAATCTTTAAAGAGTTCACTGCTTTACTCTCTTTTATCGCTTCAATAACAAATTGTGAGTGTAGTTATTTATGAATGTGTCTCTAATTCTATTATATTGAATAACCGTATGAGAAACATCAGAGGCATGTTAACAAAATCAGATTTATAGGAAAAACTGTGAAAAAAATGATTAATAAATATTTTGTAGTGAATAAAAAATCATTCATGAAAAAACAAAACAAAATTTTCTGCTTAAATCGCGGTATGCAGATGCGACAAAATTCCGTTTTGGAGAAATGACATATCGATGGTCATAAGTTGATACCTTGTAACAGAATTTTTTTACTTTGAGTTATCTACATCAAAAAATGTTAGTTACGAGGTGTCCACGTATCGATGGTCATATATTTTGTTTTGTGTAGAGTGAAATATTTTTTAACATTTAAATTTTTGAATTTTGTAAATAAAATTTAATGAAAATGTAAAAAACTTATTGTGAGTTATGGTGCGGCTAATATAAATTGTTTTCAAAGCAACATAGCGGTCATTCCATTAATTTCGCTGTGCGGATTGCCAAATAATCCCTCCAAAATACTCAAAAAAGCAACTCTTTTTTGCTTTATCTGCATATGCTAGTGGAAATGGAAATTTTGTTTGTTTTTCACTCTTTTTTTTGACATAGGTTTTACATAGCGTATGCATGCAGGGCTTAAACACAAAATTTCATAAAAAAATTTATATTTTTAACTTTGATAATAAATTAACGCTTTTTATGTTGATCGGATTTTAGCGTATTTGAACGTTGCTTCTGTTATCTAATTAGCATTCTAACTCGCCCAAGGATGGTTTTTGAGCTGCAGTAGTTCAGAAGAAAGACAACAAATAGTGAAACACTTTTTTGCATTTTTTACGCACACCAGTTACAAACTTTTATTTTCGCACCCTGTAACTTACAGGAGCGTTTGCAATTCCAACTCCCCCCCCCCCCCTCCCTCGTCCAGCCATACAAATTTCACCGTTTGACCAGAGGAATCAACTGGCGGCGGCTTGATGCCTTAATAACAGACAATCTGCGTATTTTAAAATATAAATGCTTTGCACAACGTGGCGTATGAGTGTTATATTTTAGAGTATTTTATATTTTTGGAGTAACTAGATTAAATGCATCGCCTCGATAGCAACCAAACACGTGTATTTATGCATGAAAAAGCGATTTTTCGTTGCGTAATTTAATCTGAGGGTAATCTGTGAGGTGTATTTTGGGAGGATGTTTGCGACTCGGTAGAATCATAAAAAGCTCATTTGGATATTGTTCAATATTTAAAGAAAAATTCTAATTCTCTACGCATTTGTAAAAAACCTGAACTATGAACTATCAAATTTGCTCTCTAATTCCTCTAAAATTTACCATAATGTCGGAGTAGTTAGCCGAAGAAAAACCACCTTATCTATAAAATATTATTAAATTACCTTTTGTATAAGAATATGAATTTTATTTTTAGAATGCCGAGGCGAGTTACGATTTCAGCAGCAATGATCCCTTTCCCTATCCCCGCTATACCGATGACTGGTTCAATAGGTGAGTTTTATTTTTAAAATCTTCTAAAAAAACTGCTCATATTGTTCTCGTCATTTAGCTTGAAGTAGCTCTTCTCGTGTTGACAATCAAAATTTTTTACTTTATTAATTTTTTTCTATTTCCTTGTAGCCATGGTACCCGCTGTGCTGGCGAAGTGGCTGCTGCCAGAGATAATGGAATTTGCGGCGTTGGCGTGGCTTATGACAGCAAAATTGCAGGTGAGTTCGTGCCCGTCGTCCGTCGTCGGTTGGTTAACAATTCAGCACAGGCTACTTGCTAACCTTTTCCCGGATTATTTTCATTTCTGGGGACATTTCTATTTGTCGAGCAATTTTTGAAGGAATGTAGAGAAATTCATTTAATTTGGCAGAGATTTCGACGGGATAAAATCCATTGTGCGTAGGTAATTTAGTTAATTGAACACAGGCGGTTGAACTTAAAGGTAAAGTGTACCTTTTCGGGCTTAGAGTGCCATCGCTTTTTAGCTCAATTGGTAGATCGAATGGTTGGGATTCCTTTAAGATTTTATGATGACCAAATGACAAAATGGCGCCTGGAAATCACAAAATATTGTGTGTATGCATTAATAAACATTTCATATAAATGTAAAATTAAACATTTACTGCCACGACATTCTGTTTGCACTCTGTGATTCCACTTCCTAGTGTTGGTTATGTGAATTTAATACTTCACATTGCATTGCCAATGGGCAACAAGTGCAAATCTGAGCGCGCGTTATCGCGTTTATTTATTGCAATTGCAGTTATTAAACTTGAGGGTACTTATAATTTCGAAATCAAATATTCGCCCCACACCCACACACAAATGCGATACGACGTTCGATGGCAGTTTTACGATGCTCATAAAATAAAAGTTATATGTACAAAAATTGATTTATAATTTCCGCCATACTAACTCAGTTTGCTTTCTTCCTTTCATTTTTCTTCTCTTCGTTTCGTTTCGTTTCGTTTCATTTTGTGGTCACATGTACGACGACGGCCCACCCCCACAGGCATCCGTATGCTGGACCAACCCTATATGACCGACTTAATCGAGGCCAATTCGATGGGTCATGAACCGCATAAAATTCACATTTACAGCGCCTCATGGGGACCCACGGACGATGGCAAGACGGTTGACGGGCCACGCAATGCCACAATGCGCGCCATCGTACAGGGTGTTAATGAGGTGAGTGGTGTTCTATGCCTGTGTGTGTGTGTGAGTATGTTTCTAAGGTCACACACGCACATTTCTCTAAACTAACTTCTAAACCGATCGAAACCACCCGCAGGGACGAAATGGCTTGGGCAATATTTACGTTTGGGCATCCGGTGATGGCGGCGAGGAGGACGATTGCAATTGTGACGGCTATGCCGCTTCCATGTGGACAATTTCCATTAACAGTGCCATTAATGATGGCCAGAATGCACACTACGACGAAAGTTGCAGCTCAACGCTGGCCAGCACGTTCAGCAATGGTGCCAAGGATCCGAATACGGGCGTGGCCACCACCGACCTGTATGGCAAGTGTACGACAACTCATTCGGGCACAAGTGCTGCGGCGCCAGAAGCAGCGGGCGTCTTTGCATTGGCTTTGGAGGCAAAGTAAGTGTGACCAAGTGACTCGGGGAGAGTGCTTTTCTCCAACGCAGTTGCTGTGTGTTTAGTTCACATTTGACATTAATTGGCATAATTTGATTTGTTAGCCCCACGCTCACTTGGCGCGACATTCAGCACTTGACCGTCTTGACGTCGAAACGAAATTCGCTATTCGATGCCAAAAATCGCTTCCACTGGACCATGAATGGTGTGGGCTTGGAGTTCAATCATCTATTTGGTTTTGGGGTACTCGATGCTGGGGCCATGGTCACGCTGGCCAAACAGTGGCACTCGGTGCCGGCGCGTTATCATTGCGAGGCGGGCGAGATTTTACAGCCAAAGTGAGTTTGGCCTGGACTTATGTTATTGGCAAACTAATAATCCATTCTCTCCTTCTCAGTCCAATATTTTCGGGGCGTTCTCTCTTCTTGGAAATCAAAACCGATGCCTGCAAGGGCACTGATACCGAAGTCAACTATCTGGAACACGTTCAAGCGGTCATCTCGGCCAATGCTTCGCGGCGCGGTGATTTGGAATTGTTTTTGACATCGCCCATGGGCATCAGGTGATACAACAAATTTTGCTCGTATTTTGAGCGTTTTTTTAAATTTCGATTTCGATGCTTTTTTCGTTTGAATTATTCTCAGCAGATCAATGATATTATCGCGTCGCGCCAATGACGATGATCACCGTGATGGCTTCACTAAGTGGCCCTTCATGACCACACACTCTTGGGGTGAATACCCCCATGGCACGTGGAAATTGGAGGTAATTTTTTGTGGCCTTTTCATGACATACTTCAAAGCGAAATGACTCTCTATTAATGACTTTCCTTGTATTTATCTTCCGCTACAGGCACGTTTCAATTCACCACAACCTCGCTCTGGTTGGCTCATAGAATGGTCCCTTGTACTGCATGGCACTAAGGAAGCTCCCTATCGCACTTTATCGCCCGCCTCGCCCCATTCCAAGTTGGCAATCGTAAAAAAAGCTCACGAGGACAAGAAGATGCAGTAAGTTGAATGTCGTCGAAAGAGCAGCAACCAATCCAAAATGACTCCAATAACGATGGCAACAGGAAGGGAAACAATTGCAGTTGTTGCCTGAAATCGAATTTCGATGAAGTTTCGATTGATTTTGAAAGACGCAAACAAACCAACAAAAACAAAAACCATTACAAATACAAACAAATAAAGGAAAAAACCGGCATACAAATACGAAACAATAAGAGTTTTAAGAACAAAGAAAAAAGTTTAAGGATCTGTTAAGTATTTGTAGAGATTTAAATACGAAAAAAGAAAAAAAAAAGAAAAGAAAAGTAAAGTAAAGAAGAGAATACAAAGAAAGGTAGAATGATGAAATGAGTTGGCTGTGTTTCTTTTCGTAAACAGTTTTGAGTTTAGAATTTAGTGAAATGGAGTTTTGTTATGTTGTCTTCTTTTTAAAAATTATTATTTGCCAGAAATATTTATTTCGTTGGCTTAGAATTAAGACGATTCAGAGAAATTTAAATTTGAAATTGACGATTGCATTTAGTGAGTGACACTTCTTAGCCCATGAAATAAATATAGAAAACTCCCTTATATCGTCAGTTCAGGAGGAAAAAGTCACTGAGTACTTTCATCGGTTCAAAGTTTAAGGAATTCTACTTAGCCCATGAATGTATTTAGTGACTTTTATCATCCTTTACTGCTGCTTTCTCAATGTTCGGTTGGTTGATTCATTCGGTTAGATACTTTAGTGTATGAAAAAGTCTTCGATAATGTCCAAAATCAATTAGCTAACCGTATATTGAGAAAACGGTTCTTTACACACTGTTTCCACACTCTACAGTCCATGGCAAAGTCAATGTCAGCATCAGATTTTCACATGGCAGTCTAATTTGAGGTGGCTTATTTTATGTGCGCATATAAAAGCAGAATGATTTCAAAACTTCGGATCTTTTTTAGATTATTTTTAATTAAAAAATAAATGGAATATTCAATTTGTGGCAATTTTTTTTTAAACAAATATTTGTTGTCTTTGTCTTCTTTTTATGTTATGTTTAGATTATTTTTAATTAAAAAATAAATGGAATATCCAATTTGTGTCAATTTTTTTTTAAACAAATATTTGTTGTCTTTGTCTTCTTTTTATGTCGCTTTATTGACTTTGCCATGAAATATGGAGTGTGTATTTCTTACGTTCTCTGGCACCCGGTGGAGCAAGAATATAAGTCTATCAGAGCAGTCTATACTAGACTGGCCGCTACTTGAACTCTTTTCTGCGATGTATATTTATTATGGATATTAAATTTTTTCTTGTTTTTATCTTGCTTTTTCATTTTGCTCCATATAAATTTTAGCTGAAATTAAACTTTATCCGATTGGCTAAAATTTTTGTTTTAGTTATAGGCTGGGTTTTGTTAGTAGGATGGTTTCAGGTCAAAAAGAAACTTAAGCCGCCAGTTGGTTCGAATCTATTTTTAGCGACCAGTCTAGTGTAAACACTAAACTATTTGATGGACTTCACGTCTAAGCAAATGCACTGCATATATTTTGTTGTTTAGTTTTCTGTTCTTTTGCTATTCGAAATAGATGCCAAAATTGGAAATTCTAAGCTAGAACAAAGTATATGTTCCTGAAATTATTTTGACAGATTTTACAAAGTTTCAGATAAAAAGTTGACCAGCGGGAAAAATACTATTCATGTGGATTCTATAGAATAACCCAAAACTAGCCCAGGTAAAATGTATTCTATATTATTCAGAAGTTCAGTATCCTAGTCATTCGAAATTACCTTATCTGAGCTGAAGTTTTTGAAATTTCACTTGAATTAATATATATTTTGGAAGAACTCCACAAACTGAGCACTGCATTTTGTAAAGCGCAACGCATCACTTCACTATTCAAGAGTTTTCCTTCTGACAATGCATTGCCATATACATTTGTGAGTGAAAAAAATTGGAAAGGATATAAAAGTTTCGATTTATTCAGCATTGACAGTTTGAAAAGACTTAGTGAAGTAATTCTTTGCGTATTATAAAATGCTAATCTAAGAAAAAAAATCTCATAATTAATTACTATATTATTTCTAAGGAAAAGCATTTAAAAATTGTCATCACTTTGGTTTATTTAAAAAAAAATTGAACTGTGCTCGAATTATGAACTTTTTTTGGAACCCACTGCGCTCCGGTTGGGTAAAGCTAATTCGAATATGATTATTGTATTGGTATTAGACATTTTTCTAGGTTAGATAATTGTATCTGTTGAATGACTATACAAATGTTTTTGGAAACTAAAATTTTTCTATGTTCGAATTTTTTTCGAACATCATCGAATTTTTTCGAACATTATTGAATTTTTTCGAAAATTATCGAATTTTTTTTTAATGCATTATCTGTTTTTTTTTTAAACTTTTTTAAAAATTAATTAATAAATTTACAATTTTTGTTTGAAAAATTTGCTTAAAGTATAAATACAAAATTTCGAAAAAAATATTTTTAATTTTCGAAAAAAATTCGAACATTGAAATTTTTTTTTGCATAACTACATAACAACATTTTTATATTTTTTTATATTTTTGTTTCTATAGTCATTTAAAAGACAAAATTACCTAACCTAGAAAAACGCCCTAATGCAATTAAAATCAGCGTATTCGAATTTACTTTACCCACCCGGAGCGCAGTCTGGTTAGCACAGTGTTATTGGTTAATTAAAATAAACAGTATCCCTTTCAAATACATTCTCCGCTAGAGTTTCAAAATACGGGTAACCACACCACCAATTACTAAAACATTATTTTGCAAATTTCAATTCAAATACAAATTTAAAAATTGATCACAAATTAATGCATATAAAATCAAATCATACCAAATGGAAATTGTCAGTATTTATTTTATATTGGGTATGTTACGCAGGCGTAGCTGTTCAGTGATACATTTAATGGCTTTCATTTTTGTGAACAAATTTTATTTCTGCTCAGTTGCATCTACGAAACGTCTCACATTTTATTGAAATGAAATTTTAATTAATTTATTAGAAAAATTACAAAACAAAAAACAAAAAGTATAAAAAAAATCCACAAACCACATGCATAGGTATGTGAACAATTTATCCAGCTCTGTAAAATATTTAACTACCATTAATAAACATCCTAAAGTATAGTAGATATATACTTATATATATATATATATACTATGTAGTACATACTATATATTAAAATACGTGGTGACACATATAACTCGATGTATGTACTTAGCTCTAAACCAAATATTATACTAAATACCACTTATCGTACATTCAAAGTATGTAGTATTATCGTTTCCCTTTTCATTTCCCTTTACAAAGAATAACGTACTTACATTGAATATATTTTAAATATGGAATTTTATTAAAACTAAAACTAAACATAAACATAAACTTATGTATAAATATATTTCTAATATCCTGGCAACTACTAGGAAATCTACTACTTGTGTATGTATTCTTTGAATTAATTTTATACAAACAAATTCTATTCGGTTCTCTTAAGAATTTTATGTATACTTTTTAAATGGTATTAAACTTAAAACAAAAGAAAAATGAAAAAGAAAAATGTGAAAGAATTTACAGAAACGAGAAAACAAATGCATGCATAAAATATTCAATATTCATGGATTAGACAAAAATAATTGTTAGCGAAATAAAGAAAAAGAAAACAAAAGAAACAAAACGCAGAAACTGTTGATGGTTTTTCTTAAGTAGTATATATTTTTACCAGATCTAAACGGATCGCTTCAGTAGATCTTCTGCGACAGTGCTTCTAAATGAATTCTAATTCTGCATTAACAAAAACAACAAGCATACTTTTCCTATTTGTCACATTCATTTCGAAGACTTACGTTTTTCAGTTTCTTTCGGGGGCCAAACAAGAAAAACAAACAACTATAAAAAATATAAAATAAAATTTAAAAAAAAAATATAAAAACAATATTAAATATTATTAAATTTGAAATAAAGCAAATTTGAAATAAAAAAACATTGATTGACGAAGAGAAATTTTAGAATCACCAAACCTATTATTTAATTTGTATTCGTTATTGTTAAAGTTTATGGAACGTAAATATATAAATATATGAATAACATAAAGAATATATTCAAGCATATTGTATAGAAGAATTAAAATAATATTATGAATAATATAAAATATGAAATATAAAACTATGACAGTGGTAATAATGAAATAATCTTTGATGTTGTAGATACATTAGATACAGAAATATATTTGCAAGCATAGAATACTGTTTGGTTTCGTTATCATTTTTGTATTTTGTTTTAATTCCGCAAGCGAAATAAATACTGTTTACGCATTTATTGATTTTGTTCATCGATTGGTTTTGTAAATAAATAATAAATAACATTTTTGCTCGTTTACTCAACAAAAAGAGACATAACGTTTTTTCAACTTTTGGTAATACCGACATTCGGATGTTAAATCGATTAAGAAAACTTTTTCGAGTTCTCATTTTAGTCACATTTGTTTCTGTAATATTCCCAGTTACAAGCTTGTCACCTTGCCTGAATTGGTTGTTATCCTTATTATTATGGAAAGTGAGTATATTCCAATATTTTTTTTTACAGTTTTCACATAATTTGCCACAATAATGTAAAAAATTCAGAAAAAAAGACTTAATCGATTTAACTTCCGAATTGGCTCTTATATATCTGAGGAACAAAAATACGAATTTGCTGTTTTAGAGTGAAAATTTTCTTATCTTACAGGTAACAGAAGATTCTTTGTTTACTGAAAAGTCCTATACGAAAGCAAGGTAGAGTATAATGTAATCTTTTTTGACAAATTCTTTCTATACATTTGTTCTCTTCAGTATCAATAGAATGCGTTTTCGTTAAAAAAAATAGCTGCTGGTTTTAACTGTACTACAATAGGATCAAAATCTTTCGAGTTTTTTGAAAAGTTAGCGACCTAGTGGGTAAAATTATCCTCAAGAACTTTTTTATGATTTTTCATAAGTCCAGTTATTCCACAAAATTAAAGCTAAGTGCCCAATAAACCAATATAAAAGAAAAAAAATACTTTTGGTCAGTGCCCAACAGGACGTATGAGTAACATTAATTATTTTTATGTAATAGGTATCTAAATATTACCATACCAAGGACGAAGTCTGTGGGGTTTTGGCTTTTAATATTAATAGAGTAAGCTAATACATATTTATTTGGCATTTGAACGCTTTCAAACCTTCATTTCGACTGGAAGTTCATTACATTATTTTGGTTTTTAATGTTTGTTGTGGTTTGGTTGGTTTCTTGTTGATTGTTTTTGTTTAAATTTTTTTAAATCTAATGGGACGTCATCGAACTAAATTTATTTTGTACTATTTTACTCAACATCTTCATTAAAAGCGGTGTGAGAAAAATTTTAAATTGGTTAAGCTATGGTCTTGATTCATACACCAGCGAAGCCATTTAATTGGGCAGTTGTTTGTTTTTAGGTAAGTGTGTTCCATTCTGCCTTGGCTACAGTTTTACTTAACCGTAAACAACTAATAAAAAAAATCCAACAAAAAATCGATAGGTTATTCCAAAACCCTAACGTCTCGCAGAAGAGAATTAAGTTTTAGAGCCATCCACTTTTTCATTGGAATTTGCACATGAATTCTGTGTACACCCTGTTACGAATGTTAGCAACAGCGAGGACGGAATTGAAGCTTAAACTTTTCTTTAACATGAAAAGTTCTTTAGAGCTTTTGTTACACATTCTAAGGTAAGGACGTGAGCTTTTTCAAGCGCCATCTTTTGTTTAACTGTAAACATGGAATACATTTTTTTGTAAATAGTTAAAATGGTTAGCTTTTCCACACAAATACATTCTTTTTTTTAGAAAGCTAGAAACGATCCAATGCAACACTAATTTCAGCTTTTGCTATGAAACTTTCGTTACTCTGGGCGTGAGTTGTGTACATGAAATAAGTAAGTCCAACAACAGCCCATAACTGGTTTAAATGTTCATAGCTTCAGAGCTTAACAATAGGCACTATAAAAAACAATGAGCTTTGGTAAGTTTGGTACCAATGAAATTATAGGCGAATTAGTGAATTTTAACTAATGATAAGTACATTACATTCATGATGCCAGATTAAAAATTATACAAATCATGTACTTAGAGTAAAACCGAAACAAATAACTTTAGATTAGAGTAGCAAGATTAAGTATATACTCAGAAATAAAAAAATTCAGTTTCCTTGACCTCATCTCATTTCATTTCATCTCAAACTCAAACAAAAAAAGAAACTAAACTAAACCGACACCATCTGTTTTAAATGTTGTACTCAATTTTGATATTCTCCCTTTTGAGGTATAGACTCAAAAATGTCAAATCTGCTGGTAACTACTCTCAACTGTCATAAAATGCCAATAATAATCATTTACTTATGGCAATAACATTTCACCAAAAGTGTAGGACATTTCATGGGCCTCGTCAAGCACTTGCAAATAGTGGCCACTTAAAGGAAAGAACCACAAAACGCTTCATAAGACAAGCCATTTAGTTGTGCCTTGTGCGAAAACTGCCTAGTGGCGTACATAATCCACACATTTTGCCATTTGCTGATGTGTTGAGGTTAAACGTAATGGTTGTGTTTGTAGCTGTTAGTATAATCCTTTATAAGCATTTATGTATGCAGTTAACCGCTGTTGGTAATGTATTGCGATTAGTTGGTACGAAAAGTCAATTGTTTTTTAAGCAAAGGGCAGTGACTGGAGATTTCACTTTAGTATTAAATTAAATTGCAATAAAGACAGTTTGTGTTGTGTTAGAATGGCCATTGCTGTGTTTTTTCATGTTATGTTATCTCTTTAACTATTTTACTTTATTTATATTACAGCTGATAAAGCCTCTGAATACCTAAAAGTATGCAATGTATAAACTATACTCGCTATAATCGCCATTCCCACGCTTTATTAAATAAATTTACTCGCTTTTGTGGCATGACACAAGCAATATAAATTTACAAAAAAAGATAACACAAAAATATGTAGGCATTTGTATACACACATATGTTCCATGAATTTTAGCCTATTTTCCCGGTGTTTTCGCTTTGTGTGTGCTTAGGTCAGTTTATGCTTCTGTGCGTGTGTGCCCTTAATACATACAAAGTCTTTAAAGCTGTTAAAAAAAATATTTCCCTAAGTATTTCGTACGTGAGCCAAGTTGTTTGGGTCTCGGGGTTGCTCGCATAAATTACACTGTGAGCCTAAAATTATGCAAATGAAATTCGATTGATGAGTGAATATGATGTATTGGTGTAATGGTGGTTGAAAAAACGAAAGTAGAAAAATTTATTAAAATTTATTTAAAAATTTATTTACATAGAGAAATTCTTTAGAGTATTTTAACACATTTTACTCATTAATTTTATAATTGGTTTTTAAAATTCTCTTCTTTTTTACACGCTAAATTGTCGATAAATAGCTAAAAAGTCACATTGTCATTTACCAGAGAATTTAATTTAAACCATTTCAGTTCATTCAACTGCAAAAAACTTTCAAAAACAAAGAAGCTATATTTTTTTATTAAAACTGACGCTGCTAATGACAGTAATGAGCGTAGATGTTATTTTTGTGTCCATCAGTGACAGTTCATCAATAAAATCATGTCATACTAGAATATACTGTGGTTTGGTGGTCCATGGAAGTTAAAATGCATAAGATGTGATTCATTAAATAACACCGAAACAGAAAAAAAAATAATTTACACAGAATCAATTTAGATTCCTCTTTTGTTTAGCTGTCATTCAAAATTTTCAATGGCTCACAAAAATAGCAGCACAAATTTTTCAAATTTCTTTTGCCTAATCATCTTGCTTTATGTAAATTTGTTCGCTGTTCATCATTAATTTCAATTAGATTTATTTAGTTTATGAAATTTAACAACAACAGCAACATCATTCACTCACAGCAGCAAGTAACATTAAGTGAAAGCAATGATTTAGTCAAGTGAACTCGGCAGATTAAGAGATTATGATGATTTGGGATTTTGTTGTAATTTTTCGGAAAGGCGTTGAAAGGCGGCTGAATTTATGATTTATTAAGAAGCATTTGATTAAATTATATTTAAAATTTTTGTGTACATTTTGAAGATAATAAATGGTCATTTGCAGTCAATAATTGCGGTTTATTGTCAAACTCGAGGATTAGTCAGATGGCGAAATAAAATGTTTTTTTTTTTAATAATTTTCCTATACATTAATTTCGTTTAATTAAAAAATTATTGAAGCATTGTTAATACCTTTTATCATCATGAAGATGTTTTTAGTTTAACAGTAAAAGAAATAAAAAAATTATTCCTTAAATCCAAATTATTTTGTTTCCAAATAGTCTTCAATTGTTATTACTTATTGCTTGCAAAGCCTTGTAAAGCCTATAGGAAGATAAAAACAAAGGACACCAGTCACTGCGGCTACTAGAAAAAAATCGTGAGCAAAATAACCACAGATACCAATCATGTCAACAATTGTGTACACAACACTACAAAAGGCGTCATGACAGCCTGCAATGAAAACATAAGACTCAGAAGTGTAAATGTGAGAAAGGCACATGCGATTGGACAATAGTGTTTCGGACACAAATCAATTGGCAATGTCACGCAATCAGTCAGCAATGCGACAGGAACAATCAAAACAAATTACGAATTGGCAAGAAGACGAAGAAGAAATTGTGCAATAAAAGTGAGTCAATATAGGCGACATGAATGAAGGAAACAAGAAATGTCCGGCAACATGATAAACAAAAAAAAAAAACCACACAGAAGCACTAACAGAATAGGAGAGCTAGCATGAAAAAAGTGGAGTATGGGCTGAAAAGAATCTTAAAGGCCCTGCACCAATTTATGGTAAAATTTGTAAACCTTTAAGATAACTTTTCCTATAAAAAAATACATACCATAGTCCCGTGACTCTCTTTAATTTTTCTCATCAATTCACATATAAATGTCGAATATCGTTGAAGAAATGCAATTAGCCTTAAGTCGACTTAAGCCTGAATACAGTTAGATTATTTCTAGACATATTCTACTTAAAAATACACACATTTGTTTTTGTCACACTTTCCTATTGTTAAATTTGTTGCTTTTGGGCTTATTCGACACAATTGCTCCAAAGTGCTTGTTTTGCATTGTGCTACTGGCTTGTGGTACAAATTGAAACTTCATCAACTCCCAGGAAAACGTAGCTCATCACAGTGAACATGTGATGGCTTAATGGGGTCACACATGTCAGCAAGTGTTTGTGTCACAGATCAGAAGGCGAATGGAATTTTATCTGTACCAGAATGTATTGTTTTTTCATTCACATAATGTCTGAATTCTAAAATTAACTCAAACAATGTAGAAAATCTCATCAAAAATTCATAATTTTTATCAGGCACCACACATGGCATAGTTAAGTAGTCTGCATTATTCGTTTGCCCATGAAACTTCGCTTCGTTCAGCATATCTCTTTATTCATATTGTGTCCTTTCGGCCTACCTTGTGCTCGATCTGAGCTGTTGATTTTAATAAATGCATGGATGCATGAAAATGTACATTTTCACAAATTTTCGAGCTGAAAGATAAGAGCACACAGAGTAAATCACAGGCAGCAGATAGAATTGTTAAAAAAAAAAAGCAAATGAGAGGATCCAACTGATAGCAGGATTGTTTTAAATGTAGTTTCTTTAATTAAGACCTCAGAAAATATTTGTCTGCCAATTTGGGCCTTGGGAAAATGTTGTATGATATTTTAGTTTTTTAAACACTTCAGAAGCCGTGCTCACTCATCACTGGTTCAGTTAAAATTTGAGTGTCAATTCTTGATTGAATCTGAGTTGGTATAAATCACATTTTCTCATTTTCTGTCCAAGTATTCTTGCCTGTAACTTAAATATCAATTGACACACTTAGAGCAAAAAAAACGTTGAAATGCTTAGAGCATCTGTACATTTTATCGCTAATTCCCTCTGAGCATGGCAATTCCGCCAGTCATTTCTTAAAAATATATGAAATTAAAAAAGAAATCCTTTCTTACCTGGCATTACAGTTGCAGGCATCACTATGAAAATAGAATATCTTTTCGGGCATAACTAACTTTGCTTTATACCCATGGGCAATTTAAGAATTCATTTTGCAAAAAAATAACATAAATTCCCTGCACCTGTGCGTGATTGAATTACACAAGGATTTATATTTCATATTGCGGTGGCAAAGAAGTAAAAATGTGAACGTTGACGCTGTGTCTTTTGTCTTGTTTTTCATTCTACCAGCCTATACATTTACAGTACTACGTTACGCGGTGTTCTTCGCGGCACACAACTCACTGCTTCAAGCCGGTCAAAAGTAGTACTTATTTAACGAGGTTTTTTGATTTTAAATCGCTGACGTTGCTGCGGGCTTTGAGTAATGCTCAGAATATCATTGGAATTCTTGTTGAGCGCAGTGGGTCAATCGAAGATTATTGAAAAGTTCTTAAAATAATAATGAATAAAGAGAACAGAAGGAACAAAAGCCTGAAGTAGCTTTCAATATTATGTGGAAAAGAAATGCGAAAAAATGGAAATAAATGCGAATGACTGCGAACAAAGAAAGGACCTCTACGTACTGGTGACACACAATAGCAGTTCCATAAATTTATTCATGCAATTCTTTAAAAAAACACTGTTACATATCAAAATTATTCAACAAGTATTAAAAAATCAACCCATTCATGCTTAAGCTTTCAAAGCTTCTCGAACTGTAATTGGAATCAATATTGTGTGCACTTTCCTGCCATTTTTGCATGAACTAATTTCATTTTCAACTTGTATGTGTTCATTGTAATTTATGTTATCATACATCCTGGGCACAAACAACAGCAACAGTAACAATAATAATACAACAAAAAAAAACTAGTAACAATAACAACACAAATGCAGCCAACAATAAACACAGCAGGGCCCTTGTAACTTTTCATTGCTTTTGACTTTGCAATAGTTGTTGCTCGGTTGCTTGTTACTACAACGATTGTTGTAATTGGCAGGAATGTGCGGTAACAGCAATAACCACAACAATTTTTCAACTTTACCCACAAATTCTGCAACAAAAAACATGGCTAGATAGAAAGAGCCCTTAACCACGATCATAAAAATGGTTGAATTCCGCATATTTACTAGTGCGTGCGTGTGTTCCCTTTCAAATACACAAGCGTACACACTAGCTTGTGAATTTGTAAGTGAACAGTAATAAAGCAGTTTCCTATGGGCTGGACACTTGACTTAAGTATCTTTTTTGTATTGAAGAATATCATAGAGGATGACCTCCATAAATATAAAAACACAGTTCGCAACACAAAACATGCAAATGAAGTTAAAATTAAAATCCTTAATCTTCAATGAAAGCTATCATTTGTTAAAAATCGTAAAAATTTATTTTTTTTGTTCGTCTCAAAAGTTGAATGCTTTGCTGTTAAATAAATGTTTTAATTCAATTACAGTAACGAACAGACTTGAAAGCAAAATGCTGAATTATCCACAGAGGAGCATTCATTCACAAAAAAAATCTTTGCAAAAGGTAAACAAACGAGAAAGCCACTTCTTTTATGCTCAGTGGAAATTAATTCTCAACTTTTTCCCATCCATTGGCAAATTTACTTACTC
Source organism: Heteromyza rotundicornis (assembly GCA_951394025.1). Taxonomy (NCBI): domain Eukaryota; kingdom Metazoa; phylum Arthropoda; class Insecta; order Diptera; family Heleomyzidae; genus Heteromyza; species Heteromyza rotundicornis. The sequence continues at coordinate 64,133,935 of OX596012.1, forward strand.
TTATTTGTTATTCGCTTTTTGTTCTTTGGTCCTTTCGTCCTTATACCGGTACTTTGTTATATTTTGTGTAGGGAACAAAACAATTACTTTAAAGAAACATTATTAAATTATTTCATGGCTTATTACAGTCAATATTAAACAATAAAGCGCACTCCACAAATAGAATTGACTCGACAACCTGTAATTTTCTACAAAACTAAACCATTTAAAGTAGAAAGAACAACAAATGCAACTCTTATCTTACCTTTGCGAACGCTATAGACTTTCTGTGATTCATTTTGCAATTTTCTGTGCCACAGAATTCCTTTTCTTTACTGTTGTTTACATTTCTTTCCTTTTATTTCCTATTACTGACTTTTCTTTATTTTATTATATTTTCCAGCATATCTGCAGTACGGAGTTTTTGCTGCACATCCTCCCACCATTACAGAGTATTTCTGTCTTGTTCTACTTTTTGTTATTTGAACATTTTTTTTCGTTTTCAACATAAGTATCAGAATGCTTACTGCATGGTGAACAGAATGGTGAATAGGTTAATTGTCATTCTTGAAATTTATTTTATTTCTTTAAGGAATTTTTTTATTATTTTTGGGCTGAAATATGAGAATCACCCTGAAAGCTAGCAATTTTTTTAGTACTATTTACGTGTACTTTTAATGAAATCTTTTAATGTACCACTGAAATACAAAAGAATCGCTTTCAATTTACTGAGTTTTTCGTTTTGCATAATTTTCCAAGTATATCGACGCATGTTGGCAACATTTTCACTTAAAAGCAATTCCCCTTGGCCGTATATAGATATCGCATTTGCATTTGCAAACAAATGTCAATGAATTCACAAGAGATGCGCCGCCATACAAGCCCATGCATCGACAATGAACGACTAACCGACATATGCACTTTGAACGTGACTTGTTCCCTTATTCCTCTGCAACAGTCATTTCCATATTTGAACTGGCACTCATTTATTTAAACATATTTCGAATAATACTTGTAGTTTCGTTCTGCTTAGTGGAAAATGCTTTAATTTTTTTCTATTCATTTGGGTTATGGGGGTGAGTGATGGTTTTGTTCCTAGGTTGGGCTGTTGTATTAGGTTTGCATACAAAATAAAGTTATATTCCGATGCCTCCAAACGCAAAATTTAGCCCAGAAGTACCAACATTTACACTGGTGTTAAGACTTATTTAATTTCTTCCTGGTATCAGAAATCCAGTACAACTGCGAATGCATACAATGAGCATAAAAACCCAACAAAACCAATCAAAGTTAGAATCTTGAAACTTCATAGACCAACTACAGAATGTTTGCAGAATTTTATAAATAAAAACATGAAAGCATACGGAAAACCACTTAAGGTTGCCGAGCATAAATGATTGGGAATGAGCAGAAATTGTGAAAATAAAATTCTATGACGAATTCGCTGCTGTGACTACCTGCTTGCTGCTGGTAAATTATTTCAAAAGCACAGCACTTAGATTACATTCAATTTAATGCGAACAATCATTTCAATTCTTCTTTTTTTTAAAGTTAGTTTTGATTACTCTAACGATTTGTATTGCATAATGGCAGTCTAGTTCGTTGGACTCTTTGAAATATTCTCGTATACGCTGGATAACAAACAATTCGGTAATGACGACTTATGTATTATTGAATTATTTATGTTAAATTCAAAATGTGTTCACCCCACGGGTATTCCTACAAAGAGTAAACATGAAAGCGATCAAGCGATCATTCAATGTGAGTATAACATAAACTTCTACTGAGAGAAGATGAGAGCAAGAAATATTGTCAATATATTTTGAATTCTCTGAATGTCGAAGAGTGATAAGAAGAACAGACACAAATCAACACTGTTATACAGCAAGAACAAAAATAAAATTTTAAAATTAAAATTTTTTTTATAAAATCGTCTTTTGGTTAGAAAATATAAAACTAAAGAAAGTTAATTTGACTTTGACGGTTGTTATTTTGAGGTTATGTCAAAAATCTGACCTGATATGATAAACATTTTTGTTGTGTTGCTCTGTATATATTGCAAAAAAGCTTCTAAAACCACATATAAATGGGTCGAAATAGGGTCTTGAGACCAATTTTTTTTTTGATGGATTTGATTGGAAATTTTTGGAAACGGATTTTGGTTGTGGTCCGAAGCTCCAAAACCACCTATAAATGGCTCAAAATGGGGTCTTGAAACCAAATTATTTTTGAGGTATTTCTAAACTTCTACTGTGTGGGGGTATTTCAGTTTCGGCACTGACAAAGATAGCCACTCTCTAGTTTTAATAAATTTTAAAATTAAAAAAAAATTTTTTTTTTAAATTTGTAGAGCAAAATTTGTATGTGTTTTTTTTTTAAACTGTCTACTTGTAGAACAGTGTAACAGATAGTGATTATAAATAAAAGAGGCATTCGTGCGAGAGAACTTCTTTGTTGTCTATACAAAATCCAAATAGACTTAATGCACAACTGGAAAATGTGGATTATGTGCGAAAAAAAAAATTTTTGAGAAATAAATACAAGTGAATCGTTTTAATTAAAAATTCTACTTAAAAATTTGAACATTTCATACAACAAACATCCCGATTCAGCTTAGGTATTGTGGCATATATACATACCCTGAAATAAAGTCAGTTTTGCAAGTAGGATTACCTACCAAGCCCAATCTAATACAAAACAAAAACACCCAGAAGAGAAACTTGTTCAGCCGGCAAACATTGAATTATGCTAAACGAATTGAGGCGCGAAAAATTATATATGCCGCCTGGACAAGCGAGGTGAGAGTTTAGTGTCTAAACTTAAGTCAGACAGTCAGTCGTGTTGATTCATTGGGTTAGTGCGGTTATATTTAAATAAATTATATAATTCAATTTAATTGCTTAATTCATACCAATTATCACAAATCGTTCATTAATCTTGAGTGCACATTTAACAAACAATTGGAAAATTTATAGGTTATTCAACTGCGAATTGATAAAGAAATGCAATAGCGCGAAGTGTAGGGTCACTATTTCATCATAGCAACGTAAAATTATATAATATCAACACAGTATTTTGAAGTGTAGATCTGGAATAAAACAAATCGGAAAATCCACAATATTTATTTGGAGAATTCCCATTCCAATTGATTTATTGTTTGTTTTTTGCACTTTAGTTTTGTTAATGAGACAATCATGTCACAGCATTTGATATCCCATAAGTGGAACATTGCATTAATTATCGCCCCATTTGTCATTATGGGTTCTACGCACATCCGCTGCTCGTAGACAGCAGTTAATTTGTATTTTATTCGCTCGCATAATTAAAAATAGAAATGCCAATTTGATTCTCGAATTTCACAATTTTTTTGTTATTTTTTTCTATTGTGTTTTCATATTTAGTTTGACACATTGTCAATTGCAACGTGCTTCTGTTGAAACTATGTCTTCCAATTATGTTATTGATGTGCGTTCGGACACTGTCAGTGCACCCACACCCGAAATGCGTCAGGCCATGTTCGAGGCCGTGGTGGGCGATGATGTTTACGGCGAGGATCCAACCGTGAAGGAACTGGAACAAAAGTCAGCTGAACTCTTTGGAAAGGAGGCGGGCGTATTTCTGCCCAGTGGAACTATGGGAAATCTCTTGGCGAGTGAGTACAATCAATTGAAGTGATTCAAGTCTTATATTGTCGATTTAATTATTAATATATTGTTGACCTACTGTTGAACGACTAACCGTGCCTGTCTAGACTTTAAAAACAAAGAAATTCACTTTGAAAAAATTAAAAATTTTAGCTAGAAACAAAGTAACTGCGGTTTCCCAGTACCGGGTACCTACTTCTTATACCACAACCCATATCATTTCCCTAAATCACAACATCCTTTGTTTTATAAACGTTCACAATTTTGTTTAATGGCAAAGTAACCGGGTAGAAAATAATTAGAAACCATTTACTTGAAATTCGTATACGAGTAACCGAGTGGACTGTGGACTGTGATATAAAGATATTTTTCAATAATCAAAGTAAGAAAATTTTTTTGTACCGGGTACCCATTTTAGGTTATCCATAGCATGTCATTAAAAGTCACTAGCTATGACTTTAACATGGAATTGGATCACAAATTTCGACACGATTCACGGCCATAAAAATCCAAAGGAGTCGAAGATGAAACATTTTTTCCCTCCGACTCCTTCCAGGTACAATTTTTGAACTCCTGTGACTTCTACTCCGACTCCATAGTTGAGCTTGTAACCACAATTATATACGAAAACATACAACCATAACAAACTGATAAGAAACTCATTAAAAATATTATCAAGAAGACCTTGAATACGAGGCTGCAATTAAATTTTATAATATACAAAAAGGTCCCGAATGTGTCAAATATGAATTTCAAGGTTGCGTTTTGGTGATTTTTTGTTACTTAAAATGCTCTCCGAAATACACCTGATTTCTAGCTCAATCTGTGTTAAATTGAATTAAATGTCACCGCGTAGCTTAGCGCGCATATGTTTCAATTGATAGTGAAACAAATTAAAATTCATGTAGATTCTCTATTAAATTTTATCTCTAACAAGTGGGTACCTATAATAAATTGCAGTGATATAATAAAAATTAACGTTGGATGACGGAGGATTTCCTACTTCTCTTCGATTTTCATTCAAATTATGTATGTTACATTTTGTATCTCTTTTTTACTTTATTACGCCAATGCTTGCAAATATTTTCATTTGATTTTTGCAATTCCGATTGAATTAACTCGGCAAACAAACAATACAGCCACTGTAAAGTCAATAAAAAAAGGAACGCAAACAAACATTTTTCGGAGGACGAAACGATAGACTGAAAACAAAAATAAATTTCGAATAGTCATAAAAATAACCATAAATGTTTACGACTACAATAACCGTTCTATTAATTTTTATTGAGCATCATATTTCGCTGAACTGCATGAACTCAAATTTAATATTACAAAAATATTAAGCGACTGTGCGAAGTTATTACGACTAGCTACTCTCATTTTCTAGTATTTTCTTTCTTTTCCTTTACACTGAACTCAATAATGAAATGGATATTACACCGATACTAGTACTTATCCATGGAGAAATTACCTTTATATTTTTCCCTTTCTTCGCTTCAGCGTATTAATGCGGGATAGAAACTTTCATTCAACAGATTTTGCATTATTATTCTTATTCTTTCTATGCAAATAAAATACATATTTTTTCCACTTTACTTAATGAACAAGAAATGTCTGCAATCTGCTTAACGAGTATTAAATTGTTTTGCAGTATTTCTATGCCTACAAGTATGCAGAGATTTTTCTTAATGCATTTCTTCTGCTTATTTGATTTCTCAATGTTCTGTTAATGGGTAAAGGCTTTACTAACATTAGGTACACAGCGTTGTTAAAATGTGTTCTCTGTAGTCGAGTAATATCCAACCTACGAAACTAGAATTTGTTATGAAAATTATCTAATAAATTGTAGGTCCCTTATAATTGAAGGGGTGGATGGATGAAGGGTGTATGTAACATACAAATTATTTCGACTAAATTAGTCGAAATATTAGGGATTGTCATGATCTTAATTTTTTCAATACAAAATTGGTGACATGTCTTCTTTGTAGCTTCTGAATCTTCGAAGTTATCAGCAATACTTTTGCCAAAAAGTCAATTTTGCAATTTGTGTTACATACCGCCTTCATTCATCCACCGCTTCAATTCACAGCAACGTCTTCGCTCAATTTGTCTATGTGAATTGGTGTTAGGTTCAAGTACTTCTATCATTTTTATGTTTTTCTTTACAACTGTTAATTACAGTTATTTGAAATTTAATTTTTATTGTATTAACTTTTTTAAAAATATTTGTTTCAGTTATGATTCACTGCCATCGGCGCGGCACTGAAGCGATTGTTGGTGATTTGTCGCACACTTTTCTCTACGAACAAGGTACGTTTACATCAAATCAAATCAAAATATATTGTTTTACAGATTACTTCTGTTGAGAGAAAGGGCATAGAAAAAGGTGGAATGCCTGCTGGAGGCAGTGATTGTGTTGAAGGATATGTCAAGCGATAATCTTAATATATAAAAACGTTGGTGCGTATGTATGAGTGAACATCACGGCTAAACCAGTGAACGTATCAGAACCATACAAACACCATACGTTTATTTGAGAGCTCCGGAAGGTTTATGTACTACTTTGAACTTGATTGGTCAAAGAAGCGTGGTACCACTCATACAATTTAAGTAATACTTCAAAATATATCTTGAATACTTTCCAGCACACATGGTATTATGCTTCTTATTCCAAAAGTGCAATTCAATGAGTAAAATTGGACAGTGGTCCAGTATTGGACAAATAAAAACTAAACAAAACAAACAAAACAATAATTTGTGCAAATGAGAACTTCAAATCAGGCGTCACGCAATTACAAACATAAAAGTGTTTGTCCCGATTGATGGAATGATTGTTGATAGACTGACTCATCACCGCCCAGTCCAAACCGCTGAACCTAGAGCTCTGCAAATTTCTATGTTATGCTCTGGTGCTTCGGGGGTTCACGGAAAGCTTAACGGGAGCGTACTTTTGCTACTTTAAGTATAGGTCCGAGCAACACCGGGGTATTCAACTAGTAATATGTAAAGTGCAAATCTCACTCGGTTGTAAATTCTACACAAGGTCACGACAACCCTTAATATTCTTTAATTTGTATTTAAACAAGCATTTTGGAATATAATATATTATATTAGGGTGGACTTTAGGGGAACAATTTTGCAGATAAATGACAGTTTTCCAGGATATCGATTGTAAAATAACTTTTATGTCAAAACTGGAAACGACAATGTCTTTAGGTGGCAACAAATAAATAAGAGTTGTGGATTTTGGTTTTCTAAAAACCATCTCTAGTCTATCCAACATCTATAGTCTATCTCTGTAATTCAAAAATGAGCAAAAAGGTATTTTTCAAAAAGAAATGCATCGTTTTTGGCAACTTGGTGAAGTACATTGTATTGCGTTTTTATAAATAATTTGTACATTTTTCAAATCAATTTCGTATCATTTGGTATAAAGCCTTAACGTGTGCGAAATAGTCCACGGTAACAAGTCCATAGTACCCAGGCTGTACAACCGCAAACCAAAATCTGCACAAAGTGATGAAGGAGTTTCTTTCTGGATGGAATAAAGTCAATACAATTTACTCGCAGGTATATTAGAAAAAATTCCCAGCCGAATCTTACCGATGTAAAGTTTGCAAGGCTTTTCGTATATTTGTGGGATCCTCCTTAGCCAGAAAAGTGCGCATGCCATAATATGTGGTGAACAGACAGCGCGACCAGTCAATGGACATCATATTGAAGTTGAACATACGCTGATCCTCAGGCGACAGTGACTGCCACAGCTGCTTTGTATTCTCCATCGAAAAGGTCCAATTGTAGTCCTGGAAATAGTGCAGCATATTCGCAGCCTCATGGATCTTGCTGTAAAGTTTCACCATTCTGCAGACGAAGCGGAAGTAAAAAGTTACATTGAAAATCCAACAGAATGTTAGTGTATTGCCTTGTCTTCTTGCCCAACAGCAGTGAAATGAAATCAAACGTATAGCCCGGTATGGTGTGAAAGATGAAACACAGTATGTAGTACAGGACTTTCGAGTGGGTGGTGATTAGAAACGGAAACCACATCATGTCCGTCAGTGGCATCGAAAAGGCATGATTCTTCAGCGCTTTGAGATACTGGCCCCATTTCAGGCAATTATTTTCGTCCGGTACCAAATTGTAGATGGGCGGTGGTGAATTCGAACTGAATGGAAAGAAAAGATCCTGAATGGATTGTCAAAAATGAAAGAGTGTCCCTCACATTTGCTTCACCGATTTGGCCGTTTTACATGCTGCAGCTAGTATAGTGCTGGCGCAAAAATCCACCGGTACAATGCCCGCAGAGGACTCACGCCACATATACATCGTATGTATAACACCGTAGGCGCCACCGAACACCGAGCCCATTGGTCCATAATAGTTGTCAATCCAACCGGGTATGGGCTCTTCGACAGTGTTAAATACTGCAAGAGAAAGGAATGTAAAAGGTTACAAAAAAAAACTTTACTCCGCTTGTGTCTGCCTTAAAAAAATGTATCTTGAATGCCACAGAGATTGACCGTGGAGTCAACCAAACCGAAAACAAACATTCTCATTTATTTTACATTTCACCTATGGCCGGTCGAAATATGCAAATGGGTAGTTCGCTGCCCTGCGTCAGTACCGCCTCCTCTGCCAGTGCCTTTGTGAAACAATAAGTGTTGGGAAAATCCTTTCGCAGATCATCGGACAGAGAGCTCATAACATCCGGTCCAACTATGGCTGCCATTTTTAGAATATTTTCCGCAGTAATTCCGATTCTGTGTTCGTAGTAACGCTCTTCTACGTGTGTCTCTATGCAGTTAGCATAGGCCGAGGATACGTGTACAAAGGACTAAAAAAATTTCAAAGTTAAAACAATTTACGTGAAAATTCTTCAACCCACCTTCAGTTTGATCATTCTCTTGGCCAGCTGCAGCAGGTACACAGTGGCCCCCACATTAATGGTCAATGCCTTGTTAAGATTCTCATTGAACCGTACCGTTGCGGCCCCATGCACCACAACTTCCACTTGCTCGATCAGTGTGGCGCAATCCTCTTTTGAAATGCCCAATCCCGGTAGGCAGCAATCGCCGAAGATTGGATTGACTCGCTTCGCCCAGTTTGATTTTAATTTGTGCAATCTCTCAAACAACTGCAAGTTGTAGAAATCATAAAAATATTAAAATAACTTTGTTCGCCTTCAGTGACAGAATGACGCCATCAAGAGTACTTTTTTTTCTATTAAACCAATTTTAATATTTCATTCATAATTTGAGAATGAATGACCAAACGAAATATGAATACAAAATAACTTTGGTTACCTTTTTTTTATTTGTTAAGATCACAAAACTCTCTTAAAATAGACTGCACTTTGTATGTGTTTATTCTTACCGGATCTTTGAAGATTTCCTCCAGACGCTCGTGCATGTTCTTTTCCTTTTTGGGTCGCATCAATACATAAATACGTTCCACGTCCGTGTCGCGTAGAATTTTCTCAATCAATACTGAAATTTACAAGAATTGAATGACTTCTGTTAAAAATAAACAAAAAGAAAGCTTGGGAATCTTATACGACATTCTCAGTGGAAAAAGGCGATTAAATATGTTGACATATATATGCATGAATGTAGGTGCAATATTTAATTGTAATTTAAAGTTATTATTTTATATACTAAGAGTATGCCGTCAAAATATAGCTAGAGGCCTAACTTTTTATTTTGAAACTTTTATTTCTGAGAACTTTTACTTTTTTGGTGAAAGAAGCTACCAAATACTAACACTGGCTGGCTTATACAGTTTTCCAACTAATGAAATATAAAACTAAGTCTGGTGTGAATACGGCTACTATAATTTTTTCAAACTGTATTTGCTGCTATTTTTTGCAATGTTAAAAACGTTTACACTTAAAGAATTGATGTGCTTGAGAAGTGTTTGCTGCAAAAGTTTAATACTTTTATAGTAAATACCGCAGAGTAGATCCCAAACTAAAGTAATCTTATCTCGAATAAAAACTCCATAAATGCTGATGTTTCACAGGGTTATGTCCTATCTCCCACCCTCTTCTGGATTTTTATCAATGATCTTCTGTCATTGACAGCAAATCCGATTTACTCGTACGCTGACGACCGCAGCCTTTGTCATTTATACTCGTTGGAGATTGAGAGTAAAGGGCAAATTATGAATGACACACTCCAAAATGACCTGCAAGCAATCTCCGAGTGGGGTCTAGCTAATCGGGTCGATTAAAAATGCAATGCTGCATATTAACCGACAAGCGAGTTTCGGATATTCCTACCCCTCCCTTTAAAATGGTGTAGATATTGCAGAGTCGGCCGCTCTTGATGTTCTGGGCATGTTAGTCCAATGTGGTCTTCGATGGAAAGATCACATATCTGATCAAAAGAGCATCCAAGAGCAACCTGTGCTTCATTTACACCAATTGCCGTAATTGTTCATTCTTCAGCCGCACAATCCGAATGTCGTACAATCTCTCTGCGAATGTATTTCCTACAAATTGCAACGTTTCCAAGTTCAAAACGAACATTCATCGACATTATTCACTTTTTCCTCCTTCCTTGAGTGTTGGTTTATTGAATAATTTGGGGGAAATATTTGATAAGTCTGACTGGGGTTCCAGAAATACATTGTCTAATATTTTTCATGGAATGGGTTTTTTTTGGAACAGGGTTGTATTTGATTTGGAACAATGTTGTATTTAAAAGAAATGTGGTTTGCTTTTGTATTAAATGAAAAACTTGTCCATCAAATTACTTTTGTTTGCGGTCCACGATTTCGGTCAAGGCAAATTTAAGTATATTTGCGTTAAAAGTATTCATCAATTGCATCAAATTAAATTATTTATTTGAGTGTAGGCGTTTCGAAGACGACCATTGAGTCGTGATCAATTTAAAATTTCTTCAAAAAAATAATTATATTCCATTCAAAAAGTATCATCGTATAAATATCACTTCAAAGACATTGCATAAACGAGGCTTATCTCATTTTCGTATGCACTTTTTCAGTATGTGTTCCAGTTATACTCTACACACCAATTTGGGCCGATCTTTAGCTTATTGCCACGAATTTAGCAAACTGGGTGCCGTTGCCTCACATATGTGAATATTTGCTAAATATAAACTGAGTGAAACTGAATGATAATGACACTGGCAATTACTGCAGTCCGTTGCAACATGTTGTTATGTAACATTTACATTTTTTATCGAACCATATTTACGATTTGTATTTTATCGCATACAAGTTGGCTATTAAGGAAAGAAAACCAGATAAATGTTACTAAAATTGACTGCAGCTTGTGGATTATAAGTTCACTTGTACGTGCTTGGCGATTGCTGCCGGTATTTAACAAAAAGCTCTTTTCACTTTTCCTTTTCCATGTTTCTTTCTTTGTTTATTTTTGTTGACGGTAGATTAGTTTTGTGTAGATACACTGTCCATACGAGCTGAACTGGCTTGGACACATTTGTTGGTAAACTGATAATGGAGGTACGGCTTGTTATTGTAATTGGGCTTTGCGGCAAGCATTAATAGTTTTGGCACCACAGTACGCGTGCGTTAAGGGCTTAGTTAGGTTAGAGTGAGATGCAGTAATTGTGTGGAGTAATTGGGGCCTGCGTTAAGAGCATATTTGGATTAAAGAGAATTTGTTGGCTCGGAAGAGTTGATGGTTACAGCCGCACTTTAAACTCGCAAGCATTAGAGCGAGATGGAGCAAGTTTTGTGTGAGTCGGTGTTAACTTCTTCTTCACATTGCTGAGAGTGCTGGACACTCAATTATAGTTTTCACTTGTTTGTTTGATTTTTGAATTTCAGTTTCGTCCACACTAAAACGGTGAAAGAACGTGCATGAATGTAATAAACCGTTTTGCTTTTTACTTTTTTTCTTTTTTTTTGTGTGCTTCTCTATTCCAATATTGATTATGTGAACGTTTTTGACACACAAAAATTAACATAAATAAGGAGCGAATAAAAGCACGTACGAAACACATCCCGAATGCGGAGCACATAAACTGTCATCGAACAATCGCTCGTTCGTTTGTTATTTCACATTATGCACTTACAATACAAAATTTTTTTAAATTAGGTCACCATTTTTTCCAATAAATCGTCACACAAAATATGTACCTTTTCCCATGAAGCCAGTGCCACCGGTGACAAAGATAGTTTTGCTTTTGTAAAAATTCTGCATATCGGTACCCATTTCGAATGATCACTCAACTCAAAATACAAACACCCGCAAGAGAATTATTTTCGAATTATTTTCGTCGTTACTTTTCGTTCGTTTGTTTGTTGTTTTTTTTTTTGTAGTTTTAAAATTACGCGCACCGACGATCAGCTCCGTCAACGATTCACTGTCGCAATGTAATCGAAACTTTCACCGTCGCCGCCTTTTATACTCGAACAATTGGGAATTTCTCAAAGCGATTCCAGCATGTGCCATTTCTGGAATAATTTTTTCAAAAATGCAAAACTTATTCTTATTTATAATTTTATAAATTATTTATTATATAATATTCTAATATATGAAATATAGCATCACTGCTTCCTGGTTTGGCACTTCGATTACGTGCATCCAGTGAAAAATGTTAGTTAACAGAAAAAAAATTTGAATACAGACGAGGCAACCAGTATTTTAAGGGAAAACGAATAAAATATAAAAAATATGGTTACTTACTATATTTAAGGATGTTTGTGATCTTTTTTTTAATAAAAAATATTTATTTTATTTAAAAAAATTGGTTTCAAAAATACAAAATTGAGATGTAGGCAAGGCAGTATAGAAAATATTAGAATATTGAACGAAATTGAAAATATTAACCTCATATGAAATTAAATAAAATTTTTTTAATGAAACAATGCTGCATATATACAACCGAAAAGGTAACATTTCCGCCCGGGCATACCATTGAAATCCGAGTACCCCCCCAACTGTTTACTTATAGACGAACGACTACGAATGCGTTCGTCTTGACCAACGTTGATGTTGGACTCTTCGCATAATTATATTTGTACTTACTGTATTTTTTTAATTTTTTATTTTTCCAATGAATATATTATTTGCAGCCTGTCTTTTCAATGTTAGTAGCTGTGATTGTTTACGTGAGCATAGTGATTGGAATTAATAATTTTTTGTTTTACAATTCGGTTGCACTGAGCTGATAGGCAAATGCTTGTCCAATTGAGCTCAGTGTCTTAAGCCTCTCCTAGAGCAGAGCACCCATTTTAATTGTGAAAGTCAAAGTTGTTGTCGATACTAACAAATATGGTAAAAAAAACGTATATCACTCGTGTTCCCCTTTTTTAATTTCTGTTTTACATTGACGATTAACAGTTATTTAATTTTCTATTATTAAATTATTGACAATTCGTTGGTAGTTGGGAACAATTTATTCAGATGTCTCCGAGAAACTAGAAATTCACAATTTGACCAATATTTTGTAATGCCCAAATTAAGGTATGACGAGGTTTTATGACCTCTGCCTCACGATCGGAAAGTATCTGGTTCGATCTCAGCCTTAGGTAGACTGAAAAAAAAGTATCTACACAGACGCCCCCTCTCTGCCAAGCAACGACAAACTTGTGAGAGTAAGTTGTCATGAGAAAGCTTCTTTAATTTGGTCGTTCGGATTCGGCATTCAATTGTAGGGCCGCAATTATCGCATCCGTTTGAAAATTACATCAAGAAGCTCGGCTAAGGCCTAATATGGAAAGTATATATTTATTATTAGAATCAGCTGCAGAGTTGATCTAGCCATGACCGACCGTCTGTCCATGCATCTGGGTGTCTGTTATTTCACACGAAACTTCTTCCTCTTCTTTCTCTTATTTTTGCCGATATATACCCGGTAATGAGACTGGGCCATATTGAATGAGATCCACGCCTACGTCCCATATTTCAGTCCAAAATTCTGAAACCGTCTACCTTCTAATAATTTTTTATTTTTTTAATTTTTATACAATAATTTCTTTAAGTGTATATATATATTAGTGCTATTAACTATTTAATGAATATTCAATTCATTCGACTAGGCGGCGCTGCACACATTGCTGGCGTGCAATTAGCCACAATTAAGAACAAAACCGATGGCACCTTCTGCCTTGACGAACTGCGTCACAAAATACGCCTTCTCGATGATCACGAACCCATCACGACCCTTGTGGTGGTGGAGAATACGCATAATATGTGCGGCGGCAAAGTGCTACCACTCGAGTGGCTGGATAAGTTGGCTGTGCTCGTCAAGGACGCTAAGGTGGCACCGACGCCCATTGCTCTGCACATGGACGGAGCGCGTATCTTCAATGCGGCCGAAGTGTTGAAGGTGCCCGTGGCGCGTATTGCACGCGATTTCGATTCGATTTGCTACTGCCTAAGTAAAGGACTATCGGCGCCGGTTGGCTCCATACTGGTGGGATCGAAGGCATTCATTACGGAGTGAGTAGACGAGCAAAACAATTGTGACAAACGGGATTTCTCTTTTCTTTTATTTTCTTTTATTTTCTTTTAATTTTTTTGTAATCTTTTTCTTGTTATTGTTTCTCTTCCGCAGAGCTCGTCGCTTGCGCAAGGCTTTGGGTGGTGGCATGCGGCAGGTGGGCTTCTTGGCTGCAGCCGGTTTAGTGGCACTTGAGACGATTGTGCCTCGCCTGAATGGGGATCATCAGAAGACAAAGCGTATTGCAGAAGGTAATTAATGCATGAGTCTTCTTGAGTGGCAATTGAAAAGCTCTCCCTTGCCAAACGAGTCGTGATAAATGATGTCATTTGACTCTTGAAGTGCCATTAGAGTGGCAACTGTGAATCTTTTTTAATGCTACTTTGCTTTTTCCCCCCCTCACTCTTTTCAGCCATACACAATCTTCACAGCCCCAACATAATTGTGGACCTGCCCAATGTTCATTCCAATATTTTGCTAATTCACATGTTGAACCCCAAGCTAACTGCTAATGATTTGGCTGACCGTCTGGCTAAGGTGATGCCAGCGGAGTTGTCGCAGGGCATCACCGCGGACAAGGAAGGCAAGCAGGGCATTGTGCTAAAGGTGAGCTCGCGTGATTGGGAGTATGCACGCATTGTTTTGTACCATCAAATAAGTGCGGAGGACGTGGAGTTGGCAATCAAGAAATTCGAATATGTCATCAAAGAGTTTGATGCCGCTCTTAACGCTTGAATGAAATTTTAATAAATAAATTTTTATTAAATTACCGCAACTAAGGAGTTTTATTGACAGATCATAAACCGAAATAGATAAACAGCAGACATGTGTGTTTCTTTTGTCTGGTTACCAATTCTTTTTCTTCCTCTTTTATTGGCACATCGAACTGAGGTGGTCATCGAATGTCAACGAACCGCCAGCTACATGTTTATTGCCAAACGAAATCGCCAATCAGCTAAAAAGCTGCGAAACAAGTTTCCTCTTAAACAGAAAAGCAGAAGTTAGGTCACACATTGCATGGCCACAAACAGTACATGGTGCACGTCTCAACGAATGGCACACCAAAATGAATTACGCAAATCTTCAGATTGCAATACACTACAAAGAAAAAAAATAAACACAACAATGTCTGGCAACAAAGCTACTGTACGTAACTTGGTCTGTATTGAAAGCGCGCTAAAAAGCAATAATACAAAAAAGTGTGAAGAACACTTTCGGTCTCACTTAGTAGTGCATCAATATCACTGCAAACAACAACGAAATAATTGGATGCTTATGAAGAGGTGAATTCTCTCCAATTATTGCAGTTGCAAACCATTTCTTCGATCGATAAAATATAAAAAATAATTTGTTGATCTATTCTATGATATTATGGCTTAACTTACCTATATTTTGCTGGACTGCTTTCGAGTACTGAGTCATCTGAGCCTGATTTACATTATTATTTTAATAAATAAAGGTATTTATTGAAAGAGTTGTAGATTGGGAAGTAATATCGATGCTATGTATACTAATTATATATTTTATACTGCAAGAAGAGGCTAAGTGCGGTTAAGACCTTTATACAATTTACTTTGTATACATTTGTGCTTCCAATTTAAGAATATTTCCCTATTTTCGAAGATGTGTTTTTAAGTAAACAACAACTTCATTAATGGAAAAAGTGCTAAATGCTAAACTTTAATGCTGATTTACCTACTGAAAATATTGATTTTATTTCATAACATCTTCGTCCGCTGACCCCTTCTATTAACAAAGCGTAATGCAAGCCAAAGATTATGCACACAATATTTGTCGAGTTTTATTTGACTAGTGCACACAAGTAGCTAACGATTTGTGTGGCGATATTTTTACACAACAAGATCTTAATTGGTTATAGAAAATAGTGGCGGTGAACCTTTTTTGTTTTTGTTATTGGGAAAACAATCGGGAAAATATATTTATGTACATTGCGAAACGTCCAAAAGATCAAATAAAGAAATGGATAAATAAATATGCCCAGCTAAAAGTAAACTAAAATTACTAAAGCCCAAAAAAAGTACTGAATCAAAAACTTTATCATTTTCGAATTTAAAATTGCCCTCGACCCAAGCACTTTTAAATTCCCTTTGAAGAATAATTTTCGAATGAATACGAAGTTAAAGTTATGAATAGCTTTTGGTCAAATTGAATGCAATGTTAATGCATGATTGCATTTCCAGTAACCTTCTCTGTGGATTCAATTGAGGCAGCTTCTTTCTGCCTTGTGCAAGAAGTATTTTTTGAAGTTTCCCTGCACACAGCAGAAAAGAAATATGAAATATGAAATTAATTCAATAACATTTGCAGTTTCATTGAATATTAGAATAATTTTTTTCCAAAACAATTTACAAAAGTCTGTATCACTTAAAATGATTACGATGCCATACAATTTTGAAGAAACGGTGAGGGATAGTTGATTTGTATAGCAATAATAATTCTTCATATTTCTTGTTCGACATTACTTAAAATTTGATTTCAAAGTTCAAAGGTTTGTATCGATTGGCTTAAGTGCATTTCTTTGAATGTGTAAGGTAATTTCCAGGCAAGCATTGTGAGGTTGTATTGAATATAATATTTTAATATTCAGATTAGTAAACGAACAAAATAATAGACAAATTCCATTCTGCTAAGGTTGAAAACTCTCACAAACCAGCTTCAGTTTGTAGGTTGTTTCAAAAAGTATTTTAGCATAAATCACAGCAACAACAAAAAACTTATATTATGGAAATTAAAAAATATCCATACCAAATCCAAGGTGCCCATTGCATGTTTCAAGCAAATACAAAACTAATTTCTTGCAACAAGAAATCACAAATAAATGCAAGAAGGCCACGAGTTAAACTTACAGTTCTGCCATTTCCTATAATTAAGCAAAAGCTATGCAAGAAGTTATAAGCTTATTAGCATTTGTTTTCGCAATGCTTGTGAGGAGTCCAAGAACGAACGAGTTGATGCCAGCATGTTAGTCAATAGCATATAATTCATTTAGATAAACCATATAGAATAGAAAATAATTGGTCGCGTGCAGTATAATCACACATACGTTAATGAAAGAATTGCTTGCGTTTCGATTTATATATTTTGACCTTTTTAATGTTAAACTTATGCACGAGGCACATGCAATTCTGCTAATATTAATTGGACATTATTACACAGTTTGGCAAGACTGAAGTCAATCAAAACAATTTAAAATTCAGTAAAAATAAAATATTTCTAATATTACTCATACGTCAGAGTGTCCATAACTATTCATCAAATTACCAAAAAAAAAAAAAAAACAGGCTGGCTAAAACATATACTGTATATATAATGTTTATGCCAATGTTTTCTATATGATCCATTGATATAGTTTTATTTCATTAAGTTTTTAAGTACAAGTGTACTTAAAGTCAATGTTAATAAAATAAAAATATTTTTATTATGTCAACTAATTTTTTTAGTGTAAATATTGGCCCGTTGTATGTATTTATGACTTCCTTTAAGGCAAATGGTAAATTGATTGGCTTTCTGCCATATTTTACACTTACACTTCGTGACGGCACTCGTTAAGGTATAAATAATTTTCGTCCTGTTTGCATTAGGCCAAAGTGCCCCCCTTTTCCAATCTATCGCAATTTCTTTGCAACTTACATACTCCTGCAAACATTTTTCTATAGTTGTTGGTGTGTATTTCCATGTATTAAATTTTCATGTATTAAATTTGCATGTTTTTGTGTTTATGTTGTGGCATGGTCGAGTTTGGTTTGATTTTTTGGGGGAAAACACTTCCAATTATGTAGATTAAGTTTTAATAATAGGTAACTAGAATGAAATTGAGACATTTTATACCAAAAATTAGTTATAATTTAACAAAGTTGGTGTAAGTCACATTCATAAGCAATTAAATTGTATGTCCTTATTGAAGTAAATTTCATACAACTAAAATGGAGAAATTAAAAAAAAAACTAACATCAAATCCTGATGCCAATTAAATTAAAAGATTTCCATTGCAAAATGGAAAAACATTTGAGCACACCACTGTGACTCGCCATACACAAAAGTACAACACACCAGATTCTATTAGATGACAAACTTTCCGACCAGGCAGTACACGAACTACAGGTGGGGGCGTGCCGTAGCCACAGTGGGTCGAGCGGTTGAAAAGTTATCAGCCACATGCTGTGCGAAAAGACAACACGACAAAATGTTAACATTTAATGTAAAGCGAAAAAAAAGCGAAAATTATTCCTGCTACAATTTGCATGCATTTGTCGAGGCTGTTGGTTGAGCCTATTTGTGCTTAAGCTGACTAGCGAACGTGTTGGCGGGCGCTTTATTGTCTATGTAGATGAACATTAACGAGCAAGCGAGTAACGATGTTTGCCCTTAAATAGGATAATTTTTGTTAATCGCGTGAGGGTTTAATTTAATTGAGTTTATATAGGCACGATACGACCGACGACTTCACTGAATTTAAAGAATACACTTAGATTAACAAGAATTTCGATGCTAATTCCATGAAAGTGGGTTTTTTTTTGGTAATTTAATTTTGATTTTTCAGAGGAAATTTTGTAGGCGTGGTTCTCATCTGATTTCACATATTTTAAATACTGTTAAAAAAAAAGTAAAAGGATACTCACTTAAGTTACTCTCAAATCAAGATTCCAAGGATAAGCAACAGCATACTTATTAAATGCATTGCTAGGTGAGACTAATTAAATTTTTACAACCAATTACATACTAACTAACAGCATTTCAACACACATTCTGACATTTTTTTTGCTGTAAATATCTTGAATTCCCTGTACCTAAACGAATACCCCTTACCTACTATGTATTAGATTTCGTTGCAGGCGCTAATCAAGGCACGCAAAGTGAAACACAAGACAAACTGCGTTGTGTCACGTGATGCTCGTGCTTAACGGGTTTGTGGTACACTTTCCTATGCTAAACTCCATCGTTAAAGTGAGAAATGTGTCAAACCACAAATAAATAATAAATGCGTTAGAATGTGGCGCTTTAAAGGAGCAAGAAGAGTACAAATTATGAATCCAATGAAATATGTTTCAATGGATTTAAGGCGTGACGCTGACTCATGCTCAATAATGTGGGAAAATATATTTTTTTTTTGCCTTAAGACTGCCATAAGTCAAACAACGAGAAGCATTAAATTGACAGCAGCGTTTTTTAAAATGAAATTGTGAAGTATCATTTCATATAGATTTACGGAAATGGATCCCCCTTTAGCTTCAAGTGAATGCCAAAAAAAAACATGAAAGAAACGCTAAAAGGGGGGAAAATACAAATATGAAAGAAATATCTTTTTAAAAGTTTGTTCAGTTTGTTCAGCTTTGTAAGTCATAAGGGAGCACTTAGTCTTCCGATCAGCGTTTGCCTTAGTAGTCACACAACACGGATACTCCACACACAGTAACACATACAAATTCACGTATAATCATCCGGTTAACAAGGATGCGCTTATAACGTGAATGCCTGCATCATCATCATCATCGACATCGTCAACGTCACACCACGCAGACACCGCAGTGTGCCGAATATGCATTTTAATGGCGGAAAGAGCGTGGAAAACGAATGGAAATGAGTTGGAAAATTACTTGGAAATTCGATTTATTTGCGTTGATGAGTGGAATGAAGTGAAAATACTCGTACATATGCGAGAGTGTCTGCAGCGGATGTTTGTTGCTGTTGCTGCCGGTTGTGCGCGGTATTCGTGCTATTTAATTTAATTTCAGAAGTCGTGTTGCTTATTTCATTTCATGTCACATGGGTAAATTGAAATTCAATATGATTATGAAAATTTATTAGTACTGAAAGATAAGAATGTGGCAATTCCAGAAATAGTACCTGATAATGGCACAGAAGTAGGAAATTAAACTTATCCACAAAAAATTTTAAAGTCTCTTAAAGGAAATGGCCACTAATGCATAAAGCACCTCCGGCAACATATGGTTACTTGTCTGTCTACTGACCGCTCATTTGGCAGCAGATGTGGCTTTTACTTCACTCGCGGCAATACATTGTTGTTTGTACATTCCTTGTTGCCTTGAGTTCTTTGCAGCTGTGGAGATATTTACATTGACTATGAATGACATAAAAACATAAAAACAATTCAAATTTAACTTTAAAATAATAGCAAACCATGTACAAGCGTAGCTATACGCTTTCATTTAAAAATCATAAAAATTCGCCTAAAAATAGGCAAGCAAAAATGGAAAATTCACCATCGTACATATATTTGAAGGCATTGGGTCTTGTACACTAACACTTGTACACATGTACAGTCGTACACATGTACACTAACACCCAATCAAAATTGCACGATACCATGCGAATCTCACAACTCTAATCTTTGCAAAAGCTCTAAGTTTGAAACCCCAAAAACCCACTTTAAATGCCTGAAAGCATTTTCCTTTCACGTACTTTTTATGATTCGTTTCCCCTATTTCGAGCGCCACAAATCCTTTCTACTTTCTGTGGTTGTTTTTAGTTTTTAGATTTGTGCTGTTCTGTGCTGAGCACTACACACGCGACCTTTTGGGTCTTTTGTGTTCGTGGTTTTGTTTGCGTTTCTGTTGCTGTTGTTGTTCGGATTGTGTTGATTAGCCGCTACGTTCGTGTTGTCCATAATGTATTTTTGATTTGCAAGTGTGTGCAGTGCCGTTACCATGCACACCTTTTATATATTTCATGCTGGCACTCCTTTGGCTGCGTGGTCACACTTGATTTTGTTCGTTGCCTTAGTGTGCAATTGTATTTTGTTGTTGTTGTTAGTTTATAATTACATTTTGCAAATTTCTTTGAAGCAGTAGCTATGACAGTCGAAAAGGCAATTTAAAATAACAATATGGAATATGGGAATTCATTTTTAGTAACCTTTCAAGTGTATGGCGAAAGCAAATGTAGCGGTCATCCTTTATGTTTTTGCCACAATCACAACAGTCTAGCTATAATATAGCCATAAAGTTCATGCGTGTCAGGGGCGTATACTCACAATAAAAGTGTCAACTTCACAAACTTATTAATGTGTAATAATAAATTTTAATAGCAAATACGCCCAGTTTGGTGGAAAGGTGTTGGCAAATACCAACAGGCTGTGAAGTATTAATAAATCTTAATATGAATTAGTTTCCTCCCACTGTTGGCTTTATCTTCTGGAGAATAAATATTGCAGAAAGTACTAATGCCTTTCATTCCTATCAAAAAAATGTCCATCCTGATTCTTGACCATTTTTTGTTAAAGAGTGCGAGGATCCAATGTTTAAAAAGGGGTATGAGGTGCTCAGTTCTATAGTGAATCAAGTATTTGTTGTGAATATCAATTCTTCATTCAGTTCTCAAAACACTGAAATCCAAAGCTGAAAATGAATCCTAAGCAACAGCTGGCAAGTCCCCAAATGGCACTTAATTCTTAAAAGAAACACTTTTTCAATTGCATTTAATCTTTTATTTCGTTATTCTTAATTTATAATATTTTATTTACTAAATTTTGTAATTATTTCAATCAAATTAAATGACAAAATGAGCTCACTAGAGAACTAATTAGTCATTTTGTGTTTAAAATATAAAATTACTCTATTTCTGTGATCGATTGCAAGCGTATATGACAATAAAATAATAAGAAATTGTTTTTTTTTGTTAGATCCGTGTTGGGCAGCTTTGGCACACTCATGCTTGTATTGTTCATGTACACAACTCATGCACGAAACTACGCTCAAGTAAGGCGTATTTTTTTTTGTTGAAAAGCTGCCCAACGCTTTTCAAAAACTCAGTACGACAGATATTTGCAGGCAAGGGTGTTTTTACTGGCGGAATGGCATGACCACACATCAAATAGTCATACCACAAAATCTATTCGAAATCAATGAGACACTCTAAACTTTAAAGCTGAACAAATTAGCAACTTTTGTAACTCAATGAAACCCCCTTGGGGTATTGCAATTTGGTATGTAATCTTTATAGTTCACCAGGAAAAACCCACTGCCTATGTGAAAAAAATATAAGAATTATTTTGTAGCAATAGCATTTGGTAGTAAAGTTTATTTATTTACTTATATGAAAGTACTTACTATTTGAAATTGACTAATTTATAAAAATTGACTATCATACTTTTTTCGATACTTCAAAAACGAAAATGAATTCAAATAAATTGCAGAAATATGTATAAAGGCCTGCGCACACAGAGGCGTTATTCGTGCCGCAGGCGGTTTCGAAATAAATGTTGTCAAAAATCATTGTTTTTTCGAAAATAGAGCGTTTTTTTACAGCCTGTTTCCATAGCAATACAAAAAATAACAAACACAAAAAGCCAGTTTCAGAACCATTTCGAATCAGTTTGAAAATAAACTTTTTTACTGTATCCATAGTAAAAAATAAATAACAAACAAAATAGTCAGTTTCAGAACCATTTCAAACAGACTTTTTGGTTGTTTCCATAGTAATATAATAAATAACACAAAATCTACTGCTGCGAAATCGCTGCCTGTGTGAGGCACTTTGCGTTTTCGAAGCTAGATTTTTTTTAATTTGGTTCTGAAATTAGATAGCGAATATCGCCTCTGTGTGCGCAGGCCTTAAAACCTATTTTTGTTCGTAACTTTCAACATTAACTTCTTAATTTCTGAAGACAAAAAAGGAATTAACTACATACTGAAAGTATAAAAAAATGTATGATTATTGGTAAGTTAGCAAGAATTACGCTTTCGAAATACTTTTCTTTAAAATATAATGTCGCAAACTTGAATTTAACTTACTTATAATTGCTAATAGAGTTAAATATTTACACTAAATAATACATTTTTCGTCTTAAATTGTCTAAAAATTATATTATTAAACTTACTGCATTGCATTTGATAATTGAATTCGTTTCTTATTTGCTATAACACATTTTTCGTCTTACTTTCGCTTTTGTAGAATTCTAAGTAATTAATATTTAGAAAAAATGTACCAATTGAAAATATCTACATTTGTAACTAAAATAGTCTTAAATATAATCTTAAAAAACATAATTAATCGATTTAGTCGCTTAAGTAAGATCTATACTTAGTAATAATTGACATATTCTCATTAGAACTGTGGTAGTTGCAAATACACGTAAGCTGTTTTCCAAAAGACCTTGGTGTTTACTTGGTGCGGAACTGCGAACTGAAAAATAGAAAATATACAAAAAAAAAATTATATAAAAAGTTGTCAGCTGAAATTCAATTTGGTCACAAGAAATTGTGGGCAGCCACAAATGTTGCAAACTAGTTAAGTATGCAGCACATGCCGCCGCAGCAGCTGCATTCAATTGACCTCGTGTACAATATTGATGTGGAATGGAGGAAAGGGAAAGGGGAAAAGGGAAATAATTTCGTAATATTTCTAAAATAAGAAAGTTTGTGTCGTGATGCTTTTTAATACTTTTAAATTAATTTACGTAATTTTATTGAACTGGACCGCAGCTGGACGACCAACAGAGGCCATTACCAAAATGGTGGAAAATGTATTTTTAAGCAAATGCATTGTGGTTCAGCAAACTGTTGCCTACATTTTTTGTTATTTTCTTGAATATTTTAAATTTTTTTTTATAAAAATTACAGCCATTCCAAAAGTAAACTCACCTAGCAACATTGCCTCCCTATTGTCTATAATACCAGGACGACGCTGCACCACACTCTCTTTGCCGCCCTTCCACAGCACCGGCGAGATGCTGGCCAAACATTTTACTCGCATGGCTCCGTTGTAGAAATGATGGCCATCCACTGTGAACTGCAAGCCCAGAGTTGACGTTATGAGTCCATGTTTGTGTACGGTGTCGTTGTAGGGTATCAGATAGCGACCATCTAGCACCTGAGATGAATAACAAATAAATGTGGAAAAGGCAAAGGAAGGGATGAGAAAAATGTAAATATTGAACTTAATTAAATAAGATAAAATTCAGTTGGTAGCTTGGATGGAAAGGCTTTTAAGCTAATGAGTTTCCTGATTAAATGCAAAGGCTTTATCTGAATTAGTAAAGTTTTTGTTTTCATTTTTGATGAATTTATAGTTTTAATACAAGAAATTATTTCATTTAATATTAACTGATCACGTATTTGCTGCCTGTCACTAAAGTAATAATTTTCTCTGTCATATCCCTTTTGTTGTTGAATTTACTCAAGCAAAAAAACTTTTTTAATTTATTATTTTTGTTAAACCTTTGATCTTGCTTTTATTTTACAAGAGTTAATTCTTTCCAACAAAAAAAATTGTGCACTTGGTGAAAAAAGTTTCTAACCAAAATGCACACAACTTTTGTTCTTTTGTTTCAACTCTCCTCTGCATTGCCTGCTTCGTTTCTAAGCCGGAAGTAAACATTGAATGCGCACAGAGCAGTACAGTACAGTGCTGAACTCTGAATTATTTACTACTTTTCTAACCAAAGAGAAATGGAATTGTGTTGCACTTTTGAGTGTTTTACAAGTGCTTTTTTTTCGAAGCGTTTTATGTAGGTACTTGCTTATATTTTAAAGTTTAAGTATTTTACAGCAAATGTATATACACCGTGGTTATTACAATAGTGGAAAAAATAATGCTGAAGTAGCTGTGGCCAATAGCAATAACCGCTTAAGTCGTCATAAGCATGAGTAGAGTTAGACCGATATTAAGTACGATATTTTGAAACTGATTGTTTTCGACTTATTATGTCTTTAGATCACAAAACTATAAGCAGAATAATTTGGTACATGAATTACTCAGGCAATGAATCACTCATTTCAACGAATTACTCATGCATCGCAAATAAAAATAGAAATGTTAGATCTTCCCGCTCCTCCACCAGCTTCAGCGGTTGCTTAGACATCATATTGTGGCTAATTAAAATATTTTAAGTATATTTTAATAGCTCGTATCCCTGTAAGAACTTCAAGCTTGAGTGACATATTCAGGAACATTTCAAGTATTAACTGGAGTAGCATTTGCAAGCCTAGAGTCGAATATTATATGAAAGGAAAACAGTGAATAGGTCATCACCTATTCACCTACTCTCGAAAGTTCATCCTTTGGATTCCTAACTTTTTTTTTTAAATTTTGATATACTTCACTATGAACAGTAAATATCCACTTTAATTAAAGTAAGTGATTTATGCGATTTTATCGCACACCTACTTCCTGCCTGTCAAGGTTCCTTTTTGACAAATTCACTTCATTGTGGTACTCATACTGACACTCACACTTAATGAGCAATTCATTTCCTTACGTACACATATCCTCTACAACATAGTCTACCGCGTTTCTCACATCACAGTCAACGTTGACTGACATATTATCAAATACCGCCACACTTGTCAAATGCCATTTGTCAAAGAATACACATACCAACATGTATTTTTTTTCTTGATATTTACTAACATGCAACACAGCTGCGCTCTTGTGCAAATATTAATTTGTCACCGAGAATGAGTGAAGTACTTGCAATTATTTATGCACATTTACGTTTCGTTTCAATTCAACTTCAAGTGGATGGAGTCCTCGAGGCAACAGCTTAAGTCAATTTATAGCTTATGCGTAATTTTTTCAAAGAAAAAAAATCAGGGTTGAGACGAAGTTGAAATGATATCATTCCATTGAGTTCATTTTCCCGCTCAACTATGCACCTAGTAGCTACTTCCAATTAAATGAATTCACCGACGTGACTGTAATCTGAAAATAGCTTCTGGCACCATTCCGGTGCTGTCACTATCTCCAGCACTTGTCACTCTGTACTCGCCTGAGAAAATGAGTGTTTATTTATTCTCTCAAATGCAACATCACTGTCACAGTTGAGGATGTTGGGGAGAAGTAAGTTTCTTAGTTGGTTTTTGAATTTTTTGTTGTTTTGTTTTGTAGTTTTGCATATTCAGCTATAATATGTAAGAAGGGTAAGCTTAACAATGTAGGAATAACAACTGTTTTTTTGTTGTTGTTGCAAATTCTAGTTAAGATTCCGTGGGTAAATCAAAATCTGGTTTCACTTTAGAATGCAAAGCGCGCGTATATGTAAATTCTACTAATTAATTTGCGGTTTGCTGCGGTATGCGATTAGTACAAGAATTTATATGTTCATGCACGAAAACTGGATGCATTTAAAACTAATATAAACTAAAATAAAATCTCCTTGCAGTTATTACCGCACAAAAGCTGTTCAAGAGCCTATAGTGGAGGTCATTGTTTGCACAGTTCAGTCAAGAAAATCTCAAGGCAAAGGAAGTAACAAAGCCGCAAAATCCAATGTTCACATAATGCAAAAAGTTTTCAACCAGATTCGAACAAAAGCGTACAAAAAATCAAATGGCAAATCAATCAGGCGTAAGGCATTAAAATTGAACAAATGAATGAACAGCAAAAGTTTGGATAGCGATGCTGTTGGTAGCCAATGTTAACAGAAGAATTTAATAACGAATGAAATAATTGAATTTTTGGGTATTTTGGAAAGAAGCTTTAGATAAGTGCAAAGATTTGAGAAGTACAATTGCTAAAAAAAAGTACTTGAGAATTTTTATTTTATTTAGGTTTTGCTTTTTTTGGTTTGTATGTGGAATTTTATTCAAAATTGTTTAATATTCTAACAACTACATATACTCCCCCCAACCCTATTGAATATGTCCAAAATATAATACATGTTTTTCGATACCAATTTGATTGTTTGTACCCACCGCTTGTTCGTTGATGAACCATTGTAGATGCGATGCCGGATGTGATTTCCCAGATGTGCAATTCAGGTTTAATATTTCACCTATTTGATACTGAAATTGCTGGCCTTTGATGTGTGGTCCGTCTCGTGGCAGAACTGAGGATGGAAAAAGTAAAAAAAAACATGTTTGAAAATATAAGTAAAAAGTAAACTTTTTTTGTGGATTTCTTCCTTTTATTACGGAATCTCCAACAAAGCTAGCCAAGAACTAAATGTAAAATAAAAATAAAACTTATTTGCAGATTTCTTTCGTTGTACTTCTCTCCATGCCTGCAGAGTTACGAAAGCCAACAAAGCACAAAAGTATGCAATGAAATTTGCAAAAATTTCCTCTTCGTATTCGATTATTTCGAATTCGAACAAAAGTAACGGAAATCAGTGAAATACATCACATTAATAAGATATGTGCTCGCTGCAGACATTTGGGCGTACACATTCAATATACTCACAAACAATATCCATGCGTCCTTCACCCTGCACCGAGGAAAAGTTCGGCGCCTCAGCTGACACCTCACAACGATACTGGCCTGTCGAATTCAGCGTGAGGCCACGTAAAAATACACGTGAACTGTCGGAGTGCTCTTCCTGCAAATAGAGGAAATGCAAATTTTTATGGAAAATAATGTAGAGAACTGTGCCCCGTAGGGAATGTATTTTGAAAACTTAATAAATTTTCGCATGTCTGCAAATTCGACTTACAATCACTCGCACGCCATCCACACGATAGCTGGTTTTGGTTGGCTTTGCCTTCGGCACAAAACGATAGAATTCCTCGTTATCCTTGTACCACTTGATGGCATACAACGCCTCACCATCTTCCTCTTCCTCCTCCTCTTCCGTATCCTCCACGTCGTAGGGTTCAGCATCTCTACTCTCACTATTGTCACGCTCCGCTTCAGCACCTTTCGTGTATGTCGAACCCGTATGGGTGCTGGCGCCTACTTGTACGCCAAAAGGATATGCAGATCGACCTCGGTAGACACTGTGGCCATAAGGCGAACGATGCGTTGGATATTGATGTGGCTGTGGTTCGTGCTGTTGATAGTAAACGTTGCCTACTCTTTCCTGATGATATTGTTGCTGCTGCTGCTGATGTTGTTGTAGTTGCTCTTGTAGTTGGTAACTACTGTATCTACGTAGGCGTCTGTATACAGGCCTATCATCGCCCGTGGAATCTGTGTCCACATAGTTCATGTCATTATTACTTTCATCACCGCTATCACCGCCCTGCTGATGGTGTCGATTGCGCATGTGTGTCGTGTCGTGTGGTCGATTCAGTTCGTACTGACATTCAAGAAAGGCCGATTCACCTCTCAGTTTATAGGCTGGTATGGAGACTTTTACAAGCCGTAAGCTGGCCAGGCCTGCAGGAGAAAGAAATTTTCAAATTAGGTAAAATTCGTTTTCAATGAAATAAAATAAGAGTTAACATAAGAGCTATTCTGCGGCCATTTTTGAAGTTTTTTAAATTCCATTTGGTGCTTGTACTTTACTGTAAAATACCCACAAAAGTCTCTAAAAAATACCCAAAACATATCTCACAAATTTGTTATTTATTTAATATTACTCATACGCCACGATTGCCCAAACTCTAATTGAAACCCGCTAGGCAGACGATTTATTGACTTAAATGCGAAAAAAATACACACACAACATGAAATAAAATATTGCCTGTTATGGACCACAAAAACATTTGTCAGTACTTTCCAAAGCCACAAAAATGCTACTGTGGTGGTTGTTTATGGTGCTTTGATGATTTTGCCAGCAGCACTTCGGGCGTATGATACAAATAAAAAAATATGAAAAAACAATCCT
The DNA here is from genome assembly GCA_951394025.1 of Heteromyza rotundicornis. Lineage (NCBI taxonomy): Eukaryota > Metazoa > Arthropoda > Insecta > Diptera > Heleomyzidae > Heteromyza > Heteromyza rotundicornis. The sequence goes on from OX596012.1 coordinate 64,162,515, forward strand.
TTGAAATGGAAAGGACAACATTCCGGCAAATATTTGTTTACTTAAATTGTGAAATATTTATTTCAATTTGGCTTTTTCCTGACCCAACAAATCTGTGAAATAACTAAATGCTGAGGGAATTTCCAAATGTTTCGGGGTTGTACAGGAAAAAATGTTAGCTGCTTGAGTCAAGGGTTTGAGCTTGTTGTATGAGATGAAAAATATGTTGAGGCTTTTGATGTTGTTTGATGAATATTAAAATATTATTTTGAAAGAATGCATGAAATGTTCAGTATAAAGTGGGTTTGTAATATAAAATTGGGCACTTATTTCTGGGAACATTTTTGAAACGTATATTACCCTCAAAGTATTTAAAATTAATTAATCAGAGTCTGATAAACATACTGTGTCTAATAGTTTCTCTTAATTTCACTCTGTACTCCATGAAATGATTTTCAATCTCTTGTGAACTCTTCACTGTATTTAGCTTTAAATCGAAAGAATTGATTACATTCGTTTACTGCTCTGCTACTTACACGACTAAAAGTTATCAACATTCTCAATTACTAATTTATAGACGACAACCACAGCCACCGCAGCATATCAACTTATTACCACATCCTTCTTCGCAGTAAATTGTGCAGGCAAATGTTCAAAGTTGAAGTTGCAGCCAGTAGCAGCGATGGAAGTTAGAGACTGCATTTAAGTAAATGTCAACAATCTTATTAGGAACGGAAATGTGTCACAAGGTAAAATTCGAAATTGAGTTTGGAAATATGCTAATAAAGCAGAGACAAAATACACTCAAAGAATTTAAGTTATTTGCTGTAAATATTGAATACATTCAGACCAAATAAACTTGAATTTGTGGTAACTGAAATTAAATTAAACGAAAACGGTTGCGTTTCTTGCAGGAGTAAACTATGTTTCTCTCACTTTCTAAAAAATATAGTTCGTGTATCGCAAACAATGTTATTTTATTGATGAACAATTTAACAAATTAACTTTGTTTGTGATAAACGAAATGTACTCTGAAGCAATGGAGCTGTATTTTAAAGAAATGTGGTTTGATTTTGTATGAAATGGAAAACTTTTCCCTTTAAATCACTTTCGTTTGCGCTCCACATTTTCTGTTAAGGCAAATGCAAGTGTATGTGGAATACAAGTATTAAACTTTAGCTGCAATCACTCCAAAAATACATTGATTCTTGTAGTGTACTATAAGCGTAAACAATAAGAATAGCAAAACCTATTAAATTTGAAAGGAATTTGTTAAATGAAATTTTCTCGATTATTATTATCAAATGTTATCCTGAAGCACAGCTATTTGTGTGAACAGCATTTCTGAAAGCATAAGTTTTCATTCACATTCTACATTTTCAAATATGACCTCATTTCCCATTACACCAAAAGGCACAATGCCACCTTAAAATAAATCTCCTCAATATTTTTAAAATCGCAGAAGAAGATTTTCTCGTTGATTTAGCCAGCCTGGTTTTTCACTATTCAACACGAAAACCCATGCCATAAAATGACAAAAACATGTGCAAATCAAATATAAAGTGCAGCACACGATAATAATACCAGCAGTGATAAACTTTGGTGTTATTCCGAATATAATTTAGTGCAGCTGCACTGCACTACTTTATGGTAATATTAAATTTTTGTTCTATTTTTGGAACTAAAAAATCAATTTCATGAAAGCATTTGGCAATCGAAAATGCTTTGATGCTACTACTTTTGGGAATACAATAATGCTGGTGATTCAAATTACTAACCTAGTTATTTCACATATATCCACTCTATATGAAATTCCACAATATTGAAGTAATTTTATTTTTATTTCAAACAAAACCTTTCTTGCGGTTGAAAGTATCATGCAACCACAACCGCTTCATTTTGTAATGTACAAAAATCACAAATCGCATAAACATGAAAATATGCTTTATATTTTCCTTTGTTCTAAGTTGTGCATATGTGGTATGCATGTGTGGTACTTTAAATAGCTTCATTTCCGGCATGGCACACAAAATGGAGCACTTTAGTTGTGCCATTCGTCGATCTTGGCGTACGGTTGTTATTCCTAATCAGCTTAAGTTGACAGTTGTCAAAGAAAAAATATGACTGCGAGTGCGACATGTTTCGAATGCGGAGATTCTAGGTAGAGTAGAACTAGGTAGCAAGTAAGTCGAATTTATATTTTTTTTCGAAGACAATTAAACAAATTCGAACAATTTGGATGATACTTCTTTTCAATTACTAAATTAGGTTCGCGGCATCCTCATTTGCCCAAGAAAAAGTATAGATTCTTCAAAAAAAAATTCAAAAAAGAATTCACACTAAAACCCAATAAAAAATTGAACAAAAACCTTCCCTATCTCAAATTGAAACGCGAAAAAAAAGAATTCCAACCCGCTAAAGCAGATAAATCGTAGCATTTCGATCTCCCTCCTCCAAGTAACCCCTTCCGGCCGCTTGTTTGATAAGATATTGAAATATGCATCGGTACTTAAAATAAAATCAAAAGTCAATATCGAAAAAAATCGAATTTCATTAGTCGCAACAATGTAAACCTAAGTACTGCTCTTAATGAGCTTCTCTAGAGCAATTACTGTTTCGTGCATTGCATACTTATACAAAAATGAAACAAATAAACCGCAGTTACATCAAAAGTTAAGCATGTGGCGCCAAAGTTATTCTATCAAGTTTATATAAAAATCATTGTCATTACTAAATACACACAACGTGGACTGCGAAGTGGTGGTGGTAGGTGCTGGCACGTTGCCACGTGTCGCAATTGTTTGTATGTAGACAGTAATATGTTTTGCAAGTTTTGCAATTGTGCACATTTAGACAGTAATATGGACTTAATGAGGCCCGCTCAAAAGATCTTAGCATGTCACATTATTATTGGAATTAATTAAAATTTTTTAATAATATTTGATTAAATATAAAATTTGTTTTTGAATATTTACAAAAATATTTTCTGAACTTAAGGGTTTTTAGAAATGCAAAACTTGTTTATAAAAAAATTGTATTTTTAATCCTTGAATGTTCCATTTTTCTAACAACAACTACAATCACAATTTCAACAACAAAATGAAATAAACATGAGCCATGGTGCACTTCATGCTTCATTTTATAAATATAAAAATTTTAGGAATCCTGTTTTTTTTAAACCTTTTTTTGCCACATTTGCATATCACTGGAAATTATAGTGTGTTCATGAGTCTGGCGCCTGTTTTGTGTCAACTTCTGCTTGTGGCATTGCATTTCATTCGGTATGTTTTTACTGTTTCGGCTATTAAGTTGGCTTCAAAAAGTGCAAACATGCTAAAAATAAAAGCTTATGGCTTAATGCATTTGAAATGAGTCAAAACTGTGTGCATACTTTTTTTTATTGTTTCTTGAATAATTTTTGATATTGCTATATTTTTATATTTTAAAGCATTTTACAGTTCCATAAAAAAAAAATATTTTAAAAAATTATATGACTGGAGGGAATTGTATTTATCACAAAGTCTTCAAACTTTGACCAAAAAAGCATAAAACGTTCAGAGGGTATACAGTTCTTTTCCGATTACATTTAAGTCGATACTGTGTTTTGTCAAACGAAATGGAACCCATGTCAGAATGACCTGAACTTTGAAATCTTAAATGCACTTTGAGTGCAATAGCACTTCGATTCAAAGAACGTGAAGAGAATTTTCCATGAAAAAGGATGTGTCTCCGAAAACATTCAAAATGTGGTCGTGTTGAATACCAGCAGTCAATTTATACGCATTAAATATTCATGTAAAGTGAAGTGCAAGAAACACTTTCATGCAATTGCACCGAAGTGAGAGCCTTGCTTAATTTTGGCAAGACCATCGGAACACGTTTCGACAAATGGGTTTAATGTGTATTCTGTGTTTTTTTTGGTAAAAATTTCAGCCATTTCTCTGTGCTGCTATAAAGGTCAAAATTTGGTTGTAAAACCTGACTGGATAAACACACTTAGTTAGAAATACAGTTGAAAGTAAACGGACTCACCTTGCAGCAAACAGGAAATGAGTAAAATAATGCGAGTATCAAATGTGAAATTCATTATCACAACATCCGTGTCCATGCGTTTATGACGGTTAAATTGATTGTTGTTGTTGTTGTTGTTGTTGTTATTGTGCGTTTGTTGTTGTACTTGTTGTTCTACTTTTACTGGTGGTCTTTGTCGTTTGTATATTTCTCACATGACACTGCTCACTGCTGCGGAATGGTATATTTTGTTTGTTGCACTTTTCCGCGAAATATTTTGCTTGAAATTTCCCCTTTTTTTCCACCACACTTTTCACAATTTATGCCACTGAGTAGCTTACGATTTATTTCACTTCCATACAGTTTGCATACAACCCATACTTACAACCATATTTATTTCACCATGTTTGCACACATTCGAGTCAAAACATTGCAATTTCACTTTCAAATTTATCCTTCTCATACACGTTACTAGCTCGGTGCTCGGTGCGAGTCAAGGCATTTTCATGCTCATGTTGATATAGTATTCCAAATGGCGTTGCTTGGCTTCATTGAACCGACATGTAGCACTGTGTCTGTGTTGCGTGCATATCCAATTCAGGATATGTTACGTTTCATTTCGCTTTGTGCCAGTTGATTGGTGCAAACAGGTAAGCACCACAACAGCCACAACATTCGCTTTGCAGAAAATGTTGTGTTAAATGTAATCCAATTGCAAAAATGTATATATTTTATCGATTCGCATGTGTTTAGGGAGACCAGCATAGCTTGTTGATCAAACTGGAAAATGGAAGAAAAAATTTTATGATTTATGTCGGTAGTTAGATAAAAATAAAACGTGAAATATTAACACAATCACACACGATAAAAAGGACCTAAAAATTTTATAAATAAATTTTTCAACTTTTATATTTTACAAGCCTTTTCTTTGTCGATGGTTCTGTTTTCTTTTTAAAATATAAAATATTCTCTTTTTTTTACATTTTGCAAATAAATTTCCTTCCTAGCTGTCCCTGGAAGTCTTTCATCTTGCATAATCTTATCATTGAGCTGATAAGTTTTTGTTTGTATTTATTTTATTTCTTTTCTTATATTGAAACCTTTACTCTTTGGACATTTGACTTCGGTTGGGTTTCACTAAGCACACACTTGAGCATGAAATTCCATTGAAAATAATATCCGCACATTATTTACACTTTTGTGCTAGACACAAATCATCAGTGAACACATTTCTGATAACGTTGGTGATGGTTCGGCAAATGGTTATGATGATGAAGAAGATGATGATGATTGTGATGGTTGCCTATGTATTCTTATATTTGTGTGCTTGCTTGTTTTGAGAACATTAGGTTATTGTATTTAACTACATTGAAAACAGTCTCACAGTTTTTGCATTAAAATTAAATATGAATTTCAGTTCGATGAAGGTCAAAATTAAAGAACAGAAATTAAAAGAGTGAACGAATTCCCGAAAATTTATGTAAAAATGTAAACTTTATAAATACCCGCAAAGCCATAAAATGAGAAATGATAAAGTATTTTTTGAACTGCCTCAAAGTATGCCATGCCAGGACGTCCTAAAAGTCGTTATACGTTATTGCTGTTGTAACAAAATTAATCATTAATCATTTGTACATATTTTGCCTTAAAAAAAAATACACACATTCCCAGTGTGTTTTCTTCTTCTTCATCATTTCAGTAACAACCAGAGTATTCAAATTGCTACAAAACTTAGTAATCAAAAATTCCACACAGTTGACAAAGTTGTCACGGTTTAAAAATTATCCTCAATGTAGCAGAGAATATCATTGTTTGGAAGTTTTCTCCCAAAAATTATGGATTTTATATGCTCCACGCAAGACTTGGAGTAAAACAAGTTTTCTTAAGTATTTCTTTTATCTCTACTGTTGCTTCTGCGATTGTAAAGTTTTACTGAAAGTTTTTTCACATTTCACATTGCAAATGTACATTTCATATGCCCAGCAGCGGTGAGGATGAAATTTCCTTAGTCTGTTTTGTAAGATGATAAAAACTTCTTCTCCTTCTTCTGCTTTGGTGATACAACTGTTTGTCGGTCATTGCCTTGTCCAAAAAGCCCTTGCCAATCGCCTCTGTCTTGCATGGGGTAGCTTCAATGGATAAGCTCAAGAGATTTCGGGCTACTCTTCAGCGAAGAGTCTTCACTTCGTCTTCACTTGGTCACACCGACGAATTTTTGGGTCACCGCATTATTTTGTATCCATTCGGACGAAATGACCCAGCCATCGTGGACGTAGAATTTTTCCATAGATCTTTCGTTGTATCTTTTTCTCGACTGCTCCAATCAGCCCTTCGTCATTCTTTGACATTGTTCAGGTCTTAGCACCATATAATATGACGGGGGTGACAAGAGACTTGTAGAGCATGAGTTTTGTACATCTTCACCTCAATGGACCCATAGTAACACCCGTTGGCAAGAGTGATTCTACTTTTGATTTCTTACCGCTTATGTTGTTGATGGTGGTGCCAAGATACTCGAAGTTCTCCACTACATTAAATCTTTGGTTGGCTACTTTGACACATTGCCACATTCGTGTGTATCGACTTGTTGATGATACAAAGTACTTCGTTTACCTTAAGAACCACTCCACTGAACTCCCTCTCTAGTCTGAAAATACCTTCAGACACTGCTTCAGATGCTTTGGCCGATGATGTGTATGTATAAAAGATGTCCCTTTCAATATTTAGGCCTGGAGATGGGATTATTTTTTCTAGCATTAAATTGAAAAAGTCACACGACAGCGAATAACCTTTCCTGAAACAACACTTGGTGTCGAACGGTGTGAAGAGGTCCTTCTCGATTCATAAATGGAAGATAAACTACGTATACAATATATGGAATTGTTGTTTGCGGAAATGAAAATGGGCATGTCCCATGCTGATCCACTCTGTTATTAGAAAAAAAGACCCAACTTTGCTATTTGTCAAAAGCAGAAATTAAGAGTATCCAACAGCTCAAAATAAAACATTTAACACACTCTTATGCAAACGATACACACGAGTAATTCCATGTTATTGTCTCATGACCTAAAAATGACAATGATTCAAAAAAAGGTTCAGTCAATTGCCTCAATATGTTTATTCTAGTATTCTACTGTTTAATATGCATTGACATTTCTGCCAATATATTGATTGATTTTTGTATACGTTCGTATATGCGACACGCTCTACACATGGCGTGTAACATATAAATACAGACATACATTCTAGAGAAAGTAAAATTTACATTAAAGAAATTAAGGGCGTGCAAAACCAATCAACTTTGAAAAAGTTTCCTACACTCTAGTCACGTGCAGCAGATACAATTAGTTCATCACTGCAAGCTTACTCACATGCATGAACAAACTCATGCAACATTGCATGCATTGGCGTTCGTATGCAGTCCTTTCCTATTATTTATTCGTCGAAAGAGAATTCAGCCAAAGTTCGCTGTTCGTTTTCTGCAAAATATGCAATTAACATGAATTTCCATTCATTTCCGTTGCACTTTTTCTGGCTGACAAAGTGATTGTGAACAAAAAATCGCACTTTTTAAAGCACATGCGCAAGGTGCGTGTTGGCAGTGTCAACGGCATTGCCGTATTGTATTAACTTTTATGCCCGAGAAGTTTTGTTGTTTCACAACCGTTTTATTTTTTAATACATACCAACAATTCAACAAAGTCAACGTACCAGCGAGTGCTAAAGTTGGTTTATAAAGCTGTTTTGTATGCGGCGATTTCGGTGGCACATAAAAACATATAAAATAAAATAAAGTAATAACTTGTCAAAGCAACTTCATTTCCCCCTTTTTTATGTGAACAATTTAGGGTTTCCTTCGTGATGAAAGCAAATTTCGTTGAGGAGTTTATGGGGAAAACACAAATAAATATTAAATTTGTTTACTCTGCGAAATATTAGGGGGAGACTGCTGTTGTGATAAGAAGGACTTGTAGTAATTTGGTTCATATTAATATAAAATATTCATCTTAAATTGACACAGCAGAGATTCATGGAGGCAAATTTTTGCTAAAGAGTTTCCAAAAGAGTTGATCAACACGACTTTTCAGAAGGGTTAAAATTGTCTGCAGTTATGTATCTGCTCCAGTAAATTTTACACTATGCAACAATCGCTTCGAATTCATTTGCATATTTTTTTAAGTTGTGAAAATCACTCATACGCCTTCGTGTTTAACACTAGGCAATAATCGTAACCCGCTGCGTATGAGTATCTTTCACAATCAGTTTAATTCAAACGAACTGGTTTTGAATATACAGAAGACTGTCTTTGAACAGCCGCAAATTTGATATTTTCTAATTTTTGTTGTACATGGCGTATGAGTGATTTTCATCCAAAACGATTTTTTTTAAATTTAATCGAATTGATCTAGAAAAACGACGATACAGGGATATTTTTTAGTTCTTCCTTTATAATATATAGGTTTTCTCGAGTAGAAATATAGTTGTAACAGAAATATAGTTGTAATAGGAATGTTATTTGTTTTTATGAAATATAAAAAATATAATATCGAAAGTGGCATTCAAAGCATGTTGTGACAAGTGCAGAATTCAAGAGTGACGTATTCTTTCAAAGATGACAGTACCTACTTTATTTAGCCCCTCCCCATTATTAATATTTTTTAAATTAAGAAAAATAGAAAGGAAACTTTGAAATGTTTAGTTTCATAATCGCTTTTTTATCGATGAAAAAAAAAAACGAAATTCGACTATGGTGAGCGAAAAAAATGTCTTCCTCGTTATGAGCAACAATGAGCAACAAATGGGTTAACCTCAATGCTTCACTAAAAGATGAAACTTTGAAGCTACGAACATTAAACGTCAGAAGTGTCACTATCCAACAACTGGGCAAGTCCAAAAGTTCCCTTATGAATTTTAAAGTTTTGTATTAAATCTCCTTTTAGTTTGTTTCTCAGTTATACCCATTTGACTTTCAACTTTTCATAGGCCGATTAAAAATTTAAATTCATTACTGCTTAAAGAAACCAAGAAACTTAGTGAATTTAAATTTTACTTCTAAACTTGAAAACGAAATTTAAAAGAATTTTTTTTTATTTTACTCCTTACTTAAATAAATAAATAAAAAAAAAAGTTTGCATAAATCATTGTATTTGGTACGTATTTGGATCCTAAGAACCCATTTTTTTTAATTTAAGTAATTGTTGCTTGTTAAATTTCATGCATCGACCTTTGATAAGAGACATTTTTTCGCCTAATAAACAAAAGCACACGCAGTTACTTCATATATAATATATAAAAATACACTTTCCTGTAACCGAGGAGTTTGGCACCCTCTGCAATTCTGTACTCTTTTCTACTCAAGAGAATCTGGTAACCCTATTATTTATACTGGTTCATTACACAAAGAGAACTGTTAGCGGAAAGAATGAGTTATACTCATTAAATAGTTCCATTCTCTCTGTTAGAATATTTGTGATTATTCCCTTACAAAATATCTATTACGAAAATATTGGGACAGAACGGCCATAGTCAAATTACGAGTATGATAAAAATTGTCAAATTGTATATATACAAACAAATTTACCGCCAAACTATTCTTGACCTACCACAAGCAATAAAACAATACCCCCATTTATTTGAAAGTAAAGCAGATGTTGGTAAATTTTATCCAAGCGACATATTTATAAGAGCAAGAGTCAAATAGAAAATAAAGCCTTTACTCCTCACCTAACACTCGAATGAAAACCAATTGCCAATTCCTATCCACACAATTTACCCAATGCGAGCAAACAAACCTAGTTTACCAGAATACCCACCCGCCTGCTGGCTAACTTTTGGTCCACCAAATCAAATTGAATTATTTCGTATTTGGCCATTAATGTGCGGTCATCGTTCACTTTGTGTTAGCCATGTGGCCGTAATAAATTTTAATTTCGTTTCAGTGAACCAACAAAAGTTGAGGACATCTGTATGTGGCGTATATTGTATAAGTAAGTACTTAAATGAATATTGGCCTGCTTCCAATCTCTAACCATTTGTGTATTCTTCTGTGGCATTGGTGTTAGTTGTTTTGTGAGTTGGTCGGTATTCCTTGAACATTTTTCCAAGGACTTTTGTGCAATGTTCGAACCGATTAGATTGGATATATTGGGCTATAAAACATTTATTGTACTTAAGTGAATGCCACAAAAAAATCGAAATAAATAAGAAATCACTTGAACTTTTTAATGCACTATCAGTAAGTTTTGCGCCATTATGGTCGCTCCAATTGCCACATTTCCTTCCTAACTTGCAAGAAAGTCGCAATGTCTTCCTCTACTCTTCTACTTCACTGCGACACAAACACCAACGCACTAACACGTACAGGGTGAAACTTTTCCAATTATACTTTTTTTTCTAGTTCACTCTTTTTCCGGTTGTTGGCAAAACCTTTAATCGGCTTCCTCTTAAGAATTAAAGGAAATATTTATCAAGAATTATACATTTTCTTTGTAATATAAACTATTAGAGTCGCAATTATTTTAATTAAGTGTTTTTTGTTGTTGTTGAATCCAATGTAAATATAGAGGAAAGCTACACATACATATATACGCACATACAATGAATTTTTTTATATTTGGTGTATCACTCACCTGGCAGAAGGTTTAATTGACCACAGAAGCACCGGATGAGATGACAGTCTGACGAAGCGAATTCTGCTTTAGCATGTGGTTTGCATTACTGCGAATTCCACTGTAGTTGAAAATAATCGTTGCAGACTTTTAGGGGGTAACATCGAAATATTTATTTGAATTTTCTGGGAATTACTTTTTTACATTCAGTCTTTACACTTCAGCAAACTTTAATGCTTTTTTCACTTTCTTTACCAATAAATTAATCAATTCCTATCCGTACACTTTCACTTCCCTATAGTTGTCATGCCAAGAACTTGAGTCAAAAATTATTATGTTTCGAATGACTTATTTTCCTTTCAAAGCATACAACTAAGTCTCACACGTATTTGTGATTTAAATTAAATTAAATATTTTTCGTTTATAATTTTTCGAAATTAATTTGGAATATTTAATTTCGTTAGGTTTTACACTTTCCAAACTTTCACTTTTACACTAGTCCAACTTGTTGTCCATACGATATCCTTATGCGCTATTCGACCGATTCATAGCGCATCCCGTTTTCAACTAAACGCATTGTCACGTTCATTTGTTATTTTAAATTTGAGTCCTTTTACTACAACATCATGTATAGAGAGAATGTCAATGAGAGCTTTTTCTCATTTCTCGAATTGTGGTGCAAAAGCGTACAGGACATTTTGAGAATGTGAGAAGAAAGTTTGAGTGGGTCTTAGGTTCACAACACCTTTATGGAATTGAGTTAAAATTAAATAAGTTAATTTTTTGGGATTTTTTGTAACTGCCCATTGATGAATTGAAATGGCACAATAACATTTTAAGAGTGAAATGTTTATGTTTCACGACTAATCATTTTTGTTTTGCAACTGAAATATAAATAACTTGAGACTGTGATTGCCCTGTTGACTCTAAAATATCAGCACTGCTTCCGACATTCTTTCGTGGCGCTGATCAGTGACGAATTTCCCATACCGATACCCATTTCAAAGTATAACCATGAAGTTTTGGATTTTTTTCAGTGTATCTCATAACATGGTTATTTAGGAAGAATTTTTATGATACTCACCAAAAATATAAACAACTAATCGCTCCTAAAATTCATTTAAGTTGCTAGATCCGGACTATTGATTTGTGCAATTTTTCGTAATTTTTGCAATTTTTATAATCTAGAGCTTTATAGGTTTACTTAAGCCAGTCCAATATAATACAACCACATTAATGCAACCCAATTGTGATATACACTGACATAAACATTTCATACATCGTTAGCCATTCTGAATGTCGAACATTCACTCCACAGCTCGACACCATAAATAACTGCAGCTGTCGCCTGTCTAGACAAATGGCAATTACTTCCGTATCAATTATGGTTAAATCGTGCTCATGACAACACGTTAGTGTACTTCAGGTTAATTGACATTTTAGTAAAGTATTCTTAAACTTTTCACACAACAACACGACTGTATTTTCAATGCAGATATAGGATTATTCTCGATGATATCGTTATTTTCAGTCATTCGCTTGCCTGTGGATAATCACTTTATTGAAATTGAACTGAATCAGGCAATCGAACTGATAGCACAACTTAACACACTTTGAAATAGCACAAGAAACTTCTACAAACGGGTAGTGTGTCGATATTTTTCTGTATTTATTCAAGTTGAACCATTTTCCTACACATCCTAACCATTCTGACCAAACGGAGCCTTCTTATTCACAGGCACGTAAAAATAACCCACCGCATTGACATAATTGGAATAGGCACCCAAAGTAACTGAAGAATATTTACTGCCACATGTTTTGTTTACGGCCTCTTCATAACTTCCACACTTCATCGTTGGAAAGTCGCTCTTGCGTATTGCTTCTGAATAATATTCATAGGAACGCGTATGTGCACACGATCCATCTGCATCCATGCCGCACCCGGGTTGTGTTCTGCCTCCATTCGGATAGAAGGCAGCCTTTCCTATTGGCTGCAAAAAGCCCAAGACGCCACCGCAAGTTTGAACAGATTCCACATAGCGAGCATCATTTTGATTGAGACGTTCGGAGGGTTTCTCGTAACTATACAATGGCAGGGCCGGATCCAAGCCAGTAATTTGATGAATTTGTCCGTGTATGACATTTTTTGCAGCGAATCCCGACACATGAGTACCCAAGCTGTGACCCAGTAAGTTTAGGCTGTCGAAAGTCATGCCGCCTACTTCGTAAAGAAAGTCAATGAAGTTGGCCACTTGTTTGCCTATGCGCGGCACAAGCCGCACGGAAGTAGCATAATTGAGTGGTCTACTTTTGGAGCTCCAATCCACACAAATGACATTGTAGTTGCCTGTCTCCAAGAGGGCACTGCGTAGCTGCACATTCACATTGGATTTGTAGTTATTTTGCCAGCCATGAATTATGATTCGTGTGGGATTGTCTTTGTTGAATTTAGAATTCTTCAACGAAGCGTCATCATTGATAAAAAGCTGTTCTGGATTACTTGGATTGTCATTGGTGTATAAGTAGTAATCGGCCACAGCTGAAGAACGACTGATGGATACACTATCTAGAGAAACATTTTTGAAATCTTCCTCTGTCATCCATTCGAATGATCCATCGTGTTGGGGAACAAACCATCCTTCTGAGCTGCTGCAGATCTCATGAACTGAAAGAGACGTAGTGAAAAAATTATAAATATTAAAGATTGTTGAGTGAAATCGTTTACCCTTGGCAATGACCAATATGAGAAATGCAATTAATTTCATTTTTATTTTTACTCCAAATAAAATATAAACTCAAGTCGATTGTCTTTTTATACCAATGAATTGTAAAACTTTTATCATTTCTAAATTTGCAAGTGTATTCTCAAGTACTGATTGCAAAAACAAATATTAATATATGTATTTCGACGCCATATCAGTTTACATCGATATTATGTGTTTAATATTAGACCAGTCAGGAAATTTCTTGAGGAGAAAAAAATAAGGGAAACAATGGTTGGTTCTTCCCGGAGGCGTCAATATTTGCTGGTACCCTAGAGGTGTAAAGATGCATATTTTTCGACTACTATTTTTGATTAAAAATTGGTGAATTTTAACAACAAATTAGAAACTTTCTCATACAATCTTGGGCTGCACTAGTACCAGACCAGACAATTCAAACACGCGACACACACCGGGATGACATTGCAAAAAATGTTCGATATTGATTTAAATGTTATGATGCAGTTTTTTGAGTGAGTTGTTGGGCCACCAAATTTATTATAATTTACAATTGCAGTGATATCAGTGATGTCTGTGGATATATCAGACATATTTGCACAGATGTTTTTCGAAATAAAATCTTCAGTTAATCTGAGTGATTTGCTGAAGTATTTCGGTAAACCTGCTAAATAGCTAAAAAGTCTCCTTATTATACACAAAAATATACAAAAAATCTTATTAATAATATTCGAAAAAAAAAATTGGTACACTGAGAAAAAAATCAAAACGAAACGTTGTCAATTTCCAGCCAAAACTGAATGTTTTGATTTTGACAACAAATTTTTTTTGAAACCGTCATCAATGATGAATTGAAACGGCACATTGATCAATAGAAACCGAAATGTTGTTGTTTCACAACTGAAATTGTAATGTTTTGTGCCTGAAATGTATATGATTTGAGACTGCTACGTATTTTAGAACTGAGCAGTTTTGATTTTTTCAAAGCGATACCCGTTTCAAATCATAACCATGCAGTTTGGGATTTTTTATTCTCAGTGTAACTATTTATGCTTTGGTAATAGTTTCTGCAATGTGTCTTGTATATTTTTATATGCAATTGTGCATGAAGAAACTATTTAGAAAACCGAATTTTCGGTCAACTGAATTTTACGACTGCAGCAGGGAATCATTGGTCTCCAAGATTTGAACCAAAGGTACATTTCATTACAAAGGTACAGAAAAATGCAATTCACTTTTGCATACAATGTAATGTATACATGATTACCATTAGGATAATATAAAATTCATATTTGTGTCTCTCAATTATCTACAAAACTTTCAAAAGTGAATAAAATTCAATTAATAAAATACACTTTTGATAACGAATTTTTAAAAATAATTGAATAAAAATCAAAAGTTACACACACAATCTCGAGAGTGCACTTAACAGTTGATACTGAGAGCTTACAAGTATCCAATTAACTATAAATTCATGCACAAAATAACACAGTGCCTGAGGTTGAGAACACATGTTGTCCATGTAGTACTATTCGATACAACTCACAATCCATTCGACCCAATTCGGGTATGCGGCCATCGATGATGCGGTTTGTAACTGTTGGAGCTACATAGTATTTGCTGCAAGACTTTGGCATTAAAAACAGCATTCATAAGAGTATAAAAAGTTTGTAACAAAGTATACACTCAAAGAATTAATGTGTTTGAGGCGTTATTGCTGCAAATGTGTAATACTTTCAGAGGAAATACGTTTGTATTTGTAGTGACTGAACTCGTTCACGGCAAATGAAAGTAATTTGATGAAAACGTTTTTAAATTCTCTCAAATGCAAAAAAAACGTTACTTTCAAATACAGCCTAGTTTGCAATAAATTTAAAACATTTGTCTAGACATTTTAACTAAGTTTGTTACAAACGAGGTTGTATTCGAAAGAAACGGTTTTTACATTTGTGAGAATTTAAAAACGTTTCCATCAAATTACTTTCATTTGCGGTCAACAAATACAAACGTATTTCCTCTAAAAGTATTCAACATTTGCAGCAATTACGCCTCCAACACAATAATTATTTGAGTGTATACACTTAGTTAATCACTCTTGCTTTAAAATTCATATTTCATTTTGAATATAATGTTTCGAAACTGTCCGTAACTCACAATCAGTCATCTTCCATGTGCAACTAAATTCACACTTGGCCATCGCCTACGTATAAATCATCATCGCTCATATAAAGCAAGTTTAATGATTTGCTCCGTGGGCAATTTGACAAGAAATTGTACACAATACAACAATGTTGGATTGCGGTGATGATAAAAATTAAAACTTTTGTTTAAAGCTGCTGCTGGTCAGGTTGGGCTAAACATTCACATCAGAAGGGTAATCCATTTTGTAAGCTTTTCCGGTTATTTAACAGTTGCGGTTCTTGTCAGTCCATCCTTTTGTTAATTAATGTGTGGTTGGTTAAGGGTTTTTACGTTGTTTGTTTACTTTTGCATCAGCTGGCAAACTTTTTTTGAATGCTGCTGAGATTGTATTTATCTCCGACTAAATAGAATTTGAAGAAATTATTGAACCACACTGTTGACAGAGTTAAGGGATAAAGAGTCTCCTAATTAGGTCAACGAATGTGTACATTTATATAGATTCGGTTTGTGAATGACATCTCATTTTGTAGCAAATAACAACAATATAAAAAACAGTTAAGTTGCTCACCTAATCGTGTAACTCTTAAAATTCGAAATCGATGTTACTTTGCACTTAAAAATTACTAATACTAAGTTGGAAGTCAATTGGATGACGATAAGTCAAGACGGTTATTTGGATCCACACACTATTTACTTAAGTAAAAACTTCAACACAACTCTGTGAAGTTTAAGCGTAAAACTTTAACAGTAAAGAAATAAAATACCAAGAAAACGAAACTTTCTAAACTTTCTGACACTAATGTAAGACAAAGAAAAGTTTAGTGCAGAAGATGATGAAAGTTAGGCGAGCAAATGCAATGAAAGGAAATTATGTCAACGAAGCGTCAAGTGAGAAGGAGAGGAAACTTAGGACAAGATGTTTTTTTGTATAACCAAACACACAACTGTGAGAGGGTATATTAATGTGGACACAACGTTTGTTATGCCTTGATCATATGTCTGCCTGTCTCTCGGTCGCAGTTTTGGAGATGTTGACTAGACATTTTTTACAATTTTTACCCATAAAAAATTACGAAAAAGGAAGAAAAATATTCGAAATCTCAAAATACGTATAAAATCCTTTATCAAAACGGGGTCCTCAGGGAACATTTTTGGTTTTCCAAGGTTCTTCAAAATGCTTTATATTATGTGAGGGTATTCCGTATTGCCGAAATTAGCTACCTAAGAAAAGCATAAGTCAACGTAGTGCGAAAAAAACCCAGAATGTGTAGTGTAAATTTCTTATAATATTGTAGTTGTTTTTTTTTTGTTCTTGCTGTACACTAACAAACTCATTAACTGAATATACAAGCGACCACCCTTGTGACAAGCGGGCAAAAATGCTCAAAACAAAGTCGATGAATTTTCGTGTTGCTATTGCCCATAAAATTAAACAAGTTCTTCATAATTGGGCTATTCTTAATTGAGGAGTGTAGAGAGATACGAAGCCAGGAAAAATTAAAAATGATAGTAGCAAATTTTATTCACTTGAAAATTACAAAACAGAAGTTATATACTCCAGTGGAAATTATTACAATACCAAAACTTTATTTCGAGACTCAGTGGACATTTATTCAACCTCGTATTACCTGGTTTCTTTAAGGTTCATGTAACTATTCTGTACCAACATTTTACAGTAATTCCACTGGTGGTTGCCAGTGAGTTTTGAGTTCAGTAGCTTCCATTTTGCCATCATTCAATATCCAAATTGCACCATTGACATTCTTTTCAATGGCGGTAACAAAATTCCTGCCACACTCTTCTGCCGATTGCATGGGCGTAATAGAGAGTTTTTCACATAATTTAGTATCCAGGTCCTTAAATGTGTATATCGCATCTAAAAGGCCTGTCCGAGTGATACCCGGGCAAATTGTAAAAGCGGAGATGCCAGTCAATGGTTGCATTTGCTGTAAGGAAATTTGTTTACCTCTTATGGTTATATAAGCAAACTGATTGAAAACATACCGCTATACTTGCGGTGAAACTGATAACCGCTGCCTTGGTCGCACTATAGATGGGTACTGTTGGAAAAGTATTTAAGCCAGCCACTGAACCGATAGTGGCGAGCACACCACCTTTACCGCCCTGACGTTTATCGAGCAAGTCAAATGCCGCCGAGGTGGTGTTGATCAGGCCAGTCAGATTAATCTGAACAGTCAATTCCATCTTATGATCATTGCATATACCAGCACCGTATACAAGAATATCAATTGTTTGTATAGCCTCCAGAATTTTCTTGAAGATCGTTCTCATTTCCTCCGTATTTATGGTCACATCATAAGTCCAAAAGTGGATTGTGGTCTTTTCATTAATTGCTTTCAGTTGGGCCATAGCAGCAGAGTTCTCTGCTATATCCAATATGACTAGATTCTGAATATAAATTAGAGGTTTCACAGTGCCATTAGCCTTGTCTTCTTATTGTTAAAAAAAATGTTCACTTACAGCCAAATCCCTTTTCAACAAAGCTTTGCATGTTTCCAAACCAATTCCACCAAAGCCTCCAATGAAGACCACATTTTTGCCAACCAACTCCATTTCTGCTCACAACTATTCTCTGCAATTGAAATATGCGAACTGAGTTGCTTTTGTGCTTGTTCTACAGCATTTGTTTAGAAACCTTTCCTATCAGTAAACTTTAACTTTTATTTCTATTTTTAAGTTTATACACCAGACACAAATTTTTCGGCAATGATAAACAAATTTTAATCACATTTTGGTAGCTATTTTAAGCACTTAGAAGGTGATAAATGCATATGAACCACATTAGCAACAGACGTCTATTTAGTTGTATCAAAATAGAGCTGGTTGTCGATAACAAAAGCAAACAAAGGCTATCTTCGCTGTGGGGCCTTAGATTTTTGGCAACTGATGCAAGATAACTTCAATACACTGATTCGTTATCACTTTTGGCTACTTCAAAGCTTTCCTTATATACAAGCTGGGTAATAAAATAAATAATTTCTTAATTCCAATTGAAACATTAGTTTGGGTTGTGTATGGGATTATTTTTTCAATTCCTGATTCAGTAGAGAAACAACAATGTAAAAAAAACCCAAAAAATCAACAGGTCTTGTCTTATGAACCATTTCATGACCGCCACCACTTCATCAGAGGAAATTTTTCTACCTACCGACTGAATTTCATTGTTCTATATATTAGGCTTGCTTTCACCGAACAAAATACTAGAGAAATAGTTGCAATAGCTGAAAGTTATTTGTGTTTATGTTATTCTCAATAGCACTAACCATATTAATACAATATTGCTTCGATGTCTATGATCATATTTTCTTTTGTATTTTATTCTCTCTTAAAACGCTTTTGTGTTTGGAAATTACATAATGGAAACTTCCCACAAGTGTAAAATTATGGTTTGTGCTTAGTCACGTTTTGATACTAAACTGATTATGATCCTTAACAATGGTGAAAATTAAGGGTAATTTACTCGAGATATAATCACACACTTGTTGAAAAGGTGAGAAAAGCTTGTGGAGTAAATATTATATAGATAACTTAAGGAACGACTATGTCCCTTTGCAATGAAAATAGAGTTTTTGTTATTTTCGGATTGCTGCTAAGAAGCTGCATCAGATAGGCTATAGTGGTTTGTGGGAATCGTAATGGAAGGTAATTGAAAAATGAGGAAATACAAAAATGGAATATTTAGAATGATTGTGCGATGTGCAAGGGAAATTTCGTTTAAATTTCGATTAACCTTATTTAACCCTTATTTAAAACAACACAAGAAAATAAGAGGAATAAACACAAAATGTTACAAATAAGTTGCAACCCAGTGACATGACAACTCAACTACGCTAGCAAAGACATAATTGTGTCACTTTATATGCAGTTAACCAGCAACTTTAAAATTGCATTGCGAGTCGGCTAATAGCAATGTGCCAGTTCAAAGGCATTCTGGTACCGTTTGATGCTATCGAATTCGTTCGGGTCTAATAACGAACTGCAACTACATTACGTCGATTTTATGCGATTAAAAATCGGTTTAGCTGTTGCCTACTGCCCCTCCTACTATGACAACGTAATGCTAAAGTTGGAGGTTAGCTGCATATAAAGTGACAGAATTGGGACAGAACTGGTTCGTTTTCCCGTAGGCTAGTGATAGTGGCTGTCATATACATAAATAATTGTTGGCAGTGAATGAAATGGGATTTCCAGATCACTATTAATATGTATACATCAGATGAAAAAGCGCCGCAGCAACGCATAACGAATTTTTTACGCTAAATTCTGTGAGGGATTTTCAAATGCGAATTTAAATATTTTTTAATGTTCAGACGTCCGCATATGTGGAATATTTTAGAACTTTTTTTAATATGTTCACAAAATATTAACCTTTCACCTTCACTCATTGTGTAACCATATGAAATATATGTGGAAATTGAAAAATTCGTTTCGTTACCTTTTACTATGAGCTGAAAATTCTATTTCGCATAAGAGTGAAATTTATTCCACCAACTTTTCGCTAACTTTTGTTTGGTCACAGTTTGTCTAAGTGAGCATTGCGATTTGATGTGATTAAAAGTTTATTCAGCAAAGTTTACTTTTAGTTTTATCAAATATTCTGTGATGACATTCTGTTAGCATTCGCATTAGCTGATATTAGAAAGTTATATGCTGCATCATTGTCATATTCAATGAAATGATGAAGTGTCAAAGGGTATCGTCATAATACAAGAATCGGGCACTAACTAATTACGATATAATTTCCAGTCACGTATTATACTTTACGTTTAGCAATCAAAACATTTATATACTCAATATTGTTGAAGATGATCAATGATTTGACAACATGAGATTACATTTTAATGTCAACAAGTGGAATGACAAGGTTAGGAAAATATCGGGAATTTCCAAAGATTAATGTTGCATGTGCCTATGAATTTCTAAGAAAACAAATCTGAAAGATGTCAAAAGAGCAATAATAACAACACAAGCATCTTTTTATGTATTATTTCCCAAACCGAACAAATACTCCAGTATCCAATTAAAAATACCATTAGCATGAACACACTGCAGTGGAATGGGATTAAAATGCCAAAAAATACAATTGAACTTGAAAATGTAAATGTAGCAAATTGAACTAATTTCAACTTCAAAAGATGAAGAGTAATTTCGTTGAATTTGACATTTAATAAATGAATACGAAGAGACAAATTGGAACGCACGAGTAAAGACTTTATTTTACTTAGCATATGTCAAAGGTCTTAGAAATCTGCACCGAAAATATTCTTGGCTAAGCATATAAATGTGAAAAGTACCAAATTTTGTGTTTCCTTTTGATTGTTTAACCTATTCCAGATGGCATACACAATTCATGAAGACTTTATTTGTTTCTTGGTGTTACTGACGCTCACAAATTCCCTACAGACTATGTGCAATATTGACTGAAAATAAATAGACATCTGAAGCAAGGAAACGCGAATGAAAAACACTTGAACTTTAGTTTCATACCCACATTCTCGTTGCATTCTTTTGTCTATCATGCTAGTGTATTTGCTCTTGTGTTCAGTATTTATAATGCGGTAGATTTTCCCACGCTGCAGGTTGCATCCTTTGTACTTTCTAGTTTATGGTAACTTTTTTTTGCTTGGTTTCAACTTCCTCATTCATGTACATTATTCATAGTTATTCGTTCGTTTTACGGTTTTACTCTTCAAAAAAAAATAACTCTTTTCTGCTATATACTTATTTGCATTCAAATTTGATATTTAACAAAACTAAGCCACCCTTGCGTATGAGTAACTTTTAAAAAATTGTGATAATTATACTTTTGGTCAGTACAAACCATGAGAGATAATTGTGAATAAATTATGACTTTTGCAATTTAAATTTCACACATAATTAAATACATTAAGTAATTGCTAATACATAAATTTAATGTGTAATTTTGCATTTCAATAAAACCGCAATAAAATGGTTGCAAATGAATATTGTACGAGCAAGCAATTTAATAATGAAACAAATTTATTACTTTTACACTTAGTTTAGTTCAGTTTGTATAAATTATGACATCAGAAATATAATTAAAAACTATTCAAAAATATACCAACACCTCATAAGGGTGTTTTGCTAATAAAGGAGTTCTGCTTATTTTACCACAAATCAAAATTTCATTCAAACTCTTTCACTTGAACTTCTGTGCCCATATTCTTTTTGCAATTTCGGCTTTCGATATAATTTTCTAAAATTTATTATATAAATTTCAGCATCTTATATAATAAAATGACAAAAGTTTTCATTTTTGACATTTTATTATATTCTACAGAAAATTCCAATGATTTAATTTCAATTAAAGGTCAAATTGGAAGAGGTTGACCCTTGCAATTGAATCAAATTATTGTAATGTAAGATAATATTAAAATTATCAAGTCGTTATTGAAACTTGATTTCGATTCAGTGATCGACAAGGAACTGGCGAGTAGGTGAGCAAATCATAAAATGTTGTCATAAAATTTTAAAATATTTTATGAAATTCCTAAATATTGAAATCATTGCCCACAGCAATAACTGATTGTAAATGTAACCAAGTCATTAATCACTTCAAAATCAACACACACAAGTGCTGACGAATTGTTGAGAGAAATTTTTGCAATTTGAAATAAATGAATTGTCTGCAATTGTAGCAGACCAGACGTAAGATTACGCCACGGTTTTTAAAGTTCACGTAATTTTTTGAGAAGTGATATTGAAAAATTCCATTCCATGATACACCTGTACTTTTGTATCGCCGGTATGTACACATTTTTTTGCCAAAGTATTTTTAGATTATATTTTTGAGTAACTAGCCGTACTTTTGATGGAATCGATGGAAAAAAATATCACAAATCATGGACACCATTCTAAGCTTCATCACTGCTAAATATATGTGAGGCCTAAGGTAACCTATGTAATCTGTTTTGGATTAAATCGATTGAAAATGGACAGCCGTCTTAGTGAACAGGGAACATCACAAACCATCCAAAATTGCGAGCTGTTCACTCATAATCGAGACATATTAATATAGAATTAGTTTCCAAACAAAGCGAAAGGGGAATGCTTGTTCAATCAGTACGAATGCTAGCGAAACTTTAATTTTTTTAACTGCATATTTTAAATTTATTTATTTGGCTTTCCTACAAACATCTACTTTGCTGACATAAGATATGGTTTCACAGAAAAATATTAACATTTTTTTATAGAATATTTTATAAAGTTATGGCCTCATGATGCCAGAATACTCCACTGCCTTGTCTGCCGAATTCTGCAAATTTAATATTTGCACTTGGCAAACATTTTAGCCACCTTCTATATTTTTCCTCTCGAACACAGCTGCAAGCTGCACGCACACACTTAACCCGGAAAGCGTAAATAATTTTTCCAAGCCTTCATGCCGACACGTCCGTGGCCAAAGAATGCTTTCGACGCTGGTGTTAAGCCAAAATTATTACTGCCATTAACTAGTTTGTGCCCACACTTGGGAAAATGTGTACACTCAAAAATGCTGCAAATTTATGGAGAATGGCTCTGGCAGAGTGCAGGTGGCATGTGTGAGTGCATGTGGCCATCCGCTAATTTGATAGGAAGCAGCCTTATCTATTTACTTGCATTTCGCTTTCCAGTTTGCGATGTATACTCACTGTTATTTATGAGTACGCTAATCGAATTTATTTTTGGCTTTTACCTTCTGGCGTTTTGTGAAGTTTCGGAGAATATTTCGTGGGAATTTTTTATTTCCTGTTAAGGAATGTTATTTTATTTTAGGAAATTTGAAGAAAATTTGGAGTGAAAAACTGTAGAGAATTCTAGTATAAAGGCTTTGCTGATACTATTGTCCTATAAAATATACAAGACAACCCCGTTCCCATTTTGGCATATCACATGTTCCACTTTCGTCTTGGGCACATCAAATACTATTTTTGCATACATACTAATTTAAAAAACTGTGAATCCAGTTGGAAAAAAAAAATCACAATTATGCTAATTAAGTTGAGTTCTCCGTAAATGTCCGAATTCAAATGCAAAGGAAATGAGGAAAATATGAATGAAAGCATACTTTGCATCATAAATCATTTTGGCTCATGACACATGATTAATGGTGTGAAAGAAAAAATAACTCTCTTCTCCAGAATAGCATGTTAAACGATTCACTGCTGAGGTGGCGACTGTGCCTTTTAACTATGCAATGATGGGTTTGTGAATTTATTCTATAAACGGAACTATCACCATCATTCATCACTTATGATTAATCTGTGGCGTTGGCAAAATTTTCCATGGAAAGCGTTTAATTTTCGATTGTCATGTGGTGCACCTTCTATGAAGCTTTTTTCGGTATATTTTTTTATTAAATTAATTTTAATTGTGCGTAATTAATACATTGGCAGGGCCACAGCTGTTCACTTACCTTTGTCTAATTTCATTTTAATTTGACAGAGATGGAGTATGGATATTCGCACAGTACTGAGAATAACAAGAATAGCATATGCCAGTGGGTGTTGGCTATGCATCAGGATGCTTTAATTAATAACTAAATGCTTGCTGTATACATACGCATCTATTCAATGAAATCTTCGTTACTTTGTTGAATGCCACCTATGAAATGACCCTATACGACACAAAAGGGAATACAAAATGTCAACTGTGATAATGACAGGTAATGAGAAATTCACTAGCAATTAACAAAGTGTAAAATGCAGCAGCAGTCACACATTATATGGCACACCATGGCAACAGGAGAGTAACAATCTTTGAAAGGAAATCTGACAAACACGCATATCACACAGGGCACACAATCATGACAGACCTTATTTAGCTGGACTGCCATGACAGGAAATTCAATTCACTTGGGGAATAGTAAAGCCAATTTGACAACAGACTTTAATGTTTAGAACACAGTTGATGCGAATTGTGCGTATTT
Organism: Heteromyza rotundicornis; assembly: GCA_951394025.1. NCBI lineage: Eukaryota > Metazoa > Arthropoda > Insecta > Diptera > Heleomyzidae > Heteromyza > Heteromyza rotundicornis. The sequence goes on from OX596012.1 coordinate 64,186,925, forward strand.
ATAGAACGTATTTGGAGTGAATGAAATGTTAGCAATCTCAACTGCAGTTGGAATAATTACTCATGTAAGATTACATTTGCCATCGAGAATTATTTTCGGAAGGATCTTTCATAGAGGCACTATTTCCTAGAGTACGATTGTAAGTCAACGGTAAAGCAATCTAGTACAAAAAATTCTCTCACTTATAACACAACTGCTGTAAAATTTATAGCATTTAATAATGCAGCACATGTCAATAAATGCGTTTGCAGTTAAATAAATAAGGAATATTTTTCATTTTGGCGCATTGTGTGGTGGAATACACCGTCCAACACGACCTCAGTTCTTAGAAAAACTTCTATGTATTCTGGTGGTTGGGCTTAGAAAAAACAATCGCTAGTTGTCAGATCGTTTACATCTTGTAATTCCTTTTTTATTACTCATACGCAGTGTGGGCCAACAGATTTTTTTAGTAGTGTTTAAGTCAAAATTACAGAAAAAACACTATTTTATGATCATAAAAGACACTCCTTTATGATACTTACACTTAATTTTGTGCTTAAAAGATATATTGGCATACACTGCGTATGAGTAATAAAATAGCGTAACACAGCTTTGCAGCTTGGGACTGATCAAAAGTGGAATTTTGTCAACCGGTGATATGGCACCAATGCAAAACGAAACTCTAAAAATACATTGTGCTGATAAATACACATACACACATGCACACACACACACAGAGATATGAAAAAGTATAAATTTCATTTACAAAAGCGTGAAATTTATGGTGAAATAACATTCACAGTTGCACATACAAATTGAACAGTAACTGTCCAATTGTTACACAATTCATATGGAAGCTGGTAGAAATTATGTGTGTGAGTGGTTCGATATGTCACAGTATTAAATTCTTGATTTATGATTCAAATGAAAAATTACACTCACGTGCTGCTTTTAATTGTAGCAAAAATACAAATTTACGAACAGCATTGTGGTGTCAAAATCATTTGGAATCCCACAGCACCGCAAAGCTCCGTTTGGTTGATGATGATATAAATTTTAAATGTATTAACAGTTTGCCATATTAAGACATAAATTGCATATATGTATGTATGAGATATTTTTTTTAAACAATAAACTGATGTATGTTTATAGCACTACGGTTAACGAAAGCTTTGGAAGTGGAAACGAAACCAATCAAGCCTCCCAAAAGGTGCATAAACGTCACTCATATCTACTAAAAACTTTCAGAATATGCTTCGATGTCTTAGCATATCACTTGAAGCCACTTCTGATTTATAACCTCAATAATTTTTCAAGGAAATTAAAAATATTTATTTAATTTTGTATATTTTGTGCATGCTTGCAAGTCGTGACGTCAAGCATGATCAATGAGCTTCAAGTGAAAAGGGAACATAAAAAAATACCCTTCTTGGAATTGCTGCAATCAAAATCCAACGGAAACTATTCACTTGCGGCATATTGGAGAAATTGACATACAACTTGAAAACAGACCATGGAATGAAAGTGAGTAGGAAAAGGTAAGTAAATGTAATATGACAAAGTTCACATAACAGTTAAGTACAACTTGAAACCTTTATATTTTTATAGATTTTAAGGCAACCACATTTTACTGAGTAAAATTTAAAAATACATTTTCCATAAATTAAGGACACTCGAAATTAAATGTATTGCCATTTCAATACGTTTTTCCTCTAAGTATGTAAATTTTTTATTCAAAAAAATAACAAAATCATTTGCTAATAAAGTTATTTGCAATTTCAAGTAATTTAAAATAAAAATGCTTATGTATTGCCTTAACCCAGACCTGAATGTCGTACATATGAAATTGAAATAGCAAGAAAGCAACCACAAAACTTTAAACACAATACAAAGCAATTTCGATCAGGTTCACAGATAACGACAACATTGAAATTGAAATTGAAGTACAAAAACGAGCACTTGAATGAAGAGCTTTTTTAGAAAAATGCTTACCAAATAGAGGCGGCTGGTCCAAAGGACCCACTTCACCGGTTCCTTGACTGTGCGGTTTTAAAGTACTTTTACCGGCTGTGGCAAAATGTCGCAATGAAATAATGGTATGTAAGCAAAAAAAAATATGCAAATCGATGGAAATTCTATACGAAAATAACGAAAAATGTTTATAGAGACTAAACAGATACGGTGAAGGCAACTGAGTAAATAGAAATCTGATAAATATAAATGAGAAATAAAGCTAATATTGAAAATGTGTATAGGATATTTGGGGTTATGTGGTTAATGTCAGAAGCTCACTAACGATTTAGTCTACCTTCAATATGATTAATGGAATTGGCTTATATGTAGACATAATTCAACATATGGCATCATATCATGGCAACTTCAGCCGTTAAAAAGTCAACTACAATTATAGCTCTATTAGGAAAAATGTATTGTGATCCAAGAGTTTTATGAGTGTAGCCATCGAAAGAGACTTCCTCAGTAGTCACGACCATAGAAATATTTCAGCGAGAATGGTGTGAGCAGTGTTTTTGATGGGTTTCATCATAAACTCCGAAAGCTTATAAGTGCAAAATGAAAAACAATAATGAAACCCTAAAAGTTTGCCTCCAAAAATCTCAACCACAAAAATCTGTAACAAAGTGTCGATGGCACTGTTGAACATTTTTTATTTGATCATTGTTTCCATTGTACATTACTCCAAAGGCTCAACAGAAACCCAGAAGCTCACTCAAAAACACTCACACATACATTTTCACGAAATAGATGCACAGGATTTCCGGTACTTCGGAAATTGGGCAAAATGGTCAAAAATATAAACCAAACAAAAATACACACACAAAGAACGCAAACAAGCGGTGCTGTGTTAGTCATTTTTAATTTATGTAAACTTTTCAGGAAGCTGACCAACACTCACACTCCCACATTTGAGTTCGAAATGTGTGGTACAGTGGTAATACATACAACAACTCCTCACAAAAAATATACAAAAAATATACAAAAAATGTTTGTTTAAATCCCACAACTTTGTTAGCCCTTTGCTTCCTGGGAACAGTGACAAAGAGTGTATGAATAGGCGATGTTTTTGTTATTGTAAAACCTTGATATTGCAATGATGCAGTCTTCACTCACTGCAATACCCAAATCAATATTCTATTCTTGCATGTACATACAATCCAAACGTTCGTGTGCATTCACAGTGTACACACTTTCGACTAATCCCCACAGAGACTAAACAAACATTTATAGAATAACCAAAGTTGCCAGCAAACAACGAATACATATTTACACTCTACCACACACTTGTCCATAGACAAAAACAAAGTTTTTGCTGCTTGCTTGTTGCCTAACTCGGTCAATTATTGGGGTTGAACTTGCATAATTAGTTGTTGATTGGCAGACTTGTGTGTTGTGGGGCTGCAAATTGAAATACATGCTGTGCACCTCATTTAATTATAGAAAAGCCTGAAAGTTGTGTTCGAAAATAAACAGCCTGAAGTTGTATACTTGCTGATGCATTAGTTTGTTCTGAGCTAAATGGCAAGTTTTGATTTAAGATATTCGCAAACGTTATCGACCAAATTCCAATACCCCGAAAAAAATTCTCTGGTACTGAGTGAATTTAAATTTTGAATCGACATTGACACACTTAACTAGTTGGCCACTGTAGTACAATGACTTGTCTTCACAAGATTTTGACTCTGAAATAAAACTCTGACAGAACCCATTGAAGAATTAACTAAGTTCACGTATTTCTCATATTAAACGATTTTATCCAACAAATGTAGTCATAAAATCACATTGCACGCAATTTACATTCCGTCTGCAACGTGATGGAAATACATTAATTTTTTTTATTATACTAGCTAAAGGCTTTTTCACAAAGTATTTAAAATAATACATTTATTTACTTGCTTGAATCTTGTTCGGTGTATGTATGTGTGTTTATGTAATTGAGTATTTGTGTACATTGCCATTTATTACAAAATGGTTTCTAAATGTATGAGTACTTTTATGTTTTCCTTTATTCATACAAGCCTAAGCTCTTTGCTTATTATGAAGCTATTGGCTTGTAGGTTGTATCCATTTTATTAACCCATTGGCAAAAGTATTTCAAGCGAAACAAAAATTGGGCTGGACTCTCTCAATGCGAATATGCTGAACTCGACCCACTTCTGCCTCCGAGCATGGATTAAAAATTCAACATACAGCAAGTATCTTCCCTCACTTTTCACACTTTATTACAGTGAATCTTTTCTAACTATTACATAGCATCGTTGGATTTTTATTACATATCAAATCATACACCTTTTGTCTATGGTGAAAATGCTTGCCGGGCATTCTCATAGCAGCAAAATGAGTCTTTTTTTTTGTTGCATTCCTCTATTGTTCAATTGACCCACTTTTTATTCGCTTGTGGCTAATGAGGACATGAAACTATTGTCTGTTAGAAAGCTTATTGCCTGCACTGTGTTCTTGTTGTTGTTCTGTATATTAATTGCCCACATTTGTTATTTATTATCTTCATACAATTGCAAGCATAGACAACTAAATTTTAGGGCATCCATCACTTGTACATTATTTAATTTCATAGAAAATCGTCTAAAGTTTTAGTTAACATTGCAAATCGCTGTACAACTGGTCTATACTAGGTCAAACCAATTTTGAATATACATTCATATTATGATTACATCTATGTAATTTCAGAGACCAAACAGTATACATGAAATCACAAATTAAATCTTATATGATCAGCCCTGGAGAGTTAATTATGACAGAATGTTTATTTGCATTACACGTCATGCATTTCATGCAAGAAGGAAGATAAGTTTATTTGCCAATGGACACAAGGTTGTATAGAAGTTATGTACAATGTGAGAGATTATTATTAATTTGTAAGTATAAATTAGAAATTAACCTCAAACCCGCAGTTCATACGGGATGGCATATCATAGCAGACCGGAAAATTGTTTTCACCAGAACGAGTCTACATTAAGCGTCTGAAAACTTTGTGTTGATGGAAAATTGATTTTGCTCAATCATCAACGTTGAACTGTGTCCAGTAGAGCGTATAATTTCTGTTTACTTGTTGATTAATTGTATTGGTTTCATTATTTCTGACTCAGTACGTAATTGCAATAATTATAACCGCAATTCATTATTTAACTTAACTAATTGGCATATTTGAATTTCATATCTGTTTAAAATTTAAAAATGTATCCATAAAAAAGCACAATATGGCGAATTAAAAGCAGTCGTCTTTTCAGCGATAATACGCATACAATTATTTACGCAAACCAACAGAAGTAAGTACAATTTTTATATGCCACACATTAACACCATTATTTTCGCTCGTACAGTTGTTAAGTAGAAAGGCATACAGTTGCTCGTATGTATGCGTTGCGAATTCACCATTTTTATTGCCTTAATTGTATATGAAATATTTTTCATTTTATTTATATTGCCCCGTGTGTGTGTGAGAGTGTTTTTTATTTTTATATCTGCCTGGTGTTGTCGGTTAAATAAGAGCAACCTCGCAAATACAACCCTGGGATATAATTATGTAAAGTAATGATCATATTAACATTTAAATTATACAACACTTTGATACGAAAGGCGTTTACAGACAAGGACATTGGGATTGAGTGTATTTTCTGAATTTTTGTTGTGTTGTAAAATTACGCTTTTAAGTATTTTATATATGAGGGGAGACATGCTCAATTAAAGCATACATAAGTCGCAGGAAACAAAATATTTATTAAATATCCACACCAAAAGTCATTGGAAATTAGGGTTAAAAAAAAGGTTTAAGTCATCTGAAGAAGTTGGAATAACTTCATAAAAATTTCAGCATGTGTCTTAAGCCTAGGTTAGATCAGCCAAATATTTGCCCAAATACTCTCCGATATTTTAAAAATCAACAACAATCCTATGTGACTTGAAAATTTTATTCTGTTGTCTAGTTTTTGCAAACACCTGTCCTGTTCCTCTATGTGCTGTTCTGCTTAGCACACATTTCAAGCCGCACTATATGATAAATAAGTTCCAATGATATCCACTGTCTGCACCACACTAGTCTATTTCTAGGTTGTGGTGTTGTAAATTAGTCTAGTAGGTGTGGCTGTTCTGTACACTTACAAAAACTCTCTAGATATACTTTAGGTGGCTTATGATTAATGATTGTTTTGCCCAGTCGGGTCGATCAATATTTCATGTGTTTGTGAGCTTTATGGCTTTGGGTTGAACTTGAGCTCAAATCCTTCCATTTAAATACAAAAGAAATTTTATGTGAAATGAAAATTATTAATGCAGTGCAAGGCAAACCCAAACGCACGCACACAAAATATTATGTTCTTCAGTGCGGTCAAGATGAGTCTGACTGCAGTTAAAACATGCTTTAATCAAACAGCTTTCGCGTGCGTGTGTATTGACGACCGTGTCTGTGTGAAAAATACGATTACCCTCGGCCTCGCGAGGCTATGGAGTGCCGACCACTTGTTTAATGCCATCCGATGTAAAGAACTTGAAATGATATTCACTTCCAGAAGAAACATTTCACATATTTTCCCCAATTCTGAGTTTTTGCTTGGTTGTTGTGTTACCCTTTTTCCAAAATTATTTTTATGGGAAAATGAGCTAAAACCCATAATTAGTAAGTATATAAATTATGAAAAGCTCGATGAAAATCTGAATTTTTTACTAAATTTGTTTTAACATACTGCAAACACTTCATAAAAATAAGAAGTCCAGAATAAGGACTCAACAGTTGCCATCGCATAACAATCGTAACAAAGCAAAGTTATTATTTTCCCTTTTTTTGTCTGTCTTTATTGTTTTAATTCAAAGAGACTTAACTCAATGGCAGCAGTTAAGTAAAGGGTTTTAATTCAATTACAGTATCCTTGAGACTTAAAAGAAAAATGCAGAATTATCCACAGGAGAGCCTTTCGTTGGTATTTTCTTTTCACCATATTTTTCGTAATAGTAAAAGTTGAAAAAATACTTTGGCCAGAGGTAAACAAAAGTAAATGCCACTTTTTCTCTGCTAGGTTGAGATTAATTGCCATCATTCCTTCACCAATGTTGGACTGTAGCAGAATGGCAAAAATTTCATTAAAATTGATGCTAAGCTTTCGTCTTTGGCCTTTCTTTTAGAGTCAACTTTGCTTTGCAAATTTTTAAATTAAATCACTAGAATTCTAAGTAGATTTTTAGAAGCAGCATTAAGCGATTTAAAGATAAAGCAAAGTCTTTTTTAAAATTGCAAAATATGATACTAACACACAACATACACAAGCAATAATTTACGTGTGAGCTTACCTTACGAGCGGTTTTCACTTCTTGCGTTTCATTTCTCTTCTGTTGTTTTCTCTTCCTGGAAATTCCTTTTAGTTTAAGTTAATTTTCAGAATTCAGCACGTAGTCTTGCTGCACATTTTTTAAGAATTTTATGAAAATCGTATAAAAGGTAATCTGGCATTTTTCATAGACCATTTTTATATATTCTCCTAAATGCACCTCACTAACCTAATCGCTTATGCATTTATTCTATTTAAAATCCATTCAATTTCTTTGAATTTCTTAAGCTTGCAGAATTCATGTTCACCATTTCCCACCAGGCATATCCAAGCCAATTTGCCTCACATGTTTGCCCTCAAAACATCGTTCAACATTCCTCATAATACTACTGGAATATTTCACTTAGGAGTTATTCTCCGTTGCTGTTGGATACCGCATTTACATTAGCAAAACAAATACCAGTAAATTCCCACATGTTACACGCGTGCCGTTGAAGCGAACCGCCAACATGTGGAATATTTGCCACAAATCTATTTTCATGTTCGACAATCAGCCATGAACACTGCAAGTGAAATGTGAATTTCCGACTTTGAAAGTGAATTCTATTTGTGCAAGTACATATTTCTCCACAGCAGTCAGACAATACACATTCCAAATAATAGTTTCGTTTGGGAGTTCTATAGTCTTCAATATAATAAGTAGCCTATTGGCATCTTTGTGATAATGGGCCATGTCCAGTTGAAGTTAGAATTTCCATTAAAATTTTAAATTCAGAATGACTTGTTTTGGCAGAAAATTGAATGAAAGCGAATATGCATAATTTTTCGAAATAACTAAGTTTGCTTTTAACAAAGTACTATTTTCATTGCTGAAATGCAAATAGTCGGTTGGCCCACCCATTTCCATATTTAAAAAACACACAGAAAATTTTTTAAAATTAAAAGTGGAAAGAATCAACATTAATTTAAAAAAAAAAATCATCGTTTATTTGCACTGTAAACTCACTTTGCAATAAAGCCTACCTTTTATCAACAGCACCGGGCAATAAACACTTCTTGTTACCCTTACGCAGCTCCATACAATTGAATTACTATGTCACAAGACTTTTTTTTAATTTCCATATTTTTAATTTCCAATACACTGTACATAATGTACATCATGGCGTATGAGTAACACTATTTGAAATATAAAAAAGGAAGCGAAAGGATAAAGACGTCTATCCCAAACTAGGTGGTATTTCACTACACTACTAAAAAATTCATACCAGTAAAATATATAATAAATTCTTGTCACATCAATCGCCTTGAAGGACTTCAGAAGGTTTTAATTTGATTTGCGTTTCGATCTTTAAAAATCACAATCCGAACTTTTTGAGGTTCTTTACTTTCAATATCGTCGTGCTCTAAAAGAGTGGTATGTCATGTTGGAAAGGTAAAACGTTAACCTACAACTGTTAATTTCCTTTTTAGTCTGTAAGAACTTCTTGCCCATATAATTTTACACCTGAAGCCGGCGTAAAAGTTTATTTGCTTCACGATGCTTTCAGCAAAATGAAATCATGCATTAGTAATAACTCACAAAACACCAATGAACAGAGAATTGAAAGAAACCCAAACTAAACTGACAAGAACACGTATAGTGCATTCAAAGAGGCATCAAGCTGCATTGAACTCCCACGTAATACAGAGGAATGGAAGCAATGTTGAATGCAGAGAAACTTTATGTAAAAAAACAAACAATAAAAAACAAAGCATATACGTTTCGTAGTGCAAATAATAGATATACACCAAGTGTTGTTTCCTACTGAAATCAATATTTGGCACAAGTTAAATAATTCCACAAAATGCAATGTCTAGAAAAACTTCAAGTTCACAACCGAAACGAAGACTGCAGAAAACATGAAGCAATGGGAAATGTGAAATGTAGACGATGTAAGAGCAAAATTTTAGTTTCACTTTCGGTTGTGCTTGTTGTGTAATGTTAAGTGGTGACGTACAATATTCAGGTCAGACTTTTCTGTCAAGAAGAGAGAAATTCAAAAATAGTTACTCATCCTTGGAGTGTATGTTGATAGGGAAATTAGGGAAAGTGAATGTAATGAAAACAAACATTTAAAGGGAATTTAATCAGTTCTGTTGTTTAGTTCTGAGCAGGAGAAATAACTTTATTTAAAATTCAACTTTAACTTACCACAAATAAATTTTCTAAATGTCAAAAGCTCACATCAACAACATTTACACTATCATCCAACCCATATGTGCAATACAATTTAATTAACGAAAGTGACTTATGCCATTTTGTCACTTAAGTGCTTCCTGTCTGTCACTGTTCCTTCTGTCAAAGCACACTATATGGCGGTGGATTACTGCCCACACATACGCACACAACAAACTCACGCTTCTTCATGAGCGATTCATTTCCTTATGATGTGGCGGCGAATCAGTCAGGTTTAACCCATCCCCCTTCGACTATGAAAGCTGACTGACATATTGTCTAATTCTGTCACACTTGTCAAATGTCATTCTGTTCATATAAAGAACACATAATTTCCACACTTTTGGCTCACACACAGTGCAGCTGCGCTCTTGTGTAAATATTAATTTGTCAACGGGAATGAGTGCAGAGTAGTTCTGAGAATAATTTATGCACATTTACGTTTCATTTCCACCAACTTGATGCGAACAGTCCTTGAGGCGACAGCTAAACTCAATTTATCGCAGAATAACCGTTACCGGAAAGAAGAAAAACTTGGCTTTCAGTGGAAATTACAGCGAAAGCATTTCATTGACTTCCACGTACTACTAACACTGCCACACTTTGCAGAATATTTTCCAATTAAATAAATCCACCGACGTGACTGTTATCCGTAAATAGTTGCTGGCGGAGTGATGTCAGTGTCGCATTATCACCAGCACTTGTCACTCTTTACTCACATAGGAACATCAGTATTTATTTCTGCACTCAAATGCAACATCAGCGTTGTTGGCGGGTTGTGGAGTGAGCTGCGAATTTGTATACTCGTAATCGAGAATAATAAGCACAGAGTGAGATCTTAACAATGCTGAATAGCAGCTGTTTGGTTCGATCTCAGTGCGGATTTCTTCGGTAATGAGATGTAATGAATCCGGTCGCTAGTATCTTGTTCCGCTTGTGCATGCAGCGCCAACGTAATGCATACAAATTATGACAATTAATTTGCGGTTTTCTGCACGAAATGTGATTCACAAAAGAATTCATTTCGCAGCTGAAGTTAGTCAACGAAATGCTTGTCATGAATATGGAACAAACTCAAAAAATGTGTCACAAGCGCAGTTTAGCTTAAATATCATTCAAGGTTTTTATATTCTCACCACAGTAGAAGGGAATAAAAGGATATTGTAAACCAAATGTTATACTTAATTAAGCATTCAACAGAATTACAAGGGCATTCCTCGAGAACCATTCAAGCTAATTGAGTCAAAAGAATTCCAATTATTTCAATTACCATGACGCAAAAAATCGTTGAACAGTCAATAGTTGTGACCGCTATTTACACACCACTGACTGCGGTGAGGGCAAAGGCCAACAGTGTGGCCAAGGAAATGGAGGAACACAAGAATGAGTAAAACCACGCAGCACACACACACAAAGCCACAAAAAGTTTTCAACTAAATTGAACAAAAGAGAAAAAAAAACAAACAAAAGCCAGAACAATCAGGCGTAAGGCATCAATTGAACCAACGAATGAACAATCAAAGTGCGGAGATGCACAAGGCGCAAGATGTAACCACGGCAAGTACTCAAAGTTTACAAAAGCAAAAGCAATCGGTCAGTGACGTAACTAGTGTTGAGTTCTTTAAAAAATTAAACTATTTTCGGGGATTAAAGTAACTTCGTTACAGCAACAGGTCAATACAGTTCAAGTTCAATGAAATATTAAATATTTTCAAGGCTTTCACATGTCCTGGTCATATTTAAATTGAATTAATAAATACTTTGCCTTCTATTGTCGAGACATGCTTTAGTCACTTTGCACTCTTCAGTTTTCTTACATAGTCAGTTTCATTTAATAATACACTTTCGTCAATATCCAGTCAATATATAAACTTGAAAACACTTGAAAATGTCAAATGTGACCCATCCAAAAACCATTTTTCGATTTGAACTTTTGCTATTTTTGCATTTTCGTAGGGAAACCGCACAAAAACGTGATTTGATGGTAAATCACCTAAGCGTTTGTCAGCGTGACGGATTTACGATTGTCAACCAAGGGCCCAGCACAGTTGAAGAATTAACTAAAAGTAGAAGAGAGAAAGGAGCTCGTTTGATGACGAGTACGTTTCAACTGCAATGTAGACGCCACACAACTTGAAATGAGTTGCTTAATTTCAATGTTTGACTTTTGCTGTGTTTTGAAAACTTTTTTGTTGTATTAACAAAGTTCAACAGCATCTACTCGGCAACTTCCTTCCTTAATTCTTAAGCTAAAAAGTTACAAAACGTATTGTGTGTGTGTGTGCCTGAAAATCAAGTCAGAGACTTCATTTGAAATTACTGTGCTGCATATTTAATCTGCCACTTAAGGCATGTCGATTGGCTGCATAAAATTAGTATGCAAAGCAACAATTTGTCAATGTTATTTATTTAGAGCTAAAGAAAGTTATTTGTGTGACTATGTGTATACAAGGATTAGTAGATTACAATAAGAAGTAGACAAGCAAGCATATGAGATGGCATACCTGTAGGGAATTGAACCTTGTTAACAAGCATTTATATTTGACCAATTCACAACAGTCTTAATGTAGAAACACATTTTAGTTTATTTGAATTTCATGCCATTGCAAAATTTTCATTTCATTTCATTTAAGCTCTATGCTCGCTTTGTGCTTCAATTTCTAGATTTCTTTTTCCTCTACAATTCATGTTCACTTAAGCAGAAAATTTTAAATAATATTTACTCTTAAACTTCTTTGTGTTTATTTTTCACTATTTATTTGTGCAAGCTGCCTTGCCCCGGAGGCACCAATGAAATTACTCAAAAGCAAGCAATGGCAATATTCCTCCTTGTTCTTTTGTGTATTGGAAATACAACAACTACACATACCGAAGAATAATGGAAAACTTGTATTTCTACATAAATAGCCTCAGGCGATCTAATTTGATTTCCAAAATAAATCAGCCGAATTCGGTCAGAGATTATATAATTTCAATTCAAATGGTTTCTTGCTGAAGCTGGTTTGTTTATGGTGTGTGTGTATACATAGTGTTAAATAATTGGAGTACACGTCTTCATTATTGCTTCGGTATCTCAGACTCTATCAGCAATATTTTATTTTGGGGAGAATTCTGCGCAATATCCTTCTGAAAAATTGTGCAAAAAAGATAAATTCTAAAATTTGTGTTACATACCGCCTACATTCACACACTCCTTCAATTCTTTTAAATTGATATTATTCTAGTTTAAGCAATTCACATTTACCAAGCATTTTCATGTTGTATTTTCAAACAAATAGTATTAATATCACTCATACGCCATGTATAACACTACACTTTCAAAGGTTTATGCTAGCATTAAATCTTTTCAGTAATGTCATATGTTAGGTCAGCACCAGTACATACATATATTATACATACATTGTACATCGACACACAATCATATATTGCGGAATCTTTGTCGACATAGAGCATACCAATGGCATAAACACCATCACTACAGTAGTGCCCAATGAGTGTGTGCGTTGTGTAATGCCATAATAACGTCTGAAATTTAAAGCTACATGCTGTGACCTAAATCATTAAAGGTTAAAGGTAACATTTTAATGAGACACAAGCTGGGTCATCCAGCAGGAGGGACAATTTGAAGTTTTGCAAGAAATAATTTAAAAAATGTATCTAAGCTAGTTAATAGTTACGCTGAATTTTTGGTTCAAATCTGTAAAGAAAACTGAAATGTCCATAATTATAATACTAAATAATATATTATTTTCATTGAGATCCTTTGCCAACCAATCACTAGCCGACTTAGCCTTAATGGCCACTCAAAATTCCAATTTAAATTGAAACATTTCAAATTCTCAAGGCAGCCATTACATACTTCGTGTCTTGCCAAATTTCTAAAGTAAACAAAGGATCGCATGCTTTTCTGCTTTTGCCCATAGCAGACGATACCATTTGCACTTTGTTATTAAATGTCCTTCAGTGTGCACTTAGCACGCCGTAAAAATGTCCCTTTTAATATTAACGAAAACATATTGTAACTTTTTTAATTTACACTTTCTGTGGTTTGCATTTATATTTCGGCCACTGAAAAGGCGCCCAGCTTTTGTATTCATGCCAAATTCAGCACAATGAGACAATAGTAAAAGCCCATGGAAGCGGAAGTAGTGAGGTGCAGGTGACACAAACAGAAGTAACATGAACCGGAAGATGGAGTCTGCGACCTTTTTTTTTGCTTCTTTGGTAAGTATTTTCATGCTTTTATAATTATTTTGAAATGCGCCATTCAAGTCATTCCATCAGGTGGGATTGGGGCACACAAAGCAAAGTCCCCCAGGCGGTTCAGAAAGAAATGCTAAGGAGGGTAGAGTTTGCGGTTTGCCCCTCTTCGCCCGCAACTTAACATTCCTTGTGCTTTAATATTATTCCATAACAAACAATAACGAAAAGTTGTTGGATTTACGCTTGCTTTGACTGTAAAATAAATGCTAAGCTAAATTTGGTGGCTACAAGTAAAATAAAATTCCATAAATTGCAATCAATTCATTCAAAGCTAAACATAAACACTTGCCATAATCCATCTTGCAAACATTTGCGAAAATCCTTTCGATTTCAACTTGAAGCAACTTAATTCAAACCGCGATTTAGCATTTATCGCACAAGAGCTATTCCATTTCCTCACTAACTTAACTTTATTACGTTAAATCGATATCATCGCCTCGACTTGAGGAATAGTTTAAGCTCTTTGCAGTATAATTGCCTTCTCGACTTCAACTCCTTCACATACCAAATTGCTAATTTCTAGATGATAACCTCAGCAGTCACAGTGTACAAATTTCCTTTCATCCTTTCCGTCATCCTTCGGGGCGGGAATTTGTAGAGGAAAAGTTTTAAGTTCAAATTGCAAAACGAAAAGTTCTGTCGAGTGGTCTGAACACTAAAAGAATGACTCCATGCAGTCAGTAGTGGCCAAGGAAGCTGGAGAAATCTTAATGACTGTCAGCTGAAATGAAGAATGCTTTTTTTTGTAAATGTAGTGGAAGTGTTTATAGCCAAAGGAAATATTGTTAGACAAAAAGTGACTTTGAAGAATATCCATGCATGACATCGTCGTTTTTCAGTCAGACAACGTCATTTTAAATTACAAAATGTATCGATTATAAATTACAGTAATTGTAATAGTGAAAAATTCTTATACAATTACTTGCAATTGTAATTGCAATTACCAATACTTTCAAGTTCAAGTTACTAAGCAAAAAACTAATTACAGTGATTTTTTAATGAATACAATTTATGAATTGAAAATTATTCTCCATTTGATCTATGCAAATCTCAGGTCACTATTAAATCACCACCAATTAAATCTAATTTAATCCAGTTGACAATTTTGCTTATACCGAAATAGCAATTTGTGTTGTAATAAAATACAACGGTGCGTATGAGTAATATTATTAGTCATGGTACCCATAGCTCAATAAACCTGGGGTGTGTTCGTATATGACGATAGCGAACGGAATCGATAGTTTGCTGTCATTTTAGGTTTGATGCTTTGATGATTGGCTCAAGCAGTATCGACACACAATCGACATCAAATCAGTTGTCGACGCCAACTATCGACTATCGCCATGCGCGTACACACCCCTGTACTTATTTGAAAATACTTACTTCCAAAAAAAATCGTAACGTTTTTCTTTCAATTAATTTATGAACAGCTTAAGTTCCCAGCATTAAATTCGCAGTTACGACTCCATGCAATACGAATTCATGGTATTCCTGCAAATTTGGAAATCAGAAGTGTTACTCCAAGTGCTTCATGTACTCAAAGATGCTTGAAGTGATTCCTAATGAGGCTGCTATCATTTATTCCTCATACAAATGAGAATTTTCAAAAATTTCAATTTCATAAATTAAAAAGAAATGTCTCAGCACTTGAAAGGGCTTTTCAAAATATGCTACTAGTATCACATTAGTATGACAGGCAAGCACACACAATCAAGAATATGGATTCTTCAAAAAATGCTACAATTTTTATTGTTTTAAATTTTTCTTTTAATGTTGCATTAATCTTTACTAATATATGAGATTTTATTTCACCTTCCTCAGAAAATTAAAATCACAAAAAAACAAAAACTCATTTGAATGACCTTCGCTAATCCTGCTATTGACAAATATTACGTCGAAGTAAACTCAACATAAATTTAACTCCAATATGGCAGATGGTTTGGCAAAATGAAAACACTTTTGTGGCAAATGCGTCAAAAGCGCTCGCACGTGAAAACTGAAGGATAACGAATTTACGTAAATGGAAAAGGAATATTTAATTCCGCATAATTCTCCATTAGCAAGGCCTGACAATTAACAACGTATACTTTATTGGCCCTGGTCGCTACTCCTTCTTCGTCTGATGGTCGTTTTGTCTGCCCGGCCATTTCAAATTTTATTCGCATTGTTGTGCTCTGCTGCGAATTCCGTCAATTTATCCATTACTCTAAAGGAATTTCGAATATGCAAATTAAGTAAATTTCATTGTATGCGCACATAATGCTTGTCTGCCTTGAATACGCTTTTAGTGTAAATTAAATTGAATTTAAATTGAAATATTTATGCCCTTCACGGTAAACTGAATGAAATTTCCAACTCGGTGGCAGATAGATTAACCTTGAGCGTAAAGAGTTCTGAAAAGGAACTCCCTGCAAATTGCGTACGTTGACATTGTAAAATTTGCCTTGATGTGGGCTAAGGTCATAGTTATGAAAGCGATAGTATAAGCAATGCCTTAGTGGTAAACGTGCGTGTGAGACTCGCTTGTCGTCTGGGAATTTCATTATAAATTCAACGACTTTATGCTATGATGAGGCATTACAGCTCAAAACACATAGCTTTTTTCCTCTGAGTGTGTCATATGTATTACAAAATAAGCTTTAGCATGTAATTTTATTTCTGCATATAATTAAATTGTATTTTGAGTTAACAAGTGAAGTTATACAAGTACCACATCACATAACATGCAGACGCCCCATCTCGTGAAGTACCATAAATCGTTGCAACATGAAAATATGCTTTACGTTTTCCTTCGTGTTGTCTCAAGAGATTTACTCGTTTTATATTAGGAATGTGTGGACGTGAATGTAAAAGTGTGAATGTGTAAAACCTTGTCGTAGTCTCAATGTCGATGTGACTGTTTGCAACTGTAATTTTTTGTCGACTAGGCCCACGTTGACAGTTAACATTGAAAAAGCGTTAGCTCCTAAACGACATGCTTTGAATAAGCAAATTGAGCATGGCAAGCGGTATGTGTGTTTTGTGGAGGAATATAACTTAAAGGAATATTATTTTAATATAATTTTAGCTATCCAATAAGTAAAGGAATTGATAAAATTTCCATTATTCAACTTCTCTTCAAAACCACAAACGCTACTAAGTCGCATTTGATAGGCAGAAACTTTGCTATCACAAGTAAATCGCTTTATGCAATCCGATTAATTTAACAGGAAAAACAAAAGCAAAATTAAGAAAACACAAGTGAAAAGAAAATAACCAATCAGCCCACGGGCAAGGCAGATAAAAGTGAATATTTATATTGTCCTTTAAGTGTCCACTGTTGCCACTTTGTATATTCCCTAAGGCTTAAAGTAAAAGGAAAGAAAAGAAAACGAAACGAAACTCAAAATATTCCCGATAAGACCATGAAATGACAGAACAAAGGCAAAAATTAAGTCTATGCCCATCTCGCCTGCCAGTGTTGTCAATTTTATGCTACTAATGAGATTCTCGTCAGCAATTATGGGTGGATTTTTATCGGGGCTTTATCGAGGCCGTGCAATACATACAAAAACCAAACACAACATACAAGTCACGGCAACAGCAAAAGTTAGATTTTATCAAGTTCACGTGTGAGTTACACAATCTGTGTATTGGCTTAGAGTTGGCACAACGTGCCTCAATTATTGGCAAGAAAAAGTTTGGTGAACGTGGCACAAAACCATTACCATAATTTTTCGATGAAATGTGGCAGGATATTCCAGCAGTCACATTTTGGCACACCGTCTAGACTACATTAAAATTGCTTTTCATGTGGGAATTTAAGCCGTTTGAGAGTTTTTATGGTAATTAATTGTTTTACTAAATAATTTTTAAGATTGAAAATTATGCGGTGGTTGCTCGTGTATCGGATTTAATATCAGTTGAATCGTTGGTTTAGTTTTTAATTTAAAAATAATAAATAATAATATTATTATTCGAATTTAACTGGTACTTCATAATCCATCGCCTTTCAAACTAAATGAAATCTCAAAAATTAAAAACGAAAATAAATAAAGAAAGCGTAAAAATTACAAATTTATACAGAAACATCCGCAAGCCACAGATGGAAGCCGTCTGCCAGCAACCAACCGGAATAAACTTATTTTTGGCACAGCCGCAAAGTATGCAATGCCGACACGTCTTAACAGGCCTTGGTATGCCTTATTGCCGTCATAAAGAACGCATAAATCATCTGCACATATTTTGCCTTCAAAAAATGAAATACTTTTTGTGCAGTGGAGAAATTTAAATTGCAAAAATGTTTACACAAGCAACAAACCAAGATGGCGATAAAAGCCGTCACGGTTTGAAATTTTTCTGTTGCTGTTCTCTGCTGTTGCGATGCTGCGACAGTGAATATCTTTGTTTAAAAGTTCTCTAGGCATGAAAAATAATGATTTTATTTAATTTTTCCTCTACGCTACAAAAGCAACACTTCGGGCAAAAAGTATAAATTACAAGCATATATTTGATGTATCCCACAGTGCTGTTTCAACACCACATTGATAAGCGGATAAAGGGATTTTCAATTGAAAACCTTGACTAATTTTTTAAGCAGTTAAAAATGCAATCGTTGTGGTTAAGTACTTTCAATTGATATTTTTTGTGTGTACAATAAAAATATTCACCGAAATTCCTTTGAATCCTTTAATCTGTTCGCTTTGATTTTGTGGAAGATTATAAATTGTTTACAACCAGAAATTAAAATACACTGAATGTTCGAATAAAAGAAAATCCCCTTTAATGAACGCAAATCTGCATTGCAATGTAAATCATTGTACAAAAAAATTGTTATGGTTTCATTTTTTAATAAGTAGGTACATACCATTAATGGCTTCAATCGATTTATTGTGATTGTGGGGTGCAATTTAATTGAACGTTTTGTTAACAGACCATTTAAGTTAAAGCATATACAAAGTGTAGGTGCCCAAAAGAGCTTAAATTATCACACGCAAACGATACCATTAAAGTAATAACATGTCATTAGGTCATAGCCTAAAAATATATGGAAAAAAGCATACCAGGTGAGTCAATTCCTCTAACATGACTAGCCTAGTAGATACATGCGTCAACAGTCCTGTCAATTTGATTGATTTTTTTTTTTAATGTATGTATGTGTTACACATGGTTATTATGTGTCCAAGTAGGCATGTATGTATCCATATTTAAAAGTTCGCCATTAGTAATCCAACAACATTAATTGACTATGAAACGTTGCTTCCATTTACTACTCTCTCTGTTCTTGGTAGTAAAAAATGACGAATTTTTATTTATTTGTGATACAGTTTTTCAAGCTGACAATGAGGTTTTAGATGTGCTTTTTCTGCCACTTAAATTAAATTACTCAAATAAAAAAAAAATGTTTCTTTATTTTCTCATAGCTTTGAGAGCAATAAAGTTCTTTTATGACTAAATTGTGAAGTCAATCAAGGATAGCACATTTTTATGTGTTGGATATTATTTTTCATGTGTACATAAGCATAACTCAAACTACAGCCACAAATTATTCGCTGGAAAAAGAGTAATAAATACTTTTGTTTCAAAGAATTTCATAGTAAAACTTAAAAAATAATGTCTGTGTTAAAAATTAAAAACTGCTTGAGTATGTTGTGGTAATATTTCAGAAGACCACTATTAAAGTTGTAAATTTTTTATATTTTTCTATGATCAAATGAGATAAGGAAAAAAATTCAATTCGATTATCGTTCAAAATAAATGAGGCCTGTCTGTGTTGATTTAAGTCGACTTAATCGCTTTTTCCTTTTCACCACAGATATCAAAGCTTTTACTACGGTACGTTAATTTTATTCACAAAAAAAACTAATTTTTTTTCTTTTCCTTTTGCTTATCATGTGCTATTCCCATCTTTTACTTTTAATTCTTCCATTCCCTTCCATTCCCTTCCATTCCGCCATACGAACTGTTCGAAATGCATCCCATTACAACTAAATACATTGCCATTTTTAGTTCATACTTTAAATTTTAGTCCTTTTACTCATGAATGTAAAGAGTAAATATTCTGAAATATTTTTGATAAGCATTCGAAGAGACTGTGAGGCTTAAGAAGAGAATTTGAGCTTTTCTCACAAAAGCTTTTGGGGAATAAAGTAAAACATTTCATAGAGAGAGATGTTTTGAGTGAATATTTTTGCTGAGCTAATGATGCTCCTGTCTACTTACGTTTCCCGCAAAATTGTTGTTAAAGAACTTGATATGTTTGGCGGGAAAACTTATTTGAGTTGATATTACTGTATTGGAAACTACATTTTTTTCACGAGGCTAGAAATAAATACATATAATCGTTTGTATGTGACACACTGAGTCAAAGAATCCTTGGAACCTACTATTAATTTTTTCAGTCAAAATATCAATTGAAAACATCAATTTAGACACGAACGACAAACAGAGCGATCAATAAGTATTTTGACACATGTCACTATAATTGTAGACGCCAATCAATAAAACAAACGTGCTAAGTGTTTGGTTGAATTTGGTACTTATCACAAGGGTAAATTATAAACAATGCTCAGCTGAAGGAAAAGTAAATTAACAAGTAAGTAAGTTTCAGTGTAGGGTATAAAAATTAATAGGTTTAAAACCTTTTTAAAATATATAATTGAGTGCAATAAAATAAAATAATTGCATTTTGATATCCATGGACAGTTCATTCTCACTCCTGCCCTTAATTTCACAACATTCACAGCCTACCATTCCATAAGCCCTAAGGATCATCATACCACCGCATATTTAATACGTGCCAGAATTCCATTAAAATCAGTGCATTTGCCACCCCATGAAATATTTAAATTTTCCATTTAACCTGACGCATTCACTATTATGTCATCTGCCAAATATCCAAATTACTGTGTCAAAATGTCAATTCAAGAATGCCATTTATTTGGCTTACCATTTATGTGTGTAATTGGACATTCACAAATAATTGATAAATTTAACTTAAAATCCATTTCAATTAGTTTAATAACATTTAAATAGAACACTGTAGATTTTATTCATTTATTTATTTGAAATTTCTCCCATTTGATAGTTATTGGTAAAGTTACCCACTGCCATCCTGCTTTCCAACCCAGTATGCACAGTGTGCTCTGTATATGTGTAACCACTCTGAACATACACATACAGCCTATCAGAAAAAAAATGCAGCTGTCTCCAGTCTAGACAAATTGCAATTACTTCCGCATCAATTAAAAGCCAAATCGCACTCAACGTTGCATGCTGGGGTTAAATGGATTAACAAACAATTTATGACAATTAAGGAGTCATATAAGTTCTTAGTAAACAAAAACATTTAAAATATTTCTCTGCTCTCTCGACAGTGAGGGTAGGAAATATGTAAGCATCCTTCAGTATAGAACTCAAAAGCAATTAAATGCTAATGGGAAAAAAAAACAAATATTTTTTTTGTATGTTGACAAATTTGTTATTGCCAATATCTTATTAACGTATACTTTTAAAGGAATGTTAACATAATGTTCACTTAATTGGGAATACTTGCGTTGCTTGCTCAAATAAAAGCAAATACAAAATATGCCACACTCAAAGAATTAATGTCTGTGTGGAGCATTTGCTGCAAGTGTTTAATACTATTAGAGAAAATACACTTGTATTTGTCGTGACATAAATCGTAGACTGTAAAAGAAAGTAATTTGCTTCTTTCAAATGCAGCCTGTGTCGCTGAAATTGAATATTTTCTCAATTGGGTTGAGTTTTCCATTAAAAAATATTATTGACCATCTAAAGTTTGTTACCTATGAAATTTTGCTCTCCTTATATCGCTTTTATATGTATTTTTATCATATGTATTCAAGCATAATTCAATTCAATTAAAAAATGTTTTTAAATAACTCAATAACACTCAAGCTGCCATACACGATTTCGAGTCCACACTTAATGGTTGATACTTACGGAAACAACAAGCGTACGCGAGTGGTAACAACAACCTAATTAAGGCATGTTTTTTTTTTTGTTAATTGTGAATTCGGGCACGCACACAATCACCAGAGTTTGGCGCACATATGTTGTCGATGTATGTATTTTGCGATGCGACTGCAACTCAAAATGCAATCGACTCCGTTCAAGTCTTTGTGCCAGCTGCAGTTGCTTGTTGCAGTTGTGAAGTGTTTACGCACCCCTACCGATTGCTATGCATGACTGCACTACCACCGAGCACTCAGTGGTAATTAAGATTTCCGAACGGGGCATTAATTAGCGCAAAATGGGCTTAAGCTGGAAGAACGGTATTGTTGAAATTTATGGACTTCCTATGAGATTTAAGTCAACATTTGCGTTTTATTATTGTCGCTTTAAAGCGTTTGAATCTGTCAACTCAAATCCTCTTAGATGATGATTTCTATTGTTAATAAGTCATGGTAATGAGAAAATCAAAGTATTGCTTTAAATGTTCCCGCCATTGTAGGTTAGACAAACACATGCATTTACACATCACAAGGATCATTAATTTTGCAAGCAAGGTCTTACCTATTACATTGCGGTTCGTCCAGTATATCCTTTTGTTAATTAATGTGCGGTTGGCTTTCGTATACGTATGTATGTACATCTGTCAAGCCCATTTATTATGCGGCCACTGTAGATTTTGGGCTCGTACCTAAACCATTCTAATATGAATTTGATGAAAATATTGACCATGCTGTTGACAGCGAGGGAAAATTGAATCTGAAATAAGGTCAACCAGCCAACTGTGGTATTTTGGGGTAAGAATACTTTTGTGGGGTTTATAGGAATATCAAAAGGGCTACTGTGTTATTGTGTGATCTATTGTATAAAGTATATGCTTGAAATAATGAGGGACCAAAACCATTTTGCATAGTTTTGATAGAATCGTCCTTTTTTTCATATGTTGAAGAATTTAATGTTAAATTTTGTATGTTTTTTTATGGAAAGGAAAGCTACTATTACCACCACTATTACCACAAATAATCCCAAAAATATGAGAATGCCCTTAAATGCACTCTAGTGCAATTATGGAAATCTGTGAAGCCGAGTAGTACCTACACTTCAACTGACTTTTCAACAAGGTTTAATTAAATCGAGCAAAAGTTTTCTCAAGCTGCTCATTAAATGCAACTATTTGCCGCCCGAAAGTTGCAACTTCCCAACAAGTTTTTTGTCATTGCTGATGAGATGTGGGCATAACAGGGACACCCACAAGAACCACACATAAGTACACGTAGCAACATTTAGCTGAGCTTCACCAGAACTGACAACCAAAAACTACTTCAAAATTTACCTCAACCATGGCTAAGAAAGATTTTCATAGAATTTTCCCAAACAACAGCAAAACGAGCGTAAAATTACGGCATACCCGGAAAAACAAACTTTTTTAGAAAAGCGTAAAATATGAGAAAGTTGGGCAAGTTGTTGGGAAGACCTCAACTGAACCGAAGGTGAGCAGATGTTGAAGTGGCCAAAATGTTACATGATGTTTGAAAATTTAATGAAATTGCCAAGTGCTTGAATTCGTATGTACTTAAAGCTGTTTTGCATACATTTTCGGTGAACTATTTGAAAACCAAGAGGACGATTAGTGGATTTTTCAAGAGTACTCAATGTACTTTGACATTTGAGGGAAACTTTTTGATATAGTACATACAGGCCATTAAATTTAATAAACACTTCAACTCACAAGCTAAAGCATTAAACTCCATAAAAGAAGATACAAGTGTAAACACCAAATGTCCACAAAAAAACAACAACACAAAAAGCCAAAAGCAAAAACTATGTTCTGCATACAATTCTTAACTTTTTGACACTAATGTAATGCAAAGAAAAGTTAAGTCAAGCATAGAAGATGATGAAGCTAAGTTTGCACTGTGCTGAAACGAAATTATGTCAACGCCGACGGGTGGAGAGGATACTAAAGGACAAGATGTTTTCATTATTATTCACTCACGCAAAAAAGCATAAGTCAAGTTAATGCGAAAGAAACAAGTGTCAGTTGTATTGTTCTCTTTGTTCTTCTTTTTGTACGTACAAAAAGCTTACAAGCTCATTAACGGAATATGTTAAACAAACAAAAACTTCACAGGCGAAACACAAAGGAAGTTTGGTGTGCACGTTGAACTGGAAGCTAAACAAATTCAGATCTTTCCACACATACACATACGTAGATTGAAAAGAATAATAGAAAAGAAAGTTTCGTCTTGTCGGGATTTATTGATTAGTATCAGATATTTTTAATGATGTTTTTTAAATCTGATTCTTTTTTAACTCGCTTTTAATTTTTCAAAAATAGTTGAGGTTTTTAACCAATGTCAATCCAATTAAAATATATACAAAAAGCTCACACATAAACTTAAATATTCCAGACGACATAATCAATAAAATTTTACCTTCCTGGCGAAAGATACAATAACTGGGAATTGTGTCAAGCGAGTTATTTATTACGACTTTACTCAACAAAAAAATCCTCATAAAATTGAAATTGATGCTGTAGACTAGAAACATCACAAACTTTTCGCAAACTTTTGTTTGCATACATTCGGGTAAGTGAGCATCACGATTTAATATTATTAAAAGTTTATTCAGGAAAGTTGTATTGTTTTTCTTTTCTTTTCCAACATTTTATAGCCTTAATATTGAAAGATATTAGCCTTTTCACACCGCAGTTCTTAGAGCAACTATCTAAAAATTTTAAATCGAAGTGAAGTGTTCTAGTTGTCAATGTCGTTGCAACACTCATAAAATTATGTAAACTAAAATTTAAATGCATTACATCTAATTTTCTTGTGAAACCTAATGAATACGTCATTCTAAAAATATCTACATTCCCAATTAAAATGTTCTTAATACAAATTCACAATCATTTTGCAATTTTTGTGGTTGACTTTTCTTTATAACGTCTCGCATATGCCATATGCCATTTGCACAAAAGCACTTTATCTTCTCAATTTATCATGAATCCACAGACTCTATCAACTGGATGTAAGTATGAATGTGCTTTTGCTAATCAGAAAAAAAATCTAAGTAAAAAAATACCACACACACGATAATTCATCAAGCTTCCGTTCATGCTATATTTTTCAAACGGAAATAGAACTGGTGCCGGAAATCGGAAGCCAATTAAAAATGCAAACGACTGTAGGAGCATGGCAGAAAGGGAAAAACATATGGGTTGAAGGCATCGGACCAGTAAGGTGACAAGTTCAACTTTTTTTGTTCGTTCGCATTCGAAAGCATCTAAAAATCCACAAATACTTTAGATGATATGGATTGAAAGTCTTTCATAATTTTTCCTTATATTGCATTGAAAAAGTCACAAAAACCATTGAATACGAAAAACAAAACGATAACTGAGTATGAGATTTATCAACCAATATTAAATTAAAATTAAATCTTAGATTGCCTAGCAAAAAAATGTATTCCCATACACCAATTGTTGGTTTCCATTGCTGATATTAAATAATTTAACGACTAAACTATTTAAGGCATTCCGGCAAGCAATAAAAAATACACCGTTGAACAAAGTTCGTCTTTGAAAATCTTATATACCTATATCCTAAAAGTCTTAACAAATTTTTTCCACAACAGGGCGTATGAGTGTTGGATATCTTTACTATTATATAAAGTTCTTCTTGGGCGTTCGAGGTGGGCGTGGCAAATATTATTCTAAAATTCATGCACTGTTAAACCGATTTCGCTGAAATTTTTGCTATCGAAGCTGTGGGAAGATAGCACTCATACGCCCTGCTGTACGAAATTCCCTACTGAATCAAAATAGGAGAAAATCAAATTTATTGAAGTGAAAATATGTGTGTTCCAGACTCAGAACCTATTTAATCCACTTCTGAGTTCATCCAAAAAAATTTAAAAAAAAATTAATTCGAATTTTTTATGGATTTTGAGGGGAACGCAAAATTATATTTTATTTTTTTAAGCCAGACGGGTACTTAATTTTTGGCACAACTTTCAGATTACTTATTTGTGCTGAGTCGAACGGTGTTATAAACGCAGTCCATCATAACCTATGGAGTAGCACATTCACACTTATTTCCTCGTTGCAACTCTTGCAACCATTACATTTTTGGGGCATAATTATAACTTATAGACATGCTTTATCTGTGAAGAACATTTTAATAGTTTGTGTTTGCACAAAAATAATTTTTGGGGTGAAAAGTACATTCCCACAAGCATCACTTAAGCAAGTGAGTGTATATAAGTCAGTTTGATGCATGGACTGTGGAGTTGTGTTTATGCAACACATGAGTATCTACTTGTACACCTTTATGATTGCATAATGCAATTTGTCAAATTTGTGTTGCTTGGATGAGTTTGACAATCATGCATTTGAGAGGCAACTAAGTGGTTTCCATGTAGCTTAAACTATTTTATTATTTATTTTGGAAAATGATTCTTGTTAAATGTTTAATTGGAAAATAAGAAATAGAGTCAAGCACATTCCTAAATTTATTTGCTAAATTTATTTGCAATTGAAGGTACTTATTTTAGTTTCGTATCAGCATATATGTGAGCATACTTTTCTAATATGTATTAGTTTGATAGTAGATTCCCCGGAAACGGTGTTTGCATTTTTTGTTTTTTTTTTGTGCTTTATTTTCAACTTTTTCTTTCTGCACGTGCATATCCTGCATTACTGTTCACTTGCTTTGTTTTTCTGTGTGTGTCCTTCAAAAAATGTCTTCTTCTGCAAATAAATAAGAAAATTCCATTACAAGCTTTCCGCTCGTAATTTTTCCTCCCTTGTTTGCTATCGGTACCTTTGCATTTTTTTACTTTCTGCTTATAGCATTTTTTGTATAGCAACAAAACTTTTGGGAAATACAATAAAAAAAATTGCAAATAACTTTTGGACGAAAAATGCATTATTCTTATATTTTGTAATGTCGTCATAGTGGAAAAGAAGTTTATAAATATTATAAAATTATTAAATTATTACTAAGTCTATCACACTATTAGGCGTTTGTTTTAGCCTCTACTATCAATCATTTGGGCACATATCCTTTCAAAGAAATTATTATTCGTGCAGGTGTGTTTTCTGAACATTTTAAAGCCCTTGAATGTATGTTCTTCTGAAAGTAGCCATTTAAGTCAATTCATCACTTGTTATTACTTTCCAAACATACTATGTCTACTTGTTTACTTAGGAGTAGGAAACTTCGTACACGTTACTATGGTCTTGGCTTCGTATTTCCATCGAATTCTGGTAATAATAAAAATAAGTAGTCCACAGGAGCACTTTGATTTAGTGGCATATCCTCCTATATTGTTGTTTGTTGCATGTTACTAATGGAAAGTCATGTTAAGCATTCGGAAGGTTAATAAAAAAAATTAATGGTGAGCTTTTCTGTAAAGTTGTGAGCGAACATATTTATTATTTATGTGTATATTATATTGTGTATTTTAGAATATTTCCATTTGCAATTAAATTTAATAAAATGACTCCAAACCATAGGAATTTTTAATAGAATTGCCATTCCAGATTTTTTTTCCAATTTAGAGAATTTTGCCATAAAGTTATCAATACAACATTCGTATATCTTTTCGTAATACAATCTCTGAACCCTACTATTTTCTAAAGGATTAATTTCACTTTAAATGTACTCAACTATCTCTCAACTGTCTCTCATCCGAACAATCAATTTGGCAAAACAAGTTCGTATGAAAATTCAAATTTTCGAAAATTCCAGCATGCAACACTAAGATTTGTAGTGACAAAATACTAGCTTACATCTGCAGAGGCACACTCACTCACACATATAATCGCATTCCAACGAAATTTTTCTTAAGCTTAAATGACATTGAGTGCTCTTGTATAAAGAATTTCTACAAAATGTCAGCTGAAGACAAGGAAAAAGAATTCATTGCGATTTGCATGTCACATATACACTTTCAGGCATACCAATACGCAATGACATGTGCACGTCACAAATGCATGCAAAGAGTAGCACTCGAGAGCACAAATATCAACAACACTAGCAAACATTTAAATCGTTTCTGTTTTAAATTCTTACGGAAATGGAAACGCAAATGGAAACTATTGCCATCCTTAGTAGCTTCGATTTTAGGTGTTTGTATGGCTTAGTACTTTTCAGTGCTGATATATATGCGATTTCAGTGTATGTATTACTGAGTGTATTTCTTTATGCGGGGATGTGTTGGCATTTTATCCCTGTATGTCATTAAATTGATGGCTTTTGTTTGTGTGCATATGTCTCGTCTCCACTCACTATCGGTAGCAGTGTGAGTGTATGCATTTGAACAAAACAAATGCCAGTGCTCAATCTGATTGATGGCAAAGAAATTTGTTGGCCACTTTATACCACAAATGTTCACCTGCAGAAGCATTTGTGAAGATGTAGAAGAAGCAGCTACTTTTTGGTAGTGCTTTGAAGAATTGAGGGAAAGTGCTTTGAAAATATGTGCATTTTTATGTGATTTACACAAGAAAATGTGTTCCTTTCGATGCCAATGCCAACAGATGTTGGAGAAAATCATAGGTGAATTGTGTACTTGTTTTACCTGAAGGTGTATAGACTTTATGGTCTGATTTATTAGATTCAAATAAAATAAATTTATGAGATTTTGAATTAATTGCATTGAGTGCAACAGAAAAGAGAAGAAAATACAATTTGAAATATACAAATTTCTTAAATTTAAATGCAATAAAAACAAACCAATAAATTCACCTGAATATAATTCACCTACCTACAAATTTTACTTATTCATATTTTTTGCCAAAGCCTTCTGTCTGATGCTAAGCAGAACACATAGATGTCTTCATTGTTATTGTTTTTTTTTTGTATGTTGTATATATTTTCTATGAAAATGCCACTCATGTCCCAATGATAACGTGCTACGGAACACTTATTTACTTGGTTGGAAAAATGAATGTTTATGTGTTCAGGGTGCAGCCATATGAAATATTATTTATTATTGTGTCTCCATAGGATGGCATTCTATTCAGCAAAATATGTATTCTCTTTTTCTTTCGTTTTCTATTCTAAATTAGAATATGAATTTCTAATACTTTACTTTGAACTAAAGAAGTCAGGTTATTTGAAAATCTACCCAAAGTACACAAAGAATTTCAAATGGAATATATTTTGTGGTCAACTTCAAATAAAAAGGAATGTCCCCAAAGTAACATGAGATTAGTCAGAAGAGACAATGCACACATGTCATGACAAAAGAATCTATTTTATTCTTGCGAATTCTGTCTGGAAAGTTGACATTAGAAGAAAAAATATATTTCAAAAGTTATCAAAAGGAGACCAAATATTATAGAAATGTATTAAAGTTTAAATATTGAAAAAGTAATTTTAATTTAACAAAATCTCAAGAAATCTTTTCGATATAAATACTTATGTAAGTAAGCAGTAAAATCTCTCTAACTTTCAAAAATCATAATTTAGTTGATTAAAATAATCATACAAACACAAACTAAAATATATTCGCACGTTCTAAGGACGTCAAGTAACATGCTCAGAAAATTGCTTAAGTTACGGACTTGCACTACGAAAAATAAATTTCCCAACGTGCCTTATCGCATTTATATTTTTCTGCTAAAGCTCAACAAAAATTGTCGTGTGTGTGTGCTTATGCTTACAAATAAAAGCTTTCTTCGTCTATCAAAGGGAAGTGTGAGTGTGTGATTCGCCCACAAGGAAGTGTACATGTGTACGTTAGGGTGATTAAAAAAATTAAATTAAACTGTAGTTTTAGAAAATATTAAGAAAAAGTCATAATAAGGCAATTCCCGCATTCGTCGCCGTGGAAGCGAAAACCTCACTTTTTCTTACTATGGCGTTACGTGCATATAGTGTTACCAGCTAAAAAACCAGCGTTCAACTTTTTGGGGTGCAATTGGTATTGGAAATGGCCCACATTGGATAAGAACCACCCCTAGCTTCCATACAAAAAGGCCACCAAATTTGTTTATTTTCGCTTATCTCGAGAAATACTGAACCAATTTGGACTCCGTTTTTTATTTAGTTGGAAATGATGTCTGTAATGAACAAATTTGGACCGGAACGAAATGGAATTGGCACAAAAATTTGAAATGGTTTGGGAATGAAATGGAAATGATCGATAAAATATTGGATAAAATATTGGATAAAATATCGATAATATAGAAAAATACTTAAAAGATAATTCTCTTAACAGAAAAAAATAACGTCGGTAAAACTAACCGAAAAAAGCTGTTAGCAAAATGTATGAAAAAACGGAATTTTTTAACCGTTATTGGATTAACGAACAAAAAATTGTTAAAATAAGTCTTCAAAATTCGACATAAAATAGTTGAAATAGTCGAAAAAGTGGTTGTTGTTGTAAGTTTTTTTACCACAACTTTTGATTAAATGTGAATCTTTCACAAATTTACTGAAAAATTTACAACTCAACTGTGAAAAAAATGGTGCAATAAATTTACTATCTCTCATCGGTTAAACGTACCAACATTGGAGGGTTGGAGCGTTTTTAACAGTCTTTTTCGGTTTGATTTACCGACTTTTTTTTTGTGTGTACTAATTTTTTATTTTATTTTTCCGGCTATTCACTGAATCGAAAAAAAAAAATTGTTTAATTGTTTATACAAACTTTATATAGCTAGTAACAATAATGAGAGGATAGATTTTCACTTCAAAATTCGAAAAACTGAAAAATAAGTGACACCCTAGTGTACGTGTGTTCGAGTTTTCTTACACCTTTTAGCAACTATTCAATTGGAATGCTGGTTAAGATAATATTTTTCTATTATTTATTTATTTCTGTTATAGTGTTTTTCATTTCTCCAGAATTTCCTTTCACATGAGGTGTCCAACCCCAGAGTGGCCCATATATGTCCTATTCATTTCTCCACAAGCAACAAACAGTTCGCAATATTCAGCACTGTGTTTATAGAAACACGTTTCAAATAGCCTCACTGGTTTGATTCTAGTAGAATGGTTTGACTTCTACGGTTTTTCCAACAATTTATGTCAGCTACACATCAACTAAGAACTAGTGTTCGTTTCTTTTTATGTCACTTCAACACTTTTCGCTGTAGCTAATAATAACGGCAAATGAAGCTTTGGCCTCACATTTGACACGTTCAGAATAAAAAAGCGATGAAATGTATGGATCGGCAGTACATTTCATCGCTCTTTTCCTCTTAGCATGTCATTTTATTTCAGCTAAATAGCATATTTCAATACAATTACCAGCCCATTTAGACACTACTAGTGGCACTTTTAATGCATCATTACGAGGCATTGGGGAGCAAATTGTATGCAGGCAAATTTCATTTGTGATGGCTGTGTGTCATTAACTTAATAATTTTACTGCCAATTCCATGTACAGGACACAATTTCATAGACGAATGATTAATAGTTTTACATCCGCACTAATATTGTTTGGATTTGGATAAAATATTTAATATTTAATTGAGAAACATTTAATTTAATTGGCAGTTGATTTTTTGCTGTAATGGCCACGAAAACGGATATGTGTACAAATTGTTATTTATGATATTTTATATTTTAATTATATTTTAATGATAATATTTGTGAACGTTTAATGTAGGTAAGTATGTATGCATATTAATTGGCATGTTATAGCTTTTTTAATGATTTGTTATTTGTTAATTAATTAATTGTTTTACTTTTCAATTAACTACTATTAAAATGTACTTTTGGTAAAATTTCTTGCAATTGCCATTGACTACATAAATGCAGAATTAATTAAATATTTTAATTGATTTGTTGCCACTGTAAGCCCAAAAAATATCATTTTTAATTTAAATTACCCATTACCTTATACCCTTTACTTTGCTTCATATTTTCTCAAGAATTACAAAGAATTAAAAATAAAATGAATTTGCAACATTTTATCGTGGGCAAAGTTTTCTGCGAATTGTCAAAACTTTGGTCACTTCTACAAGTGACAGCCCCTAAACGAGTTCTAATTAAAGTCAAAATCGCAATGGAATTGTGATAACAATGCCACCTTCAGCGATAATTAGGCCAACGCCAAAAGCCACAAACATTTTAATTGCGTTAACATTTGAAGATTCGAAATAAAATTTCTTGTGCAAAATTGAAGAAGTTTCACAAAATCTGAATTTTATTTGTGCCGCAAGATGCTGCTGCCTGCTGGCAGCAGGTGTCTGTGTGTGTGCCATTTTCGGGAAAGGAGTGAAAACTTTTTTTATTGAATTGTAAAAATAGCGGTTGCAATTTCAAGTTTTTGCAATAGTTTCGCAATATCTGACGTTGCCGACGGCCACAAGCAGATGCCACTGTCACAAAAGCCACTGCCTTGAAAGAACTTTGAAGTGCGAATGTTGGGTTGGGTTGGCTTTGCTTTCCTTCATGTCATTCAAATTTCTTTCGCAAACATTCAGAACACATTGATTGCTCAGATTTTGTTTCCAACTTGTGCCTTGTGTGTTGTATTCGTATTTAAGTTTTTCCATTATAAATAGGACAAAGTGTGCGGAAATGTAGACATAGTTTTTTCCAATTCAATTTGACTCACTGAAGTTTTTGATTATTGCTGAAAATAATTTGATCCTTTAAGGGGAAAAAAGAGGAAAATATTCTACAAAATTGAAACTATTATACACAATGTTTATTAAGGACCAATTTCATTATTAAATTTGCAAGAAGTTTAAATTTTTTTTTTTAAATAATATTAATAGATTTAAGGAATGGAAAAAAGTACTGCATTTCCAAGAAACAATTGAATGTAAAAATAACCCATCCATTAATCACTCCAAAACACAGCAGACAAGACCAGACGAAATGTTGAAGGATATAAATTAAATTTCTGCTACTGTTGCAGACAGACGCGTGATGATTTGTACGTCAAAAGAAAATATTCCTAAGAGAAAAAAATTGGGGTTAAGCACTTGGCAAAGGAAATATAAAAAAAAACAAAAATGACTCGAAATGCTCTAAATTTTTTTTAGACAATTGTCTGGGAATGTCTTAGGGTCTGTTGGGAGATCGAAAAAAAACTACTCCTATGAATTTATTCGTTAAAGAGTTATCTACCATTTGTACTAAAATTCCGCAAATTTATTCTCCTTACTCCGAATTTTAAAAAATTCCAAAACACAAATTTTTTCAATACTCTTCATATGGGAAACTTCAGTGCCCCGACGCTACATGCTGTTGCCATTTATTCCCAATAATATAATAATATATGAGCTTTCCCATCGATTTTCATTTTACCTTTTGCTGTTCTAAATTGATCCTAGCACCTGTGATAATAATTCGCAACCAATCGCCACCAAATCACTAAAATACAAAATGACAGCCAAGAGGCACATTAAATTCCATCACAGCATCAAGGGATCAATAGCCTTTGAAGCGAAATCTGTCAACACGTAATAAATAAAATGCAAACATACAGATTCCCTGATGAATTTCTGTGTTGGCTGGATCAAACCGAAATTCAATGCAAATGCACTTTTGCGCAGCGCAGCACTTTAGTGACCATAATTGTAAGTACTTAAGTATGAATGTGGAATGTGTGCATAATACTATCAACCTATCAACAAGAACTGCAGTTGCAAATCATTTCACATTTGGGTATTGAATGCAACTTGCATTTGGCACGCTCAGAGGAAAGAATCGTTGAAATATATTAGAGCGTCAGGACATTGCATCGCTTCATTTGTCATCCCATTGATCAGGCAATACAATTTTTCAACGTGTTTTTGCTATATATGTGCCATCTCAAAAGATCAAAAAAATCCTTAAACATAAATCAAAATACAAATCAAATGGATTTTCTTAAATTTTTTCAAACAATTTCTTTCATTTCCAAATTTATGGCATTTAAAAATGACGCATATGCCAATAAATTCGTTAAAGCGGTAATAAAAAAGGATATTATTTAAAGCCCACATTCACACAGGCACGTGTATGCAAACGAAACTCTAAAAATACAATACACCGATAAATATCCTACAGAGGATGCGGACAAAAATAAATTTTGTCTGCAACAGCGGAAAATTTATGGGGAAATGGAATTTGCACATGCAAATTATACTCATGCATTAATTCTGGTAATTGTTATGTACTCATATGGAAGTTGTCAAAATTATCTACCAGAGAATGTACACATTTGATACTGTCATATACACAGGCTGTTATTTACAGTAACTGGATTTTCTACGATTTTCGGTATTGGGGGTTTTTTAAATTATCGAATAATGGTTTGCATTTGGTCCAATAATTCGACAAATCCATTTTTTGTCTTTCTTTATTTTAATAATATTAACTGGTTGAAAAAAAATACCCATTTATGGTTTCTTCTCAACCAGTTTCGCAATCGCTACAGCAACTAATTGCATATTCGTTTTATTCGGCAAACCGAATTTTCCTATTTTGCCGAATATTTATTGCCCACACTAAGTGTACGTAGGTGGCTCAGTTCATGTGTATGCTCTTCGATATGTGACAGTATTAATTTGTTGATTTACGACCAAAATGAAAAATGGCGCACGCGAGCAGCTTTTAATTGTAGCAACAATCAATTTTGCAAGAACATTTTGATGGTAAATTCATTTCGATCCCTGCGGCATAAATGCAATTCATGTGAAGTTACATTTTGGAATGATGGAGATGTACATTTAAAATCATCTGAAATTTTAACATGTAAACCAATTAGTGATACAAAATATCAATTGAGTCGATACAAGTACGTATCAAAGTTGACTAAGAGCAATAAAAAAAAGTTTAAGGAAAATCTGGATAAAATTTCTAATCAATTTTGGATTTATGGTAAATTATACAGTACTTACCTTACTACCAGTTGATAAAATCGACAATATTTTGTATTTTTTACATCTATTCCGTTATACTTACCAAGTTCTACCTAGTCAAATTTATGCTAAACTATTGATGAGTTGACATTTGAAAAAATTCTACATTTTCTTTGTCCCATGCCCAAAAAATCATACCATAATTTGGTTACAAGTTAATCAGCCTTTTCTAAAAACCATTACTTTGCCAGCATTTTTCTTGTCTTCTGTAAACTGTGAATGTTTATAGTACTGAGTGTAATGAAAATCAATCGATATGCTTATTTACAACATTTTACAACATTTGCCGTCAATCATTTTGTAGAGTCACTGCAAATTCTGTTTGGGTCTTTTAATGCTGATGATGAGATGATGACAGTGTACATTTCATTCACTTTAGTGTTTATTTGACAAGCTACGTACTTTAGCGCTGTCAATAATACTTATTGAATGCATTTGGATTCGTTGTCAATAGCAGTTGCGTGTATACGATTCTGTTTTTAGCTGACAGCAATTTTACGTAGCGTGGTTTGAATGCTTATGGTTTCTCTTCTTCTATAAAGAGTCTCGTTAAAAACTTCGTAAACGATGGATAAAAACAACCATAGCCTATCAAATACAGGTCAAGCTTGATGCAGGCAGCTCGTAGTGCCCACTGCAGTCAGCCAGCTTGACCTTTAAGTGAAATAAAGAGTAAAGAGAGTCAATTTCCTTGAAGTGAAATAAACAGAAAACAAAATTAAACAGAAGCGATTTACTTGCGGGAGAATTAAGTAAATAAAATAAAGTAAATTTTATTTTATTTTCCATTAAATATTTTAACCTAAATGACAAACCTGAAATTGCCAAATCATTTTCTAATCTAGCTAACAACATATTCGCGTGACAAAGGCATACATGAAAATTAAATAGAAAAAAGGAAAAACCACAACCACAATCCAAGGCAATTTCGATTAAGCTCATAGATAACAGCATCCAAAATAAAATAGAAATTCAAAGGTACACACTTGAAGGAAAAGTTTTTTTAAAAAGAAAAATGTTGCCAAAATAAGAGGATGCGCCAAAGGATCGGATACACTTCAGTGGTTACCTAACAGTGTGGCTTTTACTACTTTTAACGGCTGTGCTGTGTTGTGCTTCTAAAAAGACGCACTTGAGCTGAAGGTAAACGAAATGAAATAAAATTATGCAAATATTCGGAAAGTCTTTCGCAAAATGTCAGAATATTATTTTAAAGCGCTCTACAAAGGTTGAAAGTGGGTTAGGGCAGCACATTTAGGGTACGAATAGTAAAAAGAAAAATTGTTTACCTCAATGTCAAGTGAATAAACTACAAAGTATTACATTTTCACTGATGGATTGGTGTATGAAATTTTCTGCTATGACTTCAGTTAGTCAAAGGACAATAGGATACTGAAATAAACACAAGTTATTAAGAACTTTAAGCCATCCCTTTTTACAAATTTCTTATATTTATTTACTTCCATTTTGTAAAGTAACTTTGCGCTGATATAAGTAACTTAGTATAAATTCACATTTTTCAAAATTCCTAGCAAATACCTTTACCTGCGTGGAAAATTCCTCTTCTGCACAATTTACATGTCTTCATTCAAACTTTATGTTTGCCCTACATTATGTATACATTGTGTGCGTGTGTGTGTTTGGTTGTGCTTCTGTCATATCTAAACATGCATGTCTCATGCTAATCTCACATCTAATGCCACGAGATTGTTCAAGGTATCTTATACGCTTATTTGCTTGTTAGATGCCTCAATTGGCTTTTCCGCTTCTTTTGTTGTTGAAAATCATGGAGAATATATCAATTTGTGTTTGTGCTATTGAAATGGGTAAAAGAGGGTTTGCTACGATTTGATTTATGTGAGGGGAAATTAAACTTAAATTGATTTCAAAATCCGTTTAAGTGATTTATTACAGAAATTAATTTGAAAGATAATATTGAATGGATTTAATTAAAAATAACAAATTTTTATTATTGAATAAATCTTCTCATTAAAAAAATCAAACAACCTCAGTTAAGTTGATACAATTCCACTAATATCACTAGACGCCCAAAAGTAGACTACAATCATTCACAGTACTGAAATAGTATTCTCAAAATTTCACAAATAATTACTTAAACATGCTGTCACACCCACTCACGCATTCCTTTCATGAAAATCAACTTGGATGCTTCCACCAAAATTCGGCGCCAATTTTTTAAGGACATGTGACTGACATTGAAAACTTTTTGTTTGCTGATTGCATTGTTGAGATTATTTATAAAAAAATAACAAAAATTCTTACAATTCTAAATAAACTTTCAAATGAAAACATGAAAGTTTATTCCGGAAACGCGACAAATTTCGCTCGATAAACTTTGGCCAAGAGGTTGCGCGAGGTGAAATGGAGGAATATTTAAGTAAAGGCTGCTAAAGTTATTTTCACAGTAATATGTAAGCGTATATTAAGAAAAGTATGTGTGGCAGCTTCAATATTTCGGGTCAAGTGTTCGCCAAGTATGTGTGTATGCGTGCGGTATCATCGTGGCATGGTTAAAGCATCAAGTACAGATGGTGGTAGATTCAAGAATGTTAAGCGTAAGTGTGCGGATTTAATGGCTGCGTTCGTGATGTAAGTTAGTGATAAATAATCATGTTAATGTTGCGCGAAATTGTGGGGCGTGAAATGGCAGAAGAAGTTGTCTTTCGGGTAACTCTCATGGTGGGCAATTTTTTTTTGTGTCTTATGTTCCGATTTTCTAATATAGCAATAAGTATTATTTAATTTTATTAAACAAAGAAGAACTTTCACATTGAAGTTGTTGAGTAATTTAAGAAACCAAAACCAAACTAAGTAAAGCACAAAACAAAAGTGATTCATCGGCTTTGCCTTTCTTCACCCTTTAAAAATCATCAGTCCACCCTTTCAATATTCAGATGAACGAATGGATAGAATTTTAATCTGACTAATTGATAAGAAAACTGAACGAAATTCTTCTTTTTTATAGATTGCCTCTCATGATTTTCTCTCTCCTTAATTTAAGTACAAAATACAGTAAGAGCAAACTTTAATGGTATCCATCAAAATGCAAATTTACCCTTCACCCAATTCAGTGCAAACATGAAAACGAGCCCGAAACTATGCCTCAAAAATTTCAACAGCAAAAATCTGCAGCAAAGTGTCGATGTGATTGTTAAATATTTCATGTTAGATCAGTGGGGCCAATGTAAATCACTTGAAATACAGCAGCAGCTACATCAAGAGTTGAGGAATACGATGGTGAAGCTAACAGTACGTGTACAAAATGTGCAAAAAGATATCCGGTACTTCTAAAACTACACAAAAAAAACCACAACGTAAACAAAAACACTGGCCATACAAACAAACTGTAACGAAAACTACTTTTAAGTTATGCAAAATTTTTCAAAAAACTGATTCAAATTTCAAGGATTTCAAGTACCCAAGCATTTGTAAGTGATTCTTTGTGACAATTGTAATGAAATTGGGTTTCTTTTATGTATTTTCGCTCTGATAATCTGGGACAATTCATACAAACTACAAATTGGATTAGTATCTGATCGTAAAGCACGAATTTATTATAATGAACAGCGACAACTTTTTATTCTTATTAATGAAAAGGTTGCTCTTGTTGGATAGTACACTGACATTGAAGATGTTTTGCATAAACTGTGATTTAAATTATTTTCCTTTTTTCTAAAATACAATCTCTAGAAGTAGCAAAAATCAACCTCCAAAATCTAAATTTAAAAAGTATTTTACACCTAAATTTTACTATAATTTGTTCCAGTGTACATAATAGAAATTAGTTTTCCCTTCATAAAGTCACCGATGACCCCAACTATTTGTTGAACTTCCCTAACCGTAAATGTGTTATTTACCCACTGAAAATCAACAACCGGTCGGTATAGTTTGTGAGCACATACATGTGTTTTGTATCAACTCCGAAATGTGTCTGCCGCAGAGACCAAACATTTATTGGATAACCAAAGTTAAACACAACAGCAAATACACCGTTTCGCACACAATTCATACGCATGTCAATACAAATGAACAAAGTTGGAAGGCCTGGCTTGCCAACTTGGTCAATTATTGTGGTTCTACTTGCATAATTAGACGTTGATTAGCACAAAAACTTATTTACTGTGTGTGTGGACAAAGGGGAAAATCATGCAAGCATAAGGCTTAATTATTGAAAGCCTTGCATGGGTGTGAAGTGTGTGTGTGAGTTTACGATATTACACAAGATAATTAAAAGAGAAAAAAATGTGTTAAACAGTTGAGAATTCCATATTAGAAATTTGTATGAAACCATTAAGGATTATTTATTGATTTTACACAAAACTGAATTAAAACCACATTAAACGCAATTTGGATTCTGCCCACAACTCGTTAGAAATATATTTATTCTTTCCTAATGCCTAGTATTGGCTAGGCATTTGGAGAGCTTTAAAAGAAAAATACATTTACTTGCTTATTTTATGTGTGTATGTGTATTTGTGTATATTTGTTTGTTTTTTTCCATAAATATCTTGAATGGTCAAATAAAAACATTGCCACTCTCTGGTGGGCTTTTAGGCGTAAGTATGGAACTTGTGATTGTATTGTTATTGCAAGTATATAAATTTGTGTGTACATATTTATGTACCTACTTGTGCTGTGCTTTTATTTACATTTAAATTTATGCCCATTGTTAAATTAATGGCTTGTTGATTGCATTCATTTTATGAGCCATAACTTCATCACAGCAATTGAATGAAATTTTAGAAGCATTTTAGGTAACTTTTGTATTGTTGTGGGTCAATGGAATTTACTTATAAACAAGAAAAAATCTATATTGCAGGTTCATTTTACTCCAGTTAGGCTCTACAGAAGAAATTATGTTGAAAAATGGCATTCAGAGGTTTGAGGCCAAAAAAATATGAAAATTATTTATACAAACTTCCGCTGGTCTAGTGTTACATAGGGTAAATTTTATTAAATGTAATTTCAATTTATATACATTCACTGAACAATGCCATTTTGTACAATGCTTCATTGTTCGTCTTCTCATTGCAAATAAGAACTTTCCAACTGACGTTTTTGCAAACAAACTCACTTTAAAAACATATCCGGTATATACTTCATTACTTCATAGCTAGACATCTGAAAGCTTCATGGTCTTATAGGAATTTACACGGAAAGTTTTCATTTCAATTCTTGCCCTCACATAGTTGAAATCTTTACGTTGCAAGTTTATTTTGTGTCTCTTGTTTCTAAAAAAAACACATTTGGTCATTTCTACTTTATGTGCTGTGGTTTTTCTGTCCTTTAAATCGTTAGCTTAACATTGTCTGTTTGTGTAACTGCGGTAATATTTCAAAAGAAATTCATTTATATTTATTAATGTTCTGTCATAAGTATGCATTTGCAGTATCTCTTGGTCGAATCCATACCATGGCGAAACAAAAACAAAAACCATTACAAAAGTTACTCTTTCATAAAGAAAATATTTCTTACTTCAAAGCATGAAGTTAAGAAAAGCATGAAGTTAAGAAAAGCAGTAAGAACTGAGTTAAGCTGCTCAAGTTATGAAAGTCTCTTTTGGAATCTTAAAAATACTTATTCAATGGAGCCATGTGTTTTTACGTGATTCTCCTGGCAGGATTTATACAACTTTTCCTTTTCAAAACTAAAGTTACTACAAAAACTATTTCAAAATACGTGCGCCATTGAGAAATACAAATTTTTTATGACAGCTGACCAACGATTCCAGCTGTAGCAATAAACTTTATTTTTTGTATGAATCATGTGTGTGTAAGTATGCATTTACTGCAAGTAAGCTTTTGTTTTGATTCTACTAAATTGCACCCTTGATTTTCAAACCATTCCAGTCCAACTTCTTTCTCTCACTCAACCTTGGTGAATACCCTACCCTTTTCAGTCAAACCATATTTGTATTTCTATTTATATTTGATATGGTCACTAGACCGTCTCGAAAAAATGAAGTCATCCGCACACCATCTAATTTGAAGCATATTTAGAAGGAGATTCCGGAAAAAATTTTCTTTTTTTTTTTGGCCGATCGTAGAGGTAGCGCATCGACATATTTCTTCATATTGTCTCTATTTATGATCCGATTTTAATGTATAACATATCAAAATTTTTGTCTCGAGGAGACCTACAATAATGTCCTAGAGGTCCTTGCTCCTAAGTACACCCTTCTAGTACTTACCCACCAGATCTCAGTTAGTACCACCCTAATGTACCATTACAAGAGCAGAAAATTAAAGCTCTCGAAAAATCATTAAATTCTTGCAAAGGAAGTATACCGATTATACCATTAGAACTATTTATAAAAAATATAATTAATATTTTTACCGAACGTAGGGGTAGCGCATTGACATATTTCATCATAGCGTCACTATTTATGATCCGATTTTAAAGTATAATATATGAAAATTTTTGTCTCCAGGAGACCTAATATAATGCCTCATACGTCATTGCCCTCAAGTACACCCTTCTAGTACTTACCTATCAGTTAGTACCACCATAATGTACCATTCCAATTGCAGCTCTCGAAAAATCATTAATATATTTGCCGAACATAGGAGCAGTGATGCTACATACTTTTTAAAAAATCCCTACACTGGCTGAAAAAAAAACGTATTATTCCCTACGATTACAAAATTGTTTCCCTTTTCCCCCCGTAATTTAATTTTATCAGAGAACTTGGACAAAAGTGAGTGCAGTTTAATTATTTTGCATATTCTTGCCCCCACTAAATTCATTCAAATGAAAATTTGTTCAAAAGGGAAAACAATGGTGAAGCTCATAATTCATTGCATTTTTAATTCAAGAGTTGCTTTTGTTCATTCCGATTAAAAAACCGTACAAAATTGTTTAAAAATGTCTTTTTTTATTAGTGAATTAAATTACACCCAATTGCCAACGGAGAGCGATGTGATTAATTTCTTATTATATCTGCAGCGTAACAGTGATCGAAGGCGGAAGTTGGATGCATTTAAACAGGAAGCTTTGAAAAACTTTATCATTTTGTGGAAACGCGCGGGTATTCCAATTTTATCGGAATCAGCTATTCGTAAACGTTTAGATAAGCTTGTGAATGTTACTATAGAATTGCTAAAAAAAAACCCTTAAGATGCAATATAAATAAGCATTGAAAGACCTAAATATTTACACAGCTTATCCATGCCATTCTCAAAACACCGAGCGCTTTGTTCATGTAGTGCATGAATCTGCCATGGCGGTCACCGATGAACAAAGCATGGGACACATTTTAACTAAACTCGAGAGCCGGCACAAATACAGCCAACTTGAATCACGTCGAGATTTGATCGATTAAAAGTAGGTTAATAAATAAATTAAAGTGGAGGTCCTTCGAGTTGCTGGACATCGACTTTAAACACTTAATTCGATTTTACTTTAATTTCTTTAATTCATGTTGTAGAAGTTGAGAAGTTTAAAAAGCAAACATTCCAATGTATACACAGAGTACATTATGGTTGTCCTAACTGAGATCTGGTAGGTAAGTACTAGAAGGGTGTACTTGAGGGCAATGACGTTGTAGGTCTCCTGGAGACAAAAATTTTGATATATTATACTTTAAAATCGGATCATAAATGGTGACGCTATGATGAAATATGTCAATGCGCTACCCCTACGTTCGGTAAAAATATTAATTATATTTTTTATAAATAGTTCTAATGGTATAATCGGTATACTTCCTTTGCAAGAATTTAATGATTTTTCGAGAGCTTTAATTTTCTGCTCTTGGAATGGTACATTAGGGTGGTACTAACTGAGATCTGGTGGGTAAGTACTAGAAGGGTGTACTTAAGAGCAAGGACCTCTGAGGCATTATTGTAGGTCTCTTCGAGACAAAAATTTTGATATATTATACATTAAAATCGGATCATAAATAGAGACAATATGAAGAAATATGTCGATGCGCTACCTCTACGATCGGCCAAAAAAAAAAAGAAAATTTTTTCCGGAATCTCCTTCCAAATATGCTTCGAATTAGATGGTGTGCGGTTAACTTTTTTTTTTCCCCCTATAAGGTGATACGGTCTAATGGTCACCCCGACCACTAATGGTCATTCAACGTTCCCTGCAGCTGCGTTGGGAATCTCTTACTCAGCTTTCGTTTTTGCTCGTTTTAACTTTTCCATGCAGCAGTTTGACATTTGTGGGATTATTTTCTGGATTTGGGCATTTGGAAATGAAAATGTTTGGAAATTGTAATTTCCTGTTGACGGTCAGCCGCACAAATCTTATAAATAAATTAAGCATGGACGCTTAATACTCACAAGGAAATTGTTATGAACTGCAATGCGACATTAGCTAAACGCTTTAAAGCGGAACTTAGAATTAAATCGATATGAACTGAGTTGTGGAAAATGTTATTATAACGGAACTTAAGACATTTGCTCTTATATCTAACTCAACGAATATTCTACACCAATAACATCAACTTTCATAATACATATTTTCATCTCTTCACAATTTATTTCTTCGGCATATCTCATATTTCATTTGATTTGATTTTGATTACAGAAAATTCTCATACAAATATTATTAAAGTAATACTTGTTTGTACCTTGTTCTCTAGTCATAAACAATGGCTGCAATTGTGTTTTGAGAAATAGAATTTAAATTGAATTGCTTTTTGCATTCAATTGACCTTACAGTCGATTGGACTTTTAGTGGGCAGCAAGAGGAAGGTTTATTATTCAAAATGAATTGTATTTGCAAGTACTGCAGTTGGTTTACTTGCTTAAAAGTAGAAGAACGAAGGAGTTAAAATATTCATTGGGATTGGAAAACATTTCAAAGTTTTTGAATATGAAAATAAAATAGAAATAAAATAGAGATAAAATAGATTGTACAACATGCCAATATGGCATTTTCTTCGAAAAGCGTCTAACATTGAAAGTAAATAAATTTTGTTTAGGTCAACGTTCCTATTTTTTTGCTGATTCGACTGAAACATGCAAAGAACTCATCTTCATTTTGGTTACACTTCAGAGTTATTTTCTAGTTACACATTTTTTAGTCGTACACGAATGAAGTAAAATCAATCATTTCCCTTTGAAGCGTGCTAAAGGTAATTAATTTTTTTCAATAAAATTAACCCATTGGTCAAAAGATGGTGTCTGCAGGCATGCCAGTATGCCTCTTTAGGAGCTCGGATGCCTGCCCTCCTCGCTTCCAACCTTTACTTATTTTTTATATGAAACGGGACAAATGAACAGGCCTACGTCTGTCGCTTCCATGCGTATGCCTGCTGGCAGGCAATATTGCATACAAAGTCCATTGACACCACCCTATCTCCCTTCTAGCGCAGGCATACCGGCATGCCTCCGGTATGCCTGCCATAGCAGGCGTGCTGGCATGTCTCTAGCTGAGAGGCCTTGCGAAATTTACTACTGGGTAATATAATTACACTATTACATGTATTTGCAATGCAAAAAAATAAGAATAAATTAATTGAAGAACCAATTCTTTGTACTACACCAAAGTTGCCAAAAATTAATAATATTCGAATAACAAAAAATAAATATTTTCAAAATGTCCAAGGTTTTCTCAGCTATCATTTCAAAAATTTAAATAGGGTCATCAGACTTTCAGATTTTATTTTAATTAAACTCTTTAGTTCGCCAATCGCAACTTCCACTCGTCGTTAGTGAATTGGTTACAATATGCAAACTACCCA
Organism: Heteromyza rotundicornis; assembly: GCA_951394025.1. NCBI lineage: Eukaryota > Metazoa > Arthropoda > Insecta > Diptera > Heleomyzidae > Heteromyza > Heteromyza rotundicornis. The sequence continues at coordinate 64,231,219 of OX596012.1, forward strand.
CTTCATTAGAAAAAACGAATGAAAAGTAATGCATAGACTCGTCCGTTTAACGAAACTGTTTGTTCTTCGTTCCACTCTCATGAATTCTGTATTACGAAACTAAGGCCCAATCTGCTCCGCGTTCGATCGTCATCGTGTTACTAAGAAGGAAGGTTCGAATCTCGGCGAAATTAAATCGTAAAAACATGAGCACTTGAATTTAAAAAATATAAATAAATAAAAGTAAGTAATTAAAAGTAATTTTGTAACTACCACTTATTTAATGTATTTGGTCAAACTTTTCTTTTCATTAAATCCGTTTTTTTTTCAAAAAATATCTGAGAAAGTATCTTCAGTACATGTTTTTAAAGTACTTAATATATAGATACATTTCCATTTAAGTACCTGTACCCTAAACTAGTTAAGTACACTACTATTTCAAAGTATCTGTAGCTACAAAAAAGTATCTATTACTGCTTCGTAATATCTCTCAAACTGTATGTATATATACGCTTTATTAGAGGGTTCTAAACTTGGAAAATACAAACTCAGAATTCAACAGTACGCTGAATGTTAACATTTTCTTTTACCAAGTGAAGTTGGCTGCTGTTTGACAGATTGTTGTTAGTGTTTTGCTTATATTAACTGAATGTTAAAGATATGTTAATTTACAAAACAAAACGAACTTGGTTGCGCTAACTGTTGTCATCATCAGCGATGCCAGATTGAGGTCTTTGACTATTCTTTTCTTGCTTGTGATTTATTACAGCTCAAACTCAGAATGTATGGAAAATTCTTGTACGTATACATATAATTTTTTTAGTTAACCTATTTGTTAATGCCTGACTTTTAGTACAACATTTGAGTAGTTCTTTATGAGCCATTTTTCCATTTTGTAAAATTATTTTTTTACATTTTTCCATTAACATCATCTGGCCACACTGGCCGTCATACGATTTGTTGCCTATAAGCCTCTCTGTCGCACACATGGTATCATAAAAAGTATCTAACAGATGCGAGGCGAGGCGGCTTCTTCGCTTGAATGTATCGCAGAGTTTGCATTGCATTGAGAGACCTGTCTGTATTGCGAAGCGAACGTTGCGCGGACGGTCGGTTGGTCGGTCGCTTGTGTTTTGTGTGTGAAAAACCCAAAAGAAATCATCCAAATATATTCAAATTGAATTGGAAAAGATTTAAATAATCAATTAATTGCAAAATGAATTTATAAGTAAATACAAGTGCATCGCAAGGCGGCCCCACAAAGTGTTAAATTTTTTCGCTGCAGACGTAAGCGGCGATTTTCTTCGCTTTACGTTTTTCCCGATTCCGTTTTATTTTCCATGCCCATTACGTTCGTTGCGTGTATTCGTTCCCTTCTTCTTCGCTGTGGCAGTAATCATTATTGGGAAATATTATCCTTGCTAGAGTGGGATGGCAATACGAGGCGATTTAGTGCCAGGCAAAAAGTAAATGTGTAAAAAATATTACTACTAGTGAAGAAAAGAAACCCGTGTGTCTCGTGCGTTTCGAACTGTGTTTGGCCTTTTTTAAAGATTTCGAAAAATTCGCATAAAATTATTTAACTCCAGGTCCACAGCCCAAAAGCAGGCTAGTCAAATATTCGAAAATAATACGAAAACCAGTGCGGATATAAAAGAAAAAATCGTTTAACGAAATAATCATAAGAGCCTATCAAGTGCGTGTCTGACCAAACCTTTACGGGCCACCACCCCCCAACTCGCTCCTGCTTTTCTCCGTGCAGTAATTTTGCACCAACATTTCGTACTGCAGTTAAGGGTGTTTCACGGCATTGAGTGGGCTGTGTGCAGGGCATTTTTTTTTTGCAACCACCAACATAAACGAACGCGGGGGGCTATCATATGATTACAGTATCTCAGACAACAACAAACAATTCGTGTAACATAAACGATAGGATTTTGAGTTTGTGTGCCGCTGGGAAAGTGCGAAAAATTTCAAAGGATCTATTTGAAGTCAAAGTAAGTTTTAAATTTTTTAATTATCAAATATTTAGAAAATAGCTCAGATTTAAGTGTCCGTTAATTAATGGATTATCGACATACATAGTCAGCATGGATGAGTGATTCATACAAATTTCCTACTTAATTTCGGAAATATAACTGTGAAGGAGGCGATGGACGCTGAGGCGGAGAAATTAAAATGTCCGTCACAGTCTACAGGGAAATAAAATTACCCAAAAATACTTTAGGGCGACTCATATAAAGTCGTAAAGGGAGCAGTTGTGCAGATGTTTCCGCGACTATGCGTTGTCGAGGGCTTTCCGTCTTAATATGAATCGCCTTATTGGGTTTATTGCAAAGGAATTTACATGAATTTGTCTTCCAATTCATATTCCAATTTGACTTTTGGATTGATAAAGTAAATCTCCTTGGCTCTCGGACCATCCATAATCAGTTGTTACATCTGCAATCGGAATTCGGTGTCGGACAGTGTAAATTACCTATTAAACCCAAACTTCGCCACTAGCAGTTTGATGGCAACCAGTGTAAATATAACAATCACAGGTCACTGTCAAAAAGCGCATCGTCCATTGAGCGTGGTGTGGAGTTTCAGCTTTAAGTACTACTGCAACATTTTAAAGTAATTTCTTCTTCAGCATTTCTATTCTGATTCCCAAACCGAACCGAACCGCACCTAATTTAATTTGTTTATATGCCGCAGTTGTAATTGCAACTCTGTAGCGTCGCGACGTTCGCACGCGCTGTTACTGCCGTTGTTGTTGTTGTTGTTGCTGGTGGTGGTGGTACTTCATCATTTTTTTTCCTATTATATGCGACGCGAACCCATAAGCCAGAATAAAATTGAGGCTCGCTTTGCGGTCGTCTGGTATTTTCAGTTGACTTTGGCTGTGATTGCAGTGAAATGCTTAGGTGGCGTTTATAGAAATTTTCAATCAAATACACTCTTTAAATAAATGTAGTTCGATTTGTTTGGGAGTTGCCTCTCAATTTATTTTAAGAAGACTATAAAACTAAAATTTCCCTAAATTCCTTTCGAAACATTAGAAGAACATTACTTCAGCAATTAGTTATCAAATTAAACTTTTCTTAATGCAAATATCCAAATATTTAACTAAAAAACTCTATAACTTTTTAATTAAAAACATTTGTATACCCTTTATTTATTATTTTTTGTTTCATACACCGCAAAAAGAACTGAAGTTGCCTGCAAGCGGCTCTTTGTCAACCTTAACATGAAAATCTATTTAAGCATTTGTTTGCGCTCAATGTACGAGTGCCAGACAGCCGGCGCTTGCCTATAAACATACAAGCACGAGGAGCCTCTGCTAACTTCACTAGCTGTTTTTTTTTTGCTTTCCCATATTTATTTTATGCTTGGTTTTTTTATTTTTTAAATCGTCGTAGAATGTAGTAAAGAAAAATCAATAAAAAAAAGAACCGAAACAGAATACGACCCGAGTAGTTACCTAAAGCTTAAAGAACAGTCAGTGCCCACTGTACGCTCTTCTTTGTGTTGCGATATTATTTGTATTTTTGTGTTGACTAGTTCTTTTCATTGCTGCATTGTGCTTTATGAGCAGACGAAAAATGAACGGCATAAAACTGAAATATTAACAGTCCGGAGGAAATTATTTTAAAAGCCCTAAAGAAAATACATAAAAATAGTTATGAAAAAATTTGGTTTTTATAGAAATATGCAAATTAAAAGGAGCACTTAGAATTTGTATATATACAGCTACCAATGTGTATGTACTATGGCAAAAAGTTTTAGGATTGCAGTAAAAATACCTACTATATAACTATTTTAGTGGTGGTCATGTCATATATTTTCGGAACCAGTCAATGTGTAGAGCCAGACGAAAGATGTAGAAATGGGTTAATAAAGTAACTAGTAGATTTTAAGAAATGATAGATTATAGACAGGGTTTCACTTGCCAAGCAAAAAAAACCCAAATGAAAATTTAAGAAATTTAGTAGTAGATTGAAATAATTTCCACTTCCCTAGCCTCAGTGGTATGCCCCAGGGTATGTAACTCTGGACTACTGCCCCCAAGAATGGCGTTAGATATCATATTATTGTCAGCATCAGCATTCTGCGTCATATCCCTCTTCCTCTTCGCCTCTCCATTCACTATTCCCACCTCTTCCAATGACCTGAAGCGCTTATTAGGCGTATGATACTCAGAATTGAGTGGTTTGTCCTCTCTTTTGTTATTTTGGAAGTACGGTCTATGGCGGAATTGGAGGTCAGCTGACATTGCTTGCGATTCATACGCATAGCCTCGTCTTCTTTTTCAGCTCATTCGGACTCACGTCTCACTTACTGCCTGTATAATTTTTGAATTCCACCGGCCGCTCTATCACCAGACGGTTGGAGTTGGTAGAAGCTATAGAATCATACATAGTGGAATTTTCCGCCCCCATCGAACCTGTCATATCATCATGTGTACTTAGGGAAATTAGGGTTCGCTATGCCAGAGCCCCGATACTTGATAGGTAAGATAAGTAATGCCCATGAGAAATGGTCACTAACCATTCATCCGTCGGCATACACTATTTCATCTTCGATTAGGGCGTTTTTGAAAAGCTTCCTTCCTTCTCTTCGCCCGACTATGTTAGCCAATTCCCACCAGAGATGTGACCATGCTGAGGCGATAGTTACCAGCGACCATCACGAGCCGGTCATAGTCGCTCTCACAGATACGGCTCTTATCACCATAATGATGGTGTGTAATGATGTTTCCCACTTGTGGTCAAATAAATTCATATTCCTCCCATAGTGCAATGATTTTCAGCTATGTATGTAACTGTATATTTTTGATTGAATCGAGTAGACTGAAATCCCACATGATACAGTGAAATTTGAATGAAAGCTAGAAATTGCCTTAGGTCATGATCATTTTGGCTACGGGATAAGGTACCTACCATAGAACTTTGAAAGGATAAGCGGTCCAACTCACAATATTTTAATTTAAACATTTTTATCAAATACTTCTTCTGGTTATTAATGCGATTACTTAATTATAATTATTCTATCTCATTATATGAAATCCATCTCATATATGAAATGAGATATCTCAAGCAGCAAGTAATCTGCTTTATTTCTTGCTTTGTTATATGATTTTAATATTTTTTAAATTTTTCATTCCCCCTCCCTAATTAAGAGATGAGTTTCATGTTTCCACATACAAAATAGAACACAGCCACTTTCATATTTTCAGATTTTCCAGACTCTCCGGGTTTGAGTAGTAATTTCATAGTTGTTGACTCTTTTCCTTTTCCTTTTCCTTATTATTACTATACATTTTTTTTGTTCTCTTTTATATGTATATTTATGCCAGAACAATAATAATGTAGTACGTACTTTTTTGTTTGTTTACTATTGCTGTGAAGTTCTCAATTTTTCACCACAATTGGTTTCACATTACAAAGTTTTGCAGTAAAATATGAAAATGAAATGTATTTCGTTGGCTCTGCAGTGGGAATGAGTTGAACCACCACAGCAACAGAAGTAGTAGCAGCAGCAGCAGCAGCAATTGTGATATGAACAACAGTGAATGTGGATTTCCTAAAATTCATAATGAATCAGCACCACAGTTTGTGATGCTTATCGTTGTAGTGTGCTGTACGTCTGTAAAGTAAATACTAGACTCTTGTTGAAGTGAAATGAAAAAAAAAAGAGAGAACAAAGTAGAAACTTGTTTTGTTTGTTTGTTTGTTTAACATTACTGAATTATAGACTTTTGAACCGACAAACAGTCAGTCAGTCCTACATTCTGTCTGGTTGACTTTCGAAGAGACAGAAATCTGTTGTTTCCATTCTCAGTCACCGTCATCATCATCATCATCATCATCATCATCATCATCATCATCTCGTTGTGTCTCATTTGCCATAACGTATTTCGAAAATTAGCATATAGTTTGCCATTTTCGGTATGATTTTCCGCTATTTTGCCGCACGGTTCGTTGCACTTTTCACAACAAAAACATCTACACTGCCAATCCGAAATTGGCATTTCTCGCCGAAAAAAAAAGCTCAACTCAAACCCAACTCACACCATTCGCCCTGACAACCAACAATAAGAAGTCTTTGCAATGGAAATAATTAATGGCGTGTTAAATATGACTTCAACGTACGTCTCTCTCTCTGTCTGTCTCTCTGTCTGTCTGTCTGTCTGTCTGACAAAACGTACTTCGTAACCTTCAGTGTGGCGTTGGGTCTCTGGTAAAGGATAACTTCGGGGTGGTGGATTAAAATAAATTCATCATTCAACATGAAAAAGTTTGGCGCAAACTTCGCACTGTCTGGCTTTGGTTTATGGCTTGATTTAAAAATTGCTCTTTTCTCACAAATTGATTTTACACAATTGATGAGATTTCTTCAAGTTGTGGAAATAGCTTTTAAATAATTAAGTCATAAACTATTTCTGGTTCCTATGCGTCTCTCTGATGCTCACTTCAAATTCAGTGCGAACTCAAGTGAGTTTTGGGTTTTAAGCGAAAACCGTTCATGCATTTTAAGTGCTGATCGGCTTTCAGATATTGCTGGTACTGTTCGGAACTATGTTTGGTGTGCCAATTTCGTCTAAGAATGAAGTACTCAAATTGATATCAATGGGAATAAAATATTTGAGATGATTGCATTGCAGGTAGAATGAATATAAGCTTGAAGGGTGATATATGCTGCATGTAACTGAAACTTTGTAATATTTAAATCAGTTTTAGCCTCGTATGACCATCAGCTCATTGAGACAACTTATTTCATAATGAACTAAAAGAAAAATCAGATAGGGAACAGTTAATAGAAAAAAATCGATAATCTTTAATAGCTTGTCATCTAGTATCAAGAAGCAGAGTTGCTGGATCGAAGTATGATTTCACCTTATGAGATTTGTAGACAAGCTCTTAATCGGAAGACTAGGGAAACCCAAATGCACATGGTAAAGAATACTCGAATACTAACTCTAAGCTTATGAAAAGTCATTTAAAGAAATCAAGTTCATCGCGAAGGATCGTACACGTTGAAAACTTCTCGTAGAAAACATCTCGATGTACATCGAGGGACTATAGAAGAAGAAAATGCAAAGTCATAGTAGGAAAAGAACTCGAAAGGAAAAGTTTCGAAATTAATCTTCTTTCCTCTGGCTTGTCTGTCAAAAGACTCTTTGTTTTATCGTAACAATTAGATTTATGGTGCCAGCATAAAGCAAACCATCGATGGTGAAACCTTTCAACCGGTTTTAGCTCCAGATCGCTTTGGCCATCCATTAATGCAAAGATTAGGTTAAGGCGGCGGCTATTAGCCTCACATAGATTGAAGCGGCCATCTTGGGTCCATAGCAATATCACAAAGCTCTATTATCCTTTATGTGAAAATTGTAGACCTTCTTCCATGGAATGGTCAAAAATTTCGACCTGTCTTATATGCAAACACTTACCAGAGTTGTAGTATCACTGGAAATACCGAACTTACGAATATAGACCGCAAGGCATGTTCTGAGGGTTGGCTTTGTCAAGGTGTTGTAAATATCCTGATTTTAAAGAGACTATTTTTTATTACTTTTGCGAATGTCCATCAAAATATTTTACTTAAAGCAGTGAGCATTGCAAGTGATCGGGTATACTAAGGACCCATTAGCCTAGGCTATGATAATGTTATTTAACAGATATCTCCTGATATAACCTAACCTAATCTAAATGTAATGTCAATTGGGCTTATTCATAAACTTGATAATATTACCTTAACCAATCAACCAAATGAACCAAACAAAGGGCTCGTGGAAATAAGTTAGTTACTATTCAATTCCATGTTTTAAATAATATTTTTTTTATTATATCCACTGATTCCCCTTCCTTATTATTCCAAAAACTAATAACCATTTAGCGATGAAAGTCAAATAAAATTGAAAGCGACATCGGGTAACCGCCAAATAAATTGAATTAATTTCCAAGTGCCTACTTAAAATGGAAACACTTGCAATCTTTCACTCCGACAAGACACTTAGGACAAACCACCGAATTGACTACTTACAAATTACGCAGGCAGGCATCATAGCCCACGAAATTCTGCTCACAATTAAAACCAAATTAATTGAGTTGACGTACATTATCAGCAAAATTATGCTTTGTTGTGGCATTTTAAAGGGGCACCACCACCACCACCACCTTGCCTATTTATAATTTGACTGTGACGAGGGGCCAACCTAGGGAAACGGCTGAAATATACTTAGTGACGCAAAAGAACCTGAATGCCGAATATTACGAGTTATACTCACGCAAGGCAAGAGAACCTTTTTCATTGTGAAGGGTGGCTTCGCAAACAGCACACTTTGAGAACCGGAAAATGTTTATAAAAGGCTCATAAAAATGGCACTGCAAAACGTATTAGCCCGAACGCCAGGATATGCCCTGAAAGTGTCCTTGTGCGAGGATATTTTGAAAAGCACGAATGAATTGTCAAATTCGGTATGCGCTGTTCTTGAAATTTATGAGTGCCGCTTGATGGCCGCTTCAAACTGCCCTGAAGTGTTTAAAGGTGCACTTATGTCTGAGGAACAATTCGAACCCCTTGAACCCGTGTAACTAAAAGTGGTTTTTGAAGCCACAATCATGAGAACATTGCGAAATTGTCGTCATCAACTGCATCAGTGGCAGACACACAGGTAGACAACGACTGTCAACGAGGACTTGAAGAAAAAACTGTGTACGGCATACGGAAAGTGTATGTAAGGGAATGTCAACGTGACGCCGTTAGTGAGGAAACCAATTTTGACGCCTTCTTTCAATAACTTCTCTTCTTGTGTTTACATGTCATGCAAAAAATTGTCGACATTATTTTTCCATTTCGCACACAAAGGACACAAAAGAGCAGGTCAGTATCTTGGCTGGGTCTGAGTTCGAGAATAGAGTTGCCATAGTAATTAAAAAATATTTCAATATCAAAGTATTTTATTGTTTTACACCGTTTGCAACGCCTACAAGGTGGCGTGGTAGATATAGAAAAGTATACCTTTTATATTCCTCAGCATCACCACCTGAGTCCATCTAGCGATGTTTGTCTGTTTAGCCTTCATTTCGCATGATTTTTTCTTCAATTTGGACGGTATTGAATGGGCAAAATTGGATAAAAACCACGCCTACCTCCCATACAAAAAGGGCGAAAAATGTCATTACTTTCGTTTATCTTGTCAGGAGTGCAATGGGCATGGCACTGGAACAAAATAGAATCTAACCGGAACCAAATGGAAGTGGAACAAATTCAGAAATGGAACGGATTGGAAATGGAAATGGACTAGTACAATTTGAAATTGAAACATACTTAGAAATGGAATGGGAACGAAACGGAATGGAATGGAATGGAATTTAATGGAAAGAAAGTGGAAATTATCGAAATAATTATTGTAAAATTATTGAAAAATTTGAGGTTAGGTCGGACCGAGGATGATTCTCTTACTAAATATTGTAAATATCAGGTTACAATCCGGCAACTCTGTCACAATATTTGTATCATTCCAACAGCAAATAAGGTTGCCATATCTACCTCTTCAAACAATTTGCACTGCTTTAATGCGCATTTTATGGTTTGTCTGACAATTTCTGACACCCCTCCAGCGATGAAAAATATGTGTGCAGAAGGAGCCAAAGAAAAAAACACACAAGAATATATAAGTTAAGTCCAAGAAAAACAAACTCCCTTTTTGAGGACGACCGTGGTGGCTATGGACACACCTTGTTGGGCAAACGACAGCGGCACTGTTGAACAAAAGCATATTGGCCCAAGAAAACTCAATCTTTCGTGCAAATAAACACAGTAACTTACAGAAATGTTGAGCAGAGGGAGATGGATTTATGTTACATGAAAAGAAAACGACAAAGAAAATATGAAAAGGAAGAAAAGTTTTATTGCAAACTGGCAATATCCTTGGAGAGTTTTTCCTTTGCATTGTCTTTCATTGCTTGTTCTTTTTTGCTTGCTCGTCGAGTGGAACATTTCGACAACAACTTTGACAAGTTAGTTGGGCACAACAGTTGACGTTTTATTGGTACGGAAAGGAGCAGGGCAAGAAAAGAGTGAGTCATGTGTCAACGGGCATGTGTGTTTGTGCAACCGAACCGACGAATTGCCATGGCACGTGAACGAGATTACATTCGTTGTGTCGTTTCGTTTTTCGTTATTTCCCTGTGATGTTGTAAAGTTACGAGAAACTACTTTCAACATAGGAAATAAAAAAACTGCCAAAAACTCTTCAGTACCCAACAAAAACAACAACAACAAAACCCATGAACTTTCTCAACTTTCAAATCAAATTCAACTGGAGCGCGCGCGCGCTCATCTCTCGAAATAACTTTTCAAATTAATTTTTCAAATTTCAAGCACCTTTGAGTACTCCAAAGCTACACCCAAGTTTACTTAAAAGATTTCATAAATGCAGGCAGCCACACACAAGTGTCAGCAGAATTGTTTTTGTTATTCCTCAACGAAACTGAAAATACAAAAAATAAAAGAAACAGAAAAATCATCCAGCAACGAAATTTGCATAAACGACGACAGCTGAGCAGAGTCTGCAGAGATGAGGATGTTCCACAGAAGAAAAAAAGACACACCACCAACATCACATCACATCACTCGTATACTAAAAGTGGATTTTGAAAAACTCTTCGCGCCTAAAAATAACACAAAAATCCCATTGAAAAAGTCCAAAAGCCACTGACCGCGTAAATTTCAAATTCAAATTTCTCATGCCAAAGGAACGCCAAACGATTTATGTTTGGACGTTTTTTTTCTCTTCTTTTATTTTCCTTTTTTTTTTAGTTTGTTTATACAGCAAACATATTGGAGAGCTTCGTATGAAATGGTGAAATGGCAGAAGAAAAAATATGAAATAAAAACACAGCACTGACAAATGGAAAGAAAGAAAAAAAAAACGTTTGTAATGAAAAATTTGCTGTGCGGTAAGTGCAGCTCATGGCTCTTCTGTGTTGGGCCATCGAATGCCCCAATGAATAGATACGCTCTCCAACTATGAAAGGAACGAAGGGAGGTGCAGCAAAAAATTACAAATTGTCATTAAGTAAAGTGAAGGGGAAAAGAGCCTAGGCGAAGATAAGATTGTTTGGAGAATTGGAACGCATTTGTTTTGGTTTTGTGGTTTTTTTTCTTCACTGAATTTAAAGTCCATTAATCGAAAAAGATAATGCAGAAATGTGAATTAGTTAACAAAATTAAATGCTATAAGATAATTTAAATGAGTTTTTAATCACTTCATTAAAGAGTATTCATGTGCTATCTAAATAGAACAAAATATACATAATCTCCTCCCTGGTGGTCTTGAATATTGCATCTGTTGGGAGCTATCGATTTCAAATAATTTAGCTGCTATTTGTTATTTATTACATTAGTCGAGTGTAACGATTTAATGAACTATCAGATATCATTCTCACATATCCCTCACCCCCAATTAGTAGTTTTCAGAATAATCTACACTTACAGCAGTAGTGTACACATACATTGAGTAACATTTTGGTAAAAAAAAAACTAGAGAGTGGACTATCTTTGGCAATGCCGAAGCTGATATACCCCCACACAGTAGAAGTTTCATAGGTGGTTTTGGAGCTTCGGACCATAACCAAAATCGGTGTCAAAAAATTTCAAATCAAATCCACCAAAAAAAAAAGTTGGTCTCAAGACCCCATTTTTACCCATTTATATGAGGTTTTGGAAGATTGGACCATGTCGAAAATCCATTTCTAAACATTTCCAATCGAAAACAGCTACAAAAAAGACTTGGAAAATGTTGACCCTTTTTTTCGTTATATGGGAGCCACGCCCAATTTTTGTCCGATTTGGCTGATTCTCGAACCTGCTCTTACTTTTGAAGTGGAAAACATGTTCCCAAAGTTTCAAGTCGATATCTTCAAAACTGCGACCGCAATCGTGTAGACAGACGGACAGACGGACGGACAGACGGACATGGCTAAATCGATTCCGGCGATGATGCTGACCAAGAATATATATATTATTCCATACCGAACACGCCTCCTTATTGGCGTTACAAACGTTGTGTCAAAGTTAGTATACCCTGCACAGTGTGTGTGGGGGTATAAAAAAACCAAAGGGTAAGTTCCAGTCGGCCAAAGCCGACTTAATCCACTGTTGCACTGATCGCCTCATATATACTCTACTTCTATACTGGGACAAAAACCTCCGTGTACCAAGTTTCATACTATTTCGAGCTCTATCAATAGAGTTAGAAAGAAAGAGGACGGACATGCAGACAGACAGACTAAATCAACTAAGGAGGTGATGCTGATCAAGAATAAATGTAGATACTTTTCTAGACCCACCATGCCTCCCCATTGTCGTTACAAACTTCCGACCGCAGTGAATATACCCAACCAACATCAGGTGTAGGGTACAAGAATGCAGCACTCTTTCTCTGCTATAGCATAAACCACAACAAAAACATGATAGAACTTTAATCGTAAAACCACAACGACAACAACAAGTAAAGTAGGGCACAAATACTTTTTTGTTCTGTTCGCTGCTATTTTTGGAGGCTTCCTGTGTAATTGTTGTTGTCATTCCGCTGGAAAAAAAACCGCATTAACCTCCTACAATATATTAAGACGACCTACGCCTACGAACTGGTGCCACACCCATACACTGCTCGAAAAGTTCGCGCACCCACAACCGACGAGAGAGAAATGCGTGCGGTACAGTGTGACGTTGGTATAGTTTATAGTTGCATAAATCCTCCTCGGGTAAATGACAGCGACCGCATTGCATGCGGTGCGTGTTGAAAGTGTCAGAGTTGCATTCACTTTGACGTTTGAACGTTTTACGTTGCGGCCAAGTGTTTATTTTGTTTATCTGCCAATGAGAGTGGGGGCGGGGTTGCCTATATATCCGCTTAAAGTTTTAAAATATTTTTGTTGTGGTTTTGGTTTTTGTGATGGTTTTACAAAAAAATGTCAATTTTGACAGTTTCAACGATGTGGCATTAGGCAATCTTACTTATTGTGATGAGATTTTTGCATTCATTTTCATTTAATTTTATGATTTACGAGTGTTATGTGTGACTGCTCGTAAATTTCCTCAAATATTTGATATTCTTCCCTAAATTTTTTATTTACATATGTACTCGGTGCGGCACATCTGCTGACACAAATATTTTATTTTTTGTTGCTGTGGCTCTGTATGTTGTGGCGTCACGTTGCAATTTCAATTTAGTTGTTAATTGTGGCAATTGGGTCCAATGTAGTTGGATGCAATGCATGACTTTGACTTCATTCATTGCATTCGGTTTTAGTACAGAAAAATAACAGCGGGACACAAATAAAATGAAAACATTGAACTTGCAGTAATACTTTATATATTTAATTTTTTATTTTAAATACATACACTCAGAGAAATATTTCAATTTGATAAATTGAGTATTTATTTGCTTGATGAATTTATTAGTTTTAATTGGTAGCCAATCCTACTTTTTCAAGTGGCATTTGTAAGCTTCATAATGCCTTAAATGTACACAAATTTCCGTTTAAATTTGCAATAAAAAAAAACTGTAATTCAACTGATCTTAACGCAAATTTTGAGCAACTTTAAAAAAGTAATTAAAATATGACGCCATCCATTTGTAGTTAGACTAGAATTTGTTGCGTAGAATTTTTCCTCATAATTTTGCTTAGACTTTTGATTTAATTTTTTCACCATTACCGACAGCATATTTTTATTTCTTGCTGCCTTTCTGTTCATGGTCAATGGCCGCATAAGGCATTACACTCTATTATGATATAATCTTCTACTTTTCTACTTGTTTTTTTTTCTATTATATTCCCTGCCTTTCTTTGCATTTCACGTTGTTGTTGTTGAAGTGTGTGTGTTTTATTTTTGTTGTTTCTTTTAAACTCTTTATCAAGTTTTTCTACTTTTCTTCAGGTTATTTTTTCTATTTTTTTTATTCTTTTTACTTTAGGTACACGAAAGCTTAAGCATGATGCGGGCAAAATGACTTCTTCCGTCTGACAGGCGCAATGTGAAGTTCTCATTATGCCTGCTGGCGAGGCTTCGGTTTTTGGCTCAAGAACAAACACTGAAGAATTTCATGTTGGCAGCCCTGCAAGCCTTCTGCACAAACTTAAATTGAAATTTATTTCGACGCACTTCTTGTTGAAGTTTTTTTTTTTAATTGAAATGCAGAACATGCATGGACAAAGTATTCTATGAATGAAGTCTCTTGAATGTGGAAAGTGTTTGTAAACCACACGGATGAAGCGATTTCAAGGACAATTTTCAACTCGTCTTATCAGGCCAAGAAGGAAAGCTATACAAAATATAATGAAATTAAATAAATAAGACAAATAAATTCATCATAGGAATTATTCTACTAATGAGATAGAGAAGAATTTGAATACACCGTCCCACACAGTTTGGACTCTATATATTCTGAAAGCAGCTAAAGGAAATACACAAGTAGTCTAATCTTTTTTCTAAATCAATTTGTTGAGAATAAAGAAAAAAACTACTTTGGAACACATAGACCAATATGGTCCATAGTGCTACCACGACGCTCTATTTTACTCGAAGTCAGCAATTCTTCCTTCATGGTTCTTATCCAAACCGAAGGTTTTGGTCTGCATCGCGAAGTGTTTCAGTTGAGAAAGTTGCAGAGTAGTTACCCCCATTAGCGAGTTAAAATGGCTTTATCCAGTATCCAGAGCCTGGTTATAGCTATAGCCGGACAAAAACATAGCAGGTGTTCCAGTGTCTCCTCTTCTTCCGGTTCATGGAAGTTCCGACACCAGTTGTTTGACACCAGACCCATCCTAAAGGCGTGATGGCCAATAAGACAGTGTCCCGTTACAACTCCTACTATCTGTCCGCATTCTTCACGTCCTAGAGATACGAAGTAGCTCAATTGTTTTTTGTTGTAGTTAGGCCAGAATTTCTTAGTTATTTTACTGTAGCTTATATGTATACTCCCTGAGGGACATTAGGCCTCATTTTTGTTGCCCTTAGGCCCATATTAAAAAGTGGAAATTATCTGCCGCTATGGAAAGACTACCTACCTTAAAACCGGTTCACATTAAATATTTATCGTTTGTGCGAAGGTGGAGGAAATTTGGAAGGTACATTATTTTCGGCCCAACTATGTCCACACCACTATGAAACAAATTGCTCTATATGAGTCACTCTAACCTAAGTCCACACCATTTCATTGGTACCACTCCATGGCACCCCTGGAGTAAAGCCGGCTGTCAGACTTTTGGGCCAGGAGGTGCATAAAACAAAGCCACGAGCGCTGTTTTGATCGCTACTGTCCCGATTGAGCCTCCGGCCACTCCTACCTAACAATATATCATCGGAATTGTGGGAACTTCAAAGATTCCATTCACACCATTGCTTAATTTTCATTTCGTTCCGGATCCATTTTCAGGGTACCTATAGGTCTAGCTCAGGGTCCCAGATTGATCAACTGCAACTTCCTCACTTGTTAACAACATATTTTTGATATTGTATCTTGAAATTTGTTCTCTAAAATCCACATTTTTTCGCTTTGTATTAATGGTTAATCATTAAAAATCGAAATAATTTAATTAAAACAAAAAAAAATACAGCGAAACCTTGAGCTTTTGTTTTTAATTTCAAATTTTATACAGCGTTGAAACGCATTAACATACTTGAAATGCGCTTCAATGTTACACTCTCCTTGCCATGAGAATCCTTTTGCGAGTGACCTAGATCCGTACAAGTCTCACAATTTGTGAAGTGCAAAACAACATTTTGCGAAGGTAAATGGCAGAAATGGCTTTAAACATTCCAAGAATTCGTAGAAACTCACGGAGAATTCGTGAGAAATGCGGAAAATGTGTGGAAAGTTAAATCTTTAGTTGAGAAAGAAATATTTTATGCAAGGCAATAAATTGCAATATTGCAGTTTTAGTTGTAAGTTTTCAACAGAAACTAACTAGTCTTGATTTTTGGGCGTTTTAATCATTCACACTCTGTTGGTTTTACTTCACAAACTGACCCAGTTACGGAGAGGCAAAACGTAAAACTGCAATTGTGGCCGAACCATTACAATTAATCATTCCTTACAATTGTGCTCACATTACAAAATGTGCACACATCTCTTGTAGGTGGAAATTTTTAGCCATAAGTGTGGCATTCATTGCAATTAAGTTTGATAAATGACGTTTATTTTTAACACCAAAAGGGGAAACAATTGAAATTGTACGTTCATTCCTGTTTGGGGCATTTTCTCTTCTCTTCTCTTCTTCTATTTTATTTTATTTCATTTCATTTTGTTTTGTTATATAAAACAATTAAATTAAAACCAACGAATACCTAACTACTTTGAGCTGTTAGTTTTAATTTAAAACTTTTAAATGATTCATTTTGTTAAACCGTGAATTGTATGTATGAAAACCACATTTTATGTTAGTTTCTAGTTCAAACAATGTTTTCTGTGTTGAAATCATATAACAATGGAATGAAACACACGAATTGCAACTGTCATTTTAGAGGACAATATTTGAAAAGAGTACCCTTCTGTTGGAAAAGAGTGATTAAGTACACTGTAAAAAACCGAAAAGTATTTGGTAATACAAAAAAAATTTACTGCAAACCCCCCAAAATCTGCTTTAATTCCCTGACTTATGTTTTCCGTGGAAAAACTTTCTTTCAGTTAAGAATCAAGTCTCTTCTGTATTTCTTTCAGTGTACTTAAGCTGCCGCAAAACTAAAATTCACACATCATGCAGAATGAGTATGAAATTCTATAGTTATGTAGGTATGAACAGAAACTCTCGCTGTACGAGTAGTTAATGCGAAATTATTGCCGAACAAGTATACGAAGTGGCTGAAAAGTAGGTGCATACGTGTATGTTGAGTCATAGTTGTTGGAATTAGCAACCATAGTCACCACACTGTCATAGTTCCATAGCTCCTCTCCGTTATCCTACTTATGTCATAGATGAAGTTTCCCCCCCGCCCCCCTCGGTAGTTCCTGGATTGCATTTCCGCACGATTGCATTGTGAATTGTTTTTCAAGTGTTCTTTTTCCACTTATTGCATTTTAACATAGTTTACCACACACGCACACACGCACACACACTACATTGACAGCTACGGATGTGAGCATATTTGAGTGTGAATGTGAATGTGACTATGCGGAGTAGACATTTTAATTGTGTGCGTTACTCTTGTCTTATGGGGTTTTTTTTGTATTCCAATAGACAACAGATCGACGTACGCGCTTACAAATGCAATTCTTGGGCTGACTGGGTTAGTAATGCTGTAATATTCTAGGGTCAACAAGGTGCAATGTACCATTTGCGATTTAAGTAATATTTGCTGTCTATAATTTTCCACATTATTGAAATTCTATTATCGCATTATTTCCTTAAATCTCACACGCTGTCTACTCTCTTATTATTATGTAGTTTCTCTTGCAAACCTTTTTAAGTATTATGTTACAAGCTTCGTTCTTCGTTGGACTACATTTAATTATATAAAAACTAATTGTCTGCAGTCAGTCCAAATGCTTTCTTCCTACACAAATCACAGACTTGATTGCTCAATTTTATACAATTGCTGTTGGTTTTAGTTGAATTTCCCTTTGTTTGCTTGCAAACTTTCCTTTCTTCTCATTTCCGGCTAAAGGATAAAGCACAAAGGATAACGAAATGAAAACCATGTTGGTGACCGTATAATTGAATAATTGCAGTTTGTCTGTGATTGAGCAGAATTAAATGAATTCTGCTTGGATTTCTGCTGTAATTATAATTATTTACTCAATCAGTTTGTTAATTTACAAATTTTATTAGTCGAATTAAATTTCAAATATTTTAAAAATATCTGAGTGTACTGGGCAATTATTTGCTTAAGTGTTATGTAACAACAGCCAAATTTCAAAGAATTCAGTTTGAACTGAATGTTTTCTTACAATTATTTTACCCTTCACTAGAAATGATAAATAGCTTCTGACAATTCATGACTTTATCAAAGACTTAAATTCATTTAACATTTCCACCCCATTTTTTGTATTACATGAAACTACTGCAAATATTATATTTCAACATTCTTTTGTTTTCATTGCAGTTCCACACGGTACAAAAGTCGACAAACCCCATGCGGAAATTTAAGTGAGTATAAGAATAAACCACAAAAGAAGCTTAGCATAAGCGGCTTTTCTACTTAAGGAATTGGCAGAAATTGCATTTATAGTTTCGAACATTTCAAAATTTAAAAATAGAACTCGAAATTCAGTATTTGAGTAAGGAAAATTATACAAATAAAAGTGAGAAAATTATACTTCTGTATTTGTGTATTTTTATAAAATAAAATAAATATTATTACGAATTAATTAATCAGAGACTATCAGCCTACATTATTTTAATTGCTTTTGGTTTTTCTATTTTCGATCAATGCCTCTGTTTTCCTGGCTATCAATCAATGTTATTATGGCTTTTAATTGACACTTTCGATATTTCTTGAGGCAAAAATCCATGCAAAAATAAATCCAAGCAACAGTCTGTATGACAGAAATGTAATCTCTTTTGGAGTCATTGATTGATAGCGAATACAATGTATTCACATCTGCTTTCAGTACATATTAAGAAGACAATGGTTCAGAAATTCTTATCTTTTTGAAATATTTGCCACTTTGTTTATACACACAGAATTCAATTGCAATTACGTATTTTGCACACTTTTTGCTTTTTCGTATCAAATTTCTTTGTTAGATAAGACTATTTACTTACGTTTGTACACAAATTCGTCATAGCTTTTGTGGAAATGTATAGGTATATGTGTGAGCAGTTTATGAATAATGATTTCATTTCCTTTATTTCTGCAAAAGTCAAACAAAATATTTCCATGCTGATGCTGTCTCTTCAAGCGTTTATTTTTAATTAAATATGCATTTTCAGGTCTTAAATTATTTTTCGATGTTCTTCCACGTTCCCCAACATAATTTTCATATCTGTACCTCAAAGCTCTGTACCAAATATACCACACAACTTTAATATAAACAATTGGCCATCCCAGCCCTATTAGATTTGGTATAGCACTCCATTCTAGAGAATTGTTGCTTTAAACGCAGATAAATGCTACGCAAACGAGCGATTTGAGAATCAAATGAATTTATATACAATAAACCAATGAGTAGGTACATGAGACGTCACATTGGCAGTTTATCACTGGGAACACAAAAATGTATTTAATGTGGTTTGTTGTTTGGTAATTTTTAAAATATACTTTGAGTGAGTAAACATTCAGTTTCGAAGAGAAATTTTCGAATTTAAATTTAAATAGTTTAATTTGAAAAGAATTTGCCTATTCTAAGTTGTGGTGAATAGGAATTGAGTACTATTTTTCGAAGTAATGTTGGCAGCCCATGAAAACATCTCCAACATGTGTGTTGATATACTTTATCAATTGATTTCTGTAACCAATACATTACACAAGTTAATAGCCCAATAATCGCAATGAAACCAAAAGTTATTCACATTTAATTGTTTATTTTATCGTTGGCGATAATTATTTCAAGTTTGGCGCGCGCCAAATCAGCAAAAAAAAAAAGACGGCAATCGCTAACAGATAAAATCAGTGTCAAAACCCCACGCTTCAAATACAAATGCTAAAACACACACACGCGCTCATGCACGCGCATACATAAACACCTTTAAATGCAAAAAAAAAAAAACAGCAAAAAAAAGCACCACAACTCGGTGACGAAATGAAGCGAAATGAAGTGAAGTGCGATGCGGCTAGTAATCAGTATGCACGACTGTCAACACTTTTGTCACAATTGGAGTGTGTGCATTCATGATGTTTTGTTATTGTTATTATTTTCTGTTTAGTTATTGTTGTTGTTCTCTTTTAGTTGACAAAAGCGACTCTTTGCTTAATTGCGACCGAAAGAATCGTGTGTGGCTACTAACTTATTATGTTCGGCAGAACAGTCAGTCGGTAATGTGCACATGGCGCACTGTGCGTCTGTACATTGAAATGGAAAACGCCGCACATCGCATTCGGAAACGAAGCACACACACCTTTTCCGTTCTGGGGCGGCCACCTTTATTTTGCAAAAATGGCCACGATTGGAATTTAATGACTTGCCCAAATTTATAGAGCGGAACTTTGGGGTGAACAGAATTTTAAAAAAATATTTAATTTTCAAACAAATTATGCTGGTTCGATAATTCGCTGTTATCAAATTAGTTATGCACACAATTAAACAGTTAATTAAATTAAATGAAATAAATTCAATTTAATTTCGTATCAAATGCTTTTCAATAATATTTACAAATGAATTATGTTCATGCAATTTTCATTTCTATTTTCATGCAATATCAAAACTATTCACGCTTAAAGTTCGCGCCAGTTCGACATATTTATTTGTTTACACTTTGCTTACAAAAAATTCCCGTATTCGCAAACAAATTTAAAAAGGAAAATAAACAACGTTTAATTAAATTTGCTTGCGAGCTTTAAATAAATATTGTTTTTTTAATGAAATTTTTTTAATGGAAATATTTTTTTTTACATCAGTCCCATTAAATCGTTGCAAATATTTGAAAATACCTTTTATGTTGTTTACAATTGAATTTTTATTGCCGTTCGGAAAAATTCCGATGCCCTACCATTGATAGGCAGCTTAAGGCTACCCGCGGTTCCCAAATGTTTTTTGCTTTCCCACCCCCCGCAATAAATTTCAAGATTTTCCCAAAACGCACGAAAAAAGTATTCCCATATTCTGCACTGGAACAACACATTACTTGAAAATTTTGTTTTCGAGAAAAATGCATTGAAATAGTATTTAATATCTTCGCGATGGTCTCAGATTTTGAAAAAGATTTGATGCATAACCATTAAATGGACATAGAAATTCATAAGATTCATCCAAAGGAAAAACACATTATATGACAGATTTCTTGGAATTTAAATTGATTATTAAATGCTCAATCTGATCACATAGCTAGAAATGGCTCAGATCGATCTACTAACAGGCCATTGAAAAGGCAAATAAACTCAGTAGAAACTCATTTTGATTCGCAGTAATTTCTCGAGGCTTATCTAAGATGGTCCCGGTTATCAACATGTATTGCGACACGTCCAATATGTCCTTCTTTCGATGCTACACGAACACTCATTGTGATTTCACATTATATAATTTCTCTTAAAATATTAACCGGCGCTATCACTGGATACTATTTTATATGCAGTCACTGCGTACGCCTTGGTATGTCCGATATCGGAGATCTATGAAGACGTTGAATAGACGTTCTGCAATAGCGTAAAAACACTTCAGTGCCACCATTTTCACGATATTCTCTTCGTGCACTATCATCGATTAGTCTTAAATCCATTTAGAAGTGGAACCCCCAAGGAGCGAAGTGGAACATTACATTGGAAAAGGAGCTTCAAGAATGGGAAAAGATTGGAGTGAATTGAAAGCAATTTCATATATTGTAAACGTTTCGTTTAGGACCCTCTTGAGCTCTAGAACCTAAGTAAGTAACTTAAGTGCTTAAGGAAAAATGTGTAGATTTTTTGTGAAATTTAATTTTGATTCGACATATGTTGGTACTTAATCCTTTATGGAACCGAAAACCTCATATGATGCATTCAATCTGATTTCATTAATTGGTTTTTCAGTGTCTAATGCCTCCAAAATAAGACATATCTTCACAAATTACAAATCACACCACAAAAACCAGAGTCAATGAAAAAAAACTTAGAAATTATGGCCCAAATTCATAGTCAAATTAAGGTCCAACTTAACTTTAGTTCTCTACACAGTTGACAGATACTCAGTTGGTACTAAGATGTAGGAGCAACTAAATTTGGCTATGAATATCCTCGTCAAACTTCATGGAATTGAGGGTCTCTCACAACGAACACGATATGCTGTACGGACATCCCGTAAACCACGGCTTTTGGGCTATAATCATCTGTATTTCGATACAATTTTATATTGTTTAGTAAAAACTAATTTAAAAAAGTAATTTATCATTTATCTGTTAGTGCTTTGAAGCAAAAAAAACCCTACATTTTGTGGTTAACTGGGCGAATGAGTGACATTAATTATCTAAATGAGATAAATGTAACTCATATGTCACCTAAAAATTGTTTTGAACTATTAAAATGAACTGCAGTGGTGGTTTTTCCGGAGAGTTTTCCATTTTACTCTGACACCAAACCATACCAACTTTTCTAATAGTGTGGCACTGTGTAATCATTAATTTACTCACTCACTCAACTCGTTAAATATAAAAAGTTAAACGAAATGAATTCCTACTTTCTCAAACTAATTAAATGACAATCAATTTGATGTTGCTGGCGGTGTAAAATTACACTTTTCATTTATAAATTAGGAGAGAATACTTTTAATTTCGTTTTTAATACACAAATGAACTGGTTTTTTTTAGTAAGTAACTAAGACACTTTTTTTGAATATTGTAACAAAAACACATCCCATCAACATTGATCAGTTGCTCTGCACCCGATTGTGCATATTTTAGACTTGAAATTAGAATAAAATTTGCATATAAATGAAATTATGCCACTCGTATTGACAATTTCCTCAAAGGCACAGCACGCGCTCCGAAGGTCCCATCAGCACCAGTGCAACGTAAAAGAACAATGCATTCGACTCATGATGAAAAAATTATAATAAAATTATTTTTTGCCTTTGCACCGAGGCAAAAAAAAAAAATTATAAAATGTTTACAATAAAAATGCAAATGCGAGAAATAAGAAGGAAGGAAATTCAATGAATAATACCAAAAACAATGTGGAAACTGCACGGTAAGAAATTGTACTAAGAGCTTAGCCCAAGGAGAGAAGTGGGAAAAATAGGACCCAATTTACATGCTAAACCAAAAACAATTTCCCTCCTCATTATTCCCTCGTTTTAGACCAATTAATAAACTAGGTAATTGCCTTTCAACTTGGCACCTTGCTTTACTGTGAGTGTAACAGTATACTTATGTACATCAAAATATATTAGCACGCCACTAAACTGACAGATTATGTACGCGCCACACGAAATGCAGTGTTTGCCATTACTTTTTTTTTTGGCTGTTGGATGATACATTGTTGTTCTTTTATATGGTTTCTTACGAGAACCAAATGAAAACAAACAATCTAAAAAAAAAAAGAAGAAATTGTGAGGAGTCACCGCTGCCAGAATGAAAACAAACCAAAAAAAAAATAAAGAAATTAAAACTTCAATGACCTGAGAACCCACAAATGGCCCCCTGCTTTGCAACGCCGCCATATATCACTTAGTTGCGTTAGCGGTACGTAGAGACCATATGTGGCACATGGTCATTTGATATGTTGTCTGTTGGCACTTTTCACTTAGCTGGAAAGCACATTTTTTTATGATAAGGCTATCGCAGTGGGTGTCAGTGGTACTGCAGTTTTTTTCCAGTGTTTAACATTGCGCTACCCTACTTTTGGCGGTGAAATCCTCCCTTCTCAACAATACAACCTACAATACTAAAAGTGACATTAAATTAGTGAGGCTTTAACGCTTTCGCAAGGATCGTTTGTCATTTTAACCATTCGTTATTGCTTTTTTTCTACATTAATTAGCTTAATCATGCACGTTCTGACGTTGGCCTAGCTAATGCGGTTTTAAGCCGCTAGCATTTTTTTTTTCGCCTTCATTTGCATAATCAAATTCCTGTGAAAGAGATAACAAAAAAAATGTATATATATGAAATGTGGGTTAAATGTTAAATAGGTTTGTGGCTCGACAGCTACGTTGGCTGTGCTTTAATTGCAATCGGAGATTTAGCTTGATTCGGTGGGTGGTGGAGGTCGTACCGAAATGCATTTATCAATACCAATCAACGGTCAATTAGTGAGAAATTGTAGTTTTGCATATATTATTAAGTGCCTTCAATCGTATCTGGGGGGATGAAATTGCTTGACCAAAGGCAACGCCCACTGATGGATGATGTTCTTTGTTAGAGCAAATTAATATTTTCAACGAAATGTAGTAGAGAAGCTAAGCGATATAACTGTAAATTCAAAGTAAAACCATAATTGTTCCTGAAGTATTTTTCGAATTACTTGCTGTGGAGATATCAAAGTAGAGTGGAGTAAAAGAATATTCTGATTAAAAAGCTTGGAGTATCACAAGTTGCATTCAGTAAGTTAAGCTGCGGTCCCACAATTGCCCATATGCTCTGAAATTTTATTCAATTTAAAAAAATCGCCAGCTATTGGTATGAACTCAATTGAACAGATTATCAGTTATCAAGCAAACAGCCGAATACACCATATGTGCCGAACAGATTGGGGCGATATGCCTCACATAGACCAATAGTGTCTGTAGTGTTGCCACGACTCTCTGTTTTACTCGAAGTTTGTGCTTCCTATGTGGCCTTTATCGAATCAGAAAGTTTTAAATCTGCAGAGCTAAGTGTTTCCATCTTTAACGAGCTAAAAAAGGCTTTTCCCAGTATACTGACAAAAACATAGTACGTTTGCTCAGGCAAATCAACAGGCATGTCTTATGGGTAATTTTAGACTTGACACATCCTTTATCAGAGACAATTTGTTGACTGGCAACTGTATAGAATGTGATTGTCCTACAACCTTCCTTATATTTTATCATTTTAGGAACGAGTATCTGAGAACTTTGTTTGAGGTTTACCTAAGCAAGTGTTAATTTGAGTGAACCTTATAACCACACATTTAGCAAATTCAACAACCTCCAGATCAGGAGAAACTCTTAGCTTTCGTCATAAAATATATGAGCGATTCAGTTAATTGTCAAATCGATTACTTCCACTTTTTGAATTCCTATATTGATCTATGTAACCTCTTTGATTAAAAGCTTTTCACTTCGCCAGAATAGCCCTGTGGACTTTGTTCTAAATTTTATGGGAAGTGGTTCGAAATATGATAGCAAAAATTCCCCAAAATGGAGTCAATCGATTTGACAACTGAAAGGCTCATACGATGCACCCGGTGATGTCAATACACAACCCCAACTGAGACCCCAACTATTTCGACCGGACATTTTTAAATTCTCACTCCACCCTAATATACAGAGTGCGAACTATCGTGGCGGCGCTGTATTTAAATTAAGCCAAGCTATAAAAATGTTCCCTTAGGTGCAAGTATACGAGTGATGGAGTATCATCAAGTTTCTTCTTCTTTCGTCGTCACAGTTGACTTACGAACATCCATTTTACTTCTTCCATTTATTATTTCGAAATAAAACTAAATTTAAATAATAAATATTCTAAAATTTTAAAAGGAAAAGAAATTTTTTTTTTTATAAAATGACTAATTCATTACTTCCCCTAACATTTTCGCCTGAGTGTTAAATGAAATCTATGAATTTATTCCCGTTCTGCTATCGCTTTCGCATTTTACTATCGCGACTGTTCTATAAATAAATGATGGCCTCAGCGTCGCTTTGGCATATTTTTTAATTGAGACTTTTACACTTTAACCCGATTATGGAGCGCTTCTGGGCTCATACAAATAAACATACATGAGTACATTATAGCAAAAGAAAATGAATTATTAATTTGGACAGCATTTTTTTATGTTTTTTGGTAACTCCTCCCAGTTTGTCATTTCCACTGAAAAAAAGTCTTTTAATTGTTGTGTTGATACTAAATATTATTTTGAGTGTACTCTCTGTAAATTAAACTTAAACACAATTGGTAGGCAAACTTAAGTTGTAAGCATTTAATAATGAAATTATGATAACCACATGCAACACTCGTACGACAATAGCCTATTTATTGTGTTGGCATTTGTGAATTTATGACATTGTGCGGAAATTGTGTTCGTTCAGTGTTTAAGTCAATAGTTTTGATTAATGATTCCAGGCGAGAATCACCATGCGCTATTTGTAATAAAGATCTGACAGCTACTTCATTAATTCTACGGATTTTCTGTGACTTCTTTTGACTTAAGAGCGGTAAACGTGTATTTAAACGCCCAACGCTAGTAGCTAGTAGCTCAGTATACGATATATTGACAGCTTTTACAAATTGCTTTACTTTCGGTTTTGCAAACAGAGTTGCCATGAAAGTGGTTGGAGGAAAGTGAAAATATTTTTTCAGGTTTTGATTTGATTGAATTTAATTTTACATTCAAGTTTCCTTACCAAAATATTGTACTCGTCTATTAAATAAGTACATTTTGAGACTAACGTCAATTCAATTCACAAAAATAGTCTACCTCAACTTGCTCGCTTTGCCAACCAAACGCAATTAAGTGTAATTTTACCACATCAACAAAGTTATTTTTAAGGTAGGCGCAAATGCAAAGTAATTGTAGGACTTTCATGGCCGCAGACTTGTTTGTCATTTGCACATTTGCCGCAGGGTAAATGACTGATTGCAAACGGGGCAGATGCCTTTTAAAATACGCGCCGCAATTTCCAAGAAACTCAACTGTAAACATTTCCAATCAAGCCTACGAAACCCGTAAACACTCACACAATTTCAACATTTTTTTTTCGCACCAATTAAAACATCTGCCTTTGAATGGCAACCAAATGGACATAAACAACAAACAGCAGCCACAGCACAAAAAAAAAACAAACGATGAAAACTTCAATTGGAATCGAAATACTTTTAAACTCAAGCTGTCAAATGTGCGAAAGAGAACTTTATGCGAAATGCCAAAATAAAATATGTATGTCAATTTGATAAGTACTTATGGAAAAAAAGTACTTTTTGTTTCAACTCCAAGGCTAACGTTTGGTAGCAAAAAAACAAATTATTATTTGCATTACATCATTTCGGGAGTAAAAATAAAATTTGCTAGCTTTTTTCCAATTTAAATTTTTAATTAGTGGCGCATTTTATAAGCGCTGCCAGATTAATGGAAATTTTACGACTTCCACATTAAATTGAACAAATATATATGCACGCACATAAGTTCAGGGCAACTTTTTGGATGAACGAACGCGACCAGCGACCGACCACAACAGCTCATTCATGCCATTTCAAAACAAACACATAATTAATTGCTTTCTAACTGCGTTGCTTTGCATTTAGCCCCACAGCAGAAATTATAGTAAAAGTTGCCACTCCAAATGCAGTTTTCCCATTTATTATTGTTATTCATATTGGGCGCATGCAGCCGCTTTGGTAAACGCCAACATTTGTTTTAATGCAACCATTAGAGTTACTCAACCGGCCGCTCAGAGCAACGGGCAGGCCGGGGTGAGGTGAGGAGGCGCTTCGATAATCACAGCGCCAACCCGGTATGCAAATGACGATGACTAATGCCTCACTCACATTTACTCAATCATCATCAATGACGACTATGATTTTAAAATGACATTGCCACAATAACTCTGCAATGACCATAACAAATATAAATGTTATAAAATCGTAGAAACTAAGCAAATAGGTGGTAAGCACTCTGGAGAATATAAGTTATATATAAAAATAAGTAAAAAGCAATAATGAAAATACTGTTTATGTAGTAAAATATGAAGTGTAATTGTAAAAATATAGCAAAAATTATGGAATGAGTAGAAGCTATTCCAATTATAATGCCATGCATGTGGTACTTATGTCACACTGAGCGGTCTGAGATGTGTTATTTGTACCATACTGAGATGAATTAAACGTTCGAGTTGGGAAACATGTACCACGCTGAGATGGCCGAGTCGTTGTTGGAAATTATTAAAACAAGAATCTCTCAAATGAACATATGTGAAAATACTCATAATTATAATTATGCAAAACTTTTACAAAATGTATATTTAATTGCTTTTCTCCAACTAACAGCATAACTGTCATATTAACATTGGAGATTGTTGAAACAATTACTTAAAAATCCTCTCAGTGTACTTCTATTGCAGTATATCTATTACTCTCGCGTTTATTATTTAATTTCTTCTACTCTACTACACTTAGAAAAAAATCCTATTAAATACTATTAAATCTGGTCAATAGGATGCTCTTACTATTAAAATAATAGTAGAAAATAGTTGAATTAATAGGAAAAATGATTAAATCAAAATTATAATTAGTTTTTCCTATTAATTCGATTAGTTTCTACTATTATTTCAATAGTAATGTATCCTATTGACCAAATTTTATAGTATTTTTTTCTGAATGTAGGGTAGACATTTTTTCTACTCCCCTCAAGGGTATTTTCTACTACTATTGCCAGAAATCTACTGCTAAACATTTAATGTGCGTTTCATACTATGCAAAAGTACTACTCTTTCTACAAATTTTCTACCACTATTGCAGAATTTCTACTTTAAGCTTCGTGTCCAGCTCTCAAGAAACAACCCAAGAAAAATGTTGCCAAGTTCCTTCAGGTGTAAAATAGTATCAGAGCTGTATTTTTTGACAGATGACAAAGCAAAAATTTCCATTGCGCTTTTGGCGCATTGAGGCTGTTCTTCATGCATTTCGCTTTCTAGTTTGGTTTGTGCGCTGAATTTGGCAGCTGTTAATGTCAAATATTTCTCATGAAATTGGATACAAATTTCTCCAGGAAGCACAGTGTTCCCGTGTCGCATTTCGTTGGGGAAAAAAGCTACATCAAATTTTACTGCAGTAGACTTAGTCTTATTTTGACGTTTTCTTATATGAAGTTTGACAAGTACTTGACAGCTGGAAACGATACTTTATGCAAAAAATCATATCCCATACTCCCCTTTCTTGAAATCTGCTACCCTGACAGGAATTTTTACTAGAGTGCACAGGAAATGATGTCTACTTCACTGTCTTAAATTTTACTCCCCTAAAATCGAATTTCTACTACTTCTGTTGTGGCAAAAAGTGAGAACTATGATCCTCAATACAATTAACATAGTTCAAAATGCAAATGATGTAGTTCACTGCATGGCAGGAGTTCTGAAGGTAGTTCCACTTCTGACATATTTTGCCATATTGTTTATTATTTATTTTAATTTCCTGAGTGTACCAACACGAGGAATTCCTGCAAGTATAATGGGTATACATTTTTTTATACTTATAATTAACCAGAATAATTTAAAGTTTTCTTCAATATGACCATAAGGTTTAAACGTCAGAAATCCTTCTACCTGTCAAAGTAATTTGTATGAAAAAAAACCTTTTTTTCTTCAGCCATGGTTGACTAGTCAAACTTTTTATTCTCATTCTTTGCAAACAGTGAATAAATAAGAAAATTCCAATGCAAACGAAAATTCCATTCTTTTGTAGACACATTGACATGAAACAAAAATTGCAACTAAAGTTTGTTTTAGTTTTGGCAATAGCCTGCGCAAAATGTATGTTAAGTGCCTCCAGAAAATCTCTATTTACGGTTTTTGTTTCAGTTATTTTACCACTCTTCTGCCGCTTACAAATTACATGATGTTGATATTGATTTTTATTTTCAAACAACAGCAAACCCAACAATATTTCCCCACAAAAGTTGCGCCACCTGCATTTTGAGACTCACCTGATTGCACCGGAAGTTGTACAGAAATACGTTAGTGTGCTGTACACTTTTTTTCTGTTGTATTGAAGAAAATCAATTTGCCAAAATCTTTTTCGGAAAATGTAATTTACTAACTTGCAAAGTAAACCGAAGGGGAATATAATTCGAAGAGTCAGTTGGGTGCTTACTTGTTGTAAACTAAATTGTTTGCAAAAAGAAAAGGACAGAAAGACAGACTGATTGATTGACAGATTTACACCATGTTTCCTTACTTTTTTATATTAATTAGAATATCTTTTTTTACTTTCAGCATGGAGTCAACCCCTCCCAATGAAACGATATTGAAAAGGTTAGTTGTTTGTATTTAATCACCAGTGAAAAATCTCTGAAAATGTCTTTAAAATAATATTTTAGTTATTCAGAAACATTCAGTATGTAGGCAACTATTCAATTCCATATTTCATAGTTCCAAAAATATTTCTACCACAATCGGCACTTTTGCACGGGATTCATATTCGTGCCATTTGCACACTGAAAGGCCACCGCGAATTCCTCAAAGTTAGCCCAATTCTGTCGCACGCGTACATCGTGCATATCGTGTTCGAGGTTCAACGTTTCCACATCGATTTTCGAAATCCGCGCCATATTGGCGCACAAGAACTGCACCGAATTCACGAAGAACAATTGCTGGCTGGTGAAATTGCTTGTGGTGAATTCATAATCGGGCTGCAAGTTATTCACGACATCGTCGAAATACGTTTGATAGACCAAACGCAAACCGGCCACATCGGCAATATTCTCCGACAGGCTATC
Source organism: Heteromyza rotundicornis (assembly GCA_951394025.1). Classification (NCBI taxonomy): domain Eukaryota; kingdom Metazoa; phylum Arthropoda; class Insecta; order Diptera; family Heleomyzidae; genus Heteromyza; species Heteromyza rotundicornis. Next base: position 64,261,432 of record OX596012.1, read on the forward strand.
GCTCGGACTCTGGGCGAAACAGTCGATGTATTGCCAAAAGTGCTGAGCAACAGCAATGCCCAAGTCATTGTAATTGCCATTGCTATCGTAGACGATGTGAAACAGATCATACGCATGTACGATTTCATGGGCAATTATGAAGCCGAAAAGCGAGTACTGGAACAGCGAATTCAAATCATGATGATAGAACGGCAGTTGGAGATAGCCATATGGCACGAGGATGGCATTGTCGAAAATTTTTACAGGCGACGAGGAACTGGACGTCTCCGGGTCATGTTCGTAGAATTGCTGGGCGGGCAGTGTGGGCAGGTTGAGTAATTTCGCCTGTTGTTGATGTGTGTTGAGCTTCAAAAGCTGCAAGTGATTGGAGTAAAAGTCACTGGCATTAATGCTTATCGCGGCATAATATTCCTCCACAAATTGTTGGGTCAGTTGTGTGGGTATATTGCCAATCTTCAGTTTCATTGTTTTCAATTCATCCAGGATATAAGCTTGCTCTGTGACATTAAGTTGCAGAAAGTTTTCGTCCACAAGCTTTGCAAAATTCACACGCAACTTCTCGTAAATACTGAGTAAGGCAGCATCCATAGACTTCCTACGGGAGCGGTACAGGTGATGCTCGTAGAAATAGTTCATGGCCAATGGCATGTAACCTCTCAAATGTTGAATGCAGTGTGTGGTGGACTTACCCTTAGCGTGGGGCAGTACCTCATTGAGTTGATACATGAACTTCAACATGATGTAGTAGCATATGGTCTCATTTGAGGCACCATTCAGGGTTCTTAGCAATTCGTTGAAGTACTCGAAGTCCAGGGCAAAGGTTTGTATCACCTCCGTTTCCGCATTCATGCTGCGATTTAAGATTATTCCGAAATATTTGTTCCAATCAATGTGGGGTACCTTCTCGGCCAAATCCTTCACGGTCAATTCTTTGAAATTCAATTTGTATTGCTGATCATCCTCGGCACTTTCGATAATAAAACTTTTCATGGTCAAATTTTTCATCTGCTGTTCGAGCGCTATTATTTTTTGGGTTACATTTTCACTCTGCTCCAGGGTCATGCCAAAGTTATCAAAAATCTCTGCAATATCCTTGTGCTTCAGTTCGTGGCGCGATTGGTGTTGATGCACTTCTATAAGGTAGTGACTGCCATTTGTCAAGCGTACATTTGTATTCTGTGTTATGAAAACTCCATTGAAACCGTACGGTCTCAGTGCCGCAATAGTGCTCAGCCAATCGAAATGAGTGTCATTCTCCCAGGGCAAATCCCAATCATCACGGAATATTGGCCACTGTAAATTCAACTCCTTTTCCACTAGTCTCAAATAGGGATTCAATGCAGGCGTGGTGAGCTTTTCGCAAGACTGATAGTAATGCCACACCTTCTCGTAAATGCCCTCATCACTCTTATGCTCACTTAGTATATCCAGTAGCTGGCCATTCACTTTGTAGTCCATATACCCGGGCATGTCCACATACTCCGCCGATGCATAGTTCTGCTCCCAATTGCCGCAGGCATATTGAAAGAAGTCCTCACATGGGTCTGCTGTTGTGTTCACATTTTGGAGCAGTTTTTCCAAATACACTTCGTTAATGTTTTTCGTTGAATTGACCTTTTCCAGTCTACAAGTTAAGACCATTATTAAGCCTCCGATGAGAAAGTCTATTGCATTAAGTCGCATTTTACAGATTTGAATTTTACAAATTATATTCTTCACAATTCACTCTCGCCCAACAGCTCTTCGCTGACAACTGATCGGACACTAAGTAATAATTGTTTCCATTCATTCTCCATTGTTCATCATTTCTGTGTTTTTAATTTTAAAAATTATACATACATTGTGCAGTCTCACAATCATTTCTCGACATTATCGCTTTGACCAGCTTAGGATGAAAGTTAATCATTTCATTTATTCTTGCGCTGCACCGAGTGAGTTCGTACTGTTCTTTAGTCACATACAGAATAACTGATAATACTTAATAAATATATCATTTGAGTTATGAAGTTATTCACTCCTTTCAATGTAGTATGTTGGAAAATAATCAGCAATGAACTGGACAGTGTTTTCTGGACTACAAAAAACTAAATTAAAATTAAATTAATTTCCTTGCAATACTTATTTTCACAAACAAAAAGGTAGCGAATTGCATGTGTTGACTATGACCGAAACTAATCGATTCCTAATTGCATTTTAATACTTATGAGCAAACGTTTAATTAACACGTATTTTGTTTGCAAAACTTTGAAATGGAAAATAAAATATGCAAAGAGAAAAATCTCAGTCTTGCATTGTATTGAAAGAAGCTGTATTATATAGAAATACAGTTAAACAAGCCATACAGGAAAGTGGAATTTCAAGCGATCGGCTATTTTATTCTTATTATGTATGTTAATATTTTCTAACGAGTAAATTTACCAAAGTAACCTATTTTAATGGCTCAGAAAATAGGCTTATCTGCATTCCACTTATTTAGACTTGACTGTGCTATATATATTTATGTTAACATAGAATAATATTTACAATATACAGTGGAACATTGATAATTTGAGTCTCGAGGCAAGAGCCAAACCCTTCTGGTAACAAGGGTTTTGAAATTACAAAAATTTTAATTATAGTTAAGTACAAGCTCACGTGAGCCTTGCCAAAAACCTTCTCATGAACCTACCGTGAACATCCTGACCAACAGTAGTGGAAGTACCCTCCCGTTAACCTTCCCGTGAAATCCCAGTGAACTCCCACACCATAAATAATATCAAGTCCAAAATCAGCGACCCTAAAAATTCCCTATACCGAGTTTCGTAAATATAAAATGAGATTTAGGAATTTCGGAAGACATATTGGATCCGCCATTTGTCAGCGAAATCGGTCCAGCAGGGCATTTGTAAACCATCCCAAATGTAAATATTTTTTTTTGGTCGGCGCAGCAAAGTTTGGAGCATATAATTGCTTCTTAAATAGAGCCTAATGGTGTATTCAGAGTATGCAAAAAATGTCAGTACTCTAGGTTTAATGGGTGAGTCAGATGAGTCAGTCAGCAACATACAATCAATCAGATATAGGGACAGACTCTTTTATAGAGATCGACCGCTTAATCAACTTCGGTTTCAGCCGTTATAAGCCGAAAACTACACTTTCGGTTCTTTTAGTGAACACTACCGCTTTACTTAGCGTAAACCATGGTAAAAGAAAGAAGGTAGTGCCGCTGTCACTTACTTTGATTAAAATGCCGATTATTTTTAGGTATGTTTGTTTGAAACAAATCAAACGGCTTTGCCACCCGCTAAAAAATATTTGAAATATTTTTCGGAAATAAAAAATTTCTTAAAATCTTGTGGATAAAATTTTAAATGTCTCTACAATTGAAAGGTTTAATGGATGTAGGCTGTATTAACATACAAATTATTTCAAAAAAATCAGTTTAAAAGTTTTTTATTTAACTTTTTTCAAAAAAAAATTGTTGCTATGTCTTCTTTGTCGCTTCTGAATCTTCAAAACTATCATCAAAACTTATATTAAGGATGGATTATAGGTAAGAAATTGCCCTTGCCATTTCAATTTTGGCAAAAGTCAATTTTGAAATTTGGGATTTTTTCGCAACAATCCGGTAGCCCGAAATGTCATAATCGGCTTAAACGTCAGGTGGTTAAGATGGCTGCTAAGAATTGAGAGCGGCACTACCTTCTTTCTTTTGCCATGGCGTAAACTATTCTCAAAATGCCGATACACATATATATTTCGTTCGTTCCTTTAAAATTATCAACTTTAAAATCAAAACCAGAATTTTTTTCGTAATTAAAAAAATTTAATTTTGTGGCACTGTGTTTTTTAAACAAAAATTTCCCAATAGGTGGATAAGGTGTAAAGCAGTGTTATTCAAAATCATTCCAGAACATCAAAGCTTTCGAATTCTGCAAACAGTTATCGCTCTAATCAATCAAAGCTCCTTTGACCCGCGGGCATAGGACTGATCAGCACTGGTGTAAAGTCACAACGTTATTGAATGGACTTTTCCATTAATACCAATAGTAAAATGCTTAAATCTTATAAAATGAAACTGAACACCTGACAATTCTATTTAGGGAATCTGTGTTATCCTACAAACAAATACAATATAAATGTAGAATATACAGAAATTCTGTACATGTACCCAGCAAATATAAATACACGCGCACTCCATTTGAACAAAGCCAATCAAAGCCAATAACGTCAACTTCAAGTCACTAACCCAGCATTCAAAGGAAAAGTAAATAAAAGCGCCAATTGTGAAAGTGAAGGGGGGGGGGGGGGAGGGGATGAAAGGATGCATTATTGAACGATGACGTTGATTTCAACAACTACAAAACGTTTAATAGAAAGCCTTGATTCGATTTTAAAAATAGCTGCGTAAATTGATTGCAAAACGTCAAAAGCGTTTGCTGGTGGTGACATAAAAGCGTGGTGGCAGGCCAAATTCACACAATCGACTGTCAGATGGTTTGATTCGAACAAGCTTCAGCCAAATGCAATTTGCATTTTAAGTAAGTGATTATTTGACGGGAGCTTGTCCGTACGGAAGAGTTCTTTACGCACAAAAGTTATTTGCCAATTGAATTGAAGCATGGAAATGAGTATTGAGTGCGAATTTGGCGCAATATCGTCGACAATCAAAAGGAAAGTACGTACATACAAACATAGTCGATGGTGTCTCTTGCCTTTAGATTATGCGTTTCTTTATCTTTATTTTCGTGTCCTTTTGCTGCTCTCAATTGAGTGTAAATTGATAAAAAATTGCATGTCATTTTGACTTTTGATTGTAATCAAAGTGAATTACAGTCATTGAGTTTAAATGAATGAAACGGAGTAAATAGACAGTTTGCAGTGGAGCTGTGTGAATGAAAAGTTGTAGGGAAATTTCATTTTTGGTATACACAGTGTAGCTGACCCATAATCATTTCATAGTTCACTACAATATTACACACTAATTGAAAAGCATCTTACTGGGTGTTTTCTATTAATTTACACCTCAATAATTTCACCACCAATACTCAGATACACACACACACACACAATTCCACTTAAGTTGTGGCAGCACTTGTATGTGTTCAGTGGATATATCAGGTCTCATTCTCATTAGCAGCATCTTCTGAGACACCTGCTGCTGCTGCCTGTTTAGTCTTTGAGTGCTAATAAGTTGGCTGCTGCTGTTACTTTTCTTGAGTACTACTTTTACACACTATTAGCAATGGTGTGTAATAATAAAGTACTTCTCGCTGTAGCAGCAATTAACATAGCGTATTCACTTCAATTATTTTGTTAGGGACTGAAGTCAGTAGCTGAAGAAATTTCTTGATGTATTCTTCATGCTTGAACTACTCTCTTGATGCCTACATTTGTGATCCAATCATTCTTTATAATTTTATATTTTCTCTATCCTTCGAATGTTAACTGAAAATCAATGAAACGCATTTTAAAAATTCTCTCAATTTCCATAATGAACTGCTAATGGACATCCTTTTTGGATAATTTCACTGTGTGCTCATTGTGTCACTCAATGCGAATGGCACAATTCGAATTGGCAAGTAGCGATAAACAAATTACCCACCCAGGTGGCAGGTGGTAATGGCACGTACATCCTGCAGTGGCCAGAAATCGCGTAGCAAAATTTCGTAGCTAATTAATATAATTAAAGCAGCGAGAAAGCGTTGATCGAGCGAAGCGAACGTGGCGTGAGACCGACAAATCGAATTTGGTACATTTGCGAAATTCCATGATAATTTATTTTCAATGAATTTCCGCTTTAATTGTGGAAATTCATTCTATTTAACATAGAAGAAAGAACACTCATTTGGAGTATGTAGGCATTAAGATTCCTCTGTGAGTGCTCAAGGAATTTCGGTATTCTGTGTATTTGCCCAGCAAAGTGATTTCCAATGAAAAGCTTATGTATGTGTATGTATTGGCCAGAGTTGCTTTCATTTCATTTGCATTTTATGTAAATAACTGCTTTACGCACACACTTATTCAAAGTCAAATGGCAATACATCCTCTAACACACAAAAACACACACTTACTCTCAAATTTATGTAAATAGAATTGACCGATTGCAAATGTTTATTCAAGTGTCCATTAATTTGTGATAAGCCCACTTCAGCAATTTGTATCGTTAAATAGCAGGCAAGTGTGAAAATAATCACATTTATTGTCGATGGAAAATAATATTATTTATTTATTTATAATAACAAAAATACCACATATACATCACAAATGTTTCTTGAACCAGATACCACAATGGAATTACCTATGCCTTTATTACGTAACACGAAAGTGGACATTGCTGTATGAAAACCAATGTAGTCACCAGGGAACGGATTTTGTTGACATACAAAAATCATTGCATACTTTTAGTGACGGCAAAATCTATCGATGGCCGAACTTTTAGGTCGATGGTTCAATAATTGCCTTTTTTAGTCTGCCTGTCTGCTATTTTGCACCATATAGCCACGATAAAGTGGTACTTATTGAACTATCGACTTAAAATGTTGGCACTCTCTGGCCTATTCGTCACTAAAAGTATGCCACAAATTTTTAAAGTCAACAGAATCCGTATCCTGGTAATCACAATGCTGATGTTAAACTTTCGTGTTACATAATAACTGTGTTAATTATACTCTGCCCACTTTATCGGATTCCAGGTATTTATATCAAAACAAAGCAATAATTCCGACTAAATTTAATTAAGAATAGATTAATTTATGAGAAATTCAATAATTCAAAGGTCATTAATTAGAAATGTGCAAACGACATTTTAATGATAAATCATTGCATTGACAATAACAAGGATAATACAAATATTTACTATTGACGTATGACTCATTCATCGAAACTGAATGAAAATATCCACAACTGGAATGACGATGTCGGAGTTCAAAAGTAAAAGTTCAGTAATTGGAAAAAAAACTATTTTAAATTAAGTATGTAAACGCTGTGCCACACTCGTTGCTCGTTTAAACACACACACACACGCACCTGCTCGTGCTCTTTGACCTTTGCATTGACTTCCGCTGTAGATGTGACGCATTGATTGAACTCAGCACCGAAATCAACACTGGCCTGCGAATCACACCCGTGCAAACGTATCACTTGACAGCAGTATGTACGTGTACGTGATCGTATGTGTTGTTAATGTGTGCACTTGAAACGGAAATGTTGCAATTACTTGGTAATAGTCTGTCGTAAATGTAAGGGAAGGAACATTTTATGTAGGTGTGCGTCAAATTTGGTTGCATTTGCGTAATTGGTAATTCCCACATTCGAGTGACATATTAGCTGAGGACTAACTTTAAAATGTGTGAATAATATTTTTTAATCAATTTAAAGCCCAAAAATACCCTGCGAAAATGTTGAATCCCCTTAAAGTCTACGATATCCTTGTCATACAATTTCTACCTCTTCCACACCAATGAATGTCTAATTTGTTAACATTATTGCGTCAAATAAAAATGAACATTTCTCATAGCTGTGTCGCAATTGCTTTTTTTTGTGTATTCCTTTGTTTAATGGTGACTGTGCTTTAACCAAAAGTACCGTCAAGTCCTGCACATTTGAGTGAGTATGAAGTACAACCCCAAAACTTTGCCATGTCAACTCACATTACCCTGTGTGCCTTGATTCCACTTACGTAAATTAAGGGGTTGTGGCGATGGTGGTGTCGTACATGGACATACTATCCTATTACTTTCAATCAGGGATGCCAGATGTAGTTCAAAAAAATATATCAAAAAAATTTCGAGAAAGGTGCCTTATGGTTAAGATCATTTCTGTCTCACGATCAGAAGGTATGGGGTTCACACTCCAATTGGCCACAAACAGCTTCAATTTGCCGTTCGCATTCTGCATTTAAGTGTATGTCCTGCAATTCTCATATACTTTAATAGTGGACCATGTTAATGACATCAAGAAGCTCAGCCTAAGACTCAGGTTGCTTGCTATTAGTCGTGCTATGATTGAAGACGTGATACTTAAAAAAAAAACAATGAAATCTGTTCGATGAAAGAAATGCAGTACATGAGTAGTTTTCTCGCTTTGAGAACTGCTTATCTCTTCAGTTTTGGAAAAATAATCTATCAACGATACATCAACTAATCGAAAAATTACTAGAAACCATCATGTGGCGATTCACACTATCTGGCATCCCTGCTTTCGATGGGAATTCTAGAATTTTTCGGTACGACCTTGTTCACTTTAATTTTAGTTATGCACTGGGGATAAATACTTGATTAAAGTATGAATTTAACACAGTTGCAAAAGCAAACATGTAGAAATATTCAAAATATATTTTTAAAAAAAAAACTCACTAAATTAAATTTATTACAACCAAATTGATAACATTTATTTTGTAAACAATGAACTTAAATATGGAATACACACGAAATACGTCCGAATTAGGTTCAATTAAAAAAAAAATTGTATTTATTTAAAATGGAAATTACTATTTCACAATAATAAAATGAAATACTACCTTTTAAATGCTGGCAAATGTCATACAATATTTATATATGATGATAAAAAAAAATGTAATATTTGTCACACAACCAATATGAACAAAAATTTATGAATTTGCGAATTTGTTCATCAATCATGCTGCAAAATGCCATATGGCAACAAAAGAGCGGCCAAACATATAAAAGAGGAATTAATTCAGTTGAACAAATGCAAACATAACCCATATTTTGACATTTTATTAACAACGAACAATATCGAGGAGAAATACAATAACCAACATGACAGCGTCAACTTAGAATAAGGAAGCGGAGAGGGTGTGGCATGCTGCCAGCACAGGATGGGCAAAAAGGATGCGTCTGTTGTTCGTCGGAAAATGTCAATAGTTGGATGTGTGTGTGTGTGTGTGTGTGTGTGTATGAAGAGTGGTGCATTGAGAAGCATGGAGTACGATTCGAGTGTGTATTTTGGGTATGAATGAAATGTAGGGTAACAGTTTGACACACACAATGAGGAGGTTGTGTGTGTTTTGCTGCCATATAAACGTACGTAGAATTCTTGAAAATATTTGTATACGACAGCGTGTTACAAAAAAGAAAAGGCAAACACTGACGTAATTTTACTTATACAAAAAGTGTCAGGCTAACTACAAACTTCAGTTAATTCAGCAGTGCTCACAAAAGCTGCGATTTGATGTACCGGGTACATTGAATCCCTACTATGAGAAAAAAGTTATATAAAATAAGTAACTGGAGAAAATCTAAGCTGTAATGTTGGAGTAAATCTAATTGAATATGTGTGGCCCTTCATATGTTCTCGTATATCCACCTTTCATGCGAATCCTAACTGCTTACTTGTACTGAATTTTGGACCTGGTTCTGCTGAGCTCCAGCATTATCGTTCCATCAAATCTGTACAAATTCACTCCACTCCACTCCAAGCTGACATTGTGGTAAAATAGTTTTGAAAAAACCACTAAGTGCTAAAGGAAATCTGTCAACCGACGATATGATGCGACTCCACACTTTCACAGACATACGCCAGTCTGAGCTCAACTGCCAACAAAACAACAATAACAGTTATCAATATTCAACCCCCCACCAAATATCGAACATCAAAAACATTCTGATGTCGCGTACAAAATGCCAAAATTGCATGTGCTTGCCGTGCAATTTTCGCAAATGCCAAACTCCGGTTAAGCAAATGCTGTGTGAACAGGAATTCGGCTAGAAGGCAACGTTGTAAAATCGCTACAAAATAGAAAATTGCAACGGAAACTCGCCCCCGAGATAGAACACGTTAACGATACGTGTAGACGTGCAGGGGGTTAGGTATATGATATTTGCAAAATCCATTTTTCACAATTGTTCAGTGCATTTAACCTTTTGGCATTTGGCGCACATCCACACTGGCGGTGGAGATGGCAATGCTGAACCTTTGCCATTTCTGATTTAATTACACTTAGTTTGCTTTATTTTATTTATTGTTCTTTTTATACACTTTTGAAAAGGAAATAATGAGTGTTTCCTTGACTTGTGGATTTGAAATGAAGTCTTTTTTGCAACAGACTGTGGACTAAGAGCTTTTCAACTTGGTAGATAGATGATAGCGGGTCAATTTTAAACTAGCTTACACAGGGTTGTAAATTCGCAAAAACCTAATCAAATCCTTAAGTCAACTGTGCCAAACAATTATTGTTTCCGTTGGTCTCAATTCAAACTTTGTGTTGCCACTAGTCCAGTGCTCTGTACTATCGCATGCTAAATACCCTAAATGCTCCTTCATCTTCTGTGGCTGTGATATTACTCAATGTATGTGCTCATCAATGGGCACATTTACCTATAAGCAAACTACAAAAATACCCCTTGTGCCGTTAGATGTTGGCAAATGGTGGTAATCCACCCTTTAGCGCTCGCTTTAGCATCATCATCAGCAGCAAACACACGAGTAGAACTCGAACGAGGACAGCAGCAGGACGTGGCAACTGCAGGACATCAAAGATACGTGATGTTTTCCATTTTGGTATTTACCTTCCCGACTTCTGGTCCTTAAGCGAGCATTTCATTTTCGAGCCACAGACAATGTTGCTCATGCATGGGCACGGAGTGCATTTGCATTTGAGGGTGACAAAGCTGGAGGATGTGTTGTGAATGGTGTGGAAAATGACATAAACGGCAAACCAAAGGGGATTTATGGAAACTTTCCGATAGAACTTTAATAAGTTATGGAAATTTAATAAAATCGTTCAATTTAATAATCGAAATTTATGAATAACTTAATAATGCTTCAGATGCATTTTTATCAATTCGTTTAAGTCGCTCCTATTGAAGGTACTTTTTCACAAAAGAGGAATACAAAGTTTCTATACATTTTTCTTATCCCTCTATATATTTCCATGTAACTGAGTCAATTCTTACCATTACCCCTTTTCGTTTGCTTTTGATGTTTGCCAATACACATTCCTAGTCTTATCAATACGACTTTAGTATTTCGTGTATACATATTTGATTTTTACACCCTGCACAAAAGTGTCACACCATTTGTAACACTTCAAAGGAGGAGTGGTAGATATAGAAAATAATATATATTCTCTAACAGCATCACCTCCTGCGTCGATGTAGCAATGTCCGTATGTATGTCCGTCATTTCACACGATAACTGCCGTAGTTATTGAACTATCGACTCCAAATTCCTCTCCTTTTATTCTTCTATTTGGACGGTATTGAAAATGGGCAACATAGGATGAGAACCACGCCTCCAAAATTCTTAATTTTCATTTATCTTGAGAAATACTGAACCTATTTGGATTGAGTTTTTTTATTTTGGTAGAAAATATCGTCGGGAATGGAATGGGAATGAAACTGGAACGAAATAGAAATGGAAATGTACCGGAACAAAATGAAATTGGAACCAACTTAAAAATAGAACGGGAAAGGAAAGGAAGTATAACCGGAACGAAAATTATGCAAATTATTCCGAATAAAATGTAAATGTAATACAATTTTTAAAACGAATGTGATTGAAGTGGAATTAGAAATTATCGAAAAAATATTACAAATTATCATAAAATTATCGTCAAACTATCGAAAAATTATCAAAAAAAGTATCGCACTTGTATGTGCAGGGTATTATTGTCTTGGTCGCACCGAAAATAATTCTCTTACAGGTTTTTTTTTGCATTTGATTTCACTTTTGGTTACTTTGTGCGCTTTTTACAATCGAACGTGATTTGCACGTGCAGCGTATTTTTGCCGGGGGTTTGCAGTATTTCTACAATTCAATTGAATTCAATTATTGTCGTTCAGACGAGATTTTCAATCTACTATGTATTTACCTTTCCATTCGATGCTGATGAAGCAAATAAGAAACGAAATGAATTGAAATTTCGTTGGTGATTCTCCTCAGATTATGCTAAAATATCATTTGACAGGAGATGGGCGTAGTAGACAATTGAATTAATTCATACACTAACTCATTCGAAAATGAGATAGCATTGGGAAAATAATTTTTGCGAATTTAATTGCCTTACTGATTTGTTCCAAATGACAGATGGAACACAAATAGATTTTTTGAGGCCTCAGTGAGTTCTTGTAATATCCCCCCCCCTTGCGTAAAAGTTTTGTGCCGTAATTTCCCAAGCCAGATGCAAACACCAAAAACATCCATAAATCAAATGTGTATTAACCATGCTTTCTTATACGCTTAATACAACACCTAAGCAAATTATTAATTATTTAAGAGACAGCCCAAGTACGTAAGGACATGACGTAGCACACAGGTCCTCCATCTTCCCGAATTTGGCATTCATGAATTCATGAAACTCACACACTAACACAAACAAAAAAAAATACAAAAAGAAAAAATGCCAAAAGAAAAAAAGATTAGGAATGGAACTTGTAAAGTAATACAGTTTTGTACTTAAACAACACCCACCAGGACAGGGATAACATGTTAACAAGACGTAAGTACAAAAGCTGGAAAATATTCGCTGCAGGGTGTAAATTTCTCAACAGATTCAATTACGCCAGTCACACAAACACACACCCACACGCTCACCGCTCAACTTTAAGTACCAAAATGACGTAGGATGGCACTTCCGATGCCTGTCAGCCGATTTCCGGCATGTGGCTGCAAATGCAAAGGAATTGCGTAATTGTATAAAATATTTCTGAAATTTCGCCTCATATTTACAATTTTTGAAATGAAATAAAATTCTCTCACGCCACAGCACACGCAAAAGTCTCAGCGCCGCGTCACATCTGGGCCACACGAGTGTATGCCTTTATTTTGGTTTAATTTGTATTTATCTCGTATTATACTCGTAATTATTTCAATTCGAATGAAGCTGATGAAAATTTCCACCGCTAATTACGATTTTTCATTGTGCTTTAATTTTTGTGGATTTTCTTCTGTTTGTGTTTGATTTTTGTTTTTGCCTTCATGTGTGTTTACTATAGCGGCATATGTTTGTTGATCATGCAAGCGCACATGTTCGCCCTCGAAAAATACGAAATGTTCTTCTTTTGTTTTCTTTTAAATATTTGAAATTCAGGCGAATTTTTGGCAAACAAAATGTTCCTCGCATAACTTTTGTTTTGATTTTCCGCTACAGTGAAGCCTCAATTTAAGTATGTGAGCTCAAAATTTATTCAATTTATCATTCAGTTTTCCTTAATCCCTAGAGCTGGAATACAGCCAAAAAGAGACTCGGAAATCTATATATATAAAAGAGAAGTGTATGTTTGTCACCAGTAGACGCGAAAACTACAGCACCGATTCTCACCAAAATTTATATATGTGTTCTAGGGGTCGTGAGTAGTGACATAGGATAGGTTTTGACACGCCCACTTTTACCGCCCACAAGTTAGTAAAAACTGCTATATCTCAGACGTTTTTGATCACAAGAAAATGAAATTTTCCATGAACATACTATAAGACCCCAGCCATAATCTGGGCTATAAATGGTCGGGATTATACAATGGGGCGTGGCACCGCCCATACAAGTCAATATTTGAAAGTGCTGTAATTGCGCTCCCACACAATGTTTTCCAACAAAATTTAGCAAATGGTTTCATGTTTTCAACTCTAAGCTAAATGCAACATATCGGCGTAATTGGACAAAGGGGCGTGGCACCGCCCATACAATTCAATACTTCAAAGTGTCATTCTTGGGCTCCCATTGAATATTCTTAAACGGGAAATGGTTATATGCCTTCAATGCAACATATTGGAATTGGACAGCGGGGCGTGGCACTTCCCATACAATTCAATATTTTACAAAATGTTATACTTGGGCTCCAAATGAACATTTTTCAATGGGACATGGTTATATGCTTTCAATTCTAAGTTCAATGTTACATAAGGTCGGAATTGGACAGCGGAGCGTTTTCTTACAATTCAATATTCCAAAATGCTACACTTGGGCTTCCAATAAAAATATTTGATAATTGTTTTCATTCATTTATTATGACCAAAGGCAAAAACAACTTTTTTAGGGCCAGCAAAGCGGACCGGGCCCTGCTAGTAGATAAATATTATTTTAAAAAATATCACAGCAAAAGAAAACCAATCCAAGGTAATAATTCTGCCAATTGGAAGAGTCTTTAAGCAAAAAATGTCCACCACAGACAAACCCATACGAGTCTTTCAAACTTTTCACATCAACCGTTCTCGCATCTATTCCAGGAAAAATTCCTAAAAAAAAAGAAAAACGAATGATTGCATTACCCGAATCAAACTTATTACCACAGAAACATTTACATAATTCTACATCACTGCCCAAGGACATTATACTTTTCTCGAGTTACTCTAAATTTTTCTAAATTTTTAATAGAAATGTAAATTTTTGCTGTTGGTCATTTTCAAACTGTCATCGCAATTGCCACCATTGTCGAGCCAAAGAAGCAGAAAAAAATAACGATTTAAATGGACTAAAATGCAAACACACTAACAAAGTTTTGCAAACCACAAAATAATATTTGGAAAGGATGCCACATAGTTGCAGACTCAAAGCACAAACACACACACAACCTGCATTTAGGCGATAGGAAAGTTTTGCACCATCAATAATTACATTACCATGCGACAGAGTTTCCCTAATGGCGGAAGTGCATTCCATTGCCCTCATTTTCCGTTGCTGCGGTGGCACCTTTTGCCAATGCCTGCTTCGACGTTAACTTTTTGGTTGAGTTGACTGCGTTGGTTGGTTGGATGGTTGGTTGCTTTCTCGCTTTCCTTCCAATTCTCATAATCAAAAGATTTCACGTCTGACTTACACATTATGGTAATTTATCAAAAACCCTGTATACATGCGCTGTGCAAACAGTTTCCTTTACAACGTCATAACGTTGCCATAAATCATTTCAGCTGTATAAGTAGCATGGAGTACACACTAGAAAAGCAACCATAATCACAAAATTTGAGCAAAATCTTAACCGTCCTTTGGAATATTTTCGTTACAAGCGCTTGCATTTTCCAAGTGTATCAACAAATACAAGAGTAGTCTGTCCAGCATAGTGAAAATATGTGGCGAAACATCATTAATATTTGGCCTCAAAGTTCTGAATGAAATGAGTTGGAGAATTTTGAACAACAGCCATAAACATGAGAACAGATGCTTACACATTTGGGTCAGGAATGGACACAAGAGGTGAAAAGGACTGCAATAAGAGTGATGGTCTATTGCCAAAGGCTGGGCAAAGGTTTAAAATAAGGTCAATTGCTGGTGGAATAGTGGCAGTTTAGGCGGATAAGCCCTGTATAGTCGAATGAAAAAAAATAGTTTAAGCTTAAGTATTTGCCTGAAACTCTCAACTGAAACTTTAATTAATCAAGTACTTGCTTGTATTTGACTTTGCAACTGAAAATTTATTCTCCTCATTATGTGTCTTCTTTGCAGATACTCACAGCACTGAGGAGCCGTGCATGATGAAGTGCTGCTGAAGTTCATTAAATTAAACTTCGGCATCCAGAGGAGAAAACTTTTCGAACTGAACTTATCTCGCATAGACTTTGAAAAAATGTCCAAACATCCCGATAATGATAATCTACGTAACGACATTTACGAGAATTTGCCCTGCCAGGCAATGTACAATGAATCCGTGCGTAAGATACAACAGCAAAAGTCAGCCCAGACGACCGGCAACAATATTGCGAATAATGCGCTCTCGCAGCAACTGCTGCTGAACAATATCAGCAATCAAAATGCGCACATAAACTCCAACTCGAATTCCAATTCGAATTCCTCACCGAACAACAAGCAGTCGAGCAACAAGCATTACGCCGTCAGCAATATGTCCAAGGAGATGCTATATGCCACGCCCTTGCGCAAGTCCGATCGTTACAAAAGCGGCGAACGTAGTCGCTTCAGTAGTTCTGGAGGCCGACCAAGTTCGGGTAATCATGAGTCTGATGCCAAACTGTCGAATTTAATGGATTACAAGTTGCTCAACTCGAAGGATAACAATCGTATGTGCAGTCGCAATGGCAATGCCGTACCGGTAACCGATCTGGATGATGACAATGCCTTGGATGGTTGTTCGTCCAGCGCCTTGGTGGGCGGTTCAATGTACTCCAATCAGCCCGCATCTTTGCCATCTCTGCCTGCTGGCGGTACACCAAATCATCAACTGGAGGATCGCCGGATTTTGAATTTCCTCAAAGACACTACACAGCAGCAGAAAAAGTTGGAGGTCTCGGGACGAGATTGTCCCAATGCAAGCTTCTCGAACTTGGCGCGCGAAGAACACTTTGCCAATTTGGTGCAGCAGAATTTCCCCCTTGAGACGGCACATGGAAATAGTGTTGGCAAGCAAAGTATTGCTCCCGAAGATGACATGGGTGCCGCTCTGGACACACATATACGTCCGCTAGAGGAGACAGCGGGCAATCTGGAGGTATTCATGCAGAAGAAAGTATCGCCCGATAAAGTAGTCAATAGCATCGTATCGAATGGTAGACACAACATTCAGACTCACACAGCGGCGGCCGTGTATATACATCGCGAATGGGTGCTCAAGAAGATAGCCCTGTGCCTCGAACAACGCACAGCGGGAAAGAAGTCAATGCCCGGGTTACTTGGGCCCGCTGTAGGCGGTAAAATTGAGGCCGTTGGCGGTGGCTTCATATCTGCACGGGCAAAAGCTGCTGCCATCTCCAGTGCCACGTACAATGGTTGCCTCGTCTTGGGCTCGAATGGTTCGGGCAAGACTTCGATTTGTCAGGCCATCATGACCGGCAATTCGGGCACCAAGGGCATACTCAATCGTAAGCTACTCGCTTGCTACTTAATCGAATCTCAGAATCCCGAATGCCATAGCCTGTCCCTGTTCATACGGAAGGTGGTCTTGCAGATCTTGAGTCACTCGTCGATGATAAGCAAGGAGGATAATCAGAAACTTATCGAAGATGGACTCTCGTTCTTGCAAGAGGAAGTACAGCAGCAGGAATCGAAGTTGGATGCGGCCATGAATAACATATCCTTGGACGAGAATGCCGAGGAAATACTCATTGCGGAATTGAAGCGTGGCGCAAGTGAGCGTGATACTACAGAATTGGAGTGCTTCCAGGGGCGGCGCACATCGACATGTAACAAGAAGTCAACATACCTTACGCGCCAGAAATCAGAGCCTGCTCCCGAGCAGTATCGGGACCATGACCATAGCCAATCGGACGAAACAAAGAAGAACAATTATGGCACTCACCCGCCCAAGGGCAGTAAAGGCGGCATCAAAGAACGCGACGAGGACAAGGACATGGATACCGAAAAGGAGAAGAGAAGAGATGCGGAAAGGGAGAGAGACTCACCGTCAACTTCGTCGAAATGCAGTCCCGGTAAGAAATCCAAGATACCAGTGAAATTGGGACGTCCTGGCGCTGCAGCATCACCAGCGAAAGTTGTCACTACCTCCACGAACTCCGGAAATGCAATACAGCAAGGTGGTGGTGAGGATATTGCCGACTTGGTTAGCGACGAGCTGAAGAGCGAAATAGAGGCAGCCATTAATGATGATGAGGACGAAGATGCGGGCGATATAGAACTCAAATCCGAAGGCACTAACGAAGCGAACGAAGACAACGAAGATAAGCCAGAGGCTGATAAAGACATTGAAGACATTGAATTCAAGGAAAAAGAAGCAACGAACAGAGAATCCAATGAGAAGGAAGATAATCTAATAGATTTTGACAGGACTCTCGATGCCGAAGCGGCTGAGATCACGCTGCCAATTGCTGAAAGTATAGGCAGATACATGAGCCCAGCTGGCGCTGTCAGTACGAATACGCTTCCACCGCCCCTACCGAAACCAAAGAGTTGCCGCACTATGATTGCCGATGGCTACTACGAAATGTTAATCTCCAATCCGGAGATATTTGAATGCCTGACGGTGGACAATATCGAAAAGAACCCGGACGAGTGCTTCAAGAAGGCTTTACTGTTTCCATTGCTGGAACTGACGCCACCGAAAACTGCGCTGCTCTTGCTTATAGATTCCATCGACGAGAATTACATCAACGAGGGCAATTTGATTTCCACTTTGAAAGGCGGCCGCGGCACTGCAACCAACCACAAGAGTCGCAATGTGGCCGAGCTCTTGTCCAATCACATTCATCTCTTCCCGAAATGGCTCTTCCTTGTGTGCACAACAAAGAAGCAAACCAAACAGATTACGCGGATGTTCACTGGCTTCAAGAAGATCACGCTGGACGATCTGCGCAAGTCACATGTGGTCAAAGATGTGCAGGAGTACATTATCAATCGTCTCAATTCGGACTTCAAGGATAGCATCATGCTGACCAAAGAGATTATTGAATCCTTGCATCAGTTGTACATTAAGTCGAACGGATGCATTTTGTACTTGGAGAAGGTCTTGAATGGCATTAAGGAGAGTTTCTTTAGCTTTCGCGAAATCAAGTTGATACCGTGCACTCTCAATGGCCTCTACTTGTACATCTGCCAGAAGTCATTCAACAAGAAGCAATACATGAAAATACGCCCGGTCCTAAATGTACTGCTTGCCTCTTCCGGTTATGTGGATAAGCTGTTTCTGTTCAACTGTCTGCGCACACACAACTACACGATAGACTGCGAAGAGTTCGAAAAGCGCTTGCTGCTCATGAAGAACATACTCGCCTACGATGACCAGCAGAAGCGCTTGAAGATTTTCCACAACTCCTTCTCCGACTGGCTGGTCGATGTGAAGTTCGCAACAAAGAAATTCATTTGCGATGTCAATGAGGGCCATGTTATGATTTCGATGTACTACTTGCTAGTGGCGGAGACGATTTGCGCAAATAATGTGCGCAAGTTTGTCTATCATGTCATCAAGTCGGGCGAGTACTTGACCAATCGCAATGTTGATTTGGATATGATTCTGATGTTGCTGGAATCGCGTCTAAATCTGAACGATTGCTTCTACACAAATCAATTGAATTGCTGCTCGCAGTGCGAGAACGACTTCAAGAACGATGAGAACTTTTTGCCCAGGACGCGCACTATGATTGAAAAGTTCTTGGCCAGTGAGTTGACCGATGAATTTTCGCAGTTTCTATGCGACTTATTCAAGCCGAGCTTGCCCACAGATGGAAAGATACTGAAGCTGCTCATTGAGACGGGCATAAATAATGCAGAAACGCAGAACTCGTGCGAGTCGTCACTTATGTCTCCCGAACTATCCGAGAAATCGCAAAATATTGATTTCGAATTGGCCGATCTCTTGATATCCAGCGAAAAGTCATGCATACTCGAAACGCAGCGGCCAACAAGTCCTTCGGAGAAGAGCGAACCGCAACAAGAGAGTCAAGATGAGAATGCCTCGAGTACACTGCATCAACTCTCCGACTCAAATCGCATCGAACTGCACAAGGGCAAGGCCCTCATACACATCCTAGCTAATGACGGGAATCACCAGCTTCTCGAGCGTGCCTTGAACGCCTGCAAGGGTCCAATTGACCTCGAAATCGAAGACTACAATGGCCAAACGGCTCTTAACATTGCCTCGCGCAATGGCCACTTGGACGTGGTCAAGCTGATGTTGAGTTTTTCGCAGCCCTGCAACGATGGCACTGGACGCATGAAACGCGTCGATGTCAATCACGCCGATCGTGATGGCTGGACACCATTACGCTCTGCTTCGTGGGGTGGACACACCGAGGTTGTTAAACTACTCATATCGCATCCGGCTTGCAAGATTGATTTGGCCGATAAAGAGGGACGCACCGCACTCAGGGCAGCCGCCTGGAGTGGACACGAAGACATTCTCAAGATTCTCATCGAATCCGGTGCGGATGTCAACTCGGTGGATAGGCAAGGACGTACTTCACTCATTGCCGCCTCCTATATGGGCCATTATGACATCGTTGAAATATTGCTGGAAAATGGGGCCAACGTGAATCACCTGGATTTGGATGGCCGCAGTGCTTTATGTGTGGCCGCCCTATGCGGATCCTCAGGTTACAGCAAGGTGATATCGACTTTGCTTGAGCATGGTGCTAACACAGATCAACTGGATAATGATGGCATGTCGCCACTGTTGGTGAGCTCTTTCGAAGGCAATGCTGAGGTTTGTGAGTTGCTCTTGGAAAATGGTGCCGATCCAGATCTGGCCGATTTCATGGGTCGAACGCCCTTGTGGGCCGCGTGCACGGCTGGGCATGCGAATGTCGTGAAACTTTTACTCTTCTGGGGTTGCGGCATCGATTGCATGGATTCGGAGGGACGCACTGTGTTAAGCATTGCTGCTGCTCAGGGTAATGTGGAAACCGTAAGGCAACTGCTCGATCGGGGCTTGGACGAAACACACCGTGATAATGCGGGCTGGACTCCACTGCACTATGCCGCCTTCGAGGGTTTCCACGATGTTAGTCTGCAGCTGCTGGAATCGGGTGCTAAAATCGATGAATGCGACAACGAGGGAAAGACCGCCCTGCATCTGGCTGCCCAAGAGGGACGCACTAAGTGTGTGCAAATATTGTTGGAGATCCACTCGACATTTGTCGATCAAAAGGCCCACGATGGCAAGACTGCTTTCCGACTGGCGTCGCTGGAAGGTCATCTCGATACGCTTCAGTACTTGCTGAAGTTCTGTTGCGATGTGAACTCAAAGGATGCGGACTCACGTACTACTCTGTATATTCTGGCATTGGAAAATAAACTGGAAATCGTCAAGTACCTGTTGGAGGTGACAAATGTGGACGCCAACATACCGGACAGTGAAGGCCGAACAGCTTTGCATGTGGCTGCATGGCAGGGTCATGTTGACATGGTCAAAATGCTCATCACAATGGGTAAGTCAACCAAGAGACTATAGAAATTTTTCATTAAAGTAATAAAATTCTAGGAAATGCTGATGTCAATGCTATGGACTTGGAGGCACGTACACCACTGCACTCTTGCGCTTGGCAGGGCAACCACGACGTCATGAACATTCTGCTCTACTTTGGCGCTTCAGCGGACCATGCCTGCAAACAGGGTG
Source organism: Heteromyza rotundicornis (assembly GCA_951394025.1). Lineage (NCBI taxonomy): Eukaryota > Metazoa > Arthropoda > Insecta > Diptera > Heleomyzidae > Heteromyza > Heteromyza rotundicornis. Next base: position 64,282,383 of record OX596012.1, read on the forward strand.
CTACCGCCTTGGGCATTTCGGCACAGGAGGGTCACGAGAAGTGTGTCATTGCTTTGCTGAAGTATGGCGCCAATCCATATAAATGCGATCACTGCGGTCGCACTCCCATCAAATTGGCGGCCAAATCAAATCGCACGAACATTTTGAAAATCTTCGAAAACTATACGAAAGGTAATCACGACAAATTTGTATTTCTGACTATCATATTAATCGCATGTCTCCTACTTTCTCGCTGTAGCTGAATCTACCAACCCCATCGACACGAAATTCCATCCCAGCATGTTGCGCTCACCAGACCAACCACCCTCGCTGCCAGCACATCAGGCACTCGGACTCGGTGCAGCGCCCTTCCCGCCACATGCCTCCGCCTCGTCGGTCTGCTCGGCTGCCACCACGGCCACCGTTAATAACGGCAACAACAACAGCATGCAGCCGCCAAGCATCTTGAATGCATCGAGTTCCACACACAGTTCGAACAATTTCTACCAGAACACAATGCAATCGGACACGAGCAGTTTGCACAAGCGCAAAAGCGTCATATCTAGTCAATCCACGGGTAGCAGCAACGACGTAAGTTTGCTATGCAATACAACAAATACACAAATGATCACTCACTCTTATCATCTACAGCAAGCACCGCTCACCTTCACCCAGCAATTGCAACGTCAAACTAAACTCAACTCACGCAACAATCCCTTCGTACAAAACGCACCGATTGTCAACTCGAAGCATGCCTCATCATCGAAACATGGACACCACTCGCAACGGCATTCGCAAATGCTGTCCGATCTCAGTGAGCATCAGTTGGGTAAGTCAACACGATATGATCACTTATGCATTTGTTTCACATCTCTCCTTTTACTATGTGCAGCTTCAAATATGGCCACCAATGAGGCGGATCTATATGATATGGAATGTATGTCACCATTGTATGCCACGCCTCCTCACTCGCCCAGCAGCGAATTGAGTTCGCCCGGTCAGTTGCCCGCAATAAATGCCTTCGATGATATTCCGGGCGCCTCCGGTACATCGGCAGGCAATCATAATAGTGGCAGTTCGGGTGGCAAATCGGTACTACCGGATAATCATTTTGCGCGCGATACTCACATGCGCATCATTTTGGGAAACTTGAAGGAGAATCAAGCCAGTTCATCGAGGTGAGTGAATGATGAAAGAAATTTACAGGTTACAGGTTTTCATGTACCCCTTTTTCCACAGCAAAAGCAAACGCAGCGGCACCACCAATCCGGCCATGCGCCTCATACGCAGCCGCTTCGACTCGGCCGCTCAGCTGATACGACGCACGAACAACATGCTCTCCTCGAACAGCAATCAGGGATCGTCGAGTATTGGCGTGAAATCGGGCACGTTTCAATGGCGGAAGGAGAGTCAAATGTAAAAAATAAGTAAACTCACATAAATAAATTAATTAAACTTAAAGTTAAATCGTTTAAAAGTTGCATCAAAACAGAACAAAAAAAAAAAACTACGAAATACTTAAAACGCAAAAATATTATATTATTGTAAAACCAATTATGATTTATATTATATACTTTATATACTTTGACTTTTTTTTAGGTATTTTATTTGTGATAGTTCAAATTTAGCTTATGTTTATTATATAATTTATTTACAATTAAATACTTTTTATGAACCATTTAAATTTAAAACATTACATAATAATGCAACAAACTTAGTAGTATTAAAAACTTAGAGACTATACATAATACATACATATGCATTGATGAGAAAACATTTTCGAAAATTGTAGTTTACTGTTTAAAATTAAAATTAAAAAAAAAAACAAAAAAATACATTTAACTGTTGCATTGCATGAAGGCATACAATTTACAACAACAACAATATGACTTGCTACACAGACCAAAACTAAAGAAAACAAAGTATACTTTTGGATGTTACGTACATGGCACATTGATCCTGAAAGTTTTATGCGAAAAATTCCAATTATAATCGTGACAAAGTATGAAATTTACTAAATATTACAAAAAACAGTGAATACTGAATTTCTTTAAAGCAATATTTTAAACAAAAGAGTAATCACACAGACACATGAATACATATAAATGTTTAGTTTCATTTTCATTTTCATTTGATTGATTAGTTGGAATAGTAATACAACGAGGATTACAAACGACAATGGAATATATCTGTTCTAGTGATGAATGTCAAAACCATTGCAAGTACTTCAATTTGATGTGGTTAATTGGGTCCCTTCATACGATCACACTATACTCAACCAATTCTATTATGTAATACTTTTAGTGGAACAATTCCTATTAACAGCCAAGTCATTGTTCATCAAGCAAAAACTCATACAGATTTGAAATATTCGAAAGACCTCTTAACCTTCGCATTAAAAATTGCTACTTATTAGAATAACCCTGCAAATTCCTTGATCCTTTCTTAAATCCCTCATTGTGCAATTATGAATCGTTGTATTACTAAGCCAATTGAAACATATAATATTTTAGAGAGGAAGAAAACCAAAACAAAGTAAATAGCATATTTCGACAAATGTAATCAAATTATGTAGAACTTTATAATTTTCTTTAGTGGACTGTCATGTTATATCGGCCAATACATACTGATCATTTTCTATTTATATATATACTTAAAGTTATTAAATGGCAAGCTGTTTGAGAACAGAAAATGGGGCATCAATTAATTTAATGATTGAAAATCGTACTGACACTTATTATTATTATTATGTATGCTATATCAAAAACTATATATATATATATATATTTCAACTGATTATTTTTTAAACTTAATTGAATTAAATTAATTACTTACTATAACGCAAATCAATTGTATTCATTGCATTAATTACAATTAAAGGAATTTAGAAATTACATCAATAAACATACACACACACTCTCATGGAAAACAAAAAAAAACCCACACTCACACAACCACTCTGATACGCATACACCCAAATTTAATATAAACTCTCAAAATACAATATTTAAATGTGCACAAGCTTTTGTTTTCTTTATTTGAAATTGAATCAGAAACCTGCGGATTTTTTTTAAATTAATACCTTGTTGAGCAACAACACTGTGCAACACTAGATTCTGTTTACTGATCTGATAAGGGGTTCTGAAAGGCGCAGCGATTTTTCTGGTTTAAGTCGACTTTCCATCTCTTAAGAGAGCGCAACATTCCATTACAAAATGTGCTTAAGAAATTCCACTTAAGCATTTTCCTTAAGCACATTTTGTATGGAATTTTGGCTTTCCTTATGAGGTTTTAGCTCAAGAGTTACCAAAGGGTCTATTATCAGATCTGCAATCAGATAAATGTACCCTCATTTTAAAGCATAGTGTAGCATAATTTAAAGCGATCACTTTTGGTATTTAATATGTTTTATTTTCTTCCTTTTTAATCAATAAATCCACATTTCAGTACTATTTTTATTGTCAAATATTAGGTAGAAGTTCAGGTCAGATTTTTGAAAATATCATTTTTTCCACTGAGGTAGCGTCTTTTAAATGTCATATAATTTGTCGAAGAAAGTGTAAAACAGCAAATTTTCATCTGATTTAAATGTCCAGAGGTTGTAGTAGCCCTCTGGACATAGCAGGACAAACTGACGACAATCAAACAAACTAATTATATTCTTGGTATATCACCTAATGACTCTAATATTATTTGCAACCACAAAACCATTAACATTTTTATAATACAAGGGGATTCACACTACAAGACAAAGAGTGTCCTTGCAACGATATTGTTGTACCCTAACCTCTTAAAATTTGTACTTATACCTTCGTTGCCTTTTCGCTCGTTTCGATTCTGATGAGGTGTCGGGTCCAATTTAATTGCGGTAGCCTAATAAAGCCTATACAGTTATATTTCAGGTTTTGCACTAATTCGTTTTCACTTTGAAACTAAAAAAACTTTACAGATTTACACGTTCAACTGGGTCATCTGAAAATTTCTTCTGGTTTTTACATCTTTCAGTGTAAGGATAGCTTGAAGATTTGTTTAATTTTATTTAATTTTCAAGGAAAAATAAAAATAGTTTTATTTTCAACCTAAGTTCTATCGAGGCTTCGATAATTCCTAACTGTCTATTTGCTATTCTGCATTTTTCTTTTCTACAATTATCGAACTATCATACTACTACTGAAAATCCAACTAGTTTTTCAACTACCGAACTACCAAACTAACAAAACCGGTCTGAATACCATGATTGGCAGACAAATACAATTTCTCACATAGACGCATTCCCACAGAAAACCTTTAACCAAAACTTGAATATTTTTTGAACACACGATTTCACTGAAGACAAATTAACTGCAGTAACAATGAAACAAAAACCACAACACTATTTACCAATTTTAGTACATAATGAAATTTATTTTTTATTCAAATTTTCAATACACTGAAACAAATCTAAAATATTACCCATGTTTATCGGACACGAACTTGAATGCTGTAAAACGATAGCTTGAGTGTACTTCAAAGACCGAAAAGGGTTTGATAAAACATACGATATGATATTTTACGAATACGATATTCTTGCGAGACACCACAGGGCATCATTAATGAAAGAAAAAAACCCATTACGTAAATTACTGTTAACAACATAAAAATATATTGCAAAGAAACGTTTACTTATATTTAAAACATATTTACAAAATTACCAGTTAATGCAAAAAAGAAACACTATTCTGACAAAAGTAGTGGCTAGTCTTTAAGCAATTGACTACTACGGTTAATTGTGGACAAAATTATTGAGGAAAAAAAATGATACAGGAAATTTACAGCAATTCTGAGTGTGTTGAATTCTTCTTCTATTTTTTTTTAAATTGAAATTTGATGGAAAAACATTTTCGAGTTTATCTAAATAAAAAGCATGTGAAATGTATATTATACGCATAATAAAATATCAACGAGAATATGTTTATTTATGAGAGGAAAATGAGACACATACTTGTGGTAAGTTTGGAATGAGATTAAAACATTGGAGGAATACTACTTGCGGATATTCATTTACTATTATCGACAAGTATTTTGGGATTGGCCACGCGAAACACATTCGGCACCATGCCCGCCAGTGTGGTGAATAGCTCCTCGGAAATGTCATGCGGCAGCAAGAGTTGCAGAGTACTGGAAAATAGTTAATTTGTTAAAATTGTACCGATTTGTATGTAATAGACCCCACCTCAATTCAGCGCCACCCCAAGTGGCCGACTCGATCATAAAACCCTTGGCGCACTTGAATACCAATTCGGCGCGTCGCATGCACCATTGCACGGTCATGTCTTCGGACATTTCGTGACGCAACAGAGCCGGTATGGTCAGTGTGGTGACATCATGCCGACTGGCCGTTTTCAAAATATTACGCAAACCCAAAATCACCGGGTGTCGTGAGTTAATTTCACTGGGACTATTGATCGGTTCATCGGAGATCAAATGAAAGATCACATGCGACTGCGAGAGATTCGAGTGTTTGGTAATGAAGAAGTCGCCCGTCTTAAGTTTGGCAGACGATTTGACCGGTGATGAATTTGAGCTGCCATTGGCGGTGCCACTGCTATTGCCACCACCACCCATTTCAGTACTGCTGGCACTATTTGTGCTCGGTGTGGCCGAATCGCAGACACTCAGTGAGCGTATTTGCTTTTCGATTTTCTCTATTTGATTGTCGATCTGTTCGAAGTGAAATTCGGTGGACATGTTGGCATTCTTAATGATACTCTTGTTGGCCTGTGCCTGTATGGAGGGCGTCAACACGACCACACCACACAAGGAGCTCGAATACAGGCCCAATGCCATGTTCAAGCCATTCAAACTGAAAGTTAATTTATTTTATTAATATTACGTGAGTATATTCTGGATCCAAACCTTTCGTCTGCATGAAGGGGACTGCACAGATCCGTGACATTGGCGCTTAATATCCTTATGTTATGCATGTGCTTCAGTTGCGAGCCCAGGTGTATCGTGAAGCTCTCCTCCATCGATGGCTGCTGCGACACAAACATGGACGAGCGATTGCCCAGTGGCGTTGCTACTGGTGAAGCTTGCTGGAATATTTTGCTCACTTGACTGGTGATCCAGTCGCGATACTCATTCTTCTGGTGTCCCTTCTTGGCCTCCAATTCCGACTCGTAGCGTTTGCGTATGTAGTTTTGCGTAGTGTATTGGTGTGCAAGCAGATTGTTAATATCCTGTGAGAATACACGATGTCAATTTGAAGCTATTCTGAGAGTTAATTACTAGGAAATACCTCCGAAGTGGTTGTAATATCCAGTTGGTTGATTTTTGATTCCATTTCTTCCTGCTGCGACGAGTTCAGTGTTTCCACTTCTTTATCCATGTGTGTAGTCATATCGGAAACTACCTTGGCATAGGCGCGCTCACGTTTAAGAATATCCTCCAGCGACGATGAGTGCACTAGGCTGAAGTGTAGTAAAATAAGTTAAATTCAATGTTTTTTGTCTTAATTTGGAGGCGACTGACCGATGAAAACTCTGAGCAAAGATGTCCTCATCCGTGGGACCCACCCGGTCCGCAAATTGTATAAGTTCTTCCTTGTAGTGGCGCTCCGTTTCCCGTATGATTGCCTCCAAATCCAGTTCATTGTTACGTGCTTGTGCAATGAGTTGATCAGCGTAGTCGTCCAAGAATCTCTGATTCTCCTGGTCGATATAGTCCCTCAAAGCCTTCTTTATGGCTAAGCGATCAACGTATAATCAGTCAATTGTCAGGGATAACGGATAACGACTTTTACTTACGTTCGCATTCGTCCAGATACCGCATCATTGGATCCATTTGATTTATCAGTTCAGTAACCAGTTCCTCCAAACACTCGTCTTCATAGGGTACAGTAATATCGATGGCTGCTTCCTTCTCCTTTTCATCGTGGTCCTTGTATTTATACACAAATTTAACTTTGGTTTCGCACAGTGCCTCCTCCATTTATTTGCAGTAAAAACTCTACAATTGAAGAATTCCTCACAACTCACAACAAATGAAACAGCTGATTTTTGGACTACGGTGTTGCCATCAGTGTTGTTATTAAAATACTGAGTTCCCATAACATAAACAGTAGAGAAATTATATCGTTTTGACGACAGGTTCTCTACGATTACTAACCTATCGTTGTAATGCAAGTCATACAAGATATTATCCGCTCGTTGTCAGATTATTCAACAAGGCTCTTACAGACAGTGACGTCATTTTGACGTTTTGAACATTTTTTGGTCAACTTTGGGGGTCCTACGATTCGCTTATTTTAGCCGCTAGAGGGCTTTAAAGGTTTTCTAGGTGAAATTAGCTTGTATCCCAGCTTACAAGTGTCCGATTCGCTTATGTTCTATTGCAAATGCAAGGTGAGACAAATATCTACCTCCTGGTTGAGTTTGGAGTCACTGCCATGCGTATTTATAAAGATAGAAGAGTATTTCCATACAAAGTTTTTAGAAATTTTGAAAATTTTTTATGTCAACTTTGGGGGTCCTACGACGCTTAGTTTAGCTGCTAGAGGGCTTTAAAGGTTTTCTAGGTGAAATTAGCTTGTATCCCAGCTTCCAAGTGTCCGATTCGCTTCTGTTCTATTGCAAATGCAAGGTGAGACAAATATCTACCTCCTGGTTGAGTTTGGAGTCACTGCCATGCGTATTTATAAAGATAGAAGAGTATTTCCATACAAAGTTTTTAGAAATTTTGAAAATTTTTTCTGTCAACTTTGGGGGTCCTACGATGCTTAGTTTAGCCGCTAGAGGGCTTTAAAGGTTTTCTAGGTGCAATTTCCTTGTATCCCAGCTTACAAGTGTCCGATTCGCTTATGTTCTATTGCAAATGCAAGGTGAGACACATATCTACCTCCTGGTTGAGTTTGGAGTCACTGCCATGCGTATTTATAAAGATAGAAGAGTATTTCCATACAAAGTTTTTAGAAATTTTGAAAATTTTTTATGTCAACTTTGGGGGCCCTACGACGCTTAGTTTAGCTGCTAGAGGGCTTTAAAGGTTTCCTAGGTGAAATTTCCTTGTATCCCAGCTTACAAGTGTCCGATTCGCTTATGTTCTATTGCAAATGCAAGGTGAGACACATATCTACCTCCTGGTTGAGTTTGGAGTCACTGCCATGCGTATTTATAAAGATAGAAGAGTATTTCCATACAAAGTTTTTAGAAATTTTGAAAATTTTTTATGTCAACTTTGGGGGCCCTACGACGCTTAGTTTAGCTGCTAGAGGGTTTTAAAGGTTTCCTAGGTGAAATTTCCTTGTATCCCAGCTTACAAGTGTCCGATTCGCTTATGTTCTATTGCAAATGCAAGGTGAGACACATATCTATCTCCTGGTTGAGTTTGGAGTCACTGCCATGCGTATTTATAAAGATAGAAGAGTATTTCCATACAAAGTTTTTAGAAATTTTGAAAATTTTTTATGTCAACTTTGGGGGCCCTACGACGCTTAGTTTAGCTGCTAGAGGGCTTTAAAGGTTTCCTAGGTGAAATTTCCTTGTATCCCAGCTTACAAGTGTCCGATTCGCTTATGTTCTATTGCAAATGCAAGGTGAGACACATATCTACCTCCTGGTTGAGTTTGGAGTCACTGCCATGCGTATTTATAAAGATAGAAGAGTATTTCCATACAAAGTTTTTAGAAATTTTGAAAATTTTTTATGTCAACTTTGGGGGCCCTACGACGCTTAGTTTAGCTGCTAGAGGCCTTTAAAGGTTTCCTAGGTGAAATTTCCTTGTATCCCAGCTTACAAGTGTCCGATTCGCTTATGTTCTATTGCAAATGCAAGGTGAGACACATATCTATCTCCTGGTTGAGTTTGGAGTCACTGTCATGCGTATTTATAAAGATAGAAGAGTATTTCCATACAAAGTTTTTAGAAATTTTGAAAATTTTTTATGTCAACTTTGGGGGCTTTACGACGCTTAGTTTAGCTGCTAGAGGCCTTTAAAGGTTTTCTAGGTGAAATTTCCTTGTATCCCAGCTTACAAGTGTCCGATTCGCTTATGTTCTATTGCAAATGCAAGGTGAGACACATATCTATCTCCTGGTTGAGTTTGGAGTCACTGCCATGCGTATTTATAAAGATAGAAGAGTATTTCCATACAAAGTTTTTAGAAATTTTGAAAATTTTTTATGTCAACTTTGGGGGCCCTACGACGCTTAGTTTAGCTGCTAGAGGCCTTTAAAGGTTTCCTAGGTGAAATTTCCTTGTATCCCAGCTTACAAGTGTCCGATTCGCTTATGTTCTATTGCAAATGCAAGGTGAGACACATATCTATCTCCTGGTTGAGTTTGGAGTCACTGCCATGCGTATTTATAAAGATAGAAGAGTATTTCCATACAAAGTTTTTAGAAATTTTGAAAATTTTTTATGTCAACTTTGGGGGCCCTACGACGCTTAGTTTAGCTGCTAGAGGGCTTTAAAGGTTTTCTAGGTGAAATTTCCTTGTATCCCAGCTTACAAGTGTCCGATTCGCTTATGTTCTATTGCAAATGCAAGGTGAGACACATATCTATCTCCTGGTTGAGTTTGGAGTCACTGCCATGCGTATTTATAAAGATAGAAGAGTATTTCCATACAAAGTTTTTAGAAATTTAGAAAATTTTTTATGTCAACTTTGGGGGCCCTACGACGCTTAGTTTAGCTGCTAGAGGCCTTTAAAGGTTTTCTAGGTGAAATTTCCTTGTATCCCAGCTTACAAGTGTCCGATTCGCTTATGTTCTATTGCAAATGCAAGGTGAGACACATATCTATCTCCTGGTTGAGTTTGGAGTCACTGCCATGCGTATTTATAAAGATAGAAGAGTATTTCCATACAAAGTTTTTAGAAATTTTGAAAATTTTTTATGTCAACTTTGGGGGCTCTACGACGCTTAGTTTAGCTGCTAGAGGGCTTTAAAGGTTTTCTAGGTGAAATTTCCTTGTATCCCAGCTTACAAGTGTCCGATTCGCTTATGTTCTATTGCAAATGCAAGATGAGACACATATCTATCTCCTGGTTGAGTTTGGAGTCACTGCCATGCGTATTTATAAAGATAGAAGAGTATTTCCATACAAAGTTTTTAGAAATTTTGAAAATTTTTTATGTCAACTTTGGGGGCCCTACGACGCTTAGTTTAGCTGCTAGAGGCCTTTAAAGGTTTTCTAGGTGAAATTTCCTTGTATCCCAGCTTACAAGTGTCCGATTCGCTTATGTTCTATTGCAAATGCAAGGTGAGACACCTCCTGGTTGAGTTTGGAGTCACTGCCATGCGTATTTATAAAGATAGAAGAGTATTTCCATACAAAGTTTTTAGAAATTTTGAAAATTTTTTATGTCAACTTTGGGGGTCCTACGACGCTTAGTTTAGCTGCTAGAGGCCTTTAAAGGTTTTCTAGGTGAAATTTCCTTGTATCCCAGCTTACAAGTGTCCGATTCGCTTATGTTCTATTGCAAATGCAAGGTGAGACACATATCTATCTCCTGGTTGAGTTTGGAGTCACTGCCATGCGTATTTATAAAGATAGAAGAGTATTTCCATACAAAGTTTTTAGAAATTTTGAAAATTTTTTATGTCAACTTTGGGGGCCCTACGACGCTTAGTTTAGCTGCTAGAGGCCTTTAAAGGTTTTCTAGGTGAAATTTCCTTGTATCCCAGCTTACAAGTGTCCGATTCGCTTATGTTCTATTGCAAATGCAAGGTGAGACACCTCCTGGTTGAGTTTGGAGTCACTGCCATGCGTATTTATAAAGATAGAAGAGTATTTCCATACAAAGTTTTTAGAAATTTTGAAAATTTTTTATGTCAACTTTGGGGGTCCTACGACGCTTAGTTTAGCTGCTAGAGGCCTTTAAAGGTTTTCTAGGTGGAATTTCCTTGTATCCCAGCTTACAAGTGTCCGATTCGCTTATGTTCTATTGCAAATGCAAGGTGAGACACATATCTATCTCCTGGTTGAGTTTGGAGTCACTGCCATGCGTATTTATAAAGATAGAAGAGTATTTCCATACAAAGTTTTTAGAAATTTTGAAAATTTTTTATGTCAACTTTGGGGGCCCTACGACGCTTAGTTTAGCTGCTAGAGGGCTTTAAAGGTTTTCTAGGTGAAATTTCCTTGTATCCCAGCTTACAAGTGTCCGATTCGCTTATGTTCTATTGCAAATGCAAGGTGAGACACATATCTATCTCCTGGTTGAGTTTGGAAATTTTGGGGGCCCTACGACGCTTAGTTTAGCTGCTAGAGGCCTTTAAAGGTTTCCTAGGTGAAATTTCCTTGTATCCCAGCTTACAAGTGTCCGATTCGCTTATGTTCTATTGCAAATGCAAGGTGAGACACATATCTATCTCCTGGTTGAGTTTGGAGTCACTGCCATGCGTATTTATAAAGATAGAAGAGTATTTCCATACAAAGTTTTTAGAAATTTTGAAAATTTTTTATGTCAACTTTGGGGGCCCTACGACGCTTAGTTTAGCTGCTAGAGGCCTTTAAAGGTTTTCTAGGTGAAATTTCCTTGTATCCCAGCTTACAAGTGTCCGATTCGCTTATGTTCTATTGCAAATGCAAGGTGAGACACATATCTATCTCCTGGTTGAGTTTGGAGTCACTGCCATGCGTATTTATAAAGATAGAAGAGTATTTCCATACAAAGTTTTTAGAAATTTTGAAAATTTTTTATGTCAACTTTGGGGGCTCTACGACGCTTAGTTTAGCTGCTAGAGGGCTTTAAAGGTTTTCTAGGTGAAATTTCCTTGTATCCCAGCTTACAAGTGTCCGATTCGCTTATGTTCTATTGCAAATGCAAGGTGAGACACATATCTATCTCCTGGTTGAGTTTGGAGTCACTGCCATGCGTATTTATAAAGATAGAAGAGTATTTCCATACAAAGTTTTTAGAAATTTTGAAAATTTTTTATGTCAACTTTGGGGGCCCTACGACGCTTAGTTTAGCTGCTAGAGGCCTTTAAAGGTTTTCTAGGTGAAATTTCCTTGTATCCCAGCTTACAAGTGTCCGATTCGCTTATGTTCTATTGCAAATGCAAGGTGAGACACCTCCTGGTTGAGTTTGGAGTCACTGCCATGCGTATTTATAAAGATAGAAGAGTATTTCCATACAAAGTTTTTAGAAATTTTGAAAATTTTTTATGTCAACTTTGGGGGTCCTACGACGCTTAGTTTAGCTGCTAGAGGCCTTTAAAGGTTTTCTAGGTGGAATTTCCTTGTATCCCAGCTTACAAGTGTCCGATTCGCTTATGTTCTATTGCAAATGCAAGGTGAGACACATATCTATCTCCTGGTTGAGTTTGGAGTCACTGCCATGCGTATTTATAAAGATAGAAGAGTATTTCCATACAAAGTTTTTAGAAATTTTGAAAATTTTTTATGTCAACTTTGGGGGCCCTACGACGCTTAGTTTAGCTGCTAGAGGGCTTTAAAGGTTTTCTAGGTGAAATTTCCTTGTATCCCAGCTTACAAGTGTCCGATTCGCTTATGTTCTATTGCAAATGCAAGGTGAGACACATATCTATCTCCTGGTTGAGTTTGGAAATTTTGGGGGCCCTACGACGCTTAGTTTAGCTGCTAGAGGCCTTTAAAGGTTTTCTAGGTGAAATTTCCTTGTATCCCAGCTTACAAGTGTCCGATTCGCTTATGTTCCATTGCAAATGCAAGGTGAGACACATATCTATCTCCTGGTTGAGTTTGGAGTCACTGCCATGCGTATTTATAAAGATAGAAGAGTATTTCCATACAAAGTTTTTAGAAATTTTGAAAATTTTTTATGTCAACTTTGGGGGCCCTACGACGCTTAGTTTAGCTGCTAGAGGCCTTTAAAGGTTTTCTAGGTGAAATTTCCTTGTATCCCAGCTTACAAGTGTCCGATTCGCTTATGTTCTATTGCAAATGCAAGGTGAGACACATATCTATCTCCTGGTTGAGTTTGGAGTCACTGCCATGCGTATTTATAAAGATAGAAGAGTATTTCCATACAAAGTTTTTAGAAATTTTGAAAATTTTTTATGTCAACTTTGGGGGCCCTACGACGCTTAGTTTAGCTGCTAGAGGCCTTTAAAGGTTTTCTAGGTGGAATTTCCTTGTATCCCAGCTTACAAGTGTCCGATTCGCTTATGTTCTATTGCAAATGCAAGGTGAGACACCTCCTGGTTGAGTTTGGAGTCACTGCCATGCGTATTTATAAAGATAGAAGAGTATTTCCATACAAAGTTTTTAGAAATTTTGAAAATTTTTTATGTCAACTTTGGGGGCCCTACGACGCTTAGTTTAGCTGCTAGAGGGCTTTAAAGGTTTTCTAGGTGAAATTTCCTTGTATCCCAGCTTACAAGTGTCCGATTCGCTTATGTTCTATTGCAAATGCAAGGTGAGACACATATCTATCTCCTGGTTGAGTTTGGAAATTTTGGGGGCCCTACGACGCTTAGTTTAGCTGCTAGAGGCCTTTAAAGGTTTCCTAGGTGAAATTTCCTTGTATCCCAGCTTACAAGTGTCCGATTCGCTTATGTTCTATTGCAAATGCAAGGTGAGACACATATCTATCTCCTGGTTGAGTTTGGAGTCACTGCCATGCGTATTTATAAAGATAGAAGAGTATTTCCATACAAAGTTTTTAGAAATTTTGAAAATTTTTTATGTCAACTTTGGGGGCTCTATGACGCTTAGTTTAGCTGCTAGAGGGCTTTAAAGGTTTCCTAGGTGAAATTTCCTTGTATCCCAGCTTACAAGTGTCCGATTCGCTTATGTTCTATTGCAAATGCAAGGTGAGACACATATCTATCTCCTGGTTGAGTTTGGAGTCACTGCCATGCGTATTTATAAAGATAGAAGAGTATTTCCATACAAAGTTTTTAGAAATTTTGAAAATTTTTTATGTCAACTTTGGGGGCCCTACGACGCTTAGTTTAGCTGCTAGAGGGCTTTAAAGGTTTTCTAGGTGAAATTTCCTTGTATCCCAGCTTACAAGTGTCCGATTCGCTTATGTTCTATTGCAAATGCAAGGTGAGACACATATCTATCTCCTGGTTGAGTTTGGAGTCACTGCCATGCGTATTTATAAAGATAGAAGAGTATTTCCATACAAAGTTTTTAGAAATTTTGAAAATTTTTTATGTCAACTTTGGGGGCCCTACGACGCTTAGTTTAGCTGCTAGAGGGCTTTAAAGGTTTTCTAGGTGAAATTTCCTTGTATCCCAGCTTACAAGTGTCCGATTCGCTTATGTTCTATTGCAAATGCAAGGTGAGACACATATCTATCTCCTGGTTGAGTTTGGAGTCACTGCCATGCGTATTTATAAAGATAGAAGAGTATTTCCATACAAAGTTTTTAGAAATTTTGAAAATTTTTTATGTCAACTTTGGGGGCCCTACGACGCTTAGTTTAGCTGCTAGAGGCCTTTAAAGGTTTTCTAGGTGAAATTTCCTTGTATCCCAGCTTACAAGTGTCCGATTCGCTTATGTTCTATTGCAAATGCAAGGTGAGACACCTCCTGGTTGAGTTTGGAGTCACTGCCATGCGTATTTATAAAGATAGAAGAGTATTTCCATACAAAGTTTTTAGAAATTTTGAAAATTTTTTATGTCAACTTTGGGGGTCCTACGACGCTTAGTTTAGCTGCTAGAGGCCTTTAAAGGTTTTCTAGGTGGAATTTCCTTGTATCCCAGCTTACAAGTGTCCGATTCGCTTATGTTCTATTGCAAATGCAAGGTGAGACACATATCTATCTCCTGGTTGAGTTTGGAGTCACTGCCATGCGTATTTATAAAGATAGAAGAGTATTTCCATACAAAGTTTTTAGAAATTTTGAAAATTTTTTATGTCAACTTTGGGGGCCCTACGACGCTTAGTTTAGCTGCTAGAGGGCTTTAAAGGTTTTCTAGGTGAAATTTCCTTGTATCCCAGCTTACAAGTGTCCGATTCGCTTATGTTCTATTGCAAATGCAAGGTGAGACACATATCTATCTCCTGGTTGAGTTTGGAAATTTTGGGGGCCCTACGACGCTTAGTTTAGCTGCTAGAGGCCTTTAAAGGTTTTCTAGGTGAAATTTCCTTGTATCCCAGCTTACAAGTGTCCGATTCGCTTATGTTCCATTGCAAATGCAAGGTGAGACACATATCTATCTCCTGGTTGAGTTTGGAGTCACTGCCATGCGTATTTATAAAGATAGAAGAGTATTTCCATACAAAGTTTTTAGAAATTTTGAAAATTTTTTATGTCAACTTTGGGGGCCCTACGACGCTTAGTTTAGCTGCTAGAGGCCTTTACAGGTTTTCTAGGTGAAATTTCCTTGTATCCCAGCTTACAAGTGTCCGATTCGCTTATGTTCTATTGCAAATGCAAGGTGAGACACATATCTATCTCCTGGTTGAGTTTGGAGTCACTGCCATGCGTATTTATAAAGATAGAAAAGTATTTCCATACAAAGTTTTTAGAAATTTTGAAAATTTTGTATGTCAACTTTGGGGGCCCTACGACGCTTAGTTTAGCTGCTAGAGGCCTTTAAAGGTTTTCTAGGTGAAATTTCCTTGTATCCCAGCTTACAAGTGTCCGATTCGCTTATGTTCTATTGCAAATGCAAGGTGAGACACATATCTATCTCCTGGTTGAGTTTGGAGTCACTGCCATGCGTATTTATAAAGATAGAAGAGTATTTCCATACAAAGTTTTTAGAAATTTTGAAAATTTTGTATGTCAACTTTGGGGGCCCTACGACGCTTAGTTTAGCTGCTAGAGGCCTTTAAAGGTTTTCTAGGTGAAATTTCCTTGTATCCCAGCTTACAAGTGTCCGATTCCCTTATGTTCTATTGCAAATGCAAGGTGAGACACATATCTATCTCCTGGTTGAGTTTGGAGTCACTGCCATGCGTATTTATAAAGATAGAAGAGTATTTCCATACAAAGTTTTTAGAAATTTTGAAAATTTTTTATGTCAACTTTGGGGGCCCTACGACGCTTAGTTTAGCTGCTAGAGGGCTTTAAAGGTTTTCTAGGTGAAATTTCCTTGTATCCCAGCTTACAAGTGTCCGATTCGCTTATGTTCTATTGCAAATGCAAGGTGAGACACATATCTATCTCCTGGTTGAGTTTGGAAATTTTGGGGGCCCTACGACGCTTAGTTTAGCTGCTAGAGGCCTTTAAAGGTTTCCTAGGTGAAATTTCCTTGTATCCCAGCTTACAAGTGTCCGATTCGCTTATGTTCTATTGCAAATGCAAGGTGAGACACATATCTATCTCCTGGTTGAGTTTGGAGTCACTGCCATGCGTATTTATAAAGATAGAAGAGTATTTCCATACAAAGTTTTTAGAAATTTTGAAAATTTTTTATGTCAACTTTGGGGGCTCTATGACGCTTAGTTTAGCTGCTAGAGGGCTTTAAAGGTTTCCTAGGTGAAATTTCCTTGTATCCCAGCTTACAAGTGTCCGATTCGCTTATGTTCTATTGCAAATGCAAGGTGAGACACATATCTATCTCCTGGTTGAGTTTGGAGTCACTGCCATGCGTATTTATAAAGATAGAAGAGTATTTCCATACAAAGTTTTTAGAAATTTTGAAAATTTTTTATGTCAACTTTGGGGGCCCTACGACGCTTAGTTTAGCTGCTAGAGGGCTTTAAAGGTTTTCTAGGTGAAATTTCCTTGTATCCCAGCTTACAAGTGTCCGATTCGCTTATGTTCTATTGCAAATGCAAGGTGAGACACATATCTATCTCCTGGTTGAGTTTGGAGTCACTGCCATGCGTATTTATAAAGATAGAAGAGTATTTCCATACAAAGTTTTTAGAAATTTTGAAAATTTTTTATGTCAACTTTGGGGGCCCTACGACGCTTAGTTTAGCTGCTAGAGGCCTTTAAAGGTTTTCTAGGTGAAATTTCCTTGTATCCCAGCTTACAAGTGTCCGATTCGCTTATGTTCTATTGCAAATGCAAGGTGAGACACCTCCTGGTTGAGTTTGGAGTCACTGCCATGCGTATTTATAAAGATAGAAGAGTATTTCCATACAAAGTTTTTAGAAATTTTGAAAATTTTTTATGTCAACTTTGGGGGTCCTACGACGCTTAGTTTAGCTGCTAGAGGCCTTTAAAGGTTTTCTAGGTGGAATTTCCTTGTATCCCAGCTTACAAGTGTCCGATTCGCTTATGTTCTATTGCAAATGCAAGGTGAGACACATATCTATCTCCTGGTTGAGTTTGGAAATTTTGGGGGCCCTACGACGCTTAGTTTAGCTGCTAGAGGCCTTTAAAGGTTTTCTAGGTGAAATTTCCTTGTATCCCAGCTTACAAGTGTCCGATTCGCTTATGTTCTATTGCAAATGCAAGGTGAGACACATATCTATCTCCTGGTTGAGTTTGGAAATTTTGGGGGCCCTACGACGCTTAGTTTAGCTGCTAGAGGCCTTTAAAGGTTTTCTAGGTGAAATTTCCTTGTATCCCAGCTTACAAGTGTCCGATTCGCTTATGTTCCATTGCAAATGCAAGGTGAGACACATATCTATCTCCTGGTTGAGTTTGGAGTCACTGCCATGCGTATTTATAAAGATAGAAGAGTATTTCCATACAAAGTTTTTAGAAATTTTGAAAATTTTTTATGTCAACTTTGGGGGCCCTACGACGCTTAGTTTAGCTGCTAGAGGCCTTTACAGGTTTTCTAGGTGAAATTTCCTTGTATCCCAGCTTACAAGTGTCCGATTCGCTTATGTTCTATTGCAAATGCAAGGTGAGACACATATCTATCTCCTGGTTGAGTTTGGAGTCACTGCCATGCGTATTTATAAAGATAGAAAAGTATTTCCATACAAAGTTTTTAGAAATTTTGAAAATTTTGTATGTCAACTTTGGGGGCCCTACGACGCTTAGTTTAGCTGCTAGAGGCCTTTAAAGGTTTTCTAGGTGAAATTTCCTTGTATCCCAGCTTACAAGTGTCCGATTCGCTTATGTTCTATTGCAAATGCAAGGTGAGACACATATCTATCTCCTGGTTGAGTTTGGAGTCACTGCCATGCGTATTTATAAAGATAGAAGAGTATTTCCATACAAAGTTTTTAGAAATTTTGAAAATTTTGTATGTCAACTTTGGGGGCCCTACGACGCTTAGTTTAGCTGCTAGAGGCCTTTAAAGGTTTTCTAGGTGAAATTTCCTTGTATCCCAGCTTACAAGTGTCCGATTCCCTTATGTTCTATTGCAAATGCAAGGTGAGACACATATCTATCTCCTGGTTGAGTTTGGAGTCACTGCCATGCGTATTTATAAAGATAGAAGAGTATTTCCATACAAAGTTTTTAGAAATTTTGAAAATTTTTTATGTCAACTTTGGGGGCCCTACGACGCTTAGTTTAGCTGCTAGAGGCCTTTAAAGGTTTTCTAGGTGAAATTTCCTTGTATCCCAGCTTACAAGTGTCCGATTCGCTTATGTTCTATTGCAAATGCAAGGTGAGACAAATATCTATCTCCTGGTTGAGTTTGGAGTCACTGCCATGCGTATTTATAAAGATAGAAGAGTATTTCCATACAAAGTTTTTAGAAATTTTGAAAATTTTTTATGTCAACTTTGGGGGCCCTACGACGCTTAGTTTAGCTGCTAGAGGGCTTTAAAGGTTTTCTAGGTGAAATTTCCTTGTATCCCAGCTTACAAGTGTCCGATTCGCTTATGTTCTATTGCAAATGCAAGGTGAGACACATATCTATCTCCTGGTTGAGTTTGGAAATTTTGGGGGCCCTACGACGCTTAGTTTAGCTGCTAGAGGCCTTTAAAGGTTTCCTAGGTGAAATTTCCTTGTATCCCAGCTTACAAGTGTCCGATTCGCTTATGTTCTATTGCAAATGCAAGGTGAGACACATATCTATCTCCTGGTTGAGTTTGGAGTCACTGCCATGCGTATTTATAAAGATAGAAGAGTATTTCCATACAAAGTTTTTAGAAATTTTGAAAATTTTTTATGTCAACTTTGGGGGCTCTATGACGCTTAGTTTAGCTGCTAGAGGGCTTTAAAGGTTTCCTAGGTGAAATTTCCTTGTATCCCAGCTTACAAGTGTCCGATTCGCTTATGTTCTATTGCAAATGCAAGGTGAGACACATATCTATCTCCTGGTTGAGTTTGGAGTCACTGCCATGCGTATTTATAAAGATAGAAGAGTATTTCCATACAAAGTTTTTAGAAATTTTGAAAATTTTTTATGTCAACTTTGGGGGCCCTACGACGCTTAGTTTAGCTGCTAGAGGGCTTTAAAGGTTTTCTAGGTGAAATTTCCTTGTATCCCAGCTTACAAGTGTCCGATTCGCTTATGTTCTATTGCAAATGCAAGGTGAGACACATATCTATCTCCTGGTTGAGTTTGGAGTCACTGCCATGCGTATTTATAAAGATAGAAGAGTATTTCCATACAAAGTTTTTAGAAATTTTGAAAATTTTTTATGTCAACTTTGGGGGCCCTACGACGCTTAGTTTAGCTGCTAGAGGCCTTTAAAGGTTTTCTAGGTGAAATTTCCTTGTATCCCAGCTTACAAGTGTCCGATTCGCTTATGTTCTATTGCAAATGCAAGGTGAGACACCTCCTGGTTGAGTTTGGAGTCACTGCCATGCGTATTTATAAAGATAGAAGAGTATTTCCATACAAAGTTTTTAGAAATTTTGAAAATTTTTTATGTCAACTTTGGGGGTCCTACGACGCTTAGTTTAGCTGCTAGAGGCCTTTAAAGGTTTTCTAGGTGGAATTTCCTTGTATCCCAGCTTACAAGTGTCCGATTCGCTTATGTTCTATTGCAAATGCAAGGTGAGACACATATCTATCTCCTGGTTGAGTTTGGAAATTTTGGGGGCCCTACGACGCTTAGTTTAGCTGCTAGAGGCCTTTAAAGGTTTTCTAGGTGAAATTTCCTTGTATCCCAGCTTACAAGTGTCCGATTCGCTTATGTTCTATTGCAAATGCAAGGTGAGACACATATCTATCTCCTGGTTGAGTTTGGAAATTTTGGGGGCCCTACGACGCTTAGTTTAGCTGCTAGAGGCCTTTAAAGGTTTTCTAGGTGAAATTTCCTTGTATCCCAGCTTACAAGTGTCCGATTCGCTTATGTTCCATTGCAAATGCAAGGTGAGACACATATCTATCTCCTGGTTGAGTTTGGAGTCACTGCCATGCGTATTTATAAAGATAGAAGAGTATTTCCATACAAAGTTTTTAGAAATTTTGAAAATTTTTTATGTCAACTTTGGGGGCCCTACGACGCTTAGTTTAGCTGCTAGAGGCCTTTACAGGTTTTCTAGGTGAAATTTCCTTGTATCCCAGCTTACAAGTGTCCGATTCGCTTATGTTCTATTGCAAATGCAAGGTGAGACACATATCTATCTCCTGGTTGAGTTTGGAGTCACTGCCATGCGTATTTATAAAGATAGAAAAGTATTTCCATACAAAGTTTTTAGAAATTTTGAAAATTTTGTATGTCAACTTTGGGGGCCCTACGACGCTTAGTTTAGCTGCTAGAGGCCTTTAAAGGTTTTCTAGGTGAAATTTCCTTGTATCCCAGCTTACAAGTGTCCGATTCGCTTATGTTCTATTGCAAATGCAAGGTGAGACACATATCTATCTCCTGGTTGAGTTTGGAGTCACTGCCATGCGTATTTATAAAGATAGAAGAGTATTTCCATACAAAGTTTTTAGAAATTTTGAAAATTTTGTATGTCAACTTTGGGGGCCCTACGACGCTTAGTTTAGCTGCTAGAGGCCTTTAAAGGTTTTCTAGGTGAAATTTCCTTGTATCCCAGCTTACAAGTGTCCGATTCCCTTATGTTCTATTGCAAATGCAAGGTGAGACACATATCTATCTCCTGGTTGAGTTTGGAGTCACTGCCATGCGTATTTATAAAGATAGAAGAGTATTTCCATACAAAGTTTTTAGAAATTTTGAAAATTTTTTATGTCAACTTTGGGGGCCCTACGACGCTTAGTTTAGCTGCTAGAGGCCTTTAAAGGTTTTCTAGGTGAAATTTCCTTGTATCCCAGCTTACAAGTGTCCGATTCGCTTATGTTCTATTGCAAATGCAAGGTGAGACAAATATCTATCTCCTGGTTGAGTTTGGAGTCACTGCCATGCGTATTTATAAAGATAGAAGAGTATTTCCATACAAAATTTTTAGAAATTTAGAAAATTTTTTATGTCAACTTTGGGGGCCCTACGACGCTTAGTTTAGCTGCTAGAGGCCTTTAAAGGTTTTCTAGGTGAAATTTCCTTGTATCCCAGCTTACAAGTGTCCGATTCGCTTATGTTCTATTGCAAATGCAAGGTGAGACACATATCTATCTCCTGGTTGAGTTTGGAGTCACTGCCATGCGTATTTATAAAGATAGAAGAGTATTTCCATACAAAGTTTTTAGAAATTTTGAAAATTTTTTATGTCAACTTTGGGGGCCCTACGACGCTTAGTTTAGCTGCTAGAGGGCTTTAAAGGTTTTCTAGGTGAAATTTCCTTGTATCCCAGCTTACAAGTGTCCGATTCGCTTATGTTCTATTGCAAATGCAAGGTGAGACACATATCTATCTCCTGGTTGAGTTTGGAAATTTTGGGGGCCCTACGACGCTTAGTTTAGCTGCTAGAGGCCTTTAAAGGTTTCCTAGGTGAAATTTCCTTGTATCCCAGCTTACAAGTGTCCGATTCGCTTATGTTCTATTGCAAATGCAAGGTGAGACACATATCTATCTCCTGGTTGAGTTTGGAGTCACTGCCATGCGTATTTATAAAGATAGAAGAGTATTTCCATACAAAGTTTTTAGAAATTTTGAAAATTTTTTATGTCAACTTTGGGGGCTCTATGACGCTTAGTTTAGCTGCTAGAGGGCTTTAAAGGTTTCCTAGGTGAAATTTCCTTGTATCCCAGCTTACAAGTGTCCGATTCGCTTATGTTCTATTGCAAATGCAAGGTGAGACACATATCTATCTCCTGGTTGAGTTTGGAGTCACTGCCATGCGTATTTATAAAGATAGAAGAGTATTTCCATACAAAGTTTTTAGAAATTTTGAAAATTTTTTATGTCAACTTTGGGGGCCCTACGACGCTTAGTTTAGCTGCTAGAGGGCTTTAAAGGTTTTCTAGGTGAAATTTCCTTGTATCCCAGCTTACAAGTGTCCGATTCGCTTATGTTCTATTGCAAATGCAAGGTGAGACACATATCTATCTCCTGGTTGAGTTTGGAGTCACTGCCATGCGTATTTATAAAGATAGAAGAGTATTTCCATACAAAGTTTTTAGAAATTTTGAAAATTTTTTATGTCAACTTTGGGGGCCCTACGACGCTTAGTTTAGCTGCTAGAGGCCTTTAAAGGTTTTCTAGGTGAAATTTCCTTGTATCCCAGCTTACAAGTGTCCGATTCGCTTATGTTCTATTGCAAATGCAAGGTGAGACACCTCCTGGTTGAGTTTGGAGTCACTGCCATGCGTATTTATAAAGATAGAAGAGTATTTCCATACAAAGTTTTTAGAAATTTTGAAAATTTTTTATGTCAACTTTGGGGGTCCTACGACGCTTAGTTTAGCTGCTAGAGGCCTTTAAAGGTTTTCTAGGTGGAATTTCCTTGTATCCCAGCTTACAAGTGTCCGATTCGCTTATGTTCTATTGCAAATGCAAGGTGAGACACATATCTATCTCCTGGTTGAGTTTGGAAATTTTGGGGGCCCTACGACGCTTAGTTTAGCTGCTAGAGGCCTTTAAAGGTTTTCTAGGTGAAATTTCCTTGTATCCCAGCTTACAAGTGTCCGATTCGCTTATGTTCTATTGCAAATGCAAGGTGAGACACATATCTATCTCCTGGTTGAGTTTGGAAATTTTGGGGGCCCTACGACGCTTAGTTTAGCTGCTAGAGGCCTTTAAAGGTTTTCTAGGTGAAATTTCCTTGTATCCCAGCTTACAAGTGTCCGATTCGCTTATGTTCCATTGCAAATGCAAGGTGAGACACATATCTATCTCCTGGTTGAGTTTGGAGTCACTGCCATGCGTATTTATAAAGATAGAAGAGTATTTCCATACAAAGTTTTTAGAAATTTTGAAAATTTTTTATGTCAACTTTGGGGGCCCTACGACGCTTAGTTTAGCTGCTAGAGGCCTTTACAGGTTTTCTAGGTGAAATTTCCTTGTATCCCAGCTTACAAGTGTCCGATTCGCTTATGTTCTATTGCAAATGCAAGGTGAGACACATATCTATCTCCTGGTTGAGTTTGGAGTCACTGCCATGCGTATTTATAAAGATAGAAAAGTATTTCCATACAAAGTTTTTAGAAATTTTGAAAATTTTGTATGTCAACTTTGGGGGCCCTACGACGCTTAGTTTAGCTGCTAGAGGCCTTTAAAGGTTTTCTAGGTGAAATTTCCTTGTATCCCAGCTTACAAGTGTCCGATTCGCTTATGTTCTATTGCAAATGCAAGGTGAGACACATATCTATCTCCTGGTTGAGTTTGGAGTCACTGCCATGCGTATTTATAAAGATAGAAGAGTATTTCCATACAAAGTTTTTAGAAATTTTGAAAATTTTGTATGTCAACTTTGGGGGCCCTACGACGCTTAGTTTAGCTGCTAGAGGCCTTTAAAGGTTTTCTAGGTGAAATTTCCTTGTATCCCAGCTTACAAGTGTCCGATTCCCTTATGTTCTATTGCAAATGCAAGGTGAGACACATATCTATCTCCTGGTTGAGTTTGGAGTCACTGCCATGCGTATTTATAAAGATAGAAGAGTATTTCCATACAAAGTTTTTAGAAATTTTGAAAATTTTTTATGTCAACTTTGGGGGCCCTACGACGCTTAGTTTAGCTGCTAGAGGCCTTTAAAGGTTTTCTAGGTGGAATTTCCTTGTATCCCAGCTTACAAGTGTCCGATTCGCTTATGTTCTATTGCAAATGCAAGGTGAGACAAATATCTATCTCCTGGTTGAGTTTGGAGTCACTGCCATGCGTATTTATAAAGATAGAAGAGTATTTCCATACAAAATTTTTAGAAATTTAGAAAATTTTTTATGTCAACTTTGGGGGCCCTACGACGTTTCGTTTAGCTGCTAGAGGGCTTTAAAGGTTTTCTAGGTGCAATTTCCTTGTATCCCAGCGTACAAGTGTCCGATTCGCTTATGTTCTATTGCAAATGAAAGGTGAGACAAATATCTACCTCCTGGTGCATTTGTATGTGTATTTATAAAGATAGAAATTGACGTTTTTGTGCCATCATCAGCACGCACCACTGCTTACCGATTAGAGGTGAGATAAATATTTATCTTCATGTGGAATTTGAATCCTCTACGAAGTGTATTCATAAAGTTTGAAAGATATTACTAATACATACTTACGCGCAGCGGCAATGATGCTCTTAAATTAATCAACGTCATATAGTCCGCCATCGGGTCTATTTTCAGACAATTGACTTTTGAAATTTCCTGTGGAATTTCGGCTTAACTCGGTCTTTAATAGAGTTTTATGATCAATCACTTTGGTTAAAGCAATAAAAAAAATACACAAAAACTTTTTGTAAAAAACGATCTTTATTTATAGCTTTTCGTCGATATCAATAGATATTTTTGTAAATATAGTAGACATTTATAATAAAAGTAGACATATCATATAAATACTGAACATGGATATTAGATAAGGTTGAAAGTATTGAAATTGTTACTTCAGCGTCAACCTGTAAAGCCAAAGAACTTACCTCGGATACGCAGCTGTTGCATTCGTGATCTTGATTATAAACCACCACCACCGGCCAATAAAGTTTCATGCAATGGGGCAGTCGTCTCGCAGCAGAAATTAGTGCAATTACTCAAAAAGAATTTCAATGTTAGTGTGTTCTGAGAATTGATTAGTTTCATTTCAGATGGCGAAATTCCCATTACAACGGGCATGATATACACAAGTCAATTCTCAATAACAAAAATGAAAATGTTCATAAGTAAAATCTGCGCAAAATCCTGCTCAATCTTTTCCCCACACTTCAATGCACTGCTATTTAAAGACAACCATGTGGACGGGGGGTTAGCGCTCACTTCTATATACGAAATCCTCTTTAACGTTGGTATACTTTTGGTATGGGCAACTCTTGCGAAATCTACGACTGACGGGGGACTTCACTTCTAGCCATGATCCTTGCCTTTTATTGTTCTTCTTCAATTCGAATGGTATTTTTGATACTTTTTCGAGTAATTCTTTCTATTTGCAATTTTTCCTGTAATTTTTGTAGTCTACTAATTACACTTCAGCTAGATTTTTTTTTTTACAATTTTTTGTATATATTTCTATATAAGACTGCTTACAGTTATTAAGATCATAATTTTGTATGTGTGTTTGAAAAACGTTTAAAAACTTGTTAATTGCGGTAAATTTTACAATCAAGTGTTTCGACTAATCTAATGTGTTCATATATACTTAACGAAATCGTATTGATTTTTCTCATCAACTTGACAATAAATGTTGTGTGTGTGTGTGTTTGTCGTTGTGTGTTGACTTCACAACACCTACGCTGACGAGGAAATTCCTTATCCAACGAATCGCTAAACTCCAAATCTTAAGGATTGGTGTATATGGACAATAAATATTAGAGCTAGACTTAGGCTAAACATTTTTTAAAAATTAAGATTACAACAAAAGAAAAAACTCTATGCTAATAAAATGTTCCGCTTGTGTTTCGTTGCAATGCAACTGCTGACAATCAAAAAGTACTTGATGCACACACACAACTGCGCTCAACTATTTAATATGCAAAATTGTCTAGCAGATGGCCGCAAACAAAGAAATTAATGTATATATATTTTTTGTATCATTATTTTGTTGCAACAAAATTTGGCCTTTTTCGTTTACAGGATGACAATAAATTGGTTAAATTAAAAAAAAATCATATCTGCTACTTGGAACAGAGGAGGAAGGGCCTTCTTCTTCATTTTGCTTTGCTCCTTTTTGGGTGTTTGTGTGTTAAACTATTTCTAAATATTAAAAATACTAAAGTTTTTTTTGTATTGGTTTCACCGCCTTTTTTTTCAACTATGTATGAGTGTGGTTATTTTTTTTTTGTTTCTTTTCTTTTCTTTTTGCTGACGTGTGGAAAAATGCCTAGGTAAATAATAGTCTCTCTGTTCACATTCTCTCTGTAACTGTAACTGCTGCTTGGGGCTACTTTGACCATGGACATCTCTCATCTCATCTTCTTCTGGACCTGCACTTGCACCTCCACCAAAATTCAACTCGTTCCTGTGTTTCTGAATAAATTTACTGATCTCTCTTTCTCTCTCTCTCTCTCTTTTAACTGAACTGAAACTGTCTGTAATTGCTCTGCTCTGCTTCGGGATTGTTTTAAATTTGCTTGTTAAAATCTGTATCTTTTGGATTGCTTGCTTGAATTTGAGACTGAATGTGACCTGGCTCAACTTTACCACCTATAAAATGTTTGTAAATAAGAAAGTTATTTATTGGAAAAAGTCAACAATTAAGGTTTTGTGTTTTTTTTGTAAGATTAGTCAAAATTATTTAAAGATCTAAAGATGTAGTAGAGTTTATCGAGCGTATACAACGAAAACAAAATCAAGATTGAAATGAAAATAGCTTGAAGTGCAATTCAGATTCACAACATTCGCCGCCTAAAGTAACTGAAAAAAAAACACTCAGGGGCGCTTGGCTGTTAAATGTGCTTGTTTGTTTGTTTGTTTGTTTGTTTCCGCATGGAATTGCTAGGTTTCCAACATCTACTTCGAACTGAACTCAATCAAACTAATCGCTACAAACTGGGGAACTTGATCACTACTCCTCGAACAACTCTGAATAATGATCAAATTGTGGTTACTCATGTGAATGATAGATAGTACAACTGAAATCAAAACTGAAAACAACAACCTAGTCAACTGAAAACTTATGGTTAGTAACTCAATACTCAAAAAGTGGCTGGTTAAGCCGGGTTAGTGTTTTTTTTTTTGTTGCAGACAAGTCGTCTTACTAGCTCACCTCAGTACCGCCTGTTGTTGCCACCACCACCACCACCGCCGCCGCCCATCATATTACCGGGACCACCGTTATTAAAGCCCTGATTACCACCGCCGAAATTACCGCCTGGGTTATTGCCTAAAAACGTGTACACATTGCGTAATGTAGTTTAATTCGTCATTGTTCAAAATATATGTATAGTATGTGTTAGGTTATGTAAGAGATAAAAGAAGCTACAGATTTGCAAAAGATTTGTGACGAGGCTGCGTGTTACAACTAGAGACCGACCGAAATCGCTTTTTTTAATTTCGGCCGAAACCGAAATGGCCGAAATTTCAAATTTTTTTTTTCGGCCGAAACCGAAATGGCCGAAATTTTATTTTTTTAATTTCGGCCGAAACCGAAGCCGAAACCGAAAAAATAAAAGAAAAAATGTTGTATTTAAATGTAATAAAATAGTACATAATTAAGCGTTTCAGTAGACTGAAAGATCATGAATTAGATGAACTTAGAAGAAAACTATCTGAAAATAATACACAAAAACTCAGATAAATCAAAACTTTTGATTCAAAAGAAACACTTTTAAAATTTATTATATTTATAAAATTTATTTATTGAGATCACAAGTCGAATACATATCGAATACATACATATTTAAAAAAAATATTGAGCATTGCATACGATTTTGTACGATTTAATTAGTATATTTTAATGTTTTTGTTTAACAAATAGTAGGTATATCATTAATAACACATTGATACTTATTCAGTCAAAACTTTCTATAGATAAAAAAGAAAATTTTTTTAGTAAAAGTAAACTAAATATTAGTTAAATCGAAATTAACATAATTGATCAAAGAGAATATGATTTAGTAATCAAAATTGAAAAGTTTAATATTATAGTGCAAAAAAAGAAGTTTTTCCGCATTTTCACCTATTAAGTTGCTGCGACGATTCGAATACAGCCGGCCAGCAGTACTAAATAGTTGCTCACTTGCCACCGTCGACGGCGGTGCAGATAAATATTTTATTACTGCCGGTTTTAACAATCTATACTGGCTGGTATTCCAGTAATCGAAAATATTTGCTCCCCGAGAAACACGTGGCTCGTCCAAATATGTCTTAATGGCTTCGATATGTGATGCATTGTCAGTTTCGATAGCAGGTCCCACAGCAGACTCATCATGAGCTTCCCATAAACTATTTGTAGACATTTCTTTACGATTTGTAGAAATATTACAGCGTTTTGACAACGAATCATCTTTGCTATTTGTTGTATGTTCAATAGAGTCTTGTGATTTCAAAAAGCTACAAATCTCGGTCACTGCTTTATCAGTTTCACTTTTTGTTAGATACTTATTTTTAAATCTCGGATCCAGTAAAGTTGCAATGACGAGATTGATGTCATGTTTGACATCCAAGTATCTGTTGTTCAACGAGATCAGAAGTTGATTTTTCATTTTTGTAACGCTAATATCTGTGTTACATATATTTTGTTTAAGTTTTAAATTTAGCATTGAGATCATTGGGATGATAACTGATACACAAGCGTCGGCAGCAGAAAGATCCAAAGTCGCCTCATAAAAGTATTTTAAAGCTTCAATCAAATCGCTTATCAAATTCCATTCCACAATGTTTGGACAACCGATGCCAGAGTATTCTACTGAGTAAAGGTTGATAGCATTTTTTTGTTCCAACAATCGTTGAAGCATCAGATAAGTGCTGTTCCAGCGAATGGTTATGTCTTGTATAAGAGCATGTTTAGGTAAATTGCAAGTTATTTGGCATTTCGCTAAATTTCTGCATGCTTGCTCGCTGTGCTTGAAATGGCCGACAACCTTTCTGCATTTTTTTAAAATGTTGTCAATTTTTCCTTCATTCAGAAGAGCATCATGTATAACCAATTGCAATTTATGTGCCGTACATCCCAGAAACTGTAAATTGGCAATTTTCACAGCATTGATCATATTAGCAGCATTGTCGGTTACGGCCAAGTGGATTTTTTCTTCTATTTTATATTCGTGTATAATTTCTAAAAGCTTTTCAGCTATGTTGATTCCCATATGCTTCTCTTCCATGACACTGGTAGCCAAAATTACTTTTAAACGTTTGGAATCGACAATAAAATGTGCTGTAAAGCTTAATAAAGAACATGTGTTTGTGGGATTTGTCCATATATCCGTAGTAAAGCTTATCCACTCAGCCGTTTCCAGCAATTCGCCAACTTTGCTCTTGATGATGTCAAACGTAATCGGCATAAGTGTTGTTCGAAAATACTTTTCTGTTTTTAAATTATATTTTGATTGCTTTGACGGATCAGAAAGGTTTAATTTTTTAAAAGCTTCGCCCTCAACTACATTGTACGGTAAAAGATCAACTGCTACCAAATTCATTACCGCCTTATCAATTTTTTTTGATATTGGATGATCATCTGGCCATTTACATGAATTAGTAAGCTCCAACATACCTTCAATAGTTGGCTGTTTAATACACGATGCCGACACGCAATTTGTTACTGTTCCTTTTTCAGTAGCCCGATATTCCGTATACTGTTTCAAAAATGTCTTATTATAATCAGGATGGTGATTTTTAATATGTGCCTTCAGACCAGCTATTGTTTGTGATTTTGGGTTTACGCTGCCCAGAGAACATAACTTAGAGCACATGTCACATGACGCCCTCGATGGTTGAGTATCAGACTTTGTAAAATATTTCCATATAGGATTTTTTTTTGATGAAGGCATGTTGAATAAACCAATTTTAAAGCGCAATTAATAAATAATAGTGATGCATAAGTATACACATCGAGTAATTTCTATTCGGTACTTGATGTTAAAGTACTCATCGAATGCTAATGCCTGGTCCTCACATACTAATGCCATTTACCCAGTGGCTACACGTGCAAATACTGGTAAAAAAAATGAAAATACACATGGGTATTTTCAACTCAATTTGTTTTCAATTGAAAGTTTTTAATTTTTTTTAATTACAATTGTTTAATTTGAATTGAAAAAAATGCAGATACTAATGCTGT
Organism: Heteromyza rotundicornis; assembly: GCA_951394025.1. NCBI lineage: Eukaryota > Metazoa > Arthropoda > Insecta > Diptera > Heleomyzidae > Heteromyza > Heteromyza rotundicornis. The sequence goes on from OX596012.1 coordinate 64,312,345, forward strand.
AATTTGTAATTGAAAAAGCCCATTTTTGTTTTCAATTTCCTGACCATTGTTGGACGTGTGGCTACTAGGTTAATCAAACAAAACAAGGCGCCTTTCTACGGTGGCCAGATTTATGCAATTTAACACATTGAGATTTTTAATGGCTTGTGAGAAGTAAGTAATGAAATACATATTAAAATGTAGGTAATTTCATTGGCCTCGATATAGGCTATATGCCATTACATAAACTTTGGGCGTGGTAAATATTATTCTAAAATGCTATATAATTCATGCAGTCTTTAACTGATTTCGCCGTAATTTTTTACGCGTTGGGTGATGAAAATTTACGGCCCGCCCACTGCCACGCCCTCAAATGTTTAAATCGGGTTCAAGGGATTTGGTGCTGGGTGGTGAATGTGCAGAAGGATGACTGGTTTCAGTTGCTTAAATAATGCGTAGTATAACATTTATTCATTGACGTGAAAAGAAAGCAAGTAAATAATAATCAAATGCGTGCAAATCATATATGTAATACTTCTTTGTCGCTTCTGATTCTTTCAAAACTATCATCAATACTCAAATTTGAGAGGGATTATGGGCAAGAGATGATCCCTGCCACTTCACTTTTGCCAAAAAGTCAATTTGGAAATTTTGTCCACTCTGCCCTTCAATTCTAGAAAGCGCTTACCATTTACAAATATAGTTTTAAATTACGCAAAATTTTGTAAAAATATCTTAGTACAATTGAACGAATAGTTTCTAGTCATTCGTTGCTTTCCGATTTATCCGCCATGTGGAATGAATGGCATCACTGCATTGATATTGATTGAAAAATGTTTGACAAGATATTAGAGTTGCAATTATTTACTTAAATAAAAAACCGAAATTTTCGGCTGAAATTTCGAAATTTCGGCCGAAAACGAAATATGGCCGAAAACGATATTTTTTTTTTCGGCCGAATCCGAAACACGGCCGAAACTGCTTTTTTTGGCCGAAAAGCCGAAAAACCGAAACCGAAACCGAATTTCGGTCGGTCTCTAGTTACAACGAACATGGTGTTTGAATTGATTCGCATAACATAGCGTAAGCCGACGCCTTCATTGATCTCACAGTTGTTATAAAAAAAACTGACCAAACACTTGGTAAACGTATTGTCAGTTGTCAGGGACTGTGGCTTGTGATTCGAATTGAAACTTGAATTGTAAGTATTTATAATGAATGAAGTGGATCAACACACACGACCCCGCATTACAGTTCACAACTCAACAGAGTCAGTTAGTAGAAATGTAAACCGAAGTAGCATCGCCATCACACTCAGTTGAGTTGTGAATCGTAATGGGGGGGAGGGGCGGTATAAAATTTGTACCAAATACATTTTCATCAACTTATCATTGGCATAAATCAACAAAGATATAATATTTGCAAATTTTTATTTTACAGCCATGAAACGCCGTATGAAATCATTAAATAAATTTATACGGAGCTGGGGCTGTGTAGTAGGAACTGCTTGCAATTGAACGACGCTCAAAGTTTTTTTTATTTTAATTTAATAGAATTTTTGGAACTAGAACGTCGTTTATTGCAAACTAAATATTTATTTTTAAACCAGATTAGTAATACATAACATTTCTTTTTTATCTGATTAACATTTGCAAAAACAAAATTCGAAAATGATCGAATGTTCGAATTTATAAAATGCATCTATTTTTTGGAATATTTTTAATTTAAAAATTTTTAACGTTATTTTATGCATTACTAGTCTTTTCATAAAAAAGCGGTGTGATATTCTGACAGGTTCCAGAATGCGAGAGAAAGTGAAAATTTGCACAAAAAGTGAAATTGAATTCATTTCAATTCACTTTCACTCGAAATTAAAATGTAGAACCTGCCCGATTGTGTTAAAGCAAACTCATATCAATACATACCCATTTTGGTATTTCCGAAATTGCCGCTATTGCTGTACGGCTGCATGCGACTGCTGCCAAAATTACCGCCGCCGCCGCCACCACCGCGCTGTGGGCCACCGCCAAAGTTTTGCTGATAACCGCCACCGAAATCATTGCCGCCGCCATTGCCATTATCCCATGGTCCCATATTATTATTGCCGCCCCAACCGCCGCCGTTGCCACCGCCATTATTATAACCGCCACCGCCGCCGCCGCCAAAGTTGTTACCACCCCAACCGCCATTGCCACCGCCATTATTGAAGCCGCCGCCGCCACCACCACCGAAGCCGCCACTGTTGCCACCCCAATTATCATTTCCGCCGCGATTACCGCCCCAACCACCATTCTGGTTTCCCATCATACCACCACCGCCCATATTGCCACCACGACCCATATTACCGCCGCCACGGCCGCCCTGACGACCACCACCGCCGCCGCCGCCGCCGGGACCAACATTCTCGTGCTTAGGCAGAGCCTTTTTCACATCGAGCATTTTCGATTTGATTGTATGATTTTTTTTCACTGCAAAGAAAGGAAAATGAAAAATGATTAGCAACTGTCTAGATTTGCACGTTGCGATCTTGTTAGAATCAACATTTATCTGTAGTGTTCAAATGTCACAAGTACTTTTTCATCGACCTACTATGTGCTATGTAAATCAACATCGATATAATACTGGTTTATTATCTTACAGTCATGAAACGCCGTACGAACTTATCAAAAGAAATTATACGGAGCTGGGACTGTTGATCAGGGAACATTCATTCAAATATGTACTAATGTGATTCTCCTTACAGAGCTGTTTTGTGACGAGGCTGCGTGTTACAACGAACATGGAGTTTTTATGCGTTCGCATAACATAGCGTAAGCCGACGCCTTCATTAATCTCACAGTTTTGAAAAAAAAACTGGACAAACATGGGTGCTTGTTTTGCCAATTGTCAGAGACTGTGTTCGGTAGTTATTTACTTAGGTTGTTGAGATGTTGCATATACGTTTTCATCAAATCATCACGGGGAAGTGAACAATTAACAAAGATATAATACATGCTGGAATTTGATCTAACAGTTATGAAACGCCGCATGAAATTATCGAGAGAAATTTATGCGGAGCTGGAACTGTAAGTATCGATTCTTGGCAAATGTGGGCGTCACTTAAATTTGATCAAAAAGAAACTGGAAGTTTCTAGTAAATTGGTAAAGCGTAAATACCCTAACTAAGCTACATATCGCTGCAAATTAACGTAAACTTTCAAGGATCACGTATACTTACACACAATTTTGTCCACGGGATCATAGTCATCGAATTCGAGGAATGCAAAGCCGCGCTTCTTGCCCGTCTCTTTGTCCATTACCATGGCCACATCGATGATGTTGCCATAATTGCCAAAGTAATCACGCAGGCACTGCTCGTCATGCTCGTCCTTAAGACCACCCACAAACAGTTTTTTCACCGTGGAGCCCGCATTGGGATTATCAATGTCTTGGCGTGGCACCGCTCGTTTTGGTTCCACCACGCGCCCATCGATCTTATGAGGGCGAGCATCTTGGGCATCGTCGAGCATTGTCGAACGCGAGTACGTGATAAAACCGAAACCACGCGATCTCTTTGTGCGTGGATCCTTCATTACGACCACATCCACAATCCTGCCCCACTTCTCGAAGTGAGCCTTAAGGCCATCGTCAGTGGTGCGGTAATCCAAGCCACCAATGAACAATTTGCGAAGGTGCTCTGGCTCAGTGATTTGATCCTGTATACATAAAAAAAAAACCATTTATTGATTTTTCACCAGACCAAGGAAAAATGTTACGGAAACAAAATGGCGGCCAGCAAAAGCCATTCTGGAATATTCGAGGCACGAAGCAGATTAAAAGATTTTCTGTACTTACATCGTCATCACTTTGATGGTTCGAGTTACCATTTTGATTGAAATTGTCGTTATCATTCGTCATAGTAATTATTTACTAATTAAAACTCTTCAATAATTTAATAGTTTACGACACAACGAATACTGAACCACACAGTACACGTTGAGAAAAATGAATGAATGAAAAGGAAATTGAATGTTCGAAATATGGCGGCCGCTTGTGATAACTATAGGAAAATGAAATGAAACGGAAGTCTGAATAAGGGTTGCCGAGCTTCATTTCGCTGCCAAGCAAGTGTCTTTTTGACTGAAAACTCATTCTATTCGCGAGTTTTTTTATTCGACTTTTCACTTCAAAGAAAGAAACGAAACCAAAATGTTTTGGTTTTTTTTGTTTACTTTTTTACCAAGAAGCGTTACCAGGCCAGAAAATTAAAATGAGCACAAACAAGTAAAATGTATTACAATAACAAAGGTTATTGGGATGGCAACTTGTAACAGGGGCACATGAAAGAAATTAACGGAATGCTATTATTGTTGTTCTTTCAAATGCTAAACTGAAACATACGTGGGAGGGCATAGCGACTGAGATTTGTTAATGTAATGTCAAACATTTAGAATTTGACATTCATTGCAAAGAAAAAGTCTGCAATTCTCTAGTAATCGTCGGCATATGTGAAAGTATATATAGTATGTTTGAAATTAACATAATTGGTAGTCAACTAAAATGAGTCGCTGATGAAAAATCTGGCAAATTTTGAAATAGCTGTACGACTCAAGCCATGCTTGGACTGTTTCTTTTTTTTATGTTGCTACTTTCCTGTTTGCTTGTTCAAGTGATCTTTTCATTGCATACAACAAAATTATATACTAAAAACAGCCTGACACTCAAAATGCATAAAATGAGCACTGTTGCCAGATCTGTGTTTCCTTTTTTCGGAAAACGCTTGGACGTTTTTCCCGTTAATCCGCTTACAGTTTCCTGTTAATCCCCTCGTGAAAATCTACTGAACTGTATTTTTTTACTCCAATTTTTACTACAATTAATTCAATCCTGTAAAAATTCACTGAACTGTAACTGTAATACTGTATATTGTGAACCAGGTCACACTTCACGCTAGGGTGCATCAACTTTTAGTTTCGAATTTCGAACACCATTAAAAGCCTGTATTCGAGTACTTTAAAGGCAAGTATCGTATACAAAATATTTTTCAGCCCATCACTATCACTACAGTCCAATATTAATCGCGAAGCAGGGAAAAATTTTTCTACAAATTGTAAAACTTAATTTACACAAAAATATATAAAAATGATGAAATCACAGCATTATCAAGGAAATGGCGAAGAAGAGGTAAATTTCTTAATTAAAACAATGAAATATATATTATTTTGCGTGAAAATGTCGATTTCAAAAATGTGTGAAACTAGCTGACGAATGCACATTGGGAAAAAACAATGGCGTCCATTTTCGATATACATGCGCAAATTTTTTTCATACTAATAAATTATTTTCTCCTTAAAAAAAATAGCACGAATTCAAACCGGTCGAATTGGATCATCTGAAGAAAATGTTCATTGGCGGCTTGTCTGCCGTGACAACCGAAGACTCATTGCGCGCCTTCTTCAGCCAGTGGGGCAATGTGGTAGATGTTGTTGTAATGAGAGATCCGGCCACAAAGCGTTCACGTGGATTCGGCTTTATCACATACTCCGACTCGACAATGGTGGACAAGGCACAATTGTCGCGCCCACATATCATCGATGGCAAGTAAGTTGTCGAACTCTAAGCATTCGTATGACTTCTCTTGATTTATGTGCACATACTGTACTTTTTATTGATTAAATACAATTATGTACATCGTGCGTTGACGTAGTTTCCACCTAAAATTTTTTTACCCGCGCTTAGACAAACAACGTGGTAATTAAAGTTAAACCAAACAATCGGGTTAATGATTGCTGTGATTTGTTGTACCATAACCTATTTACTTTCGCAAATAAGCGGCAAATTTTGTACCACAGTCGCCATCAACAGAATATTTGCCCTAACGGTATATGCGACAGTAACAAGAGAGTTAGCTGCGATTAGGAGACAATACGCGCATGAGCGCAAATAGAAATTTCTGAATAAAAAATCTCTGGTTGAGAATTATTTTTTTAAGACGCTATTACTTTGCATCAGTATTTGAATGCAAAATTATCTTAATACAATTGAAAATTGTTTTTAAAAAATGTAAATTTAGTACCTAGCAACGTTTTTTTTTTTCACTTATTACAGAACGGTTGACTCAAAGCGTGCCCTGCCCCGCCCCGAGCTGGGAAAATCCGAATTGAGCACATCGGTAAAGAAGATTTTCGTTGGTGGACTGAAGGAGAATCACGATGAAAACGTTCTCACCGAGCATTTCAGTCAGTTCGGAAACGTAATTAGTGTTAAGATTTTGACCGACAAGACTACGGGCCGCAAGCGAGGCTTTGCATTCGTTGAATTTGACGATTACGATTCAGTGGACAAAGCAGTTTGTAAGTTCTTTGCCCAGCTCTTTTGGACCGAGTTCTCTAAACTCACTTTCCTCCTTCTTTAGTGCACAAGAATCACACAATCAAATATGTGCTAGTCGATGTCAAGAAGTCCGTCTACAAGCAGAAACTTTCCCAACAACAGGGCGGCATGATGCCGCAACAGGGTGCACCACCGGCCGTTCATGGCGGCTATCAACAAGCCGCATACCCACAAGCAGCCTATGCGTATCCGCCACAAGCAGCTCCACAAGCAGCCGCCTACAATGGCTGGGGTGGTTATGCTCAGCCGGCCGCACCCGGCTATCAGCAGCCACCACCTGCCGCTCCGGCAGCCGGTTATGGTGCCTATGGAGCGCCACCACAAAACGGTGCAGCCCCCTGGAATACAGCCTATCCGGCAGCGGCCAGTTGGGGTCAAAATGGTTATGGTCCACCAGCTGCTGCGCCCGTGGCAGCGGCACCAGCACAAGCACCTCCTGCGAACGGCTGGAATGGTGCATCGCAAAATTTCGGTGACTATCAGCAGACCTACAATGGGGGCCCCCAGAAGGCGGGTAGCCTGCAGGGAAATCGTATGAATCCGTATAGTGTGTCGTCAGCTCCTAACTATGGTAAGCAGTAGTTAATGTACTCTTTTTTTCTACCTAAGTTATTAGTTTATTGAGAAAAAAACTTGGTAATTTTTGATTTCTGCTTATAAGCTTTTTGATTGATACCATACACAAAACGCTTCAAGTAATTTCTTTAAGAAAAAACATATACTTTCCTTCTAAAAGTAATACAAATTAGACTAGTTCGTTAACATAGTATAAAACTTCAAGTTACTTAACATAAATGTTATATGCTCTGTTGGAGAACATAACCGTTAGAGCCGAAGCTGTGCTCATCGTCCAGGTTGAACAAAATTTGAATATCTTTTCATAGCTAAGGCAGGTGACACCACAATTCGTTTAATTTAATTAAGTTTTTTAATTTTTTGTTTTTAAAAATTTGGTTTTCCAAAATCTTATCTATTAACAGTTAAAACTTGACCACGAAACTTTCACAGAATTTTTGTAAAATTATTGCACTTCGATTACGTCCTCATATACCGATCAAATCCAAAATTCAAATTAATAATTAAATTGATTGAATTGTGTTAAATTTGATTCTCTGCAGGCTCAATCGCACCCGGTTATGTCACTGTGTATGGTTCGCCCAATAACGTTAGCATTCCAACAACAAATACACTACCGCAATCTTCGTCGCCGGTGTTTGATGCGGGGGCGAAACAACCCAGACGACCATACTAGACAATACAAGTGCAATGCAAAAACCATGCAATACGCAATGCAACTTTTTTAATTTACTCAAAAGAAAATAATAAGCAATCGTTAGACGTCTGTAAAACTCAACTATATACAAAAGTATGCCAATTTGGTTCTTAGGCGGAGACCAAAAATAACTTAGCAGGTATGTGGTTTGTTAACATTTCACAGAATAATAAAGTCCATCCTTTCGGTTAATTTAATAGCTTTTATCAAAGACAAGTCAGAGATAAAATTAATAACAAACTAACTTGGTCACTTCGATTCCACAAAAACACATCAATCGGCTAATTGTATAAAAAAAACATGGCAGAAAGACAAAGCTTAGGGTACGAAATCTCTCACCCTTCGCGAATCCAAAAGAGTAGGAATTTCATATTTAATTTACTCTGTGGCTATTATAAGACCAAAAATCTGCATTTTTTTCTAAGCAAATCGAGCTTCATCCGCAAATGAAACGTAAGCGCCATAAATGCATCATTTAAGTTAACTGTTGCTTACGATAAAATTGAACCCTATACATCCTTGGAACCATTACCATGTCATCGATGTGCATTGCTTTATTTTATTCAATTCCATAAAGAAAAATCGATTTCGAAAAAATGTCGCTTACGTTAATTTTCCGGATAGGGTTCGAAATTTTATAGAATTGTATGACCTGAGATATTTGACAGTTTTGCATTATGTCCTCCAGTAATACCAACGTAAAAAACCAAATATAAATTCCACAGCTAAAATTAAGTGGATATACGGTAGGGTGGGACGAAAAGGGCACTTTTAATAAATAAATCATTTTTTTTGTATGGACCGCGAACTGAAGATTACTTTTCTGATTTATCTCATTATTTTTTCGTTGATTATAACGCTACTTTTGAGCCACTAGCACCCGCGGGGGTGGAAAGCCAAGTGTCCTAGGTAGCAGTGTCTTTTAACCGCCTCTTTTGCTCCATTTCTTTTGAATCTGTCAGCGAATATCAAACCAATTTCTATCTTTTCCTAAAGTTTTAACTGTAAATAGTGTGCGAAAGTTTCAAATATTTTACATCTTAAACCAAGTGTGGGTCAATTGGAAGTTTTCATCGAAAGGTTCTTCTTTACAGTAAGGATTCATGGTACTTAACTTCTAAGAACAAAGCTATTAAGAACTACTGTTTAATTTATTTGTTTTAGTGTAAGAACACGCGTCGCGATTTAGTTTTTAGATTTTTAAAATTAGCAATATTTATTCAGGGTATTTAGAGTTTCATCTTGAAATGACATCTTCATTGGAAAACAAAACATAACCAAATAGTTAAATAGTTTTCGATTTACAAAAGAAACACAAGCTTTAGTGTATATATGTGCGTATGTAAGATATTGATGTAATACCCTGCATTTGCCATTTAGCCCTTCTCTATATAAACATTTCTTCTGCTAACTGCACGAATATATCGTATATAAAAACCCCTAGATTCACGAAGCCGTTTATTGTGTGGTGTACAACTTTAAATATCTCTTCTACTCCTATTGTGCTAGTAAATGTTCTTACCTCTGTATTCTGTACAAAATTAGCAAAAGTATTTGAACGTTTTTTTTTCCAACAAGTAGTAGAATGACTTCTTCACATACTCCATTTTTGTGTTTTCACATATTTAATTTAATAATAATACATATGCCCTATACATATTACCGTATACATATTTATATACATTTATAATATAACCATATTTATTTACTACTATATATTATCTTTCTTTATTTTTCATATAGGCATTTAAGATGTTTTCGTATATTAAAATTATTTTAAGCAAAACTATTAAAATAATATCTCATAAAAATATATGAGTGAAATAATAGATGCACCTACCTTAGAGCGAAAATTACAGTATACTACCGAGTTTAAATACTATTATTGAACTGTATCTGCTGGATATCACAACTGCTGGACTATAAATTATTATTATTCGTATACAACTAAATCTTATAATAATATGATATGATATTGACCTTATAACAAACAAACAAACAAAAAAAAACACACTGCAATTACGCTGAGGTGACGTCGTCGGATGGCTCTAGAACTCAACTACAATTCACACCACCTTTGCTGCACTTGACTCTTGTACCATGCAGTTGTGTACGAGCCCAGAACATCAACGGATTCGATCTTGTGAAGCCGGACAGCTGCCGTTCGTATTGAGCAGCTTCATCACATTTGTTTTATATATACAACTAACACATAATCGAAGTAGTGAACTATTTGAGATACTGACACTTTGAACATCATCAATCAGTTGTAAAATCCGGATGTCGTGAACCAAACCAAGTAGTCTGCATGTATGTCGAATCAGCCAATAATGACCGAAATTCCACAGAAACAGTAGACACTTTTGCGTCATATTCCTTCAAGCATTCATTCAATCAATCAATCATTCATTCAAATCACAATTTCAGTGCATCTACTTACATTCAGTGAAGTCAAAAGTCTACATTAAGTCTAATTTTGTGTTAGCAACTTTGAAATGCATTCAAAATTGGAAACACTATACATACTATATATATGAAATTTATTATTATTTTTTTTTACCCCATTTTCTTTTGCAATATTCACCACCACTCACAATCCGAAATAAATGAAACAAAACGAAATTTTCCAATCTTCACTTTATATGTAAACACATTATTTGGTATTATATAAATAATATGCTTATTTAACTTGAATAACAAATAAAATAAAAAATGTTATCTTACATAAGAGTTGTTGTATATTTTTACTTAGTCACTTAAATATGGTACATATAACAATGCGTTTAGCTTAGTACTGAAGTATATATATATATTGTGTTCTCTCTCTCCTTTATCGAAACTACCAAACATACATATTTATGCTTACAGGTATTGACATTTTTTTGAACTTAAGACTGTATTCGTATACTATATATACCGCTTCTTTTATACCGTTTCTATACATAATATGCTGTGTATTAATTATATATATAAGCGTAACGTATATCTCTAAAACGTATGTTAGTTCCTTATGCAAAGAAAAATGAATAGAAATCCAGTGCCAAACAGTATTTTTGCGTTAAGCCTAGACACATCAACAGAAATTAGTACGGAGGAATACGAACTCCCATTCAAAGCCCATCGTTGGGTCTTTCTCAATTTCAAATACGTACTTTGCAAAACAATTTAGCTACAGCCTCACTTTGATTATGTATATTTTCGTATAAATATATTGTTTTTAGCTTAGGGTGTTTATCGTGTGCCTTGTGCCCTGTTATACCGTCTCTGGTTGATCTCATTCCCAACGTCAACTTATCATGCAACTTACACACATAATCCCAACAATTTGTGGTTTGCATCTGCAACATGTGTTGTACGTAAATGTTTTTGTATAGTTTCTTCACCAACCACCCCTCCAAACCAATGCTTTTGTACGTTAAATTTAATTTTTTACTAAAAAAAAAAAGATATCATTAAAGAAGTTCTAACTCAATATAGATTGTTAAGAGTTTGTTGTGTTCCCTCCCTTCTTCATCCACACACACACATTCACAAATTTTATACATATCTTATAACTAAATTAATCTTATTCCCTCCTCCTAACTCTTATACATATACATATATATACTCGTACGTTTTATTTACGTTTATATTGCAAATGTTGTTATTTCGCAAAAGCAAATAATTCAACCTTAAAAACAAAAAAAAAAAAAAATCATTCAACATTTCAATATTTCTTTTTAAGCGTACGGCACGCAGGCGTAGGTTCCATTTTGAATGAAACTTGGTCGCTATTTGCAACGTGGCGGGCGGTGTGTGTGTGATGTGGTGTGGGCACATACTCATATTGTCTCAACTCTCACAATATTGCCAAATAGTGTCCGCGCAACACACAACCTGTGCGGAGGGTAAGTACTTACAATTTGCAATCGCTTCGACAGTGAAGCGTTGTAGAAATTATCACGTTTAGAGTCTGACTGGTGTAAGGTACAACTTTTCATTTTACATATAGTAGAGACACCAACGAATTGAGTGAACTTATAAAATTGGACGAAAAAGACTATAAAATGTGGAATTCTAACTGAAAATTTGTAAGTTTTGAAGGATCGGTTACAAGATAGGCTTTAGGATAAAATCAAAAAAGGAAACTATTCCGTTCTTCTAGGGAAATTAGCAAACTAAAAGGCAGCATCACAGATTTAATGTTAAAAAACGCTTTTCTAATACTCTGAAAAGCATCTATTATACAAGATTTGATATGGTTCTTGTATTTAAATATCAGGTTTATCACATGTTTCAGCAAATTAAATACGAATTCAGATTCTGCGTCCATTTACATTTTTAAATCGTTATTTCAACGTACATACTTTGACTTAGGAGGCACTTTTACCCTCAGTGGAAAGTGCGATTAATTAACTAAAGCATTGAGGATGAAAAGTGTACTTACACCAGTTGGACTTGTATACCTCCATAGCATAAAGCGAGCATGAAGGGTGGTTCTTCTTACCTTCTCACCTTTCTACAATCTATTGAATACACAGTCAATATTTGAGGGGCGGCTCAGTGACATAAGGCATTTTTATGGCTTAATGTTTTATAATGAACGTGGTAATTTTGTGGTTCAAGCTTGGCCGCTGAGCGCCTCATTTTAGTATTCATATTCCAACCAACAACTAGAAGTATGCAATATAATTTAGCAATTAATTTTATTTGCGGAACGATAAAGTTTGAAGACCACCCCGATAAGCTGATTATAAATAATTTTCCTTATTGCATTTTCGTTTGAATTATATTTTTTTTAAATTGAAACAAATAAATTGATTTGAAAAATCAAAAGAAATTGATCTCGTTTTTTATTTACGTTTAAAGACTACATTTTTCTCAACTAAAGTAAGTATATATTATCCTCAATGTATCTATTGCGTTGAGGTTATGTTATGTTGGGTTCCATCAGCTTAACGGCATCCCGAAGCCAGCACTGGGTTTAACTGTAATTGCAAATATACGGCGGCAGATTGATAAGGTTGGTAAAACTGAAACGAGGGTATCATTTTTTGACCCAAATACTGTTCTGAACGGAAGACTGCCACCTGCAGCAGAGGAGGTACTCTTGTCCAGAACTGGCTGGAGTAGTTTTCTCAACGGTTACTTGGATATTGGGCACACCTTTTTAGTTGTCGACTGAAATCTACGAACTTATCAACTCTCTCCTGGACAAGGACTTTAATTAAGTTGCCATCACAGTGGCCAGATAAATATTTCACAAAGATCCCACTTCTCACAAGTTGCGATAACAATGACAACATGAGAGGTCTTCTGTATTCCAAACTGGCGGAGTAAACCTGCACTTTTGCTCGGACATATACTTATAGTAGTGGAAGTACCCTCCCGTGAACCTCCTCAACCATAAATAACATCACATTCGAAATCAGTTGGGGTAGCTAGCTACAATGTATGTCGTATATCAAGTTTCGTAAACATAAAATGTGATTTAGCAATTTCGGCAGTCGTATTGGATCCGCCATTTCGAATTTTCTCCTTGTGTTTCCTCTTCGAATCACTTAATGTCAGCAAAATCGGTCCACCAGTGCCGGAGTTGTGGGATTTTTAGTAAACCAGAGTGTCCAATCGCTTCTAAAATGACTTATAGGGTGCATACAGAATTTCTGAGGTCTTAGTTCAGCGGGGCTTAGGCTGTGCTGTGATGAGTCAGTCTATAAGTCAGCCCACTACGTGATACAGCACAAACACGATCATCTATACAACAAATCCGCTAACCATGCTGCTGTCGGACCGCCGAGTATAACGAAATCACAACATTCTTTTCAAAGTTAAACAACGCTATTATAAAATAATTACGAACTCACGATTATTCCATCAGCAATTCACCTGATGCAGTTGCTCGTTTGTCTGTACTCTGAGTTCCAAATAAAACAACACTTTTCGGAATTTAAACATATATTTTCATTCAGACGCGCCTTAATAATTTTAAATTTATTCATTTCTGTTCGGTATTTTAAATGTGTTAGAGTTGAGAAACAGAAAAATGCATTAGCACAAGTGTTAGCGGCGCTTAATTACGTTGATGATTCTGTTTCTGATTTCTGTTTTATATATATATATATATATATGTATTTGTTCTAGCATTATCGATTGAGGAATAGAAAATATTATATTTCTGAAACGCTATAAAAAACATTGTGTGGTAATTAATGACGAAATGTGTGAAATCTATAGCTATTATTTTTCTTTTAGATTTTTGTATTCTTCTTTTAATAAATATTTCTTTGTTATTTTCTGTTCATAAATTTCGTTTTGTGCGCATATTTTCTTGAGAGGCTCATTTTGAATTTTAGTTGTCTGTATTTTGTTTAGCACTTAAAGGATATATATGTATATATATTAAATGTTTTCAATATACGTATGTAGTTATGTATAAAATAAATAAAAATATATTACCTTTTTGTTTTTGTTTTAAATCAAATTCGCCTATGATGTGAATTTGAGATTTTCACATTTTTTTTAAATTTATATTTTAGTTTTAGGTAGAAAAAATAAAACAAAAGAATTTGTTTAAATAATTTTTTTTTATTTGTATTTTTTTTTTAAATCTTTTTTGGAGAAGGTTTCATTCTTTTTTTTGTTGTAATTTTCCATTTGAATTGTGTACTTGTTGTTGTTTATAAATAAAATTATAATTAAGTTTTTAAATTGTTGTTGTTGTTTTCTTGTTTACATGACCTGCAGAGCTCCAGTTGTTAAGCTTCGTTCACTTTAGTAGCGAATATTTTTGGGAGGAAGATGTTAAAGCGAAAATATCAAGCACAAGGGGAAGGGGGGAGTTGTTGGTAGAGAGAGAGAGAGAAAACGAAAAGCCAAAAGGAAGTTTTGTTAGTTGGTATTTGAGAATGATATTTTGTGAGAAGTGTGATAGGCCCGAGTCCAGCGCTTTCAAAATGTATAGAAATTGACAATTTACTTGATGAAAGTGAAACACTCTCAAAAGTCGCTGTAAATGAAGTGTGAAGGAAAGGAGTATGCTGAAAGATGCTGAACTTTTGCCTTCAACAGTCTCGTAAGTCGCTTGAAATTTTAGTTTGTTTTTTTTTTGTTTTGTTTTTAGAAAAATATTTTTTGATTTGGGATTCATTTTTTTTTTGTTTTTTTGAGGAAGTGAGTTTTTTTGGTGAAATTTTTCTTTGCAAAAGGCAACAATGTTGGAAAGTTTTAAAAAACGGGTAAGGGGGAGGGTCCTTCAAAAGAAGAAAATCATGCGCGCCGTGTTTAAAGTTAATTCGTGTTGACCAACTGACAGCATTGGGATGTGCTCCTCTTTCCACGCACAACGTACATACAAGTAAGCCTAACATTATTAGTAGATTAGAAATGAGTCGATACGATACTTTTTTGTTTGTTTGCAACACATCATGCGTACAATTGATTTTAGAAATTGTTAGTATTTTTTTTGTATAATTGTGTTTGTTTAGCTTAAACTGTTATATTGTTTGACGTTGAAAAATGAACTACATTTAATGTTTATTTATGCCTTAATGCGCAACTGCGGGACGCCGTAGTTGTGGTGTTTTGGGTTTTTCGTTTTTTTTTTCATTTGCGTCACCATTTCCCACTTAACAACGGGTAATCCCGTTTCAAGCACAGCAGTTGTTTTCTTATTTTCATAATTCTTATTTTGCTGGTTTATGTTTGTGTTAGTACTTCTTTTTGTTTTAATTAAGTTTCTTGCTTTACTTCTTGAGGTTTACATTGTAGTGTATTTTTTTTTTGGGAATTTTTTTTCGAGTTTTTCAACTTTTTTTTTTTTATAAACGTATGAACAATTTACTTTTATTAAGTTTTACAAGTCTTTCTTTTGCTTTTTTTATTGCATTTTTTTTTATAAATTTTATTTTAGTTAGTACTTCATACGGTTTTTTTTACTGTTTTTTTTTTCCTTCGATTTTTAGGCTAAGAGTTTTTTTTTGTTTTTTTTTCAAGATTGGGAAGTTTTATTTTTAAATTAAAATTTCAAATTTAAAATACACAATGTCGATTTTAAGAAGAGAGAAAAATTTATGTGTGCTGAGAGATATATAAAATAAAATATTAAATACAAATTCCATTTCAAAAAAAAATCAATAGACTAAATTTTGGGTGTGTGTAAAATAGTACAATAGAAAGTATAAAGGAGTTAGAGGGCGAGAAGAGTGCATACAATTTTAAACGAAAGTATTACAAAACTCAAAAAAACTAAAAAAAAAAACTCAAAAATCAACAATAATTAAAATTTTTGATATAAAATAGCAAATTTTCAACTCATCCATACAGTATTCATTTTGTTCCGTGTTTGTTCTTCTTCTCTTTCCAAATACAAACTGAAAATCATTACAAGTGTTTGTTATGCTTTAGAATTTTCACTCGTCGCGTTTGGCTTGTCTTGTACCTCGCGGCCGCGGCGGCTACGACACTTCACACAAATTTTAAATACAAAAAATTTAACAAACTAAATGCCACAAATACGAGATACAGGACCTTCCACGCTCTGCTCGGCCGCCCCACCAGTGGGGCAACTGGACCAAAATGCAAATACCGGAAAATTAAGTTTGCCTTGTGTTGGATGCTGTAGTTGTTGTTGTAGTTGTTGTTGTGGTGATGGTGGTGGTGGTTAACAAAAAAAAGATCTTCGTCAAAAAAATGAAAATTTCATCGAAAACTAAAATTAAAAATCTTATAAAGATCACTGCTGTTGCTGCTGTCTAGGCGGCGCTGCGGCCACGGTCGCAGCGCTGGCTGCGTAACGTGGCTGGTGTGGTGGTTGTGGATGATAAAAGAATATTAATGGTTAGCGACGTCCACCGTAGGTGTTGCCACCCGTCTGCGCATTATTGTTGCCGCCGCCTCGCACCTGCGGACCACCGCCGTTCGAGGGGCCTCCGCTGCGGTTCTCGTTGCGATTGAAAGCGCCGCCGATGCGCGGTCCACTGCTGGGGCCGCCGCCGCGTGACATACTGTTGCTGCCGGGATTGCTGCCGCCGCGCATTCCACCGCCCGAGTTCGAGAGCGAACGTGATGGTGGGCCGCCGCTCATGTTGCGCTGGGAGTTGTTCATGTTGTTGTTCATGTTGTTGCCCATAGATTGGCGCGGTGGCATATCGTTGGTACGCATGCGCGGTTTCTTCTCTTCGACATTGAGCTTTTGGGCATCTGGCGTGTTCTCGGGGAAGTACAGGGGCTGGTGTGTAGAGTTTAAATTATGAGATCAGCCAAGCCTTCAAGTGTTCTGTATACTTACGCAATTCGTGAGGCAATTCTGCACCATCTCGGTATCTTCGTAGGTGATGAAGCCGTAGTTGAGTGGATTCCTCATACCAGGAGGCAGTTTGCCAGGTGGTTTCGACAAGATCCTCAATTCCAATACGGTGCCGAAGCGTCCGAAGATCGCTCTCAGATCCTCCTCGGTTGCATGGTGCGGTATATTGCCCAAGAATAGCTGCTGGTTATCGCCGAACTGTTGGCTGGGGCGACGCTGCTCGAAATCTGTAATGAAAAATACCAACATGGAGTATTCGAATATGGAATTTGCTGTCAAGTGTAGTTCACAGTCCACAAGGATTTATCGGAATTCTGCCGAGATTGCGATCAGCACTCACCTTTTCTTATTGAGTTGTTGCGCTGCGGCAGAGGACCTTGAGACGAGGATCCCCCGATATTATTGTTATCCATGCGCAGCGACGAGTTGTCGCTGTTGCGATTGTTGTAGCCGGATAGAGACGAGTTGGTGTTGGACTGAGAGTATGTGGCCGTTGAGATGGTGGAGCTGGACTGGTAGCCGGCGTTCGCAGACTGTTGTTGCTGCTGCTGTTGCTGCACCTGCTGTTGTTGCTGCATGACGGCATTGACGAAGCCGCTCGGTGACGACGAGGTCGACTTGAACAGGTTCGCATATGTCTTCGGCTCATTCTGCTGCTGCTTGGCCGCTTCGTATTTCTCCTGCTGCTGCTGCTCGTTGATGGTCTTGAAGTCGTCGACAATGGGCGCAGGTGTGGGTTCGGGCACGCATATGGCGACTGGCGCCGCTACAGCTGTTGGAGTACGCGAAGAGGTGTCATTAATGATGGGGGCATCATCAATTTCCATGGAGGCCTGCGGTGTTTGCGATTGCAACAACGTTGGGGTGTTGGGCAAGGGCTGCTGCTGTTGTTGTTGTTGTTGAAGCAGCTGTTGTTGCACCAAAGGCGACTGCTGGAAGCCAGCCGCCATTACACCAGCTGCATTCTGCGGCATAGCAGCCGCATTAGCGATGGGCACAGCCGCAGCGATGATGCCCGAGTTCTGGGCCGCGAGCACAGGAGTCAGCACTGCCACCGGAGCAGCAGCCTGAACTATGGGCGAGGCCGATTGCGCAACTAGCGGTTGCTGTTGCTGGCCCGCGTTGGCTTGCTGCTGCATGCCACTGGCCAACAGATCCTCATGGGCAACAACGCCGTTCAGTTGGTTAACAGCTGAAGCGGCTGGCACCTGCTGCTGCGGTGGCACACCACCGGCGGCTGCAGCAAATTGCAAAGTGCCACCCTGAGGAGCGGCCAATACGGGAACTGGCCTTCCGCCAGCGGCTGGCATCGAGTAGTAAATGGTTTGCTGCGGTGCACCAGTCTGCGCTTGGAGCGGCAACACGCCGCCGCCAGCACCGGTGGCAACAACTTGAGTGGGCAGCTGTTGCGGCGGTGCCTGCTCAGCGACTACGACGCCAGTTACTTGCTCGTTGACGGTCACAGCTGCAGACGCCTGCTCGTGCTCTTCGTCGTTCTCCGAACGCGTTTCGCCATCGTTCTCCTCGTCCGAGTACATATCCTGATAGCGGAAGATGTCATTATGGACGTAGTACTTCTTCGGCGTTTGGGCGGCCAGCACGAAAGTCTGCGTGAAACGGCGCATGGGTTGGCCGTCGTTCGACAGCTCGCCGGTCACCTGCACTACAACGCCATTGCCCAGCGTGGCCTGGGCATCCACCTGACTGATCTTGGCATGACAATCATGGAAGTTCAACTGCAGAATGCTATTGTGGATGTTCTTCTGGCCGATGACCAAGGTCGATTCGCCGTGTATGAACGAAGAGTTGTGGTTGTAGAAACGATGCAAATGGTTGGGGGCCTTGTTCAGGAGCGTATAGTATTGGCGCACAAATTCGCGTCCAACGGATTGTGGCGATGGCTGTTGAGGTTGTGTTGCATCCATTACCATTGCGTTTTGTTTGCTTGCGGGGGGGTTGGTTAGCTCAAATACGTATTACGACCAGGAGAATTGTTCAGAGTTGGTACCGTCGATGGTGGTTATGTGAGATGGTTTTTCTTAATGCTGCAATAATAATTTCGTAAAAGATTTTTAGATTTTACGAAACATTTTCGAATTTTAAGGAATTTTATTTGACTGCTAATCACAAAATAATTAAAATGTTCCAAAGTACCTTGATTAACAAATTTGGACAAATTACAAATTATCTGCTCAATTTTGCAAAGCTGAGACAACTCCATTGGCATTGGACAAAGCGATTTAGACAAAGGAAGTGTGACCGCCCACGCAATTCCATAGAAAAGTGATCGGCTGTGAATTGAATGAATGTCGCCTTGGTATAACCAGACAGACTGCGATCGACAGGAGTGCTGCTGCTACTGCAGCAATGAAGCGATAACGTTTACAAATGCGGCGTGTTGTGTTGACGACTAAACTGAAGACTAGCTGTGACCCACTTTAATGCTTGATTTATGCGTCATAGCGTCATCGGGTGACAGAATTACACTAAACTTTGTAAAATAAATTGTATACGCAAAACGACGCAAGTTGCATTTCTTCAAGAAAGCCAAACGTGTGTTAAAAACGAGATTTTTTTGTGTTTAGCTAAAAAACAGCAGACGGGTAGTAAGAGCATTACAAAGGGGGCAGAACAACAAAAACAAATTTACATTCATACGCATACGCTTGCATTCACACGAGGAGGGTTGTGACTGTGGTAGTTGAGATCAAATGAATTCGCACGCAGCCTTAGCGAACGACAACAAAACTCTGGCAGATGATGGAACCATGTGGTGAGTGAGGGATTACATTTTCGTGATGTTACCAGATTGTACCTCAATGTAGAAGATTCAAGGCAGGTATACCACAAATGCATATGTACTTACATGTGAAGGGCATTGTGAAGATATGTTTTCTATTTAAAGCGCACAATTTCCGTTTTTGGGAATTACCAACTGAAGTATTTACATTAGGTTTGTAAATAATTTGTAGAAAATGTGTCATTGATTACTTACAGGCAATATAACAATGCATCTTCAAACCATCTTCATGGCAAGACAACCAACATTTCGGCCAAAAAGAGCCCTTAGGCGGAAAGCATAATTATTTTTTTTGCCGCCAGTTCATGTTATGTTTGACCGATAATTGAAAACGATATACCTACATTTATTACACCCTATTCTCTTGATGGGGTTATAGGAATCAAAGAAGAAGGATATATTGTTTATGTCACACCGTATGTAATGCCCATAAGGAGGGGTGTCTGGTATGGAAAATATAATATAAGTTATAGATAAAACATCGAAAATTATCAATAAAAAAAACCAAATAAATTGCGATAAAATATCGATAAAAAAAATCGATAAATTAACAATAAAATATCAAAAAATCATCGATAAAATTTCCAAAAAAAATTGGCAACATAGGATAAGAACCACGCCTTATTCCCATACAAAATGGATGCCAATTTTGAATTATTTTCGTTTATCTTGAGCAATACTGAACCGATTTGGACGCTGGTTTTTTTGGTTGGTGAATGGAATGAAGTAGGACCGGAACAAAATGGAATCGAAACAGTACTTGGAATACATCGGGAATAAAGTAGATATAGAAGTTATAGAAAAAATTTGTATAATTATGGAGAAATTATCGATGAAATGTCAAAAAATTATCGTTAAAATATCAAAAAATTTTTGAAAAATTATTAAAATATCCAAAACTATAGATAAAATACCGAAAATCGCATGTGTAGGGTATTTTAGTTTCGGATAGACCAAAGATTGTTCTCTTAAGAGTTTTTTTCTTCACTTATTCCTACAGTTGCATGTTAATAAACATGAGAAACCCACATCTTAAATGGTGCCGATTTATTACTGTCGAAAGAAGTTTGATGAAGAATACAAAACAATGTGTAGAATATTGATTTGGTTAAACATGGGGTTCAGGGCTTTTAGGGACATGGAGTACCATCAATTTTCAGTCTCCATCGTTATGAAAAGAAAAACTGATCAATATTTTTCTTTCACAGTGCCAATATCAACAACAAAAAAATATTCCCTCCGCTACTCATATTGCAACAAATTTGTCAGTAAAACCATATTTTTCCTGGAAGGAATTTTTCGATTATTAAAAATTTAACAATAACTTAAGTTGAGTTTACGTGGTTACACACCCAAATGCTTCTACCCCCACAACAACAATGGTGCGCAAGTGATTTAAATATATCTAGCAGCGAATTCGCACACAACAGCTTTGTATGGTGGCTCCGAAAGGTGCGTGTGCGTAGTGCTATTCACATGGAAACAGACGACAAAAATATTGAAAGCAAAAGAAAACCAGACAGTATGGTTTAGTCGATAGAAGGCAACTTTTAAATGCGCTATATCTGAAATGCGTGATGGAAAAAAAGCAAACTTCAATATCAAATTCGAAGTCAGAAACCCCAAAAACTTCCTTATACTAAGCATTTGACTGACTTGTAGGTAGGCATGGCAGTTGACCGATACCGCCCATTTGGAGTACCAACTCCTTCTAGGACCTAAATCCATAGTTTGGACCGCCTAGTCTACTACTAGTACTACTAGAACCTTCAATCGTGCTTACAAATAAAAATTATGGCCAGACAGACGGATAGGGAGCGATCGATAAAATATATAATTTTCTGTACCTAACACGCCTCTTTATAAGCATTACAAACATCCGACCAATGTGAATAATCACCCTTACCTCATAAGGTGTAGGGTACAAACAAAAAAATCAACCGAAGAACGCAAAGTTTTTATTTCAACCAAAAATGTTGAACGTGAAAATTTTTAGGTTAGCTCATACGAAATTGAATCGAAAAATGCCGGAAGAGATTGCGAAAAATTCGATTAATCACAGAAAAGGAAACAGAAAATACATAAAACCACGCAAAAGAACAAAGATTTTTCGATTTTTATTTTAAGCTTGGCGAAGGGGTGGTTCGAATCGTCCAGCAGCGGTGGCGGAGGGGGACATGAATATCCGCAGTGTCGCAAGCCATTTACGCCGAGGAGCAGACGACGTAGATGGCAAATGGAACGGATAACAAAGAACTTTGATTTTAGATTTTCAAGAATAGTTCGTCAGTTTTTAGGAAATTGTATTTTTCTACTTACATTTGTTGTTGTTGGAGTATTGCTTCTACTTTGCACCGCTTTCTTTAGTTCGTTGCAAAATTTAATCAGTTACGCTTAAGCACTAAATTCGCATCAAGAAGTAAAAGTTTAAATTATTTTTGAGATGAAGTTTCTGAATTTGGTCGGGAATTGAACTATTTATTTTACGTTTTTTCTTCGCGTTTGCTTTTTTGGGCTTCTCCCCTTCGTCGTGGTGGTCGTCGTCGCGCCTTCGTCGTTCTTCACCGTCGTCTGCAGCAGTTTTTTTTCCTTTCTTCACAATTCCTTGTATGCTTCTTTTGGCAATTCTTTTCAGACAATTTTCTACGCAATTTTCTTTTATGTTGATCACAGTTGTAATTTAATTATTCGTTTAATTCTAATTGTAGTTTTAATTTTAATTTAATTTAATAATGCGAAAAGAATTGCAGAGCCAGAGCAGCATTGAAATTGAACAAGTGTTGAATTGAAGTGAACCTTTTTTTGCATCGTGATTCTCCCTCTTCGTGTTCTTGGTGCGTGTTCGCTCTATTTCGTTTTTGCTGCGTTGATTCGGTGTAGTTGTCTCCTCTTCTCCTATGGCCTTCTTGTGGCTGACAAGCCGCTGAATTTGCACGAGCTCACAGACTCGTATTCGGTCGCTCAATTGAAAATGTGGTATTCTTTATTTGGACGATGAAAGGTATTTTCCCGGTGTGGAAGTAATATTTTTGTTGCAAATTCTTTGTTTATTGGCCACTTTTTTCCAAATTGTGGTTTGAATAAATAAAAGCATTTTTTATTTTTTCCCCTTGATTTAATTGAATTGTTTTATTTCTTGATTCTTAACAAATCATAAATTATGTATAAGAAATAATTTTTAAAATTTATTTGTATGACAATTGAACATGATTCATATAAATGTAGAATATTAATAACTAAACTTCTCCAATATTATCTCCCTACTTATTAATTGAATTGCTTCTATACTTTGAGAAATATTCAACTACGAAATCAAGGCTTTTCAAAAAAGCCGGCATAAATACAAAAAATATTGTCAAAATAAAGTTCCCCATTAGTCAAGATGACAGGGACTAACAAATTTTAAAGGTAAATAATTCAATAAAACTTCTTAATTATCTGAAATCATATTATTTGTTTTATAATTTGTCGATGTTTTAATCATTTTACAAGGACTGACTATCATAATATGTAGATAATCTATTCCTTTTATTTCATCATTTATTTTATCTTAAATTTTAAGCTGGTATGGTAGCACCGATTTATTTGCATGCTTCTTTTTTTTCATGTGAGGTTGAGTTTTTTTCTTGTGTTGTGTAGATTATTTTTGGGGGTGAGGGAGTAAACTAGTATATTGAATTTTGGCGGCATTTTTTGCGCTGAATAGCTTTCAACTTAAATTGGCGTTGCCATGTTGTATTTTATCAGCCACATTTAAAGTCTGCCTGTACAGCAGAAAGTTAAATATAAAGCCCTGACATATTGCATAAACAAAATGCAAACAAAAGCTATATAGATAAGGAACAGCCGCAATGTCCTGAGTCATTTCTTGAGAGCTGGAAATCAAGATTTAAACCCAAATCCTGTTCCTTTTCGAAACGTTGCTCTATGAACAAAGAGAATGTAAAATGTATGAAAAAGTGTTCAATGGTGTTGAAGTTAAAATCAATGGCGCATATTCATAGTCAAATTTAGTAGCTGCTAAACTTTAGAACCAGCTTAGTATTATCTGTCAACTTAGTAGATTACTAAAGTTAAGTTGGAGCTTAATTTGACTATGAATATGGACTAATAGTATTGGCGCAATAGTACATATTATAATACCACTATTTAATGGTTTTTAAAAATTGTAAATGTTAAATTTTGTTTAATTTGTATTATTTTCCCTGAAAATTACTACGTGGTTAATATAAAATTAATATTGCAAAAACATAAAAAGATTCCAGCTTAACTTTTGTAAGTTTCTACTAAGTTGACAGATAATTCATTGAATTGACAGCTACTAAGCTGGTGCTAAGGTTTAGTGGCTACTTAATCTGAATATTGTTTTTCCTCCATTGTTTTTTTTATTATTGACGATAGCAAAATCAAAACTCCTGAGCCCGAACAACCAACATAGACGTACTGTTTCATTATCATATTCAAAATTAAATAAAAATTTATCATGAAAAATCCGAGTATTTTTGATAAAATAAAATAGGAATTTTATGACTACATAAGCCGCTGTACATAAATTAGCCAATGGGTATAACGTTACTGCGGTGCCTATTGTGTACTACCTCGCACACCAATGAAACACCGCAGGTAAAACGAGACAACAGCTTGCTTTCACCCAGCGCTGAATTCAGCACGTGATTTATACTCAGCGGACGCACGAAGCGGCTCACACGAACATTTCTGCAAAGAACGAACGTTTGTCTCTTCCGGCCATTACTGCAGTCATCAGCGCTCACGCGATTGTCGTCGATAAAAGAAAAAGTTAATAAATTCTGTAAAAAGTCCATAGAACTTCTGCAAGTTGAAATATTTTCAAGTTAAATACAATTCCAAATAAAATCACATAAAAATGGCCGACAAGAATAACGATTGTGAAATGAACGGTGAAGATTTCTCGCAAGACGTCAGCGCCAACGACCACGAAAATGGAGGTTCTGCCGGCTCCAATGGATCTGAGGCGCACAATGCACGCGACGATGACAGGTACTTTTATAAAATTTTCTTTTTATCGCCAAAAATTTAAGTACAGATTATTACTATCATATCTTGCAATTTTCTGCGAGGGACGCTGTAAATTTACATTTAAAAAAAATCAATTTTGTTACGTAAATTGACTGAAAGTGTAGTGGTGGAAATTTTTTCTCTACGCCTTTTTATATTTGTCTGTCAGCGCGCGGTTCTTGCCTAGTTTTTGCGCGTGTGTGTGACTGTACTTTGAAAAGTCGCACTTTTATGGGCGCCTCTATTTGCGTCCATTTCGAGGGTTCTGGAAATCTTAATCCATCATATTTTGTAAAATTTTCGTCATTTCCATGTAATTCCGTTGTAAATTTCTATTAACGATCGATAAAACTTCGTTACAACAGCCGACTGTAGTATCTACTCGTCCACATTTTGTTGTACACACATATTGATTTTTAACAATATTTTCATCTCCTATGAGTTTGTAAACTACAAATAGTAAATTTTTGATTATTTTTCAATGAATGCATTAAAATTATATGCTTTGCGAGGTCTTAGGCAGTCTCAAAAGCATTTTTGTCCATTCATTAGTCCAAAATTTCACCATATGTGAGGTTATGTTTTACAACGAGAAAACATGCTTTTTCTCGCTGGCTAATTTAATTTGGCATTCATTCGGTATTTGCACTATTCCATATTGTTTTCATGTTTCCTTTGTATATGTACCTATACCGATTCGAAAATGGCGGTTCGTGGCAAATTTGTCATCGGCATTTTCTCTTTTGGCCGCTCTTCGCATATTTGCTGAAACTTGCCGGCCGGGTCAGTAGACGAGTTCGGTGCCGACGAACACAGCGTTGTATTGACTTTGGCGTCATCCACAAATATTGCTGGGCTGAATGTATTCTTTTTTTTTTTTCTTTTGGTACAATTCTATTTTTGTGCTTTTGGAACAATTTGTATTTTTATGAACCCCTAAAATGTAAAATTAAAATGCAGTTGATTTTCTAACATGAAACATAAACCAACAAAATAACATTTCATATGCGTTTGCCCATTAGTATTTACTTGCTTTTGGCCATGTTATTATTATAATTATAACAATTCAATCACATATTACCAATTCACGCACAAATTGCGAGCCTCATATTTGAAATAAGTGAATCTGATCTGTTCACACTAGCCTCCAAAAAATTTTTCAGGCTAGTGTAAACTGAAAAGCACCAATAATAACCAACGTCCGGTTAGTTTACGGAGCTATAAGTTAGGACTCCTTCCTTCTGCAAAAATTTATTGTTTTTGATCACAGATATTTTTTCAGATTTCTGAGACATTTTGTCCTCTTCATTGACTTTGACAGTGTATATTTTTTATAGTGCCTATAAATATAAAAAAAATTATAATTGCATGCATGCGACTAGTACAATTCCTAAAATATGAAAACTTATACTAGATTTTGTGAAAAATTTAATTTGTGTATTTATAAAATGTAAATACTTGGGTCTATTGCAAATTCATGTAATTAACTTAATGGAAATGGGAAGAATGAAAAAGTTCAGACTGTAAAAATTGTGATTGAACTGATATTATAGACCAATGGAACTGTTTGGTCTACGCTATAAATGCCACCGTTAAAAATTAGAAAGACAAGTCGGTCCGACATTTTGATCCGGTCCATTTCCATTTTCTCTTTTATTTCTATTCCATTACCGTTGTGTTCCATTCCCATTACGTTGTCGACATCACTTCCAACCAAATAATAAAAAAAACCGACGTCAAAACCTGCTCAGATCAACTAAAATAAAGAAATTTGGGCGGAGATTTTGTATAGCACGTTTTTATTCGATTTGATCCATTTTCAATGTCAGGAATGCCAAAAGTTAAAGTTATTAGCTCAAAAACTACGATATATATGGTGTGAAATGACAGACGGACATAGCTAGATCAAATCTGAAGCGTCACAAACGGTGTGACAAAAACAATAGACCCATTTGACACTAGAAATCTAAAAAAATACGCCCATATGGACCGAATAATATTATTCCGAAAATATTAATGGTTCTTCGCAGTACGTCTATGGGTAGATTGAATCAAAGCCATTATTACTCTAAGGTATGAGGCACCCAGTTCCATAGTTGATCAAGTACATTTTTTCAATGACATTTCTCAGTATTCTGGTTTATGCACATCTTGCAGCTTGGAACTGAATGCCTCGTATGTGCAGAACTTAGCTCTGGCTTCCGAAAAACTCTGGGCCCGGTGTATTGATCATATATTTTTTGTATGGCCAATAGAGACCTTTGTGAATTCCCTTAATATGTATGAAGGTCTTCAAACAATTGAAGGGGTGGATAGATGAAGGTAGTATGTAACACACAAATCATTTCGAGAAAATCAGTTTCCTAGTTTGGTAACATGTCTTCTTTGGCACTTCTGAATCTTCGAAACTATCATCAATACTAATATTTGGGAGAGATTGTGTGCAAGAGATGACCCTTGCCACTTCACATTTGCCAAAAAGTTAATTTTTAAATTTGTGTTACATACCGTCTTCACCCAACCACCCCTTGAATTCCAAACGTTTTTAATTTTTCTATTTCATTACTTTTTATTAGAGTTGTGTGCGGTAATGTTTACTTTTTTGTAATCAATTACACGTTAATTACAATTGTAATATACTTTTTTTGATTAAAGACTGATTCAGTGACCACATTTAAAATTTGAACGGGTAATGGATTATCAGCAAGTTTTCGTCCCTCATTGTCCCGCATTGAGAGAGAGAGAGAACCCAAAAACTCCATATACAAAATAAAAATATTTCTGATTGTAGTCACTGAATCCGCCTAAAGATTAATGTAATCATAATCGAAAAAGTACGACTGCGCCCTGACTAAAGTAATCGTACTCATAATGATTACATGTAATCAGAAAATAATCAGCCACGCACAACTCTTCTTTTTTATTTACCGAACAACAAAATTGTTCCATGTAATTTTTATAATGTAATTGTGATCTTGTGTGATTGCAGCAGTATTAAATTTACAATTTCGTATTAAAATTGTTTCATTATCATCAACACCTTTACCCCCCGCCCCACCCCCATATATCAAACGGCTTTCGAAAACGCTAAAGCAAATAATATAATTCATTTAAACCGGTTTTCATCATATATACATATATTCTATAACAAAATACAATGATTGGATTTTTTTTTGGCGGTTTTTTCGTTTTGTCAATATCGTTGATTTGTTGTGTTGGCATTTGTATTGAAAATAGCGCGAAGTAGACACGTGCAGATGACGTGTTCCTTTAAAGTACATATAAATATTTTTTAGCACAAAATTTTGTAATTTCTATTTAAGGTATTCGACTGTATATTTTGTAAGCTCTCCTTTGTAATATCTCAAACAATTGTAAAATTAAGTATTTGCTTATAAATTTAATACTAAAACTGAAAAAGTCAATTTTGTAAAATTCAATAAAACTAAGTTATGCTGATTTCAAAATACAAGTTTGTTTTCTTAATTTTTTCCAAATGTCCTTGCGGGGGTTCTACAAAAATCCAATCATTGCGCGTTTTTTTTGTTGTTTTTTTTTTCTTTGGTTAAACTAGTTAACATAGGTGCAACTATTTAAATCCCAATTTATTGAATTATTTTAAATTTTAAGTTTAAATTTTAATTTTAACAAAAAAAGTAAAAAAAAAAACAAAGAATTTTTTTGAAATTAAATAAAAGTTCAACTACAAATCAAATACAATTCCAAAAAGGATACTGCAAAAAAGAAACTTGTTGTAAATACAAAACGCGCAAAGCGGGGTTGGTTGCCTTTCCTTCAGTAAAATTTAATGGAATGGGTCGAAATCAGAATACACAATCAACGTGAACAACCACAACTCCACAACGTCGATTTTCACTTTAGCTCAGCTCTACAACACCATAATATATTGATTGATATTGCTAACCAAAAACCAAAAAGAATGCGTCTGTATACAAATTAAAAACATACATACTTCCCAAAATGTAGCAAAATTTGTTACTCTAGGATAATACCTTCATCACTTTCCTGTTGTGTTTGAGCGAACTAATCTTGTTCCTCTCCGGCAGGTATTGAGAGCCCAAAAAGCAAACAAATTGTAGCTTCGTAAACGGAGACTGTGTGTCCGGGAGGAACGGAACAACAGCACCATCAGCAGCAGCAGCACTGGCAGGAGCAACCAACGAACGATGATGATGCGCCCAAACGTGGATAGTCGTCAACCAAACACACAGCTCGCTCTCCTGGTGCTGCTCCCAGTTCCGAACACTCATCAATACTGCGAGATACTGAAGACGATGGTATTTATCTAAAAAAAAAAAAATAAATAAAAACCAAAAACACACAAAGTTAACTTAATTGCAAAATTGGATTAAAGATTCTCTCTCTTACAAGATGCTCGATTTTTTTGATTTGCATAATTAAAGTCCTAAACAACAAGCAACAACAGAACCGGTGTAAATCATTTCTCTTTTTTTTTTTGTTATATACTCTTGCCTTGATCACAGTCTGAAGCGTAAAATTTAATCTTAAATATTTATCTATATATCTTCTATATTTTTTACAGTCAAATTTAGTGTTGAAATTTCTTTGAAGAAACGAAAAAAAAATAAATAAAGAACAAATAAATAAATAAAGAACAAGAAAAGAAATTAAACGAAAAAAAAAACAATAAAAATAATAAAAACTACAAAACTTTTTGCAGATTCTGGCCACTTTGATACTTCAGATACTTTAGATACTTTTCACCTTGAATCGAAATTTAATAGTATATTAAGCCTAAAATACTTGAATGATCTCGTTTTACTTTTTGCTCTATATTTTTGTCGTCTTTAAATTGTGCGTTGTGTAAGCTCTCATATTTATCTTCACAAAAAAAAAAATACAAAAATCTTAATTTTAAGTAAAAATTTGCTTACAGATTTGGTGAGTTTTTTTATATTCCATTCGTGCAATGAAATGAAAAATACGGTCCATTTAAAGTAATTCTTAAGCAATATAATAAATATTTAACGAAATTCAGCGTAAATTCTCCATCTCGTTAAAATAAAGTAAAGTATTTAATGTAAATTTTCAAAATTTATTTGAAATAAAAATAAAATGAAAAAAAAATTCCAAAAAATAAAATTAAATACAAAAATATTACTAAAATCCTTTTGTACGAATATAGAACACATTTTTTTATCTAATTCTCAATTGACAAGTAAACTAAAACCATATTGTTTCTTCTTCGTAAATTGCAGAAAACTATTCGTTGGTGGTCTGAGCTGGGAGACCTCTGAGAGTAAGTACCGACCCCAACCATTGCTAAACACATATGACACGTTCAGAATAAAAAAGCAATGAAATGTATGGAGCGTCAGTACTCTTTTCCTCTGAGCATGTCATATTTGGTCATATTCCTTCAATAACCAACGGTTTCACTAATTGCCTGCTTGTCTTTTTATCAACTTACAGAGGAGTTGCGTGAACATTTCGGCAAATATGGTGAAATTGAAAGCATCAATGTCAAGACAGACCCCCAAACTGGACGCTCTCGTGGCTTTGCATTCATTGTCTTCACATGCACCGATGCTATTGACAAGGTTAACGCCGCTGGTGAACATGTTATCAACAATAAGAAAGTCGATCCCAAGAAGGCCAAGGCACGTCATGGCAAAATCTTTGTTGGCGGCCTAACCACCGAAATCAGCGATGACGAAATTAAAACTTATTTCGGTCAATTCGGCAACGTAAGTAGAGAAAACTCTCACTACATGTGAATTTGATGGAATTTACTAACAATTTTTCATCTTTTGTCCCTGCCACAGATCGTCGATGTTGAGATGCCATTCGACAAGCAAAAGTCACAGCGCAAGGGTTTCTGCTTCATCACTTTCGATTCGGAGCAGGTGGTCAACGAGCTGTTGAAGACACCCAAACAGAAAATTTCCGGCAAGGAAGTCGATGTTAAGCGCGCCACACCCAAACCAGAAAATCAATTGATGGCCATGCGTGGCGGACGCGGCGGTATGCGCGGCGGTCGTGGCGGCTATGGACGTGGCGGTAAATACAACATTTTATTAACATTGAATTCATAAACAATTTTCACTCCTCATTTCCATGCTATTTATTCGATACTGGGGGTGATTAGGTTTACACTTGAGTGATTAGGATAAATTGATTGAGGAAACTATTGGTATACAAATACTCAAATTTCATGCACAAATTTAGTTAAAATTTCACCGCAATGTGACCCTACACTCAATGTCAAGTATCGAGTAAACAGATTTTGTCCAGCTCTCTCCCATGTGTAGTTCGTGTGATGACCGTTTTTTGGGTATATTTCCTACTAGACATCATTCGATTTTGTGTGACTTATTTTTGGTGACTTTTGGAAAATTTCTCTTGTGGTACGCGGTACACATAGTAGGAAATAGCGTACAGAAACGGTCTCTCACTATTGTAGTTCGACTCTATCTCACACTCTGTCTCTTGTCTACTTGCTACATGCTGGAAATTAAAGTAAATTTTCTTCCAACAGGCTATCCCCACCAATGGTCCGGCCAGGGCGCCTATCCCACATACGGCAGCTACGGCAGTGGCTATGATGCTGGCTATGGTGATTATTACAGCGGTGGCTATTACAATGGCTACGATTATGGCTACGGTAAATACCAAGCACAAAATAGCAGTAATGCTCAACCCTCCTCTTCTTCTTCTTCTAATTTTTACAACAATAATTCACCCAACTACCACAAAAATAATAGCAATACTTACCAACAATTCAAATAAGCAAATAGAGCTTTACAAAACAAAACAAAAAACAAACAACAACAATAATTTTCAAACAGAAGAAACAAGTAGTAGAGAACACACAACAACAACCACAAAACAATACACCTTTCAAATTGATTTTTTGCAAAAGTTTTTTTCCTTTTTTTTTTTTTTTTTTTCTATTTTGACATATGATTTTCCTTTCAAAAACCAATCCTCTGGTCTCGACCGATCGAGCACCATGAGCAACAATAATTTTACTATTACTATTATTTTTTACACATACATATATATATATATTACCTATATATTTGCTTTTTTAAAATTATATTTTATTTCCATTTGTTTGATGAAGAAAAACAAAAACAAAAACGTAATTTTAACTATCCAGTTTGTCGTCGTCGTAACGTAAACCAAACTATAGCAACAACAACAACAACAAGAAAAGAACAAGAAAATTTTATTGTTTCAAATTTTCTACATTTATTATCCTTAAACAAAAACAAAAATTTATCAATTTCTTACAACAAAACAATTTTATTATGATTCATATAACTATATAAATATATATATATATTTTTTTTTTTAATAAATAACTCTAATCTTAGTAAATCTGAAGAAGAAAAAACGTAAAGTTAAAATATAATAGTTGCACCAACAATTTAAAATTTAGCCAGCAGCCTAAATAATAAAACTGACGAAGCGTGTGTGTTATGTGTGTTGATTATAGAAATAAACAAACAAACAAACAAAAAGAAAAATAAATCAAAGCAAATCTAAATTTAAATGCAATGCAATTATTGAACACGTATTTGGCTCATTTCAAAGATTTTCCAACCTACACCACCACATACACAAACAAGAAAAGAAAACAAAATGAACAAACACAAAACAATAGAACAACAAACGAAAATGGCCGTACCGTGCCGAACACAAACCAAACATAAGAAAAAAATACCTCAAATGTTATAATTTGCAATGCAAGCGTACATTTCGAAAGCGAAAGCGAAATCGAAACAAACACGAGAAGAACACGAAACACTTGCAAAGCAATAAACTGTGCCAAAAATTTAGACGACTACCATGGAGGCGGGGGACGAAACGTACTCATTCACGATGCCTTGCTGCCCCCCAACCCTCACAGTCAAATGTGCCTTTTTATTGTTGATATAAACTATTGTTTACTGAATGTAATTTTCGTTTAGAAATTGCAAAGCCGATTTATTACTTTTTTTTTTTTTTTTGAATTTTTGATTTAAAAAAAAAGAAAAACACAAAAAAAAAAAATGAAAAAAAAACCCCAACAAAAACCACATAATATGTAATAGTTATTTATTTTATATGTTAAACGCGTTGTTGGCTGTAAGCCAAACGAAAGCAAAGCATATATACTGTGTACTATATTTTTAAACATTATTATTGAACCATCAATAATAATAATAATATTTTGAAATGCATATATTTTCGTATGCAATATATATTTATATATATTATACAAGATGATGATATATATTTATACATTATATATTATATATTTGACAAATATGTACTATGTTTTATAGTATGACATACAAACGGGACAAAACAACAACAACCACAACAACAACAACAAAACAAAAAGATGACATTGCAAAAAAAACACTTTTTTTACAAAACTTCTAACATCGAATGTCATCTTTGCTATAGGTGGTGGTGGTGGGTGTGTGTAAGCGTTTGTAAAATGTTTGCAATAGTGGCGCGCTCAAATATTAGCAGAGTTTTCTTTTTTCTTTCATCACAAAATTTGAATTTGGCTCCCATATATTTTTTATATACAAAACAGAAACATTAATTTTTTGTTTTGTTTCTGTTTGTATATAAAATTGTAGCCATTTGCAAATTTTTGTGTTGCAAAAAAACTAGCAACTTGACTATTGTGTGCAATATTTTCGATCTCAAATCGTAATTATCCCCATGTGTGATGCGTTTGAAGACGCTCTGCTGCTATGTGATTCGCAAGAATTCTTCCATGCCACACATTAACGCCCCCTACGCCGCCACCACCACTGACTTCTTTTATTTGCCGCTCGAAATTTGACGCAAATTTTTACAGTTTCTTTGAATTAAAATTTGATTGTTTAGAAAAATGATTATTTTTTTTACTTTGAATAATTCTACAGCGCTTCAATTAAACAAAAAGAAAAAAAAAACTTTAAAAAACACACAACAGAAATTTCTTAAATCAACAAATATATTGTTTAACACAGGAGACCACCCTCACTTCTAAACTTGTTTTTCGTTTAAAAACCTTAACGTAACCACAGAAAGATTTGTTAAACGCGCAACGCGGCGTTAACGTAACATTGAAGTTGTTAACCATTGCAAATTCAATTGAAAAACACACTTCGTCAATTTTAAAAAAATATATATTAGAATGCATTCGATATCGTGAAGACATATTGAATCGTTAGAAGCGACAACGCAAACAATTTTTGAGCATTTTTTCTTTTTCAATTTAAATTACTAACTTTTTGAAAAATACTAGATTTGAATAACAAAAATACTTTTATTAGCGTTTATATTATACACAACACACACACATAATAATTATGTAAAATCAATATTATAACTTGTTTACTTTAAAACAATTAGAACTGCATGTTTCTCAATGTTTCCTTAAGTTTCTTTAAAAAAAAAAAAACACACAAAACAAAAGTTTTTGTATTGTTGTACGTATGCCTTGATTTATTTTTTTTTCCATTAAAAATACACAAAATGTTGCCACGCAGATAGATTGGCGGGTACTGCATACAACTACAGACTACAGACGATGCACACACAGACACAGGCCAGAGCAGTCGACGTCGTGGCCCCGCCCTAATTTGTGTGTTGGCCTCTTTTGATGTATTTTTAATTTTAAATTACGTTATTTAGTTTAAAACTTAACTTTGCTTACAATAAGTTGTATTTTTATATATAATTTTTATTTGAAATTTTTATTGTAATACCGAATTTTCTGATGTTTCGCCTCACACCAAACCAACCAACCAACTACCACACCCACTTGCAAATCAATTCAAAATCAATCAAATTCAGTCAAGTCAAGTCGTCAACCGTGGAAAGCCTTCCAAAACGAACGCAAAACTTTTTCTCTCTTTTTTTTTTTAAGTAAATTTAGCTTTTAATTAATCAAACAAAAAAAAAACTACAAAAAAAAAACGGGTTTGGATTTTATTAATTTTTTCTTCATCATTCTAAGCAAAATGTAATAATAACTGGTTTCGATTTTGTTGTATCTTTAAATTCTAATAATATTAATAATCATAATTTTAACTGTAATTTTAGTACATACATAATATTTGTTAACTTTTAGTAGTTGTGTTTCCACTTGAAACGGAACATTTTTGAATCATTAATAATTTTCTTTTTTGTGTTCCGAATTTTCTTTGAATTAACTTT
This sequence comes from Heteromyza rotundicornis, assembly GCA_951394025.1. Taxonomy (NCBI): domain Eukaryota; kingdom Metazoa; phylum Arthropoda; class Insecta; order Diptera; family Heleomyzidae; genus Heteromyza; species Heteromyza rotundicornis. The sequence continues at coordinate 64,347,283 of OX596012.1, forward strand.
GTTAACGTACGAAAAGTTGGCTTAGCGGATATATTTTTCTTGTTAAATTAATTTTTTTTTTTGGTACTCTCTCTCTCTTCTCCTTAATAGTAACTTTAACGAACAACAGAAAAATAATTTGCATTTGTTTTTGTTTTTCTCTCATTAAATTTTACCCTTTTTTTGTATTGCATATTTAAACATTTTTAACATATATTTTTTATGGACATTTGAATTAATGAACTCTCTTTTAAACAAAAAAAAAACGTCTTTTTCGCATTGAAAAATGAAAAACGAAAAACAAACTCAAAAACGAAAAGAAAAGAAATTGGTGAGGTGAGACATTAAAACACACAAAAGCAGCAACAAAAAAAAAAAAAAAGCAAACACAATCCATTTTGAATCAGAACGCAGGGCTAATGGCGAAATCGAAATTCGGTTGGAAACATGTCTTTGCACACACACATTGTCCACACGATTTTGAAATTGTGCCCCACCACCGATTTTGCCATTGGTTGCCTTCACTTGCAATCGAATTCAATCTTTTCGAAAAAAGAACTAACGCTGAAATTGTTGTGTGGAAAATAAGGTAACATGGAAATACATTGTGAAACATGAGAAAGAAAAAAAAAATAAAACGAAGAAATTTAACTCTAAACTATAAATGAAATAAAACGTTGCTTTTTTATCTGAGGATTTAAATTAAAGAATAAAACTAGAACAAAAACAAACAACAAAAAAACAACAACATCAACATTTATGTGTGAGCGCCGCTTTGCGCCATTAAAGTTTTAAAAGAAATTCTAAACCACTTTAACAATGTAACCATTTATGTTCTTTATATTATTAAAACAAAAACAACAACAACAATATATTCAAGCTGAATGAATTGTATATTATCGTCGAACAATACATATTCTACATATATAAATTGCAACATTTATAATCACAAAAAGAGCAAATAAAAGAAAAACAAAAAAAAAAAAAATTACAAAAAAAACAAACAAAATCGACAAGTGTTTCTCATGTATTTTTCTCGGAATGCGTCTTGTTTTCCCCATGACAATTTTAAGTGACTCTTCCAATGTCACGGCAGCGTTGGTGTTCGAATGTAGGGTGAGTTATTTAGAAAAGAAAAACAAACAACAACAAAAAAACAAAACAAATAACTTAGCTTAAGCCACATTTCTCATGCTACTACTCGATATTTAGCAAAAAAGAAAAAATTACAAAGATTGACTCAAAAAAATAAATAATTTGTAAAAACTTAACATTTCATTGAAATTAACTGCTAACTGTGAAAATTTTGTATTTAAATTGGATTTAAAAATTATTTTTATGTAAAAATAATGTCTCTTGCTGCCCCTCACAAAAAACAAAAACCTCTTGTATATATAAAAAAGAAAACAAAATGTTAAGATTATTGTAAAGTAATTTTCTTGTGTCGAAACGGATTTCAGTCCATAACAAAATTATGAAGTAGCGAAATTTTTAAATGTTTATCTTAATCACTTCACTTCCCTTATCGGGAAAATCACTTAAACAAATTTTCCACCGAAAAACTTTCCATGTTCGAAAAAATGTGTTTGCAAACGTAAACGGTACGTAGGAGAAAAAACTTAATCAAAATCATGTAACGTAAAATTGCATTCAAGCGAAACTCTTCACTAGGAGAGTTACATATACAGTGACGGACAAAATAATATAATCGGTCGGAGTTTATATTTACTTTTGAAGATTTTATAGTATGGTCCCTTGGACCCCTTCGAATGAGTACCAGAACTCCCTAATCTGTTAAGTAGTTATCGAGAATATCGTGGTTAAAAATGTATTTACTTTTCGAACTTCGAGTTATACAATTTATTTGGGATACCAAAATTTTCGCTGCTTAAAAACAAACCCACAAAAATTGTATAGCTCTCCGGAAAAAAGTTCGTCCATTTTTAAATAAAATTTTCTCTATGCACCTATCGGATTGAGGGGTTCTGTGCCTTCGAAATGGGTTCTCAATACCTTAAAATGTTGGGGAAAAATAGCAATTTCCACCGGTATGCCGGGCGAACAAAAAATTGCTTATGAAATTGTTTAACATTCTTTGGTTCTCAAGCCTCTATATTTTCTGAAATTAGAGCTAAAATAATAAAACCCGTGTAGGGCCGTTTTTATATATCACTTCTATTAAGCTTTTACAAACATTTTTATAAAAAAAACCATTCAGTGTAAGCGTGTGTCGGACGGTTAAATATTTACATAAATGTTTTTTTCGCTTCACCGCATAACGAAATATATATTTTTCTGAAATCACTTTCGACACAATGAAGGAATATTTATATCGAGTAATAGCATCGGAAATGAAAATCATTTCCACTCACAGTTTATGATCACCATTTGGGTGACTTTCCAATGCATTAGTTTAAAAAGAATCTATTTAAATTTAGCAATCAAAGTATCGCTTAGAGGATATCATGATGCGTTGCAACTGACCTGACGTTGTGAGGAAAAATTTTTCATTTGATAAAAATTATTTTGTTTGTAAGTAAAGTAATCCACTATAATCTCTGCCATTGTGAAGTGGTTGACTCTGTATATTTTGCAATGCTGCTTCGTTGATTCACGATTATACGGCTCTCATGTTAATTGCACTACAGACTAATTCTGCGTGGCCGAATATTTCGCAGATGTGCACTCGTCTCCACACATTCGATTGCACAAATTATGGAAATCGTGTGCTGCTTTTTTGTTGTTACTTTTCAAGTGCCCCTGCCTCATCTATTTTCGTTTCTCCTCCTTGATTTTGAATGTTTAAGAAATACCACAATACGCACCACCCCGTGCGTTCCAGCGTTTAATCGATCCCAATACTCTGCCCCGTATTAAATTTTGACCGTATCTCATCATAACCCGCAACCACATTCAATTCCTTTTGTTTGTGCAATTTTCTCTCTTTTTTTTTTTGTTGTACCAAACTATTGCCCAATGCTAATTAAACAATTTTTTTCCCGTTATTGTTCTTTCGTAATGATTTTTATTGAAATTCGTATACGCGGCATCAACATAAAAACGAAATTGCGCGCTTTTCACGCTCGTCGTCTCACGTCGCACCACCGTCACTTGTATGCAATGCAATTAAAATAAAATAGACTACGGCTATGGAGGCGGTTATGACGGTGGCTATGGTGGTGGTAACGGCTACGGTAGTGGCGGCGGTGGTCGTGGTGCTGGTGGGCCACGCGGCGGTCCAAAAGGTATTGTTTGTTGCATACTCTTTGTAAACTACTTACTACTACTTACTACTACTACTACTACTGAAAACTACGTAATTTTCCTTAGCAGTAACAATTACCAGTTGTCAAAACTTTTTTTTTTTTTGTGTGTGCAATTCTCCTAACTTCCTTTTACAACAAAAATAGTAATGAAACACCATGAATTTATTAGAAACGCTTTCAAAAAGAATATTTGCGATAAAATGAAATCGGTCAAAATTTCACCATTTTTTCAGTTACGTTTGGTCAAAATTTACTTGCAAATGTCGTTAAGAACTTTTCCAAATTTCATTTCGTTTCCAATTAGCCATAACCATACACTTAATTTTAGTTTTAGTTCTTATTAAGATTTTTTTTTTAGTTCCCCTCCCCAAAGTTATAATCGTCAAAATACAAATTCACTTCCTGATTACAGCGCATGTTGTGTCGAGTCGCTCCATTTCATACAACATTGCGTACACACGTAGAACATTTTGTCTCGAACTTACCAACTTTCCTTTTCTCCAATTGAAAAATAGGCTCAGGCGGCGGCGGCGGTTATCCAGCGGGCAAACAGAGGGGGGCCGGACGTCAGCCCAGACATCAGCCGTACTAATTTTGCAAAACATATTAAACACAAAAGCAACAAAAAAAAAGTCTTTCTTTTTTAAGGCCTTATGCTAATTGCATAACGCAACACACTTACATTTAATACGAAATATGTAATAGTTTAGTTTGCTGTGGTAAGTTGGTCACATTGTCCTTTTGCGTTTATTTTAAATTCTCTTTTCCATTGCAGCGTATTTTTCTTCTTCAATGGAATAAACAATTTTCAACACCTTCATCTGGGAACTTTTCGGCAATAAATATGGGAGAACTCTAAATTATTCACCACACACACACACACACAAATATACACACACACACACATCTCATTTCAACTCAACTCAATCGTAGTCCACCATTCCAATCGAAATATTTGAATAGGCCAACAACTACTTGGGAGAAGCGCGCGAGCTGACTTGTCTCGCTCCGAACTGCTCCCACGTCCACGTCAACAATAGCCGGATCGCCAGCATAAATTGAACACAACAACAAATATATGTACTTTTTCTATAGTTTATATGCTAATTTTTAATTATAATATGTTACTTTATAAACTTTATACGCTAATTTTGTATTGTATAAGTAGGATACGGTACGTTATGTATTTCCTTTCCCTTTCCACCCACTTGCTCCCTTCTGCTCGACCCTCTGTGGTGTCTTCTTTAGTTTTTTTTCTTCATCTCTCTCTCTCTCTCTCTCTCTCTTTAGTTTACCTTTCCTATTTGGCAATATTAAGTAGTGTAATAATGCAGCAATGCATTTTATGCGATTTTTATACTTATTTATTAGTATGTAAAACTCCAAAAAACAAAAAAAAAAACAAAAACAGAAGAGAAGAACTAAACTTGCGAAACAACCAAACAAAGAATTTGTTTAAGCGTTTAAAGAAAGAAGAATGAAAGTAATCAAAGTAAAAGAAATAAAAAAAAATAAATGAAAGCGGAAACATCAACAAAATCCACCAAATTTAAACTTTTTAAATCGTGTAACAAACAAAAAAAAACAACTTGTATTTACTCTCATAGTATATATTGAAAGTGCAGAATTACAGAATTTATATTTTAATAAAAATATAACATTACAAAGGAAAAACAAAAAACATTTCAAATAAAAGAAAAAAAGCAAAAAACACAACACACAAAATAGTTTTTAATTATTACAAACAAACAAACAAATAAAATTGCATTAACACTAAGCAAGTATTGTGTCAACACACTCAATTAAACACGAGCGGCGAATGGGTGAACTGAAAGAAATAATAACAACCACGTACAAGAAATACAACCGAAAACGGAAGAGAATTCTGAGAAAAGAAACGAAAAAAAAACATAAAACAAACAAACAAACACAGTTGCTTCAAGTCCTAAATAAAAATATATTTAGTTATTATTTTTATTGAATTAATAATTGTAATGTTTAACCGTAGTTCTACACGTACTTTATCTAAAAGAAATACAGACAAAAACAAATGAACCGAAACAGAAAATAAATCATAAAAGAAACTAAAGAAATATAATATAAAAAGTCAATGTACAAAAACAAAGATGGCGCCTTTTTCTTATTGAATTGGAATGGGAATGGTAGGAAAAGGAATTGTAGGAAATGGAATGGTAGTAGTTAAAAGGAATGATAGCGGTCATCGGAAAATTTCAATCAGACAGCTGACAGGCGTCCCACTAACACCTTTAATTTGGCCCAAAAAAATTAGTTTGCATGGAAAGAAATAAAAATGCTGCGACCTTGGGAACAGAGGGTGTTACCAAACCGCCATTTTGTATGCCTTTCCAACACGACCCCTTTGGAGCATTTATAGTTACAACGATATTGAAGTGTTTGTGAGATGCGATTTTTAGACAACATTTTCGTACTTTTTTCAGGCACTGAAGGACCTCAATCAGTTAGAATTGTCTGCACTGGCGAATATAATTCGTTTATGTTACATGAGAAAAATGTTTCAAATTCGATTTCAAAAAGTTTCACATCGAATTATTATACGTTTTCGCATTTTGGATTTTTCACGAATAACTTTTGAAATAGACAAAAACCAAGGATACTGAAGGATAGCCCAACATCTGTTAACAAAGTCATATGTCAGCAATGGAGAAGAACATTTTTGTAAATTCGACACAGAGTATTATTGAAGGGATTTGTGGAAAAAGGAGTTATGTAACAGAAGAAATATTTCGACTAGTGACAATACGTTATTAGAAAATACATGAAATTTGAAGCCCTTGGATTGAAATGTTTTTTTTTTGTGAAGTTGTCATTTTCCGTCCAAAGTTCCAACCAAGTTTTGGTTTCGACCCGTAAATTCTGCCGTTTTCTGTACCGAAGTGGCATTTTGGCTTCTAATTCTTTTCCTAGCTGTATCGGCTTCAAATCGGATTCGGTCTTTTGTGAGGAGAAGGTATCGGGTTCGACATCGGCCCAAAAGTTTATAAACGATCTACATTGTAGACTCTACCAAGTGTCGTCTACATGGCGTTGCATGAAAGAGGTAGAGAGTAAAACCGAAAAAATTAGTTTAGGGGTTTATGGACAATCCTCAATCTTAACTTTGGCTTTGACTAAAAGTTCAACTTTTCTCCAAATTTTCCTAAGAGGAAAATGTAGTTTTTCCAATCTAATTTGAATTCCAGCGGCAATTCTGTTTTGACCATTTTAGGACCGATATAGTCTGCAATAAACGAAGTGCCCGTCTCACTTCCTTTTTCCAATAAATTCAGATTCACCAGGAAAAAAAGTTGTCCAGTAAAAGAAATTTGTTCAATTCAACAACATTTGACCACCGCCAATTTAATAAAAAAACTAATTTACATAAATTTATAAAATACATAACATTTTAATCCTTTAGGACAGTAGTAGATATTTAATAATTTCGTTGTACTTGTCCCGTTTGGAACAGGATATTTAAAATATTCAAGAACTCGCGGTAGTTGAACTCCAAATGCAAACCTAGAAAATTTAAAATTTCATAACATTGAAAAGAAAATCAAAAATAAGAAATGATTGAAAGACATACCGCGTTGCACGCCGAAGCACTTGCAGATCACATCAAACTCGCGACTGCTGATCATGTGGTGCATTTCGCGCACCGTTAACGCACGTAAGAGTTGATTCCTCCTAATTGAGCCGCATTGTTCGCGATCAAAGTCTTTGAAGATCGAGCTCAAGTTCGATATCTCATCCGGTTGGCGTGCCAATTTCATGAGAGCCTGCGAGCAAATAGTGCGCTCATCAAAGTTGAGGAAACACTCCACGCAATCCAGATTGGCCAAATGTATGAGGGGCACTGCGGTCACTTCATTATCGCCAGTGCTTGTCTCAATTTGTGTGAAAATTTCTTCGAGGGTTTTACAAAAGTCGCGATAGAGAATACAACAAGCGCGTTTGGGCGACCGAAAGCTGGAAAGATAAAGGGAAGTTTGCATATAAAAAGGGTGTGGATAGGGTGAGGCTTACAACTAACATTCTACAAATCGTATTCACATCTTCGGGTGAAATCTTTATACTGGCATTATCCAGACCACGCTTGAAATCGCTCTCAAGCACCTCACCCTCGCGATGACGATCGTAGTCCTGCAAAAAGTCCATCACTCGTATACTCTTCGTGACCATCTGACGCTTCACATTCGAGAGTAGCCTAACAATGGTCTCTTCGCTGTCCTCAACGATTTCAGCAGCCGCATCGCCAACGGTGGGACATTTGGCCTTTAAAGTATTTGTCACTCTCGTTTTCGGTATGGCATATTCGGCAGGATCAGCCACTTCGAGGAATTTCGTGTAGTTAAAACCAAGCTCATTGCTGTAACGTGCGAATAAAGCCTTTAGCTCGCTATTGCTGAGGAGAATACAGTTGGTGAGAAAGACTTGATTGGCCTGATTACAACCCACGTGACCACTGTTGTGTCTAAAGGATATGGAACGGGTTTTATTGTAGACAAATTGCCCAGAACATACTTAACAGCTGCTCCCTCAAACGTACCGACACAAGGCTTTGATGCATTGTGTCAATACGTTTTCGAAAGCACTCAACATCGGCCATACTTGTCATAATTTCGGAAGAACGGATGCAAGTGCAGTCGTCGATTTCGTATTCGCATTTGAATTTTGGTCAAGACCTCCTCGCATATATCGCGTACACCCTCACTGACATCATCCCAGTTTAGGGCGCCAGGTCGTGGCATTTCTGTAATATATTTGGGCGGCGATTTCACAACCACCTCAGGTGTTTTGTCCAAATTTTTTATAGTGAAAACTGGTGGCATACAAAAGATATTTCTTCATACAATTACACTCCTTTAATCTGTGCACTTACCACGATCGATTTCGTCTTCAAATGCCCGCCACATTATACGATTCGAATCGATTGGATCCACATATCGCTTACAGAGGATTTGGAACTGTCGCTGTGTTATGTATTTGCCCACACCGATATTGTGCAGGCCGCGTTCGAATTGATTTTTCGTGATCGTGCCCGTGCGTAAGTGATCGAAGCCCTCGAGGAACTCACGGACACGTACTCGGTTTTTGTGTACATGATTCTGTATGCAGAAGACGAGATCGCAAACGGTTTCGTTGCCTTTCGGATGGTTACAAGAGTCGGGGAAGATTTGTTTTGCCACTGCTGTGCCGTCTATTGCAGGTAACTGGGGAAGTTCCAAATCGACCAGTCTGCCCGGAAACTTGTTGATAATTTGCTATTGGGAGAGAATAGTTAAAAGTCAATTGGATGGCAGTTCTTCACACTAACCAAAGCATCATCCGTTAGACGTTGACTCTTCAAATAATCTATGATATTTTGTATGTGTGCCAGAAATGCCACATAGTTGACCATGTACGAGTCCTTCATGTAACGCTTGATTAGCAATAGGAATTCCTCATCCGACAGGGGAATCTTCATAAAATGCAGAACGCGTGAAAAATGCGATACTGTAACGGTGCCCACATTTCCAGCAACCTAAGGGCAAAGTCAAGTGCATTTGTGTTTATATTTTATATAATAAATGGCAGCATAAAACCGTATTCTACCAATTCGTAGTCCTGGAAATACGGCATGAGTGGCAAATGGTTGATCTGAGCAATCTTAATCAGAAGCAAACACAAACGACGGCAATCCTCGGGCCGGGACAGGACATTGACATGCATAGGATCATTCCACTCCAGACCGGTGACCCAGCTATTTTCGGCGCCCTTGTCATGAGCTGTAAGTATAATTTATCAGGCCTTTGTTTGTTTACAGGATTTAAACACAAAAAACTTACTCTCACTGCACACCACTTTACAGAATTGACTATAGGCCACACGTCCATCGCGCAGCCGAAAGTAATCGACCACTTCGCGTAACTCACAGTCTGACAAGCCAATAATATTTTTATATTTGCCCAAAATGCTGCTAAAAAGTGATTCTAAAAATATGAATTTAAAAAAGGGCTGTCATGTAATTTTGGAAATGCCTTTACCAGAAATCAATCCCGTGCACTTTGCATCGTGTTGGGAAAATTCGACGCTTAGATTGTAACCATATTTAAAGATTACCGCTTGAATTTTGCGACAAGCGCGCCAAATTTCATTTAAATTTTGGTTGTCCTAATGGAATAACAAGAATAAAATATTTTAATCATTGGGCATCATCGAGGTCTCTATACAATTTACCTGTTCCTCTTCCATGTCAAGTTTAAGAATTTTTACAAGTTTAAAGAATTCAGAAAGTTAAAGGTTAATTGCTTTTATAACACAACCAATGCCAAAAATTTTTATTGTAAATTTTTATCACACGAAATGTTATATCCAAATTTGACTTTGAATTTCAATACTGCTCAGGCTTTGAGTGATTTTTTGTAATTGAACATTTGGTTGTAGTTCAAAACTGGTCTAAATATGGGAATTTCAATTGGCCAAACCACACGGGCTGTTTTAATACCTTGGTATATGTGAACTTTGCAGGTGATATTTTCCTTTGACGCCCTTCAGTTCCAATTGTTTTAGATCAAATCTGAGAGATTTCAGATGCATTCCAAGACACTTGGTTTCACTTAACTGACAATAAGCGCCATTGATTATGACATAATAACAACCAGGCATTCGGATGAAGGTTAAGTGACAGCTTCCCTATTCATTGATTCTTGGAGTCATTGACTTTGACTTTCCATCGTGATAGCCAATTACTTAGAGTGTTTCTGCATGTAAAGAGTTGCCGTGGCTGGCTTTGGGCGAGTGCAGAGCCGCAAATGTCGCTATGAGAGTTCTATTGCTTTTTGGCTTATCTGCAGTATAGAGAATATATATCAGAGACGCGAGGACACTACCTTGTGGTACTCTGGTCATTTATATCGTATATTCGGGAGATAAACCTTTAATGTTTTACTACAAATTGTGTATTCGTGATATTGTTTTTGAGAAGGCAGTGCATATTAACGGAAAGAAATGCTGTTGCCTGTAAAAAATTCCTTCGTGTCAGACTTTATCAAGAGAGAAGGTGCTTACGTGGTTTTCCGAACCTTGGTTATGAAACGTTTTTCTGCATGGTATTGTTTTCCATTACGGATGTTATCTCTTTAGAGGAATAAAACTAACCTGTGTAATACTTTTTAATTGCCCTATTTTCTACACACTTACATGATAACTAGCTGAACGCTATTGTTTAAAACAATTTAAACTTGGGCACGTTTGAAAGCGACGCAATCTTAAAAGTCAAATAGAGAATGCTGAAATGGTAAATGTAAAAAATAAGAACGTGTATGCAGCTCTGAAACTACATTTTGCTATTATTACAAATTATGAATTTACACGAACTTTAAATGTACTGAATATTTGTACAAATGGTGTGGACAATTTGGTGGGCATTACCAAGCAAAAAAAAAACACTCTTACCACACTCACCTTGAGCAAAAAGTGAAAATGCATGCAATCATTTGGCCATTCAGTCAATGCTTGCACCATTTGCCGATTTCTTTCGGTTGGCCATTTTTATATTTTTGCCATTTCAGTTGCAGCAAATGCAATTTTATTTTATTAGAAAATCTTTTGCCTGCTATCCGAAGGAAGTCTCGACGATGGCCACAGGCACTACCAAAACACACATTTTCGTGGCTCGCTGCCTGCTTAAGCGGTTATGTGGGTAACGCAAGGTGGCATTGAAAATGAATTGCAGTCGTTATCGCTTCTTAATAGTTTTTCAATGATTTTTCTGGTTGCGTGATTTTTTTTTATTTCTTTCTTGCCACTAACAAAGTTTGCGGTCAATCTCAGCGGTGCCATTGAAAAATACGATTGTGAAGTTAATGTTTGAAGACGTTTTGAAATTAGAAATCTAAGCATGTATTTTGAAGAGGTTTAAGTGAAACAATAAGCAAAAATTTTAATATCTTGTGGAAATGTTATTAGCTGACCACTGGGGCGTATGAGTGACAATTTTAATTTCTTCATAAAGCAAAAAATTACGTGTTTTCTTACACTTTGTGTGCTGGCTCTTTCTTATTGACTATAAATTGTGAATAAGTTGAAATGTTGGTGACCATTCGCCATTATATTTTCTGCTAAAAGCCTTTTGTTTCATATTTTTACCATTCTCAACTCTTCACAATTAAAGTGCCATTTTCTTAATTCTAAGTAGTTGCATTCATTGTTCGTTATAGTTGTCATTCTTTCTTTTAGAAATAAATGGGATAAGAAAATGCAGCAGCTGGATTACAGTGAATAACATTTGAAACAATTGGACAAATAACAAATTACTTTGCATTGCGGTGTTATAGATTTTGTTTGTTTTTTTTTTATTGTTATTAAGAAAGTGTTTTTCAAATTGAAAGAGCCAAGAATTTTCCTAATTGTGCTGCACTCAGAAAACAATGCACACCATTGTTATGCACTTTTGTTTATGTTGCATTCAGCAGATTTTTTCTATTGCTAATTCATATTTAAAGAATAAGTCTCGAATAAGTTAGGCAACTTATTTGTAGCTCTGACCGGTTTTAGACAGGCCAATACTTTTTAAATTTATTTTTTTCTCGCCTATTTTGATAGCATGCCAGCACTTTATTGATCATTTTTCGATGCTGCATGAGAAAGGTTTTTGTTGCCCAGCTTTTGGACATGTTTGCGTTTTAGGCAATAACTTTTTTAAACCTTATTTCTCTTAGCTTTGGACAAGTTAAGGAGGACTGACATTTTGGTGAGGACTCGAAAAAACAAACTAAAAAATGTCTGTTGGTGTAGAATTTTTTTATTTGTTAAACCCACAACATGTAAAATGTGTCACACCAAATTCTGGGATTTAATTGTTTGTTTCATACTGTAATGTAATCTAAGAGGGGAACCGAGGAGTTGTATTTTGGAAGGAGTTTTGTGGTTCGATAGAATCAAAAAAATTATAATTGTAATTGCTTTAACTACATTTTATAAAGTGTCCAATATCTGGGCAGATCCTGTGTCCAACAGGCTGCTCAGCTGCGCTATTCTGACATGATGTTGCACAATTTTTTACCATTTTACAATATAGTTACATACCTCACAAATTTTTTATCGAACTGATGACAAAAAACATTCTCCTTCTTTGTTTATGTAAAATTATTTTACTCGTTCCCTCATAGCTTTGCTGATGAGTTAACCTCAATGCTACACTAAAAGTGAATATGAGATGAAATTTGGACGCTACCAAAATTGTGGTTCTAACCAATGAATACATCAGAACTGGCACTGTCCAACAACTGGGAATGTCCAACAGGTGGACCACATAAATTAAAAAAAAAATGTTGTGATTCTCATCATCAAACTAAAGAGAAAAACATTGCTAGTATAAACCTGAACTAATATAGTAAAATGAATAAAGACAATTTTTTTGGGTGTACATATTTTCCAGTGCGATCACTTTCTCAAACTATGCCAACCCCACTGCAAACTTTTCGCTTGTGGATTGTATTTTTTTCCTTTTTTTTTTGTTTGCAATTTATTATGCAAAAGGTTAGCAAAATGTCTTTGCTCTTCTTCTTGTGCAATATTTTGACAGGCAACGCTGACACTCGAGCGTAATCTGACCATAAAACTAATGGCCAAGACACAGTCAAAGACAACAACAAAGTCAAAGGCGATGTGGCGGCTGCTTTTACTTCCGCTTCCGTTTCACCTTTCTCTTTTCTTCTGGCTTGCGTATAATTTTCTTCTTCATTTTGCCGCCTTGCATCCTTACATGTTACAGCGGACGGCAGCAGCATCTACTATTTTAATCCAGCGCTAATGTAGCGCAAAAATAATTACACTAAAAATGGCGCTTAAAGCTTAGCGTATATCCATGCTGTTAGCGTTGTACGTTTTATTAGCATGTTGCTCGTTAATCACTCGAGAAGAAGGAGGCGCGCTGTGTGTACTCCTTCCTCGTATTATTATGTTCTGGTATTTTTTTTTTGTTTGTTTTATTGTTGTTGTATTATTGTTGTATTGCTGGTGGTGTTATTGTTGTTGTTGTTGTTGTTGTTGCAGGCAGTGAATTACGCCGGGCATTTAATTTACAAATTTGAGTGTTAAACAGCATTTTTGGGATTATGACAATTATTATTATGGCCATCATGAATTTGGATACACACGCCACATTCGTCGTTGTGTGTTGCTGTGTGTGTGTGTGTGTGTGTCCTGCAGAATGATAATGCACATGATGTGCTTAATTCTAAGATGATGTTAAAACGAGTTAATGTGCGTGTTAAGCCGAGAGGACTTTCCATTTATTATGCTCGTGTTGAATGCGGTTTATCAGCAGACAGAAAGCCCGCTCTTCCCTGTTTGGCTCTTGAGGTTGTCCGTGTTGCTTTTAGGAAGTAATAAATGAAATGTATGATGTCCTCTGGCGTATATAAAAATTAAGTTAGGCAAATTATTGCGTTTCATAAAATTTAATTTCTAGAATTACTTTCGATGCATTTGCCATTTTAGAGCCACTTTTCTTAGAACTGGTAACGAACTTTTTAACCATTTGAGCACACAGGTTTTTAAAGCCTGATCCATTCGCTGTAAGTAATTTTGTTTATTTTACAGACAACTCCTTCATGTCCCTTTAATAAAATCCAATACAAAATAACAAAAAAAAAAAAAAATTAAAAGAAATTAAAAAATGTTGGAAAATATTTAAATTACATTTGAGATCCACTCCACATTCCAGTTTGCGCTGTTGAAAGCTTCTGGTTAAGTGCAAAATGTACAAACAAACCTTCACAAAATGCACACAATAGTGATGAAAATAGGTAGGAAGTGTAAAAGACATGCTCAAGACACCAAAAAAAAAACAAAACAAAAAAAAAAGACTCGGATATGAGCTGGAGTAGCAGACATGCATTTTAATTTCTTAAAATATAAACAGATACTTTTACGCATACAACCATGCACATTGATGGCACACAAATGTTGTGCAGCAGGCCTGATGCGGAAGATAAACTACTGCGCCACATGCTCATGTCGCAATAACTCAAAATCACACCTAAAGTATGTGCCTGGCCTGTGACTGGGTACGCTCAGTGCATGTGTGTTTGTGTGTGTGGTCGTGATGGTGCATTGTTTGCATTTTGTGCTTGTAGTTGTTATTGTTGGCGCATAACTTTACGAAAACCCACTATAGAAGAAAGCCCCACACACAGCCTGCACAACCGCCACTCAGCGTGCTTTATTTCTCAAGATGAGCTTCACACCGGAAGTCGACTGATGTTTTTTTTTTGCTTTTTTTTCTGCTTTTTTTTGTTTTTTTTTTCTGAACAACTAGAAGTATGCGAAGGCGCACGTTTAACACTCGAGATGGTTCATTTAGAGTTTGCTGCTTTAAAGGAGTCGAGCGCTCTCTAGTACTTCGCTAAGGATAATAATTATGCCCGTGCGTGGTTTTTATTATCGCTTTCTGGGCGTCGTTGTCGTCGTTCCACTGCCTCATTCATTGTGCATTCATGTTATTTGCATGAAGTAAAAATGCAGATAAGAAGAAGGCGAAGCCTGCAGCAACTGTATAGTTTTTTTTTCTGTGTTGCTTCTCCTTTAGGTACGCGAATAGCAGTTGCCCGCTTACAAACGACAGGAACTCAGTGTGCATTTTAGATTTCACACATTCCCGGGCGAAGTGTGGCAGGCATGTGTATAGATACTCTGTATGCGTGGAGCTACTGTAATGCAATGTAATCCTTTTATGAGGTTTTTGCAGTCATTATTGCTCGGTTATCCTTTTTTGCAACTCATCTGCATAATTACGTTGCATTTAGGTGGCATTTGAGAAGAAAGCGCGAGATAAAGCGAAAATATATTTAAATTGAATTGTGAAAATTCAAATTGTTCTTCCTTGGGATGGAAATTCAATGGCATTTGGAGTACACGCAAATGTAAAATCCTTTAAAGCAACACGGAGTTTGTTGTGCTTGTGTACTCTAATATTGACACGAACTATGATGAGGCACAGCCTAAGCAAATTAATTGCATTCATTTCTATGCAAAAAGACATGCGAGTTTCCATCAGAGTTTCCAAATATTATTGCGATGTCGTGCCTCTGCCTGTCAGTTGTTTATTCCAAGTTTTTGCAATATGCGGTGCTGCTAATGCCGTAAGTTGCATTTCGCTAATGAAATTGCTAGCATTTCTGAATACGCGAATATTTTGAGTTAATTAGATTTACGACAAGCACTAACTAGAATGCGTATGCATTCAATGCGAATGCAATGAG
Organism: Heteromyza rotundicornis; assembly: GCA_951394025.1. NCBI lineage: Eukaryota > Metazoa > Arthropoda > Insecta > Diptera > Heleomyzidae > Heteromyza > Heteromyza rotundicornis. The sequence goes on from OX596012.1 coordinate 64,362,794, forward strand.
AAATATCTTCAAATCAGTGGCAAACACATTCGCGATGTTTTCAATTGTCGAGAAGTTTTTGTTGTGCAGCTAAAAGGAAATACAATCTGCTAATTTCATTCGCTTCTTTTTTTTTGCTCTTTTTTTTGCATATAAATTTCTTCGAGTGTAGCTTGTGTTGTGCTGCAACCTGAAGTCTTTTCATTTGCCAAAAAAAAAAAGAAATGCATTTTGTTGCCACGACAAAGTTTGTGTTGAATTTTACGAATTCGAGTTTATTATTAATGCGCTTATGTATGTATGTATGTATGCAGTGTGTAAAGATTTGCAATTTATTTAATTGCATGTTTAGGAAATTTAAGAGGATTAAGTTGGTTGGCAATTCGTATAAGTGAAAATACTTCTAATTAAGATTACATTCATTCTGTTGACCTTATCATGTACAAGTACGTATATATGTTCACTGTACAAGCTTAATTCTGATATATGTACTTGTACAAATGCAATTTGGATTTTAGTTGGAAATATGCTAGCGCTTTTCACCTATGTCGTTGTGTAATATGTATTTCGTAAATAATGTTTATAAAATACATAAGAATGTTCCAGCCAAAATTATGGTTTCATATTCTTTGAGTTTACATTATCTGAAATACCTACAAGTATGCAAGGAGTACTTTATTCATTAAGGGAGTTCACAAAGGTCATAAAGTCATATTGTTGTAATATGCAATAGTCATTAAAATAAAATGTTGCTTTTTTCCATATACAAAATTTTACGACCAATACAATTTTGCAACCTGTGTTTTTGCCTCTCATACTCATTAAGGGTATTCATTTAAAATGGGAAACCCCTCGAAAACGTGCAGTTGCTTAAAGGAACTGTCAAATTTCATATGTTTTGACTGCTCATCCGCACAACTGAATCGTTTCCCAATTAATGAATTATTCCTCTCACTAAAAAGTTGTTGCCAAACAAAATTTTTTAAATTTGATTTTGGGACTATTTTTAATGCATAAAAAGTGCGCGACTTGTTGAAAATATTGAAACAAAGCTGGCGTGAACCATGCAATAACTTCCGACTGTTGATTTGGGCCACATCACCACCTCCGAGATTGGTGGCGTGCACACCGGGGCCAACGAATTAGGTTAGGTTCGACATTTGAAAAAGAAGAGAGTTTTTTTTTAGTGAGAGCGCTCTCAACCATTGTAAATATGATTATATGACATTATGATACCAGGGAACTCCCTTTTAATATTGTTCATTTAAGGCATGCTATCATTTGAACTCCCATTTCCCCCTAACCGACACCCCTTGAACCCCTTGAACCCAAATTAAACAATCAGGGGCTCTTTCAAAATTCTGAGAATCTCTAGCCATGATTTCCCAGAATATATATGTATGTTGAATTGCAGTTTTCTAGGTCCACTGGTGACTGCAGGAGATATAATTGATTTTGCCATTATTTGAATTGCCACGCTTACTTCTGTAAAATCCATAATCTGGCTCTGGAATCTCACCAAAAATATATGTGCAAATGCAGCCATCACGGTCCACTGGTGGCTTCAGGATATCCCTTCCCCACCTTTAACGAACACACTCACATTTAAAATTCCCCCTTTTGGAAAATAAAAAATCCGACTCAAGAATCTCTTGTGATGGTCAAAAAAACCAGACGCTATTTTCCAAATCAGTTTACAACTTAACCTTTAAAAAATGCACCAAAACAAATTAAAACTCTAATTTCGCCGGCTATTGTTAAATCACAAAATTCGATAGTAACACTGGTATAATTGGTTAAATTTGAGAAATAGTCGAATTATATCGTTAACTAATCAATATGAAGCCGAATTCATGGGCCATGTGGCTCTCATTATTCAAATTATGCATGACTTCTTCAAGTTTTTAAGCACTTACGTTTGATAAAGTAGGTCACAAGTCACCTATATGCGACGAGAGCTATGTAGCCGAACTGTAACTCTATTCATTGCAATTTTTTCACATTATATTTATGACTTTCATTAATGATTTTATTTACGAAAATTTAAGGATATTAGTTTCTTTCTATATTGACTAACAAACTTTTTTCCCACACTCAGAAAAAATACTATTAAATTTGGCCAATAGGATACCATTACTATTGAAATAATAGTGAATTCATAGGAAGAACTGATAAAATACGAATACGAAAAAATTCTTGTTAGTTGCTGATTGTTTTTAATCAAATATTTCATACATTTTTGCCGTACAGACATTTCTATCAATTAAAAGTGCCATGCTCAATTTTAAGGATACATTACATTATGGGACGTCCTATGTAGCATCCTTGTGGATAATATGAAATGCATTTGATTTGCTGCAGCAAAATCGGAAACAGAAAGGATCATTAATTAAAAAAGTTTGACATCAACAAGTGAGTGTAGTTTTTTTTTCAGCCAATAATTAAAAAGGAGCGACGAACTCTTCAGAAAAGTTCAGTGATGCCGGAGATAGACAACTCTTCGTTCATTTATTGATTGTCAATTCGTGAGAATGTTGAATTTTCTCTAAATTGAAATAAAAGAAGGAAATATTGTCAACTGCAAAGTACTTATACGCGACGAAAGTATGACAAATGGTAAAAAGATTTCTGAAGAACCAAAAAAAAATTATTAAGTGCCTGCTGGTCTCTTTGGTTTGAACGTACCCAGCAGAGGCTTTAATTAGTTTGGATGCATTTGTTTTTCCGTTGGGGTGGAATGTTTAAATATGACATTCTTTGACGCACAGCCAAGTAAAAAATAAATTTGATGTGGGATGTGTTGCTATTGTTTTGAAGCTTTTTTTGAAGCTTTTGTTGTAGGCCCATTTATGCCCGAAGTTGTGAAGTGTCATTGCGGTTGTGGGCAAATGTCTCTTGAGATTGCCAAACCCACAAATAAAAAATAATGCAAGGGCTTGGCAGGCCAAGCTAATATGGCGACATGAATATTTCATTGAAAATTTTTCATTAGCATATTCTTTTATTCGCTTAAAATTCGGCTGAGGGCGGAGCCGTAATTCGAACGTTTTCGAGTGCTGTGAATTTTAATTATTCAAATTTCCAAAGGAGTTGCCTTTGGATTAATTATGCTGACAAATTCGGGCTAATGAATGCCAATGTTGAAAGTGTTTAGACGACATTTCAAAGGAAACAATCAAATCCTTCTCATGGCTAATGCAGCAAACATTTTGGTATTAAGTAAAACGAAAGGGAATAGTCTAAAGTGAATGTTAATATTGGATTATTGAGAAAAGCATTTTCCCATTTTGATATTTTTTAAAACAATTTTAATTAAGACGCTGTAAGCTTTGATTTTACGCTTAAGGGCATTTAAATGAAAATCTCATGACACAGTTTGAGAATGCAACAAAAAAAAAAAAAATGCTCTTCCTTCATTTATTTAACGGAAATTTGAGTTTGTTTCGCAAAAATGTGCATGAAATGAAAAAAGTTTAATTCAAAAACTTTTTTATTCACACTTCATTTGACATCTGCGCTGAACTTTTCGCGACGCTCTGCTATGTAAGCTCAGCAACGCTCTCGCACGACTGACATAAGTACTGTCACTTAGCGTCAGCAATGTAAGATTCACGCGCCAAATTCAAAAAATTGCTCATTTTAACGTATTTTACATCACGTTTCGCGCATTTCGCATTTGTGCCTCCACAAGAATTTCCCTTTTTCATTTATTTCTTTTCGTTTTCCATTTTTTTTTCGTTGTTGTTGTCATTCTAAAGTACTTATAAAAATGTTTGAAACTTGCTGCTTGGAGGTACCCAATAGCTGGCCATAACCAATTCCACCACAGCCAATGCAAGAACACAGGCCAACCCTCTGACAGGTCCAAAAAAGCTGTTGAATGTGGGTGTGTGTGGGTGTGTGTGTGAGAGTTTGTTTTTATTCCATATCGCTGAATTGTCAGACGCATTTTCAACATTAAAATGTCGTCGTCTTGTCAACGTTTTTCAACTTTTCCACCCACCCTCGCAACTTGAACAACCCCCCACCCCCCGCTCAACGTGTCGTCCAAAATGGAATCTTTCGTCAGTTTCGTCTCGACTTTTAGAGGAAGTTTTTTTGTTCTTGTTGTTGTGCATTTTTTGCGGCATGGCAAAGTTTTATCATATCTTTTAATACTGCATCTTGGTATCTTGTAGATTCGCGCGTATATTTTATTTATGAGCATAAAATTGAATTTCAAAATCTAAAATAAAAATGCAATATTGAAGTTTTCAAGTGCTTTGTTTGTTTGTTTGTTCGTTTGTTCGTCTCACGCTCTCTCTCTCTCTCCTTTGGACTTTTGTGGCGTACAAAAGATGCAATTTTGATTTGATTTCCTCAAGTGATGCTGAAATAAATTTAATAAAAAGCACATCATGCTTGGTGGGACATTTTCGAATTCAACTGCAGACGCCACTGCGTATGCAAATATGGTCACGCCTCTATTCAAAGGGACAACGTAGTCGGTACTTCAAAACCACCTGATAATTGTTGTCAATTTAAAGTCGTTTCTTGATGGTTTTTTTACCATAACATTTAAATGGCTAGTAGTAATCCATGGTCTGAGAGGCTTCGTTGAAAATCGCCTAAAATAAATTGAAAAATGGTTCACAAAAAAGTTGCACCAAAAATGTATATTTTTCATATGTTTGATAGCCTAAAACTCAAATGAAAAGGACGACACACTAAGACCGATTTAGGTCCATTGTGATACCACATGCACGTGTCCACATGGCGTATGGAAATTGAAGCATTCCTTGGCAGTTTGTTAAGTTTGTTTTTCTTACAGAAAATGTTTTTGGAAAAGAAATTACGCTTATTCGATGTCCTCGTAGATGTATACTGGCTGGGGCCAGAGTAAACTCAAAGAACTTATGTGATTTGCTGCAAATGTTGAATACTTTTAGTCCAAATACGATTTTGTTTGTCCCAACTGAAATCGTGGACCGCAATCGAGATACATTTTCGATTTCTTTCAAATAAAGTCTCTTTTCTAAGAAATTGATATCGCCGATAAGTAGCCTAATACCCTCGTTTGCAGTATACGATTTCAGTTAAGGCAAATGGCAGTATATTTGTGTTAAAAGTATTAAACGTTTGCTGCAGATACTCCCCAAATACATTCTCCTATATATTAAATATATTTCAATATGTATGAAAATCGTAAAGCCAAGGTCCCACGATCGCTGTAATGCGCCGAGATTGTACGCCATTTCACAATCTCAGAAGTCAACTGTGTGATCTCAATTGAGCGAATTGTATTCTGCCACTCAGGCAGCAAACAAAGCTGCCGATATACCAACCGTATGAGCCAAACAGATTGTCGCTTGACCAGAGCATTAGAGCAATTGTGGTACCTTAGCTTAAGATTAGAAAAAAATAAATTTCATGACACGGAAAATATCAATTGTAGCTTTCGCATATATAGGGGACTAGTGAGTTGAGTTTCGACGAACGGGCAATTCTAAGTACGTCGTGTACGACGAATTGTAAATGAACTGATAAGAGAGTGTGCATTCATCAATATTTGAAACTAGTTGAAACGAAACTATTCCATAAAAAGAAAAACGCAAATCAATTCTTGCAGTGCTCATCCAGCGCTTGAAAAGTGATAAGCTCTCGAAGCTACTAAGCAAAATGCAACTACCATCGGTGTTATATTTAGCAGTCGTAATTCTAGTATTTAGTGAGTAATGTTTTGATGTTTTCTTCCATTTCAATTATATAAATTGAGTATTTTATTGAACAGCGGTGCAAGTGACATCGGATTGTCAATTAACCAAAGATGAAGTTGAGAAAGAAACACGCATATTTGCTCAGAAAATTGGTGGAAAGCTGCATCTATTGCGTCGAGATAAAGTGGCCGTGGGCACTACAGTGTCTATGATTTGCAGTGCCACTGATATAGTCAAAACCACTTGTAAAGCGAATGGGAACTTTAATCCCCCATTGCCCATTCAAAATTGTCCATCAAATAGTCTAATTAAGGCCAGCGTCAAACCACCGGAAAGTGATCCCAATTGTGGCTACAATATGTATCGTGTAGGCTACAAGGTGAATGGTGAATTCTTGGAAGTCTACAGAGTGTGCTATGATAAGGATGGTGTCACTGCAAAGTACACTCAGCATCGTGTCTATGGATATTCCATCAGTGAGTTGCAGCTTTTTTTTTTATTGCTTTTTGCTAGTGCTTTCATATAACAACATTTCACAATTCTTCTACGCAGAAACCGATCGTCCGAAAGTTATCTTTACCACGGATTACATTGTTAGCGGTGCAGCTGCGGCTACTTTCAAGGAAGATGCAATATACCAACGCTTCGAAGCGGTTTTGGGTCCAAATCAGAAATACATTCAGTCGAAAACCGATTTGGTATTCGCTCGAGGCCATCTGACACCGTCGGCGGATTTCGTGTTTGTCAACAATAAGAAATCCACATTCAAAATCATCAATGTGGTGCCTAAGTTCCAATCCATTAATATAGGGAATTGGCGACGAATTGAGTCATGGGTGCAGCAACGAGCGAAAGCAGTCGGGGAGGTGTTGGTGTCTACAGGCACTTTAGATATTCTATCGCTGAAAGATATTTCGGGCAACATGGTGCCGATGTATTTGGGCGCGAACAATATCAATCCCATACCAAAGTGGATCTATAAAATTGTGATCGAAAGCGGAGCTCGGACGGTTTTCGTTACTTACAACAACATATATGAGCCAACGATGCCGGCGGCAATTTGCCGAACAGTTCATTGCCCGCTGGAATTGAATGCGTCGAAAGAATCCGGCCGTACGTACTGTTGTGATCCCAGAGATTTTCAGAGAGTTGTTCCGCAAGCGGCCCTAGCTTTCACTGATGATGTTGCTGTCGCACACTGGGAACGCCCCATACGTGTCCATGGTGTCAAAAAATAGAAGGAGTTGTCGTAGAACTTACATTTTTTGCAAGTCTAATTATTGTGTGCAACTTAAGAAAAAAACCCAAAAAAAAGGGGTGGTCGGTCAATTCTAACGCCTACTTTCCATACAAAAAAAAAATATTCAAATCACACAAAAATGTGTTCCAATTAACATATGAACTTAAAATTTTGGGTGGCTTTTTTCGCCCAGCTGATAATACAAATCCCAATAAATCAACTGTAAAAGTGGTATTTGAAAATTTTGATATAATATGCATTGAACAGGTCTGCGTCGTATATGTTGGTGCAAAACTTTGTATATTAAACTATTTTGTGTCTCAAAAGAGCACACATCCTAAACGTATGCACCAAATATTTTTTGAAATAACAACCAATTTGAGATTTTTTTTCGAATAAGGTGAGACATAAGTGTGAATTAAAAAGCGGGGGGGGAGGGGGGGGGTAAACTATAGACTCTTAAATCTTAACTTTTAACATGTACATCAGCCTGCCTCGAAATCACGAAAGTCATTTCGAACAACTCTCCTCTCGGCACTTTAATCGAGCCCGCAACCTTTCCAACGGTTCCTCTTCCCTTCGCCCCTCAAGCGAACTCCTCCACATAGGTGGCCGGAAAGATGCCAACTTGATCGTGCAGGGCGCCCAGCCACCAGCCGTCCTCCTGTTTGGCATGAACCTCGATGATATCGCCAGGATTCAATTCCAGTTCGTCATACAGTTTTGGTGTGTAGCTGTACAAGGCCTTACATCTACTTAACACTATCGCAGTACTATTTGCGCTGATGTTGAGTTGCGTGGGTGTGCTCGTCTCGTGGATTTCTGCCGAATTCTGATAGTGATGATCGGGCGAATGAATCGAGACTGCCACCACCACCATTGACCAGCATTGTGCTCTTCTCGATGATCGCTTTGTGCTCTTTGCGGCCCGTTTGCGACTGTTGTTCATCGTCGTCATCTTGCGAGCTGAACTCATCGAAATCCGAGTCCTGTTGATTCGAACCGCCATCGGCCTGCCCACGATCGTAGTAGGGATCATCGAGATTCGCTGGTATGGTTTTTGTTTTATTGCTGCCATTTGTCAGACAGATGTGAGACGTGCTAATCGTACTGAAGGTTTCAATGTTGCTTTTGCTGCGATTGAAACTCTTGATTAGCACATCCTTGCTGATGTCCGTGCAGCTGATGTTGGACGAAGTGTTGGCCTGCGAGACGCACTCATAGTCATTGTCCGGCATCGAGTCGTCGCTATTGGATGTGTTCACTTTGTCATTGTTCTTCAGCCAGAGGGGCACCTTCAATATACTCAGTTGCAGACCAGTGCGATCGCGTGTGATCTGTGAAAGGGATGAATGTGAAGGGTTAGTATGGTAAAGGTATTTAGGAAAATTTTTCTCACCTGTATATGTTGAGCCTGGTTTGTGATCCAATTCCAGTAAAGCCGAATGCAGCTTAAATCGAGCACCTTCCAAATAGGTCAGCATTGAACGGATCTGAAAGTCGCATTCACAAAATAAATAAAAGAAAATTCCAATAAATTCCTTGCACTCAGATTTGGAAGAAACTTAAAGTGGACATGTTCACCTTTGATTTGATATCAAAGATTAAGGTGAAATAAATGGCAATCACCTAAATAAAACTTATTTTATTCATTTAATGCCATTATGGAATTTTGTAAAATTCTTTTTGAAACATTAAAGCAAATTTGAAAATTTACAACTAAATAGCTATGAAAATTGAAATGCATAAACGCGAAATAATTAACAATGAACCATACTTACTAAATATCCAAACCTAAAGATTTAAAAACTTAGAGAGGTCTTTTTAAAAAAATTTTATTACGTCCACTTTTTGCAGTATAAAATCGTAAAATTTAAAACAGTTGGATAAAAGTTATTGCTGCAGCGAGTACACGCAATATTTGAACCAAATCTTTTGTAAACATTTCTTTTTGGATATTAGGCTATAGAACTGCATTTTTACATTTTCGAAAAAACAAAGTCGAATAATGTATTTTTGACAGCTGCGCCCCAATGTGCGGTGTGAGTGAAGTTTCTAGGATTGTGCTTCCTTGGATATTTTTCGGGTGAATCAAGCCAGGGGATGTTATTAAAAATTAAATTGAAAATATTTGCAGGTAAAAGAACGAATAATTCTCCAATCGTTCCTACTTTAATTTTTAAATTATACAAATAGGACTTAACTTAAAAAAACACTCATTACACAATTAAAATATAAGAGACAAACAAAAGTTATGCGATGTAAAGAAAATGAAGAACAATTATGGTTAAATGGAGGAGGCCTGTGCAGAGAGAATGAACAAAAAAGACAACATAAAAGCGAATTACACTGCATGATATTAACTTAAATGTTAACTTAAAAAAAAAAGCGATGCGACCCCTGCTGACAGGGCGCAAGAAATTGCGCCCATCTTGAAATTTCATTATGGCTGCAACCAAAGTGGTGAAAGTATTCCTAAAACGACATACTAACACTAAAGACTAAGTATTTTTTTCTTACTACAATTGATAGCCAAAGCGTTCAAACAATGTCCAGTGGAATGCCATAAAAAACGAAAACTTTGCCTATTTTTAAGCGTTTAGGCGTGGTAATTTTTATGTAAAATAGCGTGAAATTTACTTTTTCCCCTGCCTTCATTGTAACTTGTTCTGCGGTGACGCTGTGCTGTGTATGTATGTTGTGTCACACTTCATTGAATTAGCACCACTCGCGTTTGCCTTCGCCTGTCCACTGGGTGAACAATATTTAAATAAAGTTTTTGCCGCTTTTTGAACTTCACTTTGACTTTTCCTCTAGTTTATGGTCATTTGATTTGTTTTCAGCCAAGAGTCTGCGTTATGGCTGCCAGCGCTGGTGTTGGGCTTGGAAACATTTCTTCAAAAACAAAGAAAATCTCCAAAGAATTTCAGTTTTTTTCGCTTGGACATTTTTCGCCTTTATGTGATACATTTTTCATGATACTTTTTAAATTAAATTGCGGAGTTACCAAGGTGCGTCTTATATGAAGGAAAAAGTGTTTTTTTTTATTTTCTTGTGGTTAAGCTGAACGCTTTGATATTTAAATTTTTTATTTTAATGACTTTTTGTTAAAATCCAAGGATGTCCTTTGAGTGCAATTAGTATTTTTTTTTATTATTATAAATTGGAATAAATATTAATAATTTGAGCTTTTTTTAAAATAATGAAATGAAAATTTAAAAGTAAAAACTGACATTTTTTTGATTATGCTACTGCTGAGATAAAAAATTGCTCAAATTTCCACTTGAAGATTCTCAGCCATTACCACATACACAAATATTTTTGGAGTTACCTTCTGTTAATGCGACTCTTTCATTTGTATTATAAATATTAATCTAAAGTCAATACGAACAATTTGAATTAAGCATATTTGATGTAGAGCTCTTATTAAATTTGTTGAAATATTTGTAACATTTGCAATCAATTTCGTTACGGTGAACACTTTCGGTAAATTCGATTTGATTGAGTTGCATAAAATAATACTTAATTAATTATGGCACAGGCATATGGTATGCATACATTCGTCTTTGTGTATCCTTGAAGTAGTCAATACAAGACATATTGGATGCGATTTGATTCGATTGTGAAAATCGGCTTCATTCGAAACCATAATCACACTACTGAAATCTTAATATACAAAATCATACACAGTCGATTCAAATATACTTAATTCAAGTAAATATTTGCAATAAAAATCACAGTCGCACTTAATTACACTGGAACTTTTTTCGACGTTTCTAAGCAAAATTGCAGCTAAAGGGAAATAGTAGAGTGACTGCCCACATCACACACAACAACAACTCAATTTTACTTGAATCGCTCAAAATTACTTTCTGATAATATATCATGACGTATGGGTAACATTTATCTCATATAAATAATTAATGTTACTCATTCGCCCAGTGGCCCATTTACATAAATTTACACTTTTCCTATAGTTTTCTCTAAAAGACTAACCATAACTAATTTTTTCAGTACAGTTTCTTCATGAAATTTGTATATTAGATTCTGATTTTCACAAAGACGATATCGCAAATAGAGAACGAATATTTAACCAAAAACTGATGAGATTATAAGGAAGCCAATGAGTCACTAACTTTGCAAAACCTTTGGAAGGTTTTATGCTCCTGTTAAAGGGTAGTATTTGTTTATTAAAAAGTAGCTAATATGGCTGCCCAAGTCAGGGAAATGATAGATGTACTGAGCCTCCCACAAACACGATCAATGAGCCGAGTGAACTGATTTTGATGAAATTTAAAGGTTGGGAGGATCACGTCAGTTGAGCGTTAACACTTTCAATCAATCAATCAATCAAGGGGCGGTAACTACTCCCATTTTTGTAAGTTTAAAATCAGTTCGATCCTTAGCCTCATTAGGCGTGAGTGATGCCTATTTTTCCAAGTTTGAGATTTTTCTCATCATAAAGCCCAAACCCATTTTCTATCTCATCGCGAAACATTATTTTCAATCAAATCGGTGGTAGCCACACCCATTTTTCTCATTATTTTTTGATTGTCAGAGTTGCATTTAATGCTAACAAAAATTGTTTGCTACCAAAAATATATTGACATACACGGCGTATGAGTAATTAAATACCATTAAACAATTTTGCAATTAAAAAACGTAAATGACAAGAAAGCTGTTTTTGCTATTGAATATCGTTTTCTTATTTGACAAATTGTGTATTTAATTATGCTTCTTATTAAGAATTTGTTACAAATGAAGAGTTTTTGATTGCCTATTCGATACTGAAATTTACTTTGAATCGACTTTATTAAGTTGCAGGGAACAACTATTTTTGATTATATTTAATTGATATTAATTTATAGGGGGTTTACAACCACACAAACACACACACACTCACACACACTCTGCAAACTATTATTTTGGGTTATGCAAATAATTACAGTTGTCGGAAATGTCAACTTGACGTTAAAATATCATCTAAATAAACAAAACGCAATGCATCTATTAATTTCCCATTTGTCCGGCGCATTATTTCGATGAAAGCAATCGAGTATGCTTGTGCGTATGTGTTTCCGAGCGGCGCCATGCATTCGCATGTGTGCGTGTGTGTGTGTGTGTGTGTGTGTGTCTAATATAAATTTAAACGCATTTGTCAAGCGCTCTTCACTTGATTGCATCGTGCAGTTGAAATTTTGTGGCTTGGTATGAAATAATTTGTTGGCCTGCTTTCACCGCCTGCTTCAGTGACGCCAACGCGAAATTTTTGGCGGCAACAGCACACTCGTTGGCGGCCATCATGATTTTGCGCCTCAATGATTTTATTTATGTTTGTGTAATTTGTTATTTTCAACCGTTGGCGCCATGTCGCCGCAACAACGATGCCCAAAGGATGCTGCATTTTGGGCATTTTGGTAATTTAAAATGTTTGGTCAACCGCTTTCAATTGTTCAATTGTTTCGGCGAGTTGTCGCCCGGAAACGGAAGCGCGGCATATACATTGTATTAAATGAATTTCCTGCTTCTCAGGCACTCAAGTTTGTGCCTTTCGTTCTATTTTCGAGTCGATGGGCCATGAAGTATTCCAAGTGCGACTTCATTTTAAATGAAATTTAAGAGGACACACAATTTATGCCTCAACATGTTAAGCTAATGTGTGCCATTAAATTAATGCAAAGAAAAACAAATCAGGATAATTTGTTGAAGAGCCCAAAAAACGAATTAAGCATCTTCCAGAAAAAGCAACAAAAAAAAAATTAAGAAACGTAACGTAAAATAAAAATAAAAACAAAAACAAAACAACATAAGAGAGCAGCCCCAACAAACTTAACTAATTACTCTATTCAAATTTAAATTCATGGTGCCCAGATTGGATTATCCTTACGCAACATTAACACGTAGGCACCGGCCGAAAGATGCCAAAGGTGTGCCGCAGGACCGGAACTTGACTCAAGAGGGCCCTGTAAGTGATTGAAAAGGACATGACACATTTCATAATATTTCTAGCATTCAACAGGACTCTTGGCCCACTTCTCATTTCGCTCTTTTGGCTTACAGTACATACATAAGTCAAAATATTTCCTCTGAAAATGACAAATTCACATTAAATGTCACATAATTCTCATTCCCCATTTGCCTAATTCCATCCCTGGCCCCTCGCATTTGCAACCGCTTTTGACACGTTGATGGACATTCAGTGGGGCTTGAGCATAAGTAAAACAAAGTTTGCCATTTTTTTTTGTTCCTTTCGCATTTTGCATTAAAAAGAAATTTAATTTTAAAAGCAGCAACAATGATTTCTTTTTTGTTACCCTCTCGAAAGAAAAACAAGAAAAAAACAGAAAAGGTTCCATTGTCCTTTCGCATTTCAAGTAGGTTTTGGCACTTCGCACGAAAGGACACAACAGCAGCGGGATGCCTAATGGATTTTTTCTCTTCTGTTGGGTGGAGCGCGCTTGGCTGTCCTTCTCATTTGCATGTCCTTGCAGCTGTTGTCAACGCACATCAAGCGCCATCGCCTGTCGCAGTGTGTGAGGAGCGTTCTCAATATTTTTCTAATTTTCTGAAGCGCCGCGTCCGTTCATTGTGCTTTAAAGCGTATTGTTTGTGGCCTCTAAATCTTCTGCAGCTCAGGATGGTCCGTTAGACAAGCGAATGCCCAGCCAACCCCCCCTCGGCCTTAGGGAGAAATTAAATATTTTGTTTTGCGTGATGGCGCGCATTTTTCGTTTGTTTTTTTTGGACCTTGGACTTCCTGTCACTGACTGGCGTGACGATGCTTTCTCGAATCACTGCTCGAAATCAAAGGCCAGTGCAAATCCTTAAGGTGTTGTCTTCTTGAGTGCCGTTGAAGAATTTGCTTATCTCACGGTTGTAAACAAATCCATGAACATCAAGTTCCAATTATGTATGTATGAAAAAAAAAACAACAACAAAAACACAACGGGAATTTTCACTATAATTCGCTGTTGTTGTTGTTGTTGTTTTGGGCTTTTGCATTTAGCTGGCCACATCAACACACAACCGGTTGGGTGTGAACTGGGTGGCTCATTATTTGGTGATATTTTGTTGTTGTTGTTGTTGGTTTTTTTACGTTCATTTGATATTAATTTGTCATTAACGTTGATGCGAACTTTGTTTGCATTTCATTTTGGGTTTAAGTTTTGTTGACTTTGCGTTTAAGTTGAATTTGCTATTTTGAAAATTTTGTTCCCTTCATTCCGGAGTATGATTTTTGTTTTAGTTGTTGTTCTCATAGAACAGTGACTAGAGTGTAGGGAGTGAGTAATGTAAATATACAAGCTCAATTTAATTTAGTCCCGTCTGTCTCTGAGCAGCTGTGGGCATATTTGTCAGCTACATTTCCATCAAAAGAAAATCTTAAATTTCTCATACGTTGAGAATGACTTGGAAGTCTATAGCATCCCGTATGAATACCTACTCGTAAATCTTACAATGTGTTGTACTCATTTTGTGTAATCACTTCAATCACTTAATTTCCCTAGATCGCCTTTTACTCAGCTCTCCACCCAATTAATTACTCAGTTCAATCCACTCAAATGACAATATGATAATTAATTTTTTTTCCTCACCCTCATCCTCACCCTCTTCACAATCACAACACTTGACCACCTTTCAATCGCTGGCAATAAAACTTCAATCACATTAAGAGGGAAACTTCTTTCAACGCAAGCTATTTTTTATTTCATCCTTTCACCAGGGCCCAGCTTAAGTTTATTTAAAAAATCTCCTATTCAGCTACAAAGCAGTTTCGGTTTTTTTTTCGCCCACATTTACCACCACTTACCAGCGAGGAGCAACCGCTTTGATGGCAACCTCGATTACCCACTACCCGGGGTTAGTTGCTGCCGCTTTTTTTTTCCACCATTCATTCGAATTCATCTAAAGCATTTGCAGCATTTAGTTCGTTTTGTGCATTTCATTTCCTTGGCCGGTCTTTGTTCTCATTAACTGCATGAATGCGAATGAGAAAGAAAAAAAAAAGACAGAACGTTTTCACCCCTCTTGCAAACTGAAAGATACGCTACTTTTTCTGCCACTGTGGCTATCTATGACCGATTGGCATGAAAACGTTAAGAAGCTCTTTTGAGGGAACCACTGCTGCACTGATGCACTGCAATAAGCTACATTTTTTTTATTACAACTCATACTGTGTGCTCTGTAGCTAGCCTGCTTCGGTGACTTCAACGTAATTGTGCGATTGATGAATAGATTGATGGTCAGTGCGAATCGGTCTACAGGGTGTACGGGCGCATCTCAGCCATGGCGTTAATTAAGCAACAGTGAAGTGAAATGTTTTGCAATTGCATACCCAGTGTTGGTCATTGTTATGCTGTCAAAGTGAATGAGGAAATATTCTTTTGATTTATTTCTTTCAATGGGAAATGTTAAGTGAAATGTTTATCTGTAAATTTTACAGGCGTATACAACTGCAAAACTAAGTAAAAAATAATTTTTCCGTAGAAAAGTTAAATACTTTTTTTTTAATTGAAAATGAACTACATCCGAGAAGAACCACTCCCATACAAAATAGTCGCCGAAATTTCATTATTTTCGTTTAATTTGAGAAATACTGAACCGATTTGGACACCGTTAGTTATATTTGGCTGCAAATTGTCGAGAACGAAATGGGAATGGAACGAAATGGAAATGGTCCGGAACAAAATGGAATTGGCACAACATTTACAAATGGATCGGGCAATGAAAGTAATCAATTAATATTGAAAAACTATCGAAAAAATATTGAAAAATTATCGATAAAAAATCGTAAAACTATCGATGAAATATCGAAAAATCATCATACCTCCCAAACCGCAAAATTTCTTTATTTTCCTTTATCTTGAGAAATATATAACCGACTTGGACGCCGCTTCTTGTATTTGATTGGGAATGATGTAAGGAACGAAATGGGAATGGAATTGGAACAAAGTGGAATTGGGCCGGAAAAAAATGGGATTGGAACATTTTTAAATGGATCGGAAATGAAGTGAAAATGGAAATTATTCTTTATTTTCGAAAAATTATCGATAAAATATGGAAAAACTCTCGAAAAAATACATAAAAATGTTTCAGTCCCTGCTTTAAACATACCCTGAACTACATTTAAAAATAAGATTTCAGGTTAGGTTGTGGGTCCATTGTGATACCACAGGATCAGGATCCACAGACTATGATCCCAGCAAGGGCTATTTACGATAAGATATCGCTGGACAGGAGCACAGCAGATGCTCTACTGCCTCTTTTTCCTCCTCGTCTGGGTAGATCGTACAGAAATCATTAGCGAAGACACTAATCCTTGCAGTAATCACTCCTACCAGCTTTGATATATTAGTCATAGATAGCAAGATGAGCCGCTTCGACAGCTTCAGATCCATCAATGGTCAGATCTGCCTTTTTATGTTACAAGTGGTTCAAGAGGACTATCAGTTTTTAGTCTACACGTTGCGAGTGGGATACCAAGATTATCTATGATATGAAAGAGCTGTGATAAAGTACCTTGCCTTGTTGGCTCATCAGCTTTGCCATTCAGAAAAAATCTAAATTTTTCAATAGGGTCCTAGTCGTTTAAGGTGTAGAAATGCCTTAGCAGACCAAATCGGCAATATTTTTTAAATACAAAAATGACTTTATTTTAGTTAAATTTTAGTTGCAAGTAGCCCACCTCTGCTCAATCTAACTAAGTTGCCATACCATTCTCTCTATTATTTGCACGTAAAATGCTCAAAGTAAATTTCCAATAAAGAAGTGAATGAATAGAGGAAAAAAAGGTGTTATCTGATTGCAATTCTGCACACATTTCTAGAGAAAAAGAAAAAAGAAAGAAAAAAAAAAGAGAAACAGAAACGCAAAAACAAATACAAATACAAAACATAAAGTGAAAAGGGATGTATGAATGTATTTGTGTATTTGTGTTCATTTCATTTTGCCCATTTTTAATGCGCTTTATGCAAATAGAAGCAGAGTAGCAGTAGGTAAGTACTGGGAAATAAAATACAAAGCATCGAGTGCTGTGTGTTGCCTCTGCTGTTAATGTTGATAGAGTTGCGTTTGCTTATTAAACACAGCCGAACAGCAGCTGCAGACGCCAGCGAGGACAGCTAGCGTATCGGTAATTAACATCTGAGGAGCAGATGAATGGAGCAAATACACCAAAGAAAATGTTGTGGCAATTCCAAAAGGAAGGATTCAGCTCATACACAAGTTAAAGTGACTAAAAAATAATATATTTTTTATTGCAATTTTAAATTTTTTTAATTAAAATTTTTTTTTTTTTATCTTCTTGAATTCTTATTAATGAGCCACTTCCTATGTAATTAACACACTATTCATTTAAAGTGTACAACTGCCTGTGGGAGTAGGGTACTTGTACGCATTTGTGCCATTACCGAGAAGTTCAGAAAACTGTTGATGAACGAACACGATAAGTGTTTTGAATTGAAAGCAATTGAAGAGCGTCAAAGCTTGTTCTTCAATAGAGAATACTTCTTTCATTCCATTTCGTATGAAAACAAACAATTTTAATTTATTTTTTTCCCAAAGCACTAAGTACATTTAGAGGATATCACAAAATTCAGCTTCACATTATTCACATTCGTTATTTCATTCAACCATAGAAGCCAAAACCGGGCCGTCTGAAACCACCATATCCACCATAGAAGCCAGGATAGCCACCATAGCCGAAGCCTCCACCATAGTATGGCCGTGGACGATAGAACCCTCCACCATAGTAGGGACGACCATAGAAGCCGCCGCCATAAAATTGACGCGCCTCTCTAGGCGACTCGTTGCCATGTTCAGCGCCTGCGTCCACTTCCAATAAAGCTGCGGCCTCCTCGTTGTTATTATTCACAGAATCCTCCACAGCAACTGACTCAACCGCAGCACCTTGTGCCACATAACCCGAGCAGGCAAAAATCACCGCCAGAAAGGCCAAAATCACAAATGTGCGCATTTTTTTAAATTTCTCGAAGACTCTTGCAACGTTTCGACGGTTTCTGTTAATGTTTTACTATGACAATTGCCTCGAAGCTACGCGCTTTTTATACCCGAAATACTATTGGCAATAACCTTGATTGTGTGTATTCAAATCTCGGGGCGGTCAGCTGAGAAGTAGCCGTCATTCGAAATCTTGGGAGAGCTAGAAAAGAATCGCATCTCCAGCGGTGAGAGTGAGCAAATATGGTTTATTGTTAACTTTATTATGCGGCGTCATTAAGTGAAACCGCAAATCAAATAAAAAGCACTCACACACACACACACACACACGTTGCTGTCATTTGAGAATTTATTAGTTAAATGTGATGCCGAAAAGAGAACAGAACGCCCAACAAGTACAGTGGCACCGGCTAAGAATGATTCAACTGTTAAAAGTAATTGCAAATATTTTTTATTTTGTTAGCTATTTTACGCCCCCCTGTAAGTTTAGTACAGACAAATGAGATTTTAAAGAATATCTTTAATTTGATGTTGGGATGGATTAGCAAATCCTTTCTTCATTTGTATTGCAAAAAAAAACTCTGTCCCACTGTTCGAGGGCATCAAACTAACGCTGAAGTAAGCGCAGACGCTTTAATTATACTTACCAAACTTGCTAATTATAATGTTTATTACATCGTCCGACAGAAACTTGAACTTAATTAACTAATATGGAAAAAAATATATGTGTCTAGGACACTGTCTCATCGATCACCAAGTAATTCGAATCAAGCTCGTATCCTTCGATAGGTGTCGGAACTGAAATGAACCAGACGAGAAAGAAACTCTAGAACATCTACTCTACAACTGTCCAGCTTTAACCAGAAATGGATGGAACATTCTTGGTTCAACTACATTCAACACTCTACCAGAAGTCGCAACTACGAACAAATTAATCGAGAAATACGGCAAGGCATTTTTAGTTCTACTTTCAGAATATATAACAGACTTTCTTGGGGGCAAACTAAAAATGGAATTACGTCGAACGGTGTTAAACGCGGTCATATGTACGCTTAGAATTTTTCATATTCATTAACTTACTGTAACAAATATTTTGATATTTTAAAGTATCATAAATTAAATGGAATCCGAAATATCTTGAGTAAAAAATATCAAAAAAAGAATTACGACCGAAAATTCCCCGCCAAATATAAATTTTTCGAATACACACATACACCCAGAAATAGTTTGATTTAGAACTTAAATATTAAAAAAAAGTTATTTTTAGAATGAAGTATGAGTTTGGCATTGTGAATTAGGTGTTTACTCTACAATCATTGTTCTAATGAATTAAATATTGAATTGTCCAAAATAAAAGTAGAAATATGTATTAGAAGGAAATCTCTTACTTATATAAAATTCTTTGTGAGTAGGTTTGTATGTATGTTTGTTCCCTTTTAACTCAAGAAATACTTGACCGATTTTAACGAAACACATACCCAAATGTAGGTGATTTCATTGATCTCATTATAGGCTATATGCCATTTCATTAAATTTTGCCGTTCGAAGTGGGCGTGGCAAATATTATTCTAAAATGCTATAATTTATGCAGTGTTTAACCGATTTCGCTGAAATTTTATATGTGGTTTTGGGTAATGAATTGGTAATATGTTGATTCTGAAAATTTGCAGTCTGCCCACTGCCACGCCTTAAAATTTCTAAAGCTCTGTAACTTGGGTCCTATTCAAGGGATTTCGCTGAAATTTTGGATTTGGTGCTGGGAGGTGAATGGGCAGAGGGATGACTATTGAAATTTAAGATCCGCCCACTTCCACGCCCTAAAATTTTTAAAGCTCTGTAACTCGGGTCCTATTCAAGGGATTTCGGTGAAATTTTGGATTTGGCGCTGGGAGGTGAATGGGCAGAGGGATGACTATTGAAATTTAAGATCCGCCCACTGCCACGCCCTAAAATTTTTAAAGCTTTGTAACTCGGGACCTATTCAAGGGATTTCACTGAAATCTGGTGTTGAATAGTGAATGGGTAGAGGGATGACTTGCAAAATCTATTTTTATTTCAGTTGCTTTAATAATACCTATAACATTTATACGTTAACATGAAATTACAAAATTATTGCGAGCGAAGCTGTGGGTATAAGCTAGTATTTAATAAAAGCAAAGGTTCTTAAAATATTTTGAAGAATTCTATTTTCTGTATTGCTTTTAAGCATTTACTTTATATCGATGAAATCGCCTAGTAAATTCAAATTTTCTGGTCGTTTTAGTTAGCAAAGAAAAATATATGAAAATCTAAGAGGAACCTTTGGACGCCTTGATGTGAAATACTCCCTAACATATTTCAAATACCAACGCATTGTAACTGGCTTTTGTATATTGATTGAACACAATGTTTTAACTTTCTTTCAATGGTAATTAAATTCAATCAATGAAACCTGTTTTAGAAGTATTTTAAAATATAAATGTAAATTTACATTTTTAGAAATTTAAAAACTGCTCGAGAATACAAAAAATTATATTTGTTTGATACCATGTTTTGCCGCATAGGTGTGTATGTGCCTAACAATCTTACTAGGCCTATTCTCGATTAGCATTTTAAATTTCATAAAATCATACCTAATTCGTTTATTAGCTTGGCTTTGAATATTTATAGGCATCGAAATGGAACGCATTGACAATAACTGTTTATGAATTGGCAGTAAGCAGAGCAGCTGTTAGTGAAGAAGTTCTACTTTTTCGAAATGGTTAAACTTGTTCTGTTTTTAGTTCTTGAATAGTTTCTACATAATTTACGGAATGCCATACTTAGTTGTGAAATAATTCAGAGTTATGTGGATTTGCATATAAACACTTGTAAACACATTTTTGGAAATTCTATAAATTAATTTTATAAATTAATTGGAAGACGATTCGTTTTATTTACTACAAAAGTAAGTTAGATGAGTGAAAAGAATAGGTTTTTTTTTTGCCGAAATAAGCCTCCTTAATTCATACATACAAATTGCTCTCCCAACTAATCATTGGCATAAGTACAATCTATTTTCGATATTTATTTTCGACTTGTACTAAAACAATAATTTTGCAATCCATTATGTTAAGTATAAAAACCTGTTCGCTTGTAAAAACTCAAGGAAGTTTAATGATCTCCAAAATAGAAATAGAAATAAATTAAAAGTTATCTGCAAAAGATGAGTCAGTGTGGGCACGCAACTGAGACCACGTGCTTTTGATCATTGATCATGTTCAAGCAAATACTACGATTACTAGAAGACCTTAGGGGGAATTCCAAGACAAAAATAAATTTATAGTAATTCTAAAATACGCAACTTAAAGCGAACAAAACAAACACACACAATGATGAATCGGCAATGGCCGAACAACTCGTTTTTCATGTGTCCGATGTAAATAAGCTGACAGCGTGAACTTTTAAGAAGCTTAGGGAAACTACTTCATTTCAATTATAGCCGAACATGGGCCCTACGTAGGCACTTGTTGATAATTAAGTAGCTTCAAAATACCCTACAATAGCTACGGGCCATTCTAAAGATTTGCGGCCGACAATAATAATGATGGTACAGGATTATCAACTCAAATATGATAATGATATCAGAAATTTTTGTTTTGATTTTTGGGAAACTGGTATAAAACCCTTTGCGCGTTACAAAATTTGTTTATAATTTTCAACGAATTCGTGTAGAATTGTTATCAAAAGTCGAACCAACACAATGCGCACATTCGTCTTACTAGCGCTTTGTGTGATGGCGTTACTTGTAATTGTCGTAAATGCTGAGGAGAAGCAAGAAGTTATTAATACCGCCAATGCAGAGCAACTCTTGGCTGTTGAGGCGGGCATTGGACATGGCAATGCATCGCCACGTAATGTTCGTCAATTTGGATTCTTTCCGCCACCATTCTTTGGCCCACGACCATTTTACGGGGGTGGCTTTGGCAGACGCGGATTTGGCAGACGCATAATTATCCGAAGACGTCGTCCGGTTTTCGGTTTCTATGGTTAATTTAATGTAATTGTGAATTCAATTTCGTAAATAAATATATTTTATGATAAATACTTGTGTTTTATAATCAAAAGGAGTAGCCTCATAGCCTTCCAGTTTTATTTTAAGGAACATTAAATATGAGAAGAAGAGAAGCCTTACAGTAACAATTCCTTTAGAGGAAGTAACCTAAAGTAAGTGGTGGAAAAATAAACTTAAATGCTTATTTGCTGCTTTAAATTCCAAAAAAAAAAATTCATTGGAAGAACATATGAAATTTTTGTTTGAATCCCTGTTAAGGATGTCGATGCCTTCTAATAATTTAATTTTGTAATTAATTTTTTTAATTTATTTTTTTATTTATTTTTTATTTAAATTTAAATTTTAATATTAATATTAATTTTGTATTTAATTTTTTTAATTTATTTTTTTATTTTTTTATTTATTTTTTATTTAAATTTAAATTTCCATATACTATCACAATACAAATATCAGTACTTTCTTAAGATCTAACCGTAGAATCCGCCTCTACCGAAACCACCTCTACCGAATCCGCCACCACCAAATCTTCCGAAACCGCCTCCTCTGCCGAAGCCTCCTCCTCCGAATCTGCCGAAACCGCCTCTACCGAAACCTCCTCCAAAGCCTCTGCCGAAACCACCTCCAAAGCCTCTACCAAAGCCTCCTCCAAATCCTCTACCAAAGCCTCCTCCAAAGCCTCGTCCAAAGCCTCCTCTTCCAAAGCCTCCTCCAAAGCCTCTTCCAAAGCCTCTTCCAAAGCCGCCTCCTCCAAAGCCACGTCTTCCAAAACCAAATTGACGTGCCTGTCTTGGCGCCTGATTCTCATGCAACTCAGACCCTGCATCGACATCTAAGAGTTTCAGTGCTTCAGTATTTTCATCCGCTTGTATGCCCAGTGGCGAAATTACATCTTTTGCCGCTTGCGCAGATTTCACATAGACTAGTATCGCCGTGACTATCAGTAATTTCCAACAGAAAGTCATTTTGCTCCTTGAGTTCCCTTACTTAAGTTCGTGTGTTTATAGTTGTTTCTCAATTATTACTAAATCTCACAATCAAATGGTTCCAACTTTTATAGTTTATATTTGCGAAAAATACAAAATTTTAATTGGCGGAAAATACTGAAGAGGATTGTCAATAACTTGTAATGTTACAATATTAAGTCGAAACGTTCTTACCAAACTGGTTTGTTGTTATTCTTTTGGGCCGTTTCAACGCCGGTAAACAATTATAATTGGACACTTTTGACGTCATGATTATGATTGATCGAGTTAGAATTTTTCCAAAAATTGTGATGTCACATAAATCTTTAGACTAGTGAATGTTTTTTTTTTCTTGAACTGGAATGGAAATGTTTTAGAAACTATCGATTACACGATCAACTAAGATATAAAAAATGAGTTTTGTGTTCGATTTTCAAAATGTTGGACTCACATAAAAACTAGAGAGTGGACTATCTTCGGCTATACCGAAGCTGAAATACCCCCACACAGTAGGAAGAAGTACCTCGAACATAAAAAAATGTGGTCTCATAACCCTATTTTGAGCCAATTATAGGTGGTTTTGGAGCCCGGACCATGTCCAAAATCCATTTCTAAAAATTTCCAATCAAATCCACCAAAAAAAAAAATTGGTCTCAAGACCCATTTAGACCCTTATATATGTGACTTCGGAACCTCGGACCATGTCAAAAATACGTTTCTAAACATTTCCAATCGAATACAACAGTAAAAAAGACTTGAAACATTTTTACCTTTTTTTTCGGTGTATGGGAGCCACGACCAGTTTTTATCCGAGTTGGCTGATTATCGAACTTGATCTCAGTATTCACGAGAAAAACATGTACCCAAAGTTTCAAGTCGATATGTCCGAAACTGCGACCGCTATCGTGCGGACGGACAGACGGACAGACGGACGGACAGACAGACGGACATCGCTAAATCGACTCAGGAGGTGATGCTGATCAAGAATATATATACTTTTCCATACCGGACACGCCTCCTTATGGGCGTTACAAACGTTGTGACAAAGTGAGTATACCCTGCCACAGTGTGTGTGGGGGTATAAATATTCTCGATGTATTCATTCCAAACATTGGTACAAGATTTTCTTTGGCAAATCTACACAAAGAAAAATAGCTGTCTACTTTCAGTTATTGCATCTTCTACATTCGATTGACATAACATCTCAATTGTAACAAATGATGTTGCGGCATCAGAAATTACATGTTCTGACAAGAGATTATAGATATTGTGTCAACTGAATGTATGTGTTGCAAGAGCTGAAAGTAGATGTTGCAACCACCATTAACATTCAGTTGTTGTCTGGGTGTACCAGAAACTTTTGTCAGAAACCAATAATATTTGTTTGCGTTGGACTGTGTTACCAGCCAGTGTTGTTTGTTATTTGATTGATCTTCTAAATAAAGAGTTATATGTGCAATGAAATTGTCCTGCATGTTGGCAATTACTGACATATATGACAAATGGTTTCAGTTATGTTTTCACTGAACTAACGAGAAACGCCATCATATAGTAAAAACCAGGCAAAAGGCCAAAATAAAAGCGCAACCACAATCTTGAAAAATGGGACATTAAAAATGGAGAAACTGTAACCGAGATATCCGAACAGTGATCAATATCGCTCTCATCTGTAATAAGCTTGGTTTGAGATTGACACATTCTTAGGCCTTAGGGCTTGGATTATTTAAATATTTTGCAGAAAAATTTTTTAGTAAATATTTAATTTTAATTTATTACAAGTTTAAGCTTAGACTTTAATTATTTTATATAAAAAAATACATATTCAATATCACATTAGTTTTATGTTTAACCATAGAATCCACGTCCTCCAAAACCACGTCCACCAAAACCGCCTCCTCCGAATCTGCCAAAACCGCCACCACCAAATCTTCCGCCTCCACCGAAACCACCGCGTCCGAAACCTCCTCCTCCAAAGTAGCGTCTTCGCACTATGAATTGGCGAACCTCTCTTGGAGCCTGATTCTCATGAAGCTCAGAGCCAGCGTTCACATCGAGAAGGCTCACCGATTCGCTATTTTCAACAGCAGTCGGTGAAATAACCGCTTCTGCTGCTTGCGAGGACTTCATATAGATGACAATCACTGCTATTATTACAAATTTCCAACAGAAAGTCATGTTGCTCTGTCAGCCTGATTTGGTTGCCTTTTTGAATGTGTTTATTTTTTTGTTTACCAATTATTACTAAGTCTCCCACTCGAATTGTACGAACTTTTATAGAATTTACAACAATTCAAGATCCATTCCAAATGGAAATATTTCAAGAGCAATTGTACAGAACTTGTAACGTTACATGATTAAATCGGAACTGGTTATTTCTCTTCTTTGAGTTTGTTTGTTCGATTGGAGGGGTAAACAATTTCAGAACACCTTTGACATAATGATTATGATAAATTATTTTTCTAGAAATTATAATGAAGTGACTTGCGAAAACTCAGAAGAAAAAGTAAGTACTTAATTGTAAAAGATTTGGTATAAAAATTTCCCCAAAGTTGAATGAAATCGCCTCCGAACTAATATCTTGTTATTTTGTTGTTGTTTACGAAAGTCTGAAATGGCCATAAAAATCTCACAATAAACACAAGAAAACAAAAACAAATATGAAGGAAATTTTATATTTTCTGAAGAGTTTATGCAAATCACAGAAGTTTCTGTAAATAAACAAAAAATTCAAAGCGCACAAAATTCTATAAAAGGGCGCGAAATGGCCCAAACAGATTTATAAAGACAAACGCGCTCACAAAACGGGGATATAAGCAGATTTAAGCATCTCGAAGATTTAAACTTTCCGAAAACAACAACTAAAAAAGAAACGAAACGAAACTAAAGAGTAATGCGTTGCCTGGACGCCTTGTTGCCACTGCTCGTGGCCTTAATTTGCATTTTTGCCATTGCAATTGCTGCGGAGGATATCAGGTCCTTGGAAAATCCTTCGAATGTCGACAGTGTACAGTTGAAGGCGTTATTGGATGCGGACACAGGCGCTGCGGTTCATGAGAATCAATCACCGCGTGAGGCACGCTTCTTTGGTGGTGGCTTTGGAAGGCGGCGTTTCTTTGGTGGCGGTTTCGGAAGGCGGCGTTTCTTTGGTGGCGGTTTCAGAAGGCGGCGTTTCTTTGGTAGGAGACGTTTCGGTTAAAAAAATTAATTATAATTTTGTGGTTTACATTTTTTTTAATATACTCGTAGGTTTACTTTTATGTAATTATTTTAAATATAATTTTTAAGTGTTTAAAAAAAAAATGTGTTGAAAATCTGAGCATCACCTAAATTGAAGCTATTGTAATGGCGTTCAAAAAATTTAAGGAAGTGCATCGTCCTCGTCTTAAACTAAAAATTTTGTTTATTAGTCCCAGGAAGTCGCCCGCTGGAAATGGATAATTATGATTTTTATATTTTGTTACTATCTTTTAACAATATTGGGCGAATGCGCCAGAGACAGCTGTCCTGTGATTATTCACTGAATGGCACTTATTTCATAGCGCTACTATGTCATTTTATGGTAGCGCTACCAAATTTAGGTACAAGCAACTATTTTATATGCTACTGTCGAACAACCGTTGTGTGCTATGTCAAATTAACTTTTCAGTAATTTGGAAAATAAATATCAAATAATCTATATATATAAAAGAGACGTGTATGTTTGTCGCGAGTGGACGTTAAAACTACTGCACCGATTTTCACCAAAATTTATATATGTGTTCTATGGGTCGTGAGTCGTGAGGTGGGATAGGTTTTGACACGCCCACAAGTTAGAAAATACGTGTTTCTCTTACATTTTTGCAGAAACTTTTTGTATAGCGATCAACAATAAAAGGTGGCGCTGCCACCTACCACTTAATTTCGCCCCACCCAAAGAGTGTTACCATATCTGCTGGTTTCAACTTGGATGAAATTTTTACCTTTCGGTTTCAGGGAAAAATTTGCTTATAGGATAAGTTTAACAATGCAACTATAAAAGTTTTTAGGCCCAGCAAAGCGGGTCGCAAGAAATTTTATAATTGGTTTCGACACAACAGTGTAATCAGATGTAGAGAAGGACCATTCTCTTTTAACATAGGACCGGTAACAGTATTTACTGTTAATTTTTAAAATTACCGCCGTAGTGTTTCTTCGGATTTCCGTTTCTTTGTTATGTTTTTATTTCATTCGTATAATATAGGAAAAAAAAAGAAAACCGAAGCAACACGACTGCAGTAATGTTAAAAATTAGCAGTAAATACTGTTAGCGGTCCTATGTTAAAACCGAGTGGTGTCATACTGTCGCATGAGATTTCAGATAGATTGGCGATCGCATACGACCTACCACTTTCATCGTATGCGAGATATGGTAGAGAATTTCTTAGGCGAGTTTTCGTCTACCATGACAAATAAAATGCAGGGGTTACGGAATAGCTATTTGTGGGTACGCCACTCACACCGGCTACTACTGGTGCTGATCCTTTAAATTAACCTTTCATGAAAATTGGCGTAATTAATTACGTTCATTACAGACTCATTAAAAGAGTCCAGACTGTCATATTACATTTCAATTGTTTGTTGTACTGTAGTGTCTTATACTGAGACTGGTAAATCCCTCGAAAACGCGCAGTTGCTTAAAAGAACGGTCAAATTTCATATGTTTTGACTCCTCATCTGCACAACTGAATCGTTTCCGAGGGGTTTCCCACTATAAATGATTCGCCCTTATATTTTTCTGATTGGTTAACTTGTGACTATTAGATAAGAAATGCTTGCCATTTTCGAATTTTGGGTAGATTTGAGCTGTATTATTTCTATATGTTACTATATGGAAACAAATACGTAATTTTATTCTGAGTGTACTCAAGCAATAACAGGTTTCGTATTAATTATATAACCAAATTCTCTTCTACCAAAACAAACTGGATGAGAATTTGGAGAACGTACGTATTGATACGATTTGCATGCGACAAGCTCAAAGATTACAATTGAAGTTTTGTGATTGAGATGACAATGTTGAATTCTGAATACTAAAGCTGATCATGATGATGATGATGATGAGTTGGTCGATGCCCGCGAAAAAAAATCCCCAAAAACTATAGAGAACAGAAACTAATTTATTCTGAATAGTAATAATTCAAGGCCAGCTGTGGCTTGGCAAAAATCTATAAATTTAATGACAAATTTGAAAAGCTTCTTAGTCGCAGAACTAGGCACATTAAGGCGAATAATACGATTGAAAGAAACGCGTTCTAAGTAAACAAAAAAAAAATAATATACAATGCGCATATTTTGGTGTATCGGAATGCTGGTGGTTCTATTAGATTTGACATGTGCAGAATCAGAATCAGAATCAAAACCAGAAACTACAACTACAAAGCCGATAGTAGAGACTGGGGAGCAGTCTGCTGCTGAAGTAGCACTGCTGGATGTGGATACAGGCCTTACGCAGGAAAACGAATCCAAACGCGAAGTAAGGCAATTCCGTACTTTCGGCTTCGGCAGACCATTTGGTGGTGGCTTTGGCGGCGGTTTCAGGAGGCCATATTATGGAGGTGGTTTTGGAGGTGGCTTCGGTAGACCCTTTTATGGAGGTGGCTTCGGTAGACCCTTTTATGGTGGCGGTTTCGGTAGACCGTACTATGGGGGTGGTGGCTTCGGTCGGCCCTTCTATGGCGGAGGATTCTACAGGCCAAGACCCTACTATGGCGGATTCTATGGATAAGCATGAGAGAGTGTGTGTATTTTTTAAGCGTAAATTATTGTAAGAAATTGTTCAAAATATAATTCAAATTGTGATATTGAGAAAGTGTTTGTAATTTTTGAGCTTCAAATGTTGGCAAAATATTTAAATTAACACAAGACTTAGTAGGGAGTGCAGTGGAGCAAATTGTTAAAACTCACAGACCAAATAAAAAAGTTGGTGGAAAAATTCCACATTTTCTTTATAAAACTGCTTTCTAATTCAAATGCGCTTCAAGTTTTAATTACGTGAGAGAAATGAAAAGAAAATTAATCCAACAAGTATAATGAAATGAAAAAAAAACCCCAACAAAGACGATTTGACTGACAGGACCTTCGCAACTTTACGCAGCGCATTGAAATTCCAACCGAAAAAAAGCAACATAAAAAAAATCAGTCAAAACAAGCAAACGAAACTAGATAAAGGCGTTTCATGCCAAGGATCCGGCAAAGAAGAAAAATGGCGGCACGCAAAAATGTGGTTAAGTAGGGATCGGATCAAACAAAAAAAATATTATAAATATGCATGCGATGGTGGGGGTGGAACATTGTGTATATATGTGTGTGTAGAAGGGACGGAGAGCCAAGATCTGGAAGTAATTAACAATGAAGCGCCTGGAATGGAAAGACATGCACAAGGCAGCCAAATATGTAAAGGTCTGTGAAGCATTTATAGCGATTTTGTAGGAATTTTATGTCTTTTGAGGATAACTTAAAGTTAAACTTTCAGAGGATTTGCATTGAAAACAAAATAGCTAAAGACTTTTTTTTGTCGATTTTTTTTTCCAAGGGGTTTTTGAAGTATTGAAATGGTTTTGCTGTCTCGGCAGTGATTTGGTCTAGAGCACCTACATCACGAGCTAAGAAAACAGCCACTTCGTTCCTGTCCCTATACGCAAAGGAGGGTTTTAATTAGTATCTAGGGGGTCTATGAAAAGTGTAAGGAGAATCTAAAGCTAGTCTAAGGGGGGCATCTCAAGGAGTCTAAGTTGACTTAGGAGATTAGTCTAAAGTGTATCTAAGGGGTTTTTAAGAGGAGTCTTAGGGAGATATAAAAGGTCTAAAGGGTCTTAGAAGGTTCTTTATGACCTTTTATGTGACTTAATGCAACACAAATTTAGAACATTCCGAACTTTATAAGTACAAAATCCCTTCACTGACCTCAACCCCATTAATTTCATTTCCTCAAATATTTCATAGACTACTTCACACACTCCACTCTCAAATTGCTTGTGGTATTAATTTTAATTTTTATTAACAATATAAAAAAAAAGAAGAGAAAATGAACAAATAATGTAAGTACAAGTGAAAAGGACATGCAAAGCCTTATTAGGGAAACACCATCTCCACGTCGGCACACTTTGCCACCAACTGACACGTCCGACTTTGGACGGTTGGCGCATTAAAAAGCCAACTTGTTGTAATTAAGAGGCGCAAAAAAGCTGCGAAACTTCATTCAAAGCCCCTTGTTAAGACGGTTGGCAAGTGATTATTGAATTAGATGTTGTTGGTGTGTATTTTTTCTTTCAGCGTATTTTTCTGTAGTACAAGAAGTACAAGAAAAATGTGTATAAAAAAATATGAACTACTTGGAGTGCCCCTCAGATAGATAGAAGTGGCTGGCTGTGTGGTGTGGTGTGGTGTGGTGTGATGTTGCATCATTATTATTTCATTAACACAGCCGTAGGAAGAAGAAGAATAAGAAGTTAGGGGAACAACTTTGGAATTAAGCAATTGTTATATAATTTTTATATTAGCAATTGTTGGCACTTTTTTTCATGCCAAAGTTTTCAGTTTATTTTTAGTTTTTCTTGTTGCAATAACATTTTTTTTTTTTTGGTAATAAATTAGGTTTTTGCTTTGATGCTAGCGGTCGACCGAAATTTTGTGGCTGAGTATTATTTAAGAGATTCATTAGAAACTTCATAAAACTGCGTAATTAAAAATGGAAGAGTGTGGAGTGGAGTGTATTGTTGTGATAATTTAATTTTGAAATGAGGAGGCGGTACTATATCTTTGGTAATTTAAATTTTAAATTAATGAAGTTGGCAAATAAATTAATTGACGTATAATAAGGGATTCAACTAGCAATTTACTTTGACAATATGGGCGCAATATAATCGGATAAGTAAGTAGGTGGGTCTTATTAAGCAGTTGAATAAGTGCAGGGCATCATACGGAGCTTTTCCAGACAGTGACAGTTGTTAGGTCAGGTTATCCTGGCTGGTCGAAGCCACGCATAGACCTACTAAGTCTTTAGTGATACCAGACGTAGTCGAATTGTATTTACCGGAAGTATGCATCATTTAACATCCAAGCTTTAGCTACTAAGTATTTGAAGCATATTCTCGAGAGTGAGAGATGGAAACAAAGGAGATGCGTCAAGGGGTGCCTTTCATCATCTTTCGGACATTTCCTGCACCAGCCATTGTTAGTCAGTTTTAGCTGAAATACCACCATGCAGTGATCAGTCAGTACACCCACTATTGTTCTTCAGTCCCTGCGATCGACCGATACAACGTAGCTTACGCTTGGTAGCTAGTTTTTCCACTACTACTCTGCACTGTGGAACATTTCTGGATGATGACCAATGTGAAATGAATGCCATTATAGCTGATTGGCTCTCTCATCTGAGCTGGCTAGCTTTTGTGGCCGCAAAAACCTCAGACTGGAAGACGCTACAGTTATCTGGAGTTCAGTTATCTCAGCTCTGTAGACGTCAGCTCCAAGTCCAGCTGACATTTTTGAGACGTCCATATAGTTGAAAGTTCTCCGCATTGGTTTTATTCCTCCGCATCAGCCTTGCTTTCTTATAATGGTTTCTATCCTTATTCCAGAGTTCACTATCGGAGTCATATAGTCTGAGGTGACTGTAGCGACTTATAGAACTGAGCTCGAAGGATCTGCAAGTTAGTTTTCCTAGCGTGGATTTTGCATTGTTGATTGAGCCAAAAAATGTAGGTGGTAATTTTTATATTTTCTTTTATTACAGTTCCCCCAAAGTGTCTCAAACATATTCCTCTTTTAAATTTCATAAATATATCACAATTTCGATTACGGCGAATATTACATGGAAATTCAATAAAACAACTTCCCACTATTGCCGGTACAGCAAAGCAATTAACGTTAATGGAACGCAAGCAAACCATTTTTTTCCCTACGGCAATCCCAGCGGTGGCTACATGCGCCAAACTTTTTTTTGTTTCTATTTTTGACACTATTTTGTGCGTACTTTGCCACTGACTTCGCACGGAGTTTTAACGCACTTAAGTGTTTTAATTTCGGCGTATTTTCATGTGAAACGTTCTTCTTCTTCGCAGGCATGAAGTTAAATGAAAAGTTTGCATGCTCTGTGCCGCAAACACGTTCTTCGGGTCTAGGCCAAAAGAAAAATGTTGGTGAGACTATTGAAAGCCAATAAAGTTAAAGTGTTTGATGTTAACAATTTCCACTCATGACTTTACTTAAAATTATGACTTAATTTTGACACAACGTTTTAGAAAATTTTCCTAAGTAACATTTCTCCTTGGCTGTATATTCCCGATTATGCTGACTTTTACGCATTTTTTCTCACCGCCAGATTCGTATCTACTGAAATCCCATACGTTCGCAACTATTGGGAAACTTTTACTCAAAGCTTAATAGCGCCGCTCGAGCGGCTTAAATTAGGCATTGCTTGCAAGTATCTGCGAAAAGCGAACTTGGGGTATGGGCCGCACAACGCGTGCGTACATACACACACACTTACATACTACTACTACAGTTGATGTATGCCAGAACTTCTTCAAGTTAAAAAGTTATTAGCGTTTTGGGGATATTTGCCGATGTTGCCCGGATTATGCATACTTCATGTTCATGTTCATGGTGTTGGTGATTCTTTTGGCATACGGGCTTTTGTGTTTGTGTGGGTGTGTGTGAGCGCTCTCAAAGGTATTGCGTGATATTTCAATTTGTTTTTAGTTGTAATGGCAAAAAAAGTTGTAATAGTAGTGGTTTTTCTTGTTCTTGCTGTTTCTGTTGCTGCTGTTGTTGTTGTTGTTGTGATATTGTAAAAGTAGCTGTAAGTGGCTTAAAATGATTTAATAAAGTCAACAGGGGATTTTTTGCGTTGAACGTTGTTTCGTGTGCTGCCAACATAAAGTTTTCAAGGAGTTCCACTTGGGAATGGGGTAATGAGTTTAAATCAGTTTGGTGTTGCGAAATCTAATCTAACGTGGTTAAGCATATTTTAAATGAGAAATTAATTCAATTGTGGCTTTTGTAATTTAAATAAATAGTTTTGAGGTTTTGAAATGGTAGCTTAGATGAAGTCAGTCAGATATTCGCATACAAAATGGCCAGCAAATATCTTTATTATTCGTTTATATTAAGAAATACTGAATCGATTTAGACGCTGTTTTAATTATTAGCTTGGAAATTATGCCGGGAACGAAATGGGAATGGAACTAGAATGAAATGGAAATGGACAGGAACAAAATGGAATTGGAGCCAAATTAGAAATGCAACTGGAATGGAAGAGAATGGAAGGGAATGGAAGGGAAACGGGAATAGGAACAAAATGGAAATGGACCGGAACAAAATTAAAATAGAACGGGCATGGAGTTGGAAGTGGAACAGGAATGATAACGAAATGAAAATGTACCGAAACTGAATGGAATTGGAACAAATTTAGAAATGAAACGCGAGTGGAAGTGGAACAGGAATAGAAACGAAATGGAAATGGACCGGAACAAAATGGAATTAAAACCAACTAAGAAATGGAAGTGGAACAGGAATAGGAACGAAATGGAAATAGACTGGAATAAAATGGAATGGAAACCACCTTAGAAATGGAACGGGAATGGAAGTGGATGTGGAACAGGAATAGGAACGAAATGGAAGTGGGCCACAACAAAATGAAAATGGAACATAATGGAAGTGAAACAGGAATAGGAACGAAATGGAAATGGACCGAACCAAACTTAAATTAAAACCAACTAAGAAATGGAAGTGGAACAGAAACAGAAATAGGAACGAAATGGAAATAGGCTGGAATAAAATGGAATAATATGGAATGGAAACAACCTTAGAAATGGAACGGGAATGGAAGTGGAACAGGAATAGGAACGAAATGGAATAAAAACCAACTAAGAAATGGAAGTGGAAGTGGAAGTGGAACAGGAATAGGAACGAGATGGATGTGGGCAAATGGAACAAAATGAAAATGGAACATAATGGAAGTGAAACAGGAATAGGAACGAAATGGAAATGGACCGTAATAAAGTGGAAATGGAACAGGAATAAAGTAAAAATGGAATTTACCGATAAAATTTCCAAAAATACTCATAAAATTGTCCTGAAATTATCGCAAAATTACCGAAAAATTCCCAAAGAACTTCTTCGGGAAAAGATGTGGAGCGTATATATATGTATACGGTTGAGTCGAAAATAGTCCTCTCACTACTTTAATTTGTTTTATTTAAAATACAAAAAATTTACATTATAACTTTTACTTTTCAAGTTCTTTTTTTTATTTAAAAATATTTTTTAATCCCACCAGTAGGGTACACGGTTCATACTATTTGCAAACAAAATGAAATCATTTAATATTTTGAACTTTTACAACTTTGATGAACTTCGTATTGTTACCTGAAAAGCAGTTGTTGTTGTTGTAAAGTGCGAATTAAGAGTTGCCATTCATAAGCACTCGTACCTTTCACAGCAAAAGTTAAGCTCAAATTAGGAAACCCCTCAATGTGGTTGCAAGAACAACATCAACGAGAGAACAATGTGAACAAACTCACGCACAGCGGCAGCACTTTTAATTATAAACTTTTGCATTTGCAGAATCCAGTCTGTACAAGCCAAGGCATGGTTCATAGTTGAACAACAATTGTTACTTTTGATGACAGAGCCGTGGCAAAAGTGTATTGGGCATTTTTCCTTGTGTGGACTTAATATTTGATTTGTGAATTAAAATTTATTTATATTATTTAAAAAAAAATAAAAAATTTTAGTAATAATTTAAGAACTTTAAAAGTTACTACGCAAAAATTTCAGAAAAAATATTTGGTAATTGCACAATTAAATTGTGATTATAATTTAAAACGAAATCATTTGTAAGAACCGGTCGTAATGGCGCGTTCATTCACATTGTGTGGAAAATCAACGCCCCATTGAACATTGTGTTAACGAAATTGTTTACCGAATTTTTACTATCAACAATCAAAAATAAATAATAATACCAAATAACTGGTTGAGTGCTAAGCTTAAGTTAGTCATGATTCTGTTTATTATTTATTAGCTCCATACAACGCTTTAGGTGTTTTTCCAAAAGTTTCTTAAAAGTATTTGCGTAATTTTATTCATAAGAGTGTCAGCGTCATACGTCCTCATTTCGCACTTAACCATTGTTGACCACTGTGCGCGCTTGCTGCTTTTTTCGTTGGGGCGTGTTCGTTAGCCAACTCTGGTCTCGTGGTCTGCCTAACGTGTTTGCCTATTTCCGCATGTAAACAAATGATTTCTATTGAATATTTCTACTTAGTTAAAATGAAACTGGTTTGAAGAGTTTATTTTCGGCGTTTCTAAGAAATTTACGAAATTACGAGAATGTTGGCTTTTTTATTCGTCATTTTTAGTTAATTGTATTTTTTTCGTATTCATAATGACTTTTATTTTGTTCCATTTCGAAATAATAAAAATACTAAAACTATTTCTGTAAGTGTACTTTGAGTAGATTTGATAAATATTTATTAATTTTACTCAATTTCCACCCGAATTGAGTGAAGAATTAATAAAATGGATTTTTCAACTCCATCCCCCTCACTACCTAAACACTCATTTTGTTCAAATGAGCGATGATCAAGTATGTTTCTTTGAGTTTATTGATTCTGCTCTAGGTTGGTGACAAATTTTGAGCGTTTTTATTTCAGTGTTAATTTGTTAATTAAGTATGCTGGGACAACAAATTTATTTGAGCATTTTTCAATAGCACAACGTGTGACTTGCCACTTTCTAGGCCCAAGTAATCATCTGGCATAGTATCATATCGGAAATAATTCATATTACAGAAGGTAAGGGAGTGTTGGGAATGTTGGCACTAGTTTTTTTTTTTATTTGTTTAAGGTATAATTTTAATGGTTAGACATTTGGTAACCTTTCAGTAACATATAGTTTACTGTATAAGGTCGTCTTAAGGTCAAAACAAGTCAAGTTGAAAATGTACAAAAAGTGCTAATATGCGGGTAAGTAATGGGATTTGAGCGGACGGCGGGCATGGTCGAGGTATCTTCGGATTTTCACACTGCTCTTGAGGTAAACAGTGAACGCCTGTACCTTCATTGGGCCTCTCTTCGACTGTCTTTGCCATTAGGTGCTCCTCTACCATCCGAGGCACCACCTGCAGTATTTGGGTCTCTGTCTAAGAATCAATAGCACAGCTGTGGCTTGTCTGAGAGAGAACCCTGGGTTCCTCACTAGTAGCATTGCTGATGCAAGGGACTTGAAGGCGATCTCCAATGCTGCAAGAGGCCGCTTCAGAGTCACTAGGCGACAGAGTGGACGCCATAGTTGCGTCGCTAGCGTTTTGGCAGATAGTACAGTCTGATGTCATACCGTAAGTACAACTTGAACAGTCCCTGGATGACTCATCACTTACCACTGGTACTGGGGATTTTTTGACAGAAAAGCTTGAGTATAGCAACAACTTTCGTCATATATAGTTTTCCAAAATTCTAACAACAACATGGACAAAAAGCCCTACAGCCACCATACCCGACAATCCCTTACATATTTTCAAAGTTGACACATGTTTTAAAACGTAAGCATACGAGTGTAATTAACTTTGAACTGTAGTCCAAAATTTACTAAATGAAACAAAAGAAATGCTTGAATGCTTCTTTGGTTTTCACAATATCTACCAATTTGGAAGATTCATGCTGACGTTGAACGATGAGCCGAACAGTCACGTATGTACATGCGGAATGATTGGAAGGAATTTTTTTTTCTACATTTAAACACCATGACATGAACAAAAGTTTAGGCAGCGTTCGTGAAATAGTTCAAACTTGGAATTTATCTTGTGGTGAGAATGGGGGGGGGGGGGCTATTTACATATTTGCAGAACTAATTGTCGCTAATCAAATGAAACAACAACATTTTGCTCTAGAACTTTTCCATATAGAATTGTGGCAAATATTGGTATTTGTTATTTTGAAGTGGCTTGAAATCTATTCTAGAGTATAGCAATATTTGCACAAACACATGCAAAGAGACTTTCGTACAAATGTGACCTTAATGAAAAAGTTCCACATTTAAATGATATAATTAACAAATTAATTATGTTACGTCAAGTTGCGTGTTCAGTGTACTTGGAATTATAATTAAATTTACTCATTCAGAGATCATGCAACATAATTGATTTGATTGTTGTTATGATTATTCATAAGAGTCTTAAAGAAAACCAAACAGCAAACCTAACCTTAACGCTCAATTAGGCTTAGTTATGTAGTTGAATGCAATGGGAAATATTTATTAGACAATACTTGTAAAAAGATGATTTTCAATTAAATCACATTTTTTAATGAATTCAATATTATGATTAAATTATAATAATAAAGAGGTATACAATTAAGTACAGTTCTACTCACTTAATACTTAGAATGCATTTTATCTCATTCTCACGCTTTATATTATATTTTATTAGCATTAAAGGCGTTTATTTCTGTTATTGTTTTATTAAATGACCAAGAGCGAATAAAAACTGTATTCTGTGATTTAGGAATGAAATTTCAACACAATAGGAACGAGATGAGGCAACAGGGTCTGACATTTTCCATACAAGTGAAATTTCGTTAAAAGTGTTTGTCCCGATTGATTGGTTGGTTACAGACTGACTCATCACCGCCCAGCCTAACCACCAAACCTTGTGTTCCGAATTTCTTGTGTTATGCTCTGGTAGACTCTCCGCCCTCTGCCACACCCACCAAAATATTAACTGTCTTCGGAATAGTTTACTAAACATGACATAATTGCTTCCCTGATGGACCGATTTTGCTGAATCCAATAGTGCAGATCCAATATGGATCCAGATCCAATATGGTATAGGGGAGGGGTTTTGGGGTCGCTGCTTTTGAATTTGATGTTATTTATGATCGGGGAGCTCACGGAAGTTCACGCGATTTTGTACGGTACTTCAACTACTAGAAAATAAATACAGGGAATTTGCACTGCCACCGTTGGTCTAAGTCCGTGTCCACAAACCCTAATCCTGACAATTTTTAGAGGACCACCACCAAACTTAAATCCTGAATTAATTTTAAGATTAGGAATGGGTCCGATAATGCTCTGATAGTAAGTAGTCTCCCAGAACGCGTTTTCTTGTGTGGATGATTGCTTCACAAGAACCGGATTTTCTTTACATTTGGACTGCCGTATCCCAGCGTGTTTAAACCAATTATTGAGCAATACAGTTCTCAAATCGATAAATACTCACATTGATCATATTGGTCTATGTAACGCCCTCGGTTAAAAGCTTGTCTCTTCGTCACAAGAGTTCCGTTAGAGGTCTTTATCCTTATTATTGTGGAAAGTGGTTCAGGATAAAAACTTGTATGTGATTTACAGGAGGTTTGACACAATAATATCAACCATTCAGAAAAGTGGAGTTAATCGAATTTAGAACTAATTAGCTCAATTCGTTTAGTTGACTTAGAAACGGTTGGATGGGATGGAATGAAATTTTTGCACCTCCAAGAACTCTAATTCAAGTGCAAGAGTTCAGAAATTATTTACCCGATTTGATATGTGGAGTTGAGTGACAAGCAACTTTTTGTTACATCAAATTTGAAACTCAAAAAGTTGTTTACCATAATTGTGACAAGATTTCTAATCATAGCCCAATAAGGAAGAATTAGGTAATTGCTAGTTTCATGTGTGGTTCTCGTTTGTTCTCGAAAAGACCTTAAAATTCTTATGTGACTTAAACAATTGTGCAATTGTTCGAATTGGCCAATGCAACGTTCAACTACGCATGCCGTTCAAGTTCAGGGTTGCATTGCCAACACAAATGTCCGAATTGTTTGAACTCGTGTATAAAAAAAAAACCAACAAAAATGCGCTAATTATAGTTTACGCATTTATGAACACGAATTGTTGAAAATTTTGATTTCACAACACGATCCAAACAGTAATATTTACAACAACAACAAAAACATTGGCTTAGACAAAAAAATTATTTCCCATAGAGTACAAGCACCTGCGAATGGAAATTGTTGTTATTGTCATTTGCAAGCGATTAGCACTATTTTTTTGATGTTGTTGTTGTTGTGGTTGCTTTTAAGATAGAATATTTTTGATTTGAAATAGTATCTATTTCGCATCGCACTTACAAATGCAAACAAAAAGTTTAGTGTGTATGCGGGCTGGTGAAGCAATTTTTGGACGCGGACGTGGACTAAAGTGTAGAAGTTTACAGCGACTCGTCGCGTATAAATAGTAATTTGCGGCTCGTTCAATTCAACAGTCGTGATCGGAAAGTGCTAGTGATCGAAAAAAGAAAGCTAATCGGAAAGCGTTTACAAAAAAGAAAAACATTTGATATAAAAAAAAACATTAAACAAAAATAAAAATAAAATAAATAAAAATGAATTCCTTGCATACCAGCATCCTTTTGGCCGTGTGCATTTTCACATTGGCTCATTCAACGCAATCGGCCGCCATCACTGCTCCTGAAAGTGATTTAGTGCCGTTAGGAGCCGAATCAAATGCAGCCCAGATATTGGAGCATCCTGCCCCTGCTGCGGCCACGGATTTATTCGCTATAGAGAATGATGGCGTTGCCTTGGAGTCAGCATCGGCGCCTGAATTGTCGCGGCCAGCGCGTCAGCTCTTTTATCCCTCATTTGGCGGGGGCGGCGGCTACTATAACAGGTATTATCGCCCGTATGGCGGTTATGGAGGCTATGGCGGCTTTGGCGGTTACGGCTATCCCTTCTATAACTACGGTTATGGCCGCTATAATCCCTACTACGGCTATCCACGTCCAATTTACGGCTAAATTTTACTGAACTGGTTTTGATGTCTTCTACGGCGAGCACGATTTTAAGTTTTAAGTGAGATTATTTATGAACTGTTTTTGGTTTCTATTTTTTGTTCCTCGTTGGTGAAAATGTTTTGATGTTTTGGTACAAATA
This sequence comes from Heteromyza rotundicornis, assembly GCA_951394025.1. Lineage (NCBI taxonomy): Eukaryota > Metazoa > Arthropoda > Insecta > Diptera > Heleomyzidae > Heteromyza > Heteromyza rotundicornis. The sequence goes on from OX596012.1 coordinate 64,402,597, forward strand.
AAGTTTGAAAAATGTTTTCCAAATAAAAATTTATGGTGTATTTATTTTGCTGATAAAATAACGAATTGAATTCGGATTTGTAAAATATACACGTTGGGGGGCAATTGGGCCTTTGCAATTGCTCTTTCGTTCCGGTTGATTCCCTAAATTATGGACTCCAATGCGGTAACATCTGAACGAATATCATGAAAGACACTTTTTTACGATCTTAACAGAAGTTGTTCATGATACTTGGACTTCAGTTCAAGGAAAACCATTTTTTGTGCTAACAAAATATATTGGCATACACTGCGTATGAGTAGTTTAATATCTAGAAAACTGACAACGTGCGATTTTTGGGACTGATAAAAATTTGAATCTTCTCAGACGGTGTAAAAATTCACCTACTAAGAGCTTGTTACAATATAATAAAATACATTTTAATTAGAATGGTCTGGTACACCTTATTCAAAATCTTTATCTTTCAGGTCTGGAGTCTGCGCCTGCTTTGGAGTGATTGATTTCTTGCTGGGCAAGTATGTGACCGTTGTATAAATATGTTCCACCCGTTGGTTACCCTACCTTCGGTTGGCTTGTTTATTTCAATAACGTGGCAAAACTATTGTGACAAACGACTCGCTTATTTACATTATTTTTATTTTGATGATGATATTGTTTTGTTGATACTGTAAAGTTAAACATATTTTATTTCCATTAATTTAGAAAATATCCTGAAAATAAATAAAAATATTAATTGATTTTATGTCGTTTGAAAAATACAAAAAAAAAATTACTCAATAAATATGTGATATGATCAATTTACAAAGCCAAAAAAAAATGTTATATTAATTATATTTAAATATAACCACTTAATTTCTTTATAAAATAAAAAACCCAAGTCAATTATAAAAATTAAATACAGTTTAATTAAATTCAATTTACAGACTTTAATTAAAATAATTAAAAAAATATGAAACGTTTTACTGTTGACGTGTTTTTTTTTATCAACAAACGAACTCACAATACAAACGCCATTTACATAAAATGCCACCACCTAGGAAAATCATATTTAAAAATTAAATAATAAAAAAAGCAAACCTTTTTCAAAATTAACACGCAGAAATAAGTATTCTTGTGCAGAACAAACACTGCCATATGGAAACTACTCATAGAATCAGCTCATTTGACTGTGTCGTTAATTGGTTCGGAAATGTTGTTGACTGCGAGCACCTAAGTACTTGGGGCAATTCAATTCTCGGAAATGCAATCTCAATTGACACAGTTTTCCCTCAAACATTGATGCTGTGAATTTGTAGTCTAATTTAGATTTGCATTTGCATTTGCATCGTCTTTTCTGCAACTAATTTCGCTTACAAAAATATTTCACAAGAATTGCAGTTGAAGGAATACGGCAGGGGTGGGCGAAGGAGAATGGCAGTTGACATTTTATTTACAATTTACGCAGCTTAAGTCTTGCAACACTGACAAGCAATGGCTGTGTGCATGATGAATTAGAGTAAAAGTGTGTGTGTATTTACTTCGGTGTGTGTGTATATGACTGAGTAATAAGGATAAATACGTTTTGTTTTGTTTGGCCCAACAACCAAGAAGAAGTCAACAGCCATGAATCTTATGGAAATCCTTTACAGTTAAAATTTGCATAGCATGAAGGAGAGTGAAAGAGAACAGCAACAGCAAGGGAAAAGCTTATTTCCATTAAACGTATAATATTTCCTTTAACAGTATTTTTCACATGAAATGGCTTCCATAATCAAATGGTGTATCATCAATTATGGCAACTGTTTGGAATTTATGTGAGGCGGGAAACCGTGCAAATCGAATTAATTGCTGCAATGCAAATATTATCAATACACTCCCAATTGCACAAACAAGCCCACACACATACGCACATAAAAGTCTGGGCAAAATATGAATTTCGCAAATATTGGTGGAAAATTAAAATTCGTTAGTCGAATTCAAATATTGGCACATAAGTCCACACAGCGTATACGTATTTAAAATATGGTAAATATTTGCTCACATACACACGTTTGGCATGCAGCAGTGCAGATATCATATAGATGCCAACACGCACACAAACTCACTCGACATTTAAAGTTGATACACTCAACTCTCCATGAATTTTATGAAACTTTACTAACATTTTGTGTGAGTGTTGTCAACTGGTAGCTGTGCATCTATTTATAAATGCATGCGTCGTTTTATATTTACATCAAAATGCGCCATTTTGGCCACATTGGCGTACATCTGCACTCTTAAGCCGGTGTTGCTACTTGCGGCGGTTTTGAGTTATTTGCAGTTGTGTGAAAAAATACTATTGCTCGTATTGATAAAAAAATAGACCGAAGTTCGTGCAATCAAACATTTTGTACTTTTGTTAGTTAAGCGTAAATAAATATGAGTTTAGTAATCGTCGCTTTTCGCTTGAGTGGCTTTCAATTTAAAACTGGCAGATCCATTAAAATTTTTATCAGATTTTAGCTTGAGCTGAAATGACAAAAATTATACAGAAATTATTGCCATGTGCAGACAAATCATTTGGAAGTGTAGTAAGCTGTAATCTGTGAGGAGTCATCGATTTGATATTGAATGATCAGTGAAATGCCCGTGACTTCACGGGTACATATATACCCACTTTTCTAAAATAAACTAGTAAGGGAATTATTCTCGGTCTGACCGAAGCTAAAATACACAGCACATGAGAGTGCGATACGTTCTTAGACCATTTTTCGGCAATTTTAACGGTAGTTTTTCGATAATTTACCGTTACCTTATTTGCAGTTTTTCAATAACTTTTAAATAGTTTTTCGATAATTTTTCGATAAGTTTCTTTTTTAAATCATTACCAATCCATTTCAGAAGTTTGCTCAAATTTCATTTTGTTTCGATCTAATTCCATATCGATTATTTTTTCGGTACTTATCGGAAGTTCTTCGCTTTCTATCGATTATTAATAGCATATTTATTGACAATTTTTCGATAAACTTATCGATAACTTTTCGATAAATTTATCGATAACTTTTCGATGAACTTATCGCTAACTTTTCGATTTATCGATAATTTATCAATAATTTATCGACAATTTGTCGATATTTATCGATACATTTTATTTCCTCTTTAAAAATGTTGTTCCAATTCCATTCTCGATCGTTCCCGATTCTGATCAAGAATATATGCCTTTTGACACTAATGTGCAGTGTATAAAAATCCGACACAAGTGTCTCAAACCGTGGGAGCATAGGATATATGTGACAGTACACCTCTCTAGGCCTTCTGGTGGCTTCGGAAAGGCGAGGACAGACCTCCCGACAGATAGACAACGGATTTTTATGAATATAGTAGATTCATTCACTTCACAATCTCTGATCTGGATCGTTATTTCACCCAAAATACTACGCTCCAATGCATACATTCCCAGAAGCACTCGCCGCTGGCACGTTTCCTGCGACTCAACGCACAAGTACTGCAAGTCACCGCATTGCTTCGCTTTTCGTGGAGGGCATTTAATTTCATTAATTCCTTAATTCTGCCAACCAAATCCCACAGCTAGATAGCTCGTGCATTCCTATTAGGACCCAAAGTCCGCATGCGAAATTCTCTCGACCAAGTTTTAAACTTAACAAAAACGAGGGCATTAACAATTCACAGAAAAGAAATCCAGGGGATCGAGCCAAAAACCATTTGTCACAATATTACGACGTGACACGGCAAATGCAACTGCAACTGCAAATGCATGGATGCAAAGAGGACAGAGCGACACTGTTCGGGCAGTCCTTGAAACGTTGATTCGCTTCATTTTGGCTGCACTTCATTTCATTTGCGTGAGTCGTGAATTTACGCTATAAAGTGGTAAGGGCACACAAAGGTCCACGAAACCGTCAAGCAGAAGAAGATGAAGAAGAAGAGGGGAAAAAAGTGAAATAAGAAATGAGAAATAAGGAAATAAACGACCCTAAACGTCTTCAAGGATAATGGCTTCTTATTCGCTTTTAAGCCGTGTTAAGATGCAGCAACAACAACGCGAACGCGAACAACTCCAACGAAAAGACATGAAACACTTTTGGACTAGCACAACAATACAACAGAGCCAATGTTGAGTGAAGCCCAGCCCAGCCCAGCCAAGCCAAGCAATCATGAATATTGTATATTACCCTTGAAGGATACGGATACGGACAATAAGCACAGTGACACTTTTTTCTTCTTCTTCGTCTTCGTCTTCGTCTTCGTCTTCATCTCCTTTCTTTTTCTTTTTATGCTGTTTGTATATTTTTACTTTTTACTTGCCGCCGCTGCAGCAAGTCCTTCTGGCAGGATGTGCTAGAAAACTACTTAAAATGATTAAAGAAATTAAAAATATTGCGCGCGCGTTTCGCTTACGTCGTTTTCTTAATTTTTTTCTTTTGCTCCGCGGCTCACAACACTCAACTTGTACACCACCCGACCCGGCCCCCTTTCTTGCACATCAGCTAGTGTCACGCTTGGCGCGTCAACAGTCGCTGTCGCAGTTTGTCGGGCGGCATCGCTAAAGCAAAACCAAAAATTCCACTGCGCTTAATGATGCACGAAAATAATGAATATCCTGTTTGGCGCTGTTGTTGTACATTTGCTGTTGCCGTTGTTGCCGTTGTTTTTGTTGCTGTTCTTGATGTTATTGGACTTTTGTCGCTGTTTGCCGATTAGAATGGCACGAGATACATTTAATTTTTGTTCGCAGTAACACGTTGCGAAAATTGTTTGCAAGATAATGAGAAGGAAAACACCGAGGAGGGTTCAGTTGAGTGAGAAATTAAATTTGAAATTTATTTCGTTTTATTTAAATTGAAAGTGCAATTCCGTTCTGTGTGGACTTTTTATTTACTTTTTTTTTTTGGTTTCACAATTTTCGCACAATCTTAATTTTAATTGCACATTTTATCTTCACTCGCAATATTGGCAAGTATCGTCAGATTACCAGGGAAAGATGATTGCCTATTAAGGAAGGAATGAATAGTATAATCGAGCGGCACGCAGCCATCACCGTTGATGATTTTTTTCTTTTGTATCAAAAAATAGAAGAAGTTGTATACGATTATCAAAAACAAAGAAATTATACAAACGTACTTCATTTGCAACCAACGAAATTATGTTGTCGTAAACAAACTGATGCTTTTGTGAGAAACATGAATCTTTTCCCATCAACTGACTTTTGTTTGCGCCAAACGATTTAAGTTAAGACAAATGCAGCATATCTTTTATTTTCGATTCAATTTGAATATGAAAAGTGAAGTGTTTGCTGCAAATGTGCCCCAAATATATATGATGTTGGTAGTAACTTCATTCGAAGGATTTTCCGTTTTCTCAGCAGTATATCCATTTGTGTGGCAATGGATGGGATTGCCTCTAATGAACACGCCATATATGGGTTTGGTTCTATCTAGCCTCACTCTTCCTGATTCAATGACCTTCTGCCATTGACATGAAATCCAACCTATTCGTTTGCTGACGACAGCAGTCTTTGACATTCATACTCGTTCCACAAAGGAGATTGACAGATTGAGAGTGAAAGGTAACTTTTTTGTGACACACTTCGAAATGACCTACAAGAAATCTTCGAGTGGATTCGAGCTATCCACTCAAAAGCGAGCGTAGGATCTTCTTAGCCTCAGAAGTGAATGGTGTAGTTAGACATTGCAGAGTCCATTCCTGATGTTCTAAATTCGCATATATGGACAGGACCTTCCAGAACTTATTTTGAGCTCTGTCCAGCGACGTGCGATTAGACTTATTGGCGACAGTAGTGTATTCAGCACTACTGAGTTCTCGGAGCACTGCGATAGTTCGTTCTTCCGTCGTACAATTCAAATGTGGAACAATCTTCCTACGAGAGTTTTTCCCACCGATTGTAGCGTTTCCAAGTTCAAAACAATCATACACCGAGATTATTCACTCTTTCTTTCTTCCTACGTTTCACTACCTGGAGTCCTTCCTCGAAACAACAGGATGCTTTGCATGTAAAGGCTTCACCTCAGTGTTGGTTTATACAAAAAAAATACATTAATTCCTTGTAGTCAATAAATCTGTGAGACTAACTTCGTCATTTATTTATCCGTTCAACGACATGTGAGTTATTTCTAAAATGGAATTTTGCCACAATTTTTAGAATAACAGAAACAAAATATATAATAAATATATTTAAACGAAAAACGGTTTAATGATATCACTTAAGGCACTAAGTAAATGTCCTTGAGATAAAAATAACTAATTCCCAGTGAGATTTCGATCGAAAAATGGCAGTCAATTTATTTTTGTCAGCCTGACAACGAATGCCAGATTTACACCCACTAAAGATAATCTATTGGATTTTTGCACATGTCTGCCAAAAAAAAAAAAAAAATAAACAAAAAATAACCAAAAATTTGTGCCACAGTCCAAACTTTAAAAGGCTTAACGGCACTTGAAAATGCAAATTTGGCCAAACACAATGTTATTACCCAGGGAATTTCTTTTTTTCCCGTTGTTATCCCTTTAGTTTTATTTACTTCCACTTTCGTTTATTTCCGGTTTTGTATTTTGCAACCCGAAATGGGGATAAAGTGGCATTACGTCGATTGCATTTAAGGCGCATTTTCTACGCTCAATTCAACTCTTTGCTCTGCTCTTCTATTATGCTTTTTTTATGAAAGGAAACTCTTCTTTTTTTTATAAATAAAGCCCGGATTTACACAATAATGAATTAACGATACATTTTCCGGGACGCTTATCTCATCTAAATACAAAAGGGCCTTTTCGGCAACAGCACAACAACATTGTTCAGCATCGCTGCAAATGGCAATGTCGGACAATGCCCTGCGAGCAAAATGAGTACATCTTTTATTTTTTTAACGCCCGCTGTCAGTGGTGGTGTGTGTGTGTGTAAATGAGAAATCTGCACAAAAGGAAAATATTCCACATTTTATGGCTGTGGAATGAGCGGGAATGCTGCTTCAACATTTCCGGCATATTGGGATTTTTGCCTTTTGTGGCTCTTTTTTTTTCGGACAGGCTTTCAAGATTTTCTAGAGCTTCGGTTAATATTTCGCTTTATTTCTTTGTAAGTATTTGTGTATGTATTTGGACATAAAACAAGATAAGATTGGATTAGATTAGATTTCTGTAAAATTGATTAGGAAATTTAAGGAAATTTACAAGACTCTCTCCAAATTGTTTTGGTACACCAATTTTTATATTTACCTTATTTAATTTCATTTTCCATTTAATGAACTTGATGTGATATCATGCCGGAGGAGTATAACATTTATTTCTTAACCCAAGTTTATTAGTTTAGCGGTCTACCGTCCTTCTCCACGTCTCACATGACCTGCCTGGCCGTCCTCCCCTGGCGTGTTGAGGGTTCCACTTCATTATTTTTCTCGCCATGTTGCCTTCGTTTTTGTGGATATTCTAACGTGCTTAATTCTTCGAAACTCACCAGAAATAGGGTTCATCATAGAGGTAAAAATGTGCTGGACTAACTTAATCCGACAAAGCATGAAACGACGATTTGAGGCTACCTTCAAATACATATTGCCGACTCTGTATGTAGTACCAGTATCTGATAAATTCAATGAAAAAGTCCACAGAAGTAGTCAGAAAATCAACAGACGATTTAACAAAAATTAATTGAATATTTTGTCTAGTGTAGTTTTAAAAAATTTATTAATTAAATTAAATAAAATTTGTGCTATTCTGATGATTTGAAATGGTTGTAACATATATGCCAACGCACTGGGAATTCTAAAGATATATTAAGTAAGGTAAAATATTTTTATAAAATCATAAAAAGGGTATTACTTGGGAAAAATAGCACCAATAGGACTTGTAGCGTGGTACAAACAAATATTGACTTCCTAGGTAAACGTTATCGCTATGAACCCATATCGTCGTCAACTCACACGTCGGGAATATCACAAACAGACGTAGGTTAGGTTAGGTTAAGTTGGCTGCCGGAACAGCGACACACTTAGGCCAAATAAGGTCCATTGTGATACCACATGCTTCTTGCTGCAATTATCATGGGCAAGTATATGATAATTGCTGGGACCTACAGTTTAATGCCGGATCCGAACGGCGGATGAAAAATTGAAGCATTCCAGCAAGTTATCGTAAGTTTTGCCAATGTTTACGAGAGGTGGGGGTCTTTACACACAAACATGTCACACAAATTATTTCTATATCTTGCCCCGGGTAGGGATTGAACCTCATCCCTTTCGATCGTGACACAGCAGAAGGCAACCACTTAACCAACTGCACCACGACCGCCACTACAAACAGACGTAACTCATTGGAAAATGTATAGGAGATACTTCAGCTAGCGATAGTGAAATGTAGTGAGTTACGCCAGTTCGTGAAATTGGCCACCACCCAAACCTAGGTAAAATCATAACACCAATTTGTATTCGTAAGAGCCGCTCTACCGGAGATCTTATGGCGCTCTTCGCCGATATCTGAAACCAATATGTTGACCTTTTTGGTGAAAGGAAGGTTGTAGCTTTTGATATTTCCAAAGCATTTGACCGGGTGTGGCATACTGCCTTTGCGTCAAAATTATTTGCGTATGGTGTAACTATATCGATTTGGAGTTTTCTCAGCTGTCGTTCCATTTGTGTGACAATTGATGGGATTGTCTCGAAATATTGGCATGCGTTAAAGTTGACCTAAGAGTTTAAAAGTTTTTAGAAAAAAGGTACACAGTTACAAGCAAAAAGCTTAGCTTGGCAGAGTTGACAGCTGTTTCATTTCAATAAGTAAAAAAAATATTCTTTGTAAGCACAATCCAAAAGGTCTTGTAAAACATGGGTTAAAGTTCTTCTGCAAATTATTATTATTTTTTTTTTGTTAATACACTAACTTAAATCATTAATCTACACAAGTGTGAGCAAAAAGTGCACTTCGTTTTGACAAATGCCATGGCCAGATTTAAACAATTCGGGGAACTGTGATTTTAAACTGTATCTGCTGAACAGTTACATTTTTAAATTTATGAACCCACCATAAAATCAATATTTATTTTCATTCTAAAAAAAATGTTTACACCAGAAAAAAAAGGCTTTCCAAATTAATTTTAAGTCTGTTGCCCGCAAAATGCAATTTTTTTTTAGTGTAAAAATCAAACATTTTCCATAAATATTCGGCAAACGCAAACAAACAAATACATTTAAAGCCAAAACGATAACATAAATTCCAAAATAAATTGCCAAATTTATTATAAAACAATTCAGTTTTTATTTGCAGTTTTTACTTTTTGTTTTTTTGGTTTCTTCTTAAAAGCATACTCAATGTCAGCAACAGAAAAATTCCATTTTTTTTAGGAGCCAAAACTGGCAACCAACTAAAATAAATTAACAAAATGGCGTCATAAAGCAAACATATGAGAGTTCTTCACATTTTTTGTTGTTATTTTTCTCTTCTATTATTTTTTTTTTGCTGTTGGACATTCCACTGTTGAAGTTTTACAACAGCAACAAAAATATTTTTTCAATTATTTAGAAATAAATTTTTATGACAGCAAACAAAAACAAAAAGGAAAAGCAGAAGAAGAAGAAAAAAATCATAAAAATGTCACAAAACTCCACAGTCACTGAAGCTAAGCTGGCTGGATGGCTGAGTGGCTGGCTAGGCTAGGCGGCGAGTGGGTGACACTAGCGCCACGAGATCAGCACTGCCGCTTTCAATTATGATGATTGCCAGCAAAGCTGCAACAACTATCACAAAACAACAACAACAACAAAAAAAACAAAAAAAGCATCACAACAAAATTCCCAAAAGTATTTAAATGGATTTCTGTTTTTTTTTTCGCACAAAAAATTTCGACATATGATTCCGCAACAGCGATTGCATACTTTCAGGCGAATAACAACAACTTCTCTGAACAGCAAAATAAACTTTTGCGCCTATTTGCAACATTGGATGCGACGACGCCCCGCAAACACGCACACGAACTCACACTCGAAATGGTGGCAAGTGGCAGCGACTGTCATTTGGAAATGTCAAACTCGGTGTTCTCAGCCTTTTATTTTAGCGCTTCTTTTTTTTTCATATTTATTTTTTGCATTTGACATGTTTTTTTTTTTGTTTTTGTTTTTATTTTGGCTTCTGGCTTTTTATTATTTTGATTTGTGCGTGCATAAGTTTGACTGTCGCGTTTGTATTTCCATTTCCGCCCTGACAACGCAGTGGCTAAACGGAAACGGCTCTGATTCATAGGGACGAGTTGATTTTGACAGGATACATTTGCGATTTTTTGCTTTGCTTGTTTGTTTTTTTTTTGTTTGTTTGTTTTTGCTGTGTTTTTGTTGCTTTGTTGAATGGCCATCACAAATTTTTTGCCACGTATTCCGACTGACAGTTGCAAATCGCCAAAAATTCAAATTGACTGAAATTGTTTGCTGACTGTGCTGAATGTCAATGACCGTGATTTTATGCGGCGTTTTTTTCTTAATGTCGCAAGCAGGGTGCATTGACTTTATGGGGTCTACACAGAACTTTGTCCGATATGACTTGGTGAGAGCCGTACTACTGCGTTAATTACTTAAGGGAGAGTGATTACTTAAGATTAAAATAAAAAAAATAATGCTTTGCTTTCATATGTTACTTGCTAGTCTTTGCATTAGCATACATATGCCACAACTTTAACTACGCTTTACTTACACACATAGCTACCTACAAACGCCTCTCAAAAGCCACTTCATGAAGTTCATTTAGCTGCTGCCTTAATGCGCCACACTCCAGCGCACTTATTTAAAAGTTTAGCCTCCGCTCTTCTTTTATATCCTCTAACCGAAAACCCAGCTCTAATTAGCATGAAAAGACAAATATGCAATTTCTTACAAATGAGCAAATGGCACATTTGCTCCTCTTGTCGATATGCTTGTGCAGTGGTAGAATTTTACTTCTTTTTTTTTTTGCATTTGTCTGTAAATGTTTGCCTGAAAAAAAGGAAACGAAAACGAAAACTTTCTTTAATTAGTTTGAATGCAGTTTGACTGTGTAGCCACTTCGTTTGCATATTTTGCAATTAATTACTCGTTTGCCGTGTACGTTTTTAGCAAGAAACACAAAGTATGAATAATATAAAAAAAAACCTCCTCATGTTTGCCAGAGTGGCATGTGTGAGAGTGTACAAAAAATAATGGCATACCCGCCAACGCATCACGGCGTATGAGTAACATTTAATTAAATTAATTAAAAAAATATATATGTATTTGTGCAATTATAGGAAAATATATATATGAAATAAGTTCAGTCTGAGCGTATATTCGCCACATAATTAAGTTAATTAATCGCTATCAGTGAACTTATTGCGGTGGAAAAGAAAATTTATTTGTTTGAACAAAAACCAATTTAAACATATTCACTGCCAAATAACAAAGAAAGTATTTCGGCACAGAGACCGACCGAAATAAAGGCAACGAGTATATTAAAGATGATATCAGCGCACACACAGGCCACTCAGAGGACATTGCAACCAAATCGGCGGCAATACTGAGCACACATAGCGAGTGGCATCAGCGACGGACAGCACATTATTATTATTATTGTCTAACGGTTAATTTAGGAGCAGGTGAAAATGCTGAATTACCCACAAGGATGCCACACACACACATAGCGACTCACATAGACTTAACAGTTCAACAAAGCTACTCGACTCTGCTCGACTCTGCTCGAATGATGATAATGTTGAAGTGTAGCGGCGTGTAATAAAAGATGATACGACAACAATGGCCACCACCACTACTATACAACACTGCCAGCAGCACTATCAACACAATAAGCAAGTGTGTATATACACTCAAGCCCAAGCACACACACACACACACACACACTCGCACGCTGTCTAAAATCATAAATTAAGTTCATATCAGTGAACGTAGATAAGGGCAAGATTTATACTTATAATGACGCCAAACGGAAACTGCATTGCCTCGCTAGAGCTTTGCGTCGTGAGGACTTTACTTTACTTGCGGTTATGTTTTTCGTTGTTGCTGGTATTGGTTGGTATTTGGTATACGCTCGTAACAGTGGTTTGGATTTCAGTAATTGATAATTATACTTACTTAATATATGTGCGGTAGTGAAAAGAAATATGCTATTGGCTTTGGAGAAAATATATATGAACAGGAGAACAATGTTCTCAGAACGTGTGTGATTTGAATTTTTCTATAAGTAAACATTTTTTAATGGAGGATTTTGAAAAATTTTGTCAGCAAAAAATATACAACCAAATTTGGATCTCTCATTGGATAATAACACTTGCCACCGGGGACTCCAAGATAGGAAAAATTTGTATAGGAAAAATTTTAGGTTTCAGAATATTTTTTTTTCAATTCAATGTAAAGAGTAAAGTTGAGAAATATTTCTTAGCCCTCTCAAACAGACCAGACATTCTTCAAAAATGTCCCAAACAAATTTTATTTTTCGTGGTAAAGTACTTTTAATGAGAATAGAATGCAGTTCTATGTAGGACTTAGATGGCGCTCATCGCTGTAAAACGGGTTAGTCACAAAGATCCGAAACGGAAACAAGCATTGATTCCAGTACGTTTGTGACAACAGAAACAATTGAGGAGTTGAAAGTCTATTGCGTTCCTTTTCTTATTAAATTTATGGATCAAAGTCCAGTGCATACATCATTCTAGTCGTTTGATAACTTTTGAATGCAGCTAAGCAATGGACTTCGATCCTTTTACATGTTTGAGTCAAGTACCCATCGAAGCATTAGACAGCATCGCTAGAAATACCGCTAGATCAAAAAGCGCGTGAACTAAAGAGGCTCTACAGCAGCATAAGTAATAGACCCAACGATGAAAGCAAAAAAGAAGAACGTCGTCGATCGCTGGGAGCAATCACACAAAGGGAGATGAAAGTTCAGGTTAATCCCATACATCACTGAATGCATCCAACGGATGAACAGTGATGTGCTTAGCGGTCATGGTTGCTTCACATCTTATCGCTACAGATTTTACTTGGAGGTGAATGTACAAACGAATATGAAGACGTGCTAACGAGAGTGATGAGTAGGGAAAAGTCTTCGGAGTTTCACCTTCGAAATGCTAGACTCCACTGAAAAATAGAAGGCAGATTGTTCGATGTCGTCACACATATTGATATCCTTCCTCAACGCCCGATGCAATGAATAACGGCAGCAGCAGCATATATGCGGTGGTGGCGTACAAGACAGAAACGTAATACTGACAATTGAGCGCTTACGTTGTATTTAAATTGTTGCTCATGCTGTGCAACTGTGACGCTTATTAAACCAAGCAAGGACATTTTTTAATTTAAAATTCACCACAAACTGGAAGAATCTCATTTCGGTGAGCCCAACCAATTCAAACCAATTCAAACAATTCAAATTAAAATTTCCTCCACAGCCATAACATTCATGCGAAAATTCAATAAACTTTCCATAACACTAAGTGGTCATTTTAATTGATATTTACCCGAATGGGGCCCACAGTAACCGAGGCATTTCAAACAATAGAATATCTTCTTGAGTATGTGTGTGTCGGCGTACTCGGTATCATGTCGACTTCAGGTTGCTGCAGTTTTCGCATACCTTGAATACCATTTTGCAGCGGCGCAGATGATTGAGATACTAAATGGAAAGCGTTTGTCTTCATCTACTTCATCTTCAGTCAGGATACACACACAAACACACACACACACACACGGACATGGACACGGACACGGACATGTATATAGTCTAGTAAACACCAAACAATATTGACATGAAGAAAAGAATTCCATACAAGCACATTGCACAGTGCATTACCAAAATAACCAAGTCATGAGAAAAAAACAGGAGGAAAAAAAAAATAATCTACTTAAAGCATTTATTTGGGTTGTGGTCCTTGGTAATTTATGCTGCTTCTATTACCTGTTCTCGAAATATTTAACGTTTCGGTTAGCCACTGCTTGTGTCAGTGTATAATGTGCAATTGCTTGAGTGTATGCCTGTGTGTGTGAGAGAGGTTTTGAAATTGTGAAATTTGTGTGTGTGTGTGTTTGTATTTGTGGGTATGTGTGTGTGTGTGCGTTGGCGAGCACTAGAGCGTGTAATGGTGTTGGTTGAAAACTTAATTACATTTTTCGACATTTCCGAAAGAGTAATGTGCTTTCTTTGCTATGGTTTTCGGTGCCGTACTTTTCGACCATAAGTGAGGCATTTCCAAATGGTTTTCTAGTAGGAAAAAAAAATTAATTTCGAATGCTTTGTAGCGGTTCAGGTGGTGAGCCCCGAATTTCTGCTAGGTTTTGTGGAAAATAAATTATTGATAATAATTAGAAGTGGAAATGATTACTCCTGGCAACTTCAGGTTTTAATAGAAATAATTTTTAATTTGCCAAAAAAGGATATTGTTTGGCTTTGACTGAGGTATACCGAAAAACTTTAATCGAATAAAGGCAAGCCTATGGACACAAAAAGTAATATTTGTGGGCCACTCAGTTGCAATCAGTTGGCCTACGAGTATTTTTCCTTCATCAGTGCATAGGTAATAAGGGAAGTCATACTGGTTCAGCTAATCCTATTAGTATACTTCATCCTACTAACCACCTACTGTATACACACTTGCCTGTTCTTCGTTTAATTTTTGCCCGAGTACCTCTAACAAATTGAATTCGAAATTCACCGCAAAAACTCAATTATACGGAAAAATTAAATCCAAAAAGAAAACATTTCCTTTTTTACATTAGAAATCCGAGCATAAGACTTTAATCAAAAGCATACAAATGCAATTTGAATGAAAGCAACAACAAGAAGAAAATGAACAAAAAAAAGTAACTAGAAGTAATACACTCACAAAACAACAACATCACATCAAGTGGACATTCAGCACAGTAGCAGGCAGTAAACAGAAAACCACAATTGTATGTATGTGTGCGTGTGTATGATGTACTCGGGTTCGATTGCGAATTGAAATGAAATTGATTTTGAAGTAAGTGCTTAAAGGGAATTTAGTAAACATTTACATTTGCAGGGATAACAAAAAGACAATGTTGCAATTTATTTTGATTGACAACAATAATAATAATAATAATAACAATAATAACAACAAAACACACGCACACAGAGAGCACACAAGATAATACAACTACACTATAAAACAGATACCATCTTCTCTCGTCAATATTTGTGAGTAGGCTGAAGTGTGTGGTGGGCGCCTAAAAATATGCTACGAAATTTGTTATATGAATGAGAAGCCTTTGTAGGAAAATTGCGCTGCATAAAATTACCTTTTGGTAGAGTGGTGCGTGGCAGCAGCGTCTTCATTTCATATTTGCCATTCACCCAACCCCCCCCCCCCCCAACTGCTGATGTTTTCGTTGTTGTTATTGACATTTATTAGATTTGAACGCTTTCGTATTATCCTTACAAATGACGATATTGCCTCTTCATGCTGCTGCTGTTGTGTAGCTCTAGCTGTGGCATTTGTTTTCTTCTTCTTCTTCTTTTTTGTGGTAGAACAGCGAAAAAGACATTCGCATAAATGAATAAAATCTACATGAACAAATGCCCCCCAACCTCCCACAACTGTCGACTGTCGGTGTGCTTCGATTGATTCTTCCTATGACTTGGCTCATTGTGTGCCTGACGGTGGCTGCCAATTGGCATTACAAATGCTTCTTCTTCTTCTTCATCTTTTCTATTATTTTACTTTTACTTTTGCTGCAGCGTTCATAAAACTGTTCTTGTTGTTGTCATAATCATGGCGAAGTTTGATCTCGTTGTTGCTTTTTGTTGTATTGATTTGCAATATTTTTGCCCGTTGACGTAATAAAAATAATTGGCAGCAGTCAGTAAAGCACTCGACATGTGAATTGGCTTGCCTTTGAGTGGTTTTTCGTGACTTTGCGGTGTTTCGTAAATAAATCATTGATTGTGTCTGTTCTTGTGTGTGCGATAGGAGGGGGATGGGGGCGGTGCTGTATGATTATGTAGCCGTGCTTTTGACATTATTTGTAATTGACGGAGATTGAGGTAATATTTTTTAGTTGAGCTGTACATTTATGGGACATTAATTGGGCAGAGCACGTATGTATGTGAGTGTGAAGACAATTTATTTGAATACGGTATGAATGATTTTGCTTATTTATTTGAAGGTTATAATCAGGACAGTGTAAAATAAGCATAGAAAAATTTAGTGCATACTTTTTGGTGTCAAAAAATCAGAGAATCTTATTAGTAAAAGTCGATAGTTCAATAATTTCGCCATTTTCGTGAATATATGGTGCGAAATGGTGGATTTTTTCATTTCAGGCGCACGTTTATCAAGCCCTATCCATCCTATTTGAGATACAAATAATACGAAATACCCTACGGAATCGATCTTGCCATGTGCCTCTACCCATCAGATCGCACAATAACTGCCATAATTCAAACAACAAATGAAAACCGCTACTTCTTACACAAAATGCCCGCCAAAATGTCCTAATTTTAGCTTATCTTGAGAATTTCTGCATGAAATGGGCATCGAAATGGTACGCACTTGGGAAGGGTACCGAATAGAAATGGAACTGAACTAAACTGGAAATGGAAGATGACTCAGATGAGACCTCCCGTTTCGTAGGTTAGGTTATGTTAGATTAACTGCCTCACATAGACCAAGTTGGTCCATAGTTTTACCACGACTTTCTGTTCACTCAAAACTTACAGTGCTTCTTACAGACCTTTTGATATTTATCCGAAAGTTTTGGTATGCAATGCGAAGTGATTTAATTGATGTGAATATTAGTTTGGACACCTTGAGTCTATATCTGACCAGCGCAGGGAAATAGCACAGCAAATATTTAAGTGTTTCTTCCTCATCGTGTTCATTACTGTTCCGTTATCAGTGGTTGGACACTAGACCCATCCTAAAAGATTGATGTCCCATAAGACAGTGTCCGTTTACCACTCCTACCGTCAGTCTGCATTCTTCTTTGCTGAGGGATAAGATGTAGTCGGATTGATGTAGGCTGTATTTTGGCCAGAGCAGTTTAGTAGCGTGACTGTGGCTTATATTTGTACAACTATTTTGTGATATTAAATGGGTTTTACTATCTTGTTTCATATAATAGTATTGTATAGGTACAGACACTGGGACCAGCAAAGGGTTAGTATCTAATTTAATTCCCTCCTTTGCCCCTTCGTTCACTTTTTGTTCTTAACTAACAGTTTCTTTTCAGTAGTATGTGAAAATGTATGTGTTTTATATATACTTTTTTTTTATATTTTTGTGCAGTACCCACTTTATTTTTGTTAGATCGACAACCCTGTCCAGATTTGGGTCTGGTTCATAAGCATCCTCTATAAATCACGATCAGCTGCCTTAGCTTTCCAGCCCTTTATATTCAAACCACGGAGATCTTCTTGGACAGAGTGCAACCACCGAAGTGTCCTTTTAATAGTGATAACTAAGGATACATCCATACAGTATCGAATCCGAATGTGGCAATCCGGCCACTAACTTGATTTCATAACAAACAAATTGAAATGTTTGAGAATACAAAAATTTTACATTTCTTTAAATTCAAGTAGTGGACAAGGAGCCTCACAAACGGCAACGTAACTGCAGCACTTGTACGTAAGCTTTGCACTGATTTCGAATTTAATTAAAATTTAAATGGCAATCATTTGACTAGTTTCACGTTTTCCATTTATCCACTTTTGCTTTTCATTCATTACAATCACAAAGCAATGCGAAAGTAATATTTGGCCCCTTTTGCGAGTCTTTGTCTCGTTTTAGGAACAATACAAATGTCGACGACGATTTCCGTTGAACTATGTATTTATGTACAGAAGCAACAGCAGCAACAGCAGCAAGAATAAGAACAGTGACAATAGCTAAAATGAATTTCTGCCGCCCCACCCCCGAATGAAACTGGCACAAATCTATCACTTTAATTGCAGCAGCTACAGCAACTACATTCGACAAAAAAAAAACAATAACAGAAGCCGAAGCAGTAGCAGCGACAATCGAAAGAGAGCAGCAACAAATTTTAATTACATCTTGCATTCAACTGTGCTACGTCGCATATTGCTTTCGATTAAATTTCATTTCCTGCTACAATTTCTCGCTTCACGTTGCCAACAACTTCCGGTTTACGCGCGTTGCGTTTCCGTTTCGATTGTTAGCAGCAGTATCAGCTGCAGCGGCAGCAGCTGTTGTTGCTAGTGGTGATGCCGCTGTTGTTCTTGCCGCACACAATGCCTTGCGGCGTCTTTGACATTAGAATACAATTACATGAGCGCACATGAACACATTCACATTCCACTCACACATGAACTAACAAACACACTCCAACTCGCACACAAGCGCAGCGACATACATATCCATGCGAGCACACTCACAAGAATTCATTCTTGCATACACTTGCGTAAAGAATCGCTGCCACGCATACAATCTAACATTTAGTATTTTTAATTAAAGGCAACAAAAGCGCAGCGACAGCGACAACGACAACAACAGCAATTGCTATGCTGCCACCCTACCCCTGTTGGGGTTTGCGAAGAGAATTTAATGTCAGTGCGCTGATGAATTTATGCTCGCGGCTTTGAATATTCCTTCGGCATTCGCTCAAATGCAAAAGAACGCAACGCGTTCTACTTTCGAATAAGTATTGAGATGCGCCGCTGCGTTTTGCGGTTCTTTCTCGCATTTCGCATTTCGAGGGCGTTTGTTTGTTTGTTTTCCCTTTTGCGTTTTGGCATTCGCACCAAGTGGGTCCTTGACTTGTGTGTGCCAGCGTGTGCCTTATGCATGTGTGCTTCTGCTCAATATGTCAAAAAATGTCACTTTTTGCCATTTTACACATTTTTCACATATTCCAAGTTAATTGAAACATTTCCCGAATAAATTGAATTCTTCTTTTTTTCCGTGGATTTTTTCAATTAAAAGCAAATAATTAAATCCGATTAAAGCTGATGAACAATACATTTTTAGTTCTTCCGCTGAGCATTGAGTAGAACACATTTAGCATCAGTGAATATAAGGATTTTTAATCAAATCCACTGGTGCAATGGAATTGCTCAATCATAGCTAAATAAACGCAATTAAAAAAACGATTATTTTGATTTATTTTGAATGAAATTCTCGTATTTGAATTTCGAGCTTGGCCAGCGTGTGCTGCATGAAAAATTCGAATTATGGTTCGCTGTGACGAATGGATTGGAAACAAAAAGTCTTTCGAAGAGTGAAAATGTTGTGGTAATAACTTCTGCTGTAATTCAAACTGGTAGAAAATAGCCAAAAATAATATTTCATGTCAATTGTCCCCGTTTTCATTACATTCAATCTGTTAACTCAAGTGTAACGAAGGAAATAGTTTCAAAAGTTATCTTATTGAAACTGGTTCACTTTTGCATTACAACGCGTACCACAATTCAGGCAATTGTTTCGATTCAGTACTGCAATAGGACCAGTCTAATACTGCTGACTCAAGATCACAGCTTTCTAGTAAGTACGATTGGGCAGTTTTAAGTGTATTAAAAGCAAAAAATTAACTGTGAATTAATAGGAAATTCTGCCATAATTGATGTGTCCAGAGAACTAATTCCATACTTCGAATAAAATTAAAGTTCACTAAATCCGTTTCGGGTTTCAATCTCTGTCATTTTTTGATATTAGACTTGCCTACACACAAAAAAAAAAGTCGGTAGATTTAACCGAAAAAGACGGTTAAAAACGCTCTAACCTCTAAGTGGTTGATTTACTTTAATGATTTGTTGGTTTACAATTTATAATTGTAAACATACAGCAAAAAATTGTTTCGATACCTATTTTTTTAATAAGAAAACTTTTTTCGATGAATTAATTTTTTTCTTCATTTGAAAACAAACCCTAACAACCAAAAAAACATATTAAACACAAAAATATATTTCGAAAATGCAAGATTACATGTTTAAAAAAATAAATATTAGCTTGAGCGCATAACTGACACAAGCACTTTTTTTCCAAAAGTAGTATTACAAGCAAAAAACTCTGTTTGGCTCTGCTCAAGCTGCCTCTATAAGGCACAACATTCATAACACGATTGGGAATTCTTCTTTCTTTGAATCCCAACGATTCAACTGAAGATGCGCGAATGGTAAATTGCACAAGTTGGTGAAAATTCAAATTTAACCAACAATTGCTGTAAAAGAACCTAAAATTTCTGTACAACAACAATTTTTTCGGTTATTTCAAGTATTTTTTTTAAACATTTTTTGTCAGTTAAATCTACCGACGAGCTTGGTAAAAAAATTTACAATTTTCATACATTTTGACATTTTTTCGGTTAATTTTACCGACCTTTTTTTTTCTGTGTACAACAGAAATCAAGCTACTTCATATCTCTCATATGGAAGAGATTGAGAACTGCCCATTTACAGGCCTTTGTCTGTCTTATAATAATTTTAAGTAGTATAACTCTGATGTCGGAGGAAACGCTTTTTTTTTTACTCTGCTCTCTGTTCAACTCTAGCCAGAAGCAGGCTCAACATTGATAAATTTATGTCAATGCTTTGAAAAAAGCAAAAAAAAAATTCAAAAATGGGATGTATGTGGACATTGTGAAATTTTCACACTTATCAGTTGACTAATTTTGTAGAAAAGGTTTAATTTTAAAATCGTTCTCCTGAGAAATGCCTGTTCCTCTCTAAAGATTCTCGATCGAAGAACTCTGGAACAAATCCCGCAAGCATAAACTTTTCTGGCGAGACCAATTTGAGACTTGGAGACCAACTTGAGAATCTGTAATAAAGGAGCGGTGTGATGAAACCAAACGATAGAAATTTGCTTGTAAAAATTACCAGATAATTTTCTGACATTTCCATTAATTTTTGCCAAATAAAAATGAAAATTAGCCAAGAAGCCAAAAAGTAAGTAGCGAACTGACAATCTAAAGCCTTCGCTGAAAAGAAAATAATAAAAAAGAAAATAAATATGTAAGTACAATATACATACATTGCGGATATGTAAAGGAAAACGCCTACGCCTTATTGGCCATGAAGCCAAATGAGCGGTATCAGCAGAAAACTTTTGCGCCGTCTGACATCTCACAGGCTTAGCACAAACTTTTCAATTGGCAGCGAATTAATTTGCCATCAGTCTTTTTGCGTGGATTATGTGCCTTTCATTTTTTGTGTTCAGCAGGATTTGATCATGTTTGTTGTTTTGTGTACAATTTTTTTTGTATTCCTTTTCATGTATCACTGCTGAACATTTGACATCTTTGTGGGTGATAAGGGATATATTTTTGCAGGTGAAGAGATTGCCTGACTTTGATTGTCAGTTCGGTCTTATTTCAGGTACCAGGATTTTGAAAATTTCCCTTGAAACCCTTCAATGCGTTCTTCTGTTGCAACTCATTAAAATTTCAACTGGTGCATTTGTTAAAATGTCAACAAGTTCATTTCTATTTCTAATGCCATTTCGAAATGTTCTGCTCGATCCAGTGCTGTACAAAGTAATCTAACACACACACACGACACACAAGCACACGGACACGCTGTCATACCAAAAACAGAGCCAACGTTGAGCAGGACACCAGTGGCGCATGCATTAAAAATGTCCAAGTGACCGAACATGAAAAGTGCATAACTTTGAAAATTACAAAAGTTCAGGCGATATCATGGCAAACATTTGAAAGTTTTGCATGTGACAATGGCACTTTGATAGTAGCAAAAGTAAAATGGTTGGAAAAAGTATCAAACAAGTATAATTTGAGAAGAAATAAAAAACAAAACGGTATGAAAATAAGTTTCCTGCTCACCGAGGCGTATGAGTAACTTTTAGTATGTAAAACTGATATCGGGTGGGATTGCTTAAAAAATGGAATATGATTGAGGTAAATTACAATATAAAATAAATATTTGATGGAATAACTAAATGAAAGCGTTCATTACTCACTAACTTAACACACACAAACGAACATTCGAAGAAATCAGCCACGTGTCATTGTAACCGACTGACTGACTGACTGAATGAATTTGAATGTTTGTGTAAACAGAAATTGTGATTTTGCCATAAACCGGAAACCGCAAATAAACTGTGAGTGTGTTGGAACATGTCGACACATGTATATGTGTGTTTGTTTGTGTGTGTGGGTGTTTGAGTGGTCATTCATATGTGTCGGTGTCTATGTATGAATGAGTTGCTGGCTGGCTGTCTGTCTCTCTGACGAATCTGCATGTGCGTGGGTGTGTGAGTTCCTGTTGACCAATTACCAAAAATTGTGTAACAACAAATTCGCATTAATTTCAAGCTTTCACACACACTCACACACACTGTGTGTTCTGTGTGTCTGCCCGTATTTGTATTTGTATTGGTGTTTATGTGCTTCTGCTGTAGTTTAAGTTGTCATTATGTAATTTGCTTGACATTTAAATGTCACATGTCGTTGCATTTTGTGAAATGCTTGAGGTTTTTGAATTTAGTTTCATGTTCGCAGTCGTTTTACAGATTTGGTTTGTTGCCGTGATTTATGTATGTATTGTATGTTGGCTATGCTGTTTTTCGTTTATTGTTGTATTTTATGTCTCTGTTGCCGCACTTCCGGTTGCGGTTGATTAAATTTTGTTCGGGCAATAGGAAAAGGAAGTAACTCATTCATTTCGTTGTGTGTGTGTGTTTTTGTGTTTGTATTTTTGAAATGATTTCATGTGAGTTTATGGTCGAGTCATGAAATACACTCAATGTGCTTTC
This sequence comes from Heteromyza rotundicornis, assembly GCA_951394025.1. NCBI lineage: Eukaryota > Metazoa > Arthropoda > Insecta > Diptera > Heleomyzidae > Heteromyza > Heteromyza rotundicornis. The sequence goes on from OX596012.1 coordinate 64,425,278, forward strand.
ATTTGATTTTCAATTTGCGGTTATGATCAAAACAATAGAAAATCGTATTTGGTTGGATTCAATAAATTTTTGGGAAACACAATAAAAATTAAAGTATTTTTGGGGCGGAAAGGTTTGTATAGGTGGGGTCATCGCTTTAATTGTTTTGTTATTTTTTCATCTGAGGGTAATAATTGTTACAGAAGTACAATTTCGGTATAGGTTCTGCAATTAGTTTGTGAGTATTCGTTTGCTGCAAGGCAAGTACAAGTATGTATGGGAGTATCATATTAAGTAGTTGTAGTTGTCAGTAGTCCGCAGAATTGTCTCTGATGAGGGGGGGTGGCAGCACAGAAATGGCCATAAGACATTGTTGTTCTCTACTGAATCAGCCTTTCCTTACAAACAATCACGCTGATCGTTAATATTCTAAGTGTCAACTAGGTCAGTTTAGAGTGACGGCTATATATACCTCACATAGTACTATGGACCATATTCCTTAGTGCTACCACGACTCTCAGTATTACTGGAAGTTAGCAGCTCTTCACTCATGGCCTTTATCCAAACCATCGCGAAATTTTGGGAATGCACAACAAACAAACCATATACTCACATCCATTCATCTATTCATTTGCACACATGTTTTTAATAACTAACCATACATTATTCACAGCAATCGATAAAAACACTTATAAATAAATAAAATTTAATCTATTAGAATTAGTTAAATATTACTTACTTAAATTTATGCTATAATCGTTCTGCTCACTGGGGAGCAATTTTTAATCACTCACTTACACTTCACGTTAGATTAAATGAAGTATATGTTTGTATGTGGTTGAGCATATGTGAGTGTTTATGTTTCTGTGCTACTCTATTTACTACGTTACGTTGTATAATATTCATGTGCATACATACACACAGACAGAACGTACATGCGCCATAAAGTATGCTTTAAAATACGAAATGAAAGTACAAAGGGCACACCAAATGATGTTTGCCATTGTGCGGTGCAACGTTGTCCCGGGGGCGTTTTTCAACAAAACATACACACACACACACACACAACGAAATATGCAATACAAACTGGTCGTGCTTTGGTTCGTTCATAACAATTCACACAAGTCAAACGTCATTACATTTAATGTCGAGTGGAATTGCTGGAAAAACTTTTATACACTTTAATGTCATGAAATTTTCTAAAAAAAAACAAACAAAAAAAAAAAAAGAAAAATTTGTGCAAATTTAAATATTTGGCTTTATTATGAAATATTATTGTGGCATATGAGTATGAGTGTGTGTGTGTAGGACTAGACTTTTGTTTTGCCATTTGTGCTGCAATGTAGCAAACATCGGTACACTAAGAGAAACAGGCTAGTAGCTATGGCTGAGCAGACCCAAAGTGGTGTAAAGTTCAGCATTCCACTCATAGAATGATTTTTATCGCATATCCACTTTAGATTGTGAGTGATAAAATTTTACAGATATTAATGGAATACTCCAGTAAGTACAGTCGTAAACAATCAAATCTCTGCTGTAGTACAAATTTTCATACAATTCCCACAATCCACTTAAATTTCTTAAATTTCTTAAATTTTTCCCCAGTGTATCTCCATTACCATGTGATGAAAACGGTGAAGGAATTAATTACAATTTCATGCGAAATACTGCAAATACAAAGAATGTGAGAAACGTATATTAGACGAAGGTATTTGCAAAAGGCAAAGCGCAGACATTTTTAATTAACACAAGTGTGGAGCGTGCGGTGCTCGGAGTACGTGGAATATGCCCACATTTTATTAAATTTATATAAAAACAAAAAAAAAGAAACATATTTTGTAAACATGAAAGCGTGCATACACACACTTGTACATACGAGAGAGAGAAATTTAATAAAGAAAATATTAATTTGGAGTTGCTCATACGCAGTGGGTAACCAAAGCGGTTTGCAATAAAGTGGAAAATACTTACTTATGTTGCCAAAGTATTTTCATGTTTTTCTTTTCTTTTTATAATAAAAATAAACTCTGACTAAAGCAGATTAAATTCTAAATCAATTGTAGCACAAATATTTGTAGCCTCCTGGAAGGAAACAATAAAATTCAAATTAAATTAGAATGTCATTATGAAAACATTCTCGTATTTCTACTAAATTTCATTTTAATATACATCAGTGGACCCACACACACACATACACACACATACTTAAAGAAAACTGACGACTCTTGCGCTCTTAAAGCAAGACAAGACACTTCTGTGTGGCCTAAAGTGGCCGTCTGCAATCGTCCACCCCAGCCTATATTCATTTCCTAGAAAACACCATCTGGCGGGCTGTGTGTGCCAAGCCCCCCTCCCTCTCCTAAACAACACCGAAAACCAAACAAAATATAAAAGTAAATGTAGAGAACAACTTTTCTTGGCTAAAAATTTCCGAAATTCAATTAAACTTAAACTAAACAAGCCGGCAACACACGCGCACCGGAACCGGAAACTGCCAACAAAAACAGCACAGCGCAGCGTTGTTTGGGCTTTGTTGTCTTTGGCAAGAAATCCTATTTCATAGTTGATTGCTGACAGGATACACTACATAAATATGAGTGTCAAGCAAGAGGCGTTCCAGACTCGAAAATACGCTTCATTTGAGCCGAAGACGAGCCGTAAAAATTGACATAAAAAAAGAATATGGGGGGAAAAAAGGAGAAAAAATGTTTCGGAAAATTTACGAGAAACAAAGAGCGCAATGAGGTTAGTAAATATTATTGAGTTAAGTGTAGGAAAGAGAAGATTTAGGCGGGACTTTCTTTGGTCCTAATTGAACCTAATTCAATTATGATTGTGGGGAAGTGGAGAGAATACTTCTATTCCCATATATTCGACTTGAGTCACTTAGAATACAAATATTTTCCCTTCAGGTCCTGGCATAAAGTCTCAAAGGTACATTCCAGAATTGTAAATTTAATACAAAAATTTTACCAAATTCTCTGAAGATTAAATTCTATTAATTTCTATTAAAAAGACAAATTTTTGCATACCTCCTGACTTTTTTTTCTTTTTTCTCATACCTGATTTATTATAAAGTCAGTTGAACCCAATTGAAAATAGCCACGTTCTAAGTCATTCGCCTTAGTAGCTTTAAGCCCAAACCAAATGAATTTTCTGTGCGTTTTTGTTCTTCTTCTATACTCATTTCTTTCCAAACTTCTGCACTTCACAATCCAATCAAACAATAAAAGGAAACAAAAAAAAAACAAAAAAAAAACCCTTGAAGAATTGGGTACGCAACTCGACTTTACAACTTATTATGCGGAACTGTTCGTTCAGCCAAGCGTTCTTTCGTTCATAGTCCGTCCCTCTGTCCGTCTGTCCAGTCGTTCACTGCCAGCTCACCGCTCACCGAATGCGCTCATCCATTTGTCCCAAGCCACTCATCTTTTTACTCATTTCACTCAATCGTCTGTTTGTCTTTCATTTCCATTTCCATAGCCATTCTGGTCGTCCTCAATTCGATTTCATATTTATTTGTGAAGTTTTGTGCGAAACTTTCATTTCTTCAAGTCAAATGAGCTGGAAAAATGTGTGCAAAGACAAACGTCAAGTGGAACACATTCAGTAGTACAGAACAGCGGCGGAGCAACAGCTGCGGAAGCGGATGTTGGAAAAAAAAAGTGAAGAGTCGAGTTGGCTGCCAAACTTGCTTCAACTTTGACTGCAGCAAATTAAATTAAAAGCAATGAAAATATAATGGCAAATATTCTCAGAAAACTGATGTCGACCAAGCACACACACACACATACACATTTACACTAGGGCAAGAATTACAAAATGTTGCCAGTTGCCTTTCGAGTTTAGCTGAAAAATATTTTATTTCCGCCTAAACTGCAGTCGAGTGAGTGAGTTTATTGAATTAGGCTGTTTTCGTTTTGTGTGAGCCTGAATGAATATCAAATTGCTTGAATTTAATACATACGATAGTGGGCAAATGTTTGCCTTTCCTAAGGTCCATTACATGACGTTAGAAAGTAACATGAAATATGGCATATTATTTGGCATAACTTTATGAGTTGATGTGATTTTTAAATATGATTCAGTTCCACCCTCTGCCTTAATTTGTAAGAAATGAATACTTGACCTGAATTGCATTGTTTCATGGATTTGGCTGAAACTTTGAAAACATTTCAGTTTACAAGAACAGTTACATTTCTGGTAATGAAGAATAAATTGCCCTAGGTTTATTCCAACATTTTAGGAACAATTGCTTTGGAAATGATGTAATATGTATGAGCAAATGCTTCTATGACAGTAAGTATGACCATGTTCAGTTGTTATATTGAACTGAAAAGCAATATAAGTTCTAAATCAATACAGATTTAAGCTTTCAAACTGGAGAGACTGTCAATCACTATTAATTGGTTTGGCTTAATTTATTGCTCAAAAAAGCTTAAGTGCAGCTAGAGTGCGTTTTAGACAGAACGGTTTTATTTTTATATAAGAAACAAATTGTTGTTTGTATAATTTCATTAGGGCCTTATCATTTAATCATATTTCCAATTTCTTTTTTTTTAAATCTAGTAATTGCAATTGAAACTCATATGTCAAACGCCATTTTTATCAATTAGAAAATTGATTTCTTAGTGAGTATGTGTATTTAATAGATTCAAATCATGAATGCGGTAGCAACTCAAAGCGCCTTCTTTCATTTTTAAATATAAAAACAGTATGTATAAATGAGTCTCTATGTAACATAGTTAGTAAAATAGTAAAGTATAAAGTAACAAGAGAGTAAACTGTCTAAAGTTAAAATAAGCCATATAAAATGGGCCATATTTCGACGCTCAGAATTTAGAGTCTGAAAAGTATCTAATTTTGGAGAATTTTATTAACCAAAATAATTTTTGAATTTCTAAAAATATACTTTGTTTTTATCGGCATGAATGATAGAGGCACCGTAGCTCAGAGGGTTAAGCATTGAGTTACGAAACAGGAGGTCACATGTTCAAACCCCGGAAAATATTTGAAATGTTAATAATTTGATTTGATATTTGAAATAGAATTCCATGGCCTTACCTGACAACAGGACAGGTGTCCATTGCAGATATCAAAAAAATTAGAGTTGGTCATATTTCGGAAACATGTTAGAGTCATATTTTAAACTCTTTTTAGAGTCATATTTCCGCCCCATATTTGAATCATATTTAAGACACATTTCAGAGTCAGATTTCAGACTCCAATTAGAGTCCTAGCCCATACAATTCATCGTGCCCCTACAGGAAGAGAAACACGCCATATACGGCTCCTATAAGAGTCTTTTCTGAGCGAAATGAGAGCCTTAAAAGAGTCAAAAAAGAGTCAAATTGTTTGGTGGGTACAAACAATCTGATTTCAGGACCTTATTTTTATCCATTACTCCATAAATTAAATATGACTTTTCTAATAGATCTTGGGGTTAGAAAAGGCTATAACAATTATAAGAACATAAGCATGTCAAAAGCTACTACATTTTTTAAATCTGAGGCCTTGTGTTAATACACATGAATCTGGTTTAGTCGATACGTAAAAAGTTCCCCAAAAAAAATTTCAATGTTTAATGCATAAAGTATGGCCGAATTGATACGAAAAAATTACGGAAATCATTTCCCTAATCTAAAAAGGTTTTTTGTTTTTATTCTTGAAGGGTATTCTCGCATATTTACCAACACATTTTTGAGTACATAAACATGAATAATAAACCAAAGACACAAACTGTACGTCACATCCGCCGCACATTGACAAAGTATCATTCTTACTTATGAAGTTCGAACTTCAGACCCAAATACGCCGACACATAGAACGTAACATGTGTACGTATGTATACATTTGCGATGAATGACATTTTAAAATGTTCACTTCATACGTAGGTGGCTTTTGGAGTGTGGGAGGTGTGTGGGTGGGCCGATGTTCAAAAGGAGAACATGTCCTTGAACATGACAGCTTATCTGGCAAAGAGAAACTTCACATAAATCTTAGCATTCACATGCACACACCTAAGCGCAAGCAACAAACAAGGCGATTGGAATGAAAATTTCAACTTATTTTAAAATTCCCTCGTCGCTGCAAGGCGCCGTGCAGAAGCGTGTGTGACACAATGTCGCATTGTCAACATTTTTGTGACAATTTATCGTAGTAAGAGCGTCAAACTTGCTGTCAATATTTTCGCATGACATTGCTGTTAAATGTCAGTGTGTCAGTTGCGGGTTGAAAATGAAAATACGACCGGGGGAGGATGGAGGAACTCAGCTCAGCTCGGCTCGGTTTTGTGTTTGCTGACATTTGCTATATATTTCGGTAAGATTGGTGCAAAAGTAGTTTTGCTCACGGTTATGGCCTATTCATCGTTGGAATGATGATGACGATGATGACGATGGTGATGCCGAAGAAGAAGCTGGAGAAGTGCAAAACTACTTCATGTTACTTCAGTCGTTAATTTGACAGGCAACTTATCAAAATGATTGCACAGTTTTCAGGTCTGTCGATTGAGCGCAACAAAGTGTCTCTCTTTGGTTTGAAATATGCATGCATGGCGTATTTTCAGCACAAAATGCAGGCAATCTAAAATTTTTGTCAGAATTTTGAGTTAACCTGTTCAATGACTATAACACCGTATGACAACATAAATAATTATAAAAGTTACACTAAAAAAAAATACACGTGCATCGCCGTTTAAAAATTTTTTTTTTTATTTTATTAAAACAGATTTTAATATAGTTTAAAAAAATGCAGTTGCCTCAAGACAGTCTCTTTCTAATAGCTATATTCTGAAACTAAATTACTTGCGGATCCCTTTTTTTCTATATCAATTCGTTTGAATTTTTAGGAAAATTAAATTGTAAAAATTACTCATACGCAGTGGGTAACAATTGCCACACGGAGCGTATGAGTAATTTTCACAATTTGATTGTGTAAAATTTCCAATGAAATGATCTCGCCATGCCAGTTTTCAGCCTTAATTGTAGAATATATAGAAGATTGTCTTAAGAGCAGAGGAGAGTGACATTTTTTTTACACTGTCATACATACATACTTTCGCTATTTTTTTATAGAAAATATAATTTTTTTAAATATGTTTAGCTCTACATTGCTATTAGCTAAGCATATATGTAATTTTTTTGCGTGCACTCCCAAGCAATTTGCAACTCTTGTCAGTTGCCACCTTTGAGATTCGTTTCTTTAGTGTTCAGTTGATATTTTCGCTGACATTGACATTTACTGACACAATGGCATGGATGTGTTATTACAGAGTCTATTTTTGGAGCTAATGATTGAGTGGTATTATTCAAAGTGTCAGAATTCAGATGAAGATTCAAAAATTCAACAGTTCGGTTAGTAAGAACAAAATGTCACAGAGGATGTAATGGTTGAGAGTAGGTGTGTATACTATTTACAATCAATTTAGATAATGGGAATTTCAACTCCCAGGTATTTGTTATTCAAAAATTGTAAACTAAATGCAATTGTGATTTCATGAACCACACACACACACACATACGCCTCTATAGGTGAATAATTACAAATGCCAAAAACCAAGAAATTCGCCTGCGGCTCTGGCATCCCACGCCATTGCTGGGTCAAATTAAAACCAGCGAAACCCGCAAAACAACTGTTTTAGTGCCTCTCGGATTTGCAGGAGCAAACAAAAGCCACGTACAACATGCGTTCGACACAGTTACACCGATGCACTAACACACACACACACAAACACACACAGACAAAGAGTTGCAATTGCCAAGACGAAATCTCTTCGTAAACCCTAAACTATGCCGATGTACGCTCCGGGCATTATTTATGCGTTCACGTTGCTAACATATGACGTTGCTGATGGTGCTGCAGTTGCAGTTACTGTTACTGTTGCTTGCTTCGTTGCCCTACCCATTGCACTGCGGTGCAGCATTGTTGCCCAGTAAATTGTTATTGTGTATGTGCCGTACTATGTACCAAAAAGGTATTACCGATTCGGGTGTTGCACGCAGCTACGGGTTTTGTATGATGCTGCGAGCACCATTTTTACGGCAATAATCATTCGGAACACTAAACAATCGAAACGAGAATTTGAATGGGGGCCCGATCATGATAAGCGCGTATGTGTGTTAGTGTGTATTTTGCTACAGAGGCGTTCATTGGATACTTTTACATTCGTGTAAAGGTGATTTTATTGCCAACAGTTGAAAAGCGAAAGAATTTACAATTGCGATTTCGCGAAGCGATTGAAGTGTGTGTGCCGTAAAAGTGTTCGGGAAAATGTTTGAAAGTTAATCGCACGTGGGTTTGTATGGGTGTAAATGCATTGGCCTGTGAGTATCAGAGTTTCCAGACAAAAAGTAAATTTCGAAATCCTTTACTAGGAAATACCATTTGAGAACCTTCAACTACGTCTCTGATCTGGCAACAATTTCAGCTCAATTTCTATTCTTAGCTGGTGTCATCCTGAAAATATCTGTTTTGGCAGCAAATAGAAAGGAAGACGCTTGCAAATCGTGCTCGATTTACAAAAATGCAAAAAAAAACGAAACGAAATGAGTGCAATTGTAGACCTATACGCACACACACCCATGTGCAAACAAACATTCATTCGTACAAATACAAATACATGTACTCACACACACACAAGCGCACAATGGACTTTTGCAACCTGCCCGGGGAGCGTCTCTTTTGGACGAGTTCTTTAGCAAACAAGTGCATTAAAACAACAAAAACCAACAACTACACCAACGACAGCAAGTGAAACTACATCGACTACAACAACAATGAGCATACGCATTGTGCGTATGCGTTGTTCATTTTACGTTGTACGTTTTATATTGTGTTGTTGGCGTAAACCTCAGAAATCACTACAGCACAGCAATCTGGTCCATTCCGTTTAACCTGAACTCATCGGACACGACTGTACCCACCCCCCCCCCATGAATTGCACGACTTTCATTTCATTTCTAATTTTGAAGCGTTTTCCCTCATTTCAAATTGTTTCTCCAATGCGCACCCAATGCCTCCAGTTTGGTTTTCCATTGTGAACTCGGTGGAAACGAATGGCGTCTGTTGTGTGTGTTCCATAGGACCGTCGCTCAGGTCGCATGTTACAGCATATCCTTGTGAAATCCTGTTTAAACTTAAATGCCTGCATTTGTGCGCTGGTTGTTGTTTTTATATTTTAGGCTGCACTTGTTCGATGAAGTTGTTTAAAATTAATAATTTTTTACATTAAAAATCGTTGATTGCATTTTTAAATTAGGCCAAACTAAGGAGTTAACATGACTTCAATTAAGATGTGCGAGCTGGATTTTTTAACATTTTCCTGCTGATTGGAAGACATACTTTATTGGCACCTGCTGCTTCTCGAAATATCTATAGCTGGAAAATATAAAGAAGTTTATATATTCTTGATCAGCATCACCTATTGAACAGATCTTAGCAAAGGCTATCTGACTGTCCAAATTTTTGAGGTCTCTAGGATGTGAGATTTGTAATGCAGCAGCACTGGAAATTCTAGCTCTACACCCAGAGAAAAAACAACCTAAAATCAAAAATAACCACCTTAAAACAAGTAGAAACGTTAATGAAAGTCTGGTAAAGTTGGAAATTTTAGAAACAACTACGAACAAACTTGTTTTCAATTTAAAACTTAAATTCAAAAATAAACAAACTTATTTCAAAGTTGTTTTCCGATTATTTCCAAAAGTTTGCCAGACCTTGATTTAAAATCGTTCAACTTTGTTTCAACGTTGACAAGAGTTATTTTAAGTATTTTTCACTTCATTTCAACTTTGCAACTTGATTCAACGTTGACAATAGTTATTTTAAGTATTTGTTTCCATAAAGTTGAAAAACTGAAGGAGTAAATACGATCGTACTTGATTTTACTATGTTTTTTTCCCTGAGTGTACAAGTTTTTTATTAACCTTTGCTTGTGTAAAATACTGCGTGTGCTCTGGCCAGAGACAATCTCCAATTAAGATTTGTGGGAAAAAAACACCAGGATTTCCTGTGTAGAATTGGAAATCATAAAACGAAAGTGCGTTTGAATTTGTCATGTCCTACGGTGACTACTCACTGATACTTTCAGAGTCGCAATTGACTGGAATTTGCAGGTAGAAGAAGAAAACATGCCAGTCGACTTCTAGACACCGACACAAAAATGACAAACAAAAGCTGGAACGAAGTGAAGCTGATGGCACAAGACAGATCTGAATGGGAACAATGTGTTGTTGCCCAAATATCCTACAAGGAACCATACGATTATATTATTATTATTATTATTGTATCAAAATTTTACGAGGAACATTTTTGTAAAACATAAGGGGTTTTCACTTTACTTTTTTACTCCGTTACACAGGGCCTCGTGAAAAGCGCTATGGTAACTCTGTAAATCCCTTATTTCGGGGTATTTTGTAACAAATTTGCAAGATTTTCAGCAAAGGGATTGTCTAAAAAACTCATTTTAATTACAAAAAACGAACTTTTCTTGTTAACAAAAGAGCTTCATTGTCGTCCATATATTTTTATGTTCCTCTTTAATTAAACATTTCAATAGAAGATCTTATTAAACACCAACGAAAAAGAAAAATCCAACTATAAAGACAAAGTTAGGGAATCAAGTCAACAATTGAATGTGACTAAACTCGTCCAGATTAGATCACAGTTACCGGGAAAGTTTAAGGCACAAATGCGTTGATGATACACACCGGCACACGGAATACTGCATCCGATAACATTGAGCGGAACTTTAAATAAAGAAGAACCGCTCAAATCAATACCATTCGATGAAGCGGCAAAACTTTCCAAAACAAATACTCCAAAATAGTTTCGAGTTACCGGAGAATGTTTGCGAAGAATTGGGAAAACTCGGCACCAGGTAGGCAAGCATGAGAATTGCAAATCCGTATTATGCTCTTGATGCTGATGCTGATGGTGATGGTGATGGTGGCGGTTGGTTTTGACAATGCTGGTGATAAAAGCCATTCACCAAAGCAAACGAAGCCACATGCAAACTTTTGGGTGAGTGAAATTCCAAAAACTTGTCCAAGTGCAGGAAAATGAAGACTTCCTGGGAGGGAATTATTAGTAGGCAGTCTGTGTGCCTTTTCTATATTATATTTTATTCCATTCTATTCTAGTCCATTTTATTCCATTCAATTCACAGAAACTTGGGTTTGTGTGACTAATTGTGCCATTTTATGGCAATGCTGCCAACAATCGTATGAAAAACGTTTTCTAGGCCAATGCATTTGCTTCATAGTCCTACCGGCCTCTCTCCCGCACACTCGAGTGTACGTCACACGCCTTACTAAGTGTGGCGCCATCTTTAATGTTCGTGAAGAGAGAAATTATAATTTATTTATTTTTGCAGTTGAGGAAATCTATAAAATGAACAAGAAAACGTCCAATTGCCAATGCTTCGATACGCTAGGCGGGGCGGGGCGGGGGTGTGGTACATTGTCAAAAATCGTTATTTTGCACACGGCACACGGAACTTTTCGCCAGGACGAAGTTTTCTGCCTTTTCGGCACAATTCGAGAATAGTTTTCGTTAGTTTGTTGTTGTTGTTGCTGTTTTTTTTTGCCTTCACTATATAAATATTTTTTTATGCACTGAAAGGATTCAGGTTTTCTTGGTACAACGCCATTTTGCAGTCCTCCTCCGTTGCGCGTGTCATCATACTGCTTGTGCTCTTAGCGTGGCTTTTTCCCAAAAAACATTTTCACTTAAGGTATTCAATGAAAGTTCAATGAAATATTTCTCAAATCGCATAATAATCGCTTATGGTCGGTCGTTCGCGGCAGCCCACTCTCGACGAAAGCACACATTTGTGCATTGAATTGTGTGCCGCCGCCGTTGAAATTGTGAATTTAATGCCGCGCCTTTTCGAATCAATTTCATTGAAGTTGAATGCTTTTGATAGCTACGGCGGTTAGTTAAGTTTTTGGTTCTTTGGTATTCTGCGTCATTGAATTTAAATGAAGAATGCACTTTTGTTATTTTCGATTCTGTTTTTGGTTTCGTTGGTTCTTTTTTTTTTTGTTAGTTGTTATTTCCTTTTGTTATTTGCGGTAACATTGATTTTTTGAAGATTTATTGTGGGTTAGTTTCAAAGTGTGTGTGTGTGTGTGCTGAAGTGGTTATCGCTTTCCTGAATACAGAAGGATGCTCATCTGCTGGTATATATCTGCGTGATGGTATTTTTTTTATACCATGAAGTGTAGATTATTTTAAGTTTATTCTAAGCATGTGAGTATTTCCATCCATCTCTTGTGTTCATCTGCTGTTTATACCATGAAGCGTATATCCATCCAACAGTTCATGTAATTTTGCAATTTTCGACCATCATTGAGTCACCCAAATGATGATCGCAAGTTACTTTGATATACTCCATTCACAATGAAACTATCGAGATGAGATAGCCCCATTCATTACATTTCAGTGCCTTTGGGCCCTAGAATATGTTGTAATGTTGTTGTTTTGTTTCATCTACAACCATTCGAAAATAGTGCGTAATTCGAAATGTTCAACATATTCATAGCATTTCATGCAAGAGTGGTGATCGGCCCGGCTACATGCAAATGTCCTACGCAATACCGGGAGAGTGCAAACATGCCCACCATCATTGTAGTATGCAATTTTGTAAGTACTTTATGTATGAATTTTAATAACGTTACGTTACTCGAAACGTAATTTGTGAGTTTTTGTGCATATTTTTAGGCGCATACAAATTGGATATTGTGGCTGTGCCCGGCTGGACTTAATTTGCGTTGTTGTACCCCGGTCTGAATACTGCATATGCGTTGTGGTAAATGCATTCGATTTGAATGCAATCAGCGCTTAAATTTACACTCTCAAAGCAATTACAATGTGAATGTTGAAATATAACAACTACAGAAACGGCAGACACTCGTAGGAGTACTGCTGTGTTCGCGTGGGCTTGCAATTATGAAAATTTTAATAATATTTTCAAGGCTCAACATGGATGTTTGCCCATGAATATTTCCAGGCAAAGGAAGGGCTAGCAGGCGTATTAAATTCCGTTGCGAAAAAGTTCCCTTCGTCAGAAATTGTAGACTGAAACGTTAAGTGAATTGAGTGATTATTTTTTGATAATTGAGTCAATTCGTTGGTTATCAGTGCTGAAATAAAATAAAATAATTATAATAAAATACTTTAATTAAATTAGTGCATCAATTATAGGGCCCATTGCTTACTTAAGTAAGTATTTTCGTATGAAGCTCCACCATTAAAATTTCCACTCAAACTCATCACTGACACTGTTGCCCTTTCTGACTCTCCTCTTTGGAATCCATTGCAATATTTTTGCGTAGAAACCATTTTTTTTTCTCCACATACGACATTTCTTTTTTTGTTTAAGAATTAACCAACAAAACAGAGAATAATAAAACCAACAGTTGGATTTTGGCCACGCAAAAGAAAGGAATGTGACTAAACAAAGAATGATACGCCACTTGCCAGTTTTTACGCTTAACACACGAGCGCATTTTGATATCCAGTGTATTGTTGTTGTTGTTGTTGTTGTTGTTGTTGTTCTGTGTGTGAATGTGATAGTATTTTTCGTTTGTATTTTGGTTGGTGTTGTGTTTGTAGATTTATTTGCCATGCCCTTGATACAAGTTAACTTTTGATGCTATTCTGTTTGGTTTTGTTTTGCTTTGCTTTGTTTTTTTTTTGTTTTCGTTTCCATTTTGTTTTGTCCTCTTTGTCGTGTGATTTAGCTAGTCGTTTTATATGCGGAATATTGCCAGTGAAATTCCAGGATATCAGAAGAGATCTACGTTTGTGTATGTAAGCATATATGAGTCTATATGTGAATTCTTTGAAACGCATTCACTTCATTCAGCATTCAGCTATTTGCAGCTTTCCGTGTAGCTTTTTGGCCCAGTGAAAGTAAATGAAATTCTTTTCTATGCATAATATTATAAAAATTCGTATATTTGCATTGGAAATACTTGCATTTGTTAGTCATATTTGAAATTAAAAACTATATATAGTAAACCGCCTCGACAAACATCGCAAACCACTTTAAAGTCATATGTATTTTCTTCTCCAACCCAATTGCAAAATTGTTCATTTATAGAACAGAGTTATTTCCGCTAGGACAAGTGATTTTCCGCCCACATACTTACTCCATCCAATATCGCAATTTGTTTGTAATTGCCAGTGCCCCAAATAACTTCGAACAGTTCCTTTTTATTTTTATACTTTTTGGTAACCTTTGTTGTTTCCCTCATCCAAGATCATATTTTTCAATTATATATATTTATTTACTGATGCCATTACAAAAAGCCTTTATGAGCTATAATTCGTACGAATGGCATGGCCGGACATAAAATGCATCATTCATGCGAATGGCAATAAAGGTGGTTGCAGTTAATGTATGATTTTTTTCTCACAATTTTCCTTTTGCTGCATATACGTGTGTACGACTGCGTTGACGGTGTGTTGGTATTGTTGTAAAAATTTAAAATTAATATTTTTAATTGGTCTGTGAATATCGAAAGGATTTATTTATATTGTGCGAGCACTCAACGAAAATACTTAGTGTGGTGTGGTGTGAAATGAAAATTTATTTGTGGCAAATGAATTTATTTTCGGACCATTTTAATTATAATTATTTTGGCTCGCTTGACAATCATAATAATGTTCTGTTGGTCGATATTAATTTCGCTAAACGATTTTACTTTGGATTCCATTAATTCCATTTATTGCAACTAAAAATTTTAGTTGAGGCAAACATGCTTACTGTCAAAAGCATGTTAATGTGTTTGTGGCAAAAATGCTTCCAGACAAATGACAATATATAAAATTTCATTGCTTGTCTGTCTGTCCGGATGCCTGTCTTAGCTTTCCAGAAGCCATAAGGGAAAAGGGGCTAAGAGCTGTAATTTCACATATATCGACATATACTATGCACCCATGGCTTGAAACACTCGAGGCGGACTTTTGATTTTCATAAAGCAGTCGTGGCAGTTCAGAAATGGACGTGGCAGATGCCACTAGAGGACGTAGGAAGCTGCAATTGCGCATATGTAGTTAACGTTGGGTTTAAGAAAAGTTGTGGTCCAAGAGGGGCATATGGATGTCCTGGCATTTTACTATTCGACTAAGGAATCTCAAATTAACGAGGGGACAGGCCCGATACTTTTCAAACTAACTATTAATAATTAGATTTAATGCATTCAAATTAATATTTCTCTTTGGGGGTATTTAATCCACTTGCTCTCTTCGTTGTTAAAGCAGCAATTTGCACACCATTTTAGTGTTTCACGGTATATTCTTTTGCTGTGCCATTTCTGTGTTATTGCACTGTTCTTTTTTTATACATTATCCACTTGCACTTACACTCACAGCCACACTCACAGCCACACTCACGAATATACATACAATTATTAATATTTTAAACATGGCGCAACAATAATCAATTCGCAACGAATTTATAATGGCATTTTTCGATACATGCACTTTTCATGACAAAATTCTTCGACTGTGGATTTCAGGTTCGGGTTGCCTGGTTTTGAAGCCATTTATCACAGGGCAGCAGGTGTATGCCTTTAGGGTTATAGCTATTAGCACTTTTCAATTATTAATTTTTAATTAACTTATAAAATCAATGGAGCTTCCATTATAACACACTCCCATTTGAGTAATATTTGGTGTAGAAGTTTTGGAAAACTGTGTACTAATGCAATCAATTCAAGGATGAACAACTTACTTACTCCAAGCAATAGCTTCGAAACAGAACTAAACCCTTCCCCCCCTTCCGAAGGTGGCAATATCACGAGTGAGTTTGTAAATTTGAGTCGACTATGAAATTTGTGAAATATGGTGAAAAGCCACTAAAACGCTTGGGCAAATTTCTTGAGGGGTTTTTGCGTAAATAAATCAGTCGAAAAAACATTCGCAAATCGCTTATCCTTTCGCATCAACAAACATAAGCAGTCAAGTGGAAATGGAATCGCGTGCGCAGCAACAAATGCGAAGGACTCCTCAAGTGGAACGCATGTAGTGTATTCCGCCCAAAAAAATTCAATAGAAATTTTAAAATATGATTTCCGGTTAAACATAGAATATCGTCTGTCTGTCTGCATTTCCTTCCGACTTATGATTTCCGCAATACGTATACAACAACAATAACAATAAAGACAAAAATAAAAACAAAATATATAGAATAGAAAATAAATATGAACATACATAAGTAGAAATACAAAAGCAATAAATATCGAAAACTGTCAAATAAATCAGAAAATATTGAGAAAAATTGGGACAACAGAAAAAAAAAATGGAATTGACATAAATACTAAACATTGGCTTAAATTTCAATTGATAAACGCCTCAACATTGAATGCTCTTCTGAAATATACAGGCTAGAAAATAAATTAATTTCTCAAACAAAATATAAAGGCTAACGGAACGCAATACTTCATACGAAAAAAAAAAACTTGAGCTTGGCGCATTTTCAAAACCAGACCAGACTAAGCGAAAAATTAGTTTCGTAAACTTTTTAAATTGGTTTATTTCATGGGGTTTTGATTTTTTACGTTGCTCGCACTCACATACATACGCGTGCGAAAAATCCACAAGACCACTTTTCGTAGAAGTTACGTTTGTGAGAAGACGATGACGACGATGATGATGATGATGATGATGCTGCTACTCTGCATGCCAACACAGGTAGGTGACATTCGAAGATGCGACTGTAGGGTGCGCTGTGGAGTGTATTTCGTGTAGGATTTCGAAGGCTGTCATATTAGAATTTCGATTAAAGTCGTTTTTATCAGCATTTCAGTGATGGCCACTTTGCATATGCTCGAGTGAAGGCATGAAATTGCCCCGAAAAAGGCTTATGAAAGCTGATCATTACATACTGCAGCACCCTGGAATATTTGTGAATAGAAAGTGATTTCGGTTTTGCAGGACAGGTGTTTCCATTCAGCGAATTGTGTTCCCAATGAATTTATTCATCCACGTTTTACCCCGTCTGAGCACAAATAGGTTAGGTTAGGCAATATTGGGAGATTTCTGTTAAATAAAAGCATCATAAGTCATGATTCAAAATATAGGCCAGTTACGGCCCGTTGTTAACCTGGTAACTTGCAACGTCGATTACTTCAAGAAAAACCATTTGGAATTTTTAATGAAATTCAGAATGGATCTTATTTTTTTTTTCTAGCGAATGGCCTAAAAAGTTGGTTTGTCCGCGCCGGACATTTGCAAAGGTACTGAAAAATATTCTCTTCAACGTCACGATCTTTGCAACTCCTGCATAGATTCCCTTGATTGACATTATCAAGCCTTCCAATAAAGAAGTGACCAGTAATTATTACGGTCAATATTCGTAAGTTAGTTCTGTCCAGTGATACTGCAACTCTGGTTCTTTTACCGTTAAAGGTATGGCAGAGCGGTATGGAGATACGACAGGTTAAAAGGTTCGACCATTGATGGCTTGCTTTATCTATTCTATGTCTATGGACTGGCGTCACGCTCACCATTTTATTAAGTGATAGCTGGAGAAGTCTGTCTGATACTTGAGTGCAGGGTGATTTTATATTCACATTCCTTGTACATGCATTTCCTTTACAATTATGGTAAATATATGCTGAGTTGGCTAGTTTGCCATAAAGCTGAGTAGCAAAAAGAATCTTCCAACATACACAAGATCATGCAATTATCTGGTTTACAGATGGACTCAGAACATACGAATGCACTGAGGCTGGGACCACGTACCAAATACTCCTAACCAGCATCTTCCAAGCATATGTACATGGAATTGAAAGATGTGTGCAATTCAACCTCAATTGAAAGTACTGGAAATGGGAAATTGTACTACTATGTGACAGTCAGGCGGCTCTTAATGCATTAGACTCTCACATAATTAGCTCCATGCTACTGAGGGAAAGAATAAGGATGGACCATACGCATTACTGATTCGTCCAGGCAGGCCAAATCTCTCCTTGGCAAGTATAACTAGAAGAGGTTTGAAGCTTGCATATAGCAAAGCAAAAATCGGCTTCATATTCCAATGGAGTTTCTCACTGGCCACTGCGGATGGTGGGGGCACCACATGAAGCTTGGCATTTTAAACGATGTCTCGTGCAGATTTAGCAGCAATCATTTTCTGGAGCGATTTTATGGAGATTTTATGGGGGACTATTTAATAAAAGAGCAAGATTGGCCAAAATTGGACCCCTTACTAATCTTAAAATTCCTTATGGATTTAGGATTGGTGGAGTGCTTTTAATAATTGGCGGGGTTTATGGTTTGTGGAACCTAGCATATTCTCATCCACCATGGAATCAGACTGGGGACACAAAAGACCAACGGTTGCCGTGCAAATTCCCTCACTGATGAGTTCCTGCTGGCACTAAAATTTGATGTTGTATACAAATCGCAGTCTTAATTTGATTCAAGCTGCACTTGAGCTTGAACACGACTATACAAAATCATTATTAATTTATGTTTTATTTTTTAGTTACGACTTTCGGTTATTTAGTTGGGAATTCCTAATCTAGCTCCACCTATTTCAGCTGAAAAGAACGCTTAATTTCAACAACTCAACTTTGCATACATATCTCGAACTTAAGCACTTTTTCATTGTCTCGCATTCAACAGATACAGTATTGCCTTGTACTGCGCTTTGTTGTTGAATTGCGCCATTTTCTTATTTTTTTTATCTCTCCTCAGAAGTGAGCAGTTGCCTTATAAACGTATAAACGCGTGTCAAGCGGAAGTTGCCAAGTGCAATAATTTAAGTGGCCTGCCTTGTGCTGCTTCCGCCGCCGACGACGACGACGACGACAACAAACTCCAGCCAATTGCTGGGTGAAATGGAAGCCAAGCCTTTTGCAAAATTATTTAAATGACATTTAAAGTAATGTTTGTCCTGATGTTAGCAGCTCATTTGCATATGTGTGTGTGCATGTGTTCATGTGTGTGTTTGTGTTTGTGCGTGTGTCGCTGAAGAATAATGACCAAATGATAACAAGTTAAGTTGGAAGTTGTGCAGTCGAAGTTTTGTCATTTTTCTTGGAAACTCTTGCAATCGGAGATTTTCTAAATGTGCTCGTAATTCTTTGTTTCTTTTTGTAACTAGATTTCCCTTGCATACTTATTGGCGAGTGTTGCTGAGATGAAATTTAGCAGAAGTGTTAGCTAAAGTTTGACAGTCACTGAGTTTGCACATTTATGTTACAGCTGCGAAGAAATGTTAAATGTTTTTTGGTTTTTAAGGCCACTTTTTGGTTTTTAAGGCCACTTGATGTGCGGCCAGATCTATGTCCCAGCCATATTTAACAAGTTGGTTTGATTGTGTGCAAGTCTGCGCTTTAATAACATTCCAAATCGACAACATGGCTTAAGAGTGTTTGTGCACAATCGAAATGTACAAATCGGCTGCATAATTCCCGACTTTACTGCCAACCGGAACGAAATTAAAAATGCAAAAATAAGCAGGAGCCAAAAAAAAAAAAAACAGAAACAAATCCCAGCAGCAGCAAACACTGGCGCTGTGCAACATGCATGCAACAAACACTACGTAGGCTGCCAGCCGGATTATGAAAACGTGTTGCGTAAAAGTCAAGCTAACAAATTGCAACCGCCATGTCGCAACAAGCACGAAACCAACCACTGCCGCTGTGATAGCGCGCAAAAACAATTTCTCGTTATTTTATGAAAATGTTTGCCGATTTTATTTCAGTAGGGATTTGGCATTGCCATCCGCCAATATTGCAGATTAACAGTGCATTTGCGTTCGATTTAACAAAACAAAAAAAAAACAAAAAATAATAAAAATACAACCGAGCTTCAACACTGAGTCGGCAGTTTCCACAAACACAATCAGAAAAACACTCAGAAATACACACACTCACACACTCTCGCACTCAACCATTAACGATTGCATGTGATAATTAAGTGTGTGTATTGCTTAAACGTGAGCCATATCGGTTTCTGTATATGATTCAACTTGGTGGGGAAGGGGGGTTATCGATATACAAGAGCATATTTGTTGTGGGTTTTTGAAAAATTAATATTGTCGCATTGGGCATTGGGCCTGACTGAGTGACTGAGTCAGTTGGCCCCAATGATTATGGCGGAAATTGTGGGCTTTTGCAATGCATTGAACTTTGAGGAATACTAGCGAACATCTCTCTTTAAAAATGATTTTTTAATGTATGTATTTTTGAAATATTCTGGAGTAGGTATATAGTTTCTGTTCTTGACATTAACTTTTCCATATCATTTTATATAGGAAAGTCATTAAATATGTTTCCATATCTTGTCGTATTCATATTCGTTGACATATTCATAAAATTCTCACTGTGGCACTCAAAAATAATTATTTTTTATGTGATAACAATTAATAATAATTATTACAATAATAATGATAATAAAAAAATAAGAACGAAGGATAATAAGAAGAGTATACGAGAATGTCCTTTGACTACATCAAGTCGGTATGGTTGTGAACAGTTTGTGGTAACAGAGTAAGTAGACCCTGCATTATGTCCACTCTGAGATGTATTATACAAAGAGAGTAGTATAGAACACTATGCTGATATGAGGTATAAATAATAAGTTGGAGAAGAGCTCTAAGACAGTGTTCACTACATATGGTTGCAAGACCAGCTATGATCAATTCTGAATCTCTGCTTAGCAATCAATAGACAAATTTTTTTTTGGTTTTCAGGTGAATTTTTATTTGGTTCTCTTAAGCTCTCTCTTAAGATATCACAATTGCCCCAATGCGCTAAAATTATACGCAATATCGAAGCAAATCGTATTAATTGAGTAGACTCAGGCACCAACCATATGAGCCGAACAGATTACCGCATAATCGGCGTTTTGGTGCAATAGTAGCCCCAATAGTAGCTTAAGGTCGCTACCATATTATGCACTAGGCTTCATAAGACATATTTCCGGGACCCCATAAATTCGGTTTTTCATACCCAGCACCCAAAGTGTTCAATCATATATGTTTTTTTTTGCCATTTGTAACCCGTAGAGGGAGGCGTATATATCGTTTGTCATTTTTCATAGTAACTGATATTGTTACTGACATTCCTGTACAAAATTTATTACAAAATTTCAGCAAAATAGGTGAAATGCTGCATGAATTATAGAATTTTAGAAAAATATTTAACCCCACCAAAATTTTCATATGAGTGTCATTAAAATTGGTCAAGTATTGCTTGAAGAGTTTTATATAATAGTAAAGAAAAGATATCTCGATTTTTACGCCGTTTCTGACATTTAGTTGCAAATCTATTCGCAAATGAAACGAAAAGAGAATAGCTTAAAAATAATAAAATGAAACGGAATTAAATGAAAGCAGAACGGTGATTTGCAATGAAAGGCTGATTCAGCATAGAACAATAATGTGAAAAAACAACTAACCAACAAGGCATTTGGCTTATGACCAGAGAGAATTCTGCCAATTTGATTGTCCTATTACATATACGCATTTCACCGAACAAATACTCAAGAACTACTTGAAGAAACTCTACAAATACAGGATGATCAAGTGAATTGCTCTGTGAAAAACACTTTCGCTACAACAAATGACTAACAAATCAGTAGATACTTCAGCGAGTTTTCAGTTTTTACTATTTTTTTCTTAGAGTTTTCGCTTCTTCGTGTACCTTGGTTTATCCAACTTTAGGGCATTACAGGCCATACAATTTTTGTTCTGAAAACATTTTTAATTTTGTTTATGGATTTCTTGATTGAATTAGAATGTTGCCTTACATATCTAAGGTACTTGGGTCCCCAACTACATAATTTAAAATTTTTTTCAAACTAAGATTTCGATGCCTTTTGGTTTGACAACTTTTTAATTTTCTAGAAACCTTTGTGGTTTCCTAAAAATTAAGTAAATACAAGTTAATTTACAAACAAACTATTTCAATTTAAAATCATATTTGTGCTTTCTACTATTTTATAAAATAAGACATATCACAAGTGAAGGTCCATTAAGGTATCGTCATAATTGCTTACTGCTTGCATTCTGAATAATTTCCGCCAGCATATTTCTTTATCGAAATGCACTTTAAAACAGTATATGAATGGAGAACATTTAAGACACCTTCTTCTTATTATTGGACCCAATTAAATTCAAATTTCCATTTTCACGAACCGAACAGAGCGTGTTCGACTAATGACACAAACATGAAATTGCCATCAGAAGTCAAACGAAAAAAACCACTCTCATTTAAAGTCGATTGAACAAATTTAAATGACACGAAAAAGTCAATGTGGGGTCCAAACGAAAAGAAAAAAAACACCCAAACACATTAGCATATGCATATGCAATACTCGATTAGTTTAGCAGGTATATGATTCATATGATTCATATTCGGAATAATACAAAAGAAATCACCCGCTTCACAATAACTCACGAGAGAGATGCAAATAAAATGTGACAGAAATTCGTGGCCAAAAATGAAAAATTCAACCGAAAATTTGATTGGACCGAACATGATTTTAACTAAATTATGATGGCACACACATTTGGGGGGAAATTCGTTTTCGAAAATGAGTTTCACATGTTGCCTGTCAAATGCTGCACGTTGCTGTATTTCCATTAATTTTCGAATCATGATTGATATTGATGTAAATCTAAAATAATTTCACTTTGATTGTCTGCAGGGCGGGCAGGTGATTTGGATGGTGATAATGTGTGGCGCGCTCTCGTGCGAATGCTATACATTTGGCACTGAGTGAAGTTTGGTAATATTGAATTAACCTACTTTCCGCTTCTAACAGATGATACAAATAGTTTTAAAAAAATAATCACATTCGAAAAGTTTAATAAAAATCACGAATTGAAAATAAATAGTAAACACAACACCTGCACCTGTCATTTCGTTGGTACATGTCAAAATCTTCGGCAGGAACGAGCCAAAATAAATGTATTTTAATCCGTTACATTCGAAGTGACACGAACATATGCTGACATTTATAAACAAACAGGCCGTAAGACAAACAGGCCGAGCAGAGAGACTAATAGACAGATAAACGGTAACATGGACAAATATAGACTGCAGCACAGAACAAACAAACAAACAAACAAGCATACAAAATTAACGAAAAATAAACAAACTATTTTAGGCAGCTACTATGCCCCACTGACTTAAATTGTCCTCTGAAACGAATGATTTTGATTCACTTTGTTAAATTAATCAGTATTAATTACTTAAATTATTTATCATACTGTTCAGTTTGTGGATGTGACAATTTCCTCATTTGTGCCTGTATCCATTGATATGAAGCCTTCCGCATTGTTTTTTTTACACTTGAGGGTCAGTGAGCTTAGTAGCAAAATTGCTTCTGCTGCTCCTACGGCTACGAAATGGTCCATAAGACATGCCTCGTTGATGTGTGGTTTTTTCACATTCCAAATCAATTTCTGTTTAAATAAAAAATGATGTCAAAAATTCGCATTAAATATAATATTTCTTCCGATCAGCCATTCTCTCTAGCTGAGGTAAACGCTTACATCACTAAAAGCGAGGTTCCCGGCGAGACAGAAAGGGGGGAAAAATTTACGAAAGGAGAGGAAATGACAACAAGGTGGATAAAAATGGTGAATAATTACAAAAAAAAAGGGTGGAAAATTAGAAAATAAGTAATAAAAATAGGAAAATAGTGAAAAGAAGGGAAAAAATTACCAAAAAAAAACAACAAAAAAAAAAAAAAAAAAAACGAGGACGTCGAATTTATTGTGCATGACACCGGAAAATGTAGTACTTGTTTGATAACACTGTGTAGGTTTTCATCGACATTTCAACTCCCTCGATGGGGTTTCCTGTGTTAGTTGTAATAAGAGTTTTATTCGCTGTCAAAGGTCTCCATTGAGTTACTTCAATTTTGTTGAAAAAACTTTGTAACGGTAAGCGGTATAGGGCCGCAACCTCTTATTAACTTTAACCACGAATTACTCGCTAATGCAGAAAAACCCTTTTGTGGAAATTATTATGTAGACCAAGACCTTTCAGAATCTGTTATCAGATCGGCCATCAGAATAATAAACTCTCTATGGTGACGTAAAAATTGTGTTTCAGTGTAAAAGCTAAGAAAAAACATATTTGGCACTACGACCCTAGAGGGATCTTGACCGAACTTCCATCTGTAATAGATTTCGTTTCTGTAATCCACAGACCCTACTGCTTAGTTCCGAGTAAAGTTTCGTCATGGGAAATTATAAGTTTGACAAGAGGTGGTGCCGTGCAGAAGAATTAGTTTTTTTTCTCACCGGATAGGAATCGTACCCGATCGTATGTTAAATGTTCGAATCACTGAGAAATTTACAGCCGGTAAAGTGTATCAATTATGATCAAGAAGATTCGATACTGGGTGTCATAGCTAGATGGAATAGCCAATCCTCGGTTTTGGCATCACAAATGATGTGACAAAAAACATTTAGTTACAAAGTGTACAGTTCTTATAAAGAATTTTATTTGCCAAACGAGTACACATCTAAATCATATAGAAAATAATTCTTAACTTTCACAAGATAAATGAACTAATCTGCATTCAAAGCTGAAGTTTGTTTAATTACAAGAAGTAGTTACTTGCAGTCTCACACAAAAACGTATTCTTATACAAAACATTCTCAAAATAGTAGAGTATAAGTACAGTTTACAAAATTAATATTTTTTGCAGTGACCATTAAGCTTAAGCTCATTACAAATCATTTTAAATGTATACACTTTCTTACAGACATTTTCCAATTAAACTAAAAACCAATTTTCAAATTTCTTCCATCACCAGCAAGGTTCGGCTTATACTTAAACATACACACACACACCTTAACTTAACTAACGCCTTAACTAAAATGTTTCACAATTAAAAATTTACATAATCTGTGCTGAACTTTCTTAAGCTTTAGTTCGAGTTTTATATGATTTTTTTTCTTTTTTTTATAATTGAATTTTTTTCACTCGTTTTGCTCTAAATTATCCCCACTTTTCGCCTTGGCAGGTTTAAACTTGTTAAATGGGATTAAATGCACAAAAAAAAGAAACCATTTAGCTACTTTTTATACTAAGTCACTGTTGTTGTTTGCGTGTTTGCATCGTAAGTTGCGTTTGTCACCAAACTACATACATTAAAGTCCGTTAATCTTCGGTGAGAAAAGTGAAATTCGTGTGACATTTTACAAATTGTTACCCGCCGAATTACAACGATTCGCTGCCATTGCATACGGAGATTTCTATAAATTTTCTATGAATTTCTATGAATTTCTGTGAATTTCCATGTAAGCCTATCCAAATTGAAATGTTACAAGCTTAAGTAGCGGCTTAGTTGAATCTATTTAATAATTTGGATTCGAAATTTATTGGATTTTTATTATAAAAGGTATTATAGTTTTTGTAGTTTTAGTAGAGTCGAACATGGGCATCAAGACTTGCACTTTCATGAAAATATAATTTTAATTGCCTTTCTTGAATTATGAACACACTGGCCAGATCATGCCTTGGTCTATCGCCAACCATTGACGACTATCACCAGTTATACGACAAAAAAAAGCCACCTTGATTTATACACCTTCAGTTACATTGAACTCCACTTTGGCGCACATCGACACCATGGAAATTTACGAGCTCAGACAAAAGCAGACGGAACGGCATCAAGTCGTAACCGCGCCGGATAAGACGTGCCAGATATGCATTTGGATAAAGCCAAGGTATATCTCATTTTACGCCTCTGCGTATTGACAATTGTCAATTGAGGCTTTGACAAAGACCCTCACACACACACACATACTAACACAGAGAGAGAGAGACTTCACATGAACCGCGCACCAAAATTGAATGAAGAAAAAATAAAATAAAATAAAGAAAATAAATGTATGGGGGGGAAACATTGAATCACAAAGTATATCCGAGAATCTAATTTACATGCAATACGATTTCTGATAAAAAGCTTTTACCATTGAGCAATGAAAGAAGCAAAGAAGAAAAGAAGTTTCAAGAAAAGGAAAAGAAATGCAGCAGCGATAAGAAAAAGCTGCAGGTAGCCATGCCATCTCGGTTATATGAGGCATCTTCTGGTGTACGCTGCTGGTAGTGTGGCATTGATGATGATGCCGCTACTGCAACTGCTGCATCGTCGCCTCGTTTGACACTTGCTTCAAATGAAATGTCGCACACACATGCACACAAAGCACGTTTCTTGTGTCTTTTTCACAAATTTTTTTATACTCCTCTTTCTTTGTACACTTTTGTTGCAGCTTCTCCCACAAAAGCAGTTCATTTGCATGAATACGAAAAAAAAATAAAAATAAAAAATAAAAGTGCCATCAAATGTGGCATGTTGGGTTCGTGTCCCGGCCGATTTTCGGAATTAGTACAGTTTTTTCTTCATCGCCTTTTTGTGGCTTTGCTTGAGCTGTGCACTGTGCACTGCTCTGTTTCTCCTTTGTCGTCGTCGGTGTGTATTTTGTCTTCATTGCACTTTTCTATTTTTTGTTTTTTTTTACTATTTTTTTTATTTAGCTTTTGGTGATTTTCTGCTTCATTTGACAGCTGCTGCATAATATCTCTCAAGTGTCATTCGTTTCAATTGAGATAGTCGAATTTATGTGCTGTGACAGTTTTCTTAATCAGTTGCCATTTCGTACTAGCTGGTATCTGTGAACTGTTTACCATATTGTGCTAATATTCCAAATGGAAAGAATGCTGGAAAATTGCTCTTCAGCGAAAATAATACAATCGGTTTCTATCTTTTTGATGTACACATACAAAGCTGTAAAACGAGAGGGTGGATATCAGCTGTCGAAGCAAAGCGAACAACTTCAACAATGAACTATGTATCTCGACAAAAGACTGAAAAAAACTAGAATAAGAATCATTTTACCTTTTAATTTTTGACATTTTTGCGATAGTTTGTCGATATTTTAACGATAACTTTTCGATTAGTTATCGATGACAACCGCGACCAAATCGGTTAAGTATTTCCTAAGATAACAGAAAATATGGGAGGTAGGCGTTATCGATGATTTCTCGATATTTTTTCGATGATTTTTCGGTATATTACCGATGACTTTTCGATATTTTATCGATGATTTTTTGGTATATTTATCGAACATTTTTTGATATTTTATCGATTTTTCGATAATTTTTCGTTCGTTGTTAAATTCTCGATAATAGTTTTCAATACCTATACATTTTTTAAAATTTTATTGATTTTTCGATATTTTATCGATTTTTCGATATATTTCGATATTTTATCGGTAATTTTTTATAGGAGGTAGGCGTTATTGATGATTCTTCAATATTTTATAGGTTGTATATTATCGATGATTTTTTTATGACTTTTCCATATTTTATCGATATTTTATCGATAATTTTTGGTTAGTTGTTCGATATTTTATGGATAACAGTTTTCGATACCGATAATTTTTTTGATATTTTATCTATTTTTCGATATATTTCGATATTTAATCTATAATTTTTCTAAAATTTATTGATTTTTTTATCGATAATTTTTTTTTTTAGGTTTTTCGATAATAGTTTTTAATATATTATATCGACCAGATTACCCTTGGACACTACTGTGCAGGCTATAAAAACTCTTATTTCTTCATAGAAAACAAAATATTTTATTAAAGCTGATAAATTTTTTGAGAAATTGCTATTGCTTCCGCAATTAAAATGTAAAAATTAAAGGCGAAAAAACCGCAAATCAATTTGCGAAAAGCAACTAATATTGCTCGACATTAAAATGATTTACGTCAAACAATTTCAAAGCAAAGTGAAAATCACTTTGAAAATAAATGAAAGCGCACGCGTACTACTGCACTGATCCTTATCCGATTATAGTAGCTGTGGAATAACGCCAACATAGCGGCGCTGACCAAAATGACGGACTACTAACGATTATGGCCACATGATAAACAACGTTAAAACGCCTAATGCCGTCAGTCAAAATCCCAAAATGATTAACGGCTGCAAATACATACAAGCCAACGTTTTGCAAAAATTATGCACAATTCACATTGAGAGAGCTGCAAGCATTTAACACATGATGGTAGCACACTTCGGAAGAGTGTGTGGCCCGCACACTGTATTTGAGTGTGCAAAAGTGTTTCCAATTTCACCGCAACACAACACAACACCAAATAAAACACCCAAACAGAACTCCAACCAAAAATACTAATAAAAGCCAATACAGCAAAAGGAGAGCAACATTTGCATTAAAGCTAAAGCCTCCGCTTGTTATTATTATTTTCAGATGTAATGCTACGCCCAAACATGATGCCGAGCCGCATCTGAGTGCACATGCAGCATTTGCACATTTCAACACTTGCAGCACACACATGCGAAAAATTGAAAGAAGCTGAACAAAAAAAAAATAGTCATCGTACATCCATGAACTGTGTTTAGTTTGTTAAACAATTTCTGCACAAAAGTGTTAACAAGACTTTTATGACAGTTACATGCATCATTTTCATGTTTGCCCCAGTGTTGTTGCAATTTCCTCATAAAAGGAAACTTCTTAACATGAGCTTAAAAGTGTGGCATGACAGTTATGCGGCCGTAAATTAAGTGCCGCTCAACACTTTCTTCTATTAACCCAAAATGGTTTTAAATTTAAATTGGGCACTGAGAGAAATCGTTGAAAGAGAAGAAAAAAACACATGCGGGTTATGACAATTATTTGTTGATGGAGCGTTGCATTAGGTCTGTTCGTGTACTGTTCATGCTAAATCCATTAAATGTAGGACATTTTCTTTCAGTGTAACTTTTATTAAATCAGCTTAAATGGAATTTAATAAAATTACACACAGTCTTAGTCAAAATATTGCCACAACATTTCTTCGCTAATTGCATTTCTGTGTTGGCCTTTCTACCATTCGGCCCGAAACCGTCCGTTCGTTCGTTCGTTCGTTCGTTCGCTTGTCCGTCCATCGCTCCGTCGACGTGTGTCACTGTGTTGTTTGCGTTTGCTGTGCGGCTTGTTTCTTCCATGTGTCACTTCGTTTCAATGTTAGCTCTTGTTGATGCAATGTTTTTTTTTTTTTTTCGTTTTTTTGTGTTTGTTTTTTTATTTTGTTTTTAGTGCAGTGACATATTGTATGTTGCCGTCACAGTTGAAAAATGCAATTAGCATTTCTATCAAAATTACTTAAAAATTTTCGTCGCCTCGCTTTAAGATGGTTTTTACAGCGTTTAAACGGTTTGTGGGAAAATTGGTTGAAAATGGCATTTGCACATTCGGTTTAATGCTGAAATGTACTTTCAGATTTTGACATAAACGTGTCAGTTGTCTTATCAAACCAGGATGCTGGATTTAACACTTTTCTTAAGTGTGAGAAATCGTTCAGTTGGAATAAAATGCAACAAAACTGACCCAGCCAAATAAATGTTTGCTAAATATTTATGTGTTTTGGGTGGGGTCTACTGTGGATCATGGCCGAGCTTAAATTGTAATTAAGTTTATTGACTCGAGTTCGTTTGGTTTTGTGGATCGGAGCTTCCCAGGCTTTTCATATACGTAACCTAGTATCTGCATGAGAAGATGTCACACAAATGTCAGTGACCCTGCGTAACTCTTTAAGGAAGAACTTTTCGTATAGTTTTGTCGGGAACACTGACACCCTTAAACCAAATTAGATCAATCGTGATACGGAATGCTTCTTGGTGCAATTATCATGGACAAGTCATTCCGTCTCTTCAGCTGTCTTGCGGATTCCAACTCAAAGCCGATAAAAGTAATGTCCTCCTGATGTTTCCTTAATTGATATTAAGCAGACGTCATACGCGTAGTCCAGGTTGCCGTGATTTCCTTTTAGTCCCAAGTGCTGCCGGCGTTGATTTTAGTCTCAGGATGCATAAGAGTGTCCAGGACGATGTTAAAGAGTAACAGCTATGGAACACAGCCCTATCGCACACCTACCTTAACCATCATTTTTTTTCTCTGAGCTTGTGTCAAATTCGGCAGCTAGCACCGTTGTAGAGCTCCTTGGTCCGGCTGATGATCTTGAGTGGGATTCCTTTGCAGTCTCGTCTCCATATAGTTACAGATTGCTTCAGTGTGTGTGCCTTCTCTCAGTCTATGAAACACAGTTTCTATGTACTAAAATACAGTACAACTATTTAAAAAAGTGAAGAAAATTACAGATTTGGCTACTTTTTGCCATGCTGATGCCCAAATGAAATCCATTAATTTTTTTAACGAAAAGCATAAATAAAGTAAAATTGAACTGTTTCAGCCCAGCTTTATTTCATCATCATAATTAAAACGAATTAAGTAGCTGTGGGAATTTACGAGATTACAAGAAATTATAAATCAACCTTTTCGCACTTAGCGAAAAACAGTATCGATCACACCATGTCGTTACTCTTGTACGATTGCCAATAAATGCCTTAAATATTGTGACGAAAAATCTTTATAATCGAATTAATGTCAACGCCTCATCATCTCATCGCTGTGCATTTTGCCCACTGTCGCTCATGCGAAATATTAAATAAATAAATTTTATCATCGAAATTAACATTGCGATGCAACGGCGAACCGTAATAAAAAGGGAGAGCGCCACCAAAGAAAACGCCATTAATTTCTGACACAGAACGCTTTCAACTGCCAACAGCACAAAACCGCAATTCAATAACTTTGCCAAGCAATTAATAAATGATTGACAAGTATTTATCTACAAGAGAGACAGGAACAAAAAAAAACCAACGAACGACCGAACGACAACCGAACAAAACTGAAAATACGTGAAGAACGGCGAAAAAATGAGGAAATCTTTGGAAAAATCATTAATATCGCTTGTAAAGCGCTCATAGCACGCTGCATACTGCATACTGCATGCCGCACGCCAAGCTACAAAAACACAGAGAAGAAGGAGCCACAAAAAAAAAAAAAAAAAAAATCGGCAAAACTAAAAGCGAAAGGATCAGAAGAACGATAAGCGCACCAAACCACAATTATTCATTCGCACAATGCCGCAAAACTGTCATGGCGCCCTAACGGACTGTAGTGTGGCGGAAGCGTATTTCATAGATGCGGAGAAACAAAACCGCCACGAAAGATGGGGGAAAAGCTGACGAACAGAACAAAAAAAAAAAAAAAAAATGGAAACAAAATATGGAGGGTAAAAAAGCATGAAATGCCACAAGAGTGACATTGGTGCAGTGTGCTAAAATAGCAAGAGCAACGAAAAAAAACAACAAAAAAAAACAACTAAAAAAAGGCAACAAAAACACAAAAAAACCAAAAGAATCAAGCGAAAGCAAGAAAATGCACAAAGTGTGAAGTATAACGAAAAAATCACACTTTGAGTAACAAAAATATCCTGCGGCATTCAAACAGCTTTCGAAGAGTGTATAGTATACTGCATCGTCAAGTGCGGTTGGCAGAGCGAGAGTAGGACCGCCAGCACATCAACTTCGGCTGGTGGGCAAAGATGTCGTAGGAAGGAGTGAACAAAAATTACCGAGGAAAATTGCCAGTCCAGTGAAATAGTATAATGAAGTAGGATATTGGTGTATCCTTTTGGCATCGCATCGACTGGAATGCAATAAAATTACATTAATTGGCGCCATTTTAAGTGAATTAGGGAAATAAACAAATCACAACAAAAATCACAAACGAAGGTTCGAAAGTCGAAGAAAAAAAAGTATCTACTGGATATCGAACGAACGCACATACACACTTACCCCATGGCGAGCACTTCTTCTGGCCGCAATCGCACACGGAAAATCATAACCTGCCGCAACTATTCATCATTTGTGTGTCGGTCGTTTTTGGCCTATATCTGCCACTTGCCACCGATTCCCCAATTATACGCCTGCTCGGCCCAATTCGACGAAGTAACAACTTCGTTTTCGAACATACTCGCCCGAACAAACTTGCTCTCTGGTGAGAGTCGTTGTTTCTCTTTGGAGTTGCTTTTTTCGCTTTTTTTCCATTCAGTTATAAATCTGCGGACATGCGCCTCTCTGGAATTGAGCGTAAAATTCTCTACTTGATATTCCAGTGAAACTTGGTTTCTGAGCGTTGAGGGAAGTTAATGTTCGAAAAATGTTAATAAAGTAAATACATTCTGGTAAAACTAACAGCTACTGTTAATAACAGGCAATTTATCGATACCTTAGTACACAAACGGACTATGTCCCTTTTGCAGGGAAATCGACTTCTACAACATTTTTTATACAGAAATGCTATACATTTTCTACGTTCAAAAGCTAACTTTCCATTGCGAATTTAGAGTTATGGTCTTGGTGGGCATGGCATAGGGCGTAGCGTTTAATCGCTTCTCAAATGATACTTGGACGCCACCAAAGCATAATACAAAAACACTCCGTCAATCAATCAATAAATCAGTCAATCAATTAATTAGTCAATCAATCAATCAGTCAGTCAATCAGTCAATCAGTCTATCAGTCAATCAGACAATCAATCAGTCAATCATTCATTCAGTCAATCAGTAAGTCAATGAGTCAATCCGTCAATCAGTCAATCCGTCAATCAGTCAATCAGTTAATCAGTCAATCCGTCAATCCGTCAATCCGCCAATCAGTCAATCAGTCAATCAGTTAATCAGCAAATCAGTCAATCAGTCAATCAGTCAATCCGTCAATCAGTCAATCAGTTAATCAGTCAATCAGTCAATCAGTTAATCAGCATATCAGTAAATCAGTCAATCAGTCAATCAGTCAATCAGTCAATTAGTCAATCAGTCAATCAGTCAAATAGTCAATCCGTCAATCAGTGAATCAGTCTATCAATCATTCAGTCAATCAGTCAATCAGTCAATCAGTCAATCAGTCAATCAGTCAATCAGTCAACCAGTCAACCAGTCAATCAGTCAATCAGTCAATCAGTCAATCAGTCAATCAATCAATCAGTCAATCAGTCAATCTATTAATCAGTCAATGAATTGATCTTACTACCCTGAAAAGCAGAGGAACAAATGCTTAATGTGACTTTCCTCTATAAGCTATTAAAATGTGATGCCCCCATAAGAGACTAGTGTTTTCTACACCTAAAATTTGCAGGTCAAATTACTCGCTTCATGATCCTTGTATCGATGTATTTGCAATGACTTCAATAACCTTTATAGACCACAAGAAAAGCTTAGACTCGAAGCAGCAACTCAACTAAGGGGCTAGAACATGGTCTATGATCCAACAGAGCCTGATACGAGATATGTAGGAAGTTCCCAGTTTATCAGCTGAGATGGTATTTGAAACTCAATAGAAAACAAAAGAGAGAATTCGCTCGTCACTAATGACGAAAAGTACATGTCGTCGAAGTCGTTGGATCAACATTTCACCTCATGCGGTTTTTCGCCATACATATAGTAGATGTAAAATTCTTTGGACCAGGAAATGTATATAAATGTAGTAACAAAATCAGTGATATGAGTACTTTCATTTGCATATTTTTTTGAAATTAATTTTAGTTCTCATTTTCTTTTGATACAGTAAATAAATATCAAGCACATTTCTGACCATGAATTCCGTTTGTGATTCGTAAGCGTATTTAAATGAATACTCCACATTATCAATATAAATTACAGTAGCACTTTATCGATTGAATGGCAAAGGAAATTTCACAACGATAAGCCAATGCGTTACCGCAAACACCATCACCCGCCAACGAAAAACATGAACCGCAATTACCACAATAATGAATTGAATACAAAGAAAAGTGCATAAATCAATTGCCAGCTCATTAATGAGTAAAAGTAAAGTGATAACGGCACTTTTTCTGCCACATCTGTGTCTGTTCGTCTGTCCATTCGTGCGCCTCTGCCTGTCCATATTTGAATTTATGGTGCCCTAATTAATTAATAAAAATTCATGTGATTGCGCGTGGTGTGTTGTAAGCGGAGATAGTTGCAACGCGTTGCACTGCTCCACTTCAGCCAACTGCGAGCCACTCACTACAGTCACTCGGCTGAATGTTGCTAATTAATTTATTCTGGTGATAAGTGGGGCTGCATTTTAATTGCAGCTAAAACAAAACAAAAAAAAAACTCAAAACGTTTCGAATTAAAAAAACTCTACGCTGCCGCTTAAGCTGTTATGAGTTACAAATTTATTGATGGGAATTTTATGGTGAATGTTCATGGGTCAGGAACTTTGAAGTGTTCGCCGCTAAAAGATACTGTGCGGCTTTTTTTCTTTTCTTTTTTAGCAATTTGTAACGCCATTCGATGGAAGGTCGCCTTATCATTGCTGGCGGTAAATGAAGTGGCGCTTAATTTTGTGGGCGTTCATATTTTTTTGTGCTTTTTTTAAATATTATCTTTTTATTGTGGTGTGAGGAGAGAATGAATGAATTAATTAATGTTTTGGAATAAAATGGAGGCTAGCTCTGACAAAATAATTGTGGAATAAAACTGAGGATGTCATACATAAGAAAAGCTCGTATGCCATATTAGAGTTTTTGGGTACGCCTCTTTTCGAAAAAACGATTCGTCTATAAATGAAATATTTAGTCCACTTAACTCCTAACGAACTTCGTTTGAGAACATTTTCCAATTATTTCAAAACCAACTGAATTCGTTGAACTTATTAAAATTCTTTATTATCAACATCGCAAGGACTCTGCTCTTGAGACTTTCTGTCATTGACTGGTTGCCAGCAGAATTAGAAGCATACACACGGTATATACGGTAGAGCCCGCAGGGAAAAGTGTGTCAAAAGGCCCCAAGCCGCAGAGAAAATTGCGCACCAATCCCCCCCCCCCCCCCAAAAAAAAATATACATATAAAGTTAATCCACTGCAGAGAGGAAACCTTTTAAAAACGCATGCATGCGTTATTAGCGGCAATAAGTGCCAACGCCAACATCTACGACAGAGGCGACAGCAAGAAGGCTACGTTCCAGCGGAAATTATGTTTACGCCATCATAAAGCCAGGCGAACTGAAGCTCTCCCAATTCAAACTCTAAACACAAAATACAAAACAAAACAAAATGAAAAAAAAGAAAAGAAAACGAAACGGGAAAATAAAAAAATCTCAACTTTGAGTGGCTGTAATCTAATTTTATTATGATTTTGATTTTGCTTTTCATAAATTTTGTAACAAGCTCAACAACATCAACAAGCGGCAGCAGGCGGGTACGACGTTGGTTGGGAAAAAATAATAAACGCGAAATAAAGTAGCAGCCAGCAACAGTAAAGGGAAGCAGCTCGTATGAGCGAGTGTGTTAGTGTGCACACACACGCAGGCACATGTGCAGCCAGGCGTAAACACTGATTTCGCTTTTAGCCAATTCCTAAAGCCAAGCCAAGAAAAGGCAAAAAAAAAAGATGAAAAAAAAACGTGGCACAAGAAGCTGCACCAAAGAATGTGGCTCAAGTATTGAAAGGCGTATGTATGCATGTATGTATGAGTGTGTGTTCAGTGAGGGTACAACTTCCCCCACACGTCTACATAATTCGCGGTTTTTTCGATTATTTTTGTACGAAATTGAAGAATTCCTGCCTTTTAATTTGTCGTTGAATTGGATTTTGGACCAAAGACATGGTTGTATGGTTAATGTACATAAATGCGAACTAGGGTGGCTCTTATTTTTCTTCTTTTAGAAATTTTAACTTCTAACTAGGCTTTAGTAATTGAAAATTACCCTAATATGGAGCAGTTGCTTTCCACATTTACGATAATATGACTAGGATCTCTAGAAACGCTCGAGTTAGATTTTTAATATTCATGAAGGGGTTGTGGCAATAGAAGAAGGCTCTCTAGAAGCCACCAGAGGACCAAGACAGCTTTAGTTGCATATATGTACAAGAGGTCACTACATGGTAGTTACCCAGTAGAAAATGGTTTCATACACGAAAAATGCATTGCTGAGTTTTTGCTGACATCTGGGTATTCAAAGGTGTTACTACTGGTACACAGTCTAAGACAAGTGTTTCGAGTGTTTCATATTGATGTATGATGGGGCAAGAAATACCCGTATACATCATATTTATATACAATTTTTTTTCTGTGTATGAATCTGCTTTAGTAAAACGAGTGGTGTATCGACACTGAGTAAGATTGTTTCCAGTAATACATAGAAACGTTTCTATCCAGAAAAAAAATGTTGCTCGCACGATGCTACCTTTTGTTAAGCCATGGCAAACTTACGAGAGTATAATTTGCCTTGAATATACTTCACTTGCCGTTCAGAACCGGCACTCAACTGTAGGACCCCTGGAACTCAATTAAATTGCAGAATTTGCTGCTAGAAGTTCGGCTCGAGGGTCGTAGTGACAAAATATTTATTATGTCACATTTAATTTTTAAATACTGTAAAAAAATACTTGTCACTACAACCCTCGAGCGATCCTAGCTTAGCTTCTTGATGCAACTATCATGGGATAGTGATAATTGCGGACCTACATTTTGACGCCGAATCCGAGAGGCGAGACTCCCAAAGAAACTTTTCCATGGGCACGTTACCCCCGCAAGCTTGGCAAGTAAGTGGCGGTCTACTGAAAAATACCAGCTTTACCTCAGGCGGAAGGTTTCCAACCTGATACCTTCCGATCGTCAAGTAGAAGTCTTACGCACTGCAGCACGGCCGCTAGACACTATCTCCCCAGAAAATTGACACCATTTTGAAGCTTAGAGTTTTCAAAACACTTCATAAAAGCCACATATGAAAATTGCAAACTTCACACATGCCTCTCAAGGATCAGCTCTTTGCCATACTCCTGTTGCCACCACAACGTCTTGTTGCTTTTGTTGTTGTTGCCGTTGGTGGTTGAAGTGGCTGCGGTTGCACAGCGCACTGTCGTGTGTAAGCCAAAAGTCGAGTTGAGTCAAGTCAATATACACAACAACAACAAAAGTTGTTTGTGAAACATGAGCATCACACACACAAACACACACACACTCGCACAAAAAAAAAACATAAATTAATTATTTCGATGGGAATTCATAGTACAAAGCTGTTTCCATTTTTTTCTTCCGCTTTTCTGCTTTTCTTTGCTCACGCAAAAATTCTTTCACACGTATTGAAAGTGTCGTTCCTTTGAGTCAAGCACACCTAAGGTAAGTCAGCGTAATGC
Source organism: Heteromyza rotundicornis (assembly GCA_951394025.1). Lineage (NCBI taxonomy): Eukaryota > Metazoa > Arthropoda > Insecta > Diptera > Heleomyzidae > Heteromyza > Heteromyza rotundicornis. Next base: position 64,462,302 of record OX596012.1, read on the forward strand.
ATTATGCTCATTTGAAATTTATAATGATGCTGAGGGTGTGAATAATTTCTGCTGATTGTCTTTGTATGTGCGTGTCAATTTGAAGCGTAGGAATGTTATAAATAAAGATGAGGTGTTAAGGGTCACTGAATGTCACAGGGAAAATGAAGCACGTTACGCGCTTTTCATGCAAGTGATGAAAAAAAAGTTCAAGTAACGAAAGGAAAAGGAAAAAGAAAAAGAAAAAAAACCTTTTCGAATTTGTATGCCTTTGGGTGGCAGGTTGTGGCTACAATGGTTTTATTTTCAAAAAAAGATTTCGGAAATTTTTAAGATATTTAATGCTTCTAAAGTGGGTCATTCCCATTACACAATGGTACCCTGTTTGGTTAAACGAGGTTCTCCTTTATGTGCTGAAAATTGTGTTGCAGAGCCTAATTACTGCTTACATTCATGTTAAATAAATTTTACATTTTATTCAACAGCAAAGACAAAAGCGAATGAGTCAACATAATTCAAGCGAAAAGCTTGATACAAACCAAATAAGTGCGTCCCCCAATTTTTATTTATTTTTTCATATTCACAAGTTAACAGCTCACGGGCATTTGGTTGAAGAGTAGCCTTAGCTCCTACTGCTCCTACTGCTCGTAGTGTCTTCTGCTGCACACTGTCTTGCCAGAGTGAATGAATTTTCAAAGACCAGAATACGATTTTATTTGCATATAATCTCGTTAAATGCGCTTGGCAATTTCATCCAGTTTCTTTATATTTATTTTGTTTACTTTTAGTTTTGCCGAGCTACAGTTTACTCCTCTATACGTTGTCCGTCCACTTGTCCCTACCGCTTGTCAGTCAGCAGTCAGTTCGGGAAGTTAGTGAAACGCTCTGAATAAATAAAGTGGCTAAATAAAATATAATGTTTCCCTTGTTGCCGACGCCGACACCAACACCAACATCAACACTAGCAACACCCCACGCAACATTTCGCACATGGCATCGTCACAGCCACAGACGCGGCCAGAGTTGAAGCCAACACGCCATCGACGCTTCCAACTTCGACATCGCCATCGCCATCGCCACCGCTGCTGTTGCTTCCTTAACATCTGGCGGCGGAACTCTCAAGTGAACGTATCCTTTGCGTATACAGCTTAAGTTGTACGTCCGTTTCCGTTTTTGTTCCGGCACAGTTTGCTTTTGCCTTCGCATTGCCAACTGCCGCAGCAGGTGTGCGGTTATGCCTTATGCAAAATGAGGGAAACCTGTCGAGATTAAAGAAAAACTTTTTGCCAAACTTAATTATTCTCTTTTTAGAAAATATTATCTCTTTATTTTCGCTTTTATTACTTTAAAGTGGCTAAACATGGACAATCATTTACATGTTACTGTTGGTACGATTTCCTTCTGATATAGGGGACTTTCTTTAGCTTGTTTGGCTCAACGCCATCGAGTTTTTCTTTAACCATTTACAGGGTAAGGGAATTACTCAAGGTTTTCAGTTCCCAGTTTAAAATTAAAAGAATTTTTTCAATAATAGTTACGGTTACTTGGTATATAGACCATTATTTTGTGGACCTGCTCAGATTTAAATCCAATCGGTGATGTCCATGATACAAGCCCTTATCGTTGTAATGTTTATCGAATCGTATGGCTTACTTAACGAGAGTACAAATTCAAACTATATACTTGATACGTTCTTAGATAATTTTTCAATAATTTTATCGATAATTTTTCGACAGTTTTTCGATATTTAATCGATAGTTTTTCGATATTTTTTCGATAGTTTTTCGATATTTTATCGATAATATTTCAATTAGTTGCCGATAAATTTTCGATATTTTTTAGATGATTTTCCGATATGTTATCGATATTTTTTTGATATTTTATCGATAATTTTTCTTTATTATATACGTAATTTTTCAATCATTTTTGAATATTTATCGATAATTTCCATTTCGCGATTCATTTCAAAATTTTGTTCCAATTCCACTTTGTTCCGGCCAAACTCCATTTCGTTCCAGTTTCATTCCCATTTCGTTCCCGACATCATTTCCTACCAAATGAAAAAAACCGTGTCCAAATCGGTTCAGTATTTGACAAGATAATAAAAATTTCGCGACCATTTTAAATGGGAGGTAGGCGTGGTTCTTAGCCGAGGTTGCCCAGTTTCAATACCGTAAAATCATAAGGTAAAATAAGAGGAATACAAAAATTTGGGTTTGGATAGCTACATCAGCCATCGTTTGAAATGACACACAGACGGACATAGCTTAGTCAACTCAGGAGTTGAAGCTGATCAAGAATGTATATAGTTTCCTATACCAAACACGCCTTCCTTGGACAGGGGTATTAAAACATTTCCAAGCATTTAATTTTGTATTTAAATAATTCCTCAACCTTGGAAATGAGCCTAAGCACTCGTCTTGATTACCTTCGGAAATCCCTCAAATCTTCGAATACTTTCGTTCGCTGCTAAGACTAAAATATATAAAGTATACATTTTTATATCCCTGCCAAATCCCCCAAAGTAGCTGAACCTCTTCAATGGAATTGCCACTATTTTTCCAGTTATTCTGCTGTATTTTTTTTCTTAGTCCATTTTTGTTGTTTTTTTTTTTTTTTTTTTTGTTGCCGGAAACACTGACTGGCCCCCCAACGTAGCGTAATACAGCGCACCTCCAAACAGCCGCAACGTACAAGTACATCATCCGCAAACGCTGAAGATGCAATTCAAAATCATATCCACGTGAAAAGTCGTTGGGTAAACTATTTTGCATTAGCATAAATTCAAACATCAGCATAAAATTGCAATTTTTATCGCAAAACATTCCTCAACGCCATTCGCAGTTATTTTCCGCAAACTCAGACCTAAACTTGCCGCAGATCCCCCCCCCCCCCCCGATCCCACGGAAGGTGGTTTGTATTCTTGTTCTTGTTGTTTTCGCTGTTATATTTTTATGAGTTGCACAAAAGTGTTGTGTAGTGTAGAGAGTAGTGTACAGTGTACAGTGTACGGTGTATGGTGAATGGTGTGGTATGGTGGTAGGGAAAATATTTTATTATTGCAAAATTTTTGCAACTTATCCTTGTAAGTACCAGGCAAGTCGGTTTGTTTGGCTTGTCGGTTCGTTTCGTTTCGTTTCGCTGGAAATGCGCTGGGCTTGGTTTGGGTTTTACTTTTGGTTTGCGTTTAGGGTTTGAGTGGTGTTGGCGGACGGTGTTAGGGTTGCTCCGCTCGGTTGGTGCGCTTCGTTTGTTGGACGGTTTGTTTTCCTTTTACTTCCGCTCGATTTACCTTTGGGCCAAGTAATTTAATGCTGCCGTGTATAAATAAACTTTTCGCCGTGCAACACTCTTTTATTTTTTCATAATGCGGGATTTATTTGTAATTTACCGAAAAAGATTATTATCGAAATGCTGTTTTCAGTGCTTCATTTTATTTCATTTCGTTTCGTTTCGTTTCGTTTCGTTTCGTTTTTTTCCCTTCTCATATGTACAGCAAATGCTTTATGGCAATGTGAGAGAGTGGAGCACGGCGTGAGGTGGTCTATCTTATGCCCCGAAATGTAAATAATAATTTGCTACGGAATGTGGAAATTGTAAATAAAGGTTTTGTGGAATATTTTCCGTATCCGTCGCGGTGATGATGCAGTATAGAAATTGGGTCAGTTGTGATGTGAAAACGTTACTGGCATTAAAAGGATTATCTTTTATTAACAACCAAAAAGTGGAAAAAACGAAAGAATTACAAAAAGAATTGCAGAAAGAAAAGTTGCAATTAAAAATACCCCATATGGAATCCGATTAGTCCTGTGATAGATTGAGAACAAAGCTGGGCACATTATCGCTAATTAGTTAAATGTTAATTAACGAATACAGGACGAACAGAACGTAGATAGTAAGTGCAATTAAAAATATATTTTATCGAATGTCATAAATGGGTTTTTTCGATTTTAATAAAGAACCCTTGATCGTTCTCTTGATATATACTTCTAAGCAATCATACTCCAGAAGGGACCATAACGGATAATTGAAAAGTTGCATTTTTAACAAGTGAGTAAGTTTCAGTCGGGCAAGCCGACTTATATATACCCTACACCTAATGGGCCATATTGTATCCGCCATCTTGAATTTTGAAAATGCGACATCAAATTCGAAATCAGCGACCCCAAAAACCCCCCTATACAATATGGAAGGTAGGTGTGGCAGTCGACCGATTCCGCCCATTTTCAATACCAACTCCTTGTAGGGCCTAAAAAGGATAAATCCAAAATTTGGGATTCCTAGCTTGCTTCTAGGTCCTGCAATCGTGTTTACAATTTGCATTTTGCTGTTAACATATGGGCACAGTCGTCACATCCTTAGGAAATTTAAATTTGTACTCAGTAAAATTTTGTTGTTATTGTGTAAATATATTATACTTATGGAAAACAGCATCACCTCTTGAGTGGGTTTAGCCATATCCGTATGTCAAAAGTAGTATATTAGAAGCAAACGAGTTCCAAACATTTTAATCTTTGAGTGTGAGTACCGCATATGCTGCATGAGCAATACGATAATGACACAGTCAAACGCATACAAAATCAGTTTCTACGATGGCTAGGTGTCATCGAGCTGATGAACGAAAAAAAAATCTTCAGGGAAAAAACGGGAGTCCATAGTTCTGCTAGTACCAACGGTGTAAAGGCGCAGAAGATGCCGACCACGTTTTTCTACAAAAACCTTCAGCAAAATTTTTGTCTGTCGATCTCATCTGACCCCAATATCTCCTGCAAAGGCACGCATATTTAAATGTACTCAAAAAATCTTTATGATGAATTAGATGATCACTAAAGCTAAGATTCGTAGTTAAAAAAAATCGCAAATAAATTGAGCAGACTGTGTGCCTCGCGAGTACCAACCATAGAGCCCGATATACTTTGCGGCAACAGTGGAACCTTAGCTTAAGATATATTATGCAATTATTCTATTTTAATTTTGTGATGATTTTACTCCTTAAAAGCAGTACAAAACTACAGTGAACTCAAGATCTTTAAATTTAATCATTTCCAAATGGGTTTTTTCGATTTTAATAAAGAACCCTTGATCGTTCTCTTGATATATACTTCTAAGCAATCATACTCCAGAAGGGACCATAACGGATAATTGAAAAGTTGCATTTTTAACAAGTGAGTAAGTTTCAGTCGGGCAAGCCGACTTATATATACCCTACACCTAATGGGCCATATTGTATCCGCCATCTTGAATTTTGAAAATGCGACATCAAATTCGAAATCAGCGACCCCAAAAACCCCCCTATACAATATGGAAGGTAGGTGTGGCAGTCGACCGATTCCGCCCATTTTCAATACCAACTCCTTGTAGGGCCTAAAAAGGATAAATCCAAAATTTGGGATTCCTAGCTTGCTTCTAGGTCCTGCAATCGTGTTTACAATTTCATTTTGCTGTTAACATATGGGCACAGTCGTCACATCCTTAGGAAATTTAAATTTGTACTCAGTAAAATTTTGTTGTTATTGTGTAAATATATTATACTTATGGAAAACAGCATCACCTCTTGAGTGGGTTTAGCCATATCCGTATGTCAAAAGTAGTATATTAGAAGCAAACGAGTTCCAAACATTTTAATCTTTGAGTGTGAGTACCGCATATGCTGCATGAGCAATACGATAATGACACAGTCAAACGCATACAAAATCAGTTTCTACGATGGCTAGGTGTCATCGAGCTGATGAACGAAAAAAAAATCTTCAGGGAAAAAACGGGAGTCCATAGTTCTGCTAGTACCAACGGTGTAAAGGCGCAGAAGATGCCGACCACGTTTTTCTACAAAAACCTTCAGCAAAATTTTTGTCTGTCGATCTCATCTGACCCCAATATCTCCTGCAAAGGCACGCATATTTAAATGTACTCAAAAAATCTTTATGATGAATTAGATGATCACTAAAGCTAAGATTCGTAGTTAAAAAAAATCGCAAATAAATTGAGCAGACTGTGTGCCTCGCGAGTACCAACCATAGAGCCCGATATACTTTGCGGCAACAGTGGAACCTTAGCTTAAGATATATTATGCAATTATTCTATTTTAATTTTGTGATGATTTTACTCCTTAAAAGCAGTACAAAACTACAGTGAACTCAAGATCTTTAAATTTAATCATTTCCAAATGGGTTTTTTCGATTTTAATAAAGAACCCTTGATCGTTCTCTTGATATATACTTCTAAGCAATCATACTCCAGAAGGGACCATAACGGATAATTGAAAAGTTGCATTTTTAACAAGTGAGTAAGTTTCAGTCGGGCAAGCCGACTTATATATACCCTACACCTAATGGGCCATATTGTATCCGCCATCTTGAATTTTGAAAATGCGACATCAAATTCGAAATCAGCGACCCCAAAAACCCCCCTATACAATATGGAAGGTAGGTGTGGCAGTCGACCGATTCCGCCCATTTTCAATACCAACTCCTTGTAGGGCCTAAAAAGGATAAATCCAAAATTTGGGATTCCTAGCTTGCTTCTAGGTCCTGCAATCGTGTTTACAATTTGCATTTTGCTGTTAACATATGGGCACAGTCGTCACATCCTTAGGAAATTTAAATTTGTACTCAGTAAAATTTTGTTGTTATTGTGTAAATATATTATACTTATGGAAAACAGCATCACCTCTTGAGTGGGTTTAGCCATATCCGTATGTCAAAAGTAGTATATTAGAAGCAAACGAGTTCCAAACATTTTAATCTTTGAGTGTGAGTACCGCATATGCTGCATGAGCAATACGATAATGACACAGTCAAACGCATACAAAATCAGTTTCTACGATGGCTAGGTGTCATCGAGCTGATGAACGAAAAAAAAATCTTCAGGGAAAAAACGGGAGTCCATAGTTCTGCTAGTACCAACGGTGTAAAGGCGCAGAAGATGCCGACCACGTTTTTCTACAAAAACCTTCAGCAAAATTTTTGTCTGTCGATCTCATCTGACCCCAATATCTCCTGCAAAGGCACGCATATTTAAATGTACTCAAAAAATCTTTATGATGAATTAGATGATCACTAAAGCTAAGATTCGTAGTTAAAAAAAATCGCAAATAAATTGAGCAGACTGTGTGCCTCGCGAGTACCAACCATAGAGCCCGATATACTTTGCGGCAACAGTGGAACCTAAGCTTAAGATATATTATGCAATTATTCTATTTTAATTTTGTGATGATTTTACTCCTTAAAAGCAGTACAAAACTACAGTGAACTCAAGATCTTTAAATTTAATCATTTCCAAACAAACGGGCATCGGGTTTGACTCTTGTTCGGAAAGAAAAACAAATATCAGGAATGAATTTTTGGAAGGAGAGTGCAGATAAATTGTTTTTAAAATTATATACAGTTTATGCTTTTGACTAAATGTGTAAATATTTCTAAATGTCCCGAGCGAAATGCCCACTTAGAAGGCATTAGTTAATGGTGTAAAGTTCATCAATGACTGGACTATTGAGTCAATTGGCCCCAGAGGAGGTAGACAATTACAACAGATACGAGCCTGTAGTGCAGAAATAGCAACAAGTTCAATCGTTTTAATGAAAAGTCGCTTGGGAAAAATTAAATAATATTTCAGCCTTTTTAAATATATTTTTTAATAATACACAGAACTGAACAACTCCCAAATTAAAAAAAAAACCCCTCGAATGTACGTGGCCCCAACTACAACAAACTAAAGTTCAATTAGTTGAATCGAAAGATAAACACATTTTATTTTAATTCACTCAACTCACGAGGATTGGGGGACAACAATAATAATAGCGACAACAATTTGACAGTACATTTGCATTTTAACTTTCGCTATTTTGTTTACATTTAAATACGCAATTAATAAAACACGAAAAATGCATTTAAAACCATCGCATGGCGCCCGAAATCGAAATCGGAATGAAAAGAAAAGCTGCTGCGCGTCCATTACCCGTGAGGCCTGACACAACGGTTGAGTGCATTTTCGTTGGATCGCTTGTGTTTTTTTTTGCACTGGCAACACTGCACCATTCATGCATTTCACTCCTCGTGTAAATTCATTTATTTTGCGTAAGAAATTTAAAACAAACAAAAAACAAGATTAATGCAGCATATGCTGTATGCAACACGTATGCCGCACATACGCGTTCTTACACCTTCGCCAGCATACAGCGGAGTGCAGAGCGGCGCCGAACATCACAGTCGGTTGGCAAATGAAATTGAAAATAAAACAAATTCGAGTATGTCGTGGAATTCCATTGCCACAGCATATAAAAGCGAATGAGTAAAAATAAGAAAAAACAAAAACAAAAACAACAACAAAAAAATACAAGGGAGTAAGTCCTGCAAGCCAAAGTACGGATTGGCTTGAGAAAGTTCTGTTGTTGTGAGTGCATCCACCACTGACATAAGTCGAAGTTATTTTGCATGGCGCTGTGCAGAAATGAATTTCGCCAGTGGCTTAAATTAAAACAGGATTAATCTACCATTAAGCAAAGCATGATTGCACGTGACACATTGACGTTTTGCATGGCAGTCGGGGTGTCGGTGCTGATTTCCACTGTAACTCTCTGTACCTGGCATGGATTAAAACATTTTTTGTTTTTGTTTTTAAAAATACACATGGAAGGCACCGAAATGCTTCAGTTCTTAAACGAACGTAGGGCAAGGCAAACACATAAAAGTTTATGACGTTGATGTGAGTAAGGTGTTGGGTCATGTACACATATCGACATTGTGTCGTATATCATTAGGGAGCTGCAACTATTTGGAGTAGTAAACAAAGAGCAAAAAGCAGTGCTCTAGAAATTTAACTCTTGGAACTCGGCCATTTTGAAACTCTGAATAAATTCCTATCCCTCATATGTATCTAACTGGTATTCGTGATTGAATACTTTCAAATCATCTAACATTTTAAAAAAGTAATGGATGGTCGTATATTGTGGGATGGCGGATATGTTTGGACACCTAAAGGCTATTGGCTATCGTAGGTGTTAGCAGGTGGCGGATAACTAAACGGCCAACATATATGTAGGTCAGCTGCGAATAATTTCTTGGACAAATAAGCGATCCGCAACCATTGGCGACACGATCGGAGGAGGGATTGACACAAAAGTCAGCATAAGCTCTGAGATATTCGTGTGATAGAGCGACACGATGCCGCCCTTTAAGTAAGTGTCCTCCTAACCATATTTGAGCGCGGGTAGATAAATCATTAAACCAGAAGCGTCTGATCCTGAGTGGGTGGCTTCCTGATCTGCGTCTGAACACAGAGTGGCGGTAGTTATCAAACCTGGGTCCAGCAGAAAAACGAACTCAGTCTCAAACAGAGTATCCAGCTACCTGGAGTCCTTATTTAAACATTGCGGAAATCGTCAAAAAAAAAATGGTAAAATCTAAATTTTCAAAAGGTTTATCGAACTTTCAGTACAACAAAAATGTCACAGTGAATATGTTTGTGGAGGAGTTTAAAACAAAGAAGAGACAATAGGCACATTAATCGAAAGACAATGGAGCAAAATTGCGGCAGACGTGGAGGAGAATAGTCGAGGGAAAGGCGACGGAAAGTGCTTGCGCGAGCTGCAAGGAATCGCCAAACAAAAATCGTATACGATGGTATTTAGGTATTGTTGATTTCCTACGTGACGATAAGGATCAAAGGACCCAATGAAGAATATTCTTTGATTTTTTTGTGATTTTTCAGTTTTTAAATGTGGTGTTTGTGGGTTTATTTTAAATGTTTGTAGACCTGCTCTGGATCAAATCGAATTGGATCGTTTAATTCGTTCATGATGTGCCAATTTTTCAGGTTTTTAATGGTGAACTGAATATCAATTGGAACTTTCAAATCGGGTTAAATGCGACATTCACTTTGTTCAAGCCAATTTGCTATATTTGGCCTTCAATTGAAATTTTAATTTTTTACACGTGGTGTTGCCCACGCTAACTAAAACATAAATTATGACGACCCCTGTAAGTATGCAATTCTGTATGACAGTTTGTATAACAGTTTGCGCTTAATGATATATTAGGACGACCCCAGAAAGTATGCAAAAAATTTACATTTTTTTTCAGGATTTTAAAACTTTTCCGGTTTAATTTTGCAGGTTTTATTGGGAATGGGATGGCCGAGAAGAATACAACCAAAAATCATCCAAATCGGCAACGAGAGTGGAGCGGAGGAGTAGCACATTTCACGACTTTGTTTTATTTATATAGATTCTGTGCTCACATTTAGCATGAATGAGAAAGATTTTCGCCACATTAGTTTAAATATAAATACAACAACACCAAGATTGAATCGCACCAATTCAATAAATTGCACTGCCTAATCCATTTGAAATATGGAAAAAAAATCAGAGAAAACTGTTCACCAGTTAACACTGTGATTTGGAATGAAATTAGTCGCATGTGGACATAGTCAAGTATTCCAAAACAAAATTAAAAAAGGAACAAATTTATGCGAAAGAGAATTCTGGCCACATATTGATTTAAAAAATGAAAGCTAAACTGAAAAAAAATATGGAAATTTTCAATATTGAATTGCACAGCAATGAATTGACGGCAATCAGCAACTATTTTTTAAATTAAATTGCGGTCTAACTACTAAACGAGTGATGGCAGAGCACAACGAAAAAAAACCTAATATTTTACGCAATTTCAGTGCAGCAATACCCGGCAGCACATTCATAGCAAAACTCAATTCAAACCACTAGGATACACTCACATTCCATTTGCATTAAAAAAGAAATAACAAAAAAAGCCCCAAAACAGGAATGTGGCAATGCCATAAAGTTTAACCGAAAAATATGGAATTTAGGTTAAAATTTTGTTGTCTATTTGCAATTGCAAATAGTTCGCTTAACACAATTGGCGAATGCCACAATTTTTTTTAAAGCATTTTCAAGTATTTCGTGCTTTTGTGATTTTTGACGATTAAATTTATAAAAAAATACAAAATCAATGTTCCAAATATTTCTTATCAATTGTTGGCCGAGCAGAGAGAGTGTAAAATTATAATACCAAATAATTCTGAGTGCAAAATATGCACTGACAAGTATTTTTTTTTTTTATTTCTTTTAATTCTCGTTTTATTCCGTTTTGTTGTTGCGATTTGATTGGATTTTTGCGTGTTGAAAGCTGCATTTGAAATTTAATTTAAATGTAAATGTGTGCTGCGCATTTTATGCACATTGTTAGAATTGGGAAAAATGTGCTGTAAATTTATATGCAGATTTGCAACACGAAAAAAAATAGTGAAAAAAAAAACATGGTAGAAAAAAGCGTAGAAGAAAATGAGAAAAATGCTGCAGATACTCGCATTGGAAGCTTAAATATTGGCCAACATTTTGCTAAACAATTTAATATTCCAATGATAAATTCAACCAGTTCACACCCAGCATCACCCCCAGCCCATTTCCACCACCGCAATCAAATATCTACCAAATTCTTCCATTCTTGTCTCCGGCCAGCAAGGATAAACTTGTACGTAAGTATTTCCATGCAGCGCGCACTCTTGCTCACCACTAATCTTGTCCAATGCAACAAGAATTTGCTGGCAACTTTTCCTCGATCTACTACAGCCACTCTGCTGCTGCTGCTGCTGTTGTTGGTGTTGCTCGAGAAGATGCATGCTGTGTTATCCCGAGACCGCATGTTTCTCCACATCAACATCCGTTTCCGTTTCTGCTGTTGCCGATGGTGATGTTGGCGCTGGTGTTCCCTCTTACGCTGCTTACTCGTGTGTGTGTGTGTGTTTGTGTGTTTTGTGCATGTGCTGGGGATTTTTGGTCGATTGTGGTGTTGTCTTGAAGTGCAAAAGCTTTTTGCTTTTGACCAGCATGTTGCCAATGTTGTTGGCATTTCTTCGTATTCTGTATTGTTGTATTGCTTTGGCCTTGCTCGGGCTGTCAGTTTGGTTTCTGCTGCATTCGGCCACTCTGTCTCACTCACCAACATTATACTATATTCACGTAATTTGGTTTGCTTTGTTGTTAATGCATAGCTACTTATTTTACCGCACCATTCTTATTGCCATATTGAAATTTTCGATCGGTAATATGTTTGTATGGATGTGTGGTTACAGACCATTCGCAGCTCAATGCATTTGACTTGAATGAACATTTCGTATGCATTTTTTTGATCAAAAATTAAAATAAGAAACAAATAATGTTCCCTTGACTGCTGGCTTTCCATTTTTGAAATAATGCATTTAATATGATTATTTTTAAATTGGTTCTGCTGCACTTGGAAAAAAGTTCATATAAATGTGTCTGTATTCCAAGCGTCATTAAGTCAAAATGACAAAAAGTCATACCAAATTGAATGGACATTAATTCGGTAGATTCCTGACATGTGTTTTGTTTGTTTTTTCTTGTGAAACGTGACATATTCTTTAGTTTTGTTTATCAAAGTATATTTTGTCACAATTAAGGGAAGTGTGACCAACAAAGCACTTTTGCATGCCACACCATTGGATGTACCTACCACATATTCCACTCCGAAGAAGGCATCTCCTTTTGGCTTTTGAATGCTTTGAATGCAATTTGATAGTCGGGAACAAAAGAGGTCCTTAGATGCCAAGCCAGAACTTTACGGCGGTTGGTCCAATCAAGACCCTCAATGGCTCTATGCATAAATCCATGATATTTAACCTGTGAATATGTTCTTAAAAGTAGTACATCTAATAATATTGTAAGAAATATACTCCCTAAAATTTTATGTGAGTTTCATACGGTGCAAAACTACTACTCTTTCTACAAATCTACTACTCCTGACTACTCTATGCTGGAAATCTTATCTACTCTCCTTTCTTGAAATGTACTGTACTCTCATTGAATTTCTAGTATTCTATGCAGGAAATGATACCTGATCCACATTCAACAAATCTTGTTCCCTAAAATCGAATAATAGACACATTTTTATTTCTATTCTATTTCAATAAGTAGGTTGCTATACAACAACAAGTAAAAATTCAGTTTGCTGCATTTTACCATTCGCTGCTTCAGTGAGTTGGCGTGTGATGCAAAGGAGAAGCAATTCTCTTGTGCGTCATACTAATGCTTACTTATATGAAATGCATAAAGAGTGCTGACGAGGACCCGTGGCTGGATCCGAAACAGCTGTACACTCTGCCAGACTGAGTTTTTTCTTAGTTGTTGTACTCCCTTTTCCAAAATTAATTTCTATTGAAAATAAGCTAAAACCCATAATTAATACATAAATTTGAACTAACGGTATAACAAATATTAGACAACCACATTAGACAATAGGGTTGATTCTTACCCGAAACTTATGGAGCAACCCACAAATGACACACTCAGAGGAAAAAGGCGATGAATTGTTCGGATGCTCCATTCATTTCATTGCTTTTTTATTCTGAGTGTGAAATATTAAAACAAGGCTGACCCCGGTGAGAAGTGTGTAAATGGGGTAATGTGGGAAACATTGGTAGTGATAAAGTGGGATGTACCATGTATTTGGTTTGAATTTTCGTTAGAATAATGTATCATGAATACTTTCATCATGCAACGGACAAGAGTGTGATGTTTCATCAACCAAAAACCCAATCAGGAGATACATTAATTTAGATCATGAGCCACTCTTTTGAATAGGGCCTTAAAAAAATGATTTCTTTGGAGTAAGATCCAAACTGTAACCATTGTACCCCACATTACCCTATTCAAAATACAATCAACTGTTTGGAAATTCATTTTTCATGGCTATGTTGTGGTAGGTAAGCATGTAGATGACTTTTGGACTCCATAATTCACTGCATCATCTGCAAATATTGGATTTCATTTCAGCATGTATGTCGGATATGTCACGGACTGCTGGTCTTTGAATGGTGCAATGTAAAGTGACCAGCGCCTTTATGCTGTATATTTTATGAAGCGAAACGTAAAGAACTCTCATTAAAATTAATTATTATTATTAATTGAAAATGATACTGTAAGTAAATGACTTCATGAATTTAAACTGACAACTAAAATGTGTCATAAATCGTGCACCGCCCAAGCGGGCATCGTGTTGCACCTTCTGGCATTACAAGTGAACATATGCGGCTGCCACACCGCACCACCGATCCCTCTGTGACAGGAACGAAAAGATGAGTTAATTTTTCACCAACACTCACACAAAATAAATAAATGAAAATGGAAAATGGAAAATGAAAAACTGTTGATACACACAATCAAGTTAATATGAACGACAAAAAGTGGGGAAATAAAAATAAGCCAACATATTGTAATTTATTACTTTATGTATTTTGACAAATTAATTTAATGACATATGCTGCACGCGACACAGCAGTGGAAGCTGCACTCTCTCTCTCTCTCTTTCGCTGGTCATGTGATGTCATAATTTCGCATTTAATATTTTTAAATTTTTTTTTCCCCACCAGTGTCATTTGCATATGTTGCAAATGCATGTTGTTGTTGTTGTTGTTGTTGTTGTTACTGTTGTTGGCATTAAAAGGTAATCACTGGAAAAGTGCAGGTCTTTAGTTTATTATTTTTTTGTGTGTTGCCTGATGATGATGCTGTTGTTGCTGAAGTCATCATCGTCGTCATCATCGCCGCCGAACGCCATCAGCTTGAACATCGAAAACGACGCGTTAATGGCGTCAAATCTGTTGGCCATTTATGAGATGCGTTGGCATACGTACAGAAAAAAGCAGCACCGATAGGCGGTATGACTTTCGCACATGAGCCATATGAGACCATGTGAAAAAATTCAATTAATGAATATTAACAAAAAAAAAATCTTCCAAAAAAAATTGCACAGTGGGAATGACTTGCGGAAATGTGATCTGAAAATGAAACCCGTTTAAATTCGCAAATATTTTTTTGTGCGTGTGCATCATTTTAACTATGCATCAGGCCGGTTCTTCAACTTTTCAGCAATTGTAATTTTTGTGAGTTTTTTTTTTCGTTTGCGGGCCACTTCAAATTCAGCTTTAAGCGCCGCACACACTTCCCATTAAATATAAATCATCCTATGAGTATGGATGTGCCTACATGCGGCATATGAATTTTCACTTTGTGGCGAAAACTGACACTGGCGCCATATTTTTCGACGCCACTTTTCAAAGTCCCGCGCTCTGTAAGGCTTCGCCGTTTGCCAGCACATCGCTTGAGTTGCGGGTTTTTGTGTTGTTAATTTTTTTGTTGTTGTTTTTAATTTGTAAAGTTGTTGACAGTGAGAACTCATTTACGAAAATTAAATTAAAATTTAATTTACGCAGTTCATGGGGGTGCATGTGTGTGTGTGTTGGTGTGTGCCGGGAAATCACTGCAAATGCGGTGGTAATCACCGTGCATATATGCAACATATGCATGAGCGCTTGTATAATGTTGTTGTACGCATTAATTGAATTTCCTTTTTTTCCCTCGGTCACGATTTTAATGGTGTCATCAATTCAACTGGCTTTTTCCGCTCATTATTGTGGGTAAAAGCTGGCGACAGTGGTAAGCGCAGAGAAACCATAGCAAACCGTTTTTTTCGGTCAAATTTACATCTTCAATGATCTTAAATGTGACACTGAGAGAAAAGGTGGTTGTGATATAAAACCGCTGCCACGCCCACTGTATTTTAGCTAATAGAAAAAAGTGGCCTCTCTTGTCTGGGTCTATCACCCCGTCCGGCAGTGATTTTTATGAATGCTGACACTGACCTACATATGAAGGGTACAACACCCCTAAGCCCTTCTGAAACGCAATAACCCAAATATGCACAAATTAAATATAGTTTTTGTTGTTGTAATCTGCCACTATTGGAAACAAAAATTAAATCATTCAACATTCGCATGAGCGCATCGCATTCTATTACCGCCTTTTTCTATTTTCAGTCTGCCAAACAATTATTGACGACCGTGACCCAGAAAAAATGTTGCTCCAAACAAATGGAACCATAAATTAATTAAACCAATTTCATTTATGCTGCAATAGATGCGAGATAACAACGGTGGAAAAAAGGTGCCTAAACCAACACATACGCATACACCCATACACCCGCTTGATAAACCATTTCGACACAACAACATGTCTGCAAATGTAACTCGAGTAATTATTTGTGTAATCTGATAATCTTGCGTGAAACAGGCGAGCGCTGGAACGCGAGGGCGCTCCCACAGACCCAAAATCTAAAATTAGAAGCTGTGTTTAGTGTGCACCTAACATGCTTACCTTACATAATGTATTAATTTACAAAAGCAACACTTGTACAGTGGGAATCAGCATGGCGGCTGGGATAACAAAACGAGAAACGACACAACACAACAACAACCAAAGCCGGTCGACATCGTCACTATCAAAAAAGTGGCGAACCGCATAACAACATCACAATATGCAAGGATTCCAACAAATACTTTTGCGAACGGCGTGCAATAACAAGGCGAAATGATGACAATACAAGAAGGCAATAAGGTGGAGCGAGTGAATGCGTGAGTGAAGGAAAAAGGCTATACCGGAAATACAGCAAGAGTATACAAGCATACTCTACACACATACAAGTCAATGCAAAACACAATACCTTCCGTAATGTAGCAAAAAAATAATTAAACAGAATTCACCGCTCTTCGTCAGACAAATATAGCGTGCCAATGCCAAGCGGAAGGGGGCTCAACATCCAACGGCACGGAGATCAGAAAACTTCAAAGATGGCTTGGATGGCTTGGTGAATAACCTTATTTCGCCTGACATTGTTTGTGCTAATTAAATTTGAACGGCGATTTTACCTAAAAGCAAAGTAGCACACATACACACAAACACACACACACCCATACATAGATAACTAGCATTCGCATAGCGCAGTGTATAAAGTACCCGGTAACAGAGTGCTACAAAATTACAGGGACAAAAATGAAGACTGCACTGTTTACATGACTCCACCACCACCCCCAGCCCCCCTTAATGGTCTGTCGCCCATGAATTTGCGTGCGGACAAGATTTCGAAAAGGGTTTCACGGGTAAATTAATGAAAAAGGTTGAACGAACACAGAAAAATAGGGGGGGGGGGGGTAAAAAAAATAATATAAAACGGAAACCGGAAATATGCTACAGATAAATTGAAATGAAGTGATATTTGCGCTTTACACAGTGCAAACAAAAAGCAAAAAAAAAAATATATACATATTTTGTGTAATTATACAAGGAAGAGCGAAGAAAACGGAAATGATGTCCTTTTAGCCATTTTAAAAAGTCGCTGCCATTTTGTGTGAAGGCGGAAAGTTTTTAAATAGTTGACGTTAGCAAAGTAGATATGCTTTGTGGCTCGTGATTAAGTGTTCTTTGATCTAAGAGTTGAGATTACAGCAACTGGTGGTTCATGCTTAAATTTCAGCATTATTTATGCTAAAATCATACATTTTTAAATTTTATTTTCCCTTCATAATTGAATGCTTTTAAATATATTAATTCAATTGAGGTCACATTTAAGTAGGCGAGCTCCAAAGGTCCTGCTTACACTCACTTATTTTAATATTTGTCCACATCGCATTCGACATGGTAATTGAATTATAACCTAATGTCCATAGTGGTGTATTGAATTACATAAATTAATATCCAAGTGTATACACTTTAGTCATTAATTATCCACATTGTTTCTTGTTTGCTGGGAGTGGAGTTGTGGTAATTCACACTAGATTTTGTAGTGGAATATTTCTTGCCTGTGAGTTTATGGCGTAGTGGAAATTTTGGTTGGATTGGTGTACTAACTTGCATGAGTTTATAAAATGTGTTATTATAGCAATCATCAGAACATTAGTTTAGGGTGACATGTGGTGATTCGGAAGATGCGTTTTATGACTAACTCTCCAATAAGTAAAAAACCCATTTGTATGTCCGCACCGGGTGTCCAGGTGTCTGTCCACACCTTCAGCTATCGGAGAACTGTGATTTCACATACATATCCTACGAACCCATGTCTGGAGCAATTCCAAAAGGGATATAAGGAGGTCCTATGGGTCTGAAGAGTGTCAAATGAGGACTAAGTCTGAGGACTGAGGGGATCTAAGCAGCTCTAAGGATGTCTCACGGGGTCTTATGGAGCCTGAGGAGGTCTTAGCTGGTCTATGGGGCTTAAGGTTAGGTTACCAGATTCTCTTGAATAGAAAAGAGTACAGAAATGCAAACTGAATTACCCACACACATTATAACCCATTTAGAAGTACCTTTGAGCTCAGAACCCCATTTTGACCACCTATAAGTAGGTTTGAAACCTCGGATCATGTCCCAAATCGGTTTCCAATGAAATTCACAAAAAAAATTTGGTCTCAAGACCCCATTTTGGTTTTGGAACCCCGGACCAAAAATCGAATACAGCAATAAACAATTTTGAAAAATTTTCCCTTCTTTGCCCCGCCTAGTTTTGGTTCGATTTGGCTGATTCTCAGCATTCAAGTGAAAAACGTGTTCCCAAAGTTTCAAGTCGATATCTCCAAAGCGGTGACCAATATCTTACGGAGGGACAGATGGACAGAGGGACGGTTTTCGATGATGGGCGTTATGGGCGTTAGAAAACGTTCCATTCGACTGATTAGAAGTAAATCTCACTAAGTACTCGATTAAAAACTAAAATTCATTAAGTAAGTACTTAGGTAATTAGGTCTAACTGGATCTGATAGGGATCTAACGAGGATCAAGGGGGGGGGGAGTTAAATAGGTCGAACCGGTCTACTGGAGGCCTATCGATAGTCTAAGTCACAAACATGCGATTTGGAAACCGTTGATGTCTTTTTTACTTTAAAGGTTCCTATCTGGAAGCTTGTCAACTCTGTAAAGTATATCCTAAAATTTATATAAATTTCAAATCTTGATTGATGATAATATTCCAGTAAATTAACGAGAATCATCAATCGAAGAATTCCCAGAAAATGAAAATGAAACAAACTAAGGCATTTCCATTTGAATTCCCTAATCAGAACCTCACCTGCACAATTGCTTGTCATTAATTGTACCTTCATTTAAAGTCGCAATAACCAGGGGCACACGCATTTAAATTGACATAACAATATGCCAAAATCGATTTCGCCTGAATGGCGTACCATAAGTTGAATACTTTATAGACGCCATGACTGCGCAATGACAGCTCACTTTAATTAAATGGAAAATAAAAGAAAATATTAAGCAGACATCACGGCAACAAGGGGTTAAGCTGAACCGTGCGGCAGAGATGACGGTAAATATGGCGTAAAATGTACGAAATGTATAGCCTGGATTGGCGAAATGTTGGGCGAAATGTTGTTCAACAAATAATTAAATTTTTGGAGCAACGTCGTTGTCGTCGTCGCCATCGTTTCGTCAATGAAATTGATATTTTTATACGCCAATCGAGGTTTTAAGCAATTTTTCATGAAAATGATTTACGCAATTTAATTGGGGCCTGGGTTGAGTGTGGTGTGGCAGAATATTTGGTAACTTTTGTGACTTCAATGTCCGGTGTAAACGTCGTTGTCGGTGGCAGAAATGTAAATATTTAATGTGAAGATGAATATATATTTTAGGCTGATGGAGATTAGCTTTGACAATTTCCAGTTTGCAATTACAAATGAGTGGGAGTTTAAAGCTAGACTAACAATTAAAAGTAATTGCAAGTATTTTTTTGAGTGTAAGAAATTTCTTCGAAATATTTCTGTCTGCGACAAAAAAATCCATTTGTGTGTTTAGGCTATGGAGAATTTCAGCTAGATGCTGTCATTGCCAATGTCACCAAGATTAAGAAAATTATAGCGTTTAAGGTCAAGGAAGCCATGATGTTGGTGAACTGTTTCTTCTTAGCTCTCTTCACATTTGGAGAGAACAACTGAGCGAAAAAATTTGTATGCTACTTTACTGTTCTCAAAAAAGTGATAACGCCGATTTTTTACAGAGGGGAAATTGTAGTTGAAAGGCAGCGGATTTGCACTTCCAATTACACAATTTAAATCTGTATCATTCAATGACGCGCTACCAAATATTTTCACAACCTGATGAAATTTTTCCAGAGATGCTTCAAAGCATTTCCGAAATAATTACTAATACTAAATACATAAAAGGATTACATATTTTTTTCTACTTGAAACTCTTGATGCTTACAGTGGCTGCAGATAATTAGGAAGAGCCTATTTTATTTATTTTAAATGCATTTTTTTAAAAATTCTTAATATTCAGGAGCATTTTTTATCACAAAACTTCCTTTATTTTGACCAGCGCAACTTTTTGCATCTGAAAAAAATTGTATAGCTTCCAGGAAAAAAGTTCGAAAAGTACATCAAACTACAACAGGTAATTAACGGATTAATGTATCCATACACTCATTAGAACGGGTTCCAGGCGACCTTTCCAATTGCTAATATTCTTAACATTTTGGAAGTCATTCAAAATGACTAAAATATGCTATCCCTAATTGTCTGGCAGCCACAGTATATCCGGAAGAAAATACCAAAAGGCTGCTTAGAACTTTATAAGGAAGATTTTCCATAGAGAGTTTAATATCTACATAGGCAGTCAAGTCGCTTTTAAAGCACTTAAAAATTGAACTAAGAAATCCTCAACAGTTGATCATTGTTACGAGGTTCTCTAGATTTTAGAACAGATAACGTAGTCAGTCGAGTGTGGGTACCGGTGACATAGAAGGAACTGGAAAGGAGGATGAATTTTCTAAGGAAGGAGTTCATTTAGGATCTTCACCTTTGCCAATTCGGCTACCAGGTGGCATAGGTCATATACAATACTTTTATATGAATCAGGATATGAAAACGCTTCTACTTTCAGAAAAAAAAGGTGGCCAAATACTAGCCACAACACAATACATAAGCATTTCTGGCCTTACTGCAAAAAAACTATCTAACTGCATCGTATCTCTTAAGCGGGAGGAATGCAGACTGACAATAGGAGTTGTAACTGGACACTGACTTATTGGCCATCATGCCTTTAGTATGGGTCTGGTGTCAAATGACTGGTATCGGAACTGTACAAACCCGAGGATGATGAAACTTTATTTTATTTTATTTTATTTTATTTTATTTTATTTTATTTTATTTTATTTTATTTTATTTTATTTTATTTTATTTTATTTATTGATCTACTGGGCTATTGCCCTTACAGATATACTTAACCTAATCCTTAAAATAACGAATACGAAGTTTTTTTAATTCCGCTCTATTACCACTCAAGTCTACATACTTAGATACTAAATTACATAGAGATAAACACTTAGAAACGATCGAACATCTGCTCTGTTTTTGTTCAGCTCTAGCTAAAAGAAGACTCAGGATACTTTTTTTAACTCATTTAGTGGTGCAACTACGCTGCAACCTTCTCAATTAAAACACTTCGCTGTGCAGATCAAAACTTTCGGACTGGATAAGGACCAATAAGGAAGGACTGTAAATTTCAAGTAAAACAAAGCGTTCATGGTAACCATATTGAACCGTATTGGTCGATGAGGGGCATATCGTCACCACTCTAACCTAACCTAACCTGACCCACTGAGCCTTCACACAAAATTTCTATTAATTCACAAAAAGAAAAAAATAGTTTAATTTAAAAAAAGCTATCACAATAAAGGTACAGCTGTCACAAGTAACCGCATTACATCAGGCAGGACGAATAAAAGAATACATACGCTCAACACTTAAATCAATTATGCGCAGATAAGCGGCTTCATTGAATTTCATTTTTTCTTCACACATAGGCACACTCCGTATTCTACATTTGTTTTCAAAATATAAATACAAAGGAGAGAAAAAAGAAAGGAAAACTTAAAACCACAAGTGTGGTTGTTCTGTTTTGTTTTGTTTTGTTTAATTCCCATCCTATAAACCACGTTTGCAAAAACACGCGCCGCACGTCCTCTAACCGAAAGAAACGTGGCCGCAAAAGACCCTCGTCATCATTATTAATTCGACGTGCGGTTTCTTTAGATTTGTCGGAGGCATCCGATGGTTTGATGATTGGTGGGTGTGGAGGGCGGAGGGCGGAGGCGGTGGAGGTTTACAATCAATTCAAGAAATTAATCGGCATTGTGCGCGCGCGCGAACTACCTTCCGCAAAATCAAACAAAGCTTAATGCGGTGTGGTGAAATTAGGTAGGGTCGACTTTTTTTTTTTTTTTTTGTTGCTGTGTGGGTTGTCCTTTTTATTTCCTTTGTTTGAAAAATTGAATTTGAGCGGGGAGGTGTTGGGATTTAATTTTTTGCATACAAAAAAGGTGTTGGCTGAAGTGAACAATTTTACGCTTGAATGTATGCAATAATTTTTGGTTAGGGCTGACATGTAGGTGTGATTAGTGGCGATTAATGTGTAAGAATACTGACTTGGCAAGGATTCGACACGTGCCCTAAAGCATGGCAACTCCTAAATTCAAATGCAATCTTCACAAGTTCAATCATTTCATAATTCCATGCAGCACACATACACTGTCGAAGCGCTGAATATATGCATACATGCATACACAAACACACTCTCCTCAAGTTTCCATCGTTGGCCCAGAACGCTTAAATAATTTTATCGATGCAAATTTATGTTCGCCATCGTAATTTTCCATTTTCCCTCAAACATTCTCAAAGTGTTTTTCTTGCACTGCAAAGGGGTAGAGCAAAGAAAAAAAAAAGAGAAGACTACGAGAAGAGAGTAACTGTTTAAGGATTTGTTTTAAGGACATGCCTTGTTTGTCTTGTGTGTGTTTTGTATTCTCTGCCAAAGTGCACTTAAATTTGCACTTTTTCTTGAGTTTATGGTGTGCTCAAAGTTGTTCGCGAATTTTTATTGAGCAGCACAAGTAACAGCACAGTGTGCATTAGTTGGTGTGTGTGGGTGTGTGTGTGTACCGGAGCTTGATCTTTTTTCTGTATTTTGCATAGAGCATAAACCAATGCAAAGGATGGCGCTTTGCTATTTTTACAGCACCATTCAAACTGCAGTGAGCTT
This sequence comes from Heteromyza rotundicornis, assembly GCA_951394025.1. Lineage (NCBI taxonomy): Eukaryota > Metazoa > Arthropoda > Insecta > Diptera > Heleomyzidae > Heteromyza > Heteromyza rotundicornis. The sequence goes on from OX596012.1 coordinate 64,485,190, forward strand.
CTTTAATTGGTAACGTGGTGGCAGTGGGTGCTGTAACTACCCGGGAATGTGTCCGGGGCTTGACATTGGCTGTGTTCGCGCTGCTCTTGTGAAGGAAATTAAAAATTGCTTAAAAGTTTTAATAGTCTTCGTTACTGCATTTACTTTTATTTTGTTTTTCATGGTGTGTGCGTGTTGCTGAATGTTTCGCTTTTTTAGCTGCTTTCACTCAAAAGTTTGATGAAGTGAAATTACTTTGAAACGCTTAAGGACTTTTCGGAAATTTAAAATAACATCAGCAGCACCAGCGATAGCAATAGCACCAGCATCAGCAGTGCATCGCCAAAGTTGTTTGCAATTAAAATAGCATTAATCAATATGCAAGTTGAGTTCCGAATGGAAAATGTTTTAGGTACCTACGAATTTCGCGAAATATACATTATCATAAGTTGCAGCATCGATCTCTTAAATTTTGTATGGGAATTTTCAGTTTCATTCCTTTTTAAGTTTAAGATAAGATCAAGATAAAGAATTAAATTAGAAAATAATAAGGGTATTCATTTAAAGTGGGAAACCCCTCGAACTGTCAATTTTCATATATTTTGACTGCTCCTCTGCACAACTGAATCGTTTGGGGCAAGCAGACGCGCCCCTGTGTATAGCCGCTTCTCTCTCACCAAGCAAATGATAATTGCACATTACACATTTGTCGATATCGGCTACTATCTTTACTTATATAAAACTCATCGTGAGTCTGTGTGTAGGGTTTTTGGGTAAGTTTGTTCCCTTACAACTCAAGAAATACTTCATCGATTTTAATGAAATATATATCAAAATGTACGTAATTTCATTAGTATTTCATAAACTTTGGACGTTTGAGGTGGGCGTGGCAAAAATCATTCTAAAATGCTGTAGCTCATGCAGTGTTTAACCGATTAAAATGTACGATCCACCAATTGCCATGCCCCCAAATTTTTAAAGCACTTTTACTCGGCCAATATTTAAGCGATATCGGTGATATTTTGGATTCGCCAGATTTTCAATTATTTACACTGTATAAAATTATATTTTAGCACTGAGTAGTGACGAATTTTTCAGTGTAGACTTGACAGTTAATGCATCAAAGACCATTCGATTAAGTTGCCAAATAAAAGACATCAAAAAGTTAGTTGAATTTTGTTATAGGAGATTCAGCACTACACACAAAAATAAAGTCGGTAGATCTAACTGAAAAAGAGGGTTAAAAACTCTCCAACCCTCCAATGTCGGTACGTTTAACCGATGAGATATGGTATATTTATGGCACCGTTTTTTCTCGGTTAAGTTGTAAATTTTTCAGTAAATTGGCGAAAAATTCACATTTAACAAATAATTGAGGTAAAAGAACTTACAATAACAACAACTTTTTCGATTATTTGATCTACTTTATGTCGAATTTTGAAGATATATTTTAACAATTTTTTTTTCGGTTAATCCAACGTACCAGCTCGGTAACTAAATTTACAATTTTCATATAATTAGAAAAGTGTAACATTAACAATTTTTTTCGGTTAATTTTACCGACATTTTTTTTTCCTGTGCACAACTTAGAACTGGCGGTGTTCTGAGCCTCTAAGTACCTACGTGTCATCATGTCATGTTTTATTTTCGATATTGAACAATTGCATCTCCTCAGCTAGTTAATTTATTTGAAAAGACCGAAGTGTAAAATGTGCAGAGAAAATGATTGTGCTTGTAACGTTTTGAAGTTGGAAAATCGGCATACAGTTCAGTAGGGGAACCAGTAACTACTCTAATATATGTGTGTTGAGAATCTCTGCTGGAAAACGAACCCTCGTTCTGCATGGCATTAAAAAGATGTGGTTACTCGATGAGCAACCACTCTATGAGTTCGCAGTGTCTCAATCTCAGTTTTTATATGAGGGTTTATTTATTTATGAAATTAATTTTTTGTGTCAGTGGAAATATCCTCAAATAATAAAAACTTCCATGAACTTCAACATTTTTTAATTAAAATTTTTCTTAAATATTTTATTAGGCAAAATGGATCCCTTACGTTTGGTTACAGCGCTTAAATTTTAGAGCCTGGGAAATTTGTTTGTTTTAGTAAAAATCTCAGCTTTTCTTGATGGCATATGCATTCCTCAAAGTTAACCATTGAACCATTCCATTTAAGCCTCAAGTTTTGAGTAAGTGCAAGCTAGTATGCCCATGTCGGTACATGGTAAGAGTAAAAAATAACGTATTCTCTATTACATATTAGTGCATCTATATTGAAAAGTTAATAAAAAAATAAATTTAAAAAAAATTATCAATTTCAGCCAGCCAGTAGACGTTTCATGGAAACAACATGCAGCAGCAAGCCACAACATCACTGCGCCATTTTCAGTCTTAAAAGTGGGTATTATTTGTGCCAAAGGAAGCTTATTTTTCTTAAGCAGGTATTTTTTTTTGGGAAAACCCTCCTTCGGCTGCAATTTACTACTTGATGCACTTTTGAAAATTTATGCAAATACCGAAATACTATTTTCCACAGGAAGACAGCAGCGTGCAGCACATTATTTTGCAAAATGGTCTTTGAACAGGACACAGCCAGGACGAACGGCACGACGACAACGCCAGCGGTTACTTGAAGTGAGGAACCTTTTGCCTAAAATGCGGACAGAAAGGTGGGGCAAAAATTGAAGCAACCAAAACACACCAGAAGCCTCGTGTGATGAAGTGTGGCTGTATGCTGCTGGTAAAATAACTTGCAGCAGGTGTTTTGCAACATTTTTGGGTAACATTGAAAATAAAACCGACAAAAAAAAAACACCGCAAAAATCGAGTAAAAGGAAAAAATAATTTAAGATGCAGTACTTAAAGAAATTTGCATGTACTTGTACATACAACCGATGGACGATGTGGTAAAAAGGATTATGCAAATGAATTAATTTCCAGGCAGGTGAGTAGCTTAGTTGTGGTGTAAGCGTTGAGTGATCTGAAGGGGTACGGTTCATAAAATTTGTGGGTGTTAGGGGCATGTTTTTCTGTACTTTTGTTGTTGTATTTGTTTTTGTTAGAAATAACACTTATTATTAAATTGAAATGGATTTTAATGGCAAAATTTAATTGAAACGATTTGCCCCACTTACGCTAATACGATTTGTAATGGATTAATTGCGTTTCCTTATCTATTTGCGAGTGTCATTTGGCTGGCGGCTGTTTTTATTCGATTGAGCGATTTAATTGGAATTATTATCAAAAGATTTGTTTATTCTGAGCGTATATTCTCCGGCGCAATTAGCACAATAAATAATGCGTTATTTATTCGCTATCGGGTTGCCTATCGCTGTCGCGTTTGTTTGCATCTAATTAGGCGATGTTTTTGTTTCTTCTTTTTCGGCTTTAAGATGTGCTACAGCTAAATCATGTTTTATATTGCCCGAAGCTTTTACAAGGATAGCTGAGATTGTAAGGAACTTTGAGGATTTCAAGATTTTGTATTTAGAAGAAAAAAAACAGATTTTTTAATTGCGAAAAACATTTAAGGACTTAGCAGTAGAAATCGATCAATAGTAACGGAAGGACAACGTATTTTTTTTCTCAATAATTACGCAAAATAAAGCAATGATATGAGGGGGTGGGGTGAAAAAAAGCAGTAATTGTCTGATCAAATAGGTTTGCGTCTTGCGTATTAATGATCTTAACAAAGCATGCAGTATCGCGTCTCTATATAGTAAAAGTTGTTTGATATCAAAAAATTTTCCTAGCTTTATTTTTTGAAAAAAAAAAAAATTTATATAAAATGGGCGTGGTTAGAATTATTATGTATTTTTTACAAAACTGCGCCATTTTGTTTTTTAAATTTAGTTTTAAACAAAATTTTTGGATTTTCATAATAAGTTACTAATATTTATTAAAAAACTTTGTTATCTGTTATTCAATTACCTTTCCAAAATGTCCAAGTATGATCTGATAGCTGCAATAGCTCAATATTTATGGCTCAAAACGTGATGACACCTCTGAATGCCATTTTTGATATAATTTTGACTTTAGATCCTGACTGGGGTAAGATGGACCACGACCACCCATACCATTTTTTTTGTTTTTTGAGCTGATGAATGAACTGACCGCTGGTTTTTAATCCGGGACACCCTGTATAGTATTTAATAGAAAATGTCTGTCTTATGTATCTTTGAGATGAACAATATATTTTCTCACATGTAATTGATATGAGCAATGTCATATTTACGATAATACCCTATCAATTAATCGATTTGTTCATAACTTTATGATATGAGCAATATCAAAAATATGTGGTATCATATCAGTTTTACATGTTCTCATATCAAAATCAATATTGATACTGTATTGTTAAATGTGGAAAACTTATAAAATCATTGCTACCCAGTAGTAAATTTCGCAAGGCCTCTCAGCTAGAGACATTCCAGCACGCCTGCTATGGAAAGAAGTTGCACATTCCATCCTCGCTTCTAGTGGAGGCATGCCGGTATGCCTGCGCTAGAAGGGAGATAGGGTGGTGTCAATGTATTTTCTATGCAATATTGCCTGCCAGCAGGCATACGCATGGAAGCGACAGACGCAGGCCTGTTTATTTGTCCAGTTTCATGTAAAAAAGAAGTAAAGGTTGGAAGCGAGGAGAGCAGGTATCCGAGCTCCTAAAGAGGCATACTGGCATGCCTGCAGACACCTTCTTTTGACCACTGGGTATTGAAATTATCAATTCTACGGTGCGTTATGGATATTTTTTTTGCAATGTAAAATGTTCTTCTGAAAAAAAATCTTACTACATTTACCGCACTCAGCGCAGCAGAGCTTTAAATTAAGTCTTGTCCGCATTAGGCGAGGAATTAAATTTATACCCTTTATACCCTTTGCATCAGTACCGAAATATATGGTTAACTTTAATTCCGTAACTCTTGCGATGCAATATTTCTTACGCGCACAATTAGCTTTCCACACAATTAAGAATTTCCGCAGTAAATTTGCTGCAGGCCATTTCTGCTATGCACCATGACCGCTCTATGGTTCAAAACCAAGTCCGGAGCCTGTTTTCTTCTTGTTAACGGAAAATTACGGAAAACTCAAAATAACTTTACACGTCCAAATAACAATAAAGAAAAAAGTATAGGAAGAACCAAAATAAAACGAAAACTGAACTTATTAACAAAACTTGCAACAGAATGCCCGAAAGAAGGTCAGGCGGCGAAAGTTTTTGACGTGCACTCGAGAAATGCAGTCAGTAGAGTGAAGTGGGGTTGGTCATTTGTGCCGGCAGTAGGTTCATATTTACGTCTGCAACTGCGCTTATTTTTGTGTACTTCACGCGGGTAATTTTAATTTAATTTTTGCTTCGTTTTTTTACTCTTTGCAGGAGGGGCCCTTCCTTTTGGCAAGTTTATATTGCAAGTTTTCTGTTTGCTGATTTCCAGATGAACAACAACATTGCAGTAAAAGTTGGTTTTGGGTTTAACGCGCAATCAAGAGTATTTTACAGTATACTTAAAATTTTTCGAGTGTGGGGGCCTTTGCGAGTGTTCCTTTTGACCAGCAACTCTAAATTGTTGTCTTGCAGAACCTTTAAATTATGCTCATAAATAAATCATAGAATGAATTTGAAATTATGTTTTGTAAACATTATCGCAAAGAAATTAATAAAATATTTTCGAAACTCCTCGGCTAAGGGAGGTCTGTCTACGCCGTTTAGTGTCCTTGTTGCACATAAATTTGGCGCCCTGAAATATTTACTCAAGAGCACCCTGCCGAATTTTCGCAAGTACGTGATGGTGGGGTGCTCCATCCAAAAATGTGCGCGCTAATAAATTGTTGTCTCACCACAGCCTGCGGCCGTCATGCATCTCCCATTCCTCAGCCGCAGTGCCCAGCTAGTGTTTCAGTATTCTCTGTTGCTTTTGTTTGTTGGAGATTTTTGTATTTATTTGGTATTTCATTAAAAATTATTAGCCCCAAAATGCTTGCTTTTATTTTAGCCAAACACACAAAGTGTACAAACGCTCTATGCCAGCGCATTTTCGGCCTTTTGTTGTTTACCAGCGCCAAGCTATTCTCATTCTCCGTCCGCTGCTGGTGCTGTGTCATTGCGTCGCAGCACTGCTCTTCCTTTTGGCAGTGGCTGTTGTAAATTTTTAAAGCTAATGTGCTTGAAAAGCGTTTAATCGTCGTTTATTGTTATGCAGATTGGCGGGATTTGCATTAAGCTTGTTGTGGCGCGTTTTATCTTTGATAGTTTGGCCGAAATGCTGAAATTGGCTTATTTTTTTTTGTTGTTGTATAAGTAAACACAGCCCGTTTGTCTTCGTCGTGGAAGGCGGCCCTCTGGTGTGGTTTATTTACTCCCACAAGTTGTGTGTGTTTAATTTGCCGGTAATCGATGAATAGCAAAATGAATGGAAAATTTTAAGCGATTGGTAATTATTTGGCTAAAGCGTGCAGAAAAGGGATTAATTTATGTGTGCATATTTTTTGGGTGGTATGCAGTCTATTTTTAGCACAATTTATTCCGCATTCATTCGTTGTGGCATGGGTAAATGGTTGAATTTATGGAGGGATAAATTTAATTGATCTACAACGATTGGATTAGTTGTGACAAGTGCTTTTGAATAAATGGGCCATTCTAAAAACAATGGCATTCTCAGTTTTTCTTTACTATTTATTTTTTTTTTGCGAATTTCTTAGATGTAAAATACGTAGGTTTCCATGAAATTTCGAAATTCCAGGCGCCATATTGGATTGACCATATTGAATCAATTGAAATCAAATTTCAGCAGCGAAATCGATAGACCGCCAAATTTTGTCATTTAGCATACCGTTCCGAATTCACATTTTTTTTTGGATGCCCTGGCAGAGGTTTGAGCGACTAATTACTTCTTAAATGACAGTGTCATCTCTCTATGTTCAGCAGTTTGGGTCTTTCACCAATCAATCATGAGAACAAGTTTAGTTTTATGATCAAGTTACTCATAAATTACTCTTAAAAATTCATAAAATGAATCAAGGAAAGCAAAAGCCCTTAATCGGAGTATATTCACAAACTATATGCTTAATTTATGTCTTACGGATACAACTAATCATAATGTATGATTTAAGTTCATAGTTAGGAAACCATAAATTTATGAACACCTAAATCGTAGATCATGCGACAGCATATCTCTCCGTGTATAGTAATGTAGTTCCGCGGAGAGAGAACTGTTTGCAGGAGTTATGTGTAATACTCGCAATATTGATCCATTAAAAAAATCAAAATTGAATATATTTCAGTCATACACACCGAGGCTGAATATGAAACCTAAATCAGTATTCGTGATTAACATTTTTTTTTATTTATTCATGAATCATTTGAATCATGAATCATTTGAATCATATGAATCTTTTATCTCTATATAGGCTAGAGCCACTTGTCGAAATTTAAATGTGTTTCCAAAAATTCTCAAATGTGGATCTGTGATATCATTCCAGTCTTTGATACTATTTGCAAGAATTTCAGCTCATTCTACTACTATCGGAGTATATCTACTACTATTCTTGGAATTTTTATTATTTACTACTCTCTGTACTTCGGTAATAAAATTTGTCTACTAATTTCAATGCATGTTCTACTTCTATTGGCAGAAATCTATTACTATAAAAACTTTTCTAATACTTTCAGCTATTTATACTGAAGCTTAGGGTATTTTCTAAGTCTACATAGTTGCTATGGCTATTGCAAGAAATTTACAACTGAAATTTAGTTTAATTTTACAGATTTGAATTTTAATTTAAAATTTCGTTTTTTTTTGCTTCGGTATTGGATATTTATTTACTACTATTTCTTTAAAGCTACTACCTTTAAGATATTTTCTACTACTATTCACAGAAAATAATATTTCTCCAAATCTAATACCCTAAAATGCCATTTCTACTGAATTCCATTGTGACTCAAAGTGAAAACACTGCACCACATCCATTCCATTCCCTTCCACTTCCATTCCATACCCTACCATATTTCCAACCTCACTTATTTGTTTTTCCATTTGTATACTCATCATTAATTTCCTCAGTGATATTAACATTAAAACTGGAACACTCTACAAGAGCTCAATTTACTCTAAATTAAATATTTCACTTCAATGGAGTGAATTTCATTTGACCACTTATTATAGTGCAACCAACTTCATCTAGCAAACTGAAAATGTTTCTGTTTGCCTTATATCAAGTTGTTAGTTTTATTTCATAAATTTCCCCAAAAAATTTGAACACGCAGTGTAACAAGCGAAAGTTTCGAACGAGCGAATATGTTAGCAGTTGACAGTGGGCAGAAATGAAATTTGTTGAGAGAAACTAATAATTTGATGGGCATTTCATATAAAAATTTAGTTAATTATTCATACAAAAAATATGGTCAAGTATTAAAAAATTAGGCAAACAGATATCACGCGATGGCCTTGATTGAAAAAGGCTTGTGTTCCCTCAAAGTCTAACTTTTGGTGAACTTTTGCATTAGCCAATAGAAACGCCCTTCTCGCCACACTGTACCAATGTGTTATGTTATTTCCGGGAAACATGGATGCCAAATAACAACAACACGAGAAGCGGAAATAAATACTCGTACATACAACAAGTACAACTGCAGCAAACAATGCGAACGTATTTAGCATAATGAGACAAGAGGAATGTGCACCACTACATTTAGACATATGCACGAACACATGACAGATAGTGTGTGTATGTTTTTTGTGCGGCTGTATGTGGGCGATGTGTGTGTGTGTGTGTGTGTGGCTCTGCTTGTGTGTGAACTAAATACAAACGCATTAAAAACTTTTGTCAAGGAAAAAATTGTTCGAGGAAATACTTAAATTCGCTCTTGTCGCCTCCTCACTCCCGCTTCCTCTGTCAGTTGCTGTGACTATTTCAGTGTTGGTGTTGTCATTTCGTTCCCTAAGGGGAATTAGGGTTAAGTACTTTTAAGTGTCGAAAGTTTACTTTTTTTTTTGTTATATTTTTTGTGTTGTTGTTAATGCTTTTGTGTGTGGGTGTGTGTGTGTTTGTGTGTTTGTGTGGTATATTTTTTGATTTTCATTAAAAACTTTTCAAATGTAAAATATCAAACATTTCCAATTACTACACTGCACTGCACTGCAGTGTGAAGTGTGAAAATGTCTTAATCAAACTTATTTCGCATTTGTCACAATTTCACACATTTCCACTCATAATTACGAATGTATACGAGCACACCAGCTCGAGTATGTGCCGGAAATAGCGTACTTGAGTGAATTTTTTAAATGCTAAAACGTGCCTCAAGTGCATGTAGCATTTTCTTTTAAGTTAAATTTAGTGCGACAGGTAGGTAGGTAGGTCGGTACCGGCACCGGTACTGAGGTACCGAGGTACTCTAATGAGCTGAGTTATCATGGCATATGGCAAGAAAGTCACGTTTCTACAAACGACTCATTTGGGGCAACATTGATACATACCACTTTACATGATACAGCAGCAATACGATAAGGCGGTCAGGACAGAGACGGATTTAGAAGGCACAGTCGACATCAAATTAAAAAGAAAATTTTTAAACAAAATTTTTATGAATTTTTCAGGTTTTTAAAAAAAAATTTCTTGCTTTAATCATTGTATTTTAATACATACTAGATACTAAAAAATAAAAACATTTAAATTTATTTGAAATTTCAGCAAGGGAAAAATACAAGAAAAAAACTAAAATATTGGTTTCCCTGATAGCCTCCCCATCAGAAGCAAGCGGGTACAATGACAAATTTTAATTTTTTTTCTTGTATTATTATCATTCTGAAGCTTATTTTAATTTATTTTTTTTATTTTAATTTATCTTTTTTTGATAAATGCCCCAAAATGTCCTGAAAGACAACCGCCCAAAATGGATTATTGTGTTTTTTTGCACGTATATTTCTGATTCTAAAACGCATTTTTAATTGATATATAGGGTTTATTTAAATATGTATAGTTATAATAAAATATAGTTGGCCTTATGACCGATTTCGACCCATTCATTTGTAGAACATTTCGAACCTTGAAGCTTGTGTAAAACTAGCTTCTTCCGTGGAATCGGTGTGATGAAAGGAATAAATAATTTTGTGTTGTATCATGAATTTTTTCCTTTATGGAGGTGTCTTGGAATAACAGAAATTGCTGAAGGAGTGCAGCTATTTTTCGAAAATAATTTTTGATAAAAATTAGCTAAAGCCCAAAAATAAATAAAAAATCATTTCCAATAAATTCCAAACAAAAAATGGTTTTTGTCTCGCTTCCTTCAATTAGTACTTACTGACCTCGCGAATGGTATATCTTACGAAAAACCATCATAAAACAATTTTCTAGAGCATTAAAAGATGTTCCTAATTTGTATAAAGGAGGCCAGCGTTCTAGCCGCGTACCTTCTGTGCCTATTGTCAAATCCAGCACTGGACCGGGGACAGTATGTGGCAAAGCTTTTAACCATTGAGTGTGTCTACTTTTTTTCATTCGGTATAATTAGTGAAATTCGTTTGAAAATGTGTTAAAATTTTATTGTCATAAGTGGATAGAATATTCTGTGTAGAATTTTCATAATAACTAGTTATGGAAAATAATTTTCGGCAACATCTAAGCAGGTACAGCTGAAAATAAAATCCAATTTCAGCTTAAAGTAGTATTAATGCAAGCTTTGGCGCTCAAGTAAAAAAAAAAATCTTTATCACAATGTTTTATCTGCAAACTATATGATAAAATTGATAACTACTTCAATACGAAACACAATCTTATGGCAATGGCACTCTTATGCCAGAGAAAGTTCCATCAATAAATTCGAATGTAATACCCAGTCATACCTCCAACACTCATATCACCTACAACAATCTTCAAATGGATGAGCAAATTTAAATTAAAAACAATCTTCAGGCAATTTGGCCAAATTGTCAATGCCAGTTAATTAATCTCTTGCAAGCGTGACCTGCGAGAAAGAACTGAAAAAAAAGGATTTAATGTGGCAATACGTTATATTTAATGTGCTGCGCTGTGTTGTGACATCGATGTAAATGGCACATAATTGCCACAATTCGTTTCTCAATTTTATGCAGCAACGAATTCAAAAAAAATTGGAAATATGTTAGTACTTTCTAATGGCAATTAAGTAAATGAATTTTTTAATTGTGAATGTGTTGATCGTTGAAAGCTATTGCCGTCGTACCAAATACTTGATTTCGGTCAACAGTGGCTCCGTGTGCATTTTGCAGTATAAATGAATGACCTGTCTTATGGTGAAGTGCTATTAATATTTTACCATGAATTGTTTATTTTGCCATATCTTGCAATGCACGAAGGATAAATGACAAAGTTCCAGCAAATTGCTGTTGTGTACTATGTGCAATATGTCACAAGACTGGACACAGATGGTTTAATAGAGAACATTTTGCATTTGATGTGAGAATGAATTGGTTTGCAAAAAGGGAATATGAAAATGACTTTTGATTTTTGTTTTCAATTTAAGATGAGAATATTTCCTCAAAAAAATATCATACACCTTCACACAGAGAGAAAATAGTTTTCAATATTTAACGAATTTGTGATCAATCCTTTTTGAGTCTATAAAATTGAAACTTTTCCATTTTCCCTTTTGCACTAACGTCACAAATGCCCCTAAATCGCTTAAGTTAGCAATAATATGATTTCACATGCTTGTTTCAATTCACTTTGAAACAACGCAATTTTGGCAGCAGTGGTGCCACACCAACAACAACACAAGTTTTATCCCACACTTTTCGCTTGTGTACGCGTATGCTTAAGTTTTTCACGCGCTCACAAAGCTTAAAAAGTTTTCCTACACGCGCTTAAAAGTATGCAATAAGTTCTTTGTGCAGATACCGTACATTATGTGCAACTCTCAAGTATGTAAGATAAAAACTTATTTTCGGCAAATGATGGCACGAAGAAGTACTGCAGTGCGGCACTGGATATTCGTGGTGAGGGCCACGATGTTAACATGTGTGGCGTTTTGCTGTGAATTAAGCACGCTTGTAAAAATCAAGCTGCGTTAATTTGTCAAAAAATTGTTTGGCATCTGGAGGTGTGTGTGTGTGTGTATGAGTGTATTTGTTTGTGTGTGTGGGCGTGCTTGTACTCCCGTATGAGTCACGGAAGTTTTAGTTCTTAACAATTGATCTCTATGGCATGAACTTTTTTGACCTAAAAATTTGTTTGCATACTTTTAGTAAAGAAAAAAAAATCGTAAAAGTCCATATTTTTAATTCGATTGAGCAATAATTACATGGCTTTTACATTACATTTGCCATTATAGTCTATATGTACACAATAATGTAGCAATTTTTGAACAAATCGACTTAATATTTGTATACTTTTTAATTTTGTGTCCCTAAAAGTATGCAATACATTTTTTTGATCCGTTCCCTGCTATTACTGTAGGTATTATTGTACAGCAGTCAACTTCTTCACTGAACTGTATAATTTTGGAGCCTAAGCTGCATGACCTTTTATCAGTCACTGTCCTTGTGTTTTCTCCAAATGATAGGAACTTTCCCATACCGATACCTACTTGACTACACATAAAATGCGGTTCAATAAAATTCTCACATTTCTTTTCGTTGAAATATTTTCAATTTAAAAACTTCACCATTTGCCTTTATTTCTTCTTCTTCTTTTCGTTTTTTTTTTGTTTTTTCTTTTTTTTTTTTGGCTACATTCGACATTCTGATTTCCGCCATTGGAAAATGACCGGAAATGGGCAGCCCAGCAAGCGTAATTTATGCGCATTGCAAAAATTTATCGCCACACAATCTTAATGGTTCATTAATTTCATTATTCGCTCATCTGCGAATATAATGGACAAATTTGTGGGTTGCATGCATTATGTGTCTGTCTGGATGGCTGGCTGGCTGGCTTTGTGGTTGCTGGTGCGCCTTTGTCTGTGTGTGTGCGAGTGTATTTCTGGTGTGGTCGGAAATAAGGGGTGCAGCTCACGCTCAGCATGTTAATGAGCTTTTTCGCAAGTCCACTTTGCAAGTGGTTATTTTAAAATTCCCAACGCTGATGCAATAAATTCGGTAGCGCAGTGCAGTGTGGCTGCAGCTTTTGACGAAATCCTTTTGTGTAAGCTTTAAGAATTTACATACATATTATTTATTCTAAAGGTTATTGAACGCATTGGTGGGGAGTTTGGGAATTGAAAGATCCCTCAGAGAACTGTAAGGCAATTTGGAGTTCAGGAGAAGCTAACTGCCATTTTGTTTTTTTTATATTTTCTGACACAAAAGTTACTATTCAGTGCTGTTATCCTTCTACGAGGCCATGCAGTTGAGTCTGCTCTATCGTTCATTCGTACAATTTCTCTCAATATTACTACATTATTGAATGATTCACTGTGACAAATCACTGTTCACCATTGTGTACTGCATTAATATTTCATAGTTTACTTTAATTACATTTCCACAAATACAGCAACAAAAAAAGAACCACAACAAAAAAAAATCTACCATATTGATGCAAGCAGACGGGTTTACTTATACTTGGGGCGATTGTTGTTTTGAACTTTGTTTGCGCCGCAGTGATGCATATGATTGTGCCCATATCATATAGCAAAAAAAAAATGAAATTAAAGAAAAAAAACCAAAAAAATTACAAGCACACACACAGAAAGTCTACGGTTAATAATGGCAACGAGCAGAGAAAGAAATTCAAGCGTCATGGAAATGAAATGAAAAGAGAAAATAAAATAAATGCAAAAGAGAAAGGAAATGTGCCACAAGCAACAATGGTTGTCAACTGAATTAAATAGTGGGGGGGGGGATATGTACCTATTCCATACATATGCCTTTTCTGTTTGGCCTCAAGTTGCAAGTGCACACACACACACACACATACTTACTCACACAGAGAGATGTCGCTTGAGTGCAATTTTCAAACTCGTGTCCATTCACAATATGTACCAGCGACAGCAACTATAATTTCCACACAACAACAACAAAAAAAAAATGAATGAGGCGATATAAAGAAGTGAAGAGAAGAAGAAGAAGAAGAAAATATCAAAACATCTTGAAGGCATACTTAGAACTTGATTTCTAGTTTGAAGTTGAGTTTCCCTTAGTAGTTTACGTATTTACAGTTCTTGTTGTTCCTGTTGTTGCTTTTCTGGCTGCTGACAATGTTGATGGCAGCTGCTGGTGCTGCTATTGCATTCGCATGGACACAAACACACACACTCACACACACACACACTCACAGACGCCCACGCCCGGATAATAGTTTTGGAAGCTTACTCAAGGGTATTCAACTGTGAATGGCGTCTTTATTTCCCAGGATATTCATGTGCATGTCAGCAGTTGTGCAGCAGCAGCAGCAGGACAGGAGGACAGGAGGACAACGGTACAATGATGCAGAATTCTCGGATGAGCCGAACGAAGTTGTTGATTCTTGATATTTGGTTTCTAACTGGCAGCGACGACGATGCAGTCGTTTTCGTTTTCGTTGTTGTCATTGTCGTTGTTACTGTACATGAGCTGAGCTTAAGTATCCTTTCATACGTTTCTCATAAAGTCCTTTTATGGCCTTAAATGTATGACATTTATATTTGTCAAGTTTTTTTTAGGGTTTTTACTTTGGATTTTTTTTCTCTCTCTCTGTGTGTGTGTGTGTGTGTCATCTTTTGTGTAGCATACTTTTCGGCACTGTGGGGCTTTTTCGTTTCGGCTCTAATGACAAAGTTATGATTGTCGCATGTTTCATCCTTCCACTCGCATGTGAAGTGGCTCCACTTAGGAGGACCCATCATGTTATGTCCTGCAGCTCCGTCGTTAGTGGTACTTTTAATTTTGTAGTTGTATGACATTTGTCCTTTGGGTTTGCATTCTTTTTTGCTCCAAGTATTTCTCGTATATCATGACGTCAAATCTGTAGTATTTGAAAATTGTTAAAAAAAAGGGAATATGCTTCTTGGTAATTGTATTCATCTAAACGCTTCTTTGACTAATGACGGTTGTACGGCTCTACAGTGAAAAATTTAAATTTTAAATTTGCATTGCAAGCGATTTTTTATTTAAATAAAATCTCATTAAATACTCACTGAAATATATAAATATATGTATTTATGCAAAATCAATACACATATTTGCATACATATAACTTGTGGAACATTAAATTCGATTTAAATTAAATATTTCATCATTTATAATTCGAAAACAACCAATTCCAGACGACCACTTGCGTATGGAATTTTAATGACAACAGTCCTTTTAATAACTTGTCAATGTGCATACGATATTGAAGAGTGAAAAGAAAAAGCAACAAAAATCAGGCAGAGTAGATGAAATTATCCGGTAAGGCTCACGGTATCTAGTTAAAAATTTGTTATTTTGCAAATTGAAAAAACTAAACCGAAAAATTTTATTAAAATACAAACGGATTCTTCAGCTCGGTATTCTTTTTTAATATCATGGATCAGAGAATTCTTTAAAAGATCATACATAAATAAGTATAGAGAGTGAACTATCTTCTGCTATGCCAAAGCTGAAATACCCCCACACAGTATAATCCATTTAAAAGTCTCTCGAACATAAAAAAAATTTTGTCTCAAGACCCCATTTTGAGCCATTTACAGGTGGATTCGGAGACTCGGACCACGTTAAAAATCAGTTTCTAAAATTGTCCAAATAAAATCCACCAAAAACAAAATTGTATCTTAAGACCCCATTTTGACCTATTTATATGTGGGCTTGGAAGCTCGGACCATGTTCAAATCCATTTCCAATCGAATACAGCAATAAAAAGACTTAGAAAATGTTGACCTTTTGCTTCGTTATATGGGAGCCACGCCCAGTTTTTGTCCGATTTGGCTAATTCTCGAACTTGATCTCAGTATTCACGAGAAAAACATGTACCCAAAGTCGATATCTCCAAAACTGCGACCGTTATCGTGCGGACTGACAGACGGACGGACAGACAGACGGACATCGCTAAGTCGACTAAAGTCGTGATGCTGATCAAGAATATATATACTTTTCCATACCGGACACGCCTCCTTATGGGCGTTTCAAACGTTGTGTCAAAGTTAGTATACCCTGCCACAGTGAGTGTGGGGTATAACAATTAACTTTTGTCGACAAAAAAGATAGGGAGTTTCTTGTCATATTTGTGGCTGAAGCACAATTTTTTCCATTGTGCCATTTCCGAGGGATATCAACGCTCTGTGCGCTGAACCGTGTGAAGTCAGATGTGGTTCTGCGATGTAAGAAAGCCTAAACACAGCTGAATTCAATTTGGGTACCCGGACACAGGAATGTCGACGGTAACGAAACGGAAGACCCTTTAGCTCGTCAGGGAGCTCTAAAGCAAATCATAGTCGAAACGATTGGTGGCCTTTGTAGTTTAGTGGAAGTATGGTCTATAACCACGGAGGGGTGGATTCAAATTCCATTGTTGACACATTGTCAGTGCTTTTATCCTTCTATTAATTTTCCATTATTCCTTTCCTTTAATACATCGATTTTACTTTAGAATTTGTGGGGACTTCAAAATTCCACTTAAAAACATTTATATTTGTGATTTAAAAGGATTTCGTTTTAAAAGGGAGTGCGAAAAGAGAGAAAACGAGCTACCCGAGGTTCGAAGGAATAACACTTGTCTCCGATTTGTTCGTTCTTCTGTCTTTCATGTGTTCACTCTTCGCTGAAAAGCGATATCGCTGATCTAAAGAACTACGTGGGGACAACCGGATCTCTCACAATAAGTGTTATTAAGGATTAGAGTCACTTATTTGAAATAGGTGTGCTCGAAACTGATGTATAACTAGTAGAGCCTGTGAGGAGGAACAGGAAACCTTAGAGCACTAAGCAATTGCACAGTATTGGCAAGACTGCGGAAATAAATCATGCAATCTCGACATTTCCAAGCCTCATAAAGGTGAAATTTATCGATTGAAAATGAATTAATCTGTTTGTTCGTGGCACCGAAAGATGGAACGAGGAGTAGGTATAGCTCTCATCACTGGTATTAACTCAACAAAATTATTATTTTTTAAATACATTTGACTCAACTTTGTACTAAGAAAACACTATAGTTTGCCATCCAATATGTTCACCACACATCATCCACACAATTTCCAACCTGACTTTAAATTGGCTAACGTTTTTCACTTTCACACTTTCCTCGCCTTAATCGTAGTTACATAGTAGCTACACTTTAGGTTGAGCACATAATACGTGAGAATTACAGCAAATTTAGTTAAAAGCCGCTCATTAAATCATCACCAGTTAATCTTCAGCTGTCAGAATGCACCAATTTAAATGCGATTTACTCGCTCACTTGCTTGCCAGTGTTATGATGTAGACGACGGCGTCTGCAAAGTTGGTGGAATGCAAAAAAGAATTCCTGCTGCGCCAATTGCTGCTGTGCCCCCCACAAAAGTATGCAAAAACTTTTGCAAGCCGAGGCTCAGTGAATGAATGAATGCGGACGCGACCAACTGGAAGATGGACAGTAGGAGAAATGCAGTTGTTAATATTTCTTCAGTCTCTGCAAATTCAAACAGAAATCTCATGGGGTGAGTTTAAAGGGGGGTTACGCTGTCCTACAAAATAGTTCATACAACAATGAAATAATAGAAGTACACAACCAACCATTACCATTACAATCAGCAGGCAAAAGACGACGCACCGACAACTCACTTCGAAAACGGCCGCCATTGTTAGAATGCAATGGCTGCACCTGCCATCGCTCTCGTCTCTCTCACACACTAAGTGCCGGAGCTATGTGGTAGTGAACTTATTTGTGAAGTGAAATGCAGACAAAATAATGGAAAGAAGATTAAGTATAGATGTCATGCAACAACAATGTGCAGTATAAATAAAACTAATTTCAGGACTTACTACTCTGTGCTGCGAATTTAGTGAATGCAGATAAATTTGCTGTGTGTGTGTGTGTGAGCCATAGTTTGTCGTACATTCAGCAGATAGTAGTCGTAGAAAGTAGTACGGAAATATATTAAAATACATGTTATGCAATATTGGTTTTGAGGGCACGTAATATATAGTGCAATATTCAACGAACTGGTGTGCATAGGAGGAATGCCGTCTTTAGCATATTTTAACAGATATGAAACAGTCGTTAATTATAGTTATTGCGAAAGTACATACTTTCAGTTAATTGAGAGTTATGGTTGCGAATGTTCGGTGTTGAATTTTAGAAGTCACGTGCTCTTGAAGTCCGAATGAACTATTTTGGATATACAAGGGCTGTTCGATATGAAATAAATACACTTTTAAAAAAACCGAATTCATATTATTTGTCTGACATACTTTAACCCGTCTCAAAGTATGTCAGAGCTTTAACGTGGAGTATATCGTCTTAATATATCAATTTTGTCTCAGGACCCTCATATTTATTCATACGTAGTTTTGGACTATCGGAACTTGTCTTTTCTAAAACGGGTAGATATGTAGGTTAGGTTAGGTTAGGTTAAGGTGGCTATCGGCACGCCGGATACACTTAGACCAAAAGAGGTCCATTGTGATACCACAGGATCCATATTCCCTTCCCATATGCCCCAAACCATTTGGAGTTCAAGATGAACCTATGAAGGCGAACCTATGCTAGCCGTAGAGAGATCACCTAGACTGTCCAGGAAGAATGACCCCAACTGGGTCCTCCTTGCTCGAGACAATGCCGGGCAGCAGCAGAGAAGCTGCATCACAGTCTCCTCTTCCTCCTCATCCATACCACTCCAACAGAAGTCATTAGCGAAGACCCCAAGCCTTACCGCATGGCGCCCAATCAAACAGTGAGCAGAAATCACACCTACCACACCTTCGAAATGCTGGCCCTAGGCAGTGCGATGAGTCTCTTAGAACGCTTCAGATCCAGCACCGGCCAGATCTGTCTTGTTGTGTTACAAGTGGTTCCAGAAGCCCATCTATTGTTAGTCTTGGCGATGGAATCAAGACGAAGCAGTAGCTTGCACGTGCTGAGCGGGATATCTAGCTTTACCTTATCTGGTAGGAGCTGCATTGTGGTGCCCTGCATTGCGAGTTCATCCGCTTTGCAGTTCCCTGGAATGTCCTGAGTAGATATGTAGCTAACGATAATGTCTTTGAAAAAATCTTTATATGTACATGTGTAAGATCCAACGATTGCCACAACGCGATGCAACGTGCCGTCTGATTTCAATTGAGCTGATTGTATTCTGCCACTCAGGCACTAACCAAAAAAGCCGATACACCAAACATATGAGCAGAAGAGCCTGCTGCTTGATCGGCTCATTGGGGCAATCGTGGGATCTGAACTTTACTATATTTTCTTTCTGTAAACACTCGTCTCCTTCTTGGGTTTATGTTCGATTATGCAATTGTGTGGACAGTCATCAGACATGGCTAAATCGGTACAGTCTTCGATGCAGATCAAGATTATATATTACTAGCTGGGCCCGACCTGCTTTGCCGAGCCTTGGAATCGGCTTCGGTAGCATAACTATTTAAGTAATTACAATCCTGCGTGGCCTTCATTAACCTAAAAAGTCAGTTGCTGTTATATGCCAAATTAGTTTCTATTAAGTACAATATTCCCCACACACAACTGTATACAGGGAAACCTTCTATATATAAAAGAGGCGTGTGTGTTTGTCGCGAGTGGTCGCAATAACTACTGCACCGATTTTTACCAAAATTCATATATGTTTTCTATGGGTCGTGAGTCGTGAGGTGGGATAAGTTTTGACACACACACTTTTACAAGCTAGAAAATACGTATTTCTCTCACATTTTTGCAGAAATTTTTTTTATAGCAAATACTAATGATCAACAATTAACTTGGTTGCGAAACAGAAAAAAAAACCTCTCGAAATAGAAGACGTTACATAAATTGAACACACTTCCTACAGAGAGAGAGCTACCAAGTTTATATTTAGCCCTTCCGAGAAAACGAATCACAATCGCTTTTTGCATCAACACTGAATATAATACAACTTTCACATGCCCACGTACAAAATGGTTTCCATTAAGTTAATGAGTGCCGATTATGAACGCATTTCGGCGCTTATACTTGCTTCTTTTTATTCGATTTCGAAGAACGCTGAAAAAAAATCCCCCAGGAAATGAATTATCCCTCAAATGGCTGAGAAAAGCGGAAAATATACAATTTGTGTGTTGTCTAGCTATGTGAACAACGCATTGGCAGCAATTTGATTATTTCTATTGCTTCACCCGCTCATCCTTGGCTGTGTTGTGAGGGTGGTGTGAGCACAACTTCCACTTCCGTTTGTGGTAATCAATGGAAAATTAGATTTTTATGTGGAAATTTCGAAATTTATTTGGTAGAAACGTGTGCCATGTGAGCATTTCTTGTATGAGATGGTTTGATTCGCACCTAAACTCAAACTCAAACCCGAGCACAACACCCCACCCCACTCCACTCCAATCGCTCATATTAGACAGAGTTCGAGTTTGCATGCACGCCTTAAAAATTTATTTCATCAATTTAATAAATGGAACACGTCCACTGGACACGCAGGCATATACATGTAATTTGCTCCATAAGCGCCTGGTGTTGGTCCTGGGGCTGGAGTTGGAGTTGACCAGGGGATTATTATTTATATTCTTATTTTATTCTATTTTACATATAAAAAATATTATCGTGTCGAGGAACGCATAAAAATACTAATAAATATTTGTATTTGTTATTTTTGGTCTATTAGTGCCTGTGCGATCAAGCATTTAGATAAAATTGCATAAAATATGAGTGAGTATTTTGTTGTTGTTGTCTTTTCTTTTTTTCTTATTTTTTATTTTGCTCTTCCGTTCCGTACGGAAATTGAAAAATTGATGTCCGTGCGTATTTTAATTTTCACCAAACCTGACATGGGTCGCGTACGCATATGTTGTGCGAAATTATGATACTTTAGTGGCATGGCTGCAACAACAACCACACACACGCACACACATGTGAACGCAACGCAACGCACCTTTATTTTGATTGCCGCTTATCGGTGCGTTCATCACTTAATGTGTGAATGCTTTTAGGTCGCTGTACTGCTGCCGGGCCGCGAATGACTTAATTTTGTCCTGCGTTTACGCACCGAGGCAGATGGTGTTGCATAAATCATATATTTTATTGCAATTAAAGCAAATGGAAGATTGCTTTTAAGACTTTAATGTGTACATTACGTTTTTATTTTAAAGGAGTTTCTTTTTTTATTTTACAATCGTTCTGTATTACGTTGGGTTCTGATGATGGCTGGTACCTCATTCGCTGACTGAAGTTGACGTTCTTTCATCAGTAGCGGCGTGGATAATCTTATCAATAACATTAATTGGACGACACGATCAATATTGCTGTGCCGTTTCGGATCACAAAATGTGGGAACTTAAGTCTTTTTTAAACAACTTTTTAAACACTTGCAAACGAAAAAGTCAACCTTGGCCTGTGGATTTTGTACAAGTTCATAACAATAAATGATATAACTTTTTAAGTATATGAGCTCTTTCTCAATAGGAACTGTAATTGTTTTACAAGCTGCTAATATCAACGAATTGTAATACAAGCTGGTAGAGAACCTCATACATGCGTATCTCATACTAGGTTTTTAACACAATATTACACAATAAATTTAATTTTGGGAGAGAAAATTCACAAGAAAATCCTAAAATTTTTGTGTAGCGCAATGAGTTTACATCCGATTGTAAAAAGCTTACATGTTTTTTAAAGGTATGTTGTTGCCCTATAAAATGCATATTTAATAGAGCCCGACCGATAAGCATTTTCAGGCCGAAGCCGAAGCCGAAGCCGATGCCGAAGGTAATTGACAGCCTATTACTTCGGCCGACGCCGAAGGCCTATACCGAAGCCGAAGCCGATACTTAAATAAAAACCCTTTAAATCTTGTTTTTTCGTGTATTTTCATTCAAATTCGAGTATATAAATACACATTTAGTTTTTTAAGGAACTAAAAATTTATTTAAACAAATAATAAAAGTAACCAAAAGAATTCACAAACAAATTTGGGCCTCCTAGGTCAAAACTAACAGGAGAGTCAAATTATTCCATATATCCCATGTAAGAACAATTGGATTTTTTTAAAATCACTTTTAAAAATTTGGAGTAAAGCTTAAAATAATGGGAATTTAGAAGAAATGGTAGAGAATTCTTCAAAGAATAAATCCATCTAAGTAGCTGTTGTCAGGTGATGGACAAAGGATGTTCTAGTTGATGGTAAAAACCACCTTTAAATGTCAGCACAAGAACTACTTTTCATATATGTTTTGGCGCAGCAATTTGGGCTACATTTCTAAAAGGTAGAATCCTTCCGTGAGCCTCATACAGTTTACCAGGACTCCTTTTAACATAGACATCAGGGCTAGTAGTAAGCTTCTAAATCTATATTTAAAATTCAGTAATCCACCCAGAAACTGTCCAAGGATGTACTTTGTGGCAGCTGTAACCCCGTGCCACGCAATTTGAGGCGAGATTCACTCAATATTCGATGATTACTAATTTAAATTTTAATCATATTTTTTGTTTTGTGGGCCTCTTATGTCCCATTGGAAATTCCATCAATTACACAATTTTACATTCAAGTCTCAAGAAAATCAGTAAGACCGTTTAGATGCGATGTGGGCTAGAACATCGTATCGTAAAAAATTAGTTTTGGTTTTCGGTGTCGCAAAAAAAAGCAAAAAAATTGAAAAGCTTCTGCCAAAACTTCGGCCATTTTTCGGAAAAACCGAAGCCTAAGCATTTTTGGCCGATAACGGGCGAAGCCGATTAATCGGTCGGGCTCTAATATTTAATATTTAAAATCCAATCAAAACTGTGTTTTTGGAGAATTATTATGTACATGAGAAAAATTCAAAATGCATAAATGCGGTTTAAATGGTTTTAAGAATTAATCTAGAAAAACTGGGAGACGCGGGTACTTTTTTTTAACCCCCTCTAACAGAATCTGTCAGTCCCGATTATGTGCGTTTTTTAGTGTCGAACGGTGTAATAAGACGGAAATTAAGTAGAAATGGTAGAGAACTCCTCAAGTAAAAAGTCCCTGTTAGTAGCAGTATTTTAAGGAGTCCACAATTCCTTCAGGTAATGGACAAAGTATTCCAAACCAATTTTTTTTTAATTGTATTGTTGGGGGGACTATGAATGACCCCGTAAGGAGATATAGAGAAAAAAAATAAAAAAAAAGAAGTGATTTCACTGTTTGTTGTCTTACTTCTGAACCACTGCAGCATAATGGTGATTGCATTTTGACGTATTTTTCACCGTTATTTTTGCTATTTTTATTATTTTTAAACCCGTCTAAGGATGGTCTTCTAGCTTCAGTAGTTCAGAAGAGAGACAACTAACAATGAAAACACTTATTTTTTTCATATTTTTATACCCCCACACTTACTGTGGCAGGATATACTCACTTTGACACAACGTTTGTAACGCCCATTAGGAGGCGTGTCCGGTATGGAAAAGTATATATATTCTTGATCACCGCCGGAGTC
Organism: Heteromyza rotundicornis; assembly: GCA_951394025.1. Classification (NCBI taxonomy): domain Eukaryota; kingdom Metazoa; phylum Arthropoda; class Insecta; order Diptera; family Heleomyzidae; genus Heteromyza; species Heteromyza rotundicornis. Next base: position 64,508,661 of record OX596012.1, read on the forward strand.
AATTTAGCCATGTCCGTCTGTCTGTCCGTCTGTCCGTCTGTCCGTCTGTCCGTCTGTCTACACGATTGCGGTCGCAGTTTTGAAGATATCGACTTGAAATTTTTCGAACATGTTTTTTACTTCAAAAGTAAGACAAGTTTAAATATCAGCCAAATCGGACAAAAACTAGGGTGGGCTCCCATATAAAAAAAATTAATTTTTTTTCCAACTTTTTTTTTTATTGTTGTGTTTGATTGAAACGTTTAGAAACGTATTTTGGACATGGTCCGAGGTTCCGAAACCATATATATAAGGGTCAAAATGTGGTATTGAGACGAAATTTTTTTTTTTGTGGATTCGATTGGAAATTTTTAGAAACGCATTTTGGACATGGTTTGAGGCTCTAAAACCACCTCAAAATGGGGTATTGAGACCAAATTTGTTATGTCCGAGGTACTTCTAAATTTTACTGTGTGGGGGTATTTCAGCTTCGGCATTGCCGAAGATAGTCTACTCTGTAGTTATACCCCCACACTCACTGTGGCAGGGTATACTAACTTTGTCACAACGTTTTTAACGCCCATAAGGAGGCGTGTCCGGTATGGAAAAGTATATATATTCTTGATCAGTATCACCTCCTGAGTCGATTTAGCGATGTCCGTCTGTCTGTCCGTCCGTCTGTCCGTCTGTCCGTCTGTCCGTCTGTCCGTCTGTCCGTCCGCACGATAGCGGTCGCAGTTTTGGAGATATCGACTTGAAACTTTTTTTACATGTTTTTCTCGTGAATACTGAGATCAAGTTCGAGAATCAGCCAAATCGGACAAAAACTGGGCGTGGCTCCCATACACCGAAAAAAAAGGTAAACATTTTTTATTGTTGTATTCGATTGGAAATGTTTAGAAACGTATTTTTGACATGGTCCGAGGTTCCGCAGTCACATATATAAGGGTCTAAATGGGGTCCAATTTTTTTTTTTTGTGGATTTAATTGGAAATTTTTAGAAATGGATTTTGTACATGGTCCGGGCTTCAAAACCACCTATAATTGGCTCAAAATAGGGTCTTGAGACCACAATTTTTTATGTTCGAGGTACTTCTTCCTACTGTGTGGGGGAATTTCAGCTTCTGTATAGCCGAAGATAGTCCACTCACTAGTTTTTAGCACATTTCACCCTTTAACTTCATACAGCGTCATTTGCTTCCCCGTTTAAATTTTATACGTTCCTGTTTGATTCAAGCCGATTCGATTGCAGTAGCTGAGTCATATCAATGATACACCCAATGGCGGTGGGTTATAACCATCAATAGTCAATCGGGTTGTCTTTAACTTGCATCGTATTCTGTAGCAGAAATTCAAGTGCTAATTTTTCTGTGTGTACTATTTTACTGGTATATTGGTATTATTTTTGCAAAAAAAAAGATTGAAGCTACCACATGATAAAATATATTTAGTTTTTGCGGTTTATGTATTTATGATATAAATACAACTGCAACTACATTTTGATTGATTTCTTTTAAGTACCACCACCAGCAACGCCACCAGCATCAGCAACAGCAGAAACATTAAGCAATTATGGTAATAACTCAATCAAAATCCAACTTCAAATTCAACCATAAAGTTTATTGAACGTAACTAGATAATAACGATGGTCAATTGCAAATTGTTGTAAGTACTTGTTTGTTCTGCTGGCCATCGTCATTGCGGTTGTTGTTGTTTGTTTTGTTGCTGTTGGTATCATTGCGACAACATTAATATGGCGGTTATTACTTACAATCAATTACTTCAAAGTAACAATGCGAACACACAGCGCCGCAACATGTGGTGGTGCTGACTACGTTCGTATTGGTCGTTGGTGAGGACAAAATGCGTTGGACCGCAAGTAATGACAGTCATCACAACATACACAAGAGAATAGTTATGAACGGACTCGGATATGGTGTAAGGATATTGTTATGATGCGATTATGCTTCCGTTACTTATATGTCAAAGATGAACTTTTTCGGGTTCAAAGCAAACCGAACTATTTGCCTTGAGCGATGTGAGCGGAATCCGAAGAATGTTTGCGTTTGTGCAATCACAAGGAAAATGATTATGACTTCCGATATCGATGTGTCTAACTTTATGGATTGGTTTATGGGCTTCGATTAGGGCAATAGATCACATGGCAAATCAGAACATGGCAAATCAGAATTAGAGTTGTTTGCATTGAGAGGTGCACATTTAGAGTTAAAAATGTAAATTTAATTGCGAATGCCACGCGATTTTGCCTTGAGCCACAGCAATTGTGTAAATTATTTTCTTTTTTTTTTGTGTTAAGCGTTAAACGTTAATAAACACGCTGGCGTTTAATTCTGGGCTAGGATTTGCTTGGTCCTTGCAGGGAAAAAAAGTTGAATTTATGTGGTAGTTAGTTAAGGGCTTTGTGAAAAGTTACAGCCGGAAATGGCGGCACTGCCGTGTAGGTGCTTAATTTGGTCGCTCGAAAGAAGGGTGAAGAAAGTGAAATGCGCGTTTTTGCTGTGTATTTGAGGGAGGCGGGTGAGGGGAGTGCTTAAGGACGTTCAGTAAGTCAGATCGTTGATAACGAAGTGCAGAAATTGCCTCGAGCTAAACATTTACAAAGATGTATGCAGAACATAAAAGCTTGAAGTTGGGAGTGGTAAATGCAGTTTTTAAAAGTTTAATTTCTCAACCTACAAAAAGTATGCAAAAAATTTCGAAATATATATAAATCCGTTCTATAATATATAAAATGGAATATAAAATGGCTAGCGGCAATCTCTGCCCCATCTATTCCACTGAAATGGGCTGGAATCTCCAAAACATATTTTGAGCTCTTGGATCTTATTCAACTACCTGCGATTAAGCATATTAGATACAGTAGAGTAGCAAGCAGAATTGCCTCCTTGGAGCATCTTCGTATCGTGGGATGAGTGAAGCGTTATTTGAATGATAGATTAAAGCTCTGAAACCAAAGAATGTTACCATGTACCTGCTGTAGTGTTTTGTTCACAAATTCTATTCAGCGAAGACTTAATTTACGTGCCACACACACAAATTTGCCATTCACCAAACCCATAGAGAAAACTTTAATAACTTATATACTGAGGATGTGCTTCTTTAAACAAAAATGTCTAATATTTACAATGTACGAGTGTACCGTGCAGCTATTACTGCTGCTACTGCAACAGCAACCCCATTTGTGTCCTTGGGGAAAATATTTTATTTTGTGCTTATACGTCATAAAGACAATGTGATCATGACACCACCATCAACAACAAAACACAGCAAGAGAAGCTGCTAGTGGCAAAAAAGCTCGAGCAAACATAAAATACCAACAACAAGGAAAACAACAACAACAATGACGTTGGCGGCAACATCATACAAGCATAATAAACATGCAATTTGTGTAGATACTGATTTTGTAAACAAGTGTAAAAAAAATACAAAGTAAAAATAAATACGTGACAACAGAAATTCGAAAGAAAAATTCACTCACAGGACGCTCGCCAGCTAGCGCCTGGGGTGGGTGGATGCACTAGCAGCAGCAGCAGCGTGCGTTCATTTCGCACATGGAACAAATCTTGCACAATTTATATCCACTTTGGCAATATATGGACACATTCCCTTACACATTCTCCTCCGTCATCGCCCTCGACCGGGTGCTACTTTTCCACTTACGTTTCCATATATATTATTTGTTCATGTAACGTGCTTCGTTGTTTCAGTTTCCCACTTGAATGGAGTTGCAACTCCATAAATTTCGATTATTTGTCATTTGCTCATATAATAAATATTCTGTCTTCGTGTAAATTTATTCAGTTGCATTTTTATTTTCCAAATAAATGAATGTGTGTTGTTTTTTTTCTTTCTGTTTGTCCTTTTTCCTCTTTTTGGGCGAATTTAATATGATTCAAATTATCTGTTTGGCGTATTTTTAATTAAACTTTAAATGAGTCATTAAAATTCCCAGACTCAAAGCCAAAAGGCCACTCAAAGTTTTTACGCGTTTCACTCTTTCGCTTTGCGCTAAGATTTCCATTAAAAGATGCAAAATGAGCGCAGTACGGTCAAAAGCTGAAAATGGCCACAAAAAAAGGAAGGAATACTTAGAGGGCTTAATAAATTCAATGCAATGTTGAACGAACATTGTTGAAGAATTGGGTGGGTTTGTGTCGTTGTCTGTTTCTTTAAACAGAAAAAGTTTAAAATTTTGTCCAATGAAATTTTATTTTGAATAGTTTATGGGATTTATTAGCCACAACAACAGTTTAGATTCATATGGGGGATTTTCAAATTTATTTTTCTTTAGTCTCAACCCACTAGAATATGATATTCCCAAAGTTTCATCCGAATCGTACTACCGCGCCACTACACCGCTGTTAAAAACCACCCGACAGTCGAAAAACTGTTAAGTTGACAGCGAAAACTGTTAAAATAAAAGCGAAAACTGATCATTGCAATAGATTTTTCTGTCAATTTAACAGTTTTTCGACTGATGGATGGTTTTTAACAGTTTTCTTAACAGTTTTTTCTCTCGGTGTAGATTCAATAATAGAAAAATAGAGTAAAAATCAAGTTTTATTAAATATAACCCTTAAACTGACTAAAAACCAGAAAATAAATTTCTTTTATATTAATTTCCCCAATTTCAATTTAAAATAAGGGTTTTTGGCGACTTCAAAATCTGCAATGATATTAGGAACAAAGTAGCCAAAAACCCTTAATTTTAAATCGAAATTGGGGAAATTTATTTTCTACTTTTTAGTCGGTTTAAGGGTTATATTTAAAAAAACTTGATTTTTATAACCCTTATATTAACTTGCTTTGGGTGGACTATATATATATATATATCCTCAAATCTGCGGCAAGCTTTTTCATACACTTCCACATAAGCTTGAGAGCTGAAATCAGAGGAGTAGGGGGCCGCGAGTGGACTCAAACCCCTTTTTCTTAAACATGGCATAACTTCCGATTCCTTCAGGCTACAATGACAAAAGTGGGTAAGTGGATTCTTATAGACAAAATGAAATTTTATACCCTGTGTGTTAAAGGGGAGGGGGATGGAGCCACTTTAAAGTTCTAACTTTCGTATTTTTTAAGCTACGAGGCCCAAATTTTGTACTTAGGTTCGCATTCGGGAAAAAGAGTAAAAAGGGGGGAAAAGCACGGGGAAACGGGGGGAAAAATGTTTTTATCTCCCATTTTTCTTGATTGAAAACGTTTGTAAAATTTGATTTTTTTGCCCCATACAAGTGCCCAGTGGTCAAAAGAAGGTGTCTGCAGTCATGTCAGTATGCCTCTTTAGGAGCTCGGATGCCATCCCTCCTCGCTTCCAACCTTTACTTCTTTTTCATATGAAACGGGGCAAATAAACAGGCCTACGTCTGTCCCTTCCATGCGTATGACTGCTGGCAGGCAATATTGCATAGAAAATCCATTGACACCACCCTATCTCCCTTCTAGCGCAGGCATACCGGCATGCCTACACTAGAAGCGAGGATGGAATGTGCAACTTCTTCCCATAGCAGGCGTGCTGGCATGTCTCTAGCTGAGAGGCCTTGCGAAATTTACTACTGGGTGCTTGTCCGTTTTCGCACAGTTTAGCCATCGGGCGCTACCACTAAGCGTTATCCAATCGGCCTGAGATTTTTTGGGAGGGTTTTAGGTCAAAAGAAAACATATTCCGCCCGGCTGTCAGCATACAGGACACCCTGTGTAATGTTCATCAGACTAAATACCATAACATATAATTTTAGTGGACATAAGAACAATACCTTATTGCACCAATCAGTGAATACGTTGTGACAATTGTATTCATTGGTTCCATTGCTTTCGGTAATTCACAACTCTCACCTCTTAATCATATCACCATATTTGATTGAAAATGTTTACTACTTCCTCCAATCCAGGCAGTGCACTCAAAGTTACTACTTTAAATTATAATAATTACAATAATTACAAATATTAAACATTTCTTTGTTACAATTTTTAGTAATTAATGGCCTCAATTTCGTTTAGACTTAACATTTTTTATGAGCAACAGTAATGTGAGTGCCTTATTATTCTAATATCACAGCTGCACTTAAACGCAAGTAATTTCTGTTGTTTTATGGCATATTTATGAATCTATGCCTTTCTTAGCCTCCTGCTGGGAAAGTAACGAACCGAAATGAGCTTAACACATTCAGGTGAAAAGTGAACAAAAAAATCAAACAAACAAACAAACAAAAAATGTTGCACACTCGAAAGGCACACGCACTAACTACCTGGTAGCAGCCGCCTCCATCAAGCAAAGTAAAGATGGTAGTAAAATCCTAAAGTCAGCTCATTTGCAAGTAGTAAAAATTAAGAGTGTTCCACCACACCACCGCCGACCGACCGACAACCGGGCTACTAAGTAGCAAGTCAACAACTCAACTCAACTCAACACAGTAAATGCGAGAAAATGACAAATGACACATAGAGAGAGGGCCCAGAGTGTGATAGAGTTGCCTGACGATGGGCCTCTAGGGTTACCCCAAGTAACAACGACACCATTTCTTCTATGCCTTTTGGTTGTATGTCACCACACAATCTCAATTTCAGCTGTCAACACACGCGCTTCATATTCAGCGCTGACACAATTATGACTGAAAGAAAACTAGGAAACGCTTCATGTTTTTGTGGTTAATTTACGCGCGCCGCAACCACGCTAATGACACTGTTGGCCATCTTGTTTGTGGATGGGTGCTGGTCCGGGCGCTGCACCATCAACAAGCAAGTTATTATTCTTGATGATGATGAGGATGATCTCCTAGGCGCACGCTGTCCCATCCAACCACCAAAACTGTCAACGATTCTAGGAGAAATTTTTGAGAATAAGTCACCCGCTATTCGGTACAAATTTAATTAATGTAACAACGTGTAACGGCATTGGGGTCTGCCTGCCCTTTGTTGTTGTGTGGGCCACCATCAACAACATCAACTTGGACAACTTTGACACTGTTTAATAGTTTCCTGGTGCTTCTTAACAGGCGGTTTCCTGCTACATTCTTTTGGGCTTTGTTTTTTTTTGTTTTCGTATAGTGTGTACTCTCCTCGAAAACACCGAGTGGGCCTTGGGCCTTTGACTGCTTGTATTGGTGTTGGTTTTGTTGTCGTGACTGAATTCCCGCGTACTTGCCGCCTTCTGAAATATTCACCCTCAGTTGTGGTGTTTGGTTCAGTGCGCCATTGTCATTTTGCGTTTGTGCGCGTTTAATGTCCCGCTGCTGCTGCTCTCGGAGTCGCCTTCATTAATTATTGAGTGTATTTGTCCAGCCGAAAAGTGTGGCTTTGTGGGGAAATGCTCACTCATGAACGCAGTGGGATGGCGCGGCCTCTATTGTTGAGTCTTCACTTGTTTGAAGGATATTTGTTAATTAATTGGTGAGGCGCCCCTCCAGTGTTTTTGTGTGGCGTTAATTCGGAGTTTAATAAATGTTTTGGCGGTTAAATTTGATTGCCTAGAGATTGGTTGCGGCAATTGATAAATCATTTTTTGGGGAAATTCATTAATTGACTGGATTTCCATTGAAATGAATTTTCCTCTCAAATTGCATTTGTTGGTTTTCAGTTTTCTCCTCACATGCGCTCATCGCATAATACCCGCAACATCATCATAATTTATTCAAGGTAAGAGTTTAAACAAATGTTTATTAAATTGCATTTAGCCGGTCGTAGTCGTCGTCGTTGTCGTCGTCGCTGGTTTCGCTCTGAGCTCCTACGGGGCTGTGCCATTAAATCACGACAAGTGTCACGACTGTCACTGGGTTTCCACTACTAGGACTTGTGGATTTGTGGCATGCAAATGAATATGCAATAAAATTAGAAGTTAACATTCACGGGCCAATCGCAAAAACTGCAGAAACAACACAACAACAACAACAACGACAACGACAACAACAACCACCACAACAACAACTACCAACATCCAGCAATTTGGCGCTGTAAAGTTAATTTGAAATTTAATTTTAACAGCTTCGCACTGTACCTATCCACACACACAGCCAAGTGCGGTGCAGTGTAATGGCATGCAGCAAATACTGTATACTGTATTGTACCCGCTTGCCACACCACGGCCGCCACTGCCGCCGCTCATTGCACACAGATCTCCGACGAATTGCGCTTGCGATGCGTTGTAGTGATTTTAATTAATTCACCTGTCAAATGTGATTAGTTTTATGGCTTGGATTGGCTATGAAATGGCTAAACGTGGTAGTAGTGGTGAATGGCCACATTGCCTCAAAGTCTGTCTGGTTGGAGGGGCGGGTGCATTAAATTAAGGTGAATATCGGGTGAAATTGGCTTAAGTTAAGCTCAGTTCGGTTCGTTTAAATGCCCCTCAATGGCACGCATTTAGTTTAACATTGTTAATGCAGTGGCGCTAGATGCAATGTGACTAAAACCCAATTTAACTATGTGTGTTAATTAAAATTCGTTAATTTTTAATGAATGCAAATGTTCGGCGTTAAGCCAGTGTCAATTTTATATACTTTTTGGAATTGTTACATTTGCAATAACTCGCCATTTGCAGTTGCAGTTGCAGTTGCATGTGGGGTAATTTTTGCAATTGGTAATTGGATTTACAATAAATATTAACTTGCTGCATTATCAGTTAAACCGTTTAATTTATTTCATGAACTGCATGGTTTTGAGTGTATTTTACGCTTTACTTGGGTTAGTTATTTGGATGGTAGAAAAGTCGGGTGGAAAAATATTCAGCATAAGTCAGATTTAGTGAAGGTAGTGGGAAAATATAAGCGGCGTCATCCAAAAATGTATGAAGAATCTTTTTCCTTCGCTGGTGGATAAATTTGAGGTCTCATTATTGCCCCAGATCATGTGGAAATCAAGTGGCAATCAAGTGAGCATCAAGTGACAAGGTTGGTGCCTGAGTGGTAGAACGATTTCTTTACAATTGAGTTAATTACTCAATATTTTTCGTCCACCCTAAGTAGTGTAAAAGGTAGGGTTTTCACTTTTTACCACGACGAATGTAGTATATATTTGATTTTAGGGGAGTAGATTTGAAGTAAGGGGAGTAGATAATAATACCTGTGTAGATTAGTAGAAATTCTACGAGAGTAGTAGAAATTTCTTTCAGGGTAGTAGAAAGAGTATGCAATTCGCACAAGATTACTTGCATTAGCAGTAGACAATACCTTGAGAGTTGTAGAAAATGTATTACCGGAGTAGAGGAGTAGAAATTTAAAAATCAACGCTAGAGTATAAATCTACCTAGTACCCAGTGGTCAAAAGAAGGTGTCTGCAGGCATACCAGTATGCCTCTTTTGGAGCTCGGATGCCTGCCCTTCTCGCTTCCAACCTTTCTTTTTTATATGAAACGGGACAAATAAACAGGCCTACGTCTGTCGCTTCCATGCGTATGCCTGCTGGCAGGCAATATTGCATAGCGCAGGCATACCGGCATGCCTCCACTAGAAGCGAGGATGGAATGTGCAATTTCTTCCCATAGCAGGCGTGCTGGCATGTCTCTAGCTGAGAGGCCTTGCGAAATTTACTACTGGCTAGTAGTAGATAAAAAGGAGGCGTGGTAGGTACAGATTTAGCTATGTCCATCTGTCATTTCGCTAGATAATTACCGTATTTTTTGAACTAATTGTTGAAATTCCTCTTCTCCTTGCTTCTATTTGATGGTTATTGATAGTTTTTTTGCATTTGGTTGGACAAGATATCTGGAACGGAGTGGAAGTGGAAGTGAATGAAATGGACAGAAACCAAATCGATTTGGAACAAACTTAGAAATAGAGCAGACCGCAATGGAAGTGTAACCGGAACGTATTGGATATGGAAACAAAATGGAAATGGAACAACATTTTTAAATGGAACTATAATGTAGAGAATACGTAAAATATCGGAACATATTAAATAAAATATTAAAAAATTAGAAAAAAATTATCTTAAATTGACCAAAAAATAGTCGAAGGAGGTATCGTACTCGTATTAGCTACGGTTGGACAGAAGAATTTGCACTTACTGGATACTTACTTTTGGGTTTTTCTTTTGAATTAGTTTCTCTATTTTAAGTGAAATTGAAATTAGTTCTATGATCAATTAGCTCTGACTCAGATTCTAGAACAGACGATATGGGAGGATGGATCCATCGCCGAAACTGTATCGAAATGTATATATTCAGAGATGTATTCGCATTTTAGGCTGTAACTATTGAATTATAATTGCTGGAAATCGATCCAAAACACAAGAAAGTAGCTCTAAAAACATATATTTTGTGGACCAGTTTATGGCGAGAAGCCACATAATAGATTCATCAGTGGATATTATTAATTAAGTCCTAAATAAACCAGTAAACTAATTTTGAATTTTTTTCAACCAAATGTATCCTCCGTTTATTCTAAATTTAATTTTGGCATGCGACTATGTGAATTTAGAATTTCCTACTTTGCCAATAAATCTTTTCATGATTTTGGCAAATGACTATTTTTCCTATTAAAAATTACATTCCCACCGTAACGACAATGTAACTTACCATTATTATCAAAGGCAATAAATCTGTAAAATTAGTATGATTTACAATTGCACAAGATAACATTTTAATGTGTTGCTATTTGCTATTTGCTATTTAAAATTTATTTTATTGCTCGACTGCTTGCACTACAATATCTTGGCACAAAACCACACAGCTCAAGGCAAGACAGCACACCAGTCGACTGCCATGAACATTAAAATGGTATTAGCTTAGGTTTCATACTAAATACTCCCGGTGTCAGTCAGTGCAGGTCGGGTCAATACAACACAACACAGCACAATATACAACAGTGACTTACGAAGAGCACAAGTCCATACCAACTACATCATATAACGATGACAATTTTATCATGTTGGGGGGGTCAAAAGAGCTTCAGCTTATACTTACTAACAGCACATAATACATGGTAGTAGTTTTCATTATTAGACATCATCCTTTGGTAATAAAGTACGTAAGTAAAATGCTCCCTTTCAAAAGTGATTCTTAAGAAGGAAAATCACATATGTGTATGTGTGTGTGCCTGACTTTTTTGGGGTATGTCAGTCTTGTCCTTTTGAATGTCTTCAATTAACTTATTTATATGGTCATGAATTCAACTGGGATTATGTGAAATAATCGTTTTAAAGTACAAGTACTTATGAGTATTTTTTGAATTGATATTTAAGAGAGTAATTAAAAATAATTTGATATTTTCGTAATGGAATTCATTACAAACTGTGAACATTAATTAACTATGTAGGGAGTCTCATACTAAACTCGTATGATTCGATTATATGAATTTTGGTATAATCAGTAGGTAAACGCGATCTTTATCCGATCTTGTCCATTTTTAATACCATCAAAATAGAAGCAAAAAGAAGATAAATGTTAACCTGAGTCCATAACTCAATAACTACTGCAATTATCGTGCCAAATGACAGACAGACGAACATAGGCCTACCAGATTCTCGGGCTGCCCCGGGTTGGGAATATAAATCTTTTTGCTTGCCTTTGGCATACGCAATTGGTCCAGTGGTTTGGAAAGTTTGTATCTTCCCATTTCCTCACTAATTCTGCAGTATATCCTTTTGGTATACCACAGAAAGGATCAGAGCCACAAAGAAGCCGCTAGGCTGCTCTTTTGGCTACTAAGTACTTAGGTTCCTTTGGGAATTAATTAATTTTTATTTTGCCTCAAAAAGGAGTACATCTGATAACCCTGGACGGACACAGCTTGATCGACTCAGGAGTGGATTCTGATAAAGAATGTATAATTTTCTATATTGAATATGACTTCTTTGTGGTATTACAAGTGGTATAACAAGAGCAATGTACCGTTGAACACTTCTGTGATCAGGGTACAATCAGCTGTACTTGCTCAAATTGGGCAAATATTTTTATTTCAGTTAATGTATGCCTTTAAACGCCATTGTCGCCAAAAATAGATTTTCTATTTCGGCAATCCTCTATTAAAAATCTAAAGGCTAGACACCCTGTGCTAATACTTCCTTTTTTTATGTTACACATTACTTGCTACGCAGCTTATGGTAAAAAAAATGTGACGCTTCAACGACGCTGTACATGTACCACTTTTTGATACAAAACTTATTCAAATTCAGACAAAATTGTATAAAATGTGTACTACTTATAGCATAATTAGGAAAAATTATAACAAAAATCGTATATTTTTTCGACCAAAATTCAATTTTCAATTTTATTAAAAACATACCGAAAAGTCAGCTGTTTTTGTGAATATACCAAAAATTTGACAATATACCACTTTAATGCACCGAATTTGTCCAAAATGCCCACTGAGTATGGTCCCTGAGAGCATTTTTTCTAGCCAAAACTTAAATGTTTTTCAATATTTTCCAACAAATAATCGAAAATATGTGCCTTTGCCTCAGAAATTTCCCAGTCAATTACATGGGTTTTGAATCTGAGGCACACAATAGATAAGAAGAAATTTTTCTAAATTTTTCAGCAATATTTTCACTGACTACAACTACAATTTCACATTGTGCCACTGTTCCACTTGTCAGACGTAAAGCTGCATAACAACAAAATCCAATAATTTTTTTGATCTATTGATATTCCATTAGAATTTGGCAAATATTTTCTTTCTATTTGCAAAAGTGCATTCAACAACATACACACACACACAGCCAACTCGCTATCATACTCGCACACATATCTATGTAAACCATTGTATATCAGACAGACTGTATGTGTATGTGTGTGGTGTGCAAAAAGGATATTGTAGCTTAAATTGACTTTTGATACTTTTAATGCCGTAAGCAGCCAAAAAGCACACTTGAACAATAATCTTTGTAAATATTGCCTTGCAGATTGAGTAAGAAATTATTGCTGTGTGAATGTGTGTGTGTAGTGTAGGTATGTGTGTATGCATTTTGTGATTATTGTGGCTTTGCTTCTTAATAATATACGATTTAGCTCTTGTACGTTTGCTCTTTTTGTATTTGCTGTAGTTGGTTGCAGTTGTTTGTTGTTTGTGTTGTGTTCATTGTGCTGGTCCCATTGCCAACAACAGAGAGTACTCCAGCCAATTGCCGTAGTGGCAGTTGCACACAACATTCCTCACAATATAAACTTTTTAATCCCTTTACCGAACTTGAATTGAAAGAGGCAAATGCAAATTTTCAATTATTTTAAATGAAAATGTAAATGAAATGATTCTGTTGAACATCTTTGAGAATCAGGTACAGTGCAGAGAATATCTATCCAATGAATTCGATTTTTGGGCAAATCGGTACGTATTTATTTTGAATTTATTTTGAATTTATTTTATTTTTAATTGAAATTAAATTTACTTGAGTTCCGGTTGAAATTGCATTCTGCAAAAGCTTTTCTAATTGATTCGTAATTCGAGCAGTCCAAGGCAACTGTGATATTGCCCTAAATAGTTTATTACTTCCCCTTGAAGTATTTCACAGTAAATATTAATTTTGTAAATATACAAGAGGTTGCACTCAAATTACCTTTTGTATCATTTGTGCTTTCTATGTATTTTTATTCTTTTAATTTTTCCTTATATCCAAAACACGATTTAACTATTCTCTACTTTGTTTCCACTAAGAAAAAAAAAGCGCAACGAAAAGCTTTTTGCTTTCGTGAAATTTCAGCAAGCAAATTTTCTGCTTGCATGTTGATAATTATTGGTTGAAGGCCCATTAAACTGCCACAAGAGTTTAATTGATGTTCGCGGTAGCAAGAAGACGAATTTAATTGAAAACGCCACAAGAATTGAAATACATTTACGCTGTACGCTTTGAAATTAATGGTTAAGAATAAATTAGGCAAATTAATTGATGTTTTTTTTCAATTTCAAATTGAAGTTACTCCTTGGTAATGAATTGATTGCACCGCGTGGTGGAATTAAAGTTTTTTAAAATTGAAAACCTACACGTTGATATACGTGTTATCTTAAATAGGTGTAAGGAAACAAGAAAATTGTATACATGCACTGAGAAAAAAGATCCAAACTGTACGGGTATCGGTTTGAAGAATTCGTCACTGCTCAGTGTACCACAAGGTTCCCATGAAAGTAGTAGAAATACGATTTTAGGGGAGTAAATTTAAAGAAAGCGGAGTAGATATCATTTCCTGTAATAGAGTAATAAAAAGTATACCAGAGCTATCAGGGTACTCCTATCAGGGTAGTAAATTCCAGAAAGAGTAGTAGTTTTGGATCAAATACATCTCACATACAATTCTGATGAGTACATTTCTTGCAATAGTAGTCGAAAATACCCTTGAGGGTAGTAGAAAACTTTACTACCAAGACATATAAAAATCAATGCGAGAGTACTCTGGTGTACAGATTTAACACATGAACTCATCAATCAACCCCTCGAAAAAATCACATTTTCTATATGTTTGTTCGATATTCAAACACTGTCAAACTTGTAGAAACAATTGACTCGAAGGGTGTCTATTGTTTTGAAACTAGTCCGGAAAAATGTTAAATAAATTAGTATCAGTTTACTTGAGATGCTGAATCACACCAATTGTCTTAATTGTGGCCCCATTGCAATGTAAAAGTGGACCGATTTCACTAAGATAAATTTTGAAGTCATTTCCTTCTGCATACTTGAGGGATAAGATTCAATAAAAAGCCAAAAGTGACCATGCAAATACTCTTATGACACGCAATGCATGTTGAAAATAGTTTAGGAGATGGACATGATTTTGTTCTAGTTTTCATCCAAAGTGGAGTAGACCGTAAACTACTCCTAGACTAACAGATTTCCGACAGGGAATCGACACCAAAGTAAGGATTCCTTTTAACATGCTTTGACATGCTGGTTCTACATAACAAAAATGTATGGAGCGTCAGTACATTGCATCGCACTTCTTCTCTGAGCATGTCATATATCCAAGGGTATATTGTTTTTGAGACATTGTTTCACTACGCCCAAAAGGAGGCGGAAAAGGTATTTAAAAGTATATTTATTGATCAGCATCACCTCCTGGGTCGATCTAGCGATGCCTGTCCCTCTATCTGTCTGTCCTTTCGCACGATAACTGCAGTAGCTTTTGCGCTATCGACTCCAAATAGTAGCATGGGCTAGATAGGATAAGAACCACGCCTACCTCCCATACAAAATGGCAGCCAAATTTATATTATTTCCGTTTATCTTGAGAAATACGGAAACGGAATGGAACTGGAATGAAATGAGAACCGGAGCAAAATGGAATTTGAATAAAAATTTTAAATGAATGTGAAATGAAGTAGACATGGAAAGTACTAAAAATTTGTTGATGAGTTATTTGTGATCATATATTGTAAAGTTATCCATAGAATAAGGGAAAAATGTTTTAAGAAAGTACTCGTACTCGTATGCGCAGGGTATTTTAGCTTCGCGCTATTACTACTTTTTTTAAAATTTATATTTAGAAATTTGAAAAAAGTTAAGTTATACGGTTTTCCTACAACTGCCCAACTCTCCCCCAATCAACTAGCCAACTATTTCCGAAATGTCGTAAAACTCCAACATGTGTGACAAAAAAAAAACCAGTTCGTCCTAACAAATGGGAGTAATAAATATTCCAGCTGATACTTCCAATCAAATTGATCCTAAGATACACCAGTTAATTTCCAATTCTCGAGACACAAAGAAAACTGGACATATAAAATTTTATTGTTTACTTTACGATTTCTGTCGCACAATAATAAAATACAAACAAAAAAAAAACGCAACGAAACGAAACTAAAATAAAAAGTGAAAATATCAATGTTCTTCGCATTGAACAAGGACAACCTGTGCCGGGCAGGCACCCCCGAAGGCAATTGTCACAGCTATTTGGCAAGTCAACAACTTGTTTGGCAGACACCGACGACCGTCGCTTACAGCAGAAGGTGGCCTTAGTGCGGTTGGACACACTGTCATGCTACGGCTCTTGCTGTATTGGGGATGTCTTCACATGCCTCGGGCTGCTGCACATTGACAGCCAAAGTAGAAATCAATTGGAAATTAATTCTACGGTTTGATTATGTCTCAAAATTTATGGCCTTGAAATATGCTGTTGGCCGGGGAGGGGGGAAGGGCGGGCCTGGTGGGTGTGTGTGTGTTTGTGTGTTTGTGTGTGAAACTGGTTGTTGCCAATATCATTTGGCATGGACAGTTGGCAATTGCGTGGACACAAGTGGGTCCATTAAATGACACATCAAAATCGAATTGATTTTGTTTGCACAGTACCTAAGACTGTTGATGGGAGTGTGTGTGTGTGTGTGTGTGTGTGTGTGAGTGTACGCGTATATGTGTGAAAATGGCAGTAAAAATGTTCTGAGTGTGCTTGCTTTGCATCTGGCTTCACGTAGAAATGTTGTGTCACGAAACTTTTGCAGAATTCTGCGCCATTCTGCAAATTGAATTTTCGCTTTATTGTGTTGCATGGCCTCTCTCGTCAACATGGCACATTGTTTCAATATGCCCATAGTGACAATAGCTTTAATCAGTCTAATTTGATTTTGTCTCGAAGTTGACAGGATTTTCCATCAACGTAAGACAATTTGTCACACATTCGCCACACTGTGTGCAGAGTTTTGCGAATATTGAATTAAGTGAATGCAATTTCCAAACTGCAGCATGCAGGCGATGGTTTTTGCATACCTGCGGGCACAATCCAATGAAGTTTTAATTAATTTGGGGATTTTGTATATGAGCAATTCGGAGACAATGTAAGGCGTTGAGGACACGGACAACACAGAGTGTTATGGGCTTGGAGGAAGGCTGTGAGAAGTATTGCTGGAAGAGGACAGAAAATATTGTTACTCCGAGTAAATTACTCAGTGGTGCCTAATGATATGCACTCAGTTGCTTCCTACGCTTAAGTCGCAAGGAATAAAATTTCTTCTCCTTCAAATGGGATGAAATTCTAATAAATACTATTTGTGGTGTAATACATTTGCCAGTGTCTCCTTGTTAGGGAATAGGTCACAGGGTTTCGGTTTAATTTCTGAGCTTATACTTCACTCACATACACACTCCCTTGCACACAGTCAGGCTAATCTTTTGACCTTTTCATCTTCGGTGCACAATAAAAGCAGACAATTGCGCTTCCAACATGCTGCATGCATCTCGGAAGCAAATTGAGATTGTGAAACGTTTCGAGAGACACTGCCAGCCTTGCCAGCAAACAATCGGTTTAATGGGTGCTTTCGGAGGGTCGATTGCGAAACCTTTTCGTAGTCTTAAGGATTATGCAACTAATGCCGGAATAGGGCACTCGAGATGACTGGATCCGATCAGAAAGGCATCATTCGGTGCATGTGTGTGTGTGGGTATGAGTGGCAGCACTCGTTTAGCTGCCATCATGATAACCTTAAAATTTCCCTTGAACTATTTCAATCAGTCTGACAGCAGGGACTTGCGTCCACACACATTGAAATGTAACTTTTGCATTATTTGCCATAATTACATTGAATTTAATTCGTATTTACATGCGAACAACAGGCCTCCACATGTGCGGCATGTTTACTGAGTGGAAACATATTAATTGCAATTGTATAAGGACATCATGTGCTCTATTCCCAGAAACTGCATCCAACTGTGAGGGAATCTTTCAGATGGATTATTATCTATTCTCTTTCAATGGTACATGCATCGGTACACATATACCTGTTCTACATAATATTTACCATATTCTTGTTGTTATCGAAACTTTCCCTCCGATTTAAGTCGATTGTGTTCAATTGAGTCCTTTATAAACAAGACAAAAGCATACTTCGGCCTTATTAATGTAATCGTATTAAATTATATGTTTGTGAGGATTAGGAAGCTATGATTTCCAGCGAGGTGAACGACAAACGCTGAACTGATCTTCCACGAACACAACAATGTGGTCTCGCAGGACTTGCACGTTGTTGTAATTCAAAGGTGAAAGGGTTAGGGAAGTGTGTGTGTGTAGGTCATTTGGGTGCATTTTCAAATACAGATAGAATTTTGGCCGAAGATAGGCGTAAAAATATTCGTCAAAATACTGAAAAAAAACATTCACAAAAAAAAATTTTGAAATTCTGATGATGACACTCAAAGCAGCCGCGACAACTGTGCAAAACAGTCAATACCGAGTTTTCTTCAATAATTTACATTGACAATAGACCGAAATGAAATTCATCCGAAATTTGCAGGGGTTCTACGGCATTATCATCATCATCAGTTCCATTGATTCCTAGCGTTCCGCTAACCAGGAGGACTCCAACTGTGCCTGTTCTCCAACGTATACCATTATCGGCCATATTTTTTAGGTCAGCTTCGTCCAAGTGACCTCATTTTAGACTCCACTGTTCTCCTCCATGTCATGCGATGGGGGCCTGCTTTAGTGGTTGACCAGCCTAGTGGATTCCATGGTAGGGCTTGCCGCGTGGTGTTAGAATCTTAGAATACCAATCCATTGCCACTTATAATTTTTGAAGCTAGAGCTGATATCCTCCTGGTTTATTCGACTACGAAACTCTTCGTTCGAGATGGTATTTGGTCATTAGATACGGAGAATACTGTGCAGGCACCTGATGGCGAATGTGTGCAGCATAGTGGTTGTAGCTTTCGTTACTTTCCACGTGGAGTAACCATACTGAAGGACGCATTTTACAATTGAATCAAAGCGACGTGGATGTTGGTCTGATTAATTTTCGACATCATACCGAATGTCGCTTTAGCTCTAATAATCCAGTTTCGTATCTCCAGTTCAGTTCCAACGTCTGCATCAAAGAGTGACCCGAGATAGCAAACAAATTCTACTTACTAAACTGGATGTCCATTTATAACAACTGCGGTGGAAAGCTAGAAAGCTGTGAAAGCTAGTACCAGTGTTCCCATAGCTTTGTGCTGAAGAGCGAATAATATCGGCAATCACTATTAAAAATGCATCATAGTCGAGCTCCACTGCAGATGCCGACGGCCTTTGACAGCTTACTTTTATACAGGACACAACATTGAGTGAATTTAAGCCGGAAAGACAAAGTGAAGCTTTCCATGGAATATAAGACACTCATAAGTTTTCCATGGCTTGGAGAGAGATTCAGATCGTAGAGAATATTTATTTTCTTATGTACCATTTATGATTATCAATCGAAGATTCTAACTTAACGCCTACAAAATCTTCACTTAGCAGCCTAAGAGTCATTATAATTAAAAACCATTTTCCCAAATTGGCCATGACATATTCCAAATAAAAATACAATTGAAAATTCTTCAGAAAATATGTCGTTTCCAACCAAAAACCCAACACCTGCGCTCAATCGTTTCCGCTGAACGGTGCTGACGCATATTGTCAGAGCCAATAACAAATCTAAAATATTTCCTGAAGCATGAATTTCGCGCACATATGACGGCAATGTTGCTGCTAACAATGATAACAATGTCTCATCATTTCCACATCCTCCACATTTTGGCCAGCCGCCCGCTAAGCCGCACTACACAATGGCACACATATCAACGCCTAAAATTGAAATTGCCAAAGCAAATGCAACATTGGGCCGATTTGCAATTCCCTAACGACAGACAGACAGACAGACAAATGAACGGGCCCTGTCACCCGCTGCGTGTGGGTGTGTGTTGCAAGTTATGATCCTGCTGTGTTCAGCGCCGCTTTACTAAAGCCGTTGCGCAGCCTATTGTCAGGGGCGGCAAATGTTACGCACTGATTTAGTGTACGGCCGCGAACGAACACAAAACGAGCCAAACCTGTCATATTTCATCATAAACAAAATTAAGAATTCAACATTTGTTGAGAAACGAATTCGGCAAATACCACCAAGAGCTTCATATGCTTCGCTGTTGATTTGGCTCGTCCATGAATGGCCCATACGTACGAGTTGGGAGCCAAAAACATTTTTATTAACAAAAGCAGCGCGTACATTTTGGCGCTTTTTCTGTCGATTTGCTGGCGTGCGTATGTGTGTGTGTGTGGCTTTATTTCTTTCGACTGTTGCATGCAAGCAAGCAGCTCGAAATATGTTTGGACGCACATGGTTTGATTATTTTTTTGGTTTTTTTTTTTTGCTGCAATACGTCCTGACCATTTGCAGTATTACGCACCAGCAGAGTGTTCGAAAATTGTGTTTCCATTGTTCAAATCTGCCTACAACTAAGAGTGATGTTAGGTTAAAAATTGATTTTTGCTATGCTTGGTTCGGGTTTTTTTTTGTGTGTATGCCAAATTGAATGCTTTATACAAAATGTGGGCTTTTATAATCTTTAAATGGATTTTTGCGAATGCGTTGAAAAAGTGTGGCAAGAGTATGGACAATATGTTCGTCGTCGAGTTAATATGTGACACACTCAGAGCTAAAACGGTATGAAATGTAATGAGGCTCATTGTTATTTGTTCTTTGTCCTCTGTCTGAGTGTGTCATGTGTAAAAAGGTTATTGATTATTAGAAAATGTCTACAAAAATTACAATGGAATCCTTAAATTTATTTAAAAATACATTTTCTTGTATTCGCAAAATGTTTCTACATTAATTGATTGCCTTTGAGCAAAACTTATTTTAGGTGGTAAACTGTAAATGGATTTCGGATGCATTTGACGCTAAGCATTTAACATTAAAATTTTCTTCTTTGTCCCTAGTAACTTTCTTCTCTGACCTTGTGTGAAATACAAAAAAATTAAGTGACTATACAATTAAGATAAATGATTACTCGACAATACAATACGAAATTCGACCCAGAAGTTGAAGTTTATTGTGCGTCCCAAAGAAATGGGAAAAAACAAAGCAATTTTAAAGGAAAAATATAACGGCCAACTCTTTATTCTCTCACAGCCGTGCATTTTAAATAATACCGCATCAAAAGTATCGGTTGAAGTCAACTTATACACCCCTACAATACGGTGGACCTTATTTTTATACATTCGATTTTCTTCCACCACTTAACTCAGCATTGCACGGGTTGTAAAATAATTTGCGACTGTAGTTTATTCTCCAGTGACCTAAAAGCAAAGTAACTGTTTTTTTCGGGTACCGGGTACTTATTTTTTGTAGCTTACAATATTGTTTAAATGGTACTTGACGTGGTGCATTTATAATTAGTTAATTATCTAAAAAGCAAAGAAACCGGGTACCGGGTACCGGATACTAATTTTTTTGTAGCTTACAGTATGGCCAAAATACATACTTAGTTTGACTCAAAAAGCTTAAAAAATTTGATTTGAAAGCAAAGTAATCAGTCTTTACGGATACGGGTACCCATTTATTGTAGCTATAACCTGATCAGAAAATAAAATTTTAGTTAAAAATCGCAAGAAAAATAAGAATAGAAATTCTCAAACTCACCTACCCGCGTGCACTAATTATTAGGGAACTGCACTCTTACTTAAGTGAATTTACTAGGGCGTTTCTGTCTTCTGCGGTTCAAAGCGACATGAGCGACGTAGCTGTACGCAGCTCGTAAATAGCTTCGTTTCGCTCTTGCTTAAGTAAGCGGTACGAAATGTTACTAGTTCGTAGGTTTTAGTGCAAAAGTAGTGTGGGGATGAGAATTATCTACCAGCAGGTTATGCACTAATTGTGATAATGTTTTCAATTGTAGTACATTTTTGCATAAGCATTCAAGAGGAGGTATCATTTTAAAAGATTTAAAACCGGACAAAGCAAACAACTATGAGAAACAATATAAACCGGAAAGTCCAGCTGGGATGAAATCAAATGATCAACACCGCTCATGGATGTCTCTAATGCACACAGACAAGTTGTAGCGCAAGATAATTAATATTCCACAAATAAACATTTAACATAATTCACATTGCGGCAAAGTTAAGCAAAGTGGTGTTAAAACCGCACATTAAAGAAACAGCATGAAAGCACCTTCAAACAGATTTAGAAAAATAACAACATAACCAACAACAAAATACACTTCACTAAACATTACATAAACTCAAATAAACAAGGAAAAGCGACAAAACTGTTGAAATTTGATTCACTAATATCACTTGAGCAACAAAGCATGCGGAGCATGTATTTTTGAAATTGTTAGCCCAGTTGGCAGCAACACATCAATGCTGCAGCAGCAATAACAACACCTACTATCACAGTAGGAAAAACTTGTAAAAAAGCAACTTGTGAAAACACTTTGAAATCGGCGGGTGGTAAAAATTAATTATAAACAATTCAACTGCACACAGATATTTACTAACGTGTGTAAATATTTACCACATGGCAACATTGTTTCACAAATTATCACATGAATATCATAAATAAATCCACAAAGCGAAAAAAAACACACAAAAAAATCTTAATAAAACCACCCAGCTGACGTGTGTAACTCGATTTATGCAATTTAACGGATTCCAGCTTCAGTTAATGGGAAAATTTGTAAACCAAAAAAAAACAACAATTTCAACATATTAACAGAAATCAATAAAAAATACATTTATTTACATAAATTGGCACTTTTTTTCTGTATTCCAACCCAGTTGATGCAATTGCCCACAAATGGTTTCCATCAAATAAACCGCAACAAGCGAAGCAGAAATATTTCCAAGCGTAGGTAAATCACGTTGTTGGTGTATTCGTGTTGCGCGTGAAATATGGAGTATTTACATGAAGCGAAAAGATTTTGTTTTCATTTCATTAGTTTTGGTTAGATTTGATTTGATTTGAAGCGTTCTGCCTGCATGTGGTAAATGTCGCATTGCACAATTGATGCGATGTTAGAAATTAGTTGCGATTTAATTGTGTTTTGAAATAAGCGAAAGCTGCAATATGTTGCCGTTGATTGGAGTTCAATTAATTGATTTTAGATGCTTACTAATTAAATTAGTGTTTAATCGTTTGCTGTAATAAATGCTTACTTGAAAATGGGAAGCATCATAAAAAACGCTTACCTTAAATTTGGCATTCAAAATGCCTGCCAAATTTCTTTGATATCGTTTGTCTCTAGAAAAACTGAACCGATCTGAACTCTGTTTTTTGTATTCGGTGGAAAGATGTCGGGAACGGAATGGAGGTGGAACTGGAACGAAATAGAACAAACTTAGAATCGAAACGGAATGAAAGTGGACCAGGAACGGAATGAAAAGGTTCCGGAACAAAGTGAAATTGGAATCAATTAGAAATGGAACGGAAGGGATGTGGAACCGTTACAAAATGGAATATTTTGAAATGTAACGTGAATGAATTTTGAACGATTAAATATCGAAAAAGTATCATAAAATGTAAAATTATCGAAACCTTTTTAAAGAAAGTATCGCTCGCACAGAATATAATTCTTAAGGCGGTATTTTGTTTGGTTGGAAATGACGTCGAAAATAGGATGTGATTAGAATCGAAACGAAATGGAAATGGATTGGTACAAAATGGAAATGGAAGAAAGAAGTAGAAATGAGAATTACCAAAAAACTATGGTAAACATTCAACAGATTTTTAAAAGAATTCGAAAAAAAAGTATTGATGTATGTCCGTCCCTATGGAAAAAAACAGTTTGGTCCCAATTCTGTCACCTTTATCTGGAACGAACCGGCTACTTTAACATTGCGTTGTCATTGGATGGAATCAATCGGTTAAAATCACGGTGGCATTTCGACGGCATTCTGGTATCGTTTGCTTCTAGCGTGTTTGTTGTGGTCTAATAACGAACTACAATTACACTGCGCCACTTTAATCCGCTTAGAAATCGGCGTAGTTTACCCGTCTGATCCCTTGCAATGACAACGCAGTGTTGAAATAGTCGGTTAGTTTAATATTAAGGTGGCAGAAAGAACTATAGGAAAATTATAGAAAAAATATATCGAAAAATTATCGATAAACCATCGATAAACCATCGTAAAATTATCGAAAAAATTTTGAAAATATATCGAAGAAAGAATTGTTTTTGTGAGTTCATGGTATTTTAGCTTCGGTTCGACCGAAGATAATTCTCATATTAGCATTTTGTTGTCACACGAGCCAATTTGATCAGAGTAAAATAGGTCAGTTGGTGGAAACTTTTTTTTTTGGTATGTCAAATATGAAACGTGTAAAGTTAAAGTGGTGCAACCCACATCATGGACAATATTATGTGGTAGAGCCACACTCACACTAAACACCTCCTCTGTGAATGTGTGTGGCCGTACTTACCACATAAGTCCCTCCATCGATTACTCAATTCCCTATCTTCATATTTTCGAGGCAATTATGAAAAATACTAAGAATAAAAACTACTAACAAACCAGGAAAAGCCAACCCGTGTGGCGTCCGGGAAAATCTGTGCACATTATTTTACTTGGATTTTCAGCAGCTTTTTGCCATTAACCAAATATGCAAACCAATTATTATCGCTGCCAATTTCGATACCATTTAAATTGCCAACTTTTCGCATATAAAGCGAATTTATGCCAACTGCCAAACAAAAATGGAGTGTATGTACGGAGAAATGCTGCTGGAATTTGTGGTTGTACTTTTTGGAATTACAAACATAATTCGCAACTTCACTGCAAAAGTACAATAATAGCAACAACAACAACACACACACACACACAGACACACCCAAAAAAGTTCACATAAACGAAAATACATAAATGTATGCGCAGTGGTAACCAATTATTGGAATTATGGCGGAAACTTTCGCGCAAATGGCAGCGCTAAAAAGAGCTCGAGAAAAAAAAAACAGAAAAAAACGAAACAAAAACAACAAATAGCAGAGCGAACAACAACCGTTGTTGGCAACACTTATCAGCGTAAAAATTGTATTAAGCGCGCGCGGCCCGAAAGAGATACGCGCGCACACAATTTATGAAAACTTTAACAATAAAAATCAACAATAACAACAACAACAACAACCAGCACAAGAATTGCAACAACCAAAATATGCACTTTTCAACAAAACGATGTTAAAATTCCTGCACTTTCAAAATTATTGCCAAAGTTGGACGGCTTGGCGCGATTAAAATGCGCCTGGCAGAGTTATTTCGGATTCGAATTTGTTATTATGCTTATTACTTATGATTGTTGTATTTAAACTGAAAGCATAAAAATGCAACCAAATACTATACATATGCGAAACTTCTACAATATAATAATATCCATATAGCAAATTCACATTAGAGGCAGTACATTGAACTTACCAAAAAGGTTGTGGAATTAGAAGATTTATGCAATCCAGTATTTGATCGTATCGCAAATGTTCCATTTAATGACTTAACAAGTAATTAGCCTACATTCGGCTGGTATTTGCACATTTTATTGGAGTTTTGCTTTAGTCTCAGATGAATGGAATTACCAAAAAAAAAATAAAGGAAGAGTATAAAGGAATGTGTATGGGAGTAGATACAAACTGTTCAACACAAGTTAGTGTCCAGAAAAAATTTCTTTGTCATTCAGAGTCTTAAACATCTATTAAAGGATTATTTAGCAAATTAAGCGTTCTATGCAAGAAAGACGTTGCATTAAAAATTTAGTTTTGAAAAAACGTATTTGATGTTTTGAAAGCCAATAACTCCCGCAGAAGTGATCAGAACTCATTTTATATGTGCACGCCAACATTTTTATAGCCCCACACTCACTGTGGCAGGGTATACTAACTTTGTCACAACGTTTGTAACGCCCATAAGGAGGCGTGTCCGGTATGGAAAAGTATATATATTCTTGATCAGCATCACCTCCTGAGTCGATTTAGCGATGTCCGTCTGTCTGTCCGTCTGTCCGTCTGTCCGTCTGTCCGTCCGCACGATAGCGGTCGCAGTTTTGGAGATATCGACTTGAAACTTTGGGTACATGTTTTTCTCGTGAATACTGAGATAAAGTTCGAGAATCAGTTAAATCGGATAAAAACTGGGCGTGGCTCCCATACACCGAAAAAAAAGGTAAACATTTTTCAAGTCTTTTTTATTGTTGTATTCGATTGGAAATGTTTAGAAACGTATTTTTGACATGGCCCGAGGTTCCGAAGCACCATATATAAGGGTCTAAATGGGGTCTTGAGACCAATTTTTTTTTGGTGAATTTGATTGGAAATTTTTAGAAATGGATTTTGGACATGGTCCGGGCTCCAAAACCACTTATAATTGGCTCAAAATAGGGTCTTGAGACCACATTTTTTTATGTTCGAGGTACTTCTTCCTACTGTGTGGGGGTATTTCAGCTTTGGTATAGCCGAAGATAGTCCAGTCTCTAGTTTTGTTTGTTTTTAGGTCCACGTCTATCTGTCAGCCTGAATATCTTTCCTTCTTCCTATGGAAAAATTGCAATAAAAAAAAAGGAAAAATGGTGAAAAAAAGGAACAAAAATTGGGGAAAAAAATAGTTAAGAAAAAAGGGTAACTCAAAAATCAATTAAGGTTAATATTAGGAAATGTTACTGAGGAAGTTGACTTTATCGTGCTTGGCACAGGTGAATACACTATGTTAGGTTGGGGTGTCTGCCGGAACACCAACACATTTAGAGCACAATGAGTTCATTGTGATACCACATGCTTCTTGATGTAAATATACTAGTTAAATAAGCTTTTTGGAGTATATTTTCGACAAAAAACCTGTAGTGCGATTAGTCTGTTCAAATCCTCACAATTCCCATCACTCAAATATGTATGTATATCGGAATCCTATTTTTAACATATATACTGGAATTTGTCCAGTGCGTTATCCATAAAAATAACTGTACCTGTACTTCAATTGACATGCTCAGTGGAAAAGATCGATGAAATGTACTGACGCTCCATACATTTCATCGCTTTTTTATTCTGAGCTTCTCAATTGGTAGTTTTCTTTTTTTTGTTTTACCATCGATTTCCTATTTTGAAGATCCTTTGACATCAATCGAACTGGGGGGAACGCCGCCAATTTGTCCTAGTTTTTTTGTTTTCTCGCCATTATATGCATACCATGAGGCCTAAAGTAATTTTCTAATCTTACAGCTAATTAGAAAGTGTGAATAAAATGTGGAAATACAGACAGACACACCAGCGTTATACGGTGCGTATGAGTGATTTTTACAAATTTAATTTAAAAAAGTCTCCTCGACATTCTTGAATTCAACCAAAAGTTAAACACTGTCGAACAGTGTAATTGCCCAAAAAAAAAACAAGAAATACTAATTGCCACAACTCAAAGGACTACTCAATTCGATTAACAACACGTATATAATTTATACTTACAAGTCGCACAATTACACCCAATTAAGTTGCCTCTTAAATATGACTATTAGCATTTTGTTTCTGTTTGTTTTAAATTGGACAATTTAGTAGAAATGTCAAACCTTCTGGTATTGAATATGAATCAAAGAAGCATTAGTTTATGGATAACAACAAAAACCATTAGAGTATATGATACAAAATGTATACGACTATTAACAATTGAATTTAATGGTCTTATGAAAAGAAAGCAATGCAAACTAATGGCATTCCAAGTGACTCTTGGCAGACATCATTGTATTAATGTGAATCAAACTTGTTCAAATCTTGCAGTCAATTTGGTTTTGATATAGAACACATCAAGTCATTAGATATGTTCACATATGCACTCCCAAAAAAACCTTTATTACGCAAAAAAAGTAGCCGCGTGGAAGGGCTTCAAAAGTTGAAAATTTCTTATCGTACACATGCCAGACTGTAAATTACCACGAACATCATTACAAAGTTGTGCTTTAGCGAAATTAATTTCTACAAAAAATATTCCCGGAGTTGAGTGGGTTTTAATTTTAGCACGAATCAATAAAAGAAGTTCACAAACAAATTGTACACGTGTGAACAATACCCAGTCTGCGGGTGAGGCGTTCCATGGCAAGCGACAAATCCAGATACCAATGTTTAACTGGCTTAATAAAACTTGGAAATTTGCATGCCCCGGGCGTATGTTTTCATTTATATTTTCGTTGTTATTTCTGTGCAGCGATGGCGCGGGATTAAAATAAAATTTGGCTGTTCGAAATATTAAAAGTGAGAGTAACAAGTACGGCAATAAGCTAAAAAATAACAAGATCACAAGGTAATTAATGGTAACGTTTTATACTTTGAGTGGGTACCAAATTCCAGTTGTCCAATTGTCTTTACCTATCTGCTAAATTTACTCCCATTGAGATTAGGAAAATAAATCCATTTATTACATACTCTAAATTAATTTGCAGTAATCGTTCTCTCAGTCATCCCACAAATGTCGATATGCTTCCAATGTGACAAATATTTTTCCAGTCAAAATTAAAAGGCACTAAGTGCCTACACTCAAAGAATTAATATGTTTGGAGCACATTTGCTTCAATAATACTATGTACTTTTGAATACAAACTCAAACGAAAAATAATAATAAATAAATTTGCAACAATTAAAGTACGTTTCCCAATTAAAAACTAATTTCTGATAAACTTTTACATTGTTAAAATGGAATTCGATATAAGCTTTGTTTTTTTTTCGACCAGAACGAAGGTAGCTGAGTGGAACAGCGGGTACATGCGGAATTTATAAACCTTATGTCCCGCTTTACCAATCCTGTCTGAGTTGAAAACTTTTTTCGTTTATTTAACGTTGGTTGCAAACAAATTTTTCGTTTCTTATGAACGAAAAAAATCTTTGAGTGTACGTTTCTGTGTTCCAAGTAGAATTCGTAGCCTAATTGTACCTAGATTTAATTACCTTAATTCGAAAGGACTTTGCTTCATTAAAGCCATTAGATTCTGGCATCCATACCACTTAGTATTAGATCGGTTGATGGGTCGAATTTCTTTAAGCATCTCATCACTCAACACTTTCCTACCCAATAATTGTTTAGAGACAAAAAACTATTTTATTGTGCGAATGAAGTTTCCTTGGCTGATATATTCGACTATTTTTCGGTAAAATTACTTTGTATTATTAAACTTTGTAGCATGAAAAAAGCAAGGTAATAAATTACCAAAGTCAGAATAAATTAAAAATACTTTTTCATATACTTTTCGATTCCTTGTAAAGGCAATTAATTACAGAAATATACTTGAAAGCTTATCTTGAAAAATATTCATGGAGCAGTGCAGGGCATAAGAACCACTACCAACATAACAATTAGTCCATTAGCCGTAATGCATTGAAATGAATTATTCTTATACTTACTGAGTGGTGTTGAAAAAATAGCATTATTTATAAAAACATATTTATCAGACAGTTACACATTTCACTCCGATTGAAAGTGAAACACAATCATAAGTGAATAAATTATTGTACTTTACATCAGGCTATAGGATTGTATTTTAAATCATTTTGGTAAAATAATTGTCATGATCCTGCATAATATAGTTCAGCTGTTGTTTGATGCTTACATTTCTTTAACGCCAAAAGCTTTACTCAATTCACCCACAATTAATGACAATGTCATTGTGTATGAAAAGCGTATTCGTAAGTATACATAAATATACAACTTTACGCATATATTTAGGTACATCCACTTACACACATTCAGTGATAATTGCAACCAACTACGTCGTCTCTTTGTAATGCAATTAATTTACAATACACGCATACCTGCAACACACGTTCGCGTATAAACAATCACAGCAAAAAACAACCGCAAACAGCAACAGTAACAACAACAAAAACAATAATATTAATTCATTTAAACGGTACAAAATAACGCAATGAAATTTACATAATTACATTTCAATGCAATTAAAGGAATTAAAACGTAAATCGAATTGAGTGGTTTTTGGTTTAAATTTTTTACAAACAGTCCTTAATTGTGAATAAGAAGTACAACAAATATTTTATTAATCGCATTATGAGGAAGTATGAAACACGGCGAATGAAATACATAAGCATGAGGTCATTTAGTCCTTTAAATGGCTATACTTATTTGTCATATTAAAGATATAAACAAATTAGAATTGCAGGTTTTTTTTAAATGTAAATTTGAATCTTCGAATTTTTTTCGAACATATTGGATTTAAGGGTTTTTCAAGTTTTTTGTATAAAAAATTTGCAAAAAATTAAAAAATTTTTAAATTCGAAAATGTTCGAAAAAAGTTTGAAAAAAATTCAAACATGTAATTTTTTCTTTTGCAAAAAAACAAAACTTCATTTGTATTTTTTTCACAAATGACCTAATTCGAAAATGTTCGAAAAAGTTCGAAAAAAATTCGAACATGAAATTTTATATTTTGCAAAATAATATAACTGCATTTGCATTTTTTTGACAAATGACCTAATTAGAAAATGATCGAAAAAAATTCGAACATGAAATTTTTGCTTTTGCAAAAAAACATAATTGCATTTGTATTTTTTTGACAAATGAATCTACGTACTGGAATTATCATCAGTCTGTTCTATTTCAACTATCACAGTGTTAATGAAACCCCATACCATCAAATAACTGAAGAGTGAAGATAGATTAGTGCGATGACAGAATCAAATCGAAACACCATCTATTAGTCTGGGTTAATGTCCCCAATCTAAAGCATTAAATGTCATGTTGTAAAAGTGGAAAATTTATTACGGAATTAAAATGTGTATGTGCGGAACTTGTTTCGGTCTCAAACCTCAATTTAATTCAGCTAATATGCACATCCATTCAAATTTATTTCATTTTATTATATTCATTGATTCATTTATTATATTACTGCATGCAGCAGAATGAATTCGTAAAGGATCGCTTTGGGATTGCTGGTCATATTGCATTTTCCACATATACATACAGATTCCTCTTCGGTGCCAGTTCAGACTCAAACACATTTTCCACACCGAGCACATTCGATTCCCATTAATCTTCGTTTATTTTTTTGAATACAGCCAACACCAGCGCCACCGCCACCGTCACCGTCACACCATCGATGCCAACAACAACAACAACCAGACCAGCCTGCAGTCAGATCCCGGAACAAACCAAGAATGATATTGGCCATAAAGAAGATTTTCCATTGAGCGTGTATAAAAGCTAAGAAAATAAAAGGCACCGTCCGGATATGCTCGACTGCGATGCAGAAGAGAAACACGTTAAGAAAAGCGGCCATATTGAAAGGATTTTAACACGCGCACACAAATTTCAATGGAAAAGACAAAAAAAAACACACTCACACACACACACACACACACACATAGAAAAAAAAAATACTGAAAAACGAATACGAAATTACGGATAATCTATAACATATTCGTAATGCAGTTTGAAAATACCTTTTATTGGAAAAGAAAACACATCTGGGTCATATTAGAGGAAAAATGTTAAAAGTTAAATTATTCCATATGCCGTCGTTCGAGTCGACGTGGTGTTAGTAGACAGCGACGGAGAGACAGAGAGAGAGGGGGGAGGGGGAACAGGTGGAGCACCAGCATGAGGGTACGATGTGGAAATTGCTTAAAATTATTATTCAATGCAATATATCTTGATTTGATGCAATGAGAAAACTGGGAATGGAAACGAAAGAGTTTCGCGCACATGAAAAAGTGCAGAAAAGCTATCACAAAGGAACTAGAACGAATTGAATTTGGAAAAAATATATGTTTAATTTCAGAATTAAACTTCCGTTTCTATTCATGTGCGTTGTCAAGAAGCACTCGTGGTTTAGGTTGTGTGTACCGCGATATCGGATAGTAAAATCGAAATTTTGGATCAGTGAAATCGATATGAAGGAGCTTGAAATCGGTACCTATGGGGCACTGAATACTCTAATATGCGAAAGATAGAATAAACATGAAATATTTTATATGACTCAAAAGCGATGAGAAGTGCTTTAAACGGATGCCCGTGAAGGTTCCAGGTCCATGAATTGGTTTATGATCCTACACTCAGAAAACTACACATCCCAAAAACAAAGAAAAAGTTTCCTCAAAAAAATTTCTCTTGTTTGATTAAAAATTTCTCTGGTTTGAATAAATTTTCCTTGAAATGAGTAAACATTTTCTCATTACTTGCAACCATGGTGATCAATTTGAAGATACCTTTTTCTTCAATGTTGGGAAATTTTAATTTGTCAGTCGACGCGCAAAACATTTCAAAATTTCAAAATTAGTGAGGAAACGAATTCTGAAGTGGTTTATACTTTGATATACATATTAATGTATACAAAAACTACCAAAAAAAGTATGTAATACAAATAATAATGTATGGCATATATAATATACAATATTATGGCCCTAGTACATTTTAGTAGTATACTACTATATTAGTAGAACTAGTACTAGTAGTAAAATTAGTAGTAGTACTAGTTATTCTTGTATGAAAAAACAATGGTTTTAATAAAAGAACATTTCCAAATAGAAGAAATATTCCCTAAATTTATGGAAAAATTTCTCTCTTTCAGAGAATATTTTCTTTAAAACAAAGGCAAACATTTTCCGAAAATTATAGAAAAATTTCTTCCTTCCATAGATTTTTTCTCTAAAACAAAGAAAAAAGTTTCCTTAATTGAAGAAATTTCTTCACTCAAATGATGAAAATTTTCTATGGTGAAAAATTAATCCCATTTTTCCTCAATTTGATAGCCATATTTCCTCAATCGAGGTAAGTATTTCTCTGGTTGTACCAGGGGCACGGATAAGTGACCAATTTCACAACTGAACATCTGATAATTTGCACCCTAGAAAATCTCTTAAGTATGGCGAAAGTAGAGCTAAAAATATTCGTGTCTCATCGTCGATTTGAATATAAAACAACTAAGTAGGTAGCAATCGGTTAAAGACGACTTATATATACCCTACACCTGCTGCCCATATTGGATCCTTCAGCTGAAATTTATAAATTTAAACATCAAATTTGAAGTCAGAGACCCGAAAAGCCATTCCCAACCCCCCCCCCCCCCCCACACCATTATCATCATCATCCCGTGTCAGGTATACAGCGGCGACATCCATCCATCTTCTTCTATCTGCTGCTAGGTGTTTTAGCTGCAGTCAAGTTTTATCTTGTGGTCCACCAACTCTTTGTGCTGGTTCCATTCGAATGCTTGTTTGGCTAGAATATCGTTCGCTTTCCGTAGTGTATATCCTATCCAATGTCATTGTATATGTTGGAAAAAACGATTTTAACTTGTGTGGGAGGTAGGCGTTGCCGTTGACCGATTATCCAAAATTTGGGCCGCCTACCTTACTTTCTGCAATCGTGTTAACCAATAAAAAGAACAAACTAACTGACGGAGAGACGAATAGCTCAGGAGATGATGCTGATCAAGAATATAATTACTTTTTCATACCTAACATTCCTCCTTATTGGCCTTACAAACGTCGGACCAAAGTAAATATACCCTTACCTCTTAGGGGTATAAAAATATTACTCATACGAAATGTACCCGTATAATGGAGCATAGAATAATTAGTGCATAGTGCATATCACTCAAAGAAATAAGTGGTGATATTAGCTCCTTTTAGTAGTGGCTTTCAGTCAAAGCTCTGACACCTTTACTTCATCAAAGTAAAGATAAAGCATTAAATGCTTCAAGTAACTCATTTTATGACTCAATTTCAATTCGTTTTGTTTGCCTGAGAACCATTAACTATATGAGCGGGGTTAATACATTTCAGAGATGAAAGACGTGTTAAATTTTGTAGAACTGTGCTATCTGTGGCACAGTAAGCACTCCTGGTGTCTGTGGTGGCAAATGCATACTTTCATTTCTTGATGAGTGGTTGAACGGCACACATTTCGTATTTATCTATCCTATGCCAGTTTTCATTCAATATATTTTCTTCTTTTTCTCTAGGCAATTGAAAGACACTGATTGCTTATTCTGTCCTTTTTTATGCTGCACTTTTCAATAGAATATTTCCGTGTCAATTAGCAACTACTCGTAAGCAAATGAATTGCGATTATGTCAGCAATTGACATCTTAATTGCATGCAATGCAACATACATAATTTTGTATTTTTTTTTCTTTTCACTGACGAGCATCTTAATGCAATGCAAAAATCGCACACACGCATACACTTACAACCACATGAATAAATGTGGAGAATGCATTGAGAACTGAAACTGCTGCAGGCGGGTAGCATGCACTAATTGACGTGCGCCAAAAGCAATTTGTTCATTTGTGCTAGTGCGAGTGGGGCAATGAAGCACTTGTATTGCGTGTTGGGTGCGTTCAAAGAGTTTTTTTATTTCTCATTTTTTTTATTCCAAATCGTATTGCTTTGATAATAAATGGCAACTCTAATTAGCCAACGCAATTTCACTACGTCTTCATGGCTATGACACATATGCGGCCTGAAGTGGTAGATGCTGAAGTGGCAGCAGCGGCTTGGATAAAAGAAATTCCTTAATAAGCTTGTGGCTCACTTGCAATTACTTTATGGGGAACACACAAAACAAAAATGTGGCAAAATGATTTCGTTAAGAACTTAGAAAATTCGCAATTACTGCGGCAACAAAACAATTTCCTTCTTTATTAGATAAATTTTGTGCTTTAGCATTTCTTTAGAAACGCAATTGTGACATACAAAATTCATATAGTACCTACGACTACTACTGTGTACGGAATAGTTTCAGTCACTCGAGTGAAAGTTAACGAAAAATTTAATAATCTTTTGTTGAGTATAGCAACAGCAGCCGCATCCAAACAGCCAGCAAAGAAATCCACTTAAACCGACAACAAAAGCTGCAACGCAGCAGCAGAGCACTTTTGAATATTTTATGCAAAGTCGATGGCGAAAAAATGCAAAAGACCAAAAATTTACTAAACGCAATTTGCTATTGTTGGACAAGCATAGCTTCTTTTGGTTCTTCTTCTTCATTCTGGGGTATGTTGAATGTATGGCCGAGTGGCAGTGTGAGTGGAGTGTGCGAGTGTGTGTGTTGCCTAGCTAAATTAAAATCTTGCACATGAATAGAAAAATAGCAGCAGCAACAATTGAAGGACACAATTTATTACGAACATCAGAGAATCTTGTTGGAAATTTGTACATAAAATATGCATGACAAATTTGAAAAATTTACTATAAAGAGAGAAAAAAAAATGAAGCTGAGCTCGGACAGTCATTTTAACTAACACAGAGCGCAGCCATAGAAACGGAATTTCTGAGGATGCAATGTTGTTGTGCTCGTAAGTTGTCCATTCAATATTTTAGTATCTTTTTGGGGAAAGTAATTTTTATTGCAAATATTCGATATGGTAGGGGAAAGCTTTTATAAAATAATCTGACAGAGTTTTGTTATGTATGAAGTGGGGTGGGTGGTGATGGCAATAGTTTACTGTCTCTCCACTCCCACAAATTTTCATTTAATCGCTTGTAGTTTGTCATGGAAATGTGTTAATATTGTTTATATGAACAGAGCAGACCAGAGTAGTGTAGAACGTCTGCTCGCTTGTCAGAAAAAGTCTCTTCTGCTTTCGGTTTTCTAATTAACTCATCACTGTATGCTCTCTATTCACAAAGTCACATTTTGCCAATCTAATGTGGGTAAGTTTTCAAACGTTTCCCAATAAGCTGCTTAACTGGGCTGCTATTAGCAAAAAGTTTCATATGCTTATGTTATGCTTCATTGATGTGAATGGCTGTATGTTGCGAAAATCAAGTGAAGGTTTCTTGTGAAAGCGTCTAAAGTGGTAAAGTGTTTAGTTTGCTTGGGGTATTTTTTTGGAAATTGGAAAGTATTGAAATGGTAAATTGACAAGTACATTTTGGAGAAGTTCATTTGAGTGGTGAAATATAATCAAATGTTTTAATGAAAGTAGGTACTTATGATTCAAGGTTTTCATTGAGCAAACAGTTGGCAATATTTATTGAACATGTGTACACCGTGCACCGTAAAACACATGAAACGAAAGGTCAAATGCATTAAAACTACTTACTCAGTTTTTCTTTAGAATGCGAGATTATTTTGCAGGACTTAAAAAATCTTTAACTAGTATATTTATACGTGCCGAGAGCAGTTAACATTTTTAAAGAAATATTTTGAGATTGATTTCTGTTTGTGTCTTTAACCATTTGAGATCTTTCGTCCTTAATAGATGTGGTTAATTTTACTTCATTTTCGAAATTTTTTGTTCAGTTTTCCTTCATTTGTAATTTTTTTCCCCATTTTGCAGTTTTTTGGCCCCCATTTTATACCCGCATGTGGATATATTCACTTTTAGATTGTAATAATAAAAGAAGGCAAAGTAGGTAAGGAAAAGTAGGTGCATCATCTCCTGAGTGGATATAGTTCTATCCCTGAGTTCGCCTGTCCATCCCTCCATAATTTTTTTCAGCCCATTCGTCCATCTGTCAATCTGTCTGTCTGTCCTCTTTATTACTAAGCACGAGGTGGATTTGCAGGAACCAGAAGTACCTAGAAGTGTTTGGATTTACCTTTTTTTTTAGTTCCTAGTAGAAGTTGGTATTGCAAATGGGCGGAATCGGTCAACTGCTACGCCTTCCTAACATATTTTCACTGCAATAGCACTAAACTTCGTATAAAGAAGCTTTTGAGGTCGCTGATTTCAAATTTAATATTGGAGTTTGGAAATTCAAGATGGCGGATCCAATATGGCGACCTAAAATTCAAGACTTCATAGAAATAATATGACTCTTGGTATAAGCCGGCTTATGGGATCGCTGATTTCGCTGAAAGATTGCGGATTCAATACAATTTTAAAGATATTATCAAAATAATATGAAATTTTCCTAGGATTGATTTTGGCACAGTAAGTGTAAGTCGGCTTTGACCGACTAAAGAAGCCAACTTGTTTTCAAATTTTTTTTTTACTTTTTCCCTTTTATCTTCTTTTTTTAAAATATATTTAAAATTTTTTGCAATTTTCCCTCTTTTTTGCCAGATTTCTCCCATTTTTTGTTGTAATTTTCCCCTTTTTCTTGTCATTCCCCCTCTTTTCTTCACATGTTTCCCCTTTTTTTCACATTTTAGCCTTACTTTTTTTTATTGCCCTTATTGTCATTTTCCGCCTTTGATCCCTTTGCCACGTTTTCCTCAGACATAAAGACAGACGAATCTGGACAAACATTAAGGTGATTCATTTAATGTGTGAATCTTGAAAGAATTTTAAGCAACTGAATGTTTTCGAGGGTTAAACCACTTCAAATGAAGCGCCTTTTTATATTAAGTAAATAACCTTTGTAAAACCATTGCTAAAATGTGATATGTTTCAAATTGGCAAGACTGCATCAATTCAACTTGAACATATTTTAAAGTTTTTCAAAAAAAAATTCATAAAAATAAACAAATAAGATGTTTCATATCTGCTGCTGACACTGATTTGTCGCTCTGCCACTACAAGTACGCCCGCATAGAGCATAAACAATTCGCGAGAGCCACAACGCGGAATTTCTGCTCGTCGTTGAAATAATTTCCAAACAAATGACAAAATATTTCAACAAAGTCGTCGTCGTCGTCGTCGGCAGCAACAATGATGAAAAAACGGCGATTTTTTTACTCCCACAAACCCACCCCCCCTCAACAAAATGCTTTTCAAATGTTTCGCTCAAAGGATACAAGGCAGATTCGCATGCATATCACACATGCAGGCATACATACATGCATACGAGCGAACAAGTGACATTGAAATATCGTGACTAATGCTGTTGGCAAATTGTTGTTGTTGCTCGTGTTTTTGTACGCAGTGTGCGGTTGTTATTTTTGCTTCTGTTGTTGCGAATAGCCAAGCCGAGCGCATAAATATATCAACGCAGCAGCCCCTGCAGCCAAACATGCATACATGCACATCCACTCAGAGACAATGAAGGGTTTGGCTTGCTGGTGGCCCGAAGGCAGAAGATGCCTGGAGCGTGGTGGCGTTATTGTCCTTGTGACTCCACCACGACCATTTATCGTCATAAGTCGTCTTTGTGTCTGATTAAAATTTTTGCCACAGCGTTGAATGGCAGATATGTATGCAGGAGTACGGCAAATACAGCGCCGGACAACGGTCATCGTGCTAAGCTCAGCGTTGATATTTTGCAATCTGAGAAAAACAACATATACACTGACAACAACGACAACAAAAAAACGAAACAAAAGAACAGCGAACAACACAACAGTGGCGTTGCTGCAATTGCAACAAAGTTGGAAACAATTACCACAAGCAGCATGCCACAGACACATTCCGACGGCCGCACACTGTCGCATCGGGGAAGTACACGTCATGAAAGTGCTGAAATCTGCATTCAAGGGCCGGCAGCAGAATTCACAAATGCACAATCGAGGGGCACTAGCGTTGTCAGCGTATAGGGGTAAGGTGCGTCTGTGGTGTGGTGTGAGAAATTTAAAGCTTTTTAATATATGAAACTACATTTGATATTTGTGAATTTTTCCCTTCAGTTAGGATTTAAAATGTTACTTAAATTAAATACATTTTCAATGACTGATCGAATAGGCCTCGCTTTTTTTTTTGTAAAATCTGTGTGTGTTTGCAAACTTTTTAAATTTGAAAAGTTAGTAATTATTTTTATTTGATGTAACTTGTAACATGGCAAAAACCAAAGTAGTACCGAACATGGTTTTATGAAAAAAAAAACTCCACTCCCACCGCACATTGCCAACTTTTCAGCATGTTTCAACAATTTAATTAAAACTTTTTTATTACACTTAACCTGTATTAAATTAAGTCGCGCGCTCTCTACACATTTAACCTCATAAATTGTTGTTATAGAAATATTCACCCATACCGTTGAGAGCTTTTCGGAATCATTACTCAAAACCAGCAGGCACACACAAAAAATGTTTTTGTTTGATTGCTTCACCACACTGTGGATGATGTAGAGGTTCTCTGCTTTTTTTGCTAACAATTTTCAATTTTTAACTTCTCCAATGGAAAGTAATTTAAAAATATTAATTCTTGTTTATGTCAGCAGAAGTTGGATAGAAGTTGGCTAGAATGTCAGTGAGGAAGGCATAAAGCCTGACAGAATCATACCTGAATAGGTTCTAGTTGCAAGGCGGCAGACAAAGTTTGCGTTTTGTGGCCGCACGTGAGGAGTGTATGTGGGTATAAAAAAGTACTGTGTAACGAAATAATTAGTTTTTATTATTTTTTATACGCTTTGAAAGTTAATTTTTTACTCTGCCCTCCGAGCTTTTAGAATTTTTTATTATACATGAAGATGGACATATTTATTGCGCAGTAATGAGGTCAAGCGTAGCATCAGGAGTAGGCAGTGTGAGCTCACAGTACCCTGCAGCGTGAAGAACTAGTACACAATTGGTGAATCACTAATTCTCAGAAGACCGTTACTATCTCCAAGCGAATCCTACTACTGTTGCATTTAACATGGATTCGTCCTACGAAGGGGTCACTTGCCTTCCAACTGCATAACCTCGAACTAGTGCACGTACTAGTTGTTAGAGAACCGATATTGCTCTCTTATTTAAGTGAATTTATTAGGGCATGTCTGTCTACTGCGGTACAAAGCAGCATGAGCGACTTGGCTATACGCAGCTCGTTAAGTGATTTGTATCTGAATCCTATAGCTAAACTGAATTGTATACATCTTATAAAAATATGAATCATATATTAAAACAGTTCGTAGATACTTGCTTTGGCTACTTGGAAATACATTGACCGGACGCGAACTTATGGTAACAGTGCTAAGAACCACTTAGACCCCCTTTAAGCCACTTAGAAACCCTTTGCCTTCATATACCTCCTTAGGACCCCTCAGAAAATACTAGCGACTTCACATGGATATATCCCTTTAGTATCACTTTAGACCCCGTTCATGCCCCCTTATACCTTAAAATCCATTAGACCCCCTTATAGCCCCTTTGACTCCGTAACACCTCCTTAGACCTCCTTAGATCGCCTTGCGAAGTACCTTTGACTTCTCATTGATGTATCCACTTAGACCCCTTTAGTCCCAGACCCCTTATATTCCCTATTTGATTGATGTACTGAGTAGGAAACAGCTGAGTAGGAAACAACAGTGCTAATTGGGTAGTGGCTTCAGGAGAGACTACTTTATACACCACTCCTTATATTTAACATTGCCATGCCCCTCTTTCGGAAAATAAAAATGCAGCTCTATCTATGGTCTCACAGAACATAAATGTATATTCAATTACAGCTTGTAGGTCCACAGATAACTGCAGGACAGCCTATTATTACTGCCACGACCATTCAGTAAATTTACTACTTCTACTCCGCTTTATATAGAAATCACTATTTCGGCTTGACTGTCTCATGGATATAGGGTGCGCAATTACAGCTCTCTAAATCTACTGATGGCTTCTGGAAAATGCGAACAGACAGACATTCGTACATTGGTTACATTTTTTTTTTGATAAATTTAAATTTAATTCACAGAATTTCGAACCAATTTTCGCGAACTTTCGACATCAAATTGAATGAATTAAATTTTTACGAAATGACCTCCTTTCTTTAAATGAACTCACTTGTCACAGCTGATTTGTCCCTTTCATTGAAACGAATGAAACGCACAAGCGTTTCAATTAGAATTTAATTGAAAAATGCGTGTTTTCCTAGAAGGTTAATAACAGCAAAATAAAAAAATATCTAAGGTTATGCCGAGGCAAATCTTTTGTTTACAAGTGAAACCGTTTCAAACGACCCAATTTGAGGCAGCAAACACCACGGTTCGACAATTGTGAAAGGGTGTTTGTCGCACAATTGAATTGAATCAAATGTCAAGGATAAAGGAATACATGAGGCGGCCAAGGAGGGGCGCTTTGCCGCAGTGACAGGTTTGACATTCACCTGCTACTCGATATCGACCAGAAGGTCTGTATGGATTTGCTTTGATTGAACAATGGCAGTTGCAAGGAAAGCACACGAAGTTCGATGGTCAGATGTCAGTGGATGTCTACCCATTTTAAAATGTGCGCGCATGTGTGTGTGTGTGTGCTTTAAAAACTTTTAATAACCACGTAAAGGTTAATTGAAGGACCTTAGTCCAGTCAGGTTTCCGTATAAGCGCCTTCACAGTCTTCAGTTTTGTGTGTTGGGCACACTGTGTAAGAGGCAGGCAGGCGGTCAGTGTAAAAGCGTTGAAAGTGTGTGTAGAATTTTCCAAGTACATTAATTTTTTTTTTGCGACACCGCCATCAATCAAGCGTAAACAATGTTTACTGCCAAATAATGGGGGAGTAATTTGACCCTACTTGAGAGATTTGGGGAATTATTTGCGATTCTACGGGGAACGTGTGTAAAGTATGAATTTATGTGGTAATTGCAGCGTAGAATATTAAATTTAATTATGCGCAAAAAGGTTATGCGACCTGAGCGTTTTTATGTGGGTACCTATTTCGCCAAGTTGGTGGGAAAACTTTGGAAAAAGTTAAGATGTCATAAAAATTACATGAAATGTTTAAAAAAATTAACTTTATTTTGGACCACACGAGGGAGTGTAAATGTTGTACGGTATTTTCCTTTGGAAATCGTGTTTTTATTTCCTAGGAAGTGTGGCATGTCCTGTATTGTGCGAGTGCATATGGACAAGTGAGTGAATAGTAGTTGTTAGTAAATGAATCTAGTTCCATCCTTTGTGTTTCCCAAAACATAATTACAATATTTGCTGCCGCAATGTATCTAATGATTTTGCCTTGACTAAAATATTATTTTTCCAATATTTCGAATTTCTCGCATTTTCTAAAACTACATTTTTGCCTTTTAATTTAATTAAATGCTAAAGTTATTAAATTACAGCCGCAATTTGTGGTCATTGTGTACAATTTAATAAATATTTCATATTCCAAATTATTGAAATTTTATTAAATTGCATTAAATTGATGGCACACAATTTTGGCTTTCATCGGTTTTATCGAATTATATTTAAAACAAAAAAAAATATATTGCTACCAGCTGGAAACTAAATACAAGGACGCAGCAATTTTTATTTATGCATTTGAGCAATTTCAAATATTGGCGATTTTTTGTTTATTGAAATACGATGCATATCTTAACATTTTTGACAGGTGCGCACAGTGTATTTTTTGTGTATTGCATTTTTAATTCTTCTATTGCAACTTTAAGTTAATTAATATTTTGCCAAATATCACCAAATATTCTCGAATATTGAATATTCACAAAAAGTAGCCTCAGGAAAAATATTAAATCCATACCCCTCCTCTGGCTACGTCTTTCGTGTGCATTGATGTCTTGAGAGACTCCGTCTAAAAAGTATATTCTGAAAGTCTTCAGATACATACATATATTGGCGCTACAACCCTCTAGGGTTTTGGCCGAGCTTCTTAATGCAATTATCATGGGCAAGTGTATATGATAATTGTGGACCTACAGTTTATTGCCGGTTCCGAACGGCGGGACTCCAAAGAAGAAGCTTTCCTCGCAAGATTGCCAGAACTTGGCGAGAGAGTGGCGGTCTACACAGAAAAACAGAAAACAAATTTCTGCCTTGCCCCCCAGGTGGGAGTCGAACCCGATACCTTCCAATCGTGAAGCAGAGGTCTTAGCCACTGCACCACGGCCGCCACTTCAGATCATCAGATAATATTAAGACGTGTAATAGGGACGATGGAAATGGAATGTCAATGGAGGGAAAAATTGTCTTCGGTCCTGGCGAAGCTGAAATACTTTGCATAGTCAGTACGATACTTTCTTATAA
The DNA here is from genome assembly GCA_951394025.1 of Heteromyza rotundicornis. Lineage (NCBI taxonomy): Eukaryota > Metazoa > Arthropoda > Insecta > Diptera > Heleomyzidae > Heteromyza > Heteromyza rotundicornis. The sequence goes on from OX596012.1 coordinate 64,551,048, forward strand.
CATTTTAGCGATAACTTTTTGATATTTCATCAATAATTTTTCTTTTTTTTATCGACAATTTTTCTATAATTTTCGATACTTTATCAAAAATATATCTATCATTTCTATTACTACTTCATCCCCGATCCATTTCCAAATTTTGTTCTTCCCAAATATAAAATCCGCGGATATAGAATTTAATCAATCGCTGCAGTGTGGTTTTATGCTAGATCACAGTAACCTGGCAACTATTACTGGCAACTATTGCAGTGATGAACTAGTAAGGTAAGGCTAAGATATGAGCAATATATCTGCTGACCGGTCATTAGAAATGCAAATAAACTTAGAGTAAAAACAAATATTGATTCGCAGTGTCTTCACGTAGCTACTTGTACTCCCGGCTATCAACTTGTATTGCGTCGAGATTAGTCTGAACTTGTTATGATGCTAACCGACATACATTATGATTTCACAACATGGTGCTTACTTCGGTGCTCATTCTACACTGTTTTAATGACAGTCACTGTTCTATATGGGAGAAGTTCCAAGGCCTCAAAGTTGAAAAGGCTGTTTTCATCCTATGCGAATGTCCTATATACGCACAAAAACAATAGCAAAACTGTTACTTTTTTGAAACTTTTAAATATATTTTTTGTTTTGGTCGTCCTGATGCTTGCACTTTTTGTTTATATAAACGCTTTTATTTATTTTTATTTTTTTTTTCACACAAGCGATGAAATAGAGAACTAAATTTACGTTACTCATAAAACGGTTCAATATTTGTTCACAACACAATCTTATTTAATTGAGGTTAACCTGTCAAAATAAACCAGAATATCTAAATTCACAAGTATTTTCCAATTCTCCACTGCCAACGAACTTGGCCCCGCACCGATCCTCAATGCAGCAATTCAAATGGCCAAAGTGGAAAGCACAAACTCCATCGACGGAAAAGCACAATGTTCTGGTGCGGTGTCAGTGACTTGTGTCAGAAGTTGTTAATGTTGTTATGGTTTTATTCTGTTTTGAAATATGTACGTATGTATGTACGTATGTATGTATGAATGTATCATGGAGCAGCAAAATATGATATTTCATTTGGAGTCTCTCTACATCTCTGCGGACTACCGGGACCAGAGCAAGTACAAACCGAAAAATAAAAACCTTTTCAACTCTCATTGTCGGAAAGATTTCACTGACAAATGGTTGGGGATAAAAGTTTATACACCATTTGTCTATGTGTGTGTGTTTGTGTGTGTGTATGTTAGTGTGTTAATTCAGCTGGTGCGCAACAATTTCAGAAGTGTCATTTACAATTAGACAAAACTTCTGCTGAGTTTCAGTTAATAACAGAAAACTTGCTCAAAAGCTGAAATGTATAAAATTTCCACTCTGTGTAAACGTAAATGGGCCACGTTAGAGTTCAGTGAATTCCACCTTTTTTTTTTTGTTTTGTTGGTTTGTATATAAATTTTATCATTTGTTGTTTGTAGTTTGTTGCTGGCACTCTTAGAGAGTCTGATTAAGGATTAGGAGTTTCTCTATGGTTTGTTGAATATTTCTGATTTGTTTAAATAATTCGTAATTCTGTAAGCGATTAAAATGAACGAAGGAAGAGAAACTCACTAAGCAAGTACATACGCACATGCTTGAAACTACCCAGATGAAAAAAAAATTGCGTATGCTAATTTTTGTGAAAAAAATGCTATATTGACTGGACTAATAAGGTTGTAATATTTTGTATGGCTTAGCTATATGTAAGCAGTAACGATGATGATGAAATTTTATTGACAATATTGTAAGCTTTCATTGAATATTTGAAGATACAAAAAAGCATTCCATATTGTACATTACACAATAGCACCTATATGAGACTATTCCAAAGTAATTTTAGGCAACCTACGCTGACTTTAGCAGTATTATCCTTTTGCATATTCGAAAGGCCAATTTAGAAAGCCATCAGCAGCGTAACCACACCAACAATAACAACAAAAGCAGCAACGCCAAACATAAGCCGAACAGCAGAGCACAGCAACAAGAGCAACGCCAACGCCAACGCTAACATCAACATCAACAATGCGAACAAAAAACATCGACATCGCACTAATATGTTCAGACAACAATATGGCGCTCAATATCCGCCAATTTTAGGTTGTTTCCGTTTTTAGTGCTGATGTTGTTGTTCCGCAATAATTAAATCCATTTTACCTTTTAGCCGAAAAATTAAATTGTACGCACACACACACACACACACACACAAACGCACACAGTCAGCAAACCCATTTACACACATAGTTCCAAAACAAACACAAACAGCTGTTGCCGCTAAAAGCAACCGGAAATTGTCAACACCGTCGTTATTGTGGCGGACGGGGGAGGACATGCGAGATGTTGGGCGTGGGTGCGCGAGGCAAGGCACCACCACACCGTTTTAATAAATAAATTGACAAAAACCACAATGTTAACCCAATTTCTGTGCATAGTTATTGCTTATGCTAATTAAATATTTGAAATAGATCTGAGGCGGGATCAAAAGGATAATCCACCTTCGCGAGCACGCGTGCAGCCTACGTAATGGAGCCGCTGTGTCTGCTACAATGGCCCATAGCCGAATTTAAAATTGATGTCAACTGAAACATGAGCTTTAATAATAATAATTCCAATTTAAGCTTTTTTGCCCGACCTAACATTTGTTTTTTTTGGTTTAAATTCAACACACACACATTACGCGTACAAGTACAATACATTTGTTAATGAGTTTTTAAAATAAATTAAATATTATTTTGTTTGCCGCCGGTGTTGTTAGCGTAAACTCCCAAAAATGGAAACCTTTTTGTATTTAATTGTAATTTCAATTATTGTATTCCGTAATTAATTTCACATTGCAGTGCGTTTTGTATATTCAGCATTCAAGTGGTGGTGCTTAGTCACAAAATTTATTGTTTGAATTAAAGAATTTAATGAAAATCGATTGCATTGCTAACATTGAATACCCTTCATTTGTTTAGGATAGGGTTACCAGATAGCAATGATACCTTTTCCAACTGTTACCAATGACATCCAGCTGTCAAAATATTTAGCAAGTTTTGTCATTTCATCATGCATTGTCTCATGCGGAAATTATGTGGAAATTATTAAAAAAATTCTGACCTAACTGTAAATACGCAACGCAAATTTCGTTGAGAGGTCAGTCGGCATCTTGGCTTCATTACACACAAAAAAAAAAGTAGGTAAATCTAACCAAAAAAGACTGTTAAAAATGCAGCAATCAAAAAACGTGGTAAATGGAACCAACTTAAAGTTGTTCGCGTACAATGAAAAATTGTTAGCGTACAATGAAAAATTGTTAGCGTACAATGAAAAATTGTTCGCGTACAATGAAAAATTGTTCGCGTACAATGAAAAATTGTTCGCGTACAAGGAAAAATTGTTCGCGTACAATGAAAAATTGTTCGCATATGAGCAATGAATGCATTCATTAGTAGTGTTTTGGTTGCAATCTTGTCGAAACTTGACGCTTTTTTATTTATTTGTTTGCAACCAAAACACGACTATTAATGTCGCATGTATTGTCTGAAAATATAAAATTTTAAAAATAAAAATCTGTAAAAAAGAAAAATAGAAAAATAGAAAGGAAATTTAATATTACAAAATTGAAATCTAAAATGAAAAAAGAGATAAACGAAAATCTGTGAAAACAAAAGAATAAATAAATGTAAAAATATATAATAAAAACCATTCTCAATATAATATTACATTTACTTACCCTTTTATGAACTTCACCCTTTGACCATACTGAACGCACTGATCGTATACTCGAATGACAAAACAAAAATCGTTGCTGTTGTAGTATGACAGACACGAAAGCACGCCGCTGACCATGTATGAGCATGTGCTCATACATCGCAAGCAACCAAACTCAGCTGAGTTGCGAACCGCAATTGGGTCTTTACAATTTTTTTGGTTGGCGAACAAACAAAAATTTTTAAGGAACAACTAGATTTGTTTGCTTTACAAATTTTTTGGTTCAAATATGAGTTTTACAATTTTTTTCGATTAGCTAACCTGTTTTTGTAGTTAAAAATCATTTAACAATTTTTCGACGATTAGATTAACCACAAAAATTGTAGTTGTTGTTTATGTTTTCCATATAAAATAAAAAATTGTTTTTTTACAACGTTTTTCGGTTAGATTAACCCATCTTTTTTTTTTCTGTGTACGCAGGCAATTCGTCGCACCGTGGAAAGTGTGAGTACACTCTTTTATACCTTAAGCCAACAACCATACAGAGATTGGTGCCAAGTGAAGAAAACAATGTAGCCGCAGTTGCGGCCAGAGTCGAAGAAGACCCAGAAATGTCGATTCGGCGCCGATCATCTGACTTGGTCATCGCTAGAGAGACAACCAGACTTATTGAAGCCGGACGACTATAGACAACGCCAGCCAGTCAACCAGGGGTATTTAGCGATTGGGTTTGGGCCTACATCCGTAGTGGCTGTATAACCATAACAGCTGCACTGTGGGGAAAATAACTGGTGCACCACCGCTTCCTATCGCATGAGTGGAGCCCATGAGTATTCGATCATGTCCCAATGAAGATACGTACCACCACTCGAGGCGAATTGGGCCAATGGGTGGTGTGAATAAAGGAATACTAAATGCTATTTCCATTTAGTTGTGAATGCACACATCCAATCACCCATATCTGCTGAACTCAAACCTTATAAGGTCCTTTGCTCCTGAAAGAGTTACAGGAATCAAAGAAGAAGAAGATTTTCAAAGTGATTCTGACTAAACTCCACATTTTCCATTTCGGTATTATGTTAAAATTTTGCTCCCAAACGATTTTAGTTCGATGAACGCCAAGTCGACAGCAACATTATTTAATACTGTTCCTGCATACAATATATTAATTAAAACTTTAGCTTTAATATTGCGTAATAATGCCAGAACAGCGGGTAGGGAATGCCTTGCCGTTCAATAACATTGAAGGCAAAACTAATTAAAATCATATCGATTTACATGCCTGAGAATTATAACCCCAACAACGACCATTGTGGCCTAATTTGATGTGAAATAAGTTATTAATAGAATTTGAACTCAAAACCTTAACAAGATTCGCATTAAGACCTCCGGTTGCCATCAATGAGAATACATAATTACAACGGGAACAAAGACGTTTCCTTGTGATTAAACGCCAAATAGCTGCAGGAGGGTGTGTGTGTGTGTGTTTGCCTGCCTGAACTATCGCAGGGCGCCTTAGCTAATAATACGATGAAGGAGATGATGATTTTCCATTACCATGTGCATGCGGTGGAGAGCGCAACATGTGATGACGACGACGACATCCTTTTCAGTTCTTAAATTACACAATGAACGTCTGAGGCACAAAGCACGCGTTCGGCAAGGGAATATTTCGCAGAATATGTATTGGCATTGACATGGGCGGATAGTGTAAGCGGCTCAGTAGGATTACGACAACACAATGGGAGCCTATGCATATAAGCTTACTTTGTTTGATCAAATCAGATAAGTTAATAAAAGTTTGTTCACGCCAGTGTGGCTGGCGTTAATTGGTCTTTAAGTCATTATGATGTCTGAGGAGTTTGTTATTATTTTGAACTATTACGATACAGCTTGTGTTTTTTTTGAACTTACTATACTCGCATAATGGGTTATTTTTACGGTTGATTACTTTGTTTCGCATGCCACTGTTTCGAATGTCTCCGATTTGCCAGCTCTCATGCTCTCATGTGGCCCCCCATCAAGATGCCCATTTGCAACATGCGTGCGTATTTTACAACTTTCGAGAATAATTACCCCACCATTAGTGCACATTTGTTGAGCACCAACCATTCGACACCTATTAAAGTGGCCAGATCTCCACCACCTACTCGGTGTGGTCGTACATCGGTAGCGGTGCCTGTTCGGTGATGGACGCCACTGTTTCTATGCTTGCCTTCCTCTGTCTGCTTGTTAAATGTTGACGTTGCTGATGACGCTCTGAGGTTGCAATAAAATGCAATATAAAAATAATTACCGCATGTGACTTACTGGAACACACGCGCGCCTCACTGCAACACTCTTGTGTTGGAGTACTTACAGTTCTTATTTTTTTTTCCCTTTGGCAAATTTTTTATGACATTTAAGTGCGCTCAAATGACCCATTTGTAGAACGTGACAGTGTTGTATTTCCCTTTAAATGTTTTTCTTTTGCTATTAGACGTACGAGCGTGTGTTGGAGAGGAGTTTCAGTAAATGTGTGGGTGGTGAAGCGGTAGGCTAATAAGTTGGCCGTTTTCTGCATACATTGCAAAAGTGTAAGTATTTAGCAGGAGAGAAGTGAGAGAAATACTAAAATGTCACATCCGTCACGTGAGTGCCAAAATACTTCCGCGTGAGTAATTTGTGGTAAAATTATGAAATTTTACTACACTTTTTTATGTATGTATGTAAATAAATTATAAGGAAATAAGAATATCTTTAAAGTAAAGGGAAGTCAATAAATATTTGTAACTAGTAAATTTGCCCGTGCCATGCACGGGAAAAAAACACACTAATTTTAAAAAATTAAATGTTTACTAAATATATTTTAGATGCAAAAATATTTTCTATGTTTTCAAAATTTAAATGTAATTTTTTTTTATAGAAATTTGTGAAATATGTAATTTTTTATTAAATTTTGTAAAGAATAGAAATAAATTTTGTTTGATGATGTAATTGTGTAAAGTTGAACTGTTCCATTAAAAAAGAATTAAAAAAAAAGATTAAAAAAAAAAAAAAGAATATCAAGCAATGGATTCAAAAAAAAAATACGACCGGTGACGGGCTTGAACCCAAGACTGCCGCAGACAAAGCGGAAGCTCTACCCAACTGACCACAGCCAGCTATAAAATAAATTGAGCTAATGGCGATGTAGTTCATCAAGCTGTATGGTGAATGTGTATATACACACAAAAATATAGCTTTGATTTACCATTGCCACCTTTAAGGAAATAATATTACCAAAAGGCTAGCGTTGCCACCTAACAATGTTTTCACCTGTTACGGCTAAACATTATTTCCGATTGTCGATCATTTTTATTGCAAAGTGTTTTATTCATTGGATTTTTTCAATTTTTATTTTCGTATTATGTATTTTGACGTACTAAAACCGAATCTGAATCTTTTATTGTAGCAAAAATCAGCTTTCCAAGAAATAAATTTTTTTAAGTTTTGATTTCCCCTTTTACAATTTCTTTAGAGACTTCTAAGAAAGGTGTTCATTTTGTAGTATTTTTTTTCGGGAATTTTAATTTATAAATGATTCACATTTTTATTTGTTTTTATGAAATTTCTCACCATAAGCAAATATATTTTCGCATTTGCAAGAAACATTTTTGAGTAAGTTTCGCTGCGGTTGCGGTACTTCGCGTTGATGTGTGCGGACCTTAATGTTGTACTGGGAATATATGCAGTGTATAGGAAAGTGTATTATGAAAGTGTAATATGAAAATCTAATACACCACCGTAATAGGTGAAAATAGTGATAGGTGGCAAGAATAGTCTTGTGGCAGTGTTATTTTCTTAAAGGTGGCAGCTTTAGGTCGAAGCTATTTTTTTATATGTGAAATGATTTTTTTGTGTGTGTATATACATGAAAGCGTTTTGCATGCGGCTTGATGAAGTTAATCGATATTAGGTAAAGGCATTGTATGAGCATTAGTGGCTCTGGTGAGAAGGCGCTTAGTTCGCTACTTCATCTTACTTACAATCGCAGCGTTGTGGGTTCGATACTTCACCAGGGCGGCTAACATTTATAAGAAAAAATATATGTGTGGATATATTTGTAAGTGGTTCTGGTTGGTTCCTTCTCACGACCGCAGCGTCGTGTGGACAAACCACCAGAATAGCTAACATTAAAAAAAAAAAGGTTAACAACTTAAAAAAATTTTTTAAGTGGAGTTGTAAATTTTGAATCGGTTAGCGTTAGGGACAGACAGACAGACAGAAAGACAGACAGACAGACAGACCTGGACAAATATATATATTAATATTTTTAAAAGCAGAAAAAACATGTTTTGATTCTTTTTTAAAACACAAAGGCAAGTATTTCACCGATTTAATAACAAAATAAATCTTTCTCCAAAAAAAATGTACTTAACCCATTTTTCGCGGGTGCCTTTCAATACTTAAATTTGTTAACATTTCAAAATTTCCCAAAAATACCCCCCCTCACCAGTATAATAATTAAAAGCTTATCCAACAACTAATTGATTTAACCTTTCTCCCACCCGCACCTCTTTTCATCCCGGAGATTATTTCGCTTGGAAATCAATTTCGCAAACCGAATTGTTTCGCCGCATTAAATTCCATAATAAAAACAATTTGTATTCGCACATCAACCAGCGAAGCCCACAAGCGCCCCCCTCCCTCAGAATCAATAAATTTGCGTTGTAATACATTAGGCTCACACTCACGCATGGCCAGCAGCAACAACAACAACCAAAGGGTAACAGCACAAAAATATAAGGCTCAAAAACCGATTTATCCTTTAACACGGCCTAAATACCTTTGCCCAGACCAAGGTAAGCCCAACCAAGCCGGGCCCACATGCACATCCTCACTCATTCACTCACTCACTCACTCACTCACGCCAGACCAATTCCCAAATGGCTAAAAGACTGCAATTTATTTATTTATTTGCTACACGAATGCGATACAAGATTTGTTTTGCTATGTGGCCATGCAAACGGCGAAAAATATATTCCAACCTAGCGGTGTAGGGAAAATAACAAAAAAAAAAAAAAAGAAGCAACAAAAAGTAACAAAAACCAAACTCCTGGCAGGCCACCACTACTCACCGTTGGGCAAAACAAAAAAAAATATAAAAAAAAAATCCCTTTTCGTACCATTTTCAACCACAAACAAATTGCTTGTTTAATCATTCGATTTTGTAGTATTTTGTTTTACGAGCGAGCTTCTAAAACTGGGCTCATCTGCATACAGTGTGGCAAATACATACGTGTGCTAACACAGCAATATGTGGTGAGAAATGTTAACAGAGGATAGCAGGTGTTATATGTGACACACGAGCCGAATTTTTTATTTTCATGAAGGGGTCGTGCAGGGTTAAAAAAATGGGCCACCAGTGGACCCATGAAACTGTAATGGCACGTACATATATATTCTGTAAAAGCATAACTAGAAATTCTTGATCAGGATTTTCTAGTTAGAAAGAGGGCTTGATAGTTCACAATATGGGCATGGCAGTTTATGTTGGGTTCAAAAGAGATCAAATGGGATCAAAAGGGATCAAAAGGGATCAAAAGGAATCAAAAGGGATCAAATGGGATCAAAAGGAATCAAAAGGGATCAAAAGGAATCAAAAGGAATCAAAAGGGATCAAATGGGATCAAAAGGATCAAAAGGGATCAAAAGGAATCAAAAGGATACAAAAGGGATCAAAAGTGATCAAAAAGGATCAAAAGGGATCAAAAGGGATCAAAAGGGATCAAAAGGGATCAAAAAGGATCAAAAGGGATCAAAAGGGATCAAAAGGGATCAGAAGGGATCAGAAGGGATCAAAAAGAATGAAAAGGGATCAAAAGCATAAAAAATAATCAAAAGGTATCAAAAGGGATCAAAAGGGATCAAATGGGATCAAAAGGGATCAAAAGGGATCAAAAGGAATCAAAAGGAATCAAAAGGAATCAAAAGGGATCAAATGGCTCCAAAGGGAACCAATGGTAGTGAATAATGGAATCTATGGTGTACATGGGGGTTAAAGTGGCCTACAATATATATGATGGTCACTGGTATCTTACCAGTGGCAATATCAACTCACAAAGTCTCACTAAAATTTTGTACACTTTGATTTTGACATTGCGTCCACTGTAATTGTTGGCAGTGTATACCGTTTCGCCCTGGACCTTTGTGGAACACACGAAATGCGTCTTCATGCCGAATCGGGAATCAGTGCGGTTTTGTTCGACTGACACCAAGGTAGGTTCTGTTACCACACACACACACACACACACACACAAACAACAACAATTCCACTCACTGCTATAGTGTGCTTCTTTTTGTTGTTGTTGTTGTTTTTTTTTAACTTCATATGTTGTTGCGGTTACATGTCAGTGATAAATTTCACCTGCCACCTGAAAGATTTCCCGCAAATTTATAAATAAACTCAAGCGTAACCGAAGTGAACGAACCAACACAAAACAAAAAAAAAGGGAAAAATGAATTGGGGAAAAGCCTTACGCAACATTTGAGCGTAAGCAACAAGGGAACATGGGCATGAAATTAATTTATAGCATATTTAAAATACCAAAAAGGAGTTCAACCACATTCGTACGCAAGCGGAGCGTGTGTACGTCTCCAATAGCCGTAGCAGTGGGCCAACAACAGATCAAATGACATTTGGCAAAATTAATTAAGCCAACAGAGAAAACCAAATGAATTTCTTTGTAGCAAAAATAATAAACTGCCTGGCATTTATTTAAAAGTACAACAAAGCATACTTTTACTTTTCCCAATTGCCATTAGATGTCATCAATTGGCAAATACACTACGGAACAACTCAATTATTAAATATTTTATTAATTTGGCCAATTTGTGTGTGTGTGTGAACGTTTCTTTCGTTCGACTGTGATCATGGTTTGGTCTGGTCCTTTTCTTTGTCTGTCTGTCAGTCTATTTGGCTGTCACTGTTCATTACCCTTAATTTAGAGCGCGCGCTGCATTTGACAAGTGTTGAATTGGCATCACTGCTTAAGCATCCGTTCGATTGTCATTGCCTGGGCATCACTTACACACTCTATCTCTCTATCTCTTGTCGGTCGGAGTTTCAAGTGGATTTTGCTTATTAAATTTGCATTGTGAGTGTTTGTGTTGATTAATAATTAATTGCGTTTAAATCATTTACACCGAGTTGGTCCCGGCGCTGTTATTGCTGTTATTGCCGCTGCCGTTGTGTTGTTCTGGTTGTGGTTGCCATTGCAGTTGTGGTACACCGCCGCCAGTCATCCTTTGGCATTTGATTGTATTGGCAGTGATAAATGTTTGCGTATAAATTAAGCTATTACCGTATCATAAATAATATTTTTGTTTAACGCGCCGCGTGAATGTCTTCAATTGGCATTTCAAATACTTGGCCCATCATAATTGTAATTAATTGAACGGGTGCGCTTCGCTTCGCTTCTCAAGGATCGGCTGTATTGAAATGAATTGTCCATGGGAATGGTGGCTGCCATTGAGTAATTGTTGGTATATTTTGTGGTGCCTAATTTCGGGGTTACTCGGAATGTTTGAGGACTTTATTATGGAAATATTTGAAGGAAATATTAATTTGTGGTAATTGATTAAATTGAAAGTGTTTTGTTTTTGTCACACCGTTTGTAATACCCATAAGGAGGCGTGTTCGGTATGGAAACTGATTGATCAGCAATATCACCTGAATATATTTAGCCTTGTTTGTCTGTCCGTCTGTCTTTCCTCAAAACGTTGGAATTCCTCTTACTTTGGCAAATGATTGAACGGTATTGGAAATGGGCAACATTGGATAAGAACCACGCCTCCAAATTTGTATTATTTTCGTTTATCTTGGGAAATACTGAACCGATTTGAACTCAGTTTTTTTTATTTGGTTGGAAATGATGTCGGAAACGAAATGGAAATTGAAATGAAACTGGAACAAAATGGAATTGGACCGGAACAAAATGGAAAAAAATATTTGAAATGGATCGGGAAATTAATTATTTATAAATATTGAAAAATAATCGAAAAATTATCGATAAAAAATAGATAAATTATCGATAAATACTGAAAATTTATCGATAACATTTAAAAAAAATCATCGCTAAAATATCAAAAAGTCATCCATAACATATCGAAAAACCATCTATAAAATATCGAAAAATTATCGATAAAAAATCGATAAATTACCAAAAAACTATTGTTAAAAAATCGATAAGTTATCGAAAAATTATCGATAAATACTGAAAATTTATCGATAGCATATACAAATCATCGCTAAAATATCAAAAAGTCGTTGAAAAATTATCGATAAATCGCCTATAAAATATCGAAAAATTATCCATAAAATATCGATAAAATTATTGAATATATCGTACTCTTATGGGCATGGTATTTCAGGTCAGACCGAAGGTAATTCTTTTATTGGCTGGTAATTTTTGAACCGAAGGAATGAAACATACGATAACATATTTTAGCCTTCATTGCAATTTCAATCATATTCTATATTAAAATCCCTAAGATTACATATTCAATGAAAGTGATTCCCGAAAAAGCATCATAGATTCCAAAGCTCATGCATTTTCCATACCATACAATTTAGGAAGCGCATGCAAGGGAATCACACAGGCTTTCCAAGTCATTTGCAATGAACGTGCCATGGCACAACTGCAATTTATTGAATTGATAAGTGAATGCCACAACAACGAAAACAACAACAACAACCAGACAATACAACAACAAACAACTTCTTAACGAAATTGCATACAGTGGGAAGAATAAGAAACTTTGAAAGAACAACAACAGCAACACATCAATAGCAACAGCAACAGCAACAAGACTATCAACATCACCATCAAACGGTGTTTGGGGAGATGCCAGCGAAAGTATTTTGTAATGAAATCCACAAAAACAGATCAAGCGAGCAGTCGAAGTCAACGAGTACTTCAATACTGTTTATGGGACGGCCCCAAAATGCAATGTCAAGAGCTCAATTTCTCCAGAGTTTTGTTGCAGTCATTTTGGATAGAAACACACACACACACACCCAGACAGTCACTCATCCTTACAAACACCACAAATAAGTTTTCACTTCTCTTGGCTGCCGTTTTGCCTCTTTCAAAAAGCGAGGAAGAGTTTGTATATAGAATTTTCGGATTATTTTGTTGCCCAAGAGGACAATAGTTTAGGAAAGTCTAAAGTTTGACGGAATGAAATGGTGTCGATGGAATTGAGTTTGTAATTTGAACATGACTGCGAACTTGAAGGTAAGTAAATTTGCAGTGATTTGACATTTGACTACATACATACATACCACATGAAGGGCAAAAAGATGCATTGTTGTACAAGCGGCAAGTGTGAATTTCTTGGAGCAAAGTTTTTCGTTGGTTTTGAAATTTAAGACGCTTACAGGAAGTTAGTTGGCCGAACTTGATTGCATAGATTGGCGAGCACTAAAAATGCCATTTAAATCAAAGTACATATGCAATACCAAATGCTATGCGCATTGGCATTCCTAATTAGAAATCGTTTCCATAGCAAATCTTTGGCAACGCAAACGTAATCTAAGCTTTGAAATCAACTGGAAGACGGGTTTGCAATTTGGCCTCTCCTAAGAAATTTGAGCAAATCCCTAATTAATACTCTGCCATTTAGTGAAAAGCGCCGAAGAGTTCTCCAGTTTCCAATGCATTCTGCAGCAGCACAAAGGACTCGTTCGATAAGTACTAATGATTAAGGCTTTGCAACATTGAAGTTTGCAGTTGCATCAAGTAGCAGCTGCTTGGTATGGCAATTCGCGTTTAACCTTGTCAGGAATAAGGAACGCTAACCTAATTTGCCATAGTCACACAACAAACCACACACCCCCAATACCAATGCATCTAACCAACCAGAAACACTCGCACACTGAAGGCATGCATGCATAATGTATGTGCCTGTGAGTATGTGTGTGTTTATTGGTTGCAATGTGGTATTTGCCAATAATTAAATTTAATTTATATTCTACACAACATCGGTGTTGGTGGTGTGAAATCACGTGGGCTGATTTAATATGCGTGCATGTGTCTGCACAAGCGGTAATTAGTGATTGTATAGGTTTTGCAAAAGCGTATACGCCATGTATAACTAATGTAATGAGATTAACATGGAGCGGGGTCTGGTCTGTGTTTAATCAACTTAGAGAAATTAATAAAAATATTTTGGCTAATATTCAAACTAGAGTAAGTTTTCTGATCGCCTACTAAACAGGGGCAAGTTGCAGTATCAAAGGAAGTACATCTAAAAAATTCCACTTTCCATCGCAATAAATGATGCATCCAAAATAAGGCGCCATACCGCATATACTGACCGAGACATAACAGCTGCTTTGCAATTGAACACATGACACAGCTGCAAATTACCCCCATCAATTTCACTCACATTTTTCACATAAATATCAACAACACGCGGCAATCTAACAAATCAACAGACAAACCGTGAGCGGGCAATGACGTAATGCAACACCCACTAATTAGCCATGCGCGCCCGACAGCAACGTACCCAATTGCCTTCGACAGCCAATCGAATGGTTAATTTATGAGCAACATTTAAGCTGCGTTTAGCGGAGAAATCTTATCGTCGTTTAGCAGAAACGGCTGCACATGCGCACAATTGCATTCGCCTCCACCTACTTCGGCAAATATTATTTGTGGCTGTTGCGAGAGCATATGACAGGCAACAACGGCAATAACAACAAAACAGCAACACAACAAAACACACTCGCACTCGCACAACAACACACCAGCCGATCGTCGTACCGTGTCGTTGCAACTGATAGATGGCGCTTCAGTGTGGTGCCAACAAGCGCAACTGTTGCCAGTTGCAGTTGCGCACCTCGACTATGGAATGGGTGTCAATCTGCCAATATATTTGCTTTTATATTTACAATTCGTGTTTAAATTTCCCTCGCTTTTTCTTTTAGTGCTCGTGCTGTGTTGCCTATTAATAGTAGGCGTGTCTTTGAATCGTGTAAAATTTGCAGCCAAGGCATTTCGAGTTGCTGCTCCTGAGACCATCGCATCGCATTGCAGTCATTTAATATATCCGCAAGGCGAAAGGTATTTATGGCATTTCGAAGGGGCTATTGACGTCGTATATTGGTTTTAAATTGGGATTCTAGTTTGGCCATTTGGAAATGTAAGTTGTTCCTTTTAATGTCCAGTATTGCTGGCTAATTGCAGTGAATGAAATGGTTGATAAAAAAAAACGTTCCAATTTAAATTTTAATTGGTTTCACTTTATGTATATTAGCTATTCCTTCGGGTGAATTAAACTTTTAATGGGACGCATTTCATACACATTGCAGTAAGTGTTGTGTCATGGTATTGATCAGTAACATGTTTGGTCATTATTTCCAATATAAAATACAAATGGGTGCGTGAGTAGCTTGGTTTAACGTTAGACTAACAGATCACTTTCTGTAAAGACCACGAAAACCTTAACTGATCAATACATATCGAATATTAGCGAGACCAGCAACATCAAGTCAACTAATATATAAAGTGATATCAGCAGAATTTGCAATGTTTTTAATTTTTGTATGGGGCTGAAGAAGTGCATATCACGCCGTATTTTCTGTATCCAATAAAAAGCCAACTTCGTATTGGTGATTCTCATATACAAAGGGAACCCTGCAAAAAAAGCTATCAGCCCGACATAACATCCACTCTGTGTCGCAACATCCTCTCTCTGTCCTCACAATATCCACTCCCGGGCTGACGCAAAATATACTTTCTGTTGTCGCAATATCCAAATATAAAACTAATCATCATCATCACCATTGAATCATTGAACCCCTTGGGGAGCATAGGACCTCAAAAACATTTACATCTCGTACGGTTTTTGTCGTAATTTTTATTTCATTCGAAGATTTGCTTGAATCTGCTATTTCCTTCTGCTCCCACTTTGTTTCTCCTAATGTGGGTTAAATTCCCGAGCCTGTTGATAGATTTAGTCCGTAGATTTCCGGATTTCCAGTACCCATCTCTTACTTATATAAAATTCTTTGTGAGTTTGATTGTAGGTTTGTATGTATGTTTGTTCCCTTATAACTCAAGAAACACTTGACCGATTTTAATGAAACACATATCAAAATTTAGGTAATTTCATTGACCTCATCATAGGCTATATGCCATTTAATATAAATTTGGGCGTTCAAGGTGGGCGTGGCAAATATTATTTTAAAGTGCAGTGTTTTACCGATTTTGTTGAAATTTTTTATGTGGTTTTAAGTAATGAATGGGTAACATGTTGATTCTGAAAATTTGCAGTCCGCCCACTGCCACGCCTTAAAATTTTTAAAGCTCTATAACTCGGGTCCTATTCAAGGGATTTCGCTGAAATTTTGAATTTGGAGCTGGGTGGTGAATGGGCTGAGGGTTGACTATAGGCATTTAAGATCCGCCCACTGCCACGCCCTAAAATTTTAAAAGCTCTGTAACTCGGGTCCAATTCAAGGGATTTCGGTGAAATTTTGGATTTGGTGCTGGGAGGTTGATGGGCAGAGGGTTGACTATGGAAATTTAAGATCCGCCGACTGCCACGCCCTAAAATTTTAAAAGCTCTGTCACTCGGGTCCAATTCAAGGGATTTCGCTGAAATTGTGGATTTGGTGCTGGGATATGAATGGGCAGAGGGATGACTTGCAAAATCTATTTTTATGTCAGCTGCTTAAATAATACATATAACATTTCTACGTTAACATGAAATTACAAAATTATTGCGAGCGAAGCTGTGGGTATAAGCTAGTCTTCTATAAAGTTCGTCATTCGAAAAGGCATTGGGCCACCAGATTTTTAAAATTCGCCGAAGGCACCTAATTACAAGACTCTGTAAAGATTTTATTAAGTTATCGATCACAGTTATAGAGGAGCACCGATTTAAAGAAGTGAATTCTGGTATGGATTGATGGTGGTGAAGAGTTCCATCTACTGCGCAGTTGGACGTCTTCTAAGTATGGGACATGATGTCGTTTTTGCGCTTTCATCTGCTGAGATTGCGCTGCCCTGTTATGTGAAGCAGTCAAACAGTTCCACTTCTTTGCTATCAACTTTGAAGTCTTATTTGTGTTGATTTAATGAACAGTTTTCAAAGACTCCATTTTTAAATCATACAACCTTGCTTGCGTTTCAGAATGTTTTACAGCAAGAAGGCAAACAACGTCAGCGCAGGCTAGGCCATGTAGTTGTTCGACGAAGTTCCAATGCATGCCTCTCCTCTTCTGTAATACCATCGCACAAAATTTGATCTAATACGATCCAGTTTAAGATTGAAGACATGAGACATCCTTGCCTGATGCTGGAGTTAGAGCCGAAAGGCTCTGATAGACATCCGTTATGAAACACTCTACTCCTGCAAATATTTCTCTCTGTGTAGAGTTATGACAAAAGTCAATAAACATTTTAGAAGTCCCAGCTCAAATTTAATAAATATTTTCTATTCACATGTGAAATTTCCTGAGCAAACATTTTCCAAACTGAACACATTCTCTTGCAGCAAAACCTTTCCATTTCGAGAATCACTAAAGTGTGAAAGCCTTGTTCTATTCAATATTGAAACCTTTACCAAAGCTTAACGTATTAGACAAATAAAACGCAAGAATTACACATCAGATGTCAAATATTTTGATACAAACCGAAGGTTTGATTACGTGAGACTTCAAGTACCCAGCACAACTCAGGCAGGCCAATAACATTATTATTGTGGAGAAATAAAAAGTAATAACTACATACTGCACAGAATAACAATTCTGACACGAGGAGGCAAGTAGAACTTAATTTTTATTGACATAATACCATTTTGATTGGCTTGAAATATTTCACATGTCAATTGAGTGGCAATTTTGGGCCAGCAGGAGGCATGTCATTGTGGCGAACATCCACATTGTTGAGTGATGTAAAATCGTTTTATATTTTCCTCGTTCGTTTACTTGAAACTGTAGCCCAAATAAACACATGCTCCACTTCACACCATCACACTTCATAGGGATGGTAGGGGAAAAAGTATGTCTACCAACTCATTTCATTCCATTTGATGTAGTAGCTTTGCAGTGCCCACTGATAAAGTGGCGTATTTATTTTGGCGCTATCTTGCTCGCATTTCCAATTATTTGCCACAATTCCCAATCAACATAATCGCATGTTGCTTGCAAGTTTAAGTTGCTGTTAACCCCACCCATTTCACACACACACACACACGCACACGCTCCCATTCAAACTCACAGCCACTCATATTCATTAGAGTGACTGGGTATGAATGAAACAAGCATTCAACGCTGTTCATAACAATAACAATAAAATGTAACATTTTCATTTCGAAAGTTGTACAATTCGGCAAACGAAATGGCGGCGGTGTTGGTGGTGGCACTGTCAAAGTGCGCATTGCTCCATTTCCGTATAAAGCCGAGAAAACGCACACACCCCATTGAATGGCGTGGAAGTGTTAAGGCTACTTGCTGTTGGCATTGGTGCGGCTGTAGTATATGCATCCTTGGGCATGTCCTGATGCCGCCCGAACGCGTACACACACACACACTGAACTGCTCGATTTGGCAATTATTGCAGTGAGTTGCGTTGCAAATTGTTTTTCTTGCGTTGCGGTGGGGGCGATTTTCGGCGGCAATGTTTGCAATACGGACGTTAATAGTGTGGCCCAGTGTGCTTTATTTTCATGGCGCGGCAAGTGATAATTGTGGTGTCGGTGTTAATGGGTGATCGCTTTGGCAGCGGTTTGTGGGAGTGATTGCAATTGCGACACCAATTGTCGGATGCAGTTCAAAACGCCTCAAAGGGAAAATTCTATCTTGACAATTCTTATTTCTTAGATAGCTTTGGTGAGCTACTTAGAAAGCTTAGGGGATAATCCATATAAATGTTTCCGTGTTCGAATAACCGGGTACCCACATAATATAATACAGGTACAGATCTAACTTTTTTACTTCGATTTTAAAAGTAAAACAAAATGTATCTACAAACAAATTTAATGGACTTTCCTTGACTAGAAAATACACTAACTTTGAATTTAAAAACGTTTAAAATTGCATATGTTGACTTTGACATAGAATATTTGTAAGTAAAAATGTAAAGTAACCGAACTTTTCGTATACCGGGTACCCATTTTTTTGTAATGGTAAGACAATACGCTAACTATGACCATGGACATGCTATACAAATGCTACAAAATTTCGTCTTAAAAGTAACCGAGTAGCGGATACCCACTTATTACAGCTGTTAGGTAGTGCAATAATTATTATAATTTGGCATCTCTAGCATGTTTTCATTGAGTTCATCTCATTTTATACAAAATTTGTACCAATTTTCTCTTTCTTATTGAAAATACACGGATTGGAAGGCTGAACTGAACCAAATATAAAGATGTGGTTTATTTTGGCTGGTTGTAATAGATAGCAATAGTCTGAAAGCATACAAGCTTGAACTTGAAAAACGTAAAGTATTATATTAATAGTAAAGTAACCGGGTAGAAAATAATCAAATATCGTTTATGAAGCCCTTTTTTGAGTAATCGGGTAACCGGATAGACTCTATAGTATCTATATGTTGACTAGAGCATTTAAAATGTGTCCAAAAAGCAAAGTAATCGAACTTTCCGAGTACCGGGTACCCATAGCAAGCCAAGAAAATATTAAAATTTTTATCTATAAGCAAATTAACAAGGCTTTTCGGGTACCCATTTTTTGAACGAACCCGGAAAACATATCTCTCTGTAGAACAAAATTTCAAGAGAATCGGCTCAGTAGTTTTTCAACAAGTTATAAGGATACACTCACACAGATGTAGTTTCGCATTTCTATATTAGTTTCCTCTGAGCATTCAATGACTGTAAACTACTATCAGATTTCATCGTCCCCTCCACTGAACAAAAAAGATTTTATCTTTCGCTTATTGATTTCAAAGTGCCACTCACCATTCACCTGCCACGTGACCCTCTCAGATATGAGGATGTCACGAAGCCGCTGCACTGCACTCTCCATTATCATTTTCGCCTTATGACAGGGAAACAAGCAAACAGTCTATACGACCCCACCTTGTAACAACTGCCCTCAAAAGACACCCACACCCACACCAAAACTTCAAACTTTTCAGGATGCCACAGCGAGGAGGGATAGTCACCGTCTTACCTAAAACATAGAAAAGTAATTAATTTAAATTTTTACTTGGAGAAAAACTTAAACAAAAAGTTAAATTGATTTTCAGTGTTGTCATCATCGTCGTCGATACTTGGGAATTGTCATCGTTCAACCGGAAATTTGCAGCAACATCTGCTTACAAGTGGTGTTGCCAATAAAAATCATTTCAATAGCAGCAAACGCCCTAAATATTTGGGGGGTAGGGGGGTGTTGTTGGGTTGTATGTAGTACGTTGATTTGACACTCTGAAATGAACAATAAAAGAAAAAAAAAAAAATGTCTATAAAAACAACAGAACAACACACAACCAACAATGAGACAAAGTCAAAAAGTAAAACTTTAAGATGACAAACTTTTTGTCGAAAGCAAAACTTTCCGGCAAAAGTGTGCCCTAATATGGGGGAGAGCGTAAAAAGTCTCAGTGAGTGTGTCTGTCTGTCTGTTTGTGTAGGGGTACGCCTGATTCTGAGAGATGCCGCAGCGTGTATCATAAGTCGTTGGGAAAATATGGGTATAATATTTGGTTTAATTTCTATTACAACAATTGGGGGGGGGGAGGGGGGATGGATGATGAGGGATGAGAAAAACTTCTTGTTGTTTCTTGTTTCGCTATGGAATTTTGGGAATTTGTGAATTTGGCAAATTGGCTGGCTCGGGTGTCGTGTGCAGCAAAGCAAGTCAGAGCAAAGAAAAGTTTTTGTTTCGCCAAATCTTGTACCAACGTGGCTTCGTGTGGTTCACCGAATTCTCCAAATCTAATACAGACTTTTCTGGTCACAAAGCTGACCCCATCAAATGATGGATTATTGAAAAAGTTATGTGGGAAGTTTTTTTTTTTTTTTGTGTGGGGCATGGGTCGATTGGTGTGGCGTATTGTTTGTGGTCCCAAGTGTTGGTATGATGGATTGTGGTATTTAGTTGCTAATTTTTGGTTGTAGAATATATTGACTCGGATTTCTGGCGCCTTTGCGGCTGTGACAAAACTTTTCCATTTAAAACATTTATTTTATTTGTAATTTTTTTTGGGCTTTTTCTTGGACGCCTGTTGATCTTGGATTTTTATGCCGCGT
The DNA here is from genome assembly GCA_951394025.1 of Heteromyza rotundicornis. Classification (NCBI taxonomy): domain Eukaryota; kingdom Metazoa; phylum Arthropoda; class Insecta; order Diptera; family Heleomyzidae; genus Heteromyza; species Heteromyza rotundicornis. Next base: position 64,572,018 of record OX596012.1, read on the forward strand.
TGGCGTGAAAAGTTAGTAACAACTTATTAGGTTTAGTATTACTTAAGTTGGACGCAAATTGAATTTGTTTGTTAAATCGATATTTAGGTTGGAGTTGGATGGAAATGCCAGTCAGGCTGAGGCGTAAATCATGTAAAATCCAGGAATGGTTTTTTGACATGAGAAAAAAGTTATTCACAGTGAACGCAGTTGGAACGATCAAGTATGTTTGGGTTACACTGGAAGTGGTCATAAGCAGCTTCGTTTCTTACGAGAAATCCATACAAGATAGGCATGATTGCTCATTTGATAGTGAAAGTCCTTCACAAGCTATACTTTTTGAGGCTGTGTGCACTCAGTGAGACCTCATAAAAGATCATGTCAGTAGCATGCATATATATTTTGTTTCACAAGATCAAAGATATCAATTTCTCAGAAGGTAGTGCTTGTAAGTATGTGCAATTTGTTCTTCCAACCAGTATAATGCTCCCAATTCCATAATATTCAATTTATCGTGCATTTCTTTCGCTCGTAATTTCAACAAATTTTCCCCAACAATCAAGTTTTATGAAGTGTGATATGCGCTCGAATGTCTTTGCACACACACACACACACACAACATACCTGCACGTTGCAACTGTGCACACGGAAAAAGATATGAATTTATAATGTACAATACACAAAGCTAAGAAAAAATTGCAACCGAAAAGGGGGCGGCAAAAAAAAGAAGAAGAAAAAAACTATAATAATGCAATAGTAGCAACAGCAACAACAACAGCGACAAAGCGGAAGAAACTGCCAACGACATTGGCAGCAGTCGTTGCTGCTCCTTTTGCATTTTCATGTGAGTACATGCAGTGATTGTCAAGCAACTGCAGCGGGGAAGTGTGTCTGTTCGTCTGCCTCTCTCGCTCGCTCTGTCTATTTGTCAGTGCGTGTATGTGCGAATGAATATGTTTATAAACAGCATCTTTATCACAAAGTAGTAACAAAAATATATGCATGCAAACAACATACGGATATGCACAAAATGCGCTTTTCTGCAACAAATTGTAGTGCAAAAAAGAAAGGAAAAGCAAAGCAAAAAAGCAACAACAACATCAAAGTGTTTGTATTATAAATAATGAGGGTGAAAAAAATATAGCACCGAGCAGGAAGATCGTATTCCTTGTTTGCTGCCACTTGTACTCCTGGTTATTTGGGTATTTTCTCATGTCTGTGGAACGTCGTCTTCGTCGTCGTCGTCATCGTCTGCATCAAACTGTACAGTGGCTGCTGACGAATAGTAGTGGCATAATATTTTTGTAATTTTTCGTTGATTGTGTTTTTTTTTTATATTTATATACTTTGACTGATTCATTTGCATAGCAAAAACAAAACTGTTGACTTTGTTTCGCAAAGGAAGTTTACTTTATTGGGTATAATATGCTTGTCTGCCAGAGAAAGGTAGACGAAAGTTATTGTAACACATTAACACTAGGACACTTCCATAGCAATTACCAACCAATTAAGCTGCAAGCAATTAAACCATGGCGGAGTTATGGTAAATGTTATATGTGGCGTATGAGTAATATTGAATACAAAATTATTTTATTTGAAAAAAATCTACAATTACATACAATTTTTCAAACAAAACAACACAAAAACAAAAAATGCAAAGCAAGAGAATACTTTTGTATTTATTTCAGAAGAAATTATAGCAGTATTGCCTTTACAGGGTTTAATTTTCATCACAAAAATCTATTCTGTTTTATGTAAAACTGAAAACTTATTTTAAATGCGTGACAGAGGGCGGAGCGTCTTATCTCTCCTGAAATGACGCCAGGGCATAACAGAACATTTCAGGACTCTTGGTTCAGTGGTTTGTGCTGGGGTGATGAGTCGGTTTATCACCAATTAACCCCTTATTGACCTTTTTTTGAATTTATTTTTATACCCCCACACTCACTGTGGCAGGGTATACTCACTTTGATACAACGTTTGTAACGCCCCGAAGGAGGCGTGTCCGGTATGGAAAAGTATATATATTCTTGATCAGCAATACCGCCGGAGTCGATTTAGCGATTTCCGTCTGTCTGTCCGTCTGTCCGTCTGTCCGTCCTTCTGTCCGCCCGTCCGTCCGTCCGTCCGTCCGCACGATAGCGGTCACAGTTTTAGAGATATCGACTTGAAACTTTGGGTACATGTTTTTCTTTTCAATACTGAGATCAAGTTCGAGAATCAGCCAAATCGGAAAAAACTGGGCGTGGCTCCCATACACCGAAAAAAAAGGTCAACATTTTTCAAGTCTTTTTTATTGCTGCATTCGATTGGAAATGCTTAGAAACGTATTTTTGACATGGTCCGAGGTTCCGAAACCACATATATAAGGGTCAAAATGGGGTCTGGAGACCAAGTTTTTTTATATTTATTAACATCATGTCCAATAGTTTTTGGGGAGCGGCGCGAAAGAAATTTGAATTTTAACAAAATACGTTCCACTCTAATCAGTCTTTATGACTAAACATTTTAAATTATGTTTTTTTTTTGTTCATGGATCAATATTATGACTTTAATAAACAATTCCTGCAAACACTTCCTCCTGTGTACGAAGACGGAAAACTGCAGAACTGTCACTGTCTAACAGCTGTGTAGGCTAACTTACTTAGCCTTTGTGGAACAATAATTTTATTTTATTGGGCGTTTCTTCCGACGACATTTTCTTTTATTTTGTTGTCTCTGTATAAGCTCAAGTACAACTTAAATTTATTTAGGATGTGCATTTTTACAACAACATGCATTTCATTGCAAACTACAAATTAACAGTAGCCCTTCACTGGTACAATATTCTGAGCTTAAGCCACGATGAACAAGATTAAAACGATGGATCTTGGAACCCCTGAAAGCAGTAAATGTTAAACAACAAATGAATGAACACAGTGTAATATGAGTAGGAAATAATAATCTGCACAATTGTCAATTAAATCTTTTACTTTCAATCTTCTTCAACAAGGTACTTAGTAATGGCATAAGGATGTTAAAGCTCTGCGTCATTGCAAACTACTTCACAAAAGTTGAATACATACCAGTGGTAAGTAGTATGTATGAAGCCATGAAGGGAGAAAAGAAGTTTCCACAAAGTAGGGTCATAAAAATATACTACCGGCGGCAATATTATGTGGCGCGACATCATTTGGCATTTTTATGGAATTTTTAACGATCGACGATTGAGACGTGAAACTATAATTCAGCGATTTAAGTTCGCATTTAAATTGGCAAAGTGTAAATTGTTGAAGTCACTTTCGAAAGTACATACACCAGTCAGTCGTTAAAATTATTTCTTGCACTGAGAAGAGAACACGCCAAACTGAAGCACACGAAAAAGTGTAACGAAAAATATACATAAATCGACTAAGCTTCTTGTACACTTTTGCAGCCAACTTCTCCTCTTTGTTTGTTTTGTATTTGTGCATTCGTTGTTGTTGTTGTTGTTTTTGAAGTCAGCAAAAGCCATCTGAAAAAATACCCCTTACCAGCGTTAAAGAGCGGAACAAATGTGTACTTGTATGCAGTGATTTTGCGGGGCTCAGCAAGGCAACAATTCGCTACGAAAAAAAATTGGTTGATGAACAAACGAAACGAATGGCCGTCAGATGGTAAATGGATCCACGCCAAATGCAACACTGTCTGACAAGCAGCATGACGGCAGCGGCTGAGTTTCTTCCGGTGCTCGCGTATTTTACATATTCGCTGCTGCAAGCTGGCCCTTGTCCATTGATGTGAATGGCCTTGTTGGAGTGTTTTTTTTTTTTTATTATTTTTTTTCACCGATGTTAGATGCATTTGCAGGACTTAGCGGCGTGTGGTGCAAACTAAGCGCAAATGTTCACTTTATAGTGTATGCTGTGGGAGGATTTTCAAAGTCACTGCTGGAGGGTGTTGAAAGCAATACATTGCGTTGGCTTTAAGCTGCATTTAAAGGCACAACAAAGGGTTTAATGGTACACAACGATGAGTTGGGGTGAACCTTTTTGGCAGCAGAAGAAATGAAAATTATTTGGAATATTTAATTTCAAATTTTAAATTCCTTTAAGGTGTGAAAACAAACGTGTGCCATACAATTGCTGAAAGGCAACTCAGTTGCCAAACATTCATGTTTTCGGCTGTACCTTTATTAACCCATTGTTGACATATACGTCAGGTTAGGCAGTAATAGGCTAACCAATAAATTTATTTACCGCTTGAAGGTATTTTTTATTGCATTACTTTACTTGCTAAAATGCCGCTTTCAGTTAAATGCCATTAAACAAATCAGCAAAAATTCATCGAAAAATCTCAAAAAAAAAATCCGATTGAAACGAAATTAATTCCGCGACAGTAAATCACAAACAATAAATTTAAAGTGCAAATCCATTGGTAATCTTGCCAAATGCAAACGGAAAAAAAAGTATTACGTCCTCGTTACTCGCACCTTTTTTACTTTAATGGCAATAATAGGCCGATTAGCGCTCAAATCAATTTAAAATCTGATAAATATTGCATAAATGTTATCAGCGCACAGCCACAAAAAGAGAAAACAACAACAACAACTTGTAAATAAATTCACTTTTGTAGCAATTTTGAAAAATCCATAAATATTCCAGAAGCACATTGAACTACAACAACAAATAGGCGCGCGTATAACCCTAAGCCACAGCAGTGGTTTGAGTGGTGGCAGAATAATGCAAACTTGCTGTTTGCAGACGAATTTAAAACAAAAACCCAACAAAAAAAAAAAGAAACGAGCGGAAACAGCAGGAAAGGGACACCGGAAATAAAACAAAAAATAAAATATATATTTTGTTTCTATTGTTGCTGTTGTGCGGCAATTCCATTAAGTTTTATTGAACTTTTATGGCAATTTTAAATTGCCGTTAAGAGCAGAAACAAGCTGAAATCCCTAAAAGTATACGCCAAACACACACACACACACGTATAGAGACATGCAACAACAACATACAATTCCCCAAAGCACACATACAGAAACAAAAGCAAAAAAAACCCAAAACTGTGGAGAAAAATGTTGAGAAAAAAGCCAACAAAAACAACTTCGATACGATACAGAATCAAATGGCGCACACAACTGATGCTCCACGCTTATCCAGCGAAGGAATTCAATAAGGATCCATTAGGAACAACAGACGGAAGAAAAGGCATTTCCGAATTATATTGCCAGCCAAAATCTATAGTACCTACAGTCCAAAACCCGAAATCAAATTAGAAGGAAAAGAATATACAACAACAAAAAATAAACAACAACAAAAACAACGAACAACGAACAAAAAACGCACAAACAAAAGCCAATAAGTTTAGGCAAAGGCGTACTTTGGTGGGCGGTGCCGCATTGAATGGTAGAGCCTCTTTTGAAATTCACTATTTAGGCTCGACAGGATAATGCCGCCAGGATAGATATGTGTGGGGCGTGTAGCAGTTGATAAAATTGTACGAAACAGCAAGTTGCTGTAGTTTGCGGAAGAAGTTAAGAGCCTCTTGTTGCTCATAGCCGTACCTTGTGCTAGGTGCGCGCCCAACTTCAAAGGATATTGGAAATTGTTTTAGAAATTTGTTGCAGTGTTTGAAGAAAATTTCCAACGTCCATGGACAGGTGGGGCGGCATTCCAAACTTAAACTCAAGTTATGCCCTGCCATTGCCACTGAAATATGCAGCAACCTAAATTATAGTTAGGCTGAAATTTAGCTGGCATTTGTTTTTTTTTTGTGAGGCGGACACATTTAGCGATTCCAAATAAAAGTTTAATTTGTGGGCAATACAACAGGTACCTATGCGCAAATCCAATTTGGAGCCTTTTATTTGCACAGTCAAACATTAAATTTAAAATGAACGCAACTATAATAAACGGTGAGGGCATATAGAAGTACAAACAAGTTCTGAATGCCTATTTCATTATGGTATTACACAGTGCATATTACACAATGTTACAGAAATTTTCGCATTTGATAAAAGCAATATGTCCTTGTTTGTAGACGATGAGCCTAACATGATTGAGTGTCTACTATTTAAGTTTTTCTGTATAAGTCATAAAGAACTTTTAAAATATGAATCTTAATATCAAGAATACTTTGAATCCCCTTCAAACAAAAAAAAACAGGAAGTCTACCAAAATATACCTTTTTTTTTCAAAGTAATTTGAATCTTCAGTTATCAATAGAGAAGGAATTCGTAAGTAATTTTAAAGGATATAAAAATATTATTTACATTTATAGCATTTTCTGTTCAGAAAGAAAAGTTTAAAATTCAAGGAGACACTTTCACATTGGAATCCCAGGAAGAGTCTAGTAAAAACTTTCGAAAATCGAAGGGCCAAGGGAATGAAGGTGTAACCTATATTAATAAAATCAAAGTCTGCCTGTCTATTGTTCCGGCTTCACGCTAAAACCACTGCACCAATTTTTCTGTTAGTATGATACTAACTATTATATAGGGTCCGAGAAGTAAGCCCAGCTACAAATGGTTGGGATTGGACAATGGAGTGCGGCACCTTCCATTCAATTAAACTATTCAAAATGCATTGGGTAGTTGGGATCGCATTTAATTTTAATAAGATTCGACGAAAGAACGTGGCATATCCCGCACAAGCCACAATTTAAAAGTACTCTATCCCTGCTCCTTACGAACCTTTTCAAAAAAATCCATTTATCTATTTTAGGCTTCGTTCCAACTATGAGCGAGCTAGGTCTGGTGCCACTCTCAGGGAAGTATTTGTGTTAAAAATAAGAAATTTAATACGTATGTGCAGAGTGATTATATCCACTAGTCCTGATTTTTCTGGTGACAAGCCCACTTTTGTTATAAGAGGATTGCCAGGGAACCATGGGTGTTAAAATTTAATACTTAGGAACAGAGTGATTTTTACCACCAGCGGTAGAAAATTTCTACCTGGGCAAGTGAGTAAGTTTCAGTCGGTCAAATATGACTTATATATGCCCTACACCAGGTCCTACTGCCGTTTTTAATTCATCCTGAATTTTTAAATTTCAACATCAAATTCGAAAACAGCGACCCCAAGGACCCCCATGTATCAAGTATGAAACTATTTCATATTACATATTTTACTAAGCACGATTTTCATATATAGGGGAGGTAGGAGCTGGCAGTTGACAGATTCCGTCCAATTACAATACCAACTCCTTTTAGGACAGAAAAAATTAAATCCAAAGTTGGGGCCTTACTTCTAGCTTACTTCTAGCTTACTTCTAGCTGACTTCTAGCTCACTCAGGAGGAGATGCTGATCAAAAGTATATATAGTTTCCAAGCCTATCACGTATCCTTGTTAACGTTACAAACTTCCGACCAAAGTGAATATACACATGCCTCCTGAGGTGTAGGGTATACAAATATGTCGTAATAAAAATAAACGGCCAGAATAAGTTTTTAGTATTTATGGTAATGTCTCTATTTGCACGCAAACCTAAAATTAACAAATATCAAATATTTCACATATTTGGCATATTTCACATATTACCAATGATTTTTTAATTATTGCTTTTCTTTTTCTGCATAAACTACACTTTACTTTGGCCCAACTTGCTGCCACTAACAATGAACTGTAATATGTGTTTGCTAAGCACTCTCATATACTCGTTTAAACTTTAAAGTATGCTTTGTTGAGAGTATCAACAAGCGGTTATTACTTTTGCAAATACTTCATGCTGTTTCTATGGTTGAATTTTTGTGCCTCATTAATTGCGAGAGTGTAGCTAAGTAGACCACAAAAAAACTTTAAATTTTCGAAAATATTTGTTGGCAACTATTTGTGTTACACAAATTATTCACATCAAAAGTGAAATAGTTTTTGATGGGTCTTAATTGAAATGGGATGGTCTAGTTTTGTTCGAATACACATGCTCCTGTTTCAGCATATGTGCGTATGTGTGTACACCTGCTTAATGAGAAATTAAATAAAATATTCATAAATTGTCTGACTGATTTCCATTTAATTTGGTCTGGATTCTCCATTGCCCTACCGAATGGGTAATTTCAATGTTAACATTCATTTGTTTCGTTAGACTTTTGAAAAGTAGTGCTGTCAGTCAGTAGAACCAATTAAAAGTAAAGCAAAAACCCATCAAAAACTATCTAAGTGTCAGATTTTGAACTCAAATGTTGTTGGTGCAAACGCACACTGCATCTGATGGAAATTTAGTGAATTCTTCGTATTAAATTCATAAAAGTTCATTGTTCAGCGATTTAATGTATTTCGTAATTAAGTCACGAAGTCCATTTGGCAAGTAAATCGTCGCCTCAGGCCCTGAACTAGTTTAATTTCCAGTTTAATCTACAATTGAACGGTGTCAGGCTAGCTATAAATTTACGATAAATCCCATTCAATAAAATACTGACATTTGTTCGAATCCATGCACACACACACACTCGCACATGTACGAACACGCATAATCACACACCAGTGAAGAAAGGTATGAAAGCCACCTTAAACAAAGACAAATTACGAACTTCAGTGCAATTGCCATTCAAGACTTCATGTGTTTGCAGTAGTGTGCATAATTGTACGAATATATGTATGCCATGTGTGATACTTGCATACGTGCAGCTGTGTCAAATGTTAATGCACATAAGTAGGCTCTCTACTCCTTACGCCAAACAACCTTAAGCATTTGCGAGTGCATGCGTTGCTCGTTTTGGAAATTTTGTTGTTCAAGGAGTGCCTCTAAATCATCTATAGACGCACTCAAGCGTTTACGAATGCCTCAATTCACTCTCACACATTCATGGCGAGTGCAGATGATAATGCGTCATAATATGCATTCATTCACCATGGTAAATTATTGTTGTAGAAAATTGCCTTTAGACCTGAATTGGTCCATTGTGTGTAAGTACGGATGTATGTAGATTAGAGGGGTTCTTACTTTTCGATTTTTCGAAATTTAAAAATATTGATTTTTAGACGTGCCTTTAAAGCACTAAAGTTTTGAAAATCGGAGTAGGGTTCGGTACAAAAAAAAATGAATTAATAAAAAATGCGTTTAAAAATAAGAAAAATACGAGAAAAAATACAAAATTATCCATTTTGGGAGGGGGGGGATTGCCGCTTGGACCAATACACCAAAAATTTTAGTCTGTATGGCTTAAAAAAAATTAAAACAACAAAAAATTAAAAGCCTCAGAATGAGAAATATGTAAAAAATTTATGGTTTCCCTGATAACCTCCCCATTAGGATAATAGGACCACATTTTTTTAAAAGAGTCCCTTTAGTCCCTTGCCCCTTTAAGGGCTTGAGCGGGGCAACAAATTATTTTTGTTTTTTTTCTTGAATTTTATTTTTTTTTTTAAGTTTTATTTTGTTTATTTTTGTTGTTGTTGTAAATTTTCCGTTCAAGACCAACGAACAAAATTTTAATTCATTGGAACCACTCTAATGTACGTGAATTTTTGCGTTTGTGTGTGTTGTGTGTCAGTGTGATTGCATTATACACATTTGGTAGTATTTTCATTTTGGTTGTACATTTCTGATTGTGCACTACACTGAACGAAAAATGTGTGCTAGTCATTGAGAATCAGAGAACCAGAAAATATATTATGGTACTGTTAAAGTAAAGAAATCACTCCGTAAGGGGAACAAGAGTAATTTTTTTAAAATATATTCCCTTTAAATTTCTTAACCGGAACATAAAACATTTGAATGCTTCGCCATCGATAAGCCTAAAAGCAGACAATGAAATTTTCAGCTTGGCATGCTAAATAACTGCAATGCAATTGTGGTTGCAAGGAAGACATCGTGAGGGGGTATTTAAGTGACCATTTGCAGTGATTTGCCCACATAGCATTTTCTCATAGGTTTACTTATACGCAAGCACACAATCAAAGGACATGCAATGATAAACTATTTCGAGCATTTAGCTTCGACTGTAGTAGTAGTAGTAGTAGTAGTAGTGTGTGCTGTAATGAATGTTGTTGCTTATTTCAAGGCAAAGTCACTCTGTGTCATAATTGGAATTAGTTTAAATGACCTAGTAAAAGAGTTTACAGTTCTACAACGAGGAGGCTGGTGTGATAGTGCTTGGTGGGAAATATTCCAACAAAAAAAAAAGCAACACAAACAAGTTTATAAATTTTCCAAATATTTCTCCCATAGATGAGAAAGAAAAGTTGACAAAAATAAGAAAATTATTTTCCTTTAGCTTCAAATACCTTATGAAATATTAAATTTATTTATTTTTATTAGCTTAAGCACGAGTTCCGTATTTAATTTTGCATAAAAGGGAGTTCAAAAGCAGCGCCGCAGTGCCGCCCGCCCACGACTCCTTCCTGCTCAAAGTAAGTACTCACAGTACAGCCAACAAATGCAAAGATAGCATGGTCCTTTCTAGTTTATTTTTAAAGATGGCCGTCCACTGTGAAATTTTACAAAATTCTTCTACGAAATACACGTGGGAGCTCGAGACGGAAATAAACCGCTTTTGGTAAAATATAAAATACACAAAATGTAAGTATACAAAATACAACAAAATAAATGCTAAAATGTTTACATTGAATTAAGCGAGAGGTTATGAAAGCCACGCAAAATGCAAACAGCAAATACTAGGAATTGTGGCTAGGCAAAAATAACGCACCTGTGCGGAAGTGGCAAAAGCCACCGCCGACGAGTAATTTCCAGTAGACCGGATATGCGTCGGTTGAATGTATCCCATTTTCAAAAATAAAATGACTAGAGGCCTTGCCTGCTCTGAGCAGTACTTTTGGGCTGCAATTTCATAAAGTAAACACTAATTAATTGAGCTTGTTTAAGCGAATATTTCCATTTTTTTCTCATTCATTTTCATTCAACTTCAATTCACAGAAATTAATAAATTCTAAAATTAGCTGAGATTGCAAATTAATGCCGCATTCCTGAAAATTTGTCACAATTTTATCGTTTATGCGACAAATTGGCAATGTGTGTAAGGTCATTATTCACAACAACGACAATTTGTTGCGTAATATTGTATAACGTTGTTACGTAGTGGATTTGCTTCCAACATTTGCATAAAATTGCAATAATTCATTCATCGATTGTAGATTTCTTGATAAATGCTGTAGTGGACGGTAATGTGAATGCGCGTGCATGTGTTTGTTATGTTATACAAAAATATACAATCATACTCGACATATTGTTATATATCGACTGTTCAGAGTTGAAAGTCACAAAGCAGTTAGTGACTTTTTCGCTGGAATCTAATATGTGTTCGCCATTACAGTGCACTTAAAGTGCGAATGTTCATAACATCGAATTAAAGGCAATTTAAATCTTCTTTAAATAGTAGATTTGCATTAAGTTTGATTAACGGATCTGTGGAAAATAGGACTAAGCAATCGCTCAGTCAAATGTCGAAAATCGCCCAAAAAGTTATAATATTTTTGGGCGATTTTTCATTTTGTTTTTTTGTGCAATTATGACAAAAGCTATTGAGAATTTTGTAATTTTGGGCATTTGTTAAATGACGGATTTATCTCATAGCAGAAAAATTGCCCACACAAAAGGAACTGAGAATCGCTTAAAAGTTTTTCATATGAAAAATCGCACATAAATTAAATTTTGAGTGGTCCTTTTTCCTGTTAGTTCTGACCGATTTTTTTAGCAACAGGTAATAAAAAATCGCTTACATAAAGAAATGAAAAAATCGTCCAAAAAATATTGACCGATTTTTTAACAGCCATTAAAAAAATCGTTGATAAAAAAAATCGGAAATATCATTTAAAAAAATTTTGTGCAAATTTATAAAGTCGCCCAAAAGCAGAATAACTTAAATTTAGCCCACATATTTTTTGGCCATTTTTAATTTCGAAGTTCGATTAAATTTTTTTGACCGATTTTTCATATTGAAATTGGACGATTTTGTATACGATTTCTTTTGCACCGTCTTTTTTTGAGATTTTTACAGAGCGATCTGTGGGTTCTTTTGGGCAATTGTTGAATGTTCGTCTTACTGGTTTTGTGTTAAATCACAATATGAGTCTTGAAAATTTCAGCACATTTATTTTCGATTCATGAACTACCGAATGCATGGCTATAAGCAGTTCCTGGACTTGAATGGTCTACAAAATTTGACCAAATTTTGGCCCCAAAAAGTATGCAGCAATTTTTGTGAGTCATTAAAATCCGAGCCCTGATTGTTAGAGAGTCAAACATTAGAGGTATAGCACCGTGCAGAGTGTCTATCTCATACCACCTCTTAGGTGCACACAAGTATACAAAATCCTCTTGACTTAAAGTAGTTCGAGGACAAACATTGTCTCGCTTAGGTACTCATATGCAATCCCTAGCTCGTCTCAATTTCAAATACGACTCTTGATACATAGTTTTATCCACAAGAATGATGACAAAGAAGTACAAACAAACAAAGAGTCATCCGGAGAATTATGGAAGTTTTCCTTTTTTTAACGCTCATAATAAAAATATAAACTAAATATTTACTAAAGAACCTTTCCGCCTGTCTCCTTTACCATAGCATCAGTTTTACGTATTTTTTGCCCTTATAATGTCGCTCGTATAAATCTTTACGCGCCGTTAATTCGTTGACGAAGTTTAGCGTAACACTTTCTGATTTTATTAGCGCGCTGCTATAAAATCAAGTGGGAGCTTTTTATAGGGATGTGTGCGAATGTGTGTGTGTTCATCATTTCAAATGACACTGGGTTGTTTGTATCGTGAGCAGCTTATCGCAGCGTACAACGTAAAATAACGCGATTGATTTCTGATATATTTGCCCGTTTTATAGGCCGTAAATGTCACAGTGAATTTAACACTTGAAGAGTTGAGACGAGTTGATTTTTGCGACAGTATTGAAAATAGAATAAAATACGCTTCAGTTAGTTTGTGCAGAAATAAAGTCGTAAAAAAATGTAGACAAATTTTAAAATAGATACGATAAATTTCAAGTGATTTTCTAAATTCCAGTTATAATATTGTATATCCAGAAATAAAGTGTATGCGAGCCTTTATTTTTGCATCAGCTGCCACTCAAAAGAAGAATTGCCAAACACCCTCAGAGTGTTTTCAATGAAGATGGTATCATTGAATAATATGGACACACAATTAATAGTTTGCTTAATGAGAAACAACATAACTCAGGCTTTCACTGCACAACATTTTAAATATTCAACCTTAAAGGCATATTCACTGACCACATACCGAACGCTACATGGTCAGTGAATCCCAAATATTTATTTTAAAAATGTTTCTAATACGACATGAGGGGTATCATATTGTATGAGAAATATTTATATATTCCAAAACAAATGCTCACAATTCATTGGATGTACTTAGAAACATCTTAATTTTAAAAGAAAAGTAAGATATAAATCGATTAAAAGCGGACAAAAATTTTTAAATGAACCAAGTCTTTCATTTGAGATGAATTTCGTTGATGTCTTAAACAATATGTCGCACTGTGTGAAATCAGCATTGTGCATCTCCAGGTTTTAAGTCGTACAGGCATCCTGGCAGATCCACTTCCTTCTATTTAGTTATCGAAATCTGTATGGGCACTTAATATTAGGGTAAGACAAATACCAAAGTATTCTAAGAAGTATTTTTTTGTACTACTTTGAAAAAAACTCGTACATCAACCATCCGAACCATTTTAGATTACAGAAGATGCTTTTATAATTTAGTCATACAGTACGAAAATATTTTAGTCTCCATAGGGTTCACAAGACACCTTGAGGAGCAGAATCGTAATAAAATCGCCTATAAGCTTCACTCAAATAATTTTTTCGTTCGTAAGAAACGAAAAATTAGACAAACACATTCCGTTTGTTGTTTTGTTTGCAACCAACGTTAAAGTAACGAAAAAAAATAATGTTCAGCTCAGTCAGGATTCGAACACGGGACGTAAGGTTTATAAGTTACGCACATACACGCTGTGCCACTGAGCTACTTTCGTTATGGTTGATAAAAACAAAGCTTATATCGAATTCGTTTAAACGTTTATTAGAAATTAGTTTTTACTTTACAGCAATTTAAAAACGTTTCCAATAAAAGTAAATTGCAATACTTTTATTGGAAACGTTTTTAAATTGTTTCAAATTTATTTATTATTTGCGGCAAAACGACTTAATTTGGAGCAAATGTTTTTTGTTTGTTTTTTCGTTTAAGTTTGTATTCAAAAGTAGTGTATTTGCAGCAAACGTTCTCCAAACATAATAATTCTTTGAGTGTTGAAAGAAGAGTCGCAGAGATCCCGGTCATCCAATAACCATCCAACTGACGGCTGGAAATATGATATAAATTGTAAAATGGTTGATAGGGAAAGTAAACTGCCACTTTAATATATGACTTTTTTCTGTGTAGTTGGGGTTCACTTCCATATGTAAATAATACCGCAAATAGTAAATATTTAAAATTTTGTTTTTGAAATCTGTAAACTCCTCCATACAATCTATAATGACCACAGGCTGCTCCTGTTCTACTCATTTTTCTTCTCATTTTCATGTCTGTCCATCACTTCCTGAGTTTGCGATATTAACTCTCATGAGTCATGACATTGGGTTTTTCCAATACTCAACGCGAGTGAGTGTTCTTCAGCTGAATGCTTTTACTTAAAATATTCTTAAAAAAAAAATGGAAAAGAAAACTTTCACTGATGACCAATTAATCACAATACAGAATAAATATAAAACATCAGCTTTACCCAAATTGAGCGGAAATCAGGAAAATACCACGAAATAATTTCTTTGCCCTTTGATATGCCTTTTCATCAGCAATGCGGAAAATCCCTGTCATTCTGAACGCCATGATGCATTGTTGAAGAATAATTGTGTGCCCTTCTTCGAAAGCAGATGCGCCTTTGAATGGCGCTTCGTGGAATTTTTCGCCCTAATTGAATGCAGATGATTAACACTCCTTCTTCGTTCGGCAGATTGAGCTGATTGAAGCGTGAATGAATGTTTTCTTGTGATGAATTCTGGATTTACATAGCATTCGAATTACGCTAATTTCAATGCAAAAATCAATAAAATTGCGAGCAATTGAGAATCGTATATTTTTCTATTTTCATTTAGTGTTGATATATTTATGTTTGCCTAAACTCCAAATGTTTGGCGAGCGACAATTCACCTTTTAAGATAATATTTACAACATCTCGCATCTCTTCGAAAGGTACACAAATGTAGAAAAATATTTTCGCAAAAATCTCCTAAGTCCCATTTTGCTTACATGTTGTCGCTATCCCAACATGCCATCAATCCACCTAACCTCGATGGGTAACTCCACTCCGTAGTCGACATTGCTGCTACACCGCCAATCACATGACCCATGTGTCCTTACAGAAACAACGTCTGTATTTGATTTCATCCTTTTTGTGTTCAAGTGAATCTTAACGAAGGTCATCGGTCTGCACGTCGACGGTAAGTCATGCAAAAAACTACCAAAACGCGCCCACAAACACACAAGCACACCAGCCCACTCTCACACACTCTAACACACAAACACACAGAAACCTGCTCTTTTAGACGAGAACCCAGGGAAACATTTCGACAAGACACCGTCGAACGTCGACTGTCGACTGTCGACCGTCAACGAACCCCTGACTACAATGCTGGGCACATAGTTGGCCAAAGTATTTAAGTTTGTTAAACAATTTAAAGCACTTTACACTCTTAGGCCGAGTTGAGTACCACTGACTGCGGCTGAGCCGACTTGAGCTGGGGAAGTAACACAACAACAAAAAAAATAAAAGGGTCGTCCTCATGTTGTTGTTGTTGTTTTCGTTGGCTGCTGACATTTTGTTGGCCGGTTAAGCAGGTAAATGCCTACGTAATTGTTGCAGAGGATTTTAAGCCAATTGCAAGGGCATCAACAGCATCAACGGTGTTTCCACATGATGAAGGTCAGTTGTGCGGGTCCAAAGTTTCAGGTCTCTGTCACCAGCCACCTCGCCTCGCCCACACCATTTCCTCGTTCTTTTCCTCATCCGTATTTTGGGTCAATGTGTCTTTAAGATAATTATACCTGCACCGGTGACGTGTCGGTGTGGCAAAACCCATTCAGTTCAATTTGTGTACACATTCAAGTTGTTTATATGAAATCCCTTGACAAATATTTACCGAAAAATCCCCCACAGTTCAAATATATGAGGTAGGCACTCATACCGGTTATGAAAAGTTACGAGTTGAGTTTAGTCACTTCGCTCACACTCCACTCCACTCCAGTCGACGACGACGGCGACGATTCCAGTTGGCTTCACTCCCATTTCCATTACGATTTCGATTTATTTGTCAACCTAATTCGCCTCCAGTTTTCGTACATCTTTTACATCTTCGTCTGTGTCAGTGCGAAAGCACTGCCAGAGTTTATTATTTGCATTAAAACTTCTTATCATTTTCTTAAGTAAAATGTGCTTTGCCAAAAATCAATATGTACAAAGTACAAGTCCTGGCATTTGGTATGCTTATTTGACGTTTATTCATCGTCCCTGCTTCAAGTTAGACAAACTTGTGATTAGCATTTTGACAGAAAACTTTGGCCAAACTTAACTTTAGGCAATTTTATCTTTTGAGTTTTGTACATGGGTTTTTTCTCTTCTTCCGAAATTTATTCGAGCATCGTTTTCTTATGTTTTGACTTGGTGCAGTTAAATTTGAAATATTTGAACGGAAAATTTATTATGGTGTTTTATTTGTGTTAACGGAACTCCGCGAGCCTCAATAGAGTTTCATTTTGGGAGAAATCATTTTTATAAAATTTAGTTTCCCTGGTCAACATTAAGACATTGAAGTTTTCCATCTAAAGTGTAAAAAATATTTGCTGAATGGAGGAAAAGTTTAATGAAATATTGGTCCAGATCTATTCGGCTGTACCTATGGCACCGTGCGCTGAAATACCCAATTTTTGGTTCGGGCATGAGGTTTTTCAAGTGAAATGGACTCTACATAGCAAATAACAATGTAAATTCGGGTTTTTGCTGGGTTAGCGGAATTAAGGACTTTTTAACTTTAAAGTTTAGAGATCCTTATTAGGTAAAGAAATTCAAAAAACGATGTTGGAGTTGTGCCAGTTTTGTCATTAAGAGCTTGTTGGAAAGGTAATACACCGTAGTATTTAGGGAAAATTTAATAATTTTCGTATGCAATGGAAAAAAAAGTGAAGCAGAGGTGTTCTACATGAAATGAATTATTTAATATGTGCCTATATATCAGAGCTAATAAATTAAGTGAATCCTAAAACACTCTCTCAGTATGCCTGAAATACATACGTGGCAAATACTGTAGAGGGAGGAGCAGTTGGGTGGAAATTATTATATAAATTTTTGAAATAATTTTCATAGGGATATTTTTAAAAAAATATTTTATCCATATATCGAAAAACGATACCTCCAAATTTTGCAAGCACTTAGGTAATAGATCAAAGTACTTTTGGAAGATAAAATAATCCAAATCGTTTCTTAGACTCATTAAGATTTTTGAGTTCTGTGTTCAAAAAAGATATATAAAAAATTGCCAGGTCCTCTTGAGAAACCTATGCCCTTTTGCTGCACTTAACTTTACCATATTTAACCTGCCTATAAATAAGAATACTTCAAAATTGTATCGTAATTTTTTTCACTGGTCGGAATTGCCTTGTGGATAAAAGAACAAAAAATGGAAAAAATCTTTAAAATATCTGTGAATGGAAATCGTGTTTGGAATTATTTCCAGTGCAAGATTTACTTGATTGAAATTTTCTCATTTCATAAAAAAGCAAAGCTAATTTTTTTCAAATACCGCCCTGTTTCCAAGAAATGCATTTTGCCTTTCACAAACCCCGTTAATTTGTCTGATATTTTCTCAACATTATTAAGGCCTGCTCACACTGGCGCGTTTTCAGAGAGGTTTCCCGCTTTCGATACAGAAAACTAACAAACATCCACGTGTTTTTTTCGAAAATAGAGCGAAAATAGATGATTTAAATTTAAATATGAATTGAAAGAAAAAAATATTTGATACCAGTTTTGAAAGTATTTAGAGGAAATTTTCGTTTTTAGAGCTGGCGTTTTTGAATATTTAAGAGGCGTTTTTGAATATAGAATTGGTATTGAAAATTGCTAAAGGAAAATGCGTCAGTGCTCATGAGCCTTTACTACCCCTTCAATAGTTCTTTTTTAAAGGCAGTCAGTTTTTATTTAAATTTTATACTCTTAAACATTCAATGAGTATCGCTGGAAGCTCATTCAAGGTTATCGCAACCTTAAAGGTTTATTAGCGCAAATATTGCGAAAACACGCAATGTCAATATCGCGTCTTATCTCAACGCACACACACACAAACACACTCACGCCACATGTACTAATATATATCAAGAGAAATGCCAATTTTTATAACCCAAATAGCTATCAAATAATGCGTGTCTAAGATTTGGGATTAGACCACCAGCAACCAAAAAAAAAAACACGAAAAAGCATCACATGAGTGTGCGAATGTGGCCCAAAAAGTGTTTGCATGTCTCAAGCATTTTTAGTATTTAAGGCGTGGCAGCAAGGGCCTATCGCACACAAGGCACACGAAATTGAAATGTTACATTCACGCACGCATTAAGGATGTTGTTTTCATTTTAATACGTTGGCAAACATTGGCAATGCTTTTACTCACATACTTGCCGAGATATGTGTGAGTGTGTGTGTGCATGTGTGTGTTTGTGCTCAATGGTTAAGTGTGGTCGTAGACATCCTATCGAAAAGTAATATGGCTACGAGCACGACCACAAAAACAGCAAGAACAAACAAAGCAACCAAAAAAATCAACAACAACGGCAGTAGCAGAGGATCGTTTCCTGTTGCATGCGAAAACTTTGTTTATCATTCGATGTGCTGCTGCCTACTGCCTACTGCCCCCGGAAGCCATGAGCACGCATTTACGCATTTACTGTGGCTACCCGAAAAGCCCGAAAAAGCGTTAGACCGGAAATGTTTCAAGAATTGAGAGTGTCTGCATGTGTATCCATGAGATTTTCTCAAAGTGTCATTTTTATTCAGCACAATTTGTCAGCAGTTCTGTGTGTTATTATTAAAAAAAAAAGCCAACCTACTGGCTGTAGTCCATAAGATTCCTTAGAGAAAATGCTGCTGACATGCCCGAAATTTGATTATGGCAATAATTTGTTCATTTTAATAAATTGAATTTACTTGAGATTTGCACCCAATGCGCCATCACCACAAAACATATCCGTTTCCGATGCTGTTACCCATTATTTCTGCTTCTTCTTCTTTTTTTGTGATTTTTTTCTCTGTTTGTGGTTGCGGCTGGGCAGGCATGTCACTTGCTCATCACTTCCTGTCGGTCTGTCTTTTGTTTTGAGTTGTGCTTAGCGTGCAGAACTTGCAGAACGATTCGTTTGAGAAAGAACCCAGTATTGAGGACAATTTGCTGATTGCAGCATTTGACATTGCCACACACGCACACACACACACAGAGAGGGAACTGCATGCATACATGATACTCATGTTCGTATGGAGTTCGGAGGAAATGAAAAACCAAAATCATTTGAATCAATATTTCGTAAGCAAGCATATTTGCCACCGAATTTCAATTCGACATCTTTCGGTTGGTTTTGCATACATATGTACGTATGCATGTTTATTTGTTTGCCTATGTGTGTGTATGTGTGTGTGTGTGTATGCGTGTGATTGTGTGTCAGTTCGGATATCATGGCCACAACTTCATTTCATTTCGGGTCTGCATCAGTCATACTTTGAGTCATTTCCGTTTCCGTTTGCTGCCCGTTTCGTGCGCTTTGCCTCTTTTGTTTCGTTGTGTGAAATGGCAATTTTGCTTGGTAATTGCTTACACAATACCGTTGTCAATCTTCCTCTACTCGACATTTACTGCAAAATGCTGCCATGCCAAAGCAAGCAGCCCGAGACCGAGACCGAGCCCGACCCGACCCGACTCGACCCCTCGCTTCGCTGGGCTTGCCCACGTGCTCCGTTGCATTGCATGAATGAGTTCATTGCATTTCATACCGGCATTGGTATCCTTTTTGATTTCACAAATGGAGTGATGCAATTCAATACGGCAATTGGTGCTGATGATGTTCATCTAGATGATGATTTTGATGATGACTTGCCTGATGAGGGAGCCGATGGAGCTTTGTCTATTCGAGTGGCATCTCGTACATACTTTAGCTTGATGTGACAATTTGGGGGTATTTGAGAGGATTTTTTTGTGTGTGAGTGTGTAGAATGCAAATGAAGTGGGTCCCAAAGGGTTCAATGGGGCCCTTGAGTATGTTTAAGTTGGCTAAGCGTACATATTGGTTTATTGAATTTTGAATATGGCTAATGTAACACTTTTGTTTTTAATTGAAAGAAGAATTGGCAAAGGGTTGCCACTTATTTTAAAATGTATTAAAATTGTGGAAAAGTTCTGTTCAATTGTTTTTTATCTACTTTGCCATCATAAATAGTCTCCCATTGCTTTGCATATAAATTATAGTAAATGCAAATTTACTCTTCACTTACAGCATCAAATAATGTTGTAAATATGCCTGCAACATTTACGACTACTTTTTATTATACCCCCCTCACCACTGTATTTATTGAAGTTTTATGGCGCTCCATGCACCATTGCAGCTACCATATTGGACACAATTCACCTAATATACAAAAAGGTAATAGTAAATTCCCTCCAAAAAGGGGTAAACGAACTTATCTACCAAGCCGAAGCCAAAGCCAACCGAAGGTAAAACAGGTACACCAAAAACCTCGTATATCTCGCAAATAGCTTCAAAGATAAAATGTGTGCGTGCAGTAAAGCCCACAATACCACATGACATCCACTTCTCGTTCAGTTAGTTTGTCTAGTTGAGATTTTTACGATGTTCTAATTATTATTTTATGACGCCGAATTAGAGACGGAATTATGTGTGGTTTATGACCGAAGGAAAGCTCGTAAAAACTGAAATTATGAAAACCCCTTTTAATGCACAAAAACACACACATTCACTCGTATTTGTAAACTTCTATACTCGTGGGTAGGCACTCCAAACGTAAACTTGATGCTTTTCCAAATAGTTTTTGAAAAGTTTTTTTTTTTTTATTTGCTTACAAATTTTTTCTCATTTTATGTTCTGGTAAACTGGCTGCATTTATTGTTTGTTTGGAAGATTTGTTTTGGTTTTTGTTTTTATTGTTCGAGGGCAGCTTTTACGACTTTAACGTGCTCGTATGGAAAATGTCAATTTGCAGTTTTCAGTTCAATTTGTTGCTGTGGGTTTGTTTCATTCGTTTGATTAGGAAGATCTCGTTTTTAGTGCTAGATGGGGAACATTTTTTGTGGGTCCAATACAACAGTTTAGAAGGGCGCACCAATGCAAAATCTAAAATTGTTTTTCTCGGGCTACTCTAGTATTGCCCATCTAAACTTTGCAGGAGCTTGTAGGTAATGTCTCCCTGCGCCCCTGTATCTATTTACTTAATCATATCACATATGCTTTCCTGTCAATCGTAAAAATGGAGCGTGACACTAGTTAAATCCCGTCTACTTCTGAGGAGCGTGTTGATATTATCACCTTGCTCCATGTATACATTTTCTGAATTTTTTCACTAAGGTATTAAAATTTTTTGCTATATGTATTCCGTATAATTTGTTTGTTAGTTAGACTCTTTTAGCTTCTACCCTTAATATGTCGATTCAAAATTTAGATTCATAAATGTCTATATAAGCCTAAGTCCTCAATGAATTATTGAGCTTTTAGTCCTTAGTAAACTTTACTTCTATTAATTTTGTTTACATTTTTTTACTTACTAAAAAAAAATTTCTTGCATAAATCATTGTATTTTGGTATGTAGATCAAGCGTTCTCACTCTACTTCTATGGGAGTAGATCTACTACTCTCGCGTTGATTTTTAAATATCTCTTCTCTACTACGGTAATAAATTTTTCTACTCCCCTCAAGGGTATTTTATACTACTATCATAGGATGCAAAACTACTACGCTTTCTAGAAATCTACTACCGTGACAGAAATTCCTACTATTCTCGTAGAATGTCTACTACCCCCTTTCTTCAGATAAGGCAGTACCTTAAAATCGAATATCTATTATTCTCGCCGTAGCAAATAGTGAAAACACTGGCTTTTTGCTTAGACTTTTTTTTTAAATTTTTATACCCCCACACTCACTGTGGCAGGGTATACTCACTTTGTCACAACGTTTGTAACGCCCATAAGGAGGCGTGTCCGGTATGGAAAAGTATATATATTCTTGATCAGTATCACCTCCTGAGTCAATTTAGCGATGTCCGTCTGTCTGTCCGTCTGTCCGTCTGTCCGTCTGTCCGTCCGCACGATAGCGGTCGCAGTTTTGGAGATATCGACTTGAAACTTTGGGTACATGTTTTTCTCGTGAATACTGAGATCAAGTTCGAGAATCAGCCAAATCGGACAAAAACTGGGCGTGGCTCCCATACACCGAAAAAAAAGGTAAAAATTTTTTATTCTTGTATTCGATTGGAAATGTTTAGAAACGTATTTTTGACATGTTCCGAGGTTCCGAAGCCACATATATAAGGGTCTAAATGGGGTCTTGAGACCAATTTTTTTTTTTTTGTGGATTTAATTGGAAATTTTTAGAAATGGATTTTGGACATGGTCGGGGCTCCAAAACCACCTATAATTGGCTCAAAATAGGGTCTTGAGACCACATTTTTATATGTTCGAGGTACTTCTTCCTACTGTGTGGGGGTATTTCAACTTCGGTATAGCCGAAGATAGTCCACTCTCTAGTTTTAAGTTCCTTTATTTAGTGTCCAATTGTAAAATTTTCAGAGAAAAATTTTTGGAAAACATGTTTCTTATCTATCTCCATTTTTCTATGATTTTTTTTGAAGAAATTTTTTTTTTGTCTTGTAGTATTTTGTCTGTCTTATGAAAAGTTTTTGCCTAAAATCGCCCAATTACTAGGGTAGCATCGAATGGTATATGACACACTCAGAGGAAAGAAGTGATGAAATGCATAGAGCGGATCTGGTCAATATTGAGGGATCAACTTTACGGTTTTTGTATGATCGAATTTTGTAATTTCCAAAAATCCTAAATAACAATAAGCTACGGTGATCAACAACCCCGACTAAAAGATCCGTCCGATTGCAAACCATTCCCGAAAGTGTTAATTTGTCAGAGTCATTTGTACAAAAGATTCGATAATTCATTTTGATTTTCATATCCATTCCAATTTAAATTTGTTCCAATTCCATTCCCATTCCGTTCCTGACGTCATTTCCAACAAAATAAATGAAAACAACGTCCAAATCGATACAAAAATTAATAAAATAAAAATAAGTTTTGTATGATTTTGTATTGAAAGTAGGCTCAGTTTTTATCCAATGTTTCAATACTGCCCAAATATAAGCAAAAAGAAGAGAAAATTCCAAATTTGTCAGGAACTAAAGCATTTATCGTGCAAAATGGCAGGCAGATGGACTGAGTTGAACTCGTACTGAAAAATTGGGCCTTAAAGCAGCCAAGTAGATATCGGAATTTTCCTGTGATATAATTCTGTAAGCTGTACTTTAATACTATTATGACAAATACCCTAAATAGGCTAAGCCATGCAACCTACAGCTACTTTAAGTCAATCAAGGTAATTTATAGCACCATTCGAAAATAAGGTGAGCATCAATTTAAACGCACGACATTTTCCTTTGTAACCGAATTTATTTTTCCACGTAAACAACTCTCATAGCCAACAATTTGTAAATCTGTTTACATATGAATTTTTCCACACATGAAGCTGTTTGGATTTTCCTATACCATTTATAATTCCCGATAATTCTGCTTTGTTTATTCATTCAAGGGCTCCCCAAGCCACAAAAAGAACGAAATAACAGACCAATTGCTTGGAAGTGTGAAAATCCGCTTATTAAAAGAAACAGACATTTTTAATGACACCTTTTGACATCCACACATGTGGCGGTAACAAACGACACAAACAGCAAAACCACCTTGTTGTCGTCGTCACCACCCAAATGTCTGTGCGCGGTTTTTGCGTCGATTTGAAAGTTGGAATGAGGTATTTGCTTGAATGTTGCATGGCTTGTGTGCTTGTGTTTTTGGTATTTTTTCAATTTAAAATTCTCTCCCAATGCACGATACACCACTTAATGCAGGACTTACTGCCACACAGTTCCGCCCCAGACAAATATCGAAAATTAGTTCTTTCCTCGCAGCGAGCGCTGGCTGTTGAGTTTGGCCAAAAGAGACGACGCGACGCACAAATCCAATAAGCACCGCAAAGATGTGTCTGACAAATTATGAGTTGACATAAGTCTGTCAATGTGACAGCTTGTTTTTTTTGTTGTTTTTTTTGTACTTTTCTGTTGTTTGTGGTTTGTTTTTCATTTCTTAAGATTTCTTTTCAGTTATGTTGTCTTATTTTTTTGGTGGGGGCAATTAAAATTTAATGTTTTCTCAGAGCTCTTTTTTTTATTTATTTAATAGTTCTTCTGGGGAAAATGTGTCAGCGTGAGGATTTACTTGAAAGGATTAAGGTTTGTTTTTGTTTTTTCTTTATCTTTTTCGTGGTAAAACTATTCTTCAAGGTTGTTGTTTACAGAAAGTGGAGGAAATCGGAAATTAAAGGAATTACTTTAGAAATTCATTAGTTTTTTTTTGAAAGGGTTGCCGCAATGATTTCAGAGAAAGTATTTAACTGAAAATTTCGAAAATTCATTTGCTGCATTGTGTGATTTATTTACAGTAAGGCTAACGCTAAATTTTTGGTGGTCAATTTGTCGCCGAATGACTCATATGGCCCCAAACCATTATTCTTGCTTCATACCAATTTAAATGCAGGTAAAGCATTTACTGAGATCAAAGGAACGCCAATAAAAGGGAACTGCATTTACTCCAACCTATTGGGGTCGCCCTAAACGAAAATGGCAACTGTCGGCCGAGAACAAAAGATTTTTCAGTTTCGAAAATGCCATAAAACCGCAATTAAACAACTTGTAATTTAATAGTGTTGCCATTGGTTGAGTAAACAATGTTGCCGCACAAGAGTTGGAACAAAAACCCATGAAATATTGAACAATATCTTTGGCACCTTTAGAGCCCCACCAAACCGAGTACGTGTTGGTGCTAATGAATTTACAAGAGTTGCCATCGGCAATCAAAGTCGTTGGTTGACCATATAAACAACAAGGTTTTTTTTTTAGAGGGAGGCAGTTGTTGCATGGCCACAATTTAAAAAGGAAAGCGTTTTTTTTTGTAAACTTTTATTGATCATTAGACGAGATTTTTAACGATGGCAGGTTGTGGTTTTTATGGTTTTTTATTATCGACTCTGTGCGGTGCCGTATTTGCTTACATGGCTATTGGCTTTGTCTACATCAACACACTGGGTTCCTAGAAGGTATTACAATAATAAAGAAAAATTAAGACATAAACCACAAAATGCTAGTGTTGAAATTAGCTGCCCGTGTGATTAAAATAAGGAAACTCTTATAAATCTACTTTAATGACAATAATTCAATTGGAATTTCCAATTAGGCACATTGTTGTTGTTGTTGTTTTTTTAACGATTCTGTTCAATTGTGTTTCAATTGTAACATATTTGAAAATGGAAAGCATTTAAGCAACTCTTCCGAAAACAGAAATATATTTACGATTCATCACTTCCGTGGCACATTAAGAAGCGAGGGTGCAACATTTTGTTGCTGCACAGTTGTAAAAATATTTATGCAACAACATTCCTAATTTGTGTGCACCATAAAATCAATTTTTATTATTGCGTCTGCTCCACTCATTGTATTTCATTGAATTCACCCAAAAACTGAGTTCCGTACGCACTAAAGTGCCGAATGGTAGTGCATAAAAGGATTGCCATTAATGTCATTGTTTACATTTCAACACAAGCGCACACAAACATACTCAGCAAAACCACCAGCGTATAATTATGCAATTGCAGCTAATTTCTCAATGTTTGTTTTATTGCATTTTCGTGTTTGTTGCCTTTTCCGAAATTCGAGTCGCTTCTTCTCTTTTTATTTTGATGGCCTTTTTGTGTGTTTGACTTTACCCCTCTCCACGCATGCAGTTCCCTGAATTTTTCGGCTATTTTCTTGTTGACTTTTTGATTCATGGCCGCTTCTCCGCTCGCTCTATGCGATTATGCTTGGGCTATTAAAATTTAATTATAGTTTTTATTTTTCCGCTGATCCTTATGCATTTTTCAATATTTGGATTTTATGATACTGTATTGGGGTGGGGGGGAAGTATTTTTTTGAAGTATTTAAAATTTTATTGCCAGCAATGTGGCATAATTCTCATGAAATTTTTAACAAACCGAATACGAAATGGGCAACATTTTTATGAACTATTGTGTGTTTGGTCTATTTGGTTTGCGCTGAAGACCCACTACATTGACGTTGGGTATTTTGTGCAAACACTATTGTGGACTTCCATCGAAAACGTGAATTTATATGGAAGCAGAGAATGGATGAAAGGCGTACCGATTTGATTGAATGCGCATTGATTGGGATTCCTTGGAAATACATGATTTCGTTACAATATTTAGATAAATGCACACAAAAAGAAGGAAGAAGCAACTAAAATACAGGAGTATCAAATTGTAGTTCTTTGTATGGGGGATGGATTACTTACTACGATGTAGAATGGGTACAGTTTTAATCGAGGCCCTCATGAAATCATGTCCAAACAAATTTGATAAAAAAAATTCCATTTAGTTTCTTTTTTCAGTCTTTGCAAAAAGGCTAAAAATCTATTGAGTAAAATTGGCAACTGGTCCAAGAGCAACTTCATAGAAAAAAGTTACATTTGCACATACAGAAAAATAAGTAGTTTGTGCGCAGTTGCTCAATTGGATCGGCTGCTTTGCGATTTTCGATTGCGAAATTCGATTGCAACAGCAGAAATATTGTAGCTGCAATATTAATTGTATCATTTAAGGCAACTGATTTGTCGGTTGTACCAAATTTCCTCTTCTTTTGGGTGAAAGTTTGATAAAATTAGCAACCCTAACAGAATCTACTATTGACGGCAACTGACATTTCTGTTACACCAATCGAATAAAAAATAAATTTTAAAAATTTCAATAAAAAAAATTGTTGATTGAGATTTGAATATTTGCTGGATATCCCCTGAGCTGAAGTTCAACGGAATCGATAACTATTGAGCAGTTGTCAATATAATTATCAAACTTTTTATATAACTGTTGCAGTAGCAGCCAACTATCAGTTGCTGCAGCCAAAATATTCAGTTGGTCCAAAATATATTCTAAAAATCTGTAAAAAAAATTTGACTGTTGATTCATAAAGACTACATTTATTTTGACTCATTTAAAACATACAAATTGGCAAGCTGACCTTTAAATATGTTCCAATTTTCGGTGCATCTTGGTTAGAGGAAGAAACAAAAGCTTTTGGAAATAAAAAAAAAATAACAAAAATCGCATACGGCCGTGGACCATCCTAATGTATGAAGGCACCCAACCAATTAATATATTTCCGATTTTTAAATTTAAAAATAACGAATTCATGTCATTGCAACTTCCTCCATATGACCTTGCATTCTCACGTGCAAAGCCTACCACCTACAGATTAAGTCATTAACCTCCTTAGGAACAGCCCGGCAGCCACAGTGGATTCCAAAAATTCCTAACATGCACGGAGACCAGCCAGCAAAATAAAAAAAAAAAACAATCAAACTTGTGGGTGACCATCGTTAATCAAACTGTAGTGCAGGCGACAAACAACAATAAATAATAATGATGTACCCCCAACATCAACATCAGCAACAAACAACAACAACAAATACAACTTCGAAAAAGGCACGTATAACTTTGCAAAATAAACAATTTTGACACCAAACCACAGTGAACTGCATGCCAAAGGCGCGTGTGTGATGTTTAACCGCACGAGAAGCGTTGGATTCAATTCGCAGATTAGGCAGCCCCCAGACAACGAGAGTCCATCGAAAAGGCCAGCTGCACGAAAGAGAAAACTTATGCCAGCGCGCAGCGGCAAATTAAGCGACGTGCCCGGCCGCAGGCGGTTAAACGCACACGGCCCCAAGGTGTACAATTTAGTCAAAACTGATAAATCAATAATTAAAGAGTCAAACGCTGTAAATGGTGCTGATGCGGACACTATGAGGCTGTGAAGGCGGCCATAGTTGCCCAAAATAGGTACAAAAAAATAGTTCAGATGACACTGTAGGCTGGCAATTTAAATTGATGCTAAACTTGACATCGTTTATCATCGCTGTTGGTCGGGTGTGTCGATTTCATTCTGGATGCAAAGTGAAAAGCGGTTATCGGTTACTTTCATTAAGGCAAGGTGAGTAACCGAACTTGTGTGGATTTTAAAGGATACATATGGAAGCCAAAGTTCAAAATAAACCGGATCAATCAATCACTAATAGGTACTTCCTCACAAATGACAGACGAATGATGAGTACCCGTTAATTTTATTACGAGTTTTTAATAAATTTTACACGACTTCACAACAAACTATACATTTTTACATTGAAAAGTATTTAAACCGATCAGAACCGATTACTTATGAATAGTAAGTAAGTAATCGGTTCTGCCAAGGACACTCGCCCATTCAAATAACCCAATCTGACCACTGCAAAAGCCAAAGCGTAGGTGCCATAGCATGCTTTGCTTTATTACCCCTCCTCCGTCCTCCTCCTCCCCCCATCCACTTTGTTTGCTCAACTACGCAAAATGATGTTGCATGATTACATGCTGATTTTCTGATGCCAACAGCAACAGAAACGATACTGTGTGCGTCTGTCACTGGCAATTTATGTCAGCATTGCACCATACGGCCAGCCAGCACCAAGCCACACATTTCAGCATCGGGCACGAATTGCACTGTCAATTCATTTGCATGGGCATTTTTCATTTAATTAAATCAAGTTTGCATGTCACTTCGAGCAACTTGAGGTGAAATGTTCGTACGACCGGCGGTGTATGCTCGAACATAATAAGGCCAAGATATTTTTTATGTGCCAATAAAGCGATCCGGCAGGCGAACAACACCGGGACAACGCACCTTCATCATTACTTATGTGACACTGCGTCGCAAAATTGTGGGCTATTTTCATTAGGAAAATTAAAATATGGGAAATAAATTTTAATTTAATTTTACGCCCATTGCATGAAATAGTTGCAAGCCAAAAATTAATGCAAATTGGCCATACTTCATTGAAAATATATTTATTTATCTTGCGTAGTTTATGAAGCATTTACACGCTGATCAACTAAGAACTTACACCATGCAATTAAGGTAAGTGCCAGCGAAACGGATGTATGGAAAATTGTTTGTAAATTGAAATTACAAAACGTGAATTGGCAATCATTTCACAATTTAATTTCATATCTTTAAAATCTTGTGTGTAATTTCTTAATTGCATATGGAAATCATGGAAATCATTCAGTTCACCGCAGTGTATTAAAATGTTTACATGAACAGCCGAAGCCGAAGTGTTTTGCCATTGTATATTTACAGTACAGTGTGTACATATGTCTATCATGTCAGTGTCTGGTTTTTCGTATTTATCTGTTGCAGTTTGATGAATGAATTTGGGTTAAGTGAAATCTGGTCGATTCGTATTGAAAGCGAACGTTTTAAAAGTTATTTTTGTACTCAAACGAATCAGGTGAGTTTTTTTTAATGTATTTTTTTTTTGGGAAATATTTTGAGTTGATGTAAATAGCTTTGATTTGCTTGACGAACGAATTGCCTTTAAACATTTAATAAATTACAAGTAACAAATTCCAATTCTTACCTGACCGCATGTCTGTCCTTAATTTACTGAAGCTACCAGTTAACTTACAGAGTGGAAATTTGCTCTTTCACTGGCTAATGAAGTATAAAAACATTACTGGATGCATACCTACGATAACCGACAAGCAAAAGCATTTCTGCTGGTTAGCGATAAAATAAGGATGTAACAACCATTTACTGCAGCTAAATTGGAAATCCATCAGAAGATACTGTAGAATGTAATAGTATTTTTCTGGAATGATCTATAAGCCTTAACTTCAATGTGGCCACATTGACATCATCACTCCTCTTTCATCCATCTAGATTAGGTTAGGTTGAGGTTGCTGCCAATACACCGACTTCACTTAGACCGCACTGGCTCCATTGTGGCGCATTAGCGAAGACACCTTGCAGCATGGCAATATCGCCCAATGAAAAATCTCCCAAAAACAAAAATGAAAAATCGCCCAAAAATTTGTCATACAAAATTGGGCGATTTTTCCAAATTTTTGGGCGAAATTTCCTTTTTAGTTTTTGGGCGATTTTTCATTATGGAAAAAATTTAAAAGGAAAAATCACCCAAAAAATAGGAAAAATCACCCAAAAACTGAAATGGAAAAATCGCCCAAAACAAAAATTAAAAATCGCCCAAAAATTATAAAGGTAAAATCGCAACAACCTTATGGAAAGAGTTCAGCAACATTGAAACTGTTAAAAATACGGCACACATCAATCCAAACTTAAAAAATTTCTTGCCTGCGGGGCTTATAGCAACAGCTTACCACAGAACTCCTACTCACTACCTCAAAAAATCGCGCGATTTTTTTGGTAATATTTTTAGCCCGCGGCGCTAACTCCCCACAAATAGTACATCACACCTATTCCATACATTTCCCATGTCATTAAATTAATATCGCTCTGTTTGTATACTCGGTGGCCCTAAAAAGGGTCGAATCAAAAAACCAAACTCTGAACATACCTTTTCAAATGCACCACCTGATTAACATATGGTAACACAAAGAAGAAAATGAACAAAGTGTTTGGGCGATTTTTCATTTTTATTTTAAAGGAAAAATCGACCAAAAATTTGGAAAAATCGCCCAAAAATTGTTTATATAATATTTTTGGGCTATTTTTCATTTTCAATTTTTGGGTGATTTTTCCAAATTTTTGGGTGATTTTTCCATTTCAGTTTTTGGGCGATTTTTCCTTTTTTTTTTGGGTGATTTTTCCTGTTTAATTCTTGGGCGATTTTTTGTTTTTGGGCGATTTTTCATTGGGCGATATTTCCTACAGCCTATCACACCTACCACCTTTGATATTTTCCTCATGAGATGAGCCTCTTTGAACGATCCAGCAGTGGCCAGATATGCCTTGTTACGTTACAATTGGTTCCAGAGTACCATCTGTTGTTAGTCTTAATAATTGAGTAAAGACAAAGAGTTAGATTGTAAGTTGCAAGTGAGATACCAAGCTTCTCCATGCTAGATAAGAGCTGTGATAATGTGCCTTGCCTTGCGATCTTATCAGCTTTGCAGTTCCCAGGAATGTCCCTACGCCCCAGACAACCAGCAACCAGACAAGGTGGATATTAAACTGCTGAACCATCACAATTAGAGATGAGCTACAATCCGAGATTATCATTCCTACTAGTAGAACATATTCCATAGATTTCATTTCAGCATAGCTATCCATAAAAATCATGATATCCTGTCTAGATAGTACGTTCATCTGCAGCCCGCTCATAACTTTTTTAATAGCCATCACCTCTGACTGATAAACGCTGAAGTGTTCGAGTTTCTCTTTCTCGACCACTTCAGACTGGATACACTTAATTGAGCTCATCGGAGAAAACATCACCACCGACTTTATTGACTAGTTTGGAATTGTCTGTGTGAAAATGAATTTGATCACTCTGCGGCCCAGACACAACGGGTTAGCATAGTGGTGCGGTAGTTCATTTGGAAGAGGACAGCTGGAAGATTATAGGCGGTTTTGTCTGCAATAGAGTACAACATTACTTAAAAGAAGAATGAAGCTGGAGCAGACCCATGTTTTTTCATTACTCTAAGTGAAGTATCTTCACGGGAAATTATACTCTCGTAGCTTTGCCAACGCTTGACGAGAGATGGTGTCATGCGGACTTCTTCTTTTTTTGATTTTCTCTCAGGGCTGGCATTGAACCTCTCGATCGTAAGTCTACTCACTGGAGCTACGGCCACAATAACCACAACTAATTAGTTCCAAGTAATTTAATAATAATTTATTCGAAGGTGTGAAGATGTCAACCGAAAGTTCTGACAAAGAACTGAGTATTTGGAATTTCGATTTGTTGACAATTCTTTTGACAATTTACAATAAAAGACCGCTTCCCTTTTGAAACAAGTTTACAAGCGTTCTTTTTACATTTGCGATATATTTGAATATTACCTCAGCCACATTAATCTCACAGCTTGAAACAATTTACGACAATCATTAAATTAATCAAATCATCAATAATAAATGCTTGACGCGTTAGTTGGGCGCATAATTTTGCATATAAATTAACGCATTTTTGCATATAAACTGTAGGCGTACACTTTGTTGACACGTTTTTTTTTTGTTGTATTTTCGAAACTACTATTTTCGTGTGTGCTTAAAACAATCCAAACACATTTGGCATTAGAGCGGATTTAGGCTTTTGTGTTGATAGCTCAATCTTATAAATCAAAACCTAACGACAAGCAATTGTTTTATTTAATGCAAATATTAAAATATGGGAATGGCATCAAAATTTAAGCTGACAGTTTCGACCAGCAACGAATTCGAATGACCGAAACGGTGAGGCCTTCCTCGTCCATTGTTGGCGTGTGAGGCCTATAGAAGGGTGTCCGTCTGCCCTTTGTTTACAAACGAATTGTTGGCCATAATTAATAATCATTACAACCACAATTCTTTGCAAATGAAGTTTACAGATCTGTGCCCATTTAAGCTGATTTTTCTCGCTTGATTTGCCATGAACACTGAACAATAATTTACAATAACACAAATAACCAGAATTTCAGTAGAAAGTTTATATCAGTGTGGCGGCTGCTGTTGTTGTTGCTCTTTGTGTTGCCTACTTATACGAAAGGTAAACAGAATCGGTAATTCCTTTGCCAAGGATGCTTCTGTGTAAATGCTGTGTAAATGCCAAGAAGAAGTCTTAACAATTCTGCCATTGTGTAAACTAACTGTGGTTGCGTCTCTTTGCATTCGCCCATAATTCCTGCACCAGCCTAATGCTTATAATTTGCCTTTAATTTGACTTAAATATTTTCGTAAATACATAACTACGCACAAGCAACGATGTCTGTACACTAGGCCAGACCGGGCGGTCGTTTCTGTTGTTTTCGATTGAAGGGGGGCGGTGTGAAATGTTGCATGCACAACTGACCGCATTTGCCGCAATTTGTTAGCAGCTGCATTTGTGGTTTCTTGTATCTTTTGTATCTGCTCGCTGCATTCTAATCTAAAGTGCCATGGCAAATATCTTTTGCCATGCTGTTTAGGCCATCGAGGGGCGTCCTCGCATAAGCAAAAATCCACAAACATTGGCGCAAATTTGCACAAATTCGAAGCGGAAGGAAAATATAAACGCCTCGGGTGAAATGTTGCATTTGTGCGCAACATTGTCTTTGATAAAGTGCAGCAAGCGTGTGTGGTACTGTTTGGTCGAATTACGAGATAGAATTTTAATGTTTTGTGTTTCAAAATGCGTTCGTCTAAAATATTTCAAAAATAAACAAATTCATTCACAAAATAAATTTCCTCCGAATCTCATACATAAATTTTTCAATTTAAAAAGTTTTTCCTTTCCATTGCTTTGTTCAAGGCACTGTAAGTGGCACTGTAGTGGAATTTAATTTTATTATCAAAACAAAGTTTTTTTTTATAATATGGATTAACTTTAATGTTTGACTGTGAACTTTCTATTAGCGAAACAGTGTCTTAGTAGGAATATTGAACTGCAATGTGAAATAAGTCATAGTGTTAGGAAGGCAGTCGTGCAATACGGCTTGTTTGCAAAGGTGCATGGATGGCATATTTTTTATACCCTACACCTCATGAGGTATGGGTATATTCACTTTGGTCTGATGTTTGTAACTCCAAGAAGGAGACGGTCCGGTATGGAAAAGTATATATATTCTTGACCAACGTCACTTCCTGAGTTGATTTAGCCCTATCCGTCCGTCCTTGTGACCGTCTGTCCGTCCTCTTTTCTTGTAAACACGATTGCAGGAGCTAGAAGAAAGTTAGGGATCCCAAATTTTGGTTTTATCCTCTTTAGACCCTAGAAGGAGTTGGTATTGAAAATGCGAGGAATCGGTCGACTGCCACGCCTACCTCCCATATAAGTGAAAATCGTGTTTTTATCGTAATTTTAAGATTTCATTAAAACAGTATGACATTTTGTATAGGGGTGGTTTTTGGGGTCGCTAATTTCGAATTTGATGTCGCATTTTCAAAATTCAAGATGGCGGATCCAATATGGCCTAGTAGGTGTAGGGTATATATTAGTTGGCTTGCTCGACTGAAAAAATCGGTCAAGAAGTACTTGACCGATTTTAATGAAACACATATCAAAATGCAATTTTATTTTATTTGGGCGTTCGATGTCGGCGTGGCAAATATTATTCTAAATGGCTATATTTCATCTAGTAAAAATTTTCAGTCGATAAATTTTTATAGAACAAATTTTCGGTCGATAGATTTTTCCTGAAAAAATTTTACTTATAGAATTAAAAATTTATTTATGAAAAAAATTAAATTGTGCTATAATTTATTTAAATTTTCTTTATTAAAACAAAATAAAAATCTTTTTTATTCAACAATCGATATTCTCCATCTGTGTGCATTTCTTACCTTTGTTCAGATTTTTTTATATTACGTGCCAAAGCAATCGTAAATAATTTCATTTTAAATGTAATAAAATCTCACCTTTGTGTAAGATATTTAAATGCCATCATACGTTGAATATCAAAGCGACACATGCTGTGAAAATGCTTCTTGTCATATAGTAAAAGATAGCCGGGCACCCTCACTGTGCACTACAAGATATTTCAAGCCATTACCAAAAGAATATTAAATATTTTCAATACAATAGAAATCGAAAAGTTTTTTTTTTGTAATATGATGGACACATATGTACACTCAAATGAAATGAGTTCACATATTTCACACTGTATAGAATTTGAATGAAAACGATTGATGGGGGATAAGCTAAAGGGAAATGTGACTGGGCTTGTCTCTTAACTGGTGCAAACAGCAGTTCAACTCACCATCTATCAGAGAGCTTTCTCAATTCCTTTATTAGTTACTTTGAAAGCAATTGTACGTAAATAGACTTTAACTACAAATTAACTATTTATGCGTCTGTGGGTTTAACTAAAATTTTGTGTATCATTTCACATTTGCCTGTAATCTGATCGGAACTGAATGCAATCAATGCGTAAAGACTGACCTTATATTTTCTCATTTTCCCCATTTGACATAAATCTCATTGAATGGCTTAATCCTTAAACTTTCCTTAAATCATTCATTGAATGTGTGTGCTCAACTCCACGATGATTCATATCCAACTCATTGATCTTTAAAAAACGAAAATTCAATGAATGCCCTCCGCTGGGGAACCTGACTTTCAATAAACCGACTGAGTGTGCAGCAGAAGGAATGTAAATAGAACCTTAAATCTTTTGCAAGCCAAAAGAGAGAAAGCGAAGTAAACTCAATTGATTTGCTGGTTTGACAGTAGAGTACACTCGCAGCAATATTGACAATCCGATGGGGAACATGCTGCATGATGTATACGCTGCACTGTTGACTGTAATATATGTATGCCTCAGATATATATACATTTTTTGATTTCTATTGAATTCTTTGTGGCAGCACGGCAGCACTGCAACTTATCGTCGTAGTGAAAAACCCCCGCTTGTATGTCAATTTAAGCATTTATTCATATTCCCCAAAGCCGTTCGGACAAAAGCCCAGTATGAAAGATGGGGGGAGACTGGCAACAGCTGATGTTGATTGTGTGTGACGTTTACGATGACGTTACTGCTGACAATGGGTCAACGTTATGCTGCTGACAATGAGGCGAACATAAACATCACAATATGTCACAATCATCATCATCATCGACGCCATCATCATCATCACGATAGTCGTCGTCGTCAAGTACCATAAGCTAGCAAGCAACCAGCCACCGTCATCATTGGCCGCTTGGTTGTGGATGTGTGCATCAATGTCATCGACAGCGATGTCATTATCAGCACATACTCGCTCGTATATTGTGGGAAGCAATTTTTTGTTGCTGTTGTGGTTCGGTTTTTTTTTTTTTTATTATTTTAACTCTTAATGGCAGCATGTGTTGTAGTCCCCCGCATTCACTGAAATTATTTAATATTTTTTAAGGCACTTAAAAATTAATTTGGGTTAAAAGTGTTTTTATTTTATTTTTGAATAATGAATGTGAAACGGTAGCTCTTCTTTTGAGCTATGAGACATGAGCCCCAGATTAACTCATTCTAGCATTTAAATTTCGAAATTTCCACTTCACTCAACACACGTACGCACTTGCACTTATTCGTTAGACAGCAAAGGGTTTCATTCTCACTTAATTTGTTATGGGAATATGGAAAAAAAAACAATTTAAACAAATCAGTGCAGTTGCTGATAGAGACCCTCTTCATATTATATGTGATCTTTAAACATAATCAATAACTTCCCCCTAATAATTTTTCGAACACATTCTTCTTTGTCTCTACTTCCTTCAACTCATATCCTTTATTTTCATTAAAAGGAACATTTTTTTTCAATTTTCAAGAAGATCTTTCCAGCGTTTTTATTATATTTATCAATCGACAAGTCTTCTCTGTCCACAAAGCTATGCTGGCTACCAATGGCTCTACCAAGTGCAGTTAAATGGACAGCCCATTCCTTCTATCAAATCGGTAGCTCCCTTCCTCGACATCCACGATATTAGCCACACTGTGGAATACCTTTTTTTCTCTGGAGCACTTTTTTGTCGTTCATCTGCTTGACATGACCAAACCATCGTCGACAATTAATTTGTATGTGCCGGACTATGTCATGATAGGGGTCCACCTCATACAGCTTGTGATTCCATCTGATGTGGTACTGATGTGTTCCTCTAGAACGCACGTATAGCCTGCTTATCGCTCCGGGCATGATGAGTGACTTATAGAGCTTCAGTTTCGTATTGTATGAAAAGGATTTGATTCTCAATTTCCTACCAATCCCAAGGTAGCACTTGTTGGTAAGAACTAATCTTCGGTTGATCTCCAGGCTGATATATAGCCTCTATATATGAAACCATCAATTTATTTAGCTCTTTTTCTATTAAGATCTGATTAAAATGTGACACAATAGATGGAAGCTCGAATACATGATTAGTGACCCAAAATTAGTATAGGTACTATGTGCTGTAGAAGATATTAATCAGTATTTTAAAAACCACAGAATACCATCTATTATATAAAAAATAATTTTAAAAAACCCACAACATGAGTATTTTCCTCTTGGCAATCCTTCAACACAAACAATATGAGAATTCCTCATATCGCTTCATATCAAACAATGAAATCCCATTGTATTCTCAAAGTGAACAAGACTACGAAGAGTACACACCACCGTCGGCTAGAAATCACATTGCGTGACGCACTTTTGCCAATAATTAGCATCATTAATGCGAAAAGATTAAACAATTTCAATTAAATTCAAAAGAACAGAGAGAGGGGCAGCAGTCTGCAGACATCTTATTAATATCGACACATACAAGTCGAGTGAAGTTGCAAAGGCAAATTGTGGCGTGATCGTGCTAAAGTCAATAACAGAATGCTATGGGATCATCATATAGACACGCGGCGTTGAGGGCTTGCGGCCGGCAAGTGCGCGCGTATTGTTTGTGCTGCGACGTTGAGCACATGATCGATGTCGGAGCCCGCATGGAGGCACAATGCTGAAGTTGATGCTTTCAATGGTCATGATGATGTTGATGACGATGATGTTGTTGGTGTCGTTTTTTTTTGTACTGCAGCAGTGTGCCCAGATCAAAAGTCGGCAGTTGTGTGCTTTCAAAGAATTCCAACTTTAATACTTAAGCAAATATTAAGCAGATCCCACCACAATGGGGCTTGTGTGGCTCGATTCGGTTCGTGACTTACAGTTTGTTTTGTCTTTATTTCAACAGTTTCATTTAATTTCATTTCCTCTTTTTTTTTTTACTCTGCGGTTCGTCTCAAAAATTTTAATGTTTTCCAGAAATTCCCTTTTAGCTCATAAATGGTCGGACATATGCATGGTACGTGTGGTTTTTGTTGTTTGCATGTTGGATAGTGGATGAGGTTTTTTTTTTGTTTGCTGGCTCAAGTCCATTATGTTGGTTTATTGAGTTTTCACATCATAATTTTTTTCAAGCACACATACTTGCTTGCTTCTTCATCATCTGCATAGCAGTGCCCATACAATGTCTTAATGAAATGCAAGTATTTTAGTATTGTTGTTGTGCATTTTTATAGCAATACTCTTTGATTTTCTATGGAATTAGCATATGTAAACAGACCGGTTGCCTTTTGTGGCACTTCGTACTTGAATCTTTTTATTTTTTGTTCCTATTTACCTACTCAATGCGATTTGTACTGTGTATTGACTTTTACTTTTCTTTTTATTTCTGTTGATGTCTTCATTCATGCTGTTGTCTCCTTTTTTTTTTTGTATTGTTCACCAGCTGTCACCTTTTATCTGCTGCTTCTCTGTCTTCTGTCGTCGCGTGCACTTTTCGTTTTCAATTGCATTTCTGTGAAGTTTCTTCGAGTGTTTTTGAATATTTCATGCCCTTTTCTGTTGTTTTCTTTTCCGTTTTTTTTTTCTGTTTTGTGGAGTGATCACGCGACATTGATTTTTGTATTTTGACATATTGCATATTAAATGTCATTTATCATTTTTTTTTTCCTTTTTTCTCGTAAATTGTGCATGCCGCCTGAAGTGCTTTTCTGTTCATGATTCATTAATTTATATATATAGCATATTTTTTTGTTAAATGAAAGTGAACGATTTCAATGTTTTGTTTGCTTTACATAATAATAATGATGAATATACGTAAATTTTATGGTTGTACTTATGGGGGTCAATTGTAATTGATAGTAATTGCTTTTTTTTAATTGGTAGCCGCAATTCACTTCAGTTAATGGTTGATGCCATTCTGAACGAATTATGAATTCAAATTGATTTTGGTGTTTAATTGGGAGAGGTATTTGCACAGATTATGCATGTTGGAAATATCACTAGTCTGTAAGTAGTTATGGGCTAGTCTCCTTGTGAATGAAACTGGTCCACCCCCATTCAAAAAACTAGTTTTAATTAGTAGTTGGTGTCATTGGAGCATGTCCCTTGTCTCCTTTTGCATTTCATTGAAACTGATTCCTCACGTAAAGGTACCAAAGGAAATTACTTTAAAAGTTATCTTATTGAAACTTGTCCACTATTACAATTGGACTACAATTCAGACAATTGGACCATTGAGAATAACATTTGGAGCAGTTTTAAGATTGTTATATATCCATTGAATTGAAATTGGGTCAATTTGTAGACAGAATTACATTAGACCACAATTCCGACTCATTCAGCATTATTATTAGACCTGACTAATTCTAATTTATTTCAGAATAGTTAAAAGAAACT
The DNA here is from genome assembly GCA_951394025.1 of Heteromyza rotundicornis. NCBI lineage: Eukaryota > Metazoa > Arthropoda > Insecta > Diptera > Heleomyzidae > Heteromyza > Heteromyza rotundicornis. The sequence goes on from OX596012.1 coordinate 64,611,458, forward strand.
CTTAGGACTCTTCGAGTAAATTGTCTCTAAGGCGATTCATATGAAGTCGGAAACCGTGCAGCTGTTCAGGCAAAACGTATGAATTCTGACTGTTCTATTAACCCTATTCGTACCAGGCAAGTAAAGGAATGGTGTACTCCAAGGTTGCATGTTTTGGAGTACACCAGTGTTCTTGCTGGATGCTGAAAGCCGCATAAAGAAAGCCAGATCATCTTTTGGAATGGAATCAACTACACGCACAGAAAAAATATGGTTGGAGCATGATCGCAGAGATCATACATTTTTTGCTATAATAGTATTATGATTGTAGCGATCATTTATGGTTGGGGTGACAAAGCGAATGATTTCAGAAATCTTAATATGATGCAGGCAATAATTAACATGATTGGATATTCAATAATGATAATGACAATCATAGAATGGTTGGTCTGAATGAATACTCACGAAAATGTCATATGATTAGTATATGCATGCACTTAGAACATATTAAATGCAAGGCAGTAGTAGCTAAACGTGCTAACGCGCCTCGTCAGCAACCCAAGTGTCCCGGGTTCAAATCTCGGCACGGCCAAACGTAAGTTAGTAAATAAAAATTTATATGAACTTTTATTTCTTCATTATAATATAACAATCAACTAATATCACATTGAAATATTAATAATATAATTTAAAATAATTAAAAAGTGGATATTGAAATTTAATTAAAAGTTAACAAAAAATTGGTTTACATGATTGTAACCATCATCTACATTTTGGCTGCAACCATGTACATTTTCAGTTTCCAATCATGTGGATGGTTGGTGCAATCATTTCGCCAATCATAATATGTTCCCCTGATTGGGTCAACTATGTTTTTTCTCTGCGTGTATATGGTCAAATATTAATATGAGCTCCTGAGTAAAAATGAGGTTGCTCTAGTACAATGACCTGTCGGTTTGCTGTATGGGTGCAGTATGTGGAAAGTCACCAAAACCATTACCTCATTTTTGAGGAACATTTTCCGAATTTACTGACCAAACCGAATCACCAGCGATGAGTTGCATCGTAGAGGAAATATGGAGCCAATCGACACTCGTATAAGGAGGTTGTAATAGAGCTGGATCGGCCATACCCTGCGAAGAGATGATAGGTGCATAGCTTCAAAAGCCATGGAGTAAAATCCGATATGTGGTGGCTCGCTGCATACGTCGTTAGACATGGAGGAGAACTGTCGATGGAGAGGCGAATGCGAAGCTCGGAAGCTGGAGAGAGCTGAAATCAATTGTCGAAAACCCTAGACGATGGCGTGTAGGTATTGTGGATGCCCTATGTCCCTCTAGGGATTAAAGAAAATTATGAAAAATAAGAAGAAGAAGAAAGCACCGGCCAGAGACTTACAACAGGTCACACCGGTCATCAAGTGCATTTTTCTTAAATTATCTACAAATTGTACGTCCCAGTATCAAGGTAGCTAGTTGAGAGGTCTGATAGTTTTCCAACTGTGTTATATAAAAAATCTCTAAAGCCATGTCCTCACTCTCTACATAAAATTCCGTACTAACTCGTTATGCTGTGTACATAAGCATTAAAACTCAATTTCTATGTTTGCATTAACCGCAACCGTGCCATTAAACATTTTCCCAACAAAGCGGGTATTTTAAATTAATTAAATCCGAACATACGCTTTTTGACACCCGAGCGCTAAACTCCTTTACGCACCACAAATCATATACAATTACCCACAATATGAATAATCAACTTTGCGCCATTAATTTTAATTTTACCCCACAGCTGAGGGGGGCCAGCACAAACAGATGAAATACGCAACAAAACCGAAATTCCCGCACATAAACAAAACGACTGTTTAAATCTTAATTAAAAAATTCTAAACGACTTTTTTGATGACAATTTTGCGCAACAAAAGAATAACCGAACGTTACGCTTAGGATTTCTGTCAACAAGGTACGACATAAAACGCATTTTACGATTTGTCATAAAAAAAAGGATATGCTAAACTCACAAGTTTTTTTTTGTTTGTTTGTTGGTATTTTGGTCTGTTTGCAGCATGCAGCAAAGTAGCTTCAAAAAAACATAACTCAAAGCACTTCAAAAGCAATTTCAACACGAAAAAACCATCTTCCTTTTCGCCCACTCCCCACCCACTGTTGTTGCTGTTGTGCTCAGCAAAACGCAACAAACCCCTTTAGCACCTACGAAACGAACACGTACGAGAAAAAAAAACGAAACAAAAGAAATAAAAAACAATAAATTTCGCGAATTAAACGGAAGCAAAATGGTGAAAAAAACCCTAAACAGAGAACAAAAAAAAAAAGTATCACACAAGGATCGTAAAAATAAATAAAGCGATGATAAATAAGAGGAAATAAAATAAGACCGAGAAGGAAGTGACAAACTCACTGCTGCTGCACCCGAAAACAACAGGAAACAGGACAGCAGCCGGCAGCACAAAACGCAAAAAAAGGTAGGCAAAAAAAAAACAAAAAACAACAACAAGGTAAGTCCTTGAATGCCATCATGTGGAGCAATAATAATAATAATAATTTTATTGTTTTGGATAAAGGTAACAAACAGGAAAGCGAAATTGCGGCAGACCCACTCACCGCCACCGCCACCCATCACCATCAGCCACTACCACGAATTCCACCACAATTTGGGTGCCCACTGGAACAAAAAAAAAAAAGAGCATAGCGTATGCTAACCCGGCCACCCGGGCATGGACGCAGGCATAGGCAAAAGGGGTTTTATGCACTGACTGTGACTGCTGCCTGCTGCTATCGTAAAAATATCACAAGCACACATACAAATACGAACACACACACGTTTATTGTTCTTATGAGAAGTGCAAATAAAAAAGTAAACGAGAAACCCATAATTTACGCAGTCATAATTTGTCATTAAAATCTCCCATAATGCCATAATGCGAAAAAGACAATTTTGCATATTTTATTTAAATACACATACATACATATAAAATGTATGCTCAAATGTAAAATTGTAAAAATGTACAACTGTACAGCCCGACCCACAGAACATATGCCGTGCGCTGTTGCTCGTGCTGCTGCTGCTGCAGGTTACGAAAAGGCAATAAAACACTGCAGCATATGACGTAAATCAGTTGTTGCTTCGTTGCGTAGAAAGAAGAAATGCTTCTTACTTAAGGCCATACATGTATATGCACAAGGATTAGGTACACAAATGAGATTTTCTTTGAAGCAAAAATATTTTCGCAAATGTAGTAAAAGACGATTTGAAAAATGCAATTATCTTTTATGGGCGCTCGTTGGGCTTCATTTCGCAATAAAAAAAAAATAAAAAATAAAATACAAAATAAATATTTGAGAAAAATTTCGTATTTTCTATGATTGAGAAGTATTTAAATACAATATAACAGTTATGACTGTCATAACTGAAACCAGATTACCACATATGCTTATGAGGGGGAGCATATCACAAATAAACAGAAGCTATAAATTTCTCGAAGAAAAGAAGGATTTATTAGTTGTAAATTGTGGAGTTGGTAGACTAAAATATATGAAGCGGATTGCACTGAGAAATTGAATTTTACTCCTCATAGAATATTTGCTCCATTCCGGAAACATACGTGGGTTGTTCGATAAGTTTCCGGAATGATGCAACGCATATGTTCAATGTGGTTTCCTATATTTTTAGAGCAAAAAATTGTGTCTGAATTTTGCCTTATTTTTTACGATTTTAAGCGTAATTCAAGTGCAGAGGAAAGGCACTGGCGAGGCTAAATCGACTCAGGAGGTGATGCTGATAAAAAGCATATATACTTTCCACACCTGACACACCTTCTTATGGGATTTACAAAGGTTGTATCAAAGTTAATATACCCTACCACAGTAGTAGTGTGTGGTAGTGTAAATGTTCTTGGGAAATTTCCATAAATTTTGATGACAAATCCGATAGTAAATTCTGAAAGATCCTGGTCCAAATAACAACTTCCTGGATTAGCACACATAAGGGAGTTTGTATAAAAAACCACGTGAGAGAGGTATAATTTGAACCAAGATCATTCAGAACCTATTACGGGATCTGCAATCAGAAAAATGTACCATCTTTTTGTTGCATTGTCTTATTTGAAGTAGTTACTTACTTACTTATTTGACCAGCAGCAGTTGATCTGGGTCGCATCCAAAAATGTGTCCCTTCTGGCCTGCAGTTGCCTTATCCATTCACTCGATATGACTTAGCCAACACAGGCGCTTACTATATCAATGTCGGCATACAGCTCATACAGTTCGTCGTCCCAGTGTATTTGGGTACTCACCGAGAAAGCAAACTGAGCCGTAGATTATTTTACGATTTATTGGCTCTAGGTGTACGCACTAATGCAAACATTTCCAGTAGTCAAATAGTGTATAGTTTTTCCTTCAAAATAAGGCACTATTCCATTAAAATCCATTCTATTTTGATCTAGTAAAATATTTGTAATACTATACCTAAAAAGTGTATACCTACTATCAATTAGTTCCTCATCAATTGCTCAAATACTCTAGAAGCTAAAAATATTCACACAATTCCTGAAAGACACAATTTACATTGCAGACACATTCAATTATTTGCCCCACTACATACCTACCATGTCGATAAGATTCTCGAAGAAATTCAAGAAATCCCTACAAAGTGTGCCTGGCGTGTACCACACCACATCATTTACATTTCTGCATCGGCAGAAAAAATAATCAGAAACGTTTTTCCCCATAAAAACGTGAGCGCAACAAAAACAAAACAAACCAAACCAAATGTTCACCTACAATGCTGCCGCGTGTTGCTATTTTTAGCTGATTCCTAGTCATGTAACCATGTTATCGCGCGCTTACAATCAAATGTTGCATTTGTGTTGCCTCGCATAAACAAATGTTGTTTGTGTTATTTGATGCAAAGTTGAATCCCTAGAGGTTGAGCGGGATGTATGAAATTGTATACTCATGTCAACACTTAGTTTAGTAAGAAGTACTTTATGGTTATAAATGACTTTCTCCTCAGGGTAGTAGGATCGTGTACCAATGTACTTACTTATTAGTAGGCAAAATTTACATCGGTAGCGTAGGTAATTTTGTGATTGAGTAAATTTAGCAATTATTGCCATAATCATGAGTTTATACTAAAGATAAAATATCTATACGACAACTCCACAGATGAGTTGTCGAAGTCTCATCGTTGATGGTAAAAAGTTCCCCGGTTTACCTTCGAATAAATAATAGCCTGTTCTATACAAAATACGACACTGTTTTCAACCAACATAAACAAATTTTATGAATACATATGATTCGCTGCTACGCGTTGAATCTCATGCATATTCATTAATTTGTTTAGTTCGGGTTTACAGCATTCAAGTTTTTAGTTGGGAATAATTGAAATAATTTTGTGAAAGTTGAGTTAAAATAATGAACTTATATTTATTAGTGGGATAAAAAAAAACACCGCTAGGAACCAAAACCGATATCTGAGAACCGAAACCGTTGAATTTCTTTTGGTTCCAGTTCCTAATTCTATAAGTCAAAAATACAATTTAAAAATATTTAATTAAATTATCCTGGCATCCAGTTTTGGTTAGTTAGCCTTAGTCTTTATTTATTTTATTCAAAAATTGAAATGACAAAAAAAATTCGCTCCACACAAAACAAAATATATATCGTTTCGCATCTGCATACCGGGCTAAAATCTAAATTTTTTGGCTTTATGGAACCGAAACTGAAATAGAAATTCGAAATTTTGGAAAATCTAAGCACCGGAACAGAAATCGATATTTTTGAAATCTGAGAACAGGAACCGAAACCGATATTCGTTTCGGTTCCAGTCCCTGCTTATAATTATATCAATTTAAAAAATTTCTCTATTGAATTTCTTATCGAATATTCCTCAAATCTAGACTATAATGTTTCTAGATTAGATCAACTGAAAAAGTTTTTTTGCTCACTCGTGTTACAAAAAAAAACTTTCTAACTAATACAACATTTTTCTACTTAAGCCTTGCTACAATGTTGTTGAACATCTTAAGTCGATAAAGTAAATATTTAGGATTCACAAATGAGCTCAAATTAAGATTTTCTGAAACATTGAGGTTTAATGATGGCAAAATACCCATTGGTTCCATAAATATCCTATGCTATCATAAGACAAATCATCGGTGGTCAAATCTTTCAACGTGTTTTATCTTGCTGTGGCCTTCCTTTAAGTGGCAGTATCACTGGGCAGAACGAACTTACGAATATTGATCGGAATACTTGCTGGTAACTTCTTCATCGGAAGGTATGCCCAGAAGTTTGGTCTTGTCAATTAAGGTGATCTTTGCAGGAGTTGCAAACATCCTGCGAAAGTTCGACGCTGGCAAACCAACGTTTAAGGGCACTCGATTGATACTTTTTTAATAATTTCGATGATCTTGCAAAGAAAGATGAAAAATCCATTGTGAATTTCATTAAAAATGCAAAGTGGTTTACTTAAAGCAATCAGCATTGCAAGTGACCGGGTATACTATGGGGCCATACAGTGGCTTATGCTATGATGATGAAATAGAATAGACATATCCCGATATTTCTGAACCTAACCTACGTTTAAGTATAATAAATTAACTGCAAATACTGTTAGCAAATACGGTTGGTCCTATGTTAAAAAGAAAAGCGTTCATTAATTCGTATTAAATTTGTTCTTATTAACAAAAATATTCCCTCCATTCCAAGAATATAAGCAAATTAAACGAATTTCCCCCCGACTTCTGGTTTTCGAGCAAAAAAGCCGATCCCTGCATTTTCACACCTCATGGCTGTCACGTCACATCTTGGGAACATTCTAATGGGAATCTGTTTAATATTACTTCACATGTGCGCACGCATTCAATGGATCACAATTCGAAATGCGAAGCGATCGTCTGTTTACATTGGGAAGCCACAGAGGCGACGATGAGGATGCCGCCAACGACACAGCCACCGCCAACGCCACTGCTGCCATGGCTACCGGCAACACACATGTCATTCGAGTGAAAAATGACACAGAATGCAGAATGCAGGCAAAAAGAATGCAGCGGGAGCATTCGAAGAATTTCGAACAGAAGAAGTGAAGGCAAATGAATTTGTATCGAACGGAAGCGCGGGTGGCGAACCTGTTCAGTGGACAAGAAAGAAGTGTGTGTGTGTGTGTTTGCTTTGAAATCGGAAGGCAGTGAGGGCGGGGCCGATTCATAGAGATCGCGAACGCGATCAGGAAAAGGTCGTTATCCTATCAATGTGCCGTGGGTCTGTCTGTCTGTGTACGCATATCCCACTCGAAATAGATGCACTCCAAACAAAATAAATCAAACTTTATTTATGTGCTCGCGCCGCTTTAATATCTAGGCATTTGCAATGTCTACGCCTCACACGCTCCTCGCTTATCCATTAGACAAATAGATAGTTTGTTTGGATTCATGAGCAGCGCGTCTTTATGTATGTGCGGTGTGCTTCTTGTGGTACTTGTGGGATTTTCGATTTCATTTTTCAATCCATGGCGAATTCATGCGTTTTATGTAACAATTTCTGGGTTTTTGTTTTTGTTTTTGTTTTTGTTTTTGTTTTTGTTTTTCTTCTTCTAATTCTTCGTTTATGGTAATTATTTGTTTTTGTTGCTGTTGTTTTCTGCCGTATATGGGAAATTAGAAGAAGAAAAGATATGGAACGATTTCACGGCATACTCTTTCATAATTGTATGGAAATTTTTGATTTCGTTTGGGTTTCCGTTTTTTTTTTTTTTTGTGTTTGCTGCTTACTGACTCAGCAGGGTTCTATCCCGGGGGATCATACATATTCCCAATGCCTTGTAAAGCATTCTTGTATATTATGTTGATTTGTTTGTTGTCTTTGCATTCGAATTGTACTTTTGGGAAAGACTTTTTGTTTGTAATTTTTTTCTCTTCATTTCAATCACTTCTTCCATGTGTTTATTTGAAGATGTCTTTACGGCAGATGTGTGGTTGGATTTAGTTAATAGGGACATTGAACTTTTCAATAGTTTAATATGTATTTCATGGCAGTTTAATGTATTTATGGGAATTGTAACAGTTTTGGATGCGATTTCAGGAAGAGAGAGAGAGAATAGTGTGTGAGGTAAGGCCACCCCCTGAGAAAAATGTGTTATTTTCACCAAAAACCAATGAAATACCCAATCAATTTTGGTGTTTCCTATGTGTACAAACCCTACTAATTACACGAAAGAAACATTTCAAGTAATTGTCTTCAACATTGTTGTCCATTAGGTAAATGTTTATCCTCGCAATTTACTTAAATTTCCTTTTACCATCTCATGAAGCTCCGAACTTATCCGATTCATCAAATGTGTTCAGTGTTATTTGATCTTGTCAAGATCTGTTTGCATCTGCCATGTCAGACCAAACAAACTTAGAGACGAATAGAGACGAACATCAAATGCATTTTAGTCTGGTGGTCCATCAAATCAGAATTCAAAGTCAATAGCAACAGCAACAGCTAATGCAGTACATGCATCATTTGCTGAGATGCCGAAAGTCAACAGAACTGACAGTTAACAAAACGTTTCAAACGGTGATTTACCTTTAATTATAAATGTAAACAAACAAACAAACAGCACACAGAGACGTGCAAGTTTACTTGTCAAACAAAACGTCAAGTTGCATCATCAGACAAGCTGAGAAGAAGAGGCACAACTAAAACTTGGCTGTAATATGGGGGCGTAACTGCAGACATTAAATGACTTTAAAGCGCGTGCTCACATGACAGATGATGCCGCTGCGCACACGCTTTGAATGGCAATAACAAATAGGTAGGTACTAATGTACTTGTGTACAACATCGAGCAGCAACAATCGAGCCACAACAACGAAAACAATTACCACTGACAGCGCGCATGACAGTTGCATTGAAAATCAACACACATTCATGTCAAAGGCCCCAAAACGCATTTGATACTCCGTTGCAACACAAGACTGGGTGCGCAGCAGGAAACGCCTAAATGGGCCTTATTAGTTGAGGAAATTGAGGTGATGGTGAGGTACCTAATGCATTTTGTCTTCACCTCAGGAGAGAACCCACAGTCGCAACAAAAACAAAAAACAAGAAATGTCTTAAATTAGATACAATATTAGATTTTTGTGATTTCAGGTATCAGAAGAAGAACGCAAACACAACAAAAAAAACCCAAAATAAAAAGACAATAAAAATCCATAAAACCAAATATAAACAAAAAAGGTGCGGGTTGCCTAGTCTTTGCACATCAATTCAATTAAAACCAATTGATATGCACGATTTGTCTTTCATATTGCACCTACTCAATTCGTCTGAGAAGATCTTGCATCGATTTGATTTTCAGTGCCCACCCATAATGTTTTTCGGTTTTTTGTTTTCTCAAAAAGGAAGTAAATTTTGATACTTTGCGGTTTAAGTGGTTTCTTCTTCCTCCTCCTCCTTCCTCCTTCTTTACCACAATATTAATTTAAGTGATATCCACTTTGTATGCATAATGTGTGCCGCCGCGCACGGTTCTTCTGCTTCGTCTTGTTTCTGTGCAGCAATTGTCAAAATGTCATCTCGTTTTGTAATTTCTCTGTGTAAGTTGTCGTCTTCATGTCTGACATTTTTCAATTGTCAACATTTTTTTTTATTTTTAGTTGAGAAAATATACGAAATATTTTTATGCGACATTTAATGCGTTTTCGTGCGTCATTTGTAAGTGGCATTTAATTTGTGAAGGAAATTCAAATTAAAACATCTGCTCAGCTTACCGTGGGGAAATATTATTAACTGAAGATGCTTCAGTGGCATTTTCATGCGAGGTTGGTTGAGGAATTTGTCTATGGGTGAGTTGAGGTTTGTGATATGCACGTGACGTGAATAATGTGACATAATCTGATCGTGATTAAAAATTTCTTTTAATTCCGTGCAGCAAAAATTTTAATTTTCCATACATTTTTATTTATAAAAAATGTGTAGAAAGTTTTATTAAATATTTTTATTAACGAAGTGTTTTTTGGACTACTATTTTTTTGTGCTCAAGGTCTCATTGATGATTAAAATAAGTCAAAGATAGTTTTTTTTATTATCAATTATCGAAACTTCATTGAAAAGTTATCGAAAAATATTAAAAATGTATGGAAGGTTAGGTTAGCCTTTTAGCCTCACATACACCACATATGGGTGCATATCAATACCACAGATTTATCTAAAATTTGTGAAAAATTTTTAGAAAATTATTGAAAATTTATCGAATTTGACTATGGAATTTATTGAGATCTAAAACATGGAAATATATCGATAATTTATTGCAAATTTATCGATAATCTATAATTTATATAAGATTTATCGATAATTTCTTGAAAATATATTGAAGATTTATCGATAATTTATAGAAAATATATTGAAGATTTATCGATAATTTATTGAAAATTTATCGATAATTTATTGAAAATATATTGAAAATTTATCGATAATTTATAGAAAATATATTGAAGATTTATCGATAATTTATTGAAAATTTATCGATAATTTATTGAAAATTTATCGATAATTTATTGAAAATATATTGAAGATTTATCGATAATTTATAGAAAATATATTGAAGATTTATCGATAATTTATTGAAAATTTATCGATAATTTATTGAAGATTTATCGATAATTTATTGAAAATATATTGAAGATTTATCGATAATTTATTGAAAACTTATCTACAATATATTGAAAACATATCTATAATGTATTGTAAATTTATAAAAAATTTATCGAAAATTTAATTGAATTTTTTCGAAAAGTAATCGAAATAGGCCGGCGCTTGAAACAAGTGATCTTGATGTTCTCACTCTAACCAGTTATTTCAAGTCATTCAATCTTCTTAGATTTTTCAAAATTCCAATTTCAAAAGCAAATATTATTAATGCAGACCAACTCAATAGTCTCCATTTCAAAACCATACCAAGAAATACAAAAAAACACCCAAGAGCCAACGTGTGCATTTAAAAACCAATAACAAAATCAAATTCAATGCAAATGGAGTTTCACTCCTATCAATGCTGAAAAGATCTTCCAAAATATCATTAGACACATAATGAACTGCCATATTTCAAAGTATAATAGAAGGGAATTTCACTCAAATGCATCAATGTCGATGCGAACTGATAAGCGACAATTTAAATGATTTAAAACATGCTCAAATTAGTTTTGAGTTTCCTACTGACGGCAAAAGCTTAAAAAATGCTAATAAATAAACAATTTTAAAATTCTTTTGTCACAAAACACAAACAAAACTAATTTAGTAATAAAAAGCGCATCTATCAGTGATATTTTGTAGCAGATAAGCTGAGAAATGCATTTCAAATAAGCAACTTTTTATTGAATTGAAAAAACCAGTGAGTCTGGATCAGTAAATGCACCTTAATGTCACATTTTATTTAAAACTACAAATTGTCTGGGCGTTAGGTGCTTTTTAATCATCAATTATTGGGACGATATTGGAGTAGATGGACTGACTATGGACTGACTTCCCTTTGTGTATGCATTTTTATGCGATATTCATGCAAATTTCCTTTCTTAATTGAATGCGTTAAAATTAAGTAATTAATGTGATAATGTGATTTTTTTTTGTATTTTTTATTATTTTTTTTTTTTTGGTTTGAAGGAAATGCATTTCAAATATAGTTTTGACTTCAACTGTAGCAACAGTCCAGATAAGGTTGATAAATGTTACAAATGAATTAATGAGCTTCTTTTTATTGTATTTTTTGTTTGTTTAATTAGTTTCTCAAAGGAATTCGGTGCGGTGAGCGAATAATGCTTAAATCAAACGCTAATAAATTTCCGATTCATTTTGATGATAAAATTTTGATAATAAATTAATGATGATAAAATTTATGAAATTTATTAATGAAGGAGAAATTCAAGATGAGAATCAATACTGAACAGGTAGGTCAGATTTGAGATTGACTAAGAGTGAAGATGAAAGCTTGGTCATTATGGTTGAAGAATTTGTAGCCATGTAGCCATTTTTCCTATTTGTTGTTCTTAAATTTTTGAAAATAATATTTAATTCTTTGTGCTTTTGCCATTTCAAATATACACATTTGCCAAACAAAGACATTTATACTTTCAACAAAATATTAAGCCCAAGATAAAAAAACATTTCAATTCGTTTATTTAAATGCGCACATATTTACAAAATATTATATCAATAGCTCTAGTATTGCTATGAATTATTTCTTCAACAATTCTGACGTTGTGTAAACAATAGGAAGCTCAACGGACTATGCGAAAAGCTACTTTATTTATTTGTATTTTTTTAATACGTTTTTTATATTTTTTTAACGAAGCCAACCTTGCCAGCTAATTAAAAACCGATTACATCGAAATACTTCACATCCCAAACGGTTGCCAGTGATGAGCCACGCATTTTTTCCCCAACTCAGTGTATAGTAGGTAAATAAAAATCAACTTAAGTTCATAAACTCTAATGGCCGCAATTTATTTAAACCCTTTTAATGGCATTATTTTCGTTTCTTTTTTTCATGTGTGTATTTTTTCAATATTTTTTTGTGCTTTTGAGTGGCCCGTTGTTAATTGAAAAAATAACATGGAAATACAGAAATATATTTATTTTTTTTTGTTATTTTTTTTTGTTGCATTTTGGTGTGCTTACCTTTACTTTGAAGTGGCATTTCAATATGCGGATGATGATGTTGTTATTCAAAATTTAAATCAAATTTTACTGAGAAATTATTTTTTTTTTCACAAGTATGTAGTTTTAATGATTCAATTTCAATGAATTCAAGAAAAATTTGAATAAATTCCAGTAATAAGTTACAAATATTTGGTAATTTACAGATAAGCGTGGCAGCTTTTTTCGCAGAAATTTTAAAGTATTTGGTTAAATTAACATTTAAACAGTACGGTTTGGCTTGCAAACAATTGATAATGTGTGTAAAATGTACTCAGTAATGTGGAATTACAAATAATTTTGGTTAATTGTGATATGTAAGTGTGATTAACGCTTAAGATTGAAGGGAGTAAAGGGTGATTAATAAGCCATGACTATGTGATCAGCATGAGCCTATAGTAAACCAGTGTAGTTCAAAAAGGTGTTCGCGTGCAAAAGAGCCTTCTTGGTTTCATGCCGAGACTGTGAAGGTATTGTGCAAGCGACCATTATTTTGGACTATACTATAGTAAACACATAAGGCTATAATAGGCCGAAGCCATGCATAGACCTACCGATACCAGGCGGATTCTAATTGTATTTAATGAAAGTATGCATCATTGAACATACAAGTGTTGTTAGAAAATCTTATAAATCTTAAGCTAAGCCTTGAAACTTCTGCCAGTCCCCCATAAGAGAAGTGGCTGCCTCAATTGGATAAGGGGTATCGGCTTCAATACCTACCCGTGCCAAGCTACAGTCAAATATTTGTCTGTAAGACCGCCACTTCTTGTAAGCATTGGCAAACTTAGGAGAGTATAATTTGCCAACAAATGCTTCAATTTCCATTGGCTATTATGCACTGTGAAATTGGTCCTAAGTCTTTTAAACAAATAAAATATTCCAATCGTTTTCCTGACATTTCCTGCAATGCCAGTTTTAACATAAAACCATGCAGTGACCAGTCAGTACATACACCCAATATTGTTCTGCAGTTCTTGCAACCGAACGATATGACCCTCATTGTACGGTCTTGGAAATTGTTTGCCCTTGAGTCTTGGTACTCAATAAATACCCAGCTTCTTAGGGTTCGCTGGTAGTTAGCTGATAGTAATCTAAGTATTCAGTAATCACAGCTTAGTAATAAACGAATACAAAATTCTTTTATTCTTCCACGAATTATTTTATTAGAAGTTCACACATCGAACAAGTTCAAGTAGTATTTTTTCCTTCACTTAACATTTTCCTTGTTTAATTTTCACATAACTTCGACAGTACCCATTTCTTAGTTCTCAACTCATCCGCAAATATCACGGTCACGTTAAATACTTACGCAAATGCATAAGACTATTAGCAAATATTTGTGCAAGCTTCCTTATGTTTGCCAAGGCCTGTACATATGTGCCCTGGCACACAAGATGGTAAAAATATAAAAATATTGACAAACGCTTAACTGTCAACATAAAGAACCATCAAAGAGCACTGGCAGAAAAAATTAAATTTATTTTTGCTGATAGTAAAAGTCGTCACAAATCAGTTTATATTGCCTTTATATACATACGAGTAGTACATACATTAATAGAGTTGTCAATAACTGGAATGCCATAAATACAATTTTATTGACTCAAAAGTTGCCGTGCAAAGTGGATTTTTCTCACAGACACAAAAAGATTCATAATAAAAATAGAAATTTCGCAAATATAAATTTAATTTTTTTTCCTACTAAACTTTATGCTTAAAAGCAATCAAAACGTAAATACCATTAAAATCACCCAATCATATTTCAAAAATGTTGAAAGAAGAGAAAATTTTTATTTCATTCGAATAGCGAAACAATGCTTTGAATGTGTTTGCTTTGAAGTATAGAAAAATTTAAGCCAAATTAAAGATTATGAAGGAAACATTTTTGCCATCACACGGATTTTTATGGCAACAATAAATGAGCTATAAACGCCCGATTTATGTGTTGCTGCTCCGTATTCTTCGACTAAAGCTGTATGCAAGCGTGTCATTTAAATTTCTTTTGAAGTTATTAAAAATTCCACACATGTTTGTGCAGACGAAATTGTCATTTCGTAGTCATCCAAAAAAAATCGGAGACTTTTAACTTTTTCTTGTGCATATTTTATGAGGCATTCAAATAATTTTGTAATTATCGCATTAACCGCTGCACACAGGTTAGTTGGTTGTTTGGCAAGTGCGCGGGCGCACGTCTTGCACAAGCTTGTTCATAATTCGTAAATTTTAAATCCTGGCTAGTGCTTATGTTTTTTTTATTTTATTTTTATTTTATCAATTTTTACAAATCTTTTTACCAGAAGCAATTCAATCATACACCAAAGAAAAAAAGTTCATAAAATTTTTTTTTATTTTAATCTAACAATAAAAAAACGATTTTTAAAATTTTTTTGTTCAAATTAAAAAAATTAAAAAAATTTTTTTTTTCTAATTTAAAAAAAAAAAAAATTTTTTTAAAAAAATGTTTTACCCAATTTTTACTAACATTTTCCCACGAATGTTAAGCAAATGCGATTTTATCGCAATTTCACAAATACAAAATTCCGCTTTCATACTTAATTTTTGTAAAACTTTTCAAAAACATCATATCAACTTTTCCATTGCGGCGCTGTCATGTCAGATTTTTGACATGAGTAATACTTCCTCTTTTACATATGAGCTTTTTTCCAATTTGTTTTTCTCTTTAGATCGGCGCTTGGCTACATTTTCCCCACAGTCTTTCTTCTATTCTATTTATTATCGAATTGTGGAGATCTTTTGTTGATTCGGATATGCGTAAGCGGCTTTGTGTTTTGAAACCACTTCATTTGGTTGCACTTCATTCTTTCAAGTGTGTTTGTATATCTTTGAGGTGCACCTATAAATTTCAATTCGAGATGCGAAGCGTTCTGATAAGTTTGTAGCGTTTTGTTTGTCTGGTATTAAATTGCACGCCCAATTGCCTTTTTTTCTGTTCATTATTTTTCTCCTTTGTTTTGTATTTTTGTTACTTGGTTGTTTATTGGGTTGGTTGGCAGTTCAGCATTTCTACACGTTCTCCTTTTGGCAGATACCAAGATTGAGGCATTGAATTAAGTGATAATGTATTGACATATTTATGTGGTCTTAATTATTACTTTCTTTTAATTTTGGCCTGTCAAGGGGTATGGCTGTTGGGTGTATTCATTTTGGTTTGGTATAAATTGGAAATTCACTTGAATAGTGGTACACAAATCAAGATAAAATTGGAAATTAAAATATTTCCCTTGCCGCACATGTTTTTTTAACTCTCTGCAAGCTTAATTTTTTTATTTGTCCATTTTGTTAAATATATGTTGTGTTAACAGAATTGTCGGTATTACAGTGGACTCTTGTTTAATCAGAGAAATAAACACTTTAGGAAAACAAGAACTTTACACTTAATTAGCAAAATAAACAAACGCACATACTTCAGTAATTGCAAAGCGGCTACCACAAAAGATAAAAAGTGGCACATGTAAGTATAAAAATATTATAAGTCAATGTCACACATAAGACTTAAAAAATATGACACGGAATTGCGTACAGCGGGCATATCGTGTGAGCATACACTCAGAAAACTACACATCCCAAAAACAAAGAAAAAGTTTCCTCAAAAAAATTTCTCTCGTTTGAATAAAAATTTCTCTGGTTTGAATAAATTTTCCTTGAAATGAGTAAAAATATTCTCATTACTTGCAACCATGGTGATCAATTTGAAGATACCTTTTTCTTCAATGTTCGGAAATTTGAATTTATCAGTCGACGCGTAAAACATTTCAAAATTTCAAAATTAGTGAGGAAACGAATTCTGAAGTGGTTTATACTTTGATATACATATTAATGTATACAAAAACTACCAAATAAAAGTATGTAATACAAATAAAAATGTATGACATATATAATATATAATATTATGGACCTAGTACATTTTAGTAGTATAATTAGTAGTAGTAGTAAAATTAGTAGTAGTACTAGTTATTCTTGTATGAAAAAACAATGGTTTTAATAAAAAAAAACATTTCCAAATTGAAGAAATATTTCCTAAATTTATGGAAAAATTTCTTTCTTTCAGAGAATATTTTCTTTGAAACTAAGGCAAGCATTTTCCGAATTTTCCGAAAATTATAGAAAAATTTCCTAAAATTGTAGAAAAATTTCTTTCTTTCATAGATTTTTTCTCTAAAACAAAGAAAAAAGTTTCCTTAAATTAAAGAAATTTCTTCACTCAAATGATGAACATTTTCTATGGCGAAAAATCAATCCCATTTTTCCTCAATTTGATAGCCGTTTTTCCTCAATCGAGGTAAGTATTTCTCTGGGTGTACTTTACAGTTATAAAGTTTCAGCACAACATTGCACCAATTTATATGATAGGATAGATAAATTTGTTAGTGACTTATAAAGTAGTATTTTTTAATAGAAATATACAAACAAAATAATAGCTTTGCTCGCCTACTAGTCAGAATCGGTGAGATTTGCAGGATTTAGTTAGATCTGGTCCGAAAAGCGTTCGCTTACTCGAACGTGAACAAGTTGGGTTCTCATTTTGCATCAAAATTGATTTTCGTAATTGTATTTTCCAATTTTAAACTCAATTTTATCAAAAGAAATTGTTTTTTCCTTTTTAACTGAGCTTAGTCTTGTTCGGCTCTTGTATTTGGTAGTTTTTCTGGACTTAGACCTAGTATCTTAATTAGTGGCCACTATAAATGGTTCATTTACGATCAGTGTTTACGAAATTGTAACAACTAAGGTTTGATGCTGTGCCAAATATCAGAAATCTATTTTTTTATTGTCCTTTTCTTTGAAGCGATATAGAAAGGGTAATTTCCACATCTGGTAGGGTCAATTGCTACTGGTCATAAATACCACATACACAGCCAGATGTGTGCAGTTTAGAATAAATTTACACAACTGGTAGCAATTCAAATAGAATATGTCTCTGTCGATAATGAGAGCCAATACAAGGATGTGTTCTTCGCCATAATGGACAATTAGCTCATCGCTTGGGCAGGCTACTAGTCGTAAGTTATATACTTGGCAGGACCTGGACTCATCAGTAGATTTACAACTATAAATAAAGGCTACAGTTCGGGTCGGGTATATTTTAATTTATTTTAATTTATTTTAATTTATTTTAATTTATTTTAATTTATTTTAATTTATTTTAATTTATTTTAATTTATTTTAATTTATTTTAATTTATTTTAATTTATTTTAATTTATTTTAATTTATAGATGGTAGTTTTCAAAAAGACATAAGGGGAATAACATTTTCAGCTTCTAGATAAATTTCATGGAGGCCTTCAATTTCCAATTTTTTTCAACCCTAAACTATTTATCGAAAAGCTATCAATATAACGATGAATGACTATCGCTCACTATTGACAGCCCTCATATTATGTCCTAGTTTTCTTAAAATCGTAAACCGAAGAAATGATTTCCATCACTTTAGAAAGTCAATTCTCACACATTACTTACTGACCCAAAAACCGAAGAAACTGCAAAAATGTTGTGGATTTTCTTAAAAAGCTTCATCGCAATATAGCCTTACGTTATCAAATTTCGCGCTCATAATCGCCAACAAAAACTACAACATGTCCGCGTTAAATTAATATGCATGGTCATTAAATCACCAACAGCATCAGCAATAACAGCGAACGCACACCAAATTATAATAAAAACAAAATAGCTGCGAGCTATTTGGCGCGCAGCTATCACAAATTGAAGCAGAATGCAACACAACAACAACAACAGAACAGCACACAGCGCCAGCAAAATAAAGTGTAAATTTACACGGAAATTGATGTACAAATTGACAATGCAGCGCCAAAAAAAAAAAAAGCGTACAAAAGCGTTACTGCCAGGCTTAATTACAAGTTACACACAGGTACACACACACACACCAACACACACTTCTTCGGCACAACAACAATAACAATTTTACAAAAAATTAAAAGCGCGTTTCGGCAAAAAACAAAAAAAAAAATCAGACTTCGCCATCAGAAGCACACCTTCCCACCCTCTTTACTGAGGCGAGCACTTATACGGCGGCATGCAGTAAATGCGGTGAATGCACATGAGGTGTTAACAAGATTTTTCATGGGCGATAATTTAATGGTTCAGCAAACACAACCGGTGCCGCTTTGTGGATTCATGATGCTGTTGCTGTTGCTGATGCAGTTGTTCTGTTGCCATTTTACCACTGCTGTTGCTGAGGGCGTGCCCAGCTTTTCACGGCTGCGACAAGGTGTAAGTTACAAAAAGTACCTTTTTTTCGCATCAAAGACTTAATTTTTTTTTGTTTGTATTTTTCACTTTACCTTGCCTCATCGTTTATGATTGTTGATAGTTTAAGAAGTTGCCTGTTTGTTGTTTGCGTCTCACTTTGATTGCGAAAATGCATTAAAAGGCACTGAGAGAAAAAAAGGTGTTGTCTAAGTAAATTAGTGATCATTTGGGCATATAAATAAGTGATGAGATGTTGGTATATCCCAGCAAACAACTATGTTCCAAAGGATGTAGCCTGAAATATAAAAATATTTAATTCAATTTCCTCAATGTACAAAATATCTTATGACCCAAAAGCAGTGTGCACTGATTCTGAAAAGCGTTCCACCAAAAGCAAAAATAAAAATAAAAACAAAAAACGCAAAAGAAAATAAAATAAAATTAAAATGTGTCCCGGCCTATTTAAGTGGTGTGTGCTGTGCAAGGAAAAAAATTCCATTTTCATGGCAATGCATTTTTAATGATAATGTTGCGCTGCAGCATCGGTTCCTTGCTGTAAAGCACAGGGCATTACTAACTTTACTTCCCTTTATCCCTTCAACTGCCATGCTTAATTTCCACACTTTGGTTGGACGGTCGGTCGCTTGGTTGGTCGCTTGCTCCATGTCGCAGTGCTTGACTTAATTAATGCCGTGACAGAGCCTTGAAATCGGGGGGCAAAAAAAAAAGCATAAGACTTACGAGTATGTGGTGAAATCGGCGTCGTCGGGCCAATGATGGTGTGAAGCATCAACACGCCATTAATAAGAGCAAACAGCGAAGTATATGCCTGAGTTGGTTGGCACTGCCAAGGAAAGGTAATGGAATGCTTTGGAATACAACTAAAACAAAGTCAAAGTTACTTTTAATAAAATACCACCAAAGTGAGGTGAGGTGTTAATTTATGCAATTCGTCGTCGCATCGACAGAGTTGATTTTAAAGTCGTCCAGCCCGCATCCACACCGCTGAGAGATGCTGTCCGTGGATAAACACCCGTAAGGCCAATTTAAAGCAACACCACGACCAACTTAGGGAGAGGCGTTGCACCGATCGAGAGCGCTCTGCGGTGATTTATCGCCGCAATCAAATTGTAAGCTTTCAAATTGGTGGTGGACTCATTTTCGCAGCACTTCGGCGCGATCGGGTAATGCGGCTAAAGTGTGAAAATTGTGAAAATTGCTCAGCACTTGACTGGAATAGCAAATGAGTTGCTCAGAGAAACACTTTGTTGCTAGATCCAAAAACGCTTCTAACCGCTGCTAAGCTTTATGCTATCAAATTAACACGATCGCATTATGGGAAGCATGGCAAAGTGCAGGATCGTGCCTCGTGGCTGCTTGGTTTCTCGCGAAATGTGTCTTAATTATGCAATTCGTCGCCGTCGTCGTCGTCGTTGTCTAGTCTCTGTTAGTGGCATGCCACTGCCAACTGTGGCCAATTCTATGCTTTATTAACTTTAGTTAATCTAATAAAAACGCTCTGCTCGATCTTTTCACACTTTAGTCTGCCATTTACCGCACCTTTGATGCTGGCTGCTAGATTTTTTCTTTGTTTTTAATTTTTTGCTATATTTTGACGTTGAAAAATTGCTGGGCGTGGGTTGAATTTGGTAACGCCTTGCAATGCCATAAATCAATTCCGAACTATCTGCAGTCGGTGTATCTCTCCATTGAACTGGTCCAATTTGCCAATCAGCTTAATTAGTCGCTTACATGCGCCTTTGTGTTTTATTAGCGGCAGTGACAAGTGGTTTAACGTGTGCGCGCATTAATTAAGTTACATTCGCTTAATTCGTTGATGAATTTCAGTTTTTCGTATTTAAATGTTATTAATTTTAATTTAATTCCGAGTATTTTTAATACCCAGGTGGGTCCACAACTTTTTTTGATTAATTGCCTTTGTTACGAATTCAAGGTGCATTTGGGTTTTTGTGTATCATTGTTGGGTGATAGAGATTTCCGGCTTAGATAAGAGAAAAATCGTTTTTATCTGCAACTCATGTAGGCCTCTTTTTGGACAGTAGTTCACCAAGCTATGAGTCTAAGCATCCAGTTATATAGAAAACTGAAGATTGTAAGCTTTGATCGGCATTACCTGGAATTTGTGGCATTTTGCTGTCAGGGTCGTTCTCCTAGAAGTGTATCTTGTTTGGTAACTTATCGATACAAATAAATTTTAAACCTTTGCACATACCCCATTTAGTACAAACTTTTGCTGGATTTTTCTCTTTTCGGCCCATAGCCAACTTATTTTTTGCCTCACATTTTAGACCATGTGAAGATTTTAGGCCAAAAGATTAAGTTCAAAATATAATCTCTCAAGTAATCTTTCAATTGAAATTTGGATTAGATTTTTTGCGGTAAAAATAGTAATAGGACTGTATTTTTAGACCGTACATTTTCTTGAGTACTTGGTGTTTTTGTACCGCAAGCTAAAAGTAAATATATTTCACTAAGTAGGTAAAAAACATAAAAATTAAAAGGTGGTCAGTCTAAATGGTTTTTTTCATTGGTCATCTAGTACCCCGTGGGAACGTATTGCCTCTTCTGAGTTATCGCGCCACTCTATATTAATATGCCGTCGACAACATTGGATGTGTAAATAAATATTGCCGATCGAATTATCAAGCTAACAAATTAGAAGAATATTCCTCCAACAGGGGATGACAACAGTACTAGGTACTGATATAATAATGTGATATGATAATTGTGGACCTACATTTTAATGCCGAATCCGAACGTCGAGATTCCCAAATTGAGGAAGCTTTTTCATGGCGGTTACTCTGACAGGTTCGCAGTTTCCTGGTGAGAGAGTGGTGGTCTAGACAGACAAATTACTGTTTGTCCCAGGCGAAGATCGATCTCCGATCGTGGGTCAAAGGTAAGCACCGAGTCATGGCCGTATTTTTATTTAATATTTTTCACGACCAAAATTGTATACATTTCAGTACTACCTATGTACGACAATCGCATAACACCATTCCACATTAGTTTGAAAGATAGTATATCTATAGTCTGTACCTACCCCGACCTGGTCGTTGTTCTAGGTCAAACGTTCTGATATATTTCTGGTTCTGAAACAAGGTCTATATATAACACGTAATGTAATGCTCACTTCTCTCTCTTGACAATTAACCAATCACAGATGTTCGTTGATGAGCTTGTGACGTCATAAGGCCCTCGTTTGTACTGAAAAATATGGCAATTCGCAGAGAGAGTCATGGATCTTTGTTCTGAAACGTATTTTTATTTTATTTATTTATTTAATTATTCTTTTTTTCAGAGTTAATAGGAGACTTTCTTCGGACAAATATGGATTTTATCAAACGGTGTAATTAGTACCTGGCCTCAACCAAAAAATGGTGAAAAATAAAAAAATTTTATAATTTTTTGCTTATTTCTTGAATGAAAGCTTTTTTTTTTGCCTTTTTGTGCTTCTATAAATAATTCCCCACTTCAATAAAAAAACCGGTAAAAATATAATTTCGACAAGTTCTGACATTAGCAGCAGTTCCTATTCCGATGATTGAGTTGTTAGTGTCATAATTAAATTGTCTTAATTTTGCGATTTCAAGTCTCTCTGGCCACACCTGTTTTTTGAGCTGATGTTGCCAAATCAAACGATCATTCCATTTGCCAGATTACATATTAATCAAGCAAAAGCAAAAGCAATTGCAATTTGAAAGGAATTAATTCCCACCATTAACTTGACTAATGATACGCACTTGCCGATGAAGTATGGCAACAACCGCGCATTAATAACCGCCGCAGATAACAATCTTTCAATTTCAACTCGAAATTAAAACGCATTAAAAGTTTATAATTTAAAACAAAATATCCATTCGCATCTCGATCACCGTTATGCATGATTAATTAATTTCACATAATGATACCCCAACTATCATCAGCTCCAGACCAGATATTATCCGGAAAAGTGACTGCAGTTGCAAGTAGTTATGATGAAGAAGAATCTAATGCCATCGTAAAGAGCATTTGCATAAGACTCTCTTGCATCGCCGAGATCAAGAACAGGTGATAGAACAGCAATAATCTCCAGCAGCAATGCGGCGTTGCATGCTGCAGCTTGCAATCAATAATTATCGAAGACACTTTAGTGCGAGCGATGCTGCTTCCTAGAAAGCAACCAGGTAATAACTATCAAAATGTTATCGCCTAAATCATGTGAGGTAAACATATGAATTTATGCAGCCAGCCAAGATGCAGGCGTTGCTTCCGAGAAGCGCAAAAACATATGAGACATGATGAATGTGTGGCCAGAGCAGGAGTGGGATGCTTCCAACGTGGCTTTTTGTACACTCATTATGGCGTCAATACTGGCACTGGGGCGACAACGAATGCAACACACAAATGCGTCGACGTGATTGAGCACATCGCCAGAGTGATTTTTCCGGGGCACAACGCAACGCTGCGATGGTGAAAGACTGTCGACTGTCATCGAACACCAGTTGAAGGCATCATTTGAAAGCCACCACAAACAACCGACAACCAGTCAGCAGCGACAAGTTGTTTATCACCGCAACAGCTTCGCATTAGATCGGTTTTCCGCTGTCCGTCTGGTAATAAAGTCAACAGCAGCAGCGAAAGAGCAACAGCACACCACACCAGTCAAGCTGCTCGCATCGCGTCGTTGGTAACATAAACTACGCGCAGCTCAATTAATTTCCAACGTTTGACGTTTATCTGTGGCGGAGGGAACAAGCCAAGCTGCTGTTGCAAAAAAAAAAACTACAAAAGAAACGAAACGAAACGTAAAGCAATGCATCTGGCCTAGGCCTAAAAGCCATCACGCAGCTAATGGATTTGTCTTAGGCAGCCATCAACATGTTCGCAGTAAATTTTTGCGCTTCCTTTTCATTTCTTTGGGCTTTTTTTTGTCTACTGCCTTGGTTCGGTTTGTGAAAATAGGTGTGAACACTACAATTTGCATCTTCGTGGTCATCATTAAAATTCCAAATGCCCCGCACATTTTCTTGATTAATTATGAGCAATTTATTTGACCGCAGTGTTTGCAAATTACTTAAACTGCAAATTAATTGAGTTTATTTGCAATTACTCGATTAGGAATTTCAGAAATTTCTAAATCATATCAGTTATGTATGTGGTTGAAGTGGAAGAGGAAGCGCATTATCACCGCAAACTTAAAATATATTCGAATGCCGAATCTTATTAATTAATTAGTTTTCGAGATCAATTTGTTTAATTTGTAATTGCTTAACATTCAGTTGTGTTTAAAGTAATTACCGTTAATGAAAATTGTTCAGATTGGATTCCATTTGGAAATAAGTTCAGTTTGAGTTAACTTACCAAGTAAATAAAGATACTTCACAGCTAAGCCATTTTTGGAAGCAGGATAGTGTCTTAATGGTAAACAGAAATCCCAGAACTAACCTCATAGGGGCGCTACGGATAAACCTTTCATATAAAATAGACACGTTATTTAATGCTCTATTACTAATGGAAGGATAAGCTTTTTTCAAAATTGTGGGTAACTTTGGACGTTGCCTTGAAAGATTTGAGAGAAAAAAAGGTAAGAAAATTTCGATTTAATTACAAATGTACATAATTTATTTTTAGAATACAGGCAGTTAGCTATTTGAACTTTTGCTGTGTGGTATTATATACTTAACAACAAATATAACCTTAAAAACACCGTCATCCCGTTTACTTTTTAAAGTTCTTGTGCCAAACTTCGGTAATTTTCCATTCAAAATAGTGTTCAAGCACACCCTAGTGTAAAAATTTCTCGGAACTTTGTTTAATGGAACTGAACTTCTTAAAGAAGCATTTTGTTTTTTGGGTCGTCAAATTTGACAGTGCCTAGAGTGCCACTACACCCAATTACGGCTCTGTTGACAACCAATACATATTTTTCTCCTGCATCTTATCAAGACAGCTAGTCTCGCTAAATAAGAAATCTAATATACGATTCGTAACAGGGCGCTGTAGTAGGGTCAAAAACACTTATCAACCCTGGGTTACAGTACAGGAAATATGTGCAGACTATGTATCGAGGATAAAAAAAAACTGCAGAATATATACTATGTCCAGGTGAGAGTCTAACTAGGATTTACCTTGGATGGTGGGACACACGCCCAAGAATATCCTAGGAATAACCAGGCTCAGAGATGAGCCATATATTGGCCGTATTAACAAATAAACTTGGTTCCTCCTCTCTGAAGCCATCCCAAAAATCAATTACCAAAAAATGTTTGCCAAAAATTTGGTAAAATTAGGCAAATGTACGAAAAGAACTTATTGACATCCACAAACCACGTACGATGGTTCAAGACAGCTAGGAAATGCGAAACATCTGATTAAAGATGGCATTGCATCAGAATAAAAGCCTTGTTCGTAAGACTGTTATCATTTCATGTCAAAATGGCATTGAAAAGTACAATGTGACCGATTTTTCGGTTTGGGTTTTGATTTATACTTATTTCATCACATCAAAATCCAAAATATCCCAGCGGGATTAATTTTCAGCGCTCTCCAGAGAAGAGAAAAGGGAGCACAGAAAACTTGCGTATAAGCCATTGATAACTGAATAGCTGTGCTGACCTCTGCATTTCATAAAAGCGCTAGTAGAGCAGTTTCGGGGATAACAGAATAAGTGATTTTTCCCAATGACATGCAATGCGTAAAAAATCGTTTTACGGAGATTCAGTGCACACTGCTGACAAGGAAATATTTTTATAGGTCTTTTGGAGCACTTCTTTTCCCGCTGGGATACTTCAAAGGCTGATAGTTTTCTCAAGTACATCTGCCAACTGACAGCTGACATGTATTGTTTTTCTTCAAATATGCAATTAGTTTAATTTTAATAGCCAATCAAATATTTAAAAAATTCTTATCACTTGGGAATACAAATTGTTATTCAATTAACTGTACTTACTGATTGTGGAAAGTAAAACAAAAATGACACAATATTTTCTATCTTGGGTATGATTTAAAAAAAACACACTCAATCAAATGAAACACTTGAAATAACATAAAAAACTCCAGCGCCAAAGATGCACTCGCTCACTTTCTGTTTGACATTCAATGTCGAAAATATATAAGGCAAACCTAATTGATAGACGCAGGCAGCAGAAGTGCAAGAAGCAGCACACAACGAAGGAGTAGAAATAGAAAATAACGAAGAGCCGCGCTACTATAGTAATTTCCTCACAACAAACAAACAAGATTCGAATCGAATAAAAACAATTTTATGCGCGCACTAAAATGCCAATTAATATTCCTCACTGTCAGCGGAACTGATTGGAACGATCGAAAGGAACGAAAGGAAAACGCCATGAAATAAAGTGAAATCAATTCAAAAACATAAATTGCAAGACATAAAATTGGTGTACTTTATTGCAGCAACAAAGAAATTAAAACGAAACGTCGAGGTGGTGACTAGAGACGGCTGTTAGGGGGGGACAACACACAGACGGGACATTAGGGAATTCCAGAGGCATATGTAAATTATGTTGAATTTTTTTTCTCTGAAGTGCCCTAGTGTCAGTAGGCAAGATGTTAAAACCGATGGGACCATAAAACGGAAATCAATAGAAGACATCCAGGATGGTGGAACATTTGCGCGACAAGAGGTTCTACTGTGGACTAGACACTGTCTGCTAGAGCACAGACGATATCTTCGAGATGCTTATCTATAAGTTTGTGCCTTGCAGCAAATGTCGCAAGGCTGACTCGAGTGTCGCCAGCAGTGGTTTCACTCTCGTCCGAGAAATGTTACGTTTTACTATTAAAAATGAAACTGTCAGTCGTAAAATGCGACTAATTATGACATTGGTATATCCTTTATGACACCAAAACAAACGAACGCAAAAATATGCGCCATAAATCAGATAATCTATAGGCGAAACGTTGTCAAAGTGTACAAACCAGAATGGTTCGCAAGCAACAGGTCTTCTCCACGGTAAGGCCTAAAATTAGGAAATTCTTTTATTTTGTTTCTCCACTCTTCAATGAATTTATTATAATTAATGTTTCGTTAAGCCTTTAAGCAAATATATTTGCGGTTTCCATAGCAAGCAGGCAATAATATGTACCCTCACATAGAAATTAAGTTCAAATAAACCATTAATCAAAAACTATATGCCACGAAAGAGGTCTCCCGCCACCACCTGACCGCGCACCAAAAGAGTTAGTGTGAATATTTATTAATGAATGCGTTAAAAGAATTACACCTTATGAAATTCAACGTATTACAAAAATTACCCTTTTGGTTATCGGCGTGTGTGCGTGTATATGGTAATTATCAACACTCTTATCGTTGTTGTTGCCGTCGAAGTTTCTACCTGGCCCTCGTTTACAAATCATTCATAAATTCTCTTTTGGCCCTTACAATTTTGTGTGCCATGTCACACAAACAAGCCATAAAGGAAAAATACCCAACAAACAAACAAAAAAAAAAAAGAAAAGAACGTCATCCTGCTGAGGAAACCTTGCACAATATGCTGTCGCGCTTTGTGAAAGTAACAATGTGTGCCAGTAACGAAAAATCCTTTCAATTTACTTTCAACTGACATTGTACTTGCCTCATGTTCTTAGTTGAGGTAGTTTTCGACGCGTTGCTGCTTTTATGTTCCGTTGGGCTAATACTCATTCAATCGATACGCATGCGCATACAATTTGATTGTCTGCTCTCTCTACAGTGAGAAAGAAATCCAACCAAAAAGTAATACATTTTTTTTGTAGGAATTTTTAAATTATTTACTATAGTAATAACTTATAAATTAAAAAAAAAATGTTTTTATTTTACATTGGGTTAATACACTCAGACTAAATACAGATACAATAATAAATAAGCTCAAAATTTAATTCATTCAGGAATAATTGAATTCAGTGACTATTGACTGAATACAATAAGGCAAAAAGATGAAGTGTGTAATCGCTCCTTAAATGACGCTTAGGGTGTCACCAGAGCATAATTCAAAAATATTCAGAACTCTAGGCTCAGAGATTTTGATTGTGCCTTGATATGTCAGTCACAAATCAATCACCAATCAATTGGGACAAACATTTTTATACCCCCACACTCACTGTGGCAGGGTATACTCACTTTGTCACAACGTTTGTAACGCCCATAAGGAGGCGTGTCCGGTATGGAAAAGTATAAATATTCTTGATCAGTATCACCTCCTGAGTCGATTTAGCGATGTCCGTCTGTCTGTCCGTCCGTCTGTCCGTCCGCACGATAGCGGTCGCAGTTTTGGAGATATCGACTTTAAACTTTGGGTACATGTTTTTCTCGTGAATACTGAGATCAAGTTCGTGATTCAGCCAAATCGGATAAAAAACTGGGCGTGGCTCCCATACACCGAAAAAAAAGGTTAACATTTTTCAAGTCTTTTTTATTATTGCATTCGATTGGAAATGTTTAGAAACGTATTTTTGACATGGTCCGAGGTTCCGAAACCACATATATAAGGGTCAAAATGGGGTCTTGAGACCAATTTTTTTTTTTTCGGTGGATTTGATTGGAAATGTTTAGAAATGGATTTTGGACATGGTCCGGGCTCCAAAACCACCTATAATTGGCTCAAAATAGGGTCTTGAGACCACATTTTTTTATGTTCGAGGTACTTCTTTCTACTGTGTGGGGGTATTTCAGCTTCGGTATAGCCGAAGATAGTCCACTCTCTAGTTTTATATATAAATTGTTAATTTTGTGTACCTTGACAAGATCCTATTCAGGACTTCGGTTATTTTCACAGATTTGCAGGTATACTAAAGAGTAGAAAGAATTCTTATATATTTCGCTTTTTGAAATAATGGAGTTAATGACTTATAACTGAACGAATACATACTCTTTCCAGTGGTTTTCAAGCAGAGGTGATGGCTATTAAAGAAGTTATGAACTGGCTTCGGATGAACGTAATGTCTGTACAGGACATCACGATTTCATCAGTTACCCATGCTGTGAATAAATCTCTGGAATGTGTTATCCTTACATCAAAGGTAGACTCGGACTAAAGCGCATCTCTAAATGAGAAGGCTCATCAGTTTAACATCCACCTTATCTGTGTGTCCTTATCTGGGGGGCATTCCAGGGAATTGCAAGGCTGGTGAGCTTGTAAGGCTGGGTACTTCAGTGCAGCTCTTACCTAAGAAGGAGATGCTTGGTAACCCGCTCACAACTTAACTCTATTATCAAGGCTAACAACAGATGGTCGTCTGGAACCACTTATAACACGAAGAGGTTTACATCGCTACCTAGGACCAATATATCAAAGGTGGTAAGTGTGATCACTGGTCACTGTTTGTTTGGACGCCATGGTGTAAGGCTTGGTGAATTCGGTAATGACTTCTGTAGAAATTGCAGAGACGAGGATGAAGAGGATAGGTTGTAGAAGGTTCTTGTTGGGATCATTCTTCCTGGATAGTCTGTGTTACCCTTGAACTCTAATTGGTTTGGCGAGTAGAAGGAAGGGCCTCTGATCCTGTGGTATCACAATTTACCTAGTGTCGGTCTACATGCGCTTGCCTTAACCTAACCTTATCTAAGCAAATTTGAGCAACAGCAGTCGAAAGTCTATAATGACTTCAGATAACTTGAACTCAGTATTTCTCAGAATTTTGATGTATGGACATAATCCAATATGATTCAGTTTGATATGAAAATGTTTTTTTCTCTAACTAATCTGTGTTTCAAGAAACAGACAATAACAAATTTCAGTACTAGATTTAAATATTTGATCAACAAACAAAGACTAACCTTTCCATTACTAATAAACTTGAATCATGTTGACCTTAAAGTAATTCTGTACATTTGCACAGATGTTAACTAACAGAGCTTAGAGCCGATTAAACCCTTCCAATGACACTCATACGCAACGATGTTCGAATTCCAATACTTACTGAAAGTAAGCTGTTGCTGTTATCAAATCTTACGGTAAATTGAATTACCAACTCACAAGCCACAACTAACAACAGAATGCCGAATCTTAACATTTCTTTACTTGCGAATGGTGATTCGAAGCCAACATAATATCGTAACTTTACGATATTCCAGGCGCTGGCATTTAAAATTATTTCCAGCCACACATGCTCTCGCTCTCTTTGGCCCCACTTCAAAACCAAGTTTCGTTTGATTTCAGAGAGCTCATTGGGATACGGTGGCAGCGGTGGTGCTCTCACTCATCGTTTGCTGCTTCGTCGTTTCCCCCAGTTGGTGGCGGTCGGTGGTCTTTTTCCTTGCACAACATCCAACCAACGAATATACAAGAAAAATCTTCAACGATTAACATGTGCCCCAACGAAGACATCGTACCATTCGGCATTTAGTAGAATCGCGAGCTCAATACGGTGCACACGCTGCCGACGGACAACCACGACGACGACGACGGCAACGGCAACGGCAACGATAAACGCTACGAAGTGTAAATTGAAGTGCGGTGTATACAACAAACGAAAAGAAAAAATTTAAATTTATAAAATTTGTGGTTGTTGTAATTATTAACCGGTACGAGCGGGTAAAGTTATTTTCGCATTTCCAGTGATGTTTTGAGAAAACGGAAATACTTAAGATTCAAACGGTAATGGCGGTAATTACGAACGTTCCCAACACACGACAGTGTTTGCGGTTAAATTAAATTTATTGTTTAAAATTTGTTTGGTATACGTTGTGCTACTTAAAACCAGGGGGCGGGGTGCGGAAACCTTTGCTGGCAAAAAGTTTACGTCACTTCAAGTCTGTGCTATGGCATATCCTTCGAAACAACAACAACAACAACAACAACGTTGGCCCAAAGAATCAAGCCAACTTCGGCAAAAATTTCCACAGTCAACGTCTGAAATCGTTTGTTTTCGTTTATTTTCGTACACTACGTCGACGATAATTGGAATTTACGACTCAACGGCAGAAGGTCCTTTTATAAAATAAGGATAAGCACACAAAAGCACGGAAATATTGTGGCGGCTTGTCAGGCTCCCCAACTGGGATTACCACTACGACGCTGTGTGTTGACTTTTTTCCTTTCCTTTTTTTTTTTTGTATTTTATGCCGGAACACTTTTACAGTAGAGGGCCACGAATGTAGTTTACTGGTAAAATAGAGCCAAAAAGTCAGTGACCCACAAGAAATAGTCGAAATACATATGTACGTACTGCATATGGGTTTAATCGGGCAGGCATATTACCTATTTTAAGTGGATGGTTCTGTGTTTTTTTTTTGCTCCTTTTTTTTTTTTGTTTGGCCAAAACTTTGAAAACATTTTTGTAAACCAACGAAAATAAAATAAAAATAAAAAGCAGAAGAAGATTCTCTTGCCCTAGTGGCATTCGGCCCAGTTACTGAGAGTACATATTCTGCAAGCTACGTTGGTGTGTACACAAGGATTTATTGTCAAAAGTTTCGATACAGTAAAGTTAAAGTTTTGCTTCCGCTTCCGGTGTAGTACGTTGCTTTGATTGTGAAATAGTGCAAAATTTTCGGGTCAAGTGGTTATCGATGGCACAACAACAACAACAACAACAACGAGAGCATATTTTATAACATAATAAAAAAAGGGCAAACCAGTTTATAACAGTAATTTTCTATACCACCATATCCAGTGTTTAACAACATATCGATTTTCTATTGAAAAAAAATTAATAAAAAAAAAAAAAACTTTTCAACCAAACTAAGAATTTATTTTTGAAGTAAAAAAGTATCAAGTAAACAAAACCTAATGCCAAACTAATAGCCCTTCTCAGCTATAATATAAAGTGTTTCAAGCCTAAAAATTCATACAAAAATTACACTCAAGTCCAGGTGGCGTATTAACAACGGCATATCTTCATAATCGTCACCCTTGGCCGTGGCAGTTATACTGGCTAAGCTCAGCTCAGCTTAGCATAAGCTTAATAAAGCATATACTACGTCTGTCTGCACACAATAACAATTTATGCTAATATATTGAAAAATTCCAACTGCCCATTTCAACTGCCAATTAATTCATTAGTATACGACGATTCCTCGCAAAGTTTGCTATTCAGCGTTATTCACGTTAAATTTTACACACAAACAAAACGGCAAAACAAAAAATAAGGTACGAAGAAGAATGTTCCAAACTGAAATTTCAACTGAAATTAATGCAAATTGGCAGTTGAGTTGGCTCTGATGCTCTGATGCTCTGTGTGCAGATGTAGACAGACAGCCAGAAATATACACTGACTGTCAGCCAATCGGTCGCTTGTGCCACGGTTCAATCCAGTCCGAGGCGCATTTGAAACGCTAATTTCGTATGTCGAGAAGTTGCTGTACAGGATTTTGGCTTCTGTTGTTTGGAAGAATATATCTACACACTGTTTGTGATTTTATATTCCGCAAAGAATTAAAGGTGAGTTTGCATTTAGCTTCTCTTCACAGTATACATTCAGTTCACCTAAAGTAAAAATGACTTTGGCCATTAATTAAATAATTGGTCGGGGTGCTATTTTTTTGTGTTTATGCCTTTGTGATATTTTTAATTGGCAAGTGAATAATATCAGCAATGACTACTATTAGGTATTCAAGAATTTTTAACCAAACAAATGAAATGACACAACACTTGTTGCTTAAAGGAACTACCTACCACATTCTTAAAATTTATAGTCAGTCCATTAGCACTTTTGGGTTTTTTGCAATTGCCTAAGATTTGTTTGGACGATTGCTGTTTTAAACATTAATTCGTTGAAAGAACTTTTGCCATTAATTGTTATAAATTAAAAATATTCATTGATTGTACCGCTATGATATCTGAACAAATTAGATAAAAGCAATAAAATTTGAAGTTTATTTAGTGCACAGTGGATTATGTGACCTAATTGATGGTGGCCGTATGAGATACATACTCTCTAGCAGGGGATAACTTTTTTTTTTATCTTTAAGTCGATCTCATTTTCCATTGCGAATTTCAACTAATCTCGAATCGAATTAAATTGAAATTTTATGGAAGAACTATAAATTACTTTGGCTGTGGTAAAGTAATGACTTTGAGAAGAGGTTTCCTTTCTTTAATGGTTTGTTACAAGAATTTATACGCTGAAATGGTCAAGATTTTTTTTTATCATTTTCTTTTTTTTTAATTATAATTAGAGTAGCACGAATAGCGTTTGCTTTTGGATCAACTATGGCAATCATTTTTTTTTTATTAAATATAACTTTTCTTACTTTAGTATGTTATTTGCAGATTTACCACTACACAGGGATATAAGTAATTTCAGTACTAACTATTTTTTAATATTTTATTTGAATTGATTTTTGCTTGGAATTAGTGACATGTCGTATGCTCACTGATTTTATTTTAATCAGTAAAAATGTTTCGGTATAAAATTCTTTAAAAACTTTTGAATTAAACATTCATTTGAATGCTATTGGTTTGACAAGGGTTAGAGAAAAATCCCAATAAATCCTTTTCAAAATAAAAAGCTTTTATTGTCATACTCGTACATTTGAATTTATAAATATTTAAAATATGTGTATTTCTTTCAATGGTTGAGCGGACAAGTTTTTAGAAAAATAAATTTTGTTTTAAAGGGTTAAAATGATCTATGCACAGGAAAAAAAAACCTCGGTAATATTAACCGATAAAAATTGTTAACATACAATTTTTTTAAATGTATGAAATACCTGAATTTATTAACCGTAGGTTGGATGAACCGGAAAAAAATGTTAAAATAAATCTTCAAAATTTAAAATAATTCAAATAATAGAAAAGTGGTTGTTGTTGTAAGTTTTTTTTACCACAATTTTTGGTTAAATGTGAATTTTTCACAAATTTACTGAACGATTTACAACTTATCCATGAAAAAAAAATTGTGCAATAAGTTTACCATCTCTCATCGGTTTAACGTATAACAATGAATAGTTGGAGCGTTTTTAACCCACTTTTTCGGTTAGGTTTACCAACTTTTTTTTTGTGTGTGGATCAAACAAAAAATCATCTATAATATTTTATTCTATGTATTTGGTAAGCCAAAACTACTGTGCAGAATTATTTGTCCTATCTATTCCTCTTATGTTACAAAGCAATAGGCTTAGATGCGATTACATTTAAAGCAAGGGCACTTAGAATTATTAAAAATATTCTAATCCAAACTAAATACATTTTATTTTTGTTGTTGGTATTTTAAATTTTTCGAAACCTCCAAGAGGTAGGATGGGTCGACTGGAAACTGAACAGTTTGTGAATGGCGCCGTGATACGGAAGGAGGAGTTGGTACCCATAGCACTTGAAGCACACAGTGAACCTATTAAAGGTTCAAGTGCGTTTGCCTCATTTGACCTCTTTGGCGATCCTTCAGTTCAAACAAATAACAAAAATTGATTTAGTGTTGCTTTCTGAGCAGCAATGTTTGTTAGTGGAGAACAACAATGTGAAAAAAAAATTGATGTTTTCCATTTCTCGGGAATGTAGTGGCTGCAGGCTTGCTCCAATGAAAGTTAGTATTGGTCAAGCTAAATGATTTGATATTTATAGAAAACTGGCTAAGAATGATCCAGTATGGTCAAGCATTGCATCAGTAACTGAACATAAGCTAAATATGTGCATTTACCAATTACAATTACTTGGAATTGAGGTTAAATCAAATTACAAAAGCAATCGGGTAATTTGGACATTCACGTGGCTCCAAATTTCTTGTGACTAGTGGCCATTATATCAAAATTAGACGCATATGGGTGAATAGTCCTTAAATAAGTACACTACAATTATTCAGGGGAGTGGCAGTGGTAGCACCGAAATGATGGTCAGTAAGCGCTCAGTCACCACCTAAGTGATTCAAGTGATCAGAAACACCTAACGACCCTTAATACATTCATCTGTGATTTTTGGGTTCTAGAACAGATTTCATATTTTAAAAGCCACACAAAATTTTCTGTATCAATGCAAGAAATTC
This sequence comes from Heteromyza rotundicornis, assembly GCA_951394025.1. Taxonomy (NCBI): domain Eukaryota; kingdom Metazoa; phylum Arthropoda; class Insecta; order Diptera; family Heleomyzidae; genus Heteromyza; species Heteromyza rotundicornis. The sequence goes on from OX596012.1 coordinate 64,646,283, forward strand.
TCAGTTTGAGTCGCAACATTTTTATTTCAATACAAATCCAATGACAAGGTAATAACGTTGTTGAAAATCTTCCAGTAAATAACAAGCTAATGTCAAACATTGCTACCAAATACTTGCAATAAATCTTAAAGTCAACTCAATTACGTTAACGAAAAAAAAGAATGAAATGAAATAAATCCGGAAAACACAACCTCAGAAATATGCATGGAAGCAACAACAAATAATAAAACAAGCAAGCACCCCAAACACAAGCACACGAAAATAAATAAAAAGAAAAAAGAAGCCAAATACCCACCGATTGCGGTATATTGACAGAGTCTGAACGCTCTGTAACGAATACAAATCTCCCGAGATGATGTCAACATCAACATGAGACGCTTATACGGCTGTCAATATGTGACAATTGCGGGTGCGCGCAGATAAAAAAAACAAAAAAAAACCAACGTAACAAAATCAAATCACACAAATAAGTTCAAAAGACAGAAACGGAAAAAAAGTACCAACAAAAATACAACAAAAAAAGGTAAATGTGAGATACCAATACACCGAGAGAGTGCCAGAAAGCTTTAAGTAACAAAAAAGATGATAAATGTTGCCAGCGACAGACACAAAACAAGTTGACAACAAATTTGTAGGGACAACAAAACACCGAACAAGAAGGCGCCAAAAGCATTCAGGGAAAATATTACAAATTTATGCTGCGATAATAATTTTTTTTCCCAGCCGCCGTCACACAAATGACAGCTGTGCTGCCGTTAAGTTAAGTTGGCAAGCACATTTATTACCAAAAAAGAGAAAAAAAACACCATCAACAACAAAAAATTGCACACTGTAACGAGAAGACAAGAAGCCAGCGACAAGTAAAGTCTCGCGCCCCCCTCCCCTCTCAGTGGGGGACAAATCCAAATTAATTGGTTTTCAATACGATTTAATGCGAGGGTTTTTCTATTCCTTTGCTATGCGCTGATAGAGCATATCTCTGAGTAGATGCTGAGGTTCTTATGGTAACAAATTCGCTAGCAGTTGTCAACAGCTCATCGTGCATTTTCCCTTAGTACGTTAGGGAGGATTTGTGGCTGGAGTAATGTAAAAATTTCCCCAGCTCTGGAGTGTGCCAAATTTAATGATTTGGAATAATTCCGAGATTTCGATGATTGTTTGGAAATAATGGCCGGCTATCGAGGGTAATCATTGGCTCTTAACACTTCAATGGGAAATGACTTTAATGTGGGAAAATGCCAAGCATTTATATGACAGACTGACTACCCCCACTATTTCGTTTCATCTTGTCTCGTCACCTGTCCTTTGAAATCATATTCTGCGCTTATTGCCAGTCTACATTTCCGTGTGCGGCGCCTCGAATTTCTGTGGTTTTTCCGCACAGACACTCTCAAAATAATAGCTCAAATCTTACGAAAGAAATTCCAGAGGCCCGTCAGGAAAATATTTGTTAAAAATTCTTTGGCGGTGACAACAGAAGTGAAATGTCACTTACAAATCTACAACACCCGCAAATGGTGTCAGCAATTTTTGTCCTGTCTAATAAAGTCAGGCAAAGTCATTTCGTTTCATTTCGTTTCGTTTCGTTCTTTAGACAAACTCAGCTTTCCTTCGTACTCAGTTCGAGTTTGAGTTTCACCAATATTCTTGTTGCTTTTTTTGCTCGGTTTTTTTTTTTGGAACTTTCCATTTTTCTGTGTACACATTTCGTTTAGCGTTCTAAAAAAAAAAACAAAAAAGATTCCATTCAAATGCCAGCAACAACAACAAATACGACAGCAATGACAGCTCCAACATGAGCGAGCTTCACTTGCCGCTGCCAATCTGTCACTCACTCACACTCCTTGCTACAAATTCGGCATCAAATACTTGTTAGCGACATGATAAGTGTTGCTGATTTTTCATTGCCAACACGCTCGACTGCTGCTTCAGCCTTTTCCCCATACAGTAGCTTCCATCGCTTGTATCTCTTGTATCATGTATCATGTTACATGTATCTTCTATCTGTTATGCTGATATGCTAATAAATAAATCAATATTTTGTGCTTTTTTTCTTTACTTTTACTTCTCTTCTTGTTATCTTCCAGTGTGTGTGTGTGTGCTTCTCATGTCTGCATGTGTGTTTACAATTTGTTTGTGGGCGGAAAGCTGACATACATCACGTACTATATGTGTGCCACAAAAGGATGTCTCTACTTTCTCTCCGTCTATTTCTTTGATATACATTTTTAAGTCGCTATTTGCACATCATTTAATTGTACGCATCATTTAGGAATTTAGAATGCTTGATTGCTTGGAAGCTTTGCACTGCAATTAAGATAACATTTTAATTAGTGGGGAAATTTTATTTGAATTTTTTTATTGGCACAACGACAAGACGGAAAGATTTTTGGAATTTAATTTGAAGATTTATTAGAACATGACATGATGATTTATGGAAAGCATAGAGAATATTTTGATAGTCGAGGGCCATTTTATAGTGTACATAAAGTGCTAATTTGCTCCCAAAATACATGTAAAGTGCATTGTACAACCAATCATAAATAATGTATTTGTTAACATGAAAGAATTTATACTAATGACCTGCTTTTCATTGGACAGAAAGCACTCATACTCAGGTTAAATATTGTATTGCCAATTATGAAAGGATTATTTACTCTTTGCAATAGTTTGGTTGTGATTCCTTCAAAGGCCCTTCAAAAATTCCTAATAAATGTCATATAAAAGAATCAGCCTCTGAACTTTGTTGTATTTTCTATGTCAACGGATTGAGGCTTCATCCATTTATATGAGAAAATCAGAGGTCCCTGTGTTTAATCGAATTTATAGGAAGAACTATTGATGGAAAATATGAAAGAGAAATTTTCAGGAAACAAACATTCACCATTCGTATAAAAAAATACTTAAATTTTGCTGGAAATACTCTCATTTAAAAGCAAAAATTAGCCTTAAAAAAATATGCTTTCACTTTGAGAAGCTATAACCTTGTTAGAATTACATCTCATTATGTCAACACCTACCCCAATTTTTTGTTGTCTTTTAATATTTTGTTCGGATTGCTAAATGCTGTTTTTCCCGTTGCATTAGTTGTTATGACGTCATAAGTTATGCAAGCTGAAATGCGATTTTTTTTCCACAACTTGATAATTTCTACCCACCATATAATTTTTTTCGTTTCTCGACCTAAGGAAACACTTCTAGCAATATTATACTGTCGAAAGAGCAGAATTCAAATCTCCTTGTTACTACGGTCAAATAGATACCAGACAACCTGTACATAAATGCAGACACGCCACCTATGTTTCAGTAATTTTTTGAAGTAGGACATGTCACTTACAACAAGAAACTGTCGAATTTAAACCGAATTCAACAAAATTTTTCTCCGCACGACAGCACGCGTGGCCAAGTTTCGTCAAGCAATGGCAAACTTACGAGAGTATAATTTTACGTAGAAACACTTCATTTGCCGTTCTGTGCAGACACTAAACTGTAGGGCTCCTGAAGCTCACAGGAATTTGAGATACAAAGTCGTCTCTGTGAGAAGTTGCAACTAGAAGTAAGGCCCTGCTCCCTCGAGGGTCGTAGTGCCAAATATTTATTTATTTTTATATTTTGTTGCTTGGATCATTTTTCTTCGACATCGTTGAACAAACGTTAATAGTACTTTGTTATACAAATGGACCGTAAATGTATGGTCGATTATCCATATCGATTTTTCGCACTCTACATTTATTGTAATTAAGTGACGCTGATCAACCATTGTATGTTTTTTTTTTCTGTTTCATTAAAAATGTAATTTTGTTTTTGTTGCCTGCAATGCTTTGCAATGGACATAGTAGTTGTTGATTGAATAATTGAATGTTAAATGAACTGAAATAACTTTTCAAAATTATACGTTTTATTAAACGTTTATTTTTAAAAGCTGAAAAAGTTTCTTTTAATAATAAATAATTTACAGTAAAAATTAATTTATTTTTTGAATAAGATTTTTTTTTTTGTTAAAGAAATGTACTAATAAAAAAAATGCATCTAAGCAAATGATAAAAAATGTATGTTTCATTCAAAATTTTGTCACACCAATAATAAAAAAAAATTATTACAATTTAGGTAGCCACTATCACCTACAACGGTATCAAAATAACACTAAGAAAAAAATACTATAAAAATACTGTGAAAATTAGTCAAGGGGTTACATTACTATTAAAACAGTATTAGAAACTTATTGAATTAATATGAAAACTGATTAAAATTCGCATTTAGTATTCTACATGTAATTATTCCAGATAATAGCATTTGGCAAGCGTATTAAAATGTTTATTGAATTCTAGTGATTCACAAATTCAAATAAAATTTAACAGTTAAAACTTCTTTGAATGGAAATGTGAACATAAATTATTCAGATTATTGAATTAGTTCATTGCCATAAACCCAGCAACGAAAATTTCATTATTCCTGCACAGAAACTTGACATTTTCGTAATCAGCGTTACTCTATTTCCACCAAACTTCCAACTTAATTGGCACGCGCTGATTATAAATGTCAAATGAGAGGAAAAAAACTTTAACACGCATAACATTGCGCGACTCAACGAATTTTCACATCAAATCGCCTCACGCATCATATGTAGCGGTGAGTACGGCATAAAAGTTGCAAATGAGTTAATATCCCATAGATAAACCGCACAGCAGCCGATAGATAGATTGGTGGGTAGGCAGGTAGACAGGCCAGCCAGCCAGCCAGACCGACAAACGGCCGACGTGCAGCCGACTGAGCTGACGTGGAAAAGTAATTGACGCCGAAAGACAGCTCAATGGATAGACAGACAAGTTGGCTGACTGACTGGCGGGGATATTTCGATAATAACCCCATGAACGCGGATAACAGTGACAATGAACGACAGATGAGATAAGCTGCAGTCACCGCTGCGGCGGCACTGCTTTATTGTGAGAGCACCGCGGCCGCACGCCACACCACTTTAGAATGTCACTCAAGCCGAGTCGCGTAATTAAGTGCAGAGCGCCTGAAATTAATCCACCGGTCAATGGTGGACATAGCACAGATACTTTTACGCAACAGAAAATGTTCGAATTAAGCGCACCTTTACGGATATTCGGTCAGTGTTCATTGATATTTATGAACTGTGGCTGGGATACTGGTCGAACACGCAACGGCTGCAAATCGCTGTGGACAAATATTGAATGGCTTCGATATACTCACCAATAAGTAGACTTGTGAAGGCTAATCCTTTAACAAGTGCTGTAAAAGTGTCAACAATGTCGTTCGTTATTCACTCAAAGTATCGAGTATTTTAAAGCCTTGTCCTTTGTAGGAAATGAAAAAAAATAAAATATAAACATAATCTTTTTTATACCCCTTGTAACGCCTATGAGAGGAGGTGTGTCCGATATCGATATTCTTGGTCAGCTTCATCTCCTGAGTCGCTTAAGCTATGTGTGTCTGTCTGTCCATCCTTCTGTAATTTTGACTACGAATTCCTCTTCTTGTTGGTAATGATTGGACGGTATTGAAAATGGGCAACATCGGAAAAGAACCACGCCTACCTCTCATACAAAATGGCCGCCAAATTTTGTATTATTTTCGTTTATCTTGAGAAGTACTGAACCGTTTTGGACGCGGTTTTTATTATTTGGTTGGAAATGTTGTGGGGAACGAAATGGGAAACGGGAACGTAATGGAATTTGACCGGAACAAAATGGAATTGGAACAAAATTTTTATGTGGATCGGGAAAAGGGAATTATTGATAGATATTGAAAAATTATCGATAAATTATAGATGAAATAGCGAAAAATTATCGATAAATATAAAAAAATTATCAAAAAACAATTGATTAAATGCAGATAAATTTTCAAAAAAAAATATCAATAATAAATCGATAAATAAACAAAAAAATTATCGATAAATTATTGAAAAATTTTCAATAAAATATAGAAAAATCATCGATAAAATATCGTAAAATCAGCTATAACCAATTGAAAAATAATCGATTTAATATCGAAAAAAATATCGAAAAATGATCGAGACATTTATTTTAAATGGTCTAAGAACGTATCAGACCGAAGATAATTTTCTTACTAGTTTCTAGTATACATTTTTTATGCTAAGAGCGTCACATGAATTTTTGCCAAGAATGAATTAAAATGTCCTTTCAATTTAATTAATTAGAATAAAAAGTTCCTCTCTCTCATTTGTGTGAAAATATGAAATTTATTTTTAGTTTTAAACTTTTGAATTAATTTAATTAATGAAAAGCCAAACAGAACTACGTAATGCATGAATGAAATATTAAATGAAAGATTTTTTATAATTGGATGAATACATTTGTGTGAATAACTGAATGTTTTTTCCTTTGTTTGTTAATTACAAAGGCGTCTAGACGTACATACTCCGCATACAAACGCACACGCACACGCACACTAGACAAAATAATAAAAATTTACCGCAATATTTTATTATATTTATTACAATAATTACTTTTGCCATTATGTGGCCAGAATTCATGTTAATGAATTTAATTATTTAGTCGATAATATCCTCTTCTCCTCTGACAAAAGCGAAAGCAAAACCAAAAAAAAATGGACTGACTCCATTTACTTGAGTGGAAAATTCAACTTTTGCATGTCACAACTTGGCCAGCTGATATCGCTGCTGTACTCGCCTTTGCCACCACTACTACCAAACACCATCACCCGGCAAGGCAGTCAGTCGGCTAATGTTTGTCTTTACGCAAAAGGATGTGTCAACAAGCACTAAACGCGGCTAATGTCTGGCATTTTTCATTATGATTTACTGAGGCGGCCATGGCAGTAGCAGGAGCGGCAGCGGCCAACTTAAATGCCGATCATGCGAAACTCTTGTACGAGATGTGTTAAATTCAATGTAGCTGGTGTTGGCATTTGTGTTTCTGCCATAAAATTCAATTTGCGTTTTGCTTATTGTCGCAGTGAAGTGTGACAAAAAAAGAAAAGCTTGTACTTAGTTGTGTTTCTGCTTTTTTTTCGGCAGAACACTCTTTAGACACGCAATTTATGTACGAAAAGAGGTTATTAATTGAAAAGATTAATATATTTTATAATGAAATTTGTTTGGATTATATGTGAGTAGCTCATAGCTCATAGCTCACTTGTGGAAATAATTGCGTCTACATGAAATTAGAGATTGAAGTGGAAAGGAGGTCCGTGCAAGAAATATATTTTCACAAATTTAAGTGGTTTGAGTACTGTGCTTAAGTGTGTACTTGAATTATGATTTAATACTTTTGAAAAATGTTTACCCTGCAGCGTGAAGAACTAGTACAAAACTGGTGAATCACTAATTCTTAAAAGCCAGTAGCTATCTCCAAGAAATGCCGACTACTGTGGCAATTAGAATGGATTTGTCCTATGAAGGGTTCTATTACCTTCCCCATGCATAACCTCGTACCAGTGCGCGCACTAATTCTGAAGCAACCAGTATTGTACTCTTACTTAAGTGGATTGATTAGTGCGTTTCTGTCTACTGCGGTACAAATCGACATGAGCTATACATACATACATACATATTTGGCAGTACAACCCTCGAGGGGTTCGTGCCGATCTTCTTAATGCAATTATCATGGGCAAGTGTCTATAATAATTGTGGACCTACAGTTTAAAGACGATTCCGAACGGCGGCACTCCCAAAGAAGAAGCTTTTTCATGGCAAGTTACTCTCGCAAGATTGGCAGTACTTGGCGAGAGAGTGGCGGTCTACACATAAAAACAGAAACAAAAATTCTGCATTTCCCCAGTTAGGAGTCGAACCCGATACCTTCCGATCGTGAAGCAGAGTTGGTAGCCACTGTACCACGGCATAGCTATACGCAGCTCGTAAATGGATACCTTCATTTTGCTCTTACTTAAGTGAATTTACTAGTTCGTTTCTGTCTACTGCGACACGAAAGGTTACTAGTACGTAAGTACCAGTACAAAAATAGTGCGCGGATGACTATTATCTACCACCACACTGCAAGGCATTTACTGGTTTCAGTAAATAGGTTTGATACGCCCACTTTTGCGGTTGCTCATCTGCGAATTGTTTCCCAACTTAATTTCTGCCCACCCAAACAGTGTTACCATATCTGCGAGTTTCAACTTCTGTAAAATTTTATTTTTCAGTTTCAGGGATAAAATTTGCTTATGTGATAAGTTAAACAATGCAACTATAAAAGATTTTTAGGCCCAGCAAAGCGGGTTCGGGCCCAGCTAGTTTCAATTATATTTGCATACTAGTTAAAGTATTTCTAATAAAACTGTTACACCCTTCATAAGTCCTGCTATATAAATTACAATGAATTTAATTAAAAAACAAATATGCAACCACAAAGCATGTGGATCAATAAAGGTGACGCTAAAAACAGTACGTTTTACAATTGAAATGAAATATATTTTGAAATCATAAAAAAAATTCTTCTATTGCCGCGAAACAGATAATTTCAGATGATAACTGAATATGCAAAAGTCTAACCGCAAACAAAAACCATGCATGGGCAGCTCCAACAATGAATTGTCACTCATTAACAAATTTATTTATAACGAAAATTCAGTGGAAACCAAAACTAAATACGCACGCTAGCATGATGGAGCGGAGTAGAGTATGTTGTGACATATCACTAGCACAAATCGTACATAGCACAAAAACAAACAAATGCAGAATAAAACGAAAACAAACGCACGAATGTAGGCGGAAATATTTGCAAAACTTTCCGAAATACATAGGGCATAATTGTAGTAAAAAGTGCATAGTGCAGCAGATGCGAGGAATAGCCCAACTGACAGAGGCGGATTTTGCGAGAGCAAAATGTCAGTATTTATAGTAGCATCAGTGAAGAGAGAAGTGCGGGATTTGCACTTCGTTGGCGGTTTTTATGATATAATAACTAAGGCACACACACACGCGCACACACCGCCACCAACACAAACACTAAAATTTGACATTTGGGTTTAGAAGTGGCCGCCATTGTTTTTGTGTGGATTGTGGCTTATATATTTATGGTGGTACTTATGCAATCTATGGCCATAAAAGGCTGCAAATGTATGGAAGCCTCAAGGAAATGTGCACTCCATAAACATGTTGAGTGGCATAATTTGTAGGAAACATCATATTTGATAACTTTTGCATTTAAAATGTGAAAGTGCACAAATATTAATTTCAAAATTAATATTTAAAAAAAACCCTCCTTTAAAATCCATTTCACTCAATTTGTGCGCTTTTCAGAGAACATTTTTTCCCTATCTAAAATTGTATTCACATTTCCCCACCCCCCCTTGTTCCAATTCGTCGCCATTGTCATGGTTTTCGCTAGCTTTTTGTCGTTCTATAAGGCATCAAAAAAATACAATAAAATTGCCATTGTTGTTTTTGTGTTTTTTTTTTGCCTGCTTTCACAATATTTGTTTACTTTTTGCATCAATTCGTCCTGGTTATATTTTGTTGTTGTTGTCGGTTACACAGTATCTTTTGTTGTTTATATGCAAAATAGCAAAATAAATACACCAATACATATACAATTGTGTTCTGTCACAATGATTCACGCATACGCTCACAGCGGAATTTATGCACTTCATTGAATGCGCAATTGCGGTACAATACAAAACGCATAGCCAAAATTTGTACAATTTCTGTGTGCGACTTTCACGGTGATTGAGAAATTGAAGCATTTGATTTTATTCATTCCCCTGTTGGGTTATTTCTTTTCATAGCATTTGATCTGTTCTTAAATTTATGGTTGATTTTTGTATGCAGATTATGTCTGATATAAATTAATTAATGGAAAGCAGTCAGCGGAAATTTCCTGTGTTCCTTTTTTGGAAACTTAATTAATAGATACACGAAGGATATATTGTCCTTCTTCTTGTCCTTATGATTTTCTCTCAATGCTTTTATAATATTTCGCAGTTCTATTAAAAATTACAATATTATTCCTTTTAAAACCATTCACAGCAAATTAAAGTTAAAACAAGTGAGTAAGTTTTAGTCGGGCAAGCCGACTTATATATACCCTACACCTACTGGGCCATATTGTATCCGCCGTCTTGAATTTTGAAAATGCGAAAACCCCCTATACAAAATTTCATACTGTTTTGATGAAATCCTAAAATTTCGGTAAAAACACGATTTTCACTTATATGGGAGGTAGGCGTGGCAGTTGACCGATTCCGCTCATTTTCAATACCAACTCCTTCTAGGGTCTAAAAAGGATAAATCCAAAATTTGGGATCCCTAGCTTTCTTCTAGCTCCTGCAATCGTGTTTACAAGAAAAGAGGACGGACAGACGGACACACGGACACACGGACACACGGACAGACGGACAGACGTACAGACGGACAGGGCTAAATCAACTCAGGAGGTGACGCTGATCAAGAATATATATACTTTTCCATACCGGACACTTCTCCTTCTTGGTGTTACAAACAACAGACCAAAGTGAATACACCCATACCTCATGAGGTGTAGGGTATAAAAATAGCTGATCCGAAAATGAATTCTCCTGTAACTTGAAAATATAATTGCTTGAGCATTTGAATGATTACCGTTATGTATATGAATACCTATGGATAAATAATAACTGAGCCGAAGGATAGCACACCGATCGTAAAAACTATTAGTGCGTTCCTTTTTTTTGTGAACGCAATTGTATATGTGAAATTACAGCTCTGTAGGTCCATTGGTGTCTTCTGAAAGGTGAAGGCAATCACTGGGATTTTATAACATAACAAAGATAAATTTTACACGTGAAAAATATTTAAAAATTTTTCGATGAAATACGAGATAGTGACGATTACAATGTGTTAATGCCGAAATTGCTATGAAATTTTATTCTCCTTATGATGATGAAAAAATTGCAAGAAAGGAAAATAGGTAAAAACGTACAAAACTTGAGTTCCCTGCACTTGTATTTAATGAACTTGAGCATAGAAAAAAATTATTTTTCATTTGCATAATTTCTCTTAGTCATCAGCTATATTATTCATAACAAAGCCTTTTCCATTTCCTCGAAAAGAGAGCATCCAGGATATGCCACTGGTCACTACTCTACCGTACTGATAAATAAGTGCACCCAATTTAAAGTGTGAAATTTTTGGCACAATTAAAAACCTGAATCCAGTGAAAGAAATTTGAGTGCAGCAAAAAATGACTACGGCAAATAACGTTTTTTTTTTATTGTTAAATTTTATATTTGAGATACATTCAGATATGGAAATATTTGCATTTTTTTCTCCATACACTTCGTTAGTTTTTCTGAATTTATGTTTCGATTTTTTGTACACTAAAGTGAAAGTGATTGTAGCCTTTAATGAATGTTAATTTGTATTTCGATGAATATTCATGCAAGCCTGTATATCTGATAATTATCAGAGCAAAGGTGGGAACGATATTTTTTTGATTGTACCAAACTGTATGTGGAAAGTTATAAAGAGAAATAATCACACACCAGGGATCAAAAGTGGATGGCAAAGTGCTTTCCGATGTAGTTTCAGTGAAGCAAAAATAATTAAATTAAAGCAAGTGAGGAAGAATTTTGTATTTTAACGAAGTACTCGTTCGGTAAAATGTATTTTTCAAGAAATACCCAACTTTATGTTAAAATCCAAAGCTTCGATGTGGATGGATGCAACAACAACTACAGGCTCAAAGCAAACAAGTGAAAATTTAAAAAAAAAAAAAAATTTCCTGTAGCCTAGCAACTGCTTATATTTCGTACTTGTGTGCGCTACACTGTGCTTATGTATTGTTACGTCTATAATATACAATATGTGTGAACGAAAGCACATTGAGATTCGCCAACGTATGTGTGTGTGTGTGTGTGTGTGGGTATATGAGGAAAACAACCTCAATCAGCCGTAATCCAATTGTCCTCGCAGCAAATATGCGGCAATATAGCAAAAACGCGTTGACTTCGTGCCGCGCATAACTCATTAAGATTTCATAGATCGCAATGGGTACGGACGGACGGACGGACGGTGGTGGTGGTGGGCTCCTTTTCATGTACATGTGTGTGAGTGTGTGTGTGTGTGGGTGTAGTGCTGCTTCATTTGCCGCACGGTGACTGGATAAATTTGCATACAGTGAGTGTAGTGTACTATGCTTTCTGTGCAACGCATTCTGCACACCACGTTTGAGGGTGGCTTTAATTTTTGACATAATTTTATATGAGAGCTTTCGTTCGCAGCAAATTAAGTGAAAAATTGCATTTTCGTTAGAAATTCCACGCCGAGGTAAATATGTAGATTTCACATATGGAAAATACGAGAAAATAAAATTTATCACATTTTAGTTCTTCCTGGGAAACTTTTGTGTTTTTCTGTTTGTCTTTTTTTGTCAGTGGCATAACATGTGATAAATTGGATCATAAAAATTTCACTTGACATTTTGTGCGTGATGTAAACAAGGAAAGCAAATGTCAACAGTTTTCGAGGAAGTTATATTAAAGCAAAGGATTAGTGAGAAGAGGTTGTGCAAGTATTCGTTGTATGAAGTAATGTGGAATCATTAAAATATATAAAAAAATATTTAATTGAATTGCCTATTGAAATTCTCAAAAATCATTCAAGAACAAGCCTCTTAAGTGTACTTATTTGTTTCTTGTTATTGTAAAGTAAAGTTAAATTTAATTTATTATTTTCATTTGATTGCATTTACCGGATTTACCGGATTAAACATAAATTCAGCTGGAAGTACATACTTCATGTAAGAACGGAGTAAATTCAGTTACAACCTTTTACAGAGAATCATTAAAATCCTGCGGAAATGCCACAATATCCTTCCATTAAGGGGTACTTTTTTAAAAATTGTTTACTTAAAAAGTTCCATTTTAATTGGAAAAACTTTGCAGCGGCATGCATTAAAGAATGCATTGAATCCACCTTAATAATTAACGGAATATAAATAATTTATATATACAAAAAACTGCATATACACTCTTTATTGTGGAAAAAAAATATGCTTTTATCAGCACTCGTAGTTAATTTACATTAAAAACCACACGCAGGACAATATGCACAATTTCCATGATTTACACACACACACACAAATACACTCACAACTGCCCAGTCCCGTCATATAAAATCAACGCACTTTCACACACACACACACACACACACATTTTCACAGATTAACATCAGCCCGAGGAAGGACAGTGCCATCAGGCATCAACTACATCATCATCATCGTCGTCATCAACTGAACTTCAGCATCCACTGTACAGGGCAGCTCTGTTAACATCAACTTCATCCAGATTCACATACACATCGTTGCCGTAGTCATCATCATCATCATCATCGTTGTCATGACTTCATCCGCTTTTTAAAGCAACAACAACAACTACAACATCTGAGCACAAACTGCGAAAGAGTGAAAAAATTAAAATTCATTGATAATTTCATAAAAATTTCGTCCCTGACGACACGCAACGCTGCTCTCAAGATAAAACCCTTCGCCGCTGAAGCATCCTTGCAGCGCTTGTAGTGTCCTTGTCGTAATTTACTTGCAGCTTAAGTGTAATTTCAATGTCGCAAATTATAGTTGAAGTAAAAAAATGCTGGGCCGCCACTAACAGAAAAGAAAGAAAAAAAAATAAATAAAAAAAAGAAACGAAAAAAAAAATGAAAAAAAAGTAACGAAATAAGAAAAATATGAATATTTACATTAAATTACACGCACTATGGCGGTGTATGTGTTGGTAATTTGCGTGCCTGACGTAAAACACCACACACACAAGTATTGTTTCTGCGGTTCACTTTGAGCTGCTGTTTGTACACGAACTGTATTCATCGGTCTATGTATTGATTTTATTATTTTTTTTTTTTATATTTTTATATACTCGCATTAATGGTGAAGATAATAAATAAAAGCCTTAACAATTTTCACATATTTATTTTCTGGGCCTGCTAGTACGCAATTTACAATCATTTAATGCTTATTAATGAGCTTGCGCTACTGATTGTGCAGAGATTTTCCGTTTTCCTTAATCGGCAGTGGTGTTCCTTTTGGCGTTTTATTAATGGTTTATAAGCCCCCAATTTAATGCGTTTTTATGATGGGAAGTTTTTTTTTATTAATCCTTTATATACACTTTTTCGGTGTTATCTGTATAATGTATATGCCATTCCATTTAATTTTATTGCTATTTTTAGTTATCAGGGTGAGAAGTTTTAATTTATTTATTGATATTTGTGGCTCATTAAAACTAATTTAGTTCTATTTTCAATTTCTAAAAATTTTTTATTAAATTTTTTAATTGAATTTTTTTTGAATTATTTGTTTAAAATGATTGACTATAATTGCAGGCCGTAATTTTTTGTATGTAACACTTATAAATAGCTAGTGGAAAAGGAGTTGAAAAATTAAACATATTGCCTGTGTACATTATACATTGTACATAAATAAAACGCAGTTGTGTTGGAAGGCTAAGTCCGGAAACATCCCACTCTATTGATAAACAGTACCGAAATCAAACAAATGACGTCGTTATTTTATATTAGAAAATTTATTTGTTAATTTTGATTAAAAAAATAAATAACACAATGAAGATGATGCATTTTTTTGAGAGATTTATTGAAATTTTCTGCACATGAGTGGTGATTTTATTGCCGGTGCCAAACTGTATGGCATCAAAATACTAACTATTATTAAAAAAAGAAAAACAAATATGTTGATGAAGAAGTATGCCCTGTTCGCAAAACAAACCACTTTGTTACAAACTTTTAATGATATAGACTTTTTTGGAATTTATATATTTTATATGTCCGAAAAAAATCGAAAATAAGTAAGCAGATATTCCCTAAAAATGTCACAATATGCCCGAATAAGCAAATAAGTTGAAAATTTGTAAATATGGGGTTGTCCATAGACTACATAATGCCGTCATACATTAGGTGATTACTTGGGGTCAAAACAAGGAAAAAAAATTGTATTAGACTCCCCCATCTGTCCCCAGTTAGGATCTACGGATTAAAGTATGTCGAATGTTTGAAGCCACAAATATTGAACTAGTGCAGCTACTAATCCGTCCTTGAGCGTTTTGGAAAGGCAATTGAATAACAAGAAAAAAGTTACTTAAAAGTAAAAAATCCGACTGACATAAATAGTGTTAACTGATCGTCAAATACAAAAAATTGCATTTTTTTTTACAACTTTTTTTATTAAACCCAATTTTTCTTGAAAAAAGTTGTAATATTTTTTTTTTATGAATGATGCAGTTTTATTTCTTGGGAAATTCTCTACAAAATATCTCTAAGTAATTAACATGCCTCTGATTTTTCTCATACAAAAATTCGTTCTTGAAATGCTACAAAATTAAATCCCATTTTGATCTTAAAAAAGTGGAAATTTTTGTATGAGAAAAATCAGAGGACTTATAGGAAAAAATATTGATAGTAGAGAGAAAATTATTAAAAGGTATTTTGTATCGGCTGAGTAACAGAAAAGTTTCTCCATAAATCACTGAGGGTGTTGTGGCCTTTTCTTGGCTATTCAAGGTTCAAATTTCCCATAATTTTTGTACAAATTTTCATTGCTACCCCTTCACAAGCCTAAAAGGTACACCTATTTGCTATCTCCGATCGTCACTAGTTTTCATATTGGCAGATCGAATGAACCGGAGAATTATTGGTGAAAGTCATTACTTTACATTACATTGTTATTGGTTAAAGTCATTCCCTAGGGAACGTATTTTTTTTACCTACAAAATTTGTTGCATATTTTTAGTGACTAGTGTAAAAAAAGTTTTAAAAATGTTTTCATACCATATTATGGCAGACAGGCACACTAAAAGTAAGCAAGACATTTTTTAGGTCAAGAAAATCCATTCACTGCTCATCACTAATTTCGTGTTGTGCATTTGGTGTTGGTGGTTATAACTTCCTGTAAAGGTAAAGAGATAAATGCTAAAAGTCATAGAAAATGCTAGGCTTACAAAATGGCAGAGAAAAAGAGGATAGCATACACTGTATCGTCTATCGTCTATCTATCTATTGTCCATATATGACAATACTCAGGGTCGTAGTCATTAGCCGAACTCATGTGGCTTAATGAAATAATTTTCTGACTACGACACTGGCTAGAAGACACCATAGTGCGTGTTGCAGATATATCGTCTCAGCTATTATTATTATTTGAAAGCGCGCCCATGTTTATTGTTGCTGATTATCATGTTCCTGTTTGTGTTTTTAGTTTGAGTTTCGGGCTTCACAACAGCTTGCACGCTTTGAAAGTCTTCACGCATACTCCACCGAAACCCGAAATGCCATTAAGCCATTATTTTCACACTCCTACTTATGTGCTCAATTTATTAAATTGGAACATGTTCATTCATATGCGATTTTGTTCACCATTTTCCATATCCTATTTGTATCAAAGCTTGTTTGACGCACACACACACACACACACACCGAGACACATTCCATAGCACATTCGAGTCCTTGTGACGATGTTGCATGTGAGACATCAATGGCTCTGGCTATGGCATGCGTGCCATAGTAAGTATGTTGATTGTTTTCCTTTGCGTGCGTATTGATGGTGTTTTGATAAAAAAAACAAATTTCAATATATTTGTATAAAGTTGACTGTCACAGTAGCGGAGGCATGTGACAAGGCTTTAAATATTGACTAGGTACATAATGAAAATTGAAATCGCCGGGAACCTGTCAAATGTAATGTGTCATTTTCATTAGGCAATGAACAGGGTTCAAGTTCATGTACTTTTCTATGTGATAGTGGATTAAGGATTCAAATCCATATTTGGCTAATTCGAATTACAGAAAAATGTACATGAAACCCAAAAGGAAACTTCAACTTACCCATTTCCGCCAAGAATATTTTATCCTGTAATTACTCAAGCCAAACTGTTATGGGTCTACACCCAAAATGAAATAGTTTTGCAAAGGGCCATAAAAATTTGTAAGTAGTTTGGTAATTTGGTGGTTTTTTTTTTGCCCATTAAATGCCTTGAATAATATTATTTTCTGAGTGTTCTTTAACACCGCGGGGTCCGTTAAGTTTTTATTTGTTTCCATAAGACGAAGAAGCTTTAAATACTTAATTGACTGTTATGAAATAAGTGGAGAACCGAAAATATTTGTAAATAAGCGTTTGGTAAAACAAACTTTGACATTCGACCAACGCAAAATGGGCGGCAGTGGTGGGCAACGCCTTTACAAACAGTAACAAGAATAACAAGGCACCTTTTAGCTACTGCAGACAGAGAACTTTTATGTGCTTTTGCAATTAACAAGCATTTTTATCATGAAGGCACACACAGAACGCAAAGTGGCCTTTTTAGTTATTTTTATAATACAATGCGAAAAAAATATTCATAGTGAAAATTATTTAGGCCCCATAAAATTAACGACAATTTTAATGCGCTTTCATAAACAATGAAAGTGCAACTTTTTGTTATGTTGTCGTGAGAACATTTTAGTCGTCCAACATGCGATTGCCAATTCCAATTCCAATTCAGTCAGGCATTTCTTTTTTTTTTTTTGTTGACATTAAGTAAGCGTTAGCTTGGGAGAAAATGGTTTGTTTGGTTTGTTGTGACTCTGACTGTAGCTTTAGCTTTGTCACGGCACATTACCGAACTTAACTGATTGTGTGACATGCAAATGCCTTGGTTTGGCAGTTATTTCTTATTTTGGGTAATTTTTTCTTGGTATATTTTTTGTGTATGACGCAGACGTGGTTATTAAAATGAATTAAATGACAGCACGGCTACAGTATTGTATATTATGGCAGTATTGTCCTTTTTTTTGGGTCTTTTTTTAGTTATGTGTTTGAGTATGTGTGAGAGTTATGGGTAATTGCATGTTTCATAATTCTAATTGCAGGCATCGCATCAGTAAGGTGAAAAGTCAAATTTGTATTATTCGTGAAAAAAACCTAAAAAAAAAAATAAAAAAAAATAATATTAATTGGCAAATGATTGCTGTGATTGATAGTTTCATTTTATTTTATGGAAATCTTTAAATTCTAGCATTAAAACATATTTGTTATTCCGAAATATCAGAAAAAAATTTGCAATACCTTAAAAATATATCGAATGGAATCCAAATCGGTTTGTGTTCTGTTGTTTTGGAATCAGCAGTTTCAAAAATGAACCAGTGCAGGTAGAAAGCCGCTCTTGGACGTTTAGGAAAAATAATTGAATAACAAAAAAAAAGTAACATAAAAGAGAAAAAAATATACACAATTTTTCTTGAAAAACCGTGTTAATATTTGATGCAGTTTTGTTCCTTGGAAAATTTTCTACAAAATACCCTCTTCCTTATTGTTTCCTACGATCAATAGTTTTTCCTACAAATTCGATTTTGTCAACATGCTTCTGAATTTTCTCAGACAATCAAATGGTTGACAGTAGTCAGCAGAATTGTCTCTGATGAAGGAGTGCCATTTCCGATACGGCCGTTTTTCCACATTGTATTTGGTTGTAAATTTTTCAGTAAATAAATGCAATTAACGTTCAACAACTTTTTTGATTTTTTAAACTATTTTATGTCGAATTTTGAAGATTTATTTTAACAATTTGTTTTCGGTTAAACTACCAACAAAGGGTAATAAATTAAAGGTTTTCATAAATTTTGAAAAGTTGTACGTTAACAAATTTTTTTGGTTAATTTTACCAACGTTTTTTTTCTATTTGTACTTACATAAAAGTTTCTATAAAAACCAAACAATTTCTTTAAAATTTAGTAATAAAATTGGAGCAAAAATTTTAATGGTGGACCAACAGGCAATTTCAAAAAATTTTTCCACTCAAGCAAATAAACCGAAGGTATTGTCTCTTGATTGGACCATTGCAATGTACCTTAGCTTTAAAATGCACATTAAATAAGACTAGTCATTGCAATCAAATACAATTCGTTACTCGTCAATCAATTCTTTTGATAGTTGACAAACAACTTCTCAGTAACAGTCCAGTTGTATGTACCAGAGTGTCGACCTATAGACACTCTAAAAAGGCGGCATAAATTCAGATTTAATTGAAATGTTTCGCCAACTCACAATCAGTTGACAATAAAATACAAGCAAATTCAAAACACACGCAGTAGGCGTCAAAAGAATTCGGTATCATAATGTTGTTAGTTAACACAAATGTTAACAAATCTTATGGACCATTATGGCCATAAAATGCTTTAACTTGTTATTGGCACAAAAATCACAATCAAAATGGAACAACGCACCGCCACAATGCGAACAAATAAATACAAAAATATATTAAATTAATTTGAAGGCACATAAAATCAATGCTCGTTGACCACAGACGTACAACTTTTTTCGCTCTCAGGCAGATTGGTTAAATACCAAATTTTGTCCATTGTTTGATTTAAATACGCTTTTAATGTGATAAAAATCAATATGCGGCCATTAAAAAATCCTTTGTCTTGCAAATATAATCCATCAGCTAATGGGCTGTGGTGAAATCTATTTTTGTTAATAAATGGACAGGCTATTAAGTCTTTAATTATAACAATTTTTTAATATATTTTAATTTGGTTTATTTTTTAATTAAATTTCAGTTCAGATTTTTGGCTTTAAAAAGATTACTCGCTGACGAAGTAGTACGTAGCAACATTTCATATTTGACCTTATTTTTTCCATTGTTTGCACAAATATGAAATGCGTTGAGAATGGCATTTTCTATTTACATACTTTGCGCAATATTTTATTTCTTATTTCTGTCGTATTTTCCTAACGTTGTTTTTTTTACGCTTATTTACTTGCCTTCGTTTTTATAGCTTTTCATCTGATGCTTCAATGAAAGCAGAATTTTATGTTGAAAATATAATGTAGAGTAATGCCGTAAATCCTTAATACGTTGTTTGCCTTGGCTTTAAACCGAGATGAGCAGCCTTTCGACAGACGGCAGCTTTAAGTGAAGCTCTTCGGGCTGTTGAGTTGAACGTTGAGTATCGAAATGGTTTGCGCATGAGAAGGCAACGCTTTCCCTTTAATAGAGAATGAATGGATAAAGGATATCTTCTTGATGTTCTGTTTGACACCAAAAGTAAAAAAGAAAAAAAAAATGATTTCCCAACAGTTGCAACTACTTATTGTCAAGTAGTTTTAAGCTTATGAGCATATAATTTGCCATCAAAGACTTCACTTTGGCGTTCAGATCCGGTATTTTGTTATATGTGCCCTGCAATTCACAGATACGAATTCATTTCATAAACACACACTCACACATTTCTCCGTAATATCTTTATTTTTTTTTGGCCAAAAACATAATTTAATAACTTTCAACAACAATAGACGATGGCAACACCACCGTCCGCACAGAGGCCCATAAAACAAAACGCATTTGGCGAGTCAATAACGATCCTGTTAAATGTAAATAAGCTTATGCTACTTATAACAAGCTTATCATTTTGAAATTTGTATTTTATTATTTAATGAATGATGCCGTGGAATTTATTCACTTAAATGGCAAAAGTTATGAGCAATAAAAATCCATTTTTATTTCCGTTTCATCATCGCAAAGATGCGGACCGTGCGCAGTACCTACTCTTGTGGCCCATGCGAAAGAACAATTTGAATTGCAAATTTTGAAAGTTTATTGTTTATTTTAAGACTATTATTCTATTTTGTTTAGTGGGCATTCTAAAGTAAAATAATTGAAAAGATTTATTTTGTTGTGTACAAGTGTTTGCCATTGAGGGTATTTGGCTGTTTTTTTTTATAGAACAGCCGCCGCCTACGTGAGTTTGAGAATATCGAAGAACGCGTAAATCGCTTAATTAATATTATTTTATTAGCTGGAATTTTCGTTCTTCATTTTCATTCAATCGCTTGTGGTAGTCGTTTAGTGGCTTTGTGTATTTTTTTCATGTTGAAGAAAACATTTAGGAGCTTTATTTTATGTGCAAGCTTAAATGAAAGAAGCAGATTATTGACTAGCGTTTTAATTAACCAATTTCCGGCCCAACTATACAAATTCAAGTCATTTCATGTTTCTCAACAGTGCAGGTGTTCGGCTTATGTGTATTTGCATATTATCTGTTAATTCGGTACCACTTAAGGGCTTGGCAATATTAAAAGCATATAGTATCTTGTTGATTTGAATATTTCATTCATAACTCTTTTGAAGGCAAGGAAATCTGTAAATGGTTGAACATTCAAGGTGTAAAGTCACTTGATATGCTCTCAATTAGCTGGACAGTAAGACATTGCTTTCAATTAAAAAATTTATAAAAAAATATAGTCAAAACTTAACTTACCGATAACTTTTTCGATAATTTCCATTTCCACTTCATTACCGCTCCATTTCCAACTTTGTTCCATTCCCCTTCTGCTCTGGCTTATTTTCATTCCGGTTTCATTTCCATCCAGTGCATTCAAATTTCCAACCAAATGAAAAAGTACTTAGTAAGAGAATATTTTCGGCCAAAGTATCAAAAATTTCCATAATTTCGCGATCATTTTACGATAGTTTTACGATAGTTTTGCGATAGTTTTTCAATAAATTTTCAGTATGGTGTCATACGTTTTTCTATAGTTTCCATTTCCACTTCATTACCGTTACATTTTAAAGTTTATTCCATTTTCATTTCGTTTCATTCCCATTCCGTTCCCAAAATAAAAAAATTTGGTTCAATATTGAACAAAATAAAAATAAAGCTAGTAGGAGAATCATCATCGCTCCGATTGAAGCTGAGATTGTGCAGGATATATTTGTATTGTAGTGCGATACTTCATTCGACCATTTTCCGGCATATTTAATGACAATTTTTCGATTTGTGTTATCGATAGTTTATCCATTTTCATTTATAAATTGTATTCAATTTCAATTTCGTTCTTGTTCCACTTCCACTTCTATTGCATTCCATTCTATTCCCTTCTCTTCCATTTCTAAGTTTGTTATAATTCCATTTAGTTCCATTCCATTTCCAGTTTGTTCCAAATTGTATTACCATTCCGTTCCCGAAAACAAAATTGGTTCAAGATAAATCGGTTTCTCAATATAAATAAAAATAAAGCATTCTGGGCTCATATTTTGTGTGGGAGATAAACATTGGTTTTGTTAGATGAGGAATGCTAAATTTTCGAGTTGATGGCTCGAAAACTACTGCAGTTATCATGTGAAATGGAGTACAGACAGATATCGCTAGATTAGGAGGTGGTGCTGATCACGAATACATATACTATTCCATACCATACCACTCCCCTTTCTTGAAAGTTACAAACGCTTTAACAGAACCCATAAATTTTGAGTGCAGGGTTCAATACTACAAAATATTATCAACGAAATGTATACCTTTGAAATCTCAAATTGTCCACGAACATTCACATGAATTGGAAAAATTTCTAACAAACGCTTGCTAGGAACTTTTAAGCAATCTAAATTAAAACATGACTTTATGTGAAATAGCAAATACACCACACCGGAACGATACTCAAAAGATATTTTCACTTTTAATTAAAATTTCCAAACCACATGAAGCTCTCTGAAGGCTGCCCCGCATTCTCTACAATTAACAACCCTTTCACAGAAACTGATACCTACGAGAACACATTCAGGTGAACTTTAAAATGAATAAAACTTGCCTACAAATTAAAACGTAGAAAGGACCGCCCCCTTTCAAGAATTGAACATTTAATTACAGCCTATGCCGAAATGGAACCTTGATCAAATTATATTTTTGAAATTCAATTCGGTTGAAGGCAGTTTTATGTACTTTTCTCAATTACATTGGAGAAAAGCTACATACCGAAAAAAAATTAATACGAATTTACTGAATTTCACATAATTACATGCTTTGATAAACATGACAAGATTTCTGTGCTCAAAAATAACAAAAGCTTGAATATATTTCAGCATTAACGTTTGTCATGGCAGCAGAAATGTCATCATCAATCTCAAATTGATTGCTGCAATCAATCAAAGAAGTACAACGCACAAACGTTTATAATCAAAAGAAAATATGTGCAAAGTAAAGGGAAATACACATACACTTGCCAGTAGATACGGTACACACGTAACTGAAGTGAGTAGTGACGACTACACTTTCAGATATTTGCACAAAGCAATGGAAAATTGTACTTGAGAGAGAAAAATGTATATTATATAAAAGTATGTATTATGTACATAATAAGTATATAATTTTCTTATTTTTTATTATTAGTTATGCACTCAAAAGAAAACATTCGAACTCAGCCAATATAGCGTTCCATTTTCATTTCACTCCCTGCTACCTCCAACAAATATCCGCGCTGGCGAAGTCAATTACCCACTTGAAAATCGATAACAACCTTAACAAATACAAAACTCATTTCATTTCAGTTCAACTTGAAATATAAAAATTGAAAATTATTTTCATCTTCTTCTTGTTTTTTTTTTCCCACATACTTTGCCGGAATGTAAGAAGCATCTGCAGTGTTGGCGGTGGAGCGCACACAAGTGTCTGGAGCGGCAGTCATCAAGCTTTAGATACTTTTTGCGTTAAGCAACCAATTCATGTTCACCTTGGTGAAAATTGAATGAAAATGGAAAATTTTTTTTATTACGATTACTAGTAAAACACACAGCCAGACGGAAATGTTAGTAATATGGCGGAGATATTGTGGGGTTTGGTTGTTTTTAAGTAATCCCAATCGTACGATAGGGCGAAACTAATCTCGATGAAATGTAGACTCACAATTGGAATAACTACAGGACTTTGTCGTATCGTCCACCATGCAAGACCATCGATTGGTGCCTCAACTGCAATGAACCAGACGAGCAGGAAATTCTAGAACATCTGCTCTGCAACTGTTCAGATTTAAACACAAGTAAATAGAAGATTTTTGGTCGAGCTATGTTAAATACGCTAATAGAAGTTGCAACCTTTGAAGTTAATTGTTTAAAAACCTTCACTTTAAAGTCCGGCATGTTTGGGCAAGATGCAGACCATGGAAGAAGGTCTACAATCTGCATGTAAAATAGGAATGTAACGGAACACCCGCCAGACATCAGCATACAATTCTCTCAATATTAAAATTTCTCTAAACATTAAAATTGGGTATATGCATCCGCATATGTTCACATCCGCAATGCGGGTTTTGGCGGGTGCGGATGTTGAGGAGGAGATGTTGGAGATATGGATGCATATGACCAATTTCAAATTTGAAACTATGCCGGTGTCATGCGAATACTTCGTCATATCCCTACACTCAAAGAATTTTTTCGTTCGTAAGAAACGAAAAATTAGACAAACACATTTCGTTTGTTGTTTCGTTTGCAACCAACGTGTAAGTAACGAAAAAAAAAAAATGTTTAGCTCAGCCAGGATTCGAACGCGGGACGTAAGGTTTATAAGTTACGCACATACACGCTGTGCCACTGAGCTACTTTCGTTCTGGTCGATAAAAACAAAGCTTATATCGAATTTGTTTAAACGTTTATTAGAAATTAGTTTTTAATTTGCAGCAATTTAAAAACGTTTCCAATAAAAGTAAAATGCAATACTTTTATTGGAAACGTTTTTGAATTGTTGCAAATTTATTTATTATTTGTGGCAAAGCGACTTAATTTGGAGCAAATGTTTTTTGTTTGTTTTTTCGTTTAAGTTTGTATTCAAAAGTAGTATATTTGCAGCAAACGTTTTCCAAACATAATAATTCTTTGAGTGTAATGTAAAGTATAAGAGAGCTTGTGGTATTGCTATTTGCTATGGAGCAATTTGTGGCAATGCAAAAGGTTACGCGTTTCCAGGTGCATTTAAGTCTTCCACGCTTTCTGCTGCCTTGTGGATTCCAGTCCAGTGCTTGATTGGAGATCTTTGGTCTGTTTACGGAGAGTATAACCAATCTAGTTCCACTTTCTTCTCCGAATCTCGTCTGCTATAGGCATTTGCTTGCACTTAGCCTATAAGCGATCGAGTTGCTGATCACAAATTCCAGGTTTTGGTTGTGGACATACAACAATTACAAATATTATTTTGAAAATCAGTAAGATTTTTTGACTGGTGTGCTAAATTTGTTCTATTATATCTGAAGATAGCGATTCAATTGGTGCCGAAACGTATTGCAAAAATATTTCTGTACTAAAGAGAAATCATATTTTGTTATTGGTGTAGAAGCATCGATGAGCTTTTCTTAAAGTCCTTATTAATGTGGGTTTCAAGTGTGTTTTTTGAACACGAATTTGGTTATGGGAAGTAAGAAACTGCAAATTGAATTTACTCTTATAAAAATCATTACGAGATCCGTAATGGTAAAATAAATATTGAATAACAAATCGGAAAATTCTTGGATGATTCAACTATAAAATGGAATAGAAAATTTTGGTGCAATTGGTTAAAATAGCTTCGTCTTCTTCTTTCTTTAGATTTTGTAACTCTTCATAGCTGACATTTCCAGTTTCCACACTTTACCTATGGAAATGTCTTTCAAGCAGATCGCCTGCTGTTTTTATTTTGACTTGAAAAATTAAATTTTTTGTTTTATTTTTCTTCTAATTTTTTTCTTCTTATTCATTTGCTTTTTGTTGTTTCAAATGCCGCCGCCATGCGTACAATCTGGTCGCCCTTGATGCTTTGGTATCGTGGGCATTCAACCCGCATGTTGCCTTGCATTGTCAACTTCTACTCAACACACGAGAAGACATCAAATGTTTCGTAAAAGTTGTATGTTAATTTGTTTAGCTTGTTGTCTACGAAATGCATTTGACGATTTGCATATCATTTGAAATTTCATTTAAATTAATAAAGTTGCATTGGCGTTTAACAATATTGTCTCAGCCTCAAATGAAAATGGATTTTTATTACAGCATTTGTAATTAATTACAGTGTCGATTTGCATGATTTTATAGTTGAAATGATTTTGATTGGACTCAGATGAGAGGTGTTTAACTAATGACAAGTTGGAAAGTGTTATAGGCTGATATTACAGAAAAAATAATATAATAAAAAATACGTGTGTGATCTTTTGCTGACCTATTCAATTTCAATAGTCATACTGGTTTATTTATATGATTGCGAAGCTCAATTTTTCATTTGGTTGGATATGAATGTTGGGAACGGAAAGGGAATGACATCGAAACACAATACAAATGAACAAGTTATTAAAAATTTTGAAAAATTATCGAAAATATCCCTTTCGCGAATTTGTTACCATATGGCAACATCTCACTTTAAGACTACGTGGACCAGCCTCGGTACAACTTACAAAAAAAAAGTGAATGCCATTTTTTTCTTTGGTTTATTAGAAGTATTTCTGTATGAACATTTTTTTTTTGGTTTGTAGAATAGCAACAATTTCCGTTTTTTATTGCACCATATTGACGCGAGAAATTTTTTACCGAAAACATCACTTAAGAAATTTAAATTTAATTGTTTAAAAAAAATTATTTTTAAAAAAGTGTTGATGCAATAATGTAAAGAAATATTCATACTACATGTTAAAAATTTTAAAAAATTCAAAAATTTAATTCTCGTAGCTGTGGCGATTTTTTAAAATGCACGTGTTGCCATTTGGCAACAATTCCATTTAATGGTATATTTTTTTGTACGTGTCTAATTTTGAATTTTGCGACATGTGGTACACGTTCAATGAAAATATTCATATAATTTTGTTCCTCTAATTTTTTTTCAGCATTTTTATATTATATAACTATTGTATGCATTATATTATATGTAAAAAAGGTTGATGTTACAAAAAAAAATTTATTTCGAACTGTCATGATGAAAATTGATGTAAATAAATGCACACTTACAATGAATTTGACTTTGATTAACTTTAATATATAAGTAAATCTAAATATATTTAATGTATTTTTTAGGAACAAATTTTTTTTTGTTAAAAAAATTAATTTTTAAATGTAATACATAAACTTATATAAATTTAAGCACATGTGCAATAAATTTGATATTGAAATTTTTTAGACCGTTAAGCAAATTTGTTGCCATATGGCAACATTCCAAAAAACTACTTTCAAATAACTTTTTTTTTCAAATTTAGATTTTTTTATCACTATTAGCATCATTAATAGCAATAATAACCGGATAATAGATTTTTAAGGCTCGAAATGAAAAACATGTAGCGAAAGGGATATACGCAAAACTACCTGAAAAAATAGAAGAAATTTATCGAAAATTTGTCGAAACAGTATCGAAAAGTTAAAGAAGAATTGTGGAAAAACTATTACTTTTTATAAAAATACCCTTTGTTTGCTTGTCTGTCTATGCTATCTCTAGGCCACCAGTGAGCGTAGAGATCTGTAATCTCACATATATATGAGGCATTGAGAAGAAGAATGGTTTAATTCACATCGTCATCAATATCACTAAATGAATTAACTCCTATACATTACAACAAAGTTACTGTGTTCGTAATACTCACCATGATGTGGATTGGACCTTTTTGCTTCTCCACGCCACATATATAGTCGGCAGTATCACGAACTTACGAAACTCATGTGAAAATGAATAGGAAATAGGACAGTTCGTGCAATTGACGGGCAGTTAGTTACTTCAATTCATGATCCTTCCCACGATATATCAACCAATGCCAAGAGGGGCTAAGGTTAGATTTTTGATATACCAAGAGGGTCGTGGAAATTCTGAACACGATCGTGTCAATAAAAGTGGACTCTTCTGCAGCAACCATAGTCGCATTTTTACGGACTCCCCAATCCTTCAGGTGATAGTTGACCTAGGAAGTCCAAATTTGGTTGTAAATTTGTTCTCCAAAAATGGATCTATTTCAGGGAGATTGCGGATTTCCACAGAAAAAAAAACTTTGTTTATACGATTTTGGACCACGTTAATGTGGACATATATATTCTGTGAAAATATGGCTATAGACTTACAATCAGGCAGTTCATTGTATGGGTGTTGCAGTTAAAGTTGGTACCAAAGAGGTTTCAAGAGAATTCCAAGACTGTTCAAGGGGGGTCTATGGGAATGCCAACGGGTTCTAAAGGGATTCAAGAGGGCCAATGGGGGTTATAGGCAGAGTCCAAAGGCGACTAAGGGGCCCAGGATGGTATAAATGGAAAAAAGGGCAACAAAAGGTGGTTTAAGGGGATACACGGACATTTTTAGTAATTAGTAAATTTAAAAAACACTAAACCTCAATTTTCTTATAAAATAAATCGTGCCTTCTACTTGCTACTAAACCAATGTAAAATTCTAAATTCCTTTGCTTGACTTTGAATAAAAATACCGATCCATAAAATCCGTTTTTCACAAAAAAAAATGAACATAATACCTACAAAAAGTCGTCCTAGCAACATATTGAGAAGGAAGAAAAAAAAAAAAAGAAATAACAAATCCTTTTTAACACACTCGAAATAATGATAACAGCCGTTTAACTAAGCAGAAGCCTCTAGGAGGGCTTCAGTTCACTTAGAAAACGCCAAGTCATGCAAACGAAATTATTATGCGCATTATAAAAATCTAAGAATAAGTATAAACGTGAACTGGTATAACGGTACATTATACACAATATACACGATAATACACAGAAAGCAAGCATGTATTTCCTACCTATACAAGAAGAAGAAGAAAAATAAACCAAATATAAATAAAAATAAAAATGTTTTCCTCTTCATTGTGCCGCGGAATATCTTTTATGCGTGGCGTGAAGCTATTAAAAAGATTTTCCGCGAAATTATTATTTGGGAATGATGAATAAATTGTGCTCTAATTGAATTATGTATATGCGAGGCGCATTGATAATGATGATGGCTGGTGGTAAGGTGGTAAGATGGGGAAGGAAAGCGTGTATGGGTGTTGACTGTTGGTTGGTGGGTGGGTGGTGTTCTTGGTCCTAATACTTAAATTCGTATTGGGAATAAAAAAAAAAGGAAACTTGCATTATCTCACGCAACAAAACATTCAAATGATGCTTTGCCAAAGCATATCTACTAAATTTACGTAAATTTCTTGGGTTCCTTCTTCATTCTTTAGCATTTTTGCTTCTTCTTCTTTACTTTTTTTCCAACTGCTTTTCATTTAATCTATGCGCATAATATTACATTTCGGAAGAAAAATGTTCTTGTACGAAAATTTACATTTTTGCCAGAGTGCTCGCTCGCTCGCTTGCTAGCAGTTAAAAATTATGTTTGCAAAGTTGCCACACAACTAGTGAACTTTTCGCAACCAAGACGCTGCATAAATATTAAAAAACACAAATGTTTCATTCTCCAAGTAGCAGGCTGAGTGGGTGTGTGAACGTGTGGGTGTGTGTGCGTATGTGTTTGCCTGCGTTTATACAGAAGTTAGTTCTTTATTTTACATAAGCTTTAAACATTCTCAAGGACTTATGTTGCCGTTTTAAAGGAGCATATGTCGGGCGGACGAAGCAACCTTTTTCGTAAATTGATTTTTGTTGTTGGTGGCTTTTCTTCTTCTTTTTCTTACTTTTAAATTCATCACATTCTGTAATTCTTAAATGGTTCTTCTTTCTTTTTTCAGAACGTGTACCGACTGTTATTGGAATTTACGCAATCAATTTGAGGTAAGTTTTAGAAAGTCTAACTTTTTCTTGTAACCACCTTGCCTTCATTTGAATTTTAATCTGAGGCAAGGCAAAGTTTTTCAAAAGAAAGCATTTTTATCTGGCATATAAATATTTGCCGAAGAGATTAAAAAGGTGTTTTTTAATTAAATTCATAAAATTCATATTCTTGCTAATCCCATTGGTTATACAGTGTTCGACAAGTGGAAACTTTTGTCATAATTATGGCATTAGGATAGTGACTGATCACGGATTTGTGGTTAATTTTGCAATGCTGCCTATGGATTTATTGGAATATAAAAGGTTTACCTGAAAAATTAAAAATTAAACTAAAAAATGTAAATTTAATAGTTTTTTTAACACTTTCAAAACGGCGTATACACTTAGCCTAAAAAATAATATTTTTTCCTACTCATTTTCAATTAGATAACCAAAAAAAATAATTGAAAAGCTATGCCATTTCTGCTCTACACTAGACAAGGTATGAAAAACACATTACTTGAAAAATTATATTTTCAATTAAGTGAAGATTTGTTAAATCTGCGAGTGTTTTTACCGCGTACAGCAACTTCACCCATAAAACAAAACCTGTTGTGCCAACAGATTTGTGACCAACCGAATTTTATTGCTTGGTGGAATATCACTTTCAGATATTGCAGCTTATGTGTTCGTTTGACACAGCATCAGCGGTCTGCTTAAGACTACGTCTGCTCTCTGTTGTCACAGCATCACTTTCTGACTTCGCAACATCAGCTATTACAACTTCTACCAAGATATTTACATTCGTTTTATATTTGGTTGTTGTAACAACAGAGAGTGTATGTTACGACATCAGAAAGTAGATGCTGCGATATCAGAGGCTGATGTTGTGACGGCAATGAGTGGTTGTTCTGAGTGTGGACTGAAAGTTGATACAATTTTTTTTTCCAGGGGTACAGAAGAAGAACTGACAACAGTACTACAGACACTGTAGAAATAAAAGTAAATTTGAAATTTGAAAAAAACTGTTTTGGATTTTGAACTGTGTAATGAATTTAATATTAAAAGATGGATTACGACATCCAACCGAATTTTGAAGAAGAAATAACAGACAAATTCACAGTGAGGGCCCAATTAGCACTCGATTTCGTTACCTGGGGGAGCTTATCTCGAACGGTGTGACATCGCTGATAGTGCAGCCAATATTGATTTGGCTTTTCTCAGGCAAACAAGACTTAGGGTGGAATATATAGTTGGACACAATGACAAGTTGATCGAGGTAAGCATCTCCTTGAAGGAATTGATTCCTCCTCTTTTTTTTCTTAGTATCGAATTTGCTTTAAAACTTTTTTAAGGTTTGTTTGGAAATCCATTCCGCTTAATGCCTCCATTGCTAGGACCACATAGAATTTATTTTATAATATATATTAAAGGTAAGCCCCTTCTATTGTCATTCGATTCTACAATAAACTCCTCACCTATTTCGTTGCCTTTTCACAGATGACAAAACCTTTTCAAAAAACTTAAGACAATACCAACGAATATTTGCAATCAATCTCCTTCCACAATCACAAACAATCAACAACAAACAAAATGCACCACCAAAAAAGAAGAAGAAGAGGGAAAAAAAACGCAATTCAAAAATCTGATTTATTTCTCAGCGGCACTCGAGCGATGCCAACCAATAATTTATCATTACACTTCCGTTCCATTATAAACAAATTTCCGCTTTTGTTTTGCTACAATTTTTCCTGTTGCCGCTATAACTGCACTCAAGCGGTTTTTTTTCAAATGGCGCGTGTTTTCTTGCTTTTCCGCCGGTGCTGGCGTCACGAAGTAACAATAAAACAAGTGGAAGTAGAAGCAGTAGCAGTGGCAAAACACAAAGCAAAACAAAAAAAAAGGTAGCAAAAACGAAAAACCTCTCTTCCTCGGCTATGTAAATATTTAAATTAATATTTATGCATGTGTTGGCATTCGCAATAGTGAGTGAGGAGCGAGGGAAGGGGGGCGGCTGTGTTTATGTATGTATGTTTGCATTCTACATCCGCACAAACACATTGACTTATCGCTTTGGCGCCAAAGCAAAACACAACAAAAAAAAGAGAGAAGCGTTGAAAGCAAAGCAAACACATCATATGCATAAAATACGCGCGCAACGCCCTCTACTCAACGCACACACACACACACAAACACTCAGTCGCACTTAAGGCACTCTAACAATACTAACAACAACAACAACAAACAGCAACAACATTAGTACGCACGCATATTTGTTTGGCATTTTCCTGTGCCAGGACATACCTCAACTCGGTGCGCTGCGCGCTTGTCTACGAATTCCAGCCTTAGGGACAAGGATGTCGACTTTTCCTATTCAATTTTTTTCGCTTTGTTTTTCCGCATTTCCTTATACGAGCAGCGGTTGTTTTTTTGGCAGTAGCAGGACAAACCTCCAAAAACAAAACAAACAAAAAATCAATTTTAATGGGCAGTTTTGTAGCATTTGACTTAAACCACAAGCTTTTTCGTTAGTCCTAAGGAAGTATTTCCACTTTTTTTTTTTCGTTTTTGCGTGGTGACTTCAAATTTTTTACTGCCACCCCTCAGGCCTTTGCGGAAATTACAAGTATGCGTTTCGTGTCGCCATAATACACCGTGTTCTTTTTTTTTCGTTCATCACATTTCCACTGCTTGCAGTACACTCAGTGAAATGTGTTAGTTGGTAGCATTGTCTTTTTCTACAAAAAATATTACATTTTCATTTTCTAAAAATTGTATGACTTTGGGTAACATTTTTTTCTCTGATTTGAAATCTCTGTTAGTTGACTAGTTAGGACCGGGATTAAATGGCCACTAAGATTTTTACAGAATTACTTTACTCGTTGGTTCTGTTTGACTAACTTTTTTCTCTGCAATTACTAGTAGAAGTGGTAGTAGTAATAGTAAAGTTTTCAAAATATAGCTCAGAAAATTAACATTTTTTATGAGTTTTGTACCCTACACCAATTAGGAGGTGCTACATAGTCACTAGTGTGAACAGTAGCTCCAAATATCCTATCTTGTTCTAATCAACAAAACAACCAATATGCTAATTTTTTGCCCGATCAGTTCATTCCATGGCAATTCTCAAACCCATTGAAGTTGGTCAAAATGGGTTAACCCTCGTACAAAAATAAAATAAATATTCGCCTAGATTTAGATTTCCGTCATGGCTGGCTTAACTCACAACCTCCCTCATCACGCCATAATAGTAAGAGAGGAAAAAAATAGGAGCCGTTGTTCAATCTTATCGAGATCTAGAACGTGGTCAAATTCAGCATTGTTTTAAAAAATTGCTTAAATCTTTACTACACCAAATTTTTAAAACGGCAAAACCAATTTACCTAATTAGTCTAATCTTTTAACGACATTCCAAAAAAAAAAAGTTCTTAATATCTCTATTCGTTTCCGAGATATAAATTTATTAAAAAGTCAATATGTGAATATTCAGTTCGCGATTATTCGCGAAATAGATGGTATTTTTCGAAAACCTTTTGGGGGGAATGTATTCGTAGATCTATCGGAAAGCATCACTATCTCAAAAATCCGAGACGAAAAATTTAAAAGTTCTTCGTTTCACTTATTTTCACCCATGGGTTAAGACAAATACAAATCGGGGTAGAAGTTAAATGCTTTTATTTTAGTAGGTGGGTTGGTATTGACAAAATAAAATGTCATGCCCTTAGGGAAGCAGATGGAGGATTTTTTAGTCCAGAGTGTATTAGTTTTCGTATTCGTCAAGCTACAAGGCCCAAATTTGGAAAAAAATTTTCGCGGGTGACAAAAAAATGGAGAACGGGGCAAAGTTGTTAAAAACTAGAGAGTGGACTATCTTCGGCTATACCGAAGTTGAAATACCCCCACACAGTAGGAAGAAGTACCTCGAACATATAAAAATGTGGTCTCAAGACCCTATTTTGAGCCAATTATAGGTGGTTTTGGAGCCCGGACCATGTCCAAAATCCATTTCTAAAAATTTCCAATTAAATCCACAAAAAAAAAAAAAAATTGGTCTCAAGACCCCATTTAGACCCTTATATATGTGGCTTCAGAACCTCGGACCATGTCAAAAATACGTTTCTAAACATTTCCAATCGAATACAACAATAAAAAATTTTTACCTTTTTTTTCGGTGTATGGGAGCCACGCCCAGTTTTTGTCCGATTTGGCTGATTCTCGAACTTGATCTCAGTATTCACGAGAAAAACATGTACCCAAAGTTTCAAGTCGATATCTCCAAAACTGCGACCGCTATCGTGCGGACGGACAGACGGACAGACGGACAGACGGACAGACGGACAGACGGACAGACGGACAGACGGACAGACAGACGGACATCGCGAAATCGACTCAGGAGGTGATACTGATCAAGAATATATATACTTTTCCATACCGGACACGCCTCCTTATGGGCGTTACAAACGTTGTGACAAAGTGAGTATACCCTGCCACAGTGAGTGTGGGGGTATAAAAATAAAATAAATAAAAGGTGGAAAATGGGGGTTAATGGGAGGAAAATAATAGAAATAAAAGGGGGGAAATAAAAGAATGGAAAAGGGGTGAAATGAGAAAAAAAGAAGACATTGAAAAAAAACAGACTCAAAAGCAGAAAATAAATTACCTTTAAATTGATTTCAGCAATTTCGATTTAAAATAGGGGGTTTTGAGTACTTCATAATCTGCAATTTAAGGAATATTTCTTTTCTTCTGTTAAGGGTTGTATTTAAAAAAAAATTGTTTTTTTTACTATTTTTTTTAATTTTATTTGGAAAAAAATCGATGGATTACTTTTTCTACCTTTTTTTTTAGAAAATTTTGCATTTATTAATTATATTGTAGGATTTATTTTAGAATTTCCAGCTCCTAACGAGCATATAAAAGGAGATATCACAAAACCCTTTTAGATTGATTATTTCAAAAACCCTAAAACTTGCTTTCATACAAACAAAAAGTCAGTTTCGGGTATTTTATGGCCACACTCGTTACACTGTATGTGCCTCTGAATGATTTAGGCACACAAAAAAATTACATGTGCTACTTCTGTTCTGCAGACCAAAATAATAAGAAGGAGAAATATTTTTGCGAAACGTTTATGAAACTAATAAAAATATTTCTGGTTATAAATTTGTATGCGAGTGTGAAGACGAGTGGCTATAAACTTGTAGAGTGTAGGGTATTCGAGGAAACCATCACATTAGTTTTGTGGAAATTAAAAAAATATTCGCTTTTTCCTGTGGCAGTAAAACCTATGAGGGTAATTATTGCAGCGCCAATGAGGTATTTCCGTAAAACAATTTTATGTCATTAATTAACAGACGTACTAAAGTGTTTTTAGGAATTTGTAGTAATTATTTTTAGAATAGTAATGAACTGAAATACTTAGTATATATTTATTTAATTTGGCTAACATTTTCTGGGGTTTTCTTGCCTAGCCCAAGTTGACCTAAGTTTTTGATACCCACATAAGCCTTTTGTTAAACTTGATACTTATATGTACCGTGTAATTTCCATATTTGAATGGACTCCACTTCATAACTTTTTTTCCAATTGCAGCTTAAACACAAATGGCAACTATGTAAGTTCTTAACTTCGCCATAAACCTCAACGGCACCGAACCGCACCATACCGCCAAAGTTCAAGTCACAAGTTGGCCACATAAACTATACCAATTACACCATAAAATTGTTACTTATTGCGATTGTTTTGTGTCATGTTGTTGCTGCTGCTGCTGCATATTATTTTACTACTTTTTCTTACTACAATCATAAAATGGTTCACCAAACAGAATCGGAAAAAAAAAACAGGAAAGCGACACAAACTTTTATGCATATTTCGCATGAAAAATGCAAACATTTCGAAACACTTGCGAAATTCTACACCCTCCCCACACAAAATGATTTGCATATTTTGTTGCCATAACAAAGTTTCAGTTGCAGTTCGGTTGCGTTGCATTTGGTTTTCGGGGGAAAAAGTACAAAATTATTTCAATTGAAATGTCATTTTCCAAACTGGAGTTTTGTGCAGTAGCAGCAAAAGCTTTTAAAGTAATTAGTTGCATAAATAAATTCCGCAAAAACAATGGCAACAATTGTTTCAATGGCACTTGCAGCCCCCCATGAATATCAGAGGCATAAGTACGTACATAACTGCTTTGAAGCAGTCGTTTTTGTGCTAGTAGCCGCTCATATACATAAGTTGGTCCAATTGCAAAAATGTTAAATTAAATTGCATTCATTGAAAGAACATTTATGGGAAAAGTTTATCGAATTGGGGTTTTAGCGTTGCCATGCCGAAGTGACACTAAGGGCTTATTATTTCAAGGGATTGCCTATTGCCTTTTGCCTTTTGCGTGTATGTAATGAGGGTTGTGCCTAAAAGGTTGTGATGCGTTGCCAGTAATAAGTAACGACCTTTGGCTAGTATCACATTGAAGTTTCATGTCCTTCTTAATTAGTGGCTCACGCCTTGTGACATGGCACGTTTTTGCCTCATTTCGAAATGAAATATCACATGTTTTCCTTTCAATCTAATTTGCTGGTCTTTACTGCCTCTACTTGCTTCTATTACTGGTATGTATTACGTGGGAAAACATTTAATATTCTGCCATTTCAAGGATTTCTCATATTATTAATCATTGAAGGGGAATATAACAAATTTTTCGCCGCACATCAACGTCCTTGGCCATATAGTACACAACATTGTGTTGTGTAAATAGATGATGATTTTTTTCACTTTCGCTTTTTTTTGTAGCAGTAGCTCTCCATGAAATTATAGCAAAACAAAAAAATAAACTGTATGTGTGTGTGTGGGTCGTGTGGACGTATAAAATAATGAAATTCGAATTGTTTGTCCTAAGAATGAAATGAAAATAAAACAAACAAACAAACATACGCCTAAGGCTATTAGATACGGCAAGTGGCATGTGTCCTTTGATTACTTATGACATGCGGGCGGGAGAAGGAGCGCCACACACACACACACAAAAAACAATCACATATAATGTTTTGATAGCTGTGAAGGTTAGAAAATTGTTTACATCAAAATGTAAATACATTAAAGAATATTTGCGAATGTGAGCAGTAAGTGAGTAGTAAGTAAAGCAAGAATAATATTTTGAAGCCACTGACTTGAATCAAGTCATCAATTGGAACTGGCATTCGGCAAGTTATTTAATTAAGTCATACAATAAACACTTTATGTACTGGAAAATATCATTGATAGCTGCGCCGCCAACTCGTAAGCCGCTAAGTAATAATGCCTTAATTACTGTGTTGCCGCATTAAAGCTCAACATTACCGGTTAATCCTATTAATTAAAAGCCGCCGTTTTGCATTTTAAAATCTATTTTACCTTGCCAATACATTGCCGTCCAACCGCACGCCACCATTTAATTTGCAATTTATTTATTTTTCGAGATGGAAAATATTTGCATACAGTCAGTCCAGCCGCCAAACCAAACAGACACACACACCAGCTAATTTTTGTAATTTCGTCGGGCTCGGCCAACAGAGGACCGAATTGACAGCGCATAATTTGCGTGCGGGGCTTAGTAGACTTTTAAATATAGATAAATGTCGTAAATTGTCTACAGAAATGAACACATTTGCAGGCGTAGAAAACACACACACACACACACTTTTTAACGTGTTTGCTATAATTTACTAAATTATAGCCAAACAGTCATTGTGCTCATGTGTCTATAAAGTAACATGTGCGTTGTGGTTTACGAGTGCCATATAGTTGCCAATAGTGTCCGGGCCGCAATCAATGATTTTTGACTTTGTGCGCTGATGTGGCCTAAAGTGCTTTGGGTGCTCTCTTGTGAAACGCTTTAGCTGTGTGGCGAATTTTTAGTGCAGAATTGACTTAATTTTGTTAAATATATTAGAGATAGTGGATTTAAGTAATAAATAGTTTTAATCTAA
This sequence comes from Heteromyza rotundicornis, assembly GCA_951394025.1. NCBI lineage: Eukaryota > Metazoa > Arthropoda > Insecta > Diptera > Heleomyzidae > Heteromyza > Heteromyza rotundicornis. The sequence goes on from OX596012.1 coordinate 64,683,700, forward strand.
TGGCGTACTAATGTCATGTGGTTTATGCTTTACGTCAAAAGTTGACTGGATACAAAAGAGAATGTAGTTGCGGGTACTTGTTGGGGAGTATTAAGTATTTAAATAGTTCAGATATAGTTGTCAGTGTGACCAGTAGAATAACTTTCTAAATGATACAATCCCAGAAGATAGCAAAATATTTTGTGGGATGAAAACATGCGGTTTCGAATGTTTTTCGATAGCGCACGGCCCAAACATCAAACCAGAATGGCTCAAATTCATTGAAATTACATGAAAAATAGTTGATTCATTATAAGCTACCTCTGAAGTAGTACCGGAAGATCAACTGTGCTTCAATAGCTGCAGCGGTAATGACTTTATACAAAAAAACTCAATTTCAAAAAAGCCAAAATGGCGAAACTGTCTTACCCATGGGGTAGAATTGTCAAGGGGTATAATTTGAAAACGCGCAGAGTTTTTCGGTAAATATAATATTTTATTTAAGTATTGAATATCAGAGGCTAAAATTAAACATTAAAAAATGCCTTACTAACTTATTTAGGGCAAATTTTTTATAAAATGTAAAAAAATTAGTAATTGAGAGCAGAGTTAAATGCAACTTTCCAAACGATTTTTCTAAACTAATTGATGAGCTTAAATCATTGATTCTTCTTTTTCTCTTCTTTAAAATTTTTTTGGTCGGTTTTGTTATACCAAATACACTGACGTGTGTGCCCCATGTGCGATTCAGTGAATGTGCCCCAGGTGTTCCCACCCACACAAATTATTTTTTCATATTTTTACTTTTAAGAAATTGTATCAAGTCGAGCTTTTATTCCATGCATTAATATTAGGCAATAAATACCACAAAGTATTAATTTCCTAATGCAAAAACTACATTTTTTATCACCAAATTTACTTACCCAACAAAATGTTCGCAGCACCCCTAAAAACAAACAAACTCGTTTTGCCGTGATTGGGGTAGGAAGGTCATGTACTTAGGGAAGAAACTTTATCGATATATGCACAAACTGCCCATACTGTACATTTCAAGGAGTTTTTAGTTTTAAAAAAAAGTGGGGGTGGCATATGCTCCCCAGTGGCGAATCCTTCCCCTTCTACCCTACTACGAGGCGGCTATAAAAAAAACTATAAAAAATTTCTCAAATTCAATATTTTTCCGATTGTTAATGACCGATTCATTTCTATAACACAATTCGGTTCCAAAGACAAATTGCAGGTCTTAAGTAATTTTGTGGATTCTTCAAGAATTGTAGCTTTACTGGTGCATGAAAAGCAAACCACAATGATTCGTTAATTTCGAACACTATTTTGTGATTCTATAGATCAAATACCATAAGACATACAAAAATACACAACATCGATTCTCTTACCAGTTCATTCAATTCAAATTTTATTATTCCCCCCCCCCCACAGCATTTCTTTCATTGCAAAAATTCTTTTTACAGACTGAACAATAATTTCATCGTACTCTACTCTGTACCGACATATTGACAATAGCCATAATAACGATATCCATTTCTGGATAAGAAATTTTCTACAAATTGTTGAAAAACATAAGCTCATATTTCGACGCTGTCAGTTGATACTTACTAATTTTGAACTGAAGAAAAAAAAAATACATAATAATAAAGCATACACCGCAAACGCGTTTCATTTTCAAAGCGAGCATGATGAGCTCAAAACACGCGAACAAATGAGGAGAAGCCTATCAACTATGTAGTTACTACAAAATATTCAAACGATATTAGCAAATTAATCATTTATGGCCAACAAGAATGCTCCGGACATACACACTGCCTAATGATGATGATGGCTAGGGGCCCCATCAAAAAAAAGTCTTTTGTGAATATTGAAATTGATTACCAAAATGTGGACTTTAAATACAGAGCTTGTAGGGTAATTACACCAGCCAGGATATAATAAATAAGAGAATATATGCTTAGTAAAAAAAATTATTAAAGAATTTTGCTGCAGTTTTTGTTTCCTCTGAGGAATAAATTTTAATTTTAAATTTTAATATCAAAAAAAGTATTTTGAAATTTAATTCTTCGTTTTTCTAATTGAATTGAGGCCTCTCAACCCTAACCTTCTCTAATGTTGATTTTTTTTTATTTTTCTAATACTCCCTCCCACAATTTTCACATGCCCTTTTGCCCACAATCCCTTCTTTCGCAACCCTAATCATATTTTCAACTTAATAGTAACATTAAAAGCTTTTAAAATACTCTATTCCTCGTTGGTTTTTTTTTTCATTTTAATTCCGTACTTGAAATTAAGGTTTGTTTTTTTCTTTAATTACTTAATTTCCTTCCGCGGCCATTCATTGCAAAACCCAACGTCAGCTGTCAGCAGTCGTCAGTCGTTGGACGCACTTGTGTACGATAAGAAAAAATAAATTAGAAAAAACAGCAGAAAAGTAAAAAAAAAATAAAATAAAAAATCCCTGTACACAAATTAACGCACCACTTGTTAATCTCTTAAATCAACAGTGCGTAAAGCACGTTCTCAGCCTTAAATACGGAAATTTCTTTATATTTTTTTTTGGTATGTATTTTGCAGCTCTTACCACACAAATAAAACAATGGTATTTTTCAGTCGCTTTTATAATTTCAGCATGCGTCAGCGTTGTACTTATGCTCGACAGAATTGTTTTTTTTTTCTTTTCGTAAATACACATTTTTTGTGTTTAATTTTTATAACTTTTTCTTTCGTTTCTTCAACCACCGCCAAGGATATGCCTCAGCCTTTTTCACAATACAACTTTATTTCCACATTTTACTTATACACACACTTTCTTGCGCTCTAATTCTTGGCAGAGTTCCGTACCTGTACTCGCCACACAAAAAAGTCTCATGTTTTGCTTTTAAATTTTGTTTGTAAGATGACGACGGTAGGGCCCAGAAATTTATACGACAAAATGTACAATTTAAAATGTGCCTTTTGTGTATGAGTGTGAGTGTGTGTATGTGAGTTACGGGCAAAAGGCAAAAAACTGATTTAAATGAATGAAAGCATTTCTAAATAAAGCCCTAGCCGCATTTTACCTTCATTGCTGAAAATTTTGTCCCTATTTAGTGACGGCCATCCTATTTATATGGCAATTATAATTAAACCGAAAAATACTCATGATGCCCTTCTTGAACTTTGTTTGCCCTTTCATTCAGCTCTTTTGAAGTTCACAACGAAACTACTACCTCCCCTCTCCGGCAGCGAAAGCATAAATAGCTCATATTTAATTAAAACACTCTACGGCATTATTAAATAAATTAATACCCCACTTGAAAACTGAAAATAAAACAAACAAATGAAATGAAATGAAAATTTATGAAGGTGAATAAGTACTTGGGAAAATTCCTCACCACACTTGACTTCAACAGAACGCTTAACCGAAAGAGTGACCACTTCAAAAGGTGAGTACGCCGTGTGAGTTTTTGCACACTTTAATTGTTATTTGCTGGCACACTCGTACATGCAATTATGAGATATGGATCGCATAGTGACAGGATTTAAAGCGTAACGCAATGCAAATGCAATTGAAATGTAGTTTTGTAGTTCACGCTTGGATAAATATAGGTTTTTGACTAGTAATCACATAATGTGTTACTCACATGCACTATAGTCTCTAAAGCCCACAACTGACAGAAGCGATTTTGAGCGAAGTTGTCTTATATGAGAAGTGGTTCTTCGAGGTTTGTAGTGACAAATATTTGTTTCTTTTTAACATCGAATGGAACCTTCCATTCAAAATGACAGCCTAGTATTTCTCTTCTTATATTTACCTAATGGAATGGAACAAACTTCGAAATGAAGGAAAATAGGCTCGAATCAGCTGGAGAGGAACTCAATTATAAGAACATAAACGAACTTAAAAGGAACCGAAGTGGAATGGAACAAAATGAAAAAATGGAATGGGATTGGAAAGGATCAAGTGCATTGTAAATTAAATTTATTGATAAAGAGTGAAAATCAATAGAAATATTAAAGAAATTTACCGGAAAAGTTATCGTTTTTCGGTAATTTAACGATAATTTTTTGATAGTTTAACGATTGTCCATAAATCACGTAATGACTACCCCCCATTTCATGTAACGACAATTAAAACACACTCTTATATTTGGGAGAGATTATGTACAAGAGATGACCCGAAAACTTTACTTTTGCTCAAAAGACAATTTTGAAATTTGTGTTACATACCACCTTCATCCACTCACCTCTTCAACTGCGCATATGTTACATAACATGTTGATTGAACTCTCCTATTTAGCGCCATGTAGACATTTCATGAACCGACTGCGTTACGTGTTTTATGGACAAGACAGCCTCTTTTGGATTTTTTTCCGCTGTTTCCACTTAAATTTTATTTCCGTGCCATTTAAAAATGTTGTTCCATTCCCATTTTGTTCCGGTCTATTTCCATTTACATTCCATTTCTGTTCAACTTCAAATCCATTCCCTTCCCGTTCCATTTGTAAGTTTATTTCAATTCCATTTGGTACTGGCCTATTTCCATTTCGTTCCAGTTCCATCCCATTCCGTTCTCAGTATAATTTCCGTTCAAATAAATAAACGATCTCAATATTAACGAAAGTAAAGAAATTTGTATGGGAGGTAGGCGAGGTTTCTATCCGATGATGTCCATTTGCAATGTCTGTCAAATAAAAGCAAAAAAAAGAGGAATGCTAACCTTTAGAGACGAGAGCTCAATAACTACGGTAGTTTTTTTTTGCGCAGGAAGCGATTCTGATCGAGAATTTTCTAGTAGATACTTTTCTATACCTACCGCTTTTCCATTTTGCGCATTAAAAATATACGACAAAAATAATATACCCCTTGGACACTTGAGTAAAGGGTATACAAATTACTTTCAAATACCTCTGCACCGCACTGATTACTCTGATGAATTGTAACTCAACAAGCTTTAAATTTTAAATATTCCAACTATTTTCTTCTGGTTTCACTAATCCCTCAACCACAATCCTAACTACTGCTTGCAGCACTTTTTTCTTAGCACGAAACCAAGAATTATTGTGCTCCTTAAACACCCTTTACCCCAATTGCAATAAATTTTGCACTTGTTTGTCTGCCTTGTGACTAGCGACTAACCTACCTTTTCTTACATAGCAACCTGCGGAAATAGGTTACAGTAAATTACATCAAACATTGCTTCGTTACGTTCCGCCACCGTTATGCATCGCAGTGAGGCCAAAGCTGCCGTCTAACCAGCGCCAATAGCAGCGCATACCTTTACACCTCACTTGAGAAATCGGGGAAGTGCGGGCGAGTGTGGGGGGAAGGGTGGCAACGGCGCACCAGTAGTCGCCATTCGAAAGCATTTTAAAATACATTATCCTGCGCGCCAAACTCAAATATTTCATTCGCTCATGTGCAGCGCCATCACCAGCACCATCAGCACCATCGCCTTCACCAGCGGAAGCGGAAACGAATGCATGTTGCTTGTGTAGTTGCAGTTGTTGGCTGGTCGGACGGTTCGTGTTGGCTTTAACTCTTGCCTTTTGCGCTGTCTGTGTGGGAGTATCGCGCGCTATTTTCTCAAAGACAGACTGTGATAGGATAAGGCGCTGCTGCCGCGTTGCAAACTGATTCTATATGCAAACATGATTGTCTTCACCTTTATGGCGTTAAGTATTATTCTTCCTAAGGATAACAAAAATCAATAGTTGCACAAAAGGTAGAATTCTTGTTGAAATTGCGGTCGATGATCTTAAGTCGTCCGCTTCGACGTGAAATCCAGTAAGATAAGAATGCCAAAAGGAACAAAACGTAGAAAAGCCACACTGAATACACGGTGGCCGTGCCGAAACTGCAGAGAAACACTTAAAGGGGCGTGTAAAATTTACTTTAAGGATAATGCATGGGTTTGTTGCTGTTGCAGCAGTTCGTATTATTGCCCATGTTGTTGTTGTTGTAGTTGTTGTTGTTGTTGTTCTCATTGCTGTTGCATGGTTTCGCAGGACATTCCCACACGATATTTATGAATGTGTGCCTTCGGTACATCCTTGGTAATTTCAATTGAATTGCCGCGTCGCTTGTGTCCGTCTAAATGTACAAGCCATGTACTGACTGTGTGAGTGCATGTTTGTGTGAGTGTTTTTTATATTTGTCTGTTTGTATTTCTAGTGCATACCCTAGTAAGCTGGGTGGTGATGGTGGCGGCAGTGGTTTTGTGAAATAATTGCAAAGCATGCAAATCGCGTGACACTCGCAATTAAATTTATTTATCAAAACACAAATAAACAACGATTTTATTACACCTACGAGGCGGATAAGCGCTTGAAAGCTTGAACGGTATAATAATTGAATGCGAAACAAATGAATTTATTTATATGCTGCATTGCTGTACAGAATTGGCCGAGATATTGCTATTTAAAGACTGCGGGGAATTTGCATAGCCATTAATCAGGTTTATAGCATTTTAAACATTTTTTTGTTTGCATTGCATAAAGTTTTTTTTATGTATATTTCACAATGGACTGTGTAATGTTGTTAGGAGATTGTGAATTGTTTTTTTTTTATAGCCATTGCTAGTTAAATATAATAAGAAGGAGAAACATTGAGGGTGGTTTGATATTTTTTTTTGATTTACATGGAATAGTTCCTTCAGGTATAGATCCTAGCGGTCGGTCACCCTTTAATGAACTTGAAAAAGAAAAGGTTTTACAATTGAATTTCACTATGACATGTCTTTAAATTATCTGGTTTGGTGGCATATGTCAGCTAAATAACTTGACCAACATCAGATAATGTTGAAGAGCTCGATGGAAGAAGAGAACAAACTATGCAGTTGCAACGCTGATTTTCAGCCAAATCTTCGTGGCAGTAGTCCATCCCGTAGAGCCACCAGACTGTAAAATTCTTCTTAAAAGTTTCGTAAAATAGCAGGAAATTTCGTCCGCCATATTGCATGCGCCATTATGTACCAAACGTTTGCGAAATCGGTCGACCGGGGCCGGAGTTTGGGCATTTTTAAAAAATTTTAGCAGTTTGGGATGTACGTTGATGAGTCAGTTAATCAATCAATCAAACAATCGCCAATCAAATATCGGGACTAAATCTTTTATATATTTTATTGAGTCCACATTTTTCTCAAACTGAGTTTTATGTCAATCCTAACTCTCTGATAATTTATTCGGTGTCAAAACACTAAAATCCTAGGCAAAAAATTCGAGCAATAACGAACGAAAGGCTGAAATGAATCATACATGACAGTTAACTTTAATTAAAAATTACTCAGACTTGTATCTTCTGGACATAATCCACTGTGGCACTGAAGACCTCATAAAAAAATGTATTGTGTGAAATAAATTATTTTTCTCATATCAAAATTACATTGATTACATATTTTCCTGTATCTTTATAATATGAAAAATATAAAAAAAATAGTAAATTCATATACAAATTACGTTGTTGTCACATCACTTCAACATTTTTTCATATCAAAACTACTATTTATCAATTTTATAATTTTTCTCATATCAAAATTACATTGGTATCATTGATTATATTTTTTATTTCATCTTTATGATATGAAAAATATCAAAATTATATTAAATTCATATAAAAATTACGTTGTTGTCACATCACTTCAACATATTCGCGGGGCTAGTGATGAGAAAATCCCGGGCGAAAGTAGACCTATTAGCTGGTTGCAATAAGTGAAGTATATGAGAATTCTCATTTTGAATATAAATTTATCGACTTATTTATATAGATGTAGGCATAGAAGGAAACCAGGCGCAAATTTTAGAAAGTCGTTGCAATTTTTATATGACTTATGTCACTTTTAATAACACTAAGAATGCAGAACCAATTGAGTCAAATTATTCGAACGAAAATTGGTACATGAAAAGCAATTTGTAAAACCAAACTAGTTCTCTTTCATTCGCTCATTAGTTTACTCCAAAAAACTGTTGTACAAGTGCACCAATGGAGTAGATGCTTGGCAGTATTCCAGTTCAAACTTCCATATCAACATGAACATTAATTTGCCAACTACATAAACCTTTCAAAGTTTTTCGAAAAGCCTTTTGCATTAAATACTAACATGATTCCACTGATATCTTAATTAATAACCTTTTTCACACTCCTAGGTATGAGTAGATTTTCTATAGAAGCCCCCAGAAGCTTTTCACTCTTGCATACCCCCACCAAAAGCAAGCTCACAGGCAGGCACACGTTTCATGTACAGAGAACGGCCTGGAATTGGGGGTGGTTGGGAAATGAAACTTTCAGACTAAAACTGCTGAAAATCGCCTTAAAAATAGGTTAATTAAAATACTACCCTCTACATTTTTATTGCACCTCATGGAATTGTGTGCTGAAAATTGTTGTTAACTACCTTTGACACAACTTTCGAGCCATGGCCAGAGTCGAGTCGGTGGTAGTTGAGGCGAGCACTAGTGTGGCTGTAGTCCTGCTCCTGTTTGGCAATAATAAAAATTCTTAATTTTCCAACATTGAAATAATAAAGAAACAACAACAACAAGGGAAAAAAAGGGAACACAGCACAAACTTTTACCGGTAGGTAGGCTTGTGTTATGGCGGCCGCTCTGTCGGTCATGTCATAAAATTTTATTTCCTTGTGAATGTATAACGATGGAGAGGTTGTTGTTGTTGTAGTGGTGTAGTGGTGGTGCTAGCGGTGCAGAATATGTGGGTTCGTGACTATGGAGGCATAAAACTTTGGCGACATAATATGCAAAATAACAACAACAAAAAATACAGAAACAAGAGAACATCATTGGGCTGGGGAAGTAGGCGGGTAGGCGATTGTGGATGCTCTGGCCAACAAGCAGATAGCACATGTGGCCGCATATGAGTGTTTGACGAGTACGATTACGTGCTCATGGATGTGTTCGGAGGTTTCCAACAATAATTCGAAAGTGAATGGAATATTTAAGTAGGCTTAACATAGTTTTTTCGTTTATTTTTTTTTTGCTCCTAAAAATTTGAAAGAAACTTATTTCCGCTTGCCTACTTTTAGGCAGATACTAAATACAGTATTTAACCGAAATGCCATTGTCGTTGCCCACTTGCAGGCATATAAAGTGTGTAGTTAACAAAGGGTTCTCTTGTCTACTTAGGGGGGGCCCATTTGAATATTTCGTGTGTGCGTTTAATAACAAAACGATGCTATTTCTTAGTTTTAGGCTTTGAAACGTTTTAGGGTTTTTGTATAATTTTTTCCTTATTATTGTTATAGTTGTTTAAAGAGTTTTACGATTTTTATTTTTGAGACGTGATTGTCCGGTCCTAAATTTGCTACAAATTAAATATTTATCTCACTTCGAACATAAGATTTTAGTGGAACGAGTCTACTTTTGGGCGCTCACACACAAACACACACAAGGCAACAGACACGCATATCACACTTACAAGATTACTTCGGCTAGAACCCTGAGGGTCTTCGTAATAATGAAAAAAAAAGTTGTAAATTAAAAGAATATTGCTTTTCGGGATGGCTCGGAATGGGGAAAAACTCATGCATAATTTGTGTGAACTTTTCTTCAGTTTGTCGACTTTGTTTTTATATTTTATTTTTTTTGTATATGCTGCAGCCTGTTATGAGAGTATACAAGGGCCTCAATGTCTCTGTTCTTTACATTGTTAGTGTAAGTGTGTAAGTGTGTGTGTGAATGTGTGTGAATGTGTGCGTTCATGTTTGCATGCATGTGTGGGATTATGTTAAGAAATCACGTAAGTTATTTGCTTGGCAGTGCCTGCCTGACTGCCTGTCTGTCTCACTGCCTGACTGCCTGACTGCCTTCCCGCTTGAGCTGGTTTCGGTTTGGGGGGGATAATGTTTAAGCCTTTATTTAATTTGTTTATTGGAGCAGTGTATTTGATGCGATGATGCCGCCCTGTCGTATGTGCTTCATATACAATTCGCAAAGTTCTCTCTCCGCTCTTCTGGTACTTTTGCATAAAAGTTAAATTGAACTTTTTCGTAGCTTTTGTATGTCTTTTCGTTGAAGTTATAAATGGAAAAAATGGGAAAAGCGTTTTCTTTTTGTTTAGCTTCTTTTGAGTTTTCTTCGTAAATATCAGAAAATCATTCCAAATCAGTTAATTAAATTTTACCCGCTCTTTTTCCATTAAAAGTTATTTTTTCGGTTTCTTGATTTTTTTCTTCTAATAGAAATACCCGCAGACTTTAATAATAAATTGAGTGAAAAACCCCGAAAAAAAACGTGATGAATATTTGCATGATTTACAAAAGTTCACAACCGCAAATGTGCCATAAATCACAAACACCACACTCAAAGCATTTCGGCACTAATGAAAGGCAGACGGCGTTAAAAGCCGTCATTATATTTGTGGAATTCTTTCAAAATAAAACTTTGCAGACTTTTCAGCAAATTAATTGATGACAATTTTATGATTTTAGCTGTTGTTGTTGTTGTTTTTGTTATATCTACTTTTAACATTTGTGGGTTTTTTCTAGCAAATTAAATGATGTTTTTTTCTTTCTTTTCTTTATTTACAGGTGAGTTTTGATGGATATGCTGGCATTCATTTGATTGATGGGTAAAGTTGTTGAAAAATATTTTAAGTTTAAATTGGTTAAGTGTTGAGTAGCACAAACAAATTTTGACTGTCTTTAATGCAAGAGAGCCGGACTCAGCGAAGTGGAAACTCAAGTTCAATACGGCGTGAAGGGTCTATAAATAATCGTCTCATGTTTTTAAAATAGCCTAATGGATTAGGGATGAGATGGAGATGTCTGGGCAAAGTGTTGTCACAGTGAAATGCAAACAGTAAATTTTGTTTTTTTTTCCAATGAAAATTGAAAAAATACTTTTTTGTTTCTACAATCTCTGCTTTTGTGTAACATTTTGTTTTTGTGTTTATGGAGTATGTCCCAGCAGTATTTTGTGATTTGATTACGCAGTGCCACAATAAATTCTGCACTTCGAAAAATCGTAAGGTCCCTTAAAGTAGACGATGAGTCCAACAAGTCTGCCTATAACGTCATACAAACGTCAAGGACCTTTCACATTTGTTCCTTAATAACTTTCTAGAATATCAATCAATTTCTTTGAAAAAATGTTATCTTACCAGCTTCACTAGTTCAGTGTAAAAAAGTTTCGCACTGTAAAAAATAAAAGATTAAATCCTCAGTCCTCCAGATACATTTCAATGAAATCGGTTAGTAATACAGAATGACAAAAGAGAGTTACTGTAAATTTAATTTATTTTTTTCATTTAGCTTCATTTGTTGCCCGTAGTTTTATTCTATAAAATTTTTTAGTGGTCAATTTAGACAAAATCGATAAAAACTAGAGAGTGGACTATCTTTGGCTATACCAAAGTTGAAATACCCCATACAGTAGGAAGAAGTACCTCGAACATAAAATTATGTGGTCTCAAAACTCCATTTTGAGCCACCTATAAATAGTTTTGGAGCCCGGACCATGTCCAAAATCCGTTTATAGAAATTTCCAATCAAATCGCTAAAAAAAAAATTTGGTCTCAAGACCCCATTTTGACCCTTATATGTGTGGTTTCGGAACCTCGGACCATGTCAAAAATACGTTTCTAAACATTTCCAATCGAATGCAGCAATAAAAAAGACTTGAAAAATTTTGACCTTTTTTCCGGTGTATGGGAGCCACTCCCAGTTTTTGTCCGATTTGTCTGATTCTCGAACTTGATCTCAGTATTCACGAGAAAAACATGTACCCAAAGTTTTTAGTCGATATCTCCAAAACTGCGCCCGCTATCGTGCGGACGGACAGACGGACAGACGGACATGGCTAAATTGACTCTGGCGGTGATGCTGATCAAGAATATATATACTTTTCCATACCGGACACCTGCCACAGTGAGTGTGGGGGTATAAAAATGTGGTATATTTTAAAGACCACAGTGCAATAAAATTTCGAAGTAAACACATGAGTTTTCGATTATTTATTTAATGTTTTTTACTTCAAAAATTCTGTTCACAGAAACATGGGGAAAAAATAACAAAAATTTAATTAAATTAAATTATGGAAAATAATAATGTACGTAAACGGAATCACAATGTTTGTACGTAAAGTAAATGACATCAATATCTTTAATGAAAGGCTCGATTGATTGCATGTATTGCATTCAATTGAATTGTTGCTGGTCACTTTCGCGACATTGTTTTCAAGCAAATTATGCAAACGTCGGCATCTTCCACTGCTGATTGTGATGATTGCGATGATGGCTATGGTTTCTCTTTGCTTCATTTTGGTATTGTGGCTGTTGTTGGTTTTTCTGTTCTAGCCTCTATTTTCCCGGCCTTTGCTCTTCTTCTTGCGTCTCTGTCTACTTTCTTCTGCTGAACTTTGCCTTGATTTTAATGTCTTTTGACTTTTTTTCGCTTAGATGCAAGGCTAGCAATCTCAGATGGAGTTCGGGTGTAAGTTGTGGTAGAAGGTTCGGGAGAATAAAAATACAAATTTTATGTTTGAACTGCACAATACCCATTGTCCGTCAGATGGACAGATCCTGTGTCCACGAGATGAGCAACTACGCTGTCTTGATTTTGTAGAATTAATTTCTTCTTCAAATTATGGAAAATATAAAATAAACTAAACATTTTTATCGATGAAAATGTCAGAACTGTCACTGTCCAATAGCAGGACATTCTCCCTTTTTGTATAAAAAATTCGTACATAAATACATTCCCCTAAATAGTCACTGATTTAAGATCAGTCATCATGGAAGCAATCTATCCCAAATCATTTGTGCTTACATCTCAGTATTATCCAAAAATATTATTACATTTGATTATATAACCGCCACTCTCACTCTCACTTTTCCTACTTAAATTCCGTTCGCTAAATAAATGTTAATTTTTGTTCACTCACCGTGTCCTTGTCTTGCCAAACTTTACTCGGAAAAGTATTTACATTCAAGGGAATAAAATGGCTTACTTGCTGAAAAATTCCCACAACTGCATTGACACTTCCGCAGTAGAGATATTTTTTAGTTTTGGGGTGATGGGGGGGGGGGGAAATCGTAAACTTTTTGCACCTAAAATACGCTGACAAATGTGCAAATATTGGCAACTGCTTGAGTTGCGTGTCGAGTGCACTTGGTGCCTCCTAACTTTATTACAATGTTGAGTGACAGAGATTCGAAAATATATTCAGAATTTGCACACTTTTAAACTTCAGTCACCTCGAGCATTTTTCGCAACTCATAGATTTACATAATACTTACATTATTTGGTGCAGCACTGTGATTGAAAGCAAGGACACTCACTTATTTCTCAGGAAAGTCATTTTAAGTTGAGTAGGCGTCTTCTCGCCTCATACATCATCCAATGCTACTGTTAATGCTAACGACATTTGAACAACAACTTGAACACAATTAAGCTTTGTTGCTGCTACTATGTTAATTTCGTTTTGAATATGAATACGGCCCAGAGGCTATTCTCAACTTTATCAGCAACATATTTCTAAGCAGATAGCTTTTGTGAGACGTTCGTAAGTCTGTTAGAATGACAATGACATGTTGTAAATTATAATTCGTTTAAAATTTCATGGTTTTAATTGATTTTTAAATAACAAAAGGCCCACATTCAAAAGTTATGAAATCTTAATTTCTATTTTAAAATCTGTTTATGCTCTTTTAATTGGACAATTTTGCTAATTTTTATTGTGAGACTTTCCAGCGACGCAGAATCGTTTCGTCGATTCTGGTCATGCTACTATTTTTAACCCTCAAACCGTAGCGAATGGACTGAGCAGTAGAATTCATGTGCGCTGCTGCCAGTCAGTCTAGCTTTAAAACCGGTTGCATATCTCTGATATCATATGTCAGCGTCTCATTTAAATTCATTGAATTTTTTTCCATTCCAATTCATTTTATTTCACTATATTTCTGTAATAATTTACCATAATGGCATAAATCTATAAGAAATAATAATTAATAATGAATTCATGCGTTTATCAAACCACTTTTGAACTAATCGTAGTGACCTTAAATCAGCTCTGAAAACCAAACCACCAACAAAACAACACAATGAAAACAACAACATCTCAGCTCTGCCCTACTGAAATGAAATGAATCGAATTGTATGCTTGAGGAAACTCGCACGCCGAACTCCATCGTGGACATGACGTTATAAATTATTTCATGACTTTGTTTTTGGCTGCCAAATCACGCATAAAAATTTAATTCCATTAATTAGAAGCATTGCGGGTATGATGTGTTTGTACTGGGCAACAGTGCCAGATTTTTGGTTGACAGTTTTCGATATCTTTTCTGGTCACCTCTGATTTATGACGTTTCCATTCAAACCTGCTTGGGAATTTTTATACCCCCACACTCACTGTGGCAGGGTATACTCACTTTGTCACAACGTTTGTAACGCCCATAAGGAGACGTGTCCGGTATGGAAAAGTATATATATTCTTGATCAGTATCACCTCCTGAGTCGATTTCGCGATGTCCGTCTGTCTGTCCGTCTGTCCGTCTGTCCGTCTGTCCGTCTGTCCGTCTGTCCGTCTGTCCGTCTGTCCGTCTGTCCGTCTGTCCGTCTGTCCGTCTGTCCGTCTGTCCGTCCGCACGATAGCACGATAGCGGTCGCAGTTTTGGAGATATCGACTTGAAACTTTGGGTACATGTTTTTCTCGTGAATACTGAGATCAAGTTCGAGAATCAGCCAAATCGGACAAAAACTGGGCGTGGCTCCCATACACCGAAAAAAAAGGTAAAAATTTTTTATTGTTGTATTCGATTGGAAATGTTTAGAAACGTATTTTTGACATGGTCCGAGGTTCCGAAGCCACATATATAAGGGTCTAAATGGGGTCTTGAGACCAATTTTTTTTTTTTTTGTGGATTTAATTGGAAATTTTTAGAAATGGATTTTGGACATGGTCCGGGCTCTAAAACCACCTATAATTGGCTCAAAATAGGGTCTTGAGACCACATTTTTATATGTTCGAGGTACTTCTTCCTACTGTGTGGGGGTATTTCAACTTCGGTATAGCCGAAGATAGTCCACTCTCTAGTTTTTCTTATGGTTGGCCAGGCATGTCAATAGTATTAATTTTTGATGTAGATGAGGGCTTTTTCTGTATTGAAAAGGTGTTGTTTTTACTGTGTTGACAGAAGCATAAAATGTCAAAAATTAAGTAAAAGTCAAAAAATTCGAATTAATAAATTCAAAAATTAAAAAAAAATCCATGCCATTTTATAATTAAGTATTTATGTCTTCAATGCCACCAGAATGCATTAAACTAAAGTTTTAGTAAGTAGAAGTAAAAGTATATTATAGTTCCTATTACTGTAAGGTATTGTAAATGACATCCTAATATGAAATCATATTTCCAGTATAAAAAATTAATTTAAATTTACTATTGGGCACATGAAGGTTAGGGAAGGTTAGGAAAGGTTGAGTTAGCTTAGAGTGGCTGCGATATGACTCACATAGACCAATATGGTCCATAGGTTAGGTTAGGCTAAGGTGGCTGCCGACACCGACACACTTAGACCAAAAAAGGTCCATTGTGATACCACATGCTTCTTGCTGCAATTATCATGGGCAAGTATATGCTAATAGAAGGGACCTACAGTTTAATGCCGGATCCGAACGGCGGATGGAAAATTGAAGCATTCCTTGGCAAGTTATACTCTCGTAAGTTTGGCCAATGCTTACGAGAGGTGACGGTCTTTACAGAAAAACATGTCACACACACTTTTCCTTGACCTGCCCCGGGTAGGGATTGAACCTTATCCCTTCAGATCGTGACACGGCAGAACCATTTAACCAACTGCACAACGGCCGCCACTAATTTGGTCCATAGTGTTACCACGAATTCTTTGTTTTACTCGAAGTTTACAGTCCTTAGTTGGTGATCCTGATCGAGCCTACTCTTCTGATACTTCTACTAAAGATTTTTAGGTTAACATGGGGTAAATGGCTCAACTAAGTATTCGTAATGGATCGTATTGTATCGTCGACGATACAATACGATACAATACGATACATCACGAATATATGCTTACGTTCTTGTTGCTCTTGAGAACAAGTGAACAATACTGAAACGGTTCTGAGATACATTTTTTAATTTCGTTTGGAATTATGTCGGGAATGGATGGGAATGGAGCTGGAATGAAATGGAAATGGACGGAATCAAATGGTATTGGAACAAACCTAGAAATGGAATTAGAACGGAGTGGAATGAAAACAAGAACAAAATGGAAGTGGAACAGGAACGAAATGGAAATGGACCGGAACAAAATGGAAGTGGAACAAAATTTTTAAATAGAACAGAAATAAAGTAAAAATGAAAATTTTTCAAAAAAGTTACCGAAAAATGGTCGAAAAAAGTATTGTATTCTTTGGCCGAAGATAATTCTCTTTTATTTTAATGGCTTATTCCTAGTTTAGTTATTGTGTTATGAAAATATATTTAACTAGTAAAGAGACATTCCCATGGTATTAGTCCGTGGAATTTATTAATTTATTTAGTTTTTGGAAAAATCGTTGATCATTTCCCTTCTCACCCTGCCAAAAATACCATCAAATTGAATGTTAATGTAGAAAGTGAGATCAGGAACTCTCCCAAAATATGTAAAAAATATATCACGAGACATGTCACCCACTTTGCCCCATATTACCCCATATTGCCCCTACTCAATTCACTCCAAAAATATTATTTTAATTAATTACTCTGCACCTACATATGAAAAGCATTTCCCTTACATTAAACAAATTGCAAAGCCACACATTTTGTGCTGCTACGACACGTTGACCCAGTCTAATCACGATAAACTCAAAGCGACGAAAAAGCAGTCTGGCCAATTTAGAGCCGAAATTTACATTTCAATTGATTAGAATCGCATTCATTACTTTTGCCAAAGCGAAACTTCAGTTCACGTTACAATGAATACGAATACGAATACGAATGAATTCTAATCTGAACGATCTACAAGTAGGATTTTCTACTACCCATTATACGTACGAATGCCATTATGTGAATGAGAGACAAGAGCTACTTCAAAATCCGCCTCGACTCAGTCGACTGTCGCCAAATGACACAAAATCACTTTAAATAGTTTTGACAAAGTGGCTAATTGCATAACAATGAGCCAGTCGCTGTCGTTGGATGGTGCTGGTGTTGGTGCTGGGGCTTCTGGTACTGGTGAAGCTACTACCTCAGTGTGTATTTCTGGGCAATTATTTGTGTTTGTTTACATTGGGTACTGGTGCTGCTGCTGCTGCTGCTGCTCCTCTGGTGTGGTACTTAGTACCATTGTACAATAGTACTAAATATTGTACTGGTGCGATTTAATTTGTACAAATCATGCTCGCAAGATATGCAAATTTTATGCGCCTTTTACTTCAATTATTTGCTTTTATTTTCTTTCTTATTTTTTTTCCTTGTATATTTTCTGTACAATTTTTTTTCTCGACTCTTTGTCGTGCTAAGCTTTGGTTGGTGCTTTTGTGCGCGATTTTATGTAGCTGAATTATTGATTTTCCTGTCAGTTTAATTAAATTGTATGCGAATGGAATTTTTAAACAAAAATGTTGATGCTGCCGTTGAGATATGATAAATGTGGAAAAGGAATTCTAATTTCATGTGACGAAAGTTTTCTTGTTTGTTTGTTTGTCAGGCAAACAGAGAATGAGAGCACGTTGACAGTTTTCATTGTAGCAGTTCTTTGAACTGTGGAAATATTTGCGATTAAAGGACTTTTGAATACTACTTAGCTGGCTTGGTTTCGCGGAATACTCGACAAATATTTGAGAAATATTTACTGAGTAAAAAGCCTTTAGTTTGAAATATAATAAAATATGTATAGTACAAAATACAAAAAGCACTGGCACTGCCACGTGTGTGTGTGTGTGTGTGAGTGTACATGACTGAAATGGAGAAGATTCTATTATCTAGAATATTAAAAAGAAATCAAAATAAAGTACAAGGATACTTACATTTTACCATAACCGCATGAACAGCGCTGCGGTAGAATGACAGAAACATTAACATTTTGAAATGAAATGAAATAAAATAAAAAAGAAACAAAAACAAAAACTCACAGAAAATTGAAACTGAACGACTGTGCGAGCATTGTGTAAAGTTTTCACAAACTTTATTTTGCAGTGCAACATTATATTTTCAAACCAGTGCACAGACTTCAAATAAACAGTAGCCACACAAACAATAGCAATTCCAGTAAACCCAAGAACTCAACAACAACAAAAATACTTTCATATTCTAACAATCCCTTTGCCATACTAGAACATCCATAAATGTTGCTTTTATGTTGGCTGAAATCTACACCCCAGAACCAGCACAAAATAACCATTTTCAATTACAGCTAAACTCATCTAAATGGCGTATTGTGTTTACTTTGGGAGGCATTTTTCAGTTATAAGTATTATGTACCAACAGCACAGTTGCCTAAAATTGTGGCATACATTTTGCGTGTCTGGCTGATCATTTTACTTATGGTTTAATATTTCCAAACGCTTGGATATTTCAATGGTATTCACTGGACATACAAGTAATTTGCCTAACATAGCCCAAATGACAGACAATGAAATAGGACAAAACTCAATTGCCTTTATAATTTTCTATTTCAAATTGAAAACAAAATGAAAGCCAAATGCCAAAAGAGCAGTCACACAAATACAAGCTATCATTGGAATGACAGATAAATACTTTTGGATAATGTAGCTGTAAGGGATGTACAAAAAAAAAAGAGAAAACAAACAAGGGGTAAATGGCAATATAATTTTTAATATGCGAATAATTTGATGACACAAACATACGAAACTTACACTTGATCCAAAGTTATTAATATCTGCATACATTTAACAAGTATATGTATGTAGGTACATACTGCATATCGTAACGCTTTCATAACATATTGAAATTAATCAAATAAACAAATTGAGTTAACCGCTAACAAAAATACTTGGAATGCAAAATTACTCATACGCCGCGTATAACGATTGTCTGATGTAACCACCCACTTCGTATGAATAATATTCGTAATTTTATATTTTAGAACTGAAACAAGTTGTCCTAGTTTTAGAATAGTTAAGTATTAGAATATACAATTATCTTGGGGGAAAATCGAAAATTTTTCTACATTGCCATACGTGGCGTATGAGTGACTTTCATACAAAATTATTTAATAAAAATTCACCCGAAAACAACAAAACTTTGTAATTTTTAGCTCTACTATTAGAATATGTGAGATGTTTTGGAAACCCATACTATATGTCGGCAGTCATTTTTGAAGAAGATAAAAATAACTGAAAATATTCAAAAAAAGTTAAATTCGAAACCGAATTCCGTTAATCTTTTACGCATTCTCCGATACAGTCGTGAAAACGCCTTACTGATTTTTATACACGACATACAAGTATCGAATGGTATATTGTTTTTGGCACACTGTTTTTTGTGTCTTTCGTGGTAGGTTCAAAAAAGTGTAAATATTTCTGATCAGCATCACCTCCTGAGTCGATCTGGCGATGCCTGTTTGTCTATTTGTCTGTCTATCCCTCTTTTCATACAGCTGTCATTTCGTACGATACCAGCTGTTGTTGAGTAATCAACTCGAATGACTCTGACATTCATTTAAAATTTTTTAAAATTTTTTGAAAATTGTAAAAAATGGTGTACAACCCGGTTTACTATCAATAAACCCTAACGTATCTAGTTCAATATTTAAATTTTGTGTTATTTCATATAAAACTCAATTAAATTTTCCTTAAATCGATCCGACGACCATTTTGATATGAAGATGACCTCTAACACATTCGGCTACTGCTGAAATTATTTATCTCATCGTTGAATGCAAGTGAAACAAAGCACATCACAGCAATTACAATTTCAAACATGACTTTTAAATTACTAAAAGTAGCTTGTCACTCAGATTATTAAAGTATGACAGGTTGTTAAATTAAATAAAACCCGTCAGATAAAAACAAAACATACATACATACACACATACATGCATTACAAATTTCAGAGATATTGTTTGAATGTACACCCAGAGAAAAATCGTGTTTAATTAACCAATTTTTAACCAATTTTGTGGTTAATATTTTTCAAACCGATCTTTCAGGTTGTTTTAACAAGAAGCTATTGTTCAAAATGACACTCTCCTATATGTGTACGTGTACATGTGACGAGGTTTGTCTTTAAACTAGGAAAACTGGTAAATATGCGTTCATTCAAGTCATTGCCGGTAGCTCAGGGGTTAGGCAGTCGGCCTCATAAACGGAAGTACGTGGATCGAATCCCCGTTCCGGAAAAAGTTTTTTTAATTTAATTATTTTTTATAAAATTGTAAATTACAGTTCCTCCATCCAAATAACTTATTTACCATTCTTTTAACTTGTTTTCAAATTAATATTACCATTTCAAATAGATACCTTTGCTCACTGAACTGGATTTGAACGCCGGACCTTCGGATCTTGAGTTCATCACTTTACCTTCTGTGCTACTGCGCTTCATAGACTCATGTCGTCAAAAGACCAATCTAAATTTGAAATCTAAAAATTTCTATTTAGAAAAACTTTTTTCAACTCAGACGAGATTTGAACACGGGACCTAAAGTTTATAAGTTCCGCATCTAGACGCTGTGCCACTGAGCTTCTCTCGTGCAGGTCACCAAAAACAAATTTGTTTTGAAATTCAAAAATTTCTTCTGTTTATTTTCCATTTAACAGAACGGTCGAATATATTTTTATTTTCGAAAAAAAAATTTCTCATTTCTGTGAATGTGTGCGTTTTGCTTCGATTTTTGTCAATGTAGTTGTAGTTTTTTGGAATTGTTTTTGTTTTGCGTACAAATGTTTTTCATGTAAATATAAATTGAATCGTGTTAATTAAAATACATGAAGATTTCTCTGGGTGTACTGGATATAATACTTTTTTAAAAAATTGGAGTAAAGTACCTACTTTGGGGATAATTTCGCTTCATTTTTTATTAATGTTGCCTTACATACATAAGTACATGTATGTACGTTTTTGCACTACGTTACCACTACTCACAGCTTAACTACTTAATTTATTGTTTGGTTCTTTTATTGCAATAAAATGAGTGACTATCGCGATCAGTTCATCATAGTGCGGTTTTGAAATTTCCTCAGTAAAAACTTTTTTCAATTTGTTTGTCCATGTACTCAAAGTCAATCCACAAAAATAACTTGGAACTGCAATTGATTATATAGACAAGCAATAAAAAATAATACCTGATATCAACCCTAATCGCATGAACTCTTTCAACGTGGCCCCATGAGGAATTCCTTGTACGTCGAAGCTTAATGTATACAAAATAAATGTCTGTCATTCACAAATTATTCGCTGCCATTTAGTATATCAATGGCTGCGGCAACAATAAATTTCAATTATGTAAAAAAAAATATATACCGAGCACACACAAAAAAAAACATAGCCAACGTGTATCCTTCTTGTATTAAGCCGGAAGAACGGAAAACGTTTATGTTGCCTTCAACAAATGAAATGAAATGTAAATGTAAATGTAAATATATAAAACTTTCCACTTAACATGCAACATAATGTCGCAAATATGTCAAAATAAATCATTTTATTGTTTACAATAATAATTCTAATAATGTAAAATGGGCATAAAATAGGACCCGCGCGTTTGCAAACAAAAAATGCAAAACATCAACCGAATACAATCGAATTTATATATTTTATGACTGTGCTCTGTATATATGTGTGTGTGTGTGTATGTGTACGTTTAAGCCATTCCGATTTCGATTACAATACCAACGCCAACGCCAACACCATTACCGTAACGAAACGTAACGTAATATGAAGCGGCACTAAGCTATTGTCATGCATATTCACACGTACACGTAAATTGTCTGATGGGGAAATGGTTGGGCGTGAGTGTTTGTGTGTTTGCTTGTGTGGATAAGTGCTTGGGTGTGAGTTTTTCCACAATAATAAATATAAATAAATTTTTGGCACTTATAGGCTCACAATCACAAATAAAAGTGTTATTTCGTGTGTATATATATGAGTTTCCGTGCGACGATTGTGTATCAGGCAAAAGGAAATTGTTATGTGGCAGCAGCAGCGCGTGCTTACGGAAAGTTCACGATGCCAAAGTGAAACGTGCAATTTATGCATATTACATATTGATTTATGGTCATGACAATTTTTCACTTTTATTACAATGCCAACACATAATTTGGCACATTTTCTCCTGGGCCAAAGTTGAGACATGAACGGGGAACTTAAGAAAAAAAATTAAAATTGTGCCTTTGAAGGTTATCCGTTAGATGAGAACTAAACCAAGGAAGTCACGATATGGTTGAAAAAGAAAAAAATATATACCGAAGCTATTCGCTATCAGTTAAATGCCCCATTGCAAGTTCATTGCACTCGTCGCCTGAGTGCATTGCATCAAAGCTCATTTCGCATATTCTGCTCATTATCAGGCTACATTGTCTGTCGGAGAGCTCTGAATGTAGTTAAATGCATACAGCTTTTATTTAAGCATTTTCTAAAGCCCAAACGCACACACACACTAATACTCACATAGAACAATTGCTGGGATGTGGTAAAAGGCAACCAACACAACTGCCGAAGCACACAAATGTCGTTCTCAATTTGAAACAATGCAATTTCACCATTACCCGCCTGCATGCATGCATGTATTGTTGCGCCTCGCGAATTGTCTAGTTAGTTGTAAATGTGCGCCTGCCTATCCGCGGCTCCAACATTATATGCGCCCGTGGTTAGGAGGAAATATTTTCATTGTTTTCGGCGTGCACATTTCGGTTTCATGTCGGTGGCACACAATTGTTTTGCCCCTAAAAGTTGACAATGATTAGATTTCTGGCTATGATGAGTTCTGTGGTTGCCATGTACAACTTCGATGTTGTCAGCTGCAACAGAAATTTAATTTTTGTTTAATTTTTTTTTTTTCCAAAATCTTTTGTTTGCTTAGTCAGTGGAAAATGTAAGCTCCGTTCTTGTGTGTATCTTTGCTCTATATATTTTGTGTCATGTGCTACTTTTATGCTACATTTCTTTAAAAATATTCCACAAGAATTATGACCACAATTGGGGTTCCCCTATCGGTATTTCACAGTTGCTCACACGCAAATGTAAAAAAGAAAATATTTTTTTCTTGGTAAAATGTATTTTTGCTTTTACTGCATTCGTTGTCGTTTTAAAATTTATTTATGCGTGCGAAAATAAAATTTCAATAAATCATTTGTGTGTTGGAAAAAAATAAAAATAAACAACAACAACGTGGTTGGCACTTTCTGTGAGCAACATGGAAACAGGAAACAGGCAATTGCAGACCAAATTCTTCACCATAACCTGGAATAACAATAAGTTGTCCTCTTTGTCCAATGAAACGGAAAACGCTGAAATATTGCCTAGCTTTCTACGAGCTTGTTGGGGTGGCTTGGCTGTGGTTGTTGCCGGAAATGTTGTGTGACAATATCTCACAAATTATGAAGGTAGCAGTGGTACGTTTGCGGTTTGTCAACGTATAGAGGTGGCAAGGCAGTCAGTCAGCTCCCCACTCTATATGCAATAATGTGAGCACAAGTATTTGAACTTGAATAAATCATTTGCTGGTTTATTATTGAAATTTGTATTATTTCCATGAATACTTACATGTATGGAAAATGTGTTAAATGCGGGAGAAAGTGGAACAGCATTTATTCCTGTTGAAATGCATGCCTTTCGTTAATGAATTTGCCTCTGTTAGACAAATTTACCGTTGTACGTAGGCGTATTTATTTATTTAGTAATTTGATAAATTCTTTTTTGTTACCTTTCACATTGTATTATTATTGGTATCTGCATATACAAACATCTACAAACCCTTAGAAAAAAATTCAAAAAGTCAAAGAAGAATACCCAAATTTCCTATGTGAGTTATTTTATTTATATAAAAACCATTCATTTGTCCGGATATCTGTCCTCATCTTCCAGAAGCCACCAGTGGACCTAGAGAGTTGTAATATTACATGTGTGTCTCGAGCTTTCCAAAAAATTGGCATGGCAGATATAGAAGACTCTCCTGAAGCCACCAGTGGACCTAGGAAACTGCAACTGTACAGTTTCCATATACAATATATATGAGACTACAGCAAATGACTCTTGAGCCTGCTTTTTTGGATTTTTAAAAAGGAGGCGAGTCAGTTTAAAATTTGGTCATGATAGTATAGGTGTACTTTGGATTGTATCCTCTCCTGAAGCAATAAGACTTTGAGACCATGGCTAAAGATGGGTATTCTGCAGCCATAATTTTAACAAGTAGCCGCAATTGAACATACAGGGTGCCCCTGACAAAGACGACAAACTTTCGCCAGTGGATTCCTCTGGTTGAGAAACGACAAAAATCATAAGGGGGGTTCCGCAAATGACCCTGTAAGGAGTTTTAGGGTTAAGTGTGCGAAAAAATGGGAAAAAAATTGTTTTCAATGTTTTTTTCTTACTTCTAAATTACTACAGCTAGAAGGCTATACTTGGGCGGATTGAAAATCTAATTTGATAACGAAAACAACGGTGTAAAATACGCCAAAATCCGTTAAGCATAAATGGCTGTAATTTATTGTCAAAAATTTATTTTTTTTGGGAAATTTTGTGTTTATGCTTGATTATTTCAAAAACTCTGTTTTAGGTTTTTTTTTTATGAAAGATACAGTTTTCTTCCTTGTAAAATTCTCTACAAAATACCTGCTTGTATTTTTTTCTCTCCGATCAATAGTTTTCGCTATAAATCAGATTTTGTGAACATACCTCTGACTTATTCATGTCTTGTGTTGTGGCTATTTGGTTGGTACTTCAGTGACGAAACCTGTTGTTCGCAATTACGTTTACTCAATGGGCTTAACCACTTTTAAAATTGAGTAAAAATTCGAAGCATTTCGACAATTGTAAGACCTTAACTCTTGAACAAAAATTGTATTTGTAAAAATTCACTGAAATTCACTGAAATTCACTGTTGCATGCTGCACCCATTTTCAAAAATTTACGTTCATTACAAAATCTGCCATTGTGTGGACATTTTTGTAAGCCACATTAAAATAGAAAATGCATTATTATTCAAAATGAGGCAAATAAACTGTTAATTTAATAATAATGAAATACTCGACAGCAGTTGAAGTACGTACGTAGGTACCACATCGCCTAATGGCATTTGTTGCGTGTAAATAGAGAAAATATGCATTTCATAATTACATCAAGTTGTTTACTTATCAAATTGTTTGTTAATTACATGACAAAACAGTTTATTGCATGTACGTAGGTAGCCAGCTAGCTGCTGGAGGTGTAACATTTTTTCAAAAAAAAAAAAACTTCACTTGTGTGAGATTTTATCTAAATGACATTTACTCAATGGATTTCGAGGTAATCGTGTAAAGAAGTTATTTCACAAAAGTTGACTGCATGTGAAAAGGAAAAACAAACAAACTAGCAGTGAAGCAGCACTGAATTAATTGACAGTGCGGCCACTTGTGTTTGTGAAATTTTTATTATGTTGCATTTTATGGCATTTACGCCAAGCCACAGTAAACTGCATCATCATTAGTTTCTTTTTGCTCCCCCCCCCCGTAAATGCCTTATCTTTGATCACTGTGGTCATTTCATATTAGAGCACTTTGACGACCATTCAAAGATTTGTAAGCGTCTTAGATTTGCTGCCGAGTCATTAATGTGGACTTTATCTCGCATGGAAATCCCATCATCATCATCATTATCATCATCATCACAGTGCGAATCGTATGAATGGTCGTAACATGTGCGGCAAATGTGCGGTAGCCAGCTTGTCCGAATGGCATACACAAATCAATGTTATATTGATTTTTAATTACGCACATAGATGAGTTGTGCACTTAAGTATCTACACGGGCAGAAAATGTGCAAAATTAATAGTAAAGACTTGCTTACACTTTCTTTTTTTCAGTATTTAATGCAATGCTTACACCTTTAAAGTAAGAATTTATTCCGAAGCTTTGCCATTCAATTGATTAAATTTCCGCCGCCTAAAACTTCAGTGAAACTTCAATTTTAATTAAACAATTCGCGAAAAATAGCCACCACAAAAAAGGCGTTCACACACACGCATACACACTGCCAATGGCCAGCCGCAACAACAACATTCACTCATTTCGAAATTAATTGAAATGACAGTCGCACTCGAGTGTTTAAATACCTTTCAATGCAAATACCATTACAACGAACCACTGTGCACTATTTATTTTCGTTTAATTTGCAGCCTACATACGTTCGCCGAAATGCCACATGCAGTCTAATACCAGCCCAGAGCCTACATAGACCTAAGGTAATGCAACGCGCTCGCCTAACGCTTAACCACGTGCCTATCATGCCAGTGAAATTAATTTCGATTTGAGCCACCGAAAAGGGAAGAGAAAAACGAAAAAAGAAAAAAGAAACAACAAAAAAAGGACAACACAAAAACAATAAAATTGTAGTAGCGCATACATAGTAGTTTCGTAGTTAAATACCAGCAGGCTAGGCTCACAGTGAGCGCAAACAAAAGGTTATTTCACACTGTTCCACTCCACACTGTTTATCTATTTTGTTCATTTCACGCTGGTAACACTGCAGCGTTTTTTTTTTCGTACGTTCACTAGTGTTTTCTTTGTAGATGTGTGTGTGTGTGTTATTGTATTTGTGTTTCAGTTCTTTTTTTGTAATATTTTTTTTTTTTATTGTGGCTCTGTTCTTGTACATCGCATGCAGTTGCAGTTGAAAAATTCAATTTGGCTTTCGGCCAAAAATGCGTTAACATGCGCGAAAAAAAACATGCACGCAAAAAGTGCAATGGAACCAGCACAGAACAGCACAGCACACAGCTGTAGCGCATGTCTCGATACTCGATATTTAAATATTTAAAATAGTTAAGGATATGCGATTTTTTCCGTTCAAGTTATTTATCATTTTCAGTTCAATATTCAATAGATTTGCACTAACTCGCCACTGAGAATGCAATAGCCTGCACGAATTGCTAGCAATGTAAGGTATTCAACAAAAAAAAAATCTATTCATTTGGTGTTTAAACCATCGAGATTTTATATGGAATTCTAAAAAATATTCAAACCACAGTCAACTTTTATTTCTGTCGAATTTTGATTTGGGTTCACAGGTGATCGAATAGGAAAAAGTTTAGAAAAGCTTACATACACTATTTGTTACTGCTGCAGAGATGTGACTTCTTTAAAAGGTATCTAACATTGCAAAAGTTACCTGCCAGTGCTTAAAAATGTGTGGCGTTTCCGGTTATTGATTTTTGTTTTGCTGTTCGGAAGTAAATTTAACAACATGACAGATGACAATTTTTATCGTGAAAAAATTTATAGGTCAAACATTTTGCTAAAAAAAGGTGCCCTACAAAACAGAAAATATAAAAATTTGGCGAAAAAAATGCATACTTTTTTATTTGGAACGGAGTAGGTATGACACCGGAACCGAAAATGAATGGGACAAAATTAAATTGAAATTAACTGGGAAATGGAATGCAAAAAAGGGGAATTGAACCTGAACTAAATTCAAATGAACCGGTTTAAAACGGAATGGGAATGAATTAAACATAGAACAAAAAATTATTATGAAATTACTAAAAAGGTTCGTAGAAGGTATCGTACGTGTCCAAAGGGTTGGTATGTCGTTTGTGAGGCCCATACGGGGGCGTGGTCGGCATGGAAGACTATTTACATTCTTGATCAGCATCACATCCTGACTCGATCTTGCTATGTCTGCCTGTACGTCTGTCCCTCTTTCTGTTTTTCCTCATATTCTTCCTTCTATTTGGATGGCATTGCAAATGGGCAAGAACCACGCCTACCACACGCCAAATTTCTCAATTTTCGTTTATCCTGAAAAAGACTGATCCTACTAAGACACAATGTTTTATGTTTGGTTGAAAATTATGTCGGAAACGGAATGGGAATGGAACTGAAATGAAATGGAAATGGATCGGATCGAAATGGAATTGGAACAAAATTTCCAAATGGATTGGGAGTGAAAAAATTATTGATAAATTATTGAAAAATTATCGATAAATTATTGAAAAATTATCGATAAATTAGTGAAAAATTATCGATAAATTATTGAAAAATTATCGATAAATTATTGAAAAATTATCGATAAATTATTGAAAAATTATCGATAAAATATTGATGAAATTTTTAAAAGTTATCGGTAAACTATCAATCTATCGAAAACAATCAAAAAATTAAGTATAAAATATTTAAAAGTTATTGATGTAATATCGAAAAATTATCGATGAAAGTAGGTATCGTAATCGCATGTGCTGGGTATTTTGACATTAATTTTGGATGCTTTTTTATAAAATGAAATGCTGAGGAAGTAGTCTGTGTTTGTTTTAAATTCGGTACCTGGGAGTCACAGATCCAATTTAAAAAAAATTAAAGCCCTCAGGAAAAAAGTTCGTAAAGTATGTCCATTTCAAGGTAATTTAAAAGCTCTATGCAGCCAACTTTTAGAAACCCTCAAACCATTTGGCTTTACTGCAATAGTAAATACTATAATCCCATCATAACGGGTCTTAACCATTTACACTTTTCTAAAATTGTTCAATGTTCACCATGTTCACGGGATAAAATTGTAGCCAAAAAACACATGAAATTTAATTAATTAAATAATACACTTATGCTAAATATGTAACACAAATATTTGTATTTGCCCAAAAGTGCACAACTTTTCTAATTATCTTAAAACTATTTACACACAAAATCGCCAGTTCCGATAAAGCTAAAAACCTTCACATATTCGATTTACTCTTATCTACAGCACAGACTACCTTAAATCTATAAAATATTAACCAACATTAGGTACGTATGTGTGTGCGGCATCGAAAACATTTCGCACCGAAGCAGCTCAAAGCAGAAATCCTTAAAACGAAAAGGCAACAACAAAATTACATGCATTAATTTATTGGGCAAAGAAGCAAACATGTGGTTTATAAATTATTCAAATTCCGGTCAGAATTTATTACCACAAATGCAAATACAAAACAGTTGAGTAAATACAAAACTACATACGACCAACACATACTTAACTGATACACTAGGCGTACCGTACGTACGACAAATATGTGGAAAGTTTTGCTATGAATTAAAGTTCATCAACGGGACAAGAGGGCGGGTGAGCAGTAAAAAGTGAAATTTATGAAATTCATCACATACATAATTTGTTAAAGTAATAAACTAGAAGGCAGTACGCACACACACACTCACATGCATATTAGCATACACAAATGTGCAAATAATCTCACCGAAATGTGCAGGCTAGTCTAGTTTTAATTAAAGCTTAAGTTCACTACAGCAGAATGTTGAGTTGAGTTGAGTTGAGCAACCAAAGATGAGGAATTTTGTGCGAAAAATTAGTGAAAACTGCTTTATACGCTTATCACATACAAGCAATAATAAACAAACAACCAGGCACACACACAAACACATATACAAACTCACATGTTGGTATAACTCCCACACATGAACGCCACATACACAGATGTATGTATGCCTGATGTTATCGTTGTGCATGTAAGTAGGATAGCAACTTCCGGTTGACATGATTTCCTTGAGCCTCACTCCTCACCGACGAGAAAACCACAACCACACAAACTAAATTTGAGTGGAAAAAACTCAACAAAATTATTTGTGATGCCTAAAAAATACATACATGAAAGGCAACAGGACGAAAGTTGTTTTCCAAAAGCTTAAGGTCGTTCTCCTGTGGAAAAAAAACTTGTGTGAATTTAATGTAAAAATTTAAATTTGTGAGCACATGAATTTATATGTAAATGGCCAAAAATATTTTCTTTAAAGAAAATCATTTGCTTAAAGTGCTCTCAAGGCCAACTGCTTCCGGTCACAGAGTGATATAAATAGGAAATATAAATAAATATTGTTGCTTTGCGGTGGTGCTCTCTGATGTCATCAATTTTATTTCAACTCAAGCCTCCTCCTCAACACACATCAAATTTTTGGAAATATTTTACATGTCGACAATTATTGTGTATGTATTGAAACCACAAGTAAACTGCTAAACAAACCATAATTGTTATTTCTACAACGAAGGGCTTGCCTTCGAAACAGTCAGGCAACAAACACATGTTCCTTCACACCAACACAAACGCTGTAACATTCATACATACATGCTTATGCCTTTAACACAATGAAACTTATGTTAAATGCGATCAAGGCAACAAAAGAATAAGAATTTCTCCTCGTGTGTGTGTGTGTGTGTGTGTTTCAGTACAGCACACACATGTAAAGAATACGAATTTGCTGATTACAAAGCCGCCAAATGATGTACAATGCATAGTTGTGGTGCTAAAGGTTGTTTTAGTGGCAAACGAATCAAAACTCTGTACGTGTGTGAGTGTGTGTGTTCGTGTGCGAATGTGGTTAGTAAAGCGGAAATTATTTAAGATGTGCTGAGGAAACTTATGAGCTCATTAGGAAGTTGTTGGCGCAAAACAAGCAACTTGGCCGTGTGTGTGTGTATGGCTGTGGTAAGTCAATGTATGCGTGCACGTGTGATTAGACCAAACAAATGACTTGAAACGGAAATTACGGAATACTTAGGTGAGTGCAGAATGCGTGGTTGGATACGGTTTTATTTTGAACAATTTAATTAGGCGTGACTACTTATTTCATTTAAAACTTTAATTCCAAGACTAGCGACTCAAGGGGTTTGGAGTGAGAAGAAGAAGAAATATATATTTTTAAAGTTGCATTGATTTGAAAGGGACTCTTTTCATAATATACAGAGTAGATTGTCCGTCATTAAATATTATGAGTGATGGATGGGTAAAATCAAATAATGAATTTGTAGAGACATTTTTTTGAAAATTCCAAATGCGAAATGATATAAAAAACTTTAATTTAAATGGAAAGCTGTTCATGTATGGAGATGACATTAGCTTATTTTACCCAAACAAGCATACTTTGGTCCTAAAAGATCAAATGGAATATGACGCTGCTATCATATCGGAATACGCTCGCATAAATAAATTGGTATTGAATGCAGATAAAACACAATTTATCAGATTTCGACCACATTCATATAAATGTGATGAAAATCTCAGTGTACTAGTGGATGGCAAACAAATTTTTGAAGCAGACAGTGTGAAATGCCTAGGAGTCAACTTTTATCGTAGCTTGTCATGGGATATGCACATTCAGTATTTAAAATCCAAAATTGCATCGGCAACTGGTATTTTGTATAAGTTTAAGCGCAAGTTAAGTCAAAAAGTGAAGCTGTTAATATACCAAGCATTGATACATAGTCATTTAACATATCTTTCAATTGTATATGCTCAAAAGACTAGCAATGAATTGAAATGTTTGCAGTCAGCCCAAAACAGGGCTTTAAAAATTGTTTTTGATCTTCCTGTACGACACTCCACATTACAACTATACAAGGATTTTGCTAAAGCAATACTTCCGATAAATGGACTGTACAAAAAACACCTTGTGACTTATATGATTAAATGCATGCGTTGCATTGGCTATCACGTTTTAGATTTTCGTCGAAATCAGAATAACTTCAATACAAGAAATACAATGAACTTGAGGACTATAAGGTGCAGATTGGAGACAACGAAACAACGAATAGAGTACGCTGGTCCTATTGAATATAATAAGGTACCAAATTGCTTAAAAAATATTACGAATATTTCAACTTTCAAACTTCATTTAAAAGAATACCTTTTAGAAAACGATGATTTGCTTCTTACGTAGCATGTTTGTTAAAATGTAAATTTGAATTTTACAATATTTTATTTTTAAAATAATATGTTGTCAACAAGTCTCTATAAAGCCTTCAATGGCGCTGAGGCAACACTTATAATTTTTGTATAAATAACTTTTGAAAATCAAAAAATAAATAAAAAAAAAAAAATCCAATGTCAAAATAAAGTCCTGAGATCACATTTTTGTATTGCTGGACATGGTCCAAAGTAAAAAATAAACACATATAAATGGGTCAAAAGAGGGTCCTGAGACTGACATTTTTTTATGTTCAAAGATCTTCTCAATTATATTTTATTAAATCGGTTTTCCACTAACTAAATACAGTTGTCATACCGCGCGACACTCACTTGGGCTTACATAATAAAGATTTTAAATTACAGTACTCTTAAGCTAAGATCCCACGATTGTCCCAGTGTGCCGATCAAGCGGCATTCTCATATGGTCGGCTTATCGGTCTGAGTGACAGAATATAATCTGTTCAATTGAATTCACACAATTGGTTTCACAATTTTTTAAAATGCTTATAATTTTGGCTCTTTGGGGCAATTGGGGATGTTAGCTTAAGTGTACCCTATTGTGTGGACCGAAGACAGTTCACTGTACACTTTTCATAGTCAATGGCAGCTTATATTTTGCAACAGTTATTATACCCTACACCTCATGAGTTGTGGGTATATTCACTTTGGTCTGATGTTTGTAACACCAAGAAGGAGAAGTGTCCGGTATGGAAACGTATATATATTCTTGATCAGCATCACCTCCTGAGTTGATTAGTCCAATCCGTGTGTCCGTCCTCTTTTCTTGTAAACACGATTGCAGGAGCTAGAAGAAAGCTAGGGATCCCAAATTTTGTATTTATCCTTCTTAGGCCCTAGAAGGAGTTGGTATTGCAAATGAGCGAAATCGGTCGACTTCCACGGAACTCCAAACCCTTCAAAAGCCATTGTTTTGCGAATGAGTTGATGAGAACTCTTGCATTAAATGAAAAACTTCATACTGTTTCCATACGGTTGGCCAATTGCTGCATTTTTGTTATTGGTGTCAACTTAGATCAACATACATATAAGCTGTCAAAAATCTAAAAGCCGTAAATACATAATCCATTAGTAATAGCCTTAAAGCACAATCGTGCTATGTCCATTTTCTTGGCAATCGAAATTTTTGTATTTTCCAATAGCGATATTATGGATGTATGCAGCAAAAGCTTAATCTCAATAGATTTTCATGAAAAGTCTCCAAGTTTGATAAAAGTTATTTAATTCTGCGGAACAAGAGATTTTCTAAAATGTACGCTTTATATCGAATTAAATTTTTCTCTTAGCCGAAATTTAGCTTCTGAACTTCATCACACTTTTTCATTACACAAGAACTGCTGCGGCATTCTTCTTTTTTTTTTGTTGGTTAACAAAACGACCTCGTTGCTATGATACTAGATCATTAATCAAGCAAAACACTCACACACACAGTAATACCAACTCCATGTCCGAAAAAGTTAATGTGTTGAACAAAAGTGTCCTTACAAAAGTGCACACATGTCAAGCAAAAGTTCAGCAGCCCACCTCCAGCTGAAAGCCATAAGTGAAGTGAGACCAAAGTGAACGCCAAGCAAACAAATAGCATGTCCTGCACAACTACATTAACATCGGCCGGTGGAGTGACTGAGTGAGTGAATGAATGAGCGGGCGGCGAATGTCCTGTCATTTGAACCTTTTATTTTTTGTTCTTTGTTCGTCGGTTGACATTTTTGACCATTTGTTATCTTTTAATTTTAATGGTTTGTCCCGGTGACACAGTATTGAAAACGACTGTCGAGGAAGAGCGCATATAATGATATGTTAATAGAAGCCTCGAACTGCCATGAAATTATTGTGGAAAAGTCAAGTTTACACATGTGAGGACATGGCATGTCTTCACAGTACGAATCGCTATGGTAATTATATGGTAGTGGCGAGCTTAACGGAATTCCTATTAAAGGCTTTAAATACTGGGAAAAAAATTACTAAAAATTACGCAATGCACCCACTGACATATACACACACACAGTCCCCGCCACATCATTATTTGAGCATAAATAATTGATGTCATTGTTGAAAGAAGAAGGAGTAAAGTTCAAACGAATCATATATGTGTGTGTCTTTTTTTATATTAATATCACTGCATACTTTCACACGCACATACATGGCAAATATCCACAAAGCCCACATAAATACATATGCACTTTCCATTGCCTCGTTTGTTTGCATTAGTAATTGATGTTTTAATGATTCGTGCTTTTGTTTAATATTTGTTTACACTTTGATGTGATTTATTTATTTGCTTAACATTTTATGTATGTATGTATGCATTAATGCCCTTATGTTGTGGCATTGTTTTTCATAATGGTTGGGTTCGGTGAGGATGGGCCCACCAGCGGAAGTGCTAATGTGGTCAGTGTGGAATTTTACTCGTTTATCATTGAAATTGCTTGTGTTTATTAATTTTATTGCATTTTTGTGTGTGTGTGTGGGTGTTTGTTTTTTTCTGTGTATATCAATTGACCTGCAAGTGTGCAGTTAATTATTTATTATTATTATTATTTGTTTTGCTTTGCGGTGATTTATTGCATTGCTTACATACTCAAACATTCAATTGCAATGGGGTTGGTCGTTGTTGTAAGCAATTGAAATAATGTCGAGATGGTTGATTATTCAATTTTGTCATTTTATTAAAATATTAAGATAAGAAAATGTATGCATGCGATACCATTTGAGAAATAGAACTAGTCTCTATACTTGTTGAACGAAACTTAACTATTAAGGAATTGTTGGCTATTGTGGGACGGCGGATTGGTTGGGACACAGACTTGTTATGTGGCGTTGCAGTTTCGTTACGTTTACAGTCAGTTGCTTGTAAATATAAACCACTCAACATGCAATGATTTCAATTAATACACCCAGAAAACAAAATCGGTTGTGCCAACCGAATGTTAGCCGTTGTTGGAACATCTACTTTCAGCTGTTGCAGCATATGCGTTCGGTTGATACACCATCAGCTTTCTGCTTATGCCTACGTCTGCTCTCTGTTGTCACAGCATCACTCTCTGACCTCGCAACATCAGCTGCTACCAATTACACTTAGAAATTAAAAATTTGTTTTTGAATTTTAAAACAGCTCGAAAAATATTTTTATGGACTTAACTGGTTATGCCATAAGGACATTTACATTAATTTTATATTTGGGTGTTGTGAAAACAGAGGGTAGATGTTGCGACATCAGAAAGTAGATGCTGCAACATCAGTGGCGTCTGTTGTGACGGCA
Source organism: Heteromyza rotundicornis (assembly GCA_951394025.1). Lineage (NCBI taxonomy): Eukaryota > Metazoa > Arthropoda > Insecta > Diptera > Heleomyzidae > Heteromyza > Heteromyza rotundicornis. Next base: position 64,718,768 of record OX596012.1, read on the forward strand.
AAGAGTGGATGCTCAGGCAGCAAAGAACGGATGTTGTTTGGGCTGAGTGTGGATGCTGCAGCAACTGAAAGAGTACAAATCAAATGAGAAAAATTATTCTCAAACAAAATTTTAATTGTTTTAAGTTGTATTGGTTCAAAAAGTCAGATCAGTAGTTTGTGCAAGGCAATACACATTTTTCAAAGATATCAGTTGAAAAGGAAATATTATACGTACCTGCACTCAGAAAAAATTATTTTAAATGTGTTCTATAGGATATATTACTAATTGAGTGAATAGGAACAATTTTTGGATTTGTAATTAAACAGTTTTTCTATCCAATCATTTTCTGTTATTATTTCACTAGTAAGGTTAATTGTATTTTTTCTATGTGTATTTTTGTGTGAAATATGTACTACAAATGATTGTTTAGATTTTAAGTGAATACCAAATTGGTTCACAGATGTGCGCTCAACTATTGGCCAGTGGTTTATTCTGTACACTGAGAGAATAATGTGTTTAAATCGAAATCGCTCTCAAACTAAAAGAAGTGATTTTGAAAAAAAATCTTTGTATACATATTTTAATAATAAACAACACGTGCGCATTTTTTTCAATTAAAAAAATATTTTTATTTTTTTTAAAAACCCAACATTTAAAAATTCCAAAATATAAAAAAATAAATCTTTTTTAAAATTCATACTTAATTTATCCTGTTTTTTTGTCGTTACAGATTCCAGATCAACAATAGTAGCAATTGTTGGTATCAAATTGAATGTGCAAAAGGAAGTGAATCTAGAATTAAATTGCACAGCAACAGAAATAACCACAAACAGCACTTCCTGCATGAAAAAGAAAATGTAAAAGTAACAACAACAACAACTACAACACAATAGAAAATGTGCAACAAAAGAACTAAAAGGCAAACAAACCAAAAGAAAATAAAATAAAAACTCACGCCAAACAAATGTGCATTTCAGTGTAGTGTTGGGAAATATTTGTAAATTAAAAAATATAAATTGGGGAAAACCTAAACATAAATAAAACCGTGAAAACTGCAGCCATGACAGAATACAATTGCAAATACAAATAAAGTTAGCTACGCACACACACACACAAACACATACAAACAAACACATACACAAATCACACACATACATACGATTCATATAAGCGCTAGCAATTGTGAATGAGTAATAAAAAAAAATTTTACAAATAAAAAAAAAATCAGTGAAACCACAAAAATTCCACAAAGAACGCGTTTCACAACAACCTCCGCAACAATTGCAGCGAATAATGATGAAATTAAAAATGAATCCTGCGGCTATCATTTCCGTTGCGGGCACAAACAATGCGCACCAACAGCAACAAGAACAGCATCCACCACCACGACGGCGACGACGAGGACACATTCAACAACACCACCACCAACGGGACTCTATGCAAAGGCAGCTCTGCCCTCACCACAGACATCCTACGAGCGTGTACCGCCACTGCTGCTACTCCCGTGCATTTCGACGTTGTACCAGTGGTGGCTATTCGGTGTGTGTTTAATATTTTTTACAAATGGCGGTCGTGATTGGCGCGCCACGGACATGACGCAACTGTCACTCATGGTGGAGGCATCGTACTTGGAGCCGGACGAACTGATACACGAATTGGATCGACCAGGCAAGTAGTAAAACCCGGGCTGAGCTTGGCTCTTGTGTTTGTGTTTATGTTTCGTTTTGTTGATTAATTGAATCAGCGATGACTGTTCCCTGTGTGTAAGAGGAAAGGTCTCTCGGTATCAGTGGCCAATGGCAAGCAAACATGAAAATATTTTTTTGTAACCACTAATTGGCAAAAAAAAGTATTTTTTTCGTATTTTTTTG